>OV656711.1:11270625-12541250 GCA_927399405.1 Agonopterix arenella | reverse complement strand
TTCAATTTGATAAGCTGATCATCCCCTTAAAAATTTCAGCATATTAAGAAGGACCTTATACTTCCACCACTAGTATTTAATTATAAAAAAAAATTCAAGAGTGTATTCAGAAATTAAAATTAAACAAATTTCCCTAAGAAACATGGGTCGGAAACTAGTGATGTGGTGCATTTCATTTTAACAATATTAAAGGGAAACCTTTAACATATTTTTAAGCTAATAAAATGATGAGGCTTTATACAACCTTACGTAAATAAAATAAAATACAACACATCACTACAGATGTAGATGCGTCGTAAGGTCACTGCGATGTCCCCACTAACTATCTTGTAAGTAGTTAATTTAAAAGACGATTATTCTCTAAGTTATCTTTGTTACTAAAGCTAACTTGAATATTAAGACCTATTTATTGCAAAAAAAAAAATAATAATAACAGATTGACAAAAAAGTTAAATTATTTTTACAAAAATAAAAATAATTTCATTAAAGTATTCATATCTGTCATCATGTAAGATAATTTAAGCATCTTACAATTAGTTTTTTCGACAATGAAAGTCTTTTCGTCTCTTAGTGAGATGTAGGTAAAAAAATTACTTACAACCGCTACCCTTCTGAAAAAATAGTCTATGTTTTAGATGTCACACTAGAGTAGGGTTTTTTTATTGATTGGCTGGAGGAAAGAGGATTTTTTTTTTTGCTTAATTATGTAACACCCTGTATTAATGTTATGTTATTGATTCCAAGGAAGACTGTTTCATTCAGTAGATTGTTGTAATGCAATAATGTTCGTTATTTCCTTGTTCCGTTCCGTACCTCAAAAGGAAAAAATAAAACCTTTATAAAAAGGAGTTTTTTCTTCTGCAAACTTAAGTTTGTCCTTCATAATTAAGTTTGTACGGAACGATGAGGGCGCGAGTCCGGCCCGCACATGGCCGGTTTTTTCTAGTAAATTTTGTTTCTACCAGTGGGAGTTCTGTGAGTGAAGAGGAGACCTATAATTGGATTTCTGTTAGCTATCCAAACTTGTGGGTCTTCCAAAGAATTTTATTCCCACGAACATATTATAACTACAACCGAAAAATAAAAAACAAACATTGGCGGTCTATCTAGAGCAGGACTTACCAAACAAGTGGTGCGCGCCCCCCTTGTAGGGCGTAGTGATATCGTAAGGGCCCACAAAGCGTTTGCATTTTGAAAAGAAAAATCCAGTTAATGACGTAAAATATTATCATTTTTTTAATTTACTCACACATACCCATTCGTTCGTTGTTACCGACATGATCAGGCTCAGCAGGTCTGAGATAGCACAGTTCCACCCGCGCTTGTCATAGAAATTTCGATAAGGTGAAGAGAAAGATCGAGATGAAAACATTACTTATAACAACAGGGGAGGCGTGACTCAAAAAAGGTTGAGAAACCCTGATCTAGAGTCTAGACGAAACGACCAAACTTAAAGACCTACAAACAAATATTTCACTTTTATAGACATCGCTACTATTCGCTACGCAGAACAAGAGAAAAATCCAATCTACACAATATTTTTGCCAAGCATTTATATCCTTTGTATTAAACCGTATTGGCAGTATATCATTCTATTCATCTGACTCGAAGAGAAAAGAACATATCACTGCCCTACTTTCCTCATCGATTTCAATCTTGGCCGTGCATTTAACGGGTAATTTAGCAAATGATATCACTATTGGTGCGGGACGGAGTCGGAACGACGCTATAAAAGCGCGGCGGACGCACAGCTAGTATGGGAGCGCCTTTATTTAAGGGGCAGACTGATAAACTGCTATCAATGATAAAATATACTTCATCTTGATTCTTATATTTTTTATTGGTATGTAAACAGAAGAATTGATGTGAAGCAATCATATGTGACAAAAGGAGGAAAAAATCGATGTCCTAACAACTAACAATGCGTTCTTATAAAAAAAAATATACTGAAAGGATGGTGATGGCGGCATAATTTTTATATTTTTTATTTTAATTTTTTTTTATTTTAATTTTAGAATTCAAGGGAAAAATTTGGCAATTCCTTGATAAGATTTGGACGGTTACAAAATATGAAAGGAGTATTGATACTTTGAATTGATCTACTTTTTATGCAGTTGATGTTTGTTTATTTTATGTACAACAGACTAACATTTTCAATGTTATTGCGTATTTATTGGTAACGCGCCATAGACGAAGAATTTTTCGCTTAGTAGGTACTTATTTTTTAAAACCAAAGGGACTTATAAATAAAAAATTGAATTTGTAGCCAGTAATTTACGTAAAACGCGTACTATCTTTTCGTACCTATGCTCATCCGCGTGACAATAAAACTGCGAACGGAACTCGTATAAAGCGGTAGCATTCTTTGAAAACGAATAGAAATAAAACAAAGCCTAGTCTAGATAGTTACTAGAATAGAAAGCCTTTCACATGACGTCACTCATGCATTAAGAATATAAATTACAATGCATCCTTTCTCCCCGGGGCTGCCTGGCGTTCATTAACGAGTTCATAGTTCATTACGACTAGAGTATACAGGGTGTAAGTGACAGCCTAGCAAATACTGAAACGGTGAACTCAGACCATCAAACTGAACAACTTTCACTATGGAGCCTACCTCAGGAAACGCGAAAAAAATCAGCTGTCCCATACATTTTAGTTGGCTAGGTACAGCAGCTGTCACTTACACCCTGTACAAAGTGCAACAAAATTACCTGAAACTATTTTAAGGGGATGATCAAGCAATAAAACTGAAAAATGTTTTCTACGGGACCAATAATGTCGATGTTGGTAATTACCTGAAACTATTTTAAGGGGATGATCAAGCCATAAAACTGAAAAATGTTTTCTACGGGACCAATAATGTCGATGTTGGTCCATAGAAACAGTCTAGTCGTTCAGTTGGATGGTATGATTATCCCCGTGATAGAGTTTCAGATGATTTTGTTAGGTTCTTTCTTAATATGCTGACGGTTTTTAAGGGGCTGGTCAGAGCATCAAACTGGAAAACTTTTTCAACGAGAACAAATGTAGTCCATAGAGAAAGTTAGTAATCTTGGTAAGTTGTTTTGTAAGGTTGGTACTATAGAACAAACTTACTATAGAAATTTGTTCAGTTTGATTGAAGGTCTAATCATCCCCTTAAAAAACCGTCAGTATTTTAAGAAGGACCCTGGATACTATGGTAACCCTGTGGGTACCTACGTATTGTTTGTCATGATCTGATAACAACAATAATCGGGCAAGCATGATATTTATTTTTTCACGCTAAGCACAGATGCATCAAAGCACTATTTTGTGCTTACCCTCCTGATCAGATAGAATCGAAAACTGCTACGATCAGAGAAGGGGTCCGATGCAGTAGGAAGCACATACATCAAAATAAAATATCGCATTAAGGTTTCCAATTTTATTTCGTCACTCTCAACTTCAACCCCCAATTTAAAAAGCACTCGTCCTAAACAGACTATTGCGGACGTTTCAAGCGCCATTTCGGTTTCATGTTACTTCCAGTTAGATTATACAGGGTGAAATTGATATCATAAGCATCCATTTAAACTATAAAAAAAAATACAATCCTAACTAACTATGAGTCTACCCATCAAACTAAACAACTTTCACTATGGGAGCAAACAGATCGGAGCAAAAAAAAAATGCTGTTGCATACATTTGAGTCGAGTAGACATAGCAATTTAGTATGGAACTGCTGATTTTATTTTTGCTGCGATTGGTTTACTCCCATAGTAAAAGTTGTTCAGTTTGATGGGTAGACTCTTAGTTTAAAAGAATGCTAATGATATCAATTTCACCCTGTATAAGTCCAATCCTAAGGGTACTTTCACTCGAACGCCAAGAACGTGGCGTTTTGATCAATTCCTTTCATACAATCGCACCAAAGGAATAACACGATCGTTGATATGGGATCATTATCAATAGTGAATGCATGAATTATTACAGGCAATTTCTACTCTAGAAACGCAGTCAGGCAAGCAGGACATTTTCATATGCATAAACATGCAACTCCTGGAATTTGTCATCACCTCTGATCGTATTAGACTAAGAGATAAGTGTACTTTTTGCAACCATCAGCAGCAAGGCTGATTCAGTGTTTATGGGGTGTAGAGCATCTCTGTGATGGGGATGGACCCAGTCTGCTTGCATAACTCCAGTCGGTTTAGAAGTTACTGATGTTTAAAGGTCAGTAAAAAATTAAGGATCAGCTGCAAGGCTGATCGTATGATATTATTATAGTATGCACTGTAACAATACGAACAGTACAAAAACTGACATGGTTCATCAGTCGGTTTACGAGATACAGCCGTTCAAAGGTCCGACCTTTGAACGGTTGTATCTCCTAAACCGACTGGCAGTTCATGTCAGTTTTTGTACTGAATCAGCCTTGCAGCTGATGGTTGCAAAAAGTACACTTATCTCTTAGTCTATACCGGCTCGCTAGTATAATACGCGTGGCAAGGACATGTGAAGCGAAGATTTGAGTGTCATATTAACGGGAGAGGAATATACAGTTTGACAGCAAGTTAAACAATACTCTATTACACTAGATCAATAAGGATTATGGTCCGTATTACGATCATAATAAGGATTGCAATGGGATCATACAGCCTATAACCTACTTTACTGCTCAATATGCCTTTCCCAATGGTAATTTCAACTGTGTAACAAGGACAATAAAGTAGAATATTAATTTAGACGTCGCTCGGGCTGAGCCTTAAGCTGGGAAGTTTGGTTTAATTCGGGTAAAGTTTTGATGAGCTGGCTTTGGGCCGACGCGAGTTGTTCAAGGGCGGTTAGATGGCGGCTTCTGACTGCGGGTTTACTCGTCTTACCGCGGTATACGGGTTAGCAAATTAACTTGAACTTGACAAGCGTTTCCGCAGGGCCCCCACAGTATTTATCCCACAGTCCCGCCTCTGTATGGCCTGGCTTTTAAAGTAAGCTCATATTACGACGGGTCGCATTGGGGCGGAGCGGGCCGCATCGCAGCGGAAAATGCATACTTCGCACACTAGAGCCCGGTCGCAACGCATTGACGGATTTTTAGTTTGACGTAATACTGCAGACGTTAAAAGTTTCGTTTGGTATGGCACACTACAACAGGCCGCCGGGCAATAATGCGACCCGCTCCACCTCGGCGTTTAATGCGGTAGTTCATATAAATTGTACAGATTGTAAGTACAGCCTAGCAAATACTAAAACGGTGAACTTAGACCATCAAACTCAAAAACTTTCACTATGGAAGCTACATCAGGAGACGCGAAAAAAAATCAGCTGTCCCATACATTTAAGTTGGGTAAGTACAGCAGTTTTGTATGGGACAGCTGATTTTTTTTTGCGTCTCCTGATGTAGGCTCCATAGTCCAAGTTGTTCAGTTTGATGGTCTGAGTTCACCGTTTCAGTATTTGCTAGGCTGTAACTTACACCCTGTATAGAAGAGATTTGGGCGGATTTTTGTGCTGCGGCCCTACCAGATGCTGCCCGTCGTAATATGCGCTTACCTTTACTCATGTTACCACAGTAAACGGGTTAGCAAATTAACTTGAAGCGTTTGTACAGAATCAAATACGAGTAGGTATACAAGAAAATACGTAGGCAAGGAGATCCCTAATAGAGTTCGGTAGCCACTGTACAGAGGCTCCCTAAAGGCTGAAACTCGCCCTGGATCCCAGCTGCCGAGCATGCGGAGAAAGAGACCATGGAGCATGTTCTTTGTGACTGTGATGTCCTGGCGGCAAAACGCTTGTGCCTCCTCGGAGATGGATACCCAAAACCGGGAGATCTTAGATTTCTTCCCCTCAAAGGTATTGCCTCCTTCATTGATTATGTATTTGAAAGGTGAAGAAAGCAAAAAGTATTGGGGATAACACAAAAGATCCCACTGGGTCGAAGTGTTGCTGGTTTGCCAGCCCCCACAACAAGATAACTATGTTTGCACATACGAATACTTTGTTCAGAAGAGGTTTCTTTTTTTTCCGAACACTGATTGCGCTACAGCTTCCATCGTAATAAGAGCTGCATTGTTAAATATTTTCCTTTACTCCAGTTTTGTAAAAGAGAGATAGTCAGAAGATTTTCAAGCCGCCTCAAGCATCTGATTATGGCGTTAAGGAATATAGATTGGTTTTTATCGGATACTGCCAAAATGCTGCAGCGTTAGCAGTTACCGCACCAGAGCCAGACTGCCAGAAAGATGTCCTGCCTGGGTTCGAACCTCGGTTCGATCATTACCGGACTACTGATACCAAATTCATCTTATTAAAAATTTACATCGTTATAGAAAAACAACATGAGAAAACCTGCATACGCTGAAGAAGAAATTCCGATGCGTATGTGAAGCCTACCAATTCGCATTGGGCACGCGTGGTGGACTAACGCCCATACACCCTGCCTGAGAGTATATAGTGTCCTGCAGTGGGACGTATTATAGGCTGTGACAACGACGACGAGGCAATTTTTAAGTAACGTTTGGTTTCTGTGATCATCGTATCCATTGTCTGAAATATATTTACTAAATATTAAGAAGCAGGATCGCTAAGCACAACCAATCGCAAAGACATCATGTCAATTTGTTACCAATTGAATTGGTTTCCTAAATAATAAATAGACCTTCAATTTTAGATCAGAACAAGAACGTGCCTGTGAGCGTTATTTTGCGTTTTACGTTTCAGACAAACAAATACAAGTAAATTATAACAAGACTAAGATAAAGTAATCTACTTTGCCATTATTATTTTACAACTTATAGTTAGATCGTTTCGCCGGGATATTACGTCGTGGGAAAATTGTAGTAATATAAAGTTTATGCCGTTTTTATGATCTGCGCACAAGTGGTCAGTAAAACTGTAATAAATTCAGTGGAGGGATCTAGAGGCTGATGAGATGACTTAGATTTTGTTCCTCTTCATTAATTTAGAATAGAAGTAGCGTTGCGTGGCGTAGTGTAGCGTAGGCAGGCCAAAAATCTGATGTTCAGATTTTGTTAATAAATACGGCATGGATAGTTGCGAGCACTCCATCAAAGAAATTCAGGTAGGCAGGCCAAAACTCTGATGTTGTTAAAACCGGCCAAGAGGGTGTCGGAAACGCCCATGATTTTCCGTATGATTGTTCCGAAGCCATTGTATAGATGTTTTTTTTTCTGTCACTGATTGCGCTACAGCGTCCATTATAATTATAATATTTAATTTATTGAAAGAACTTTCTAAGAGCTACATTTGTGAATATTTTGAGATTGTAGAATTCAGTATTTCAAAAGTTAGAGGGAGGGGAGGATGAATAGTTGCGAGCTCTTCATCGGCGATGTTCAGGATAGAGCGTAGTGAAGGATAGAGACCATTACAGCTGACCTAGCAGCTGACCTATTACTACTTTACACGTCATACCATCCTGAAACTTTCTAATAGTGATCCTAACTACAACTGCACATTTCAAAGATAGTTGATAATTGTAGCGAAGTTTCTGCGAAGATTATGCTGGTACACTACCCGGCAAACAACTTGACCAATGGGGCGTAAGGGGTGTGCGCAGTTGCGTTCTCGCTTACAAATTTTATTCTGCGCAGTCAAGGTTTTTGCAAAATTAATTGCCAGCTATTATGCTAGTACAATTCTAGCTAACAATGTAAAATCGCTGATGATTGGTACTTGACAAAATAATGCTAATTAGTTGTAACGTTCATTCCACTTTCACGCTTCAACCGTTCTACGAAATGCCATACCATGTTTGGTATGCAGTATATAAACTGTTTTGGAAATATACATTGCCTACGTCTGACCCCAAAAATCTTTACAAATTCCACAAAGACGCAGCCACAAGCAAAACCTAGCTAAGAAATATGGAACAAATGTGCCTAAGGAAACAAAAAAGGGATCAACGTCCGAAATAATACATATCTGGAACAAGACAGTAATTTGGCAACCTAGCCAGTATTAGGAGGAGCATTTCCTTATAAGATAAAATAAAAGGCTTCGTCGAGCATATTATGAGATATGTTTCAGCATACTCGGCATATTTTATGCACGTTTATTGTTCGCAATAATCCTGGTTTAGTAGAATGGGATGGATAACCGTTAAATCTTAGGAAACCTTTTTATGGTCCGATAACTCAGTTGCTTGCTGAGTAGCTCATTTGGAAAATATACCTAACATAAATATACCAGACAGATTCAAGATTCTGCCTTTAAAGGAAATTATTATGAAATTGAGAGAATAATAATAAATGTTTCTTTCTTTCTTCTCACACATTATATTAGTTCACAAGGATGACAATGTAGGATAATAGACTTAGGTATAATATTATGTGAGAGACTGGTTCCTGCCATAGATTTATAAACACAATGTTTATAGATCTGGGTGACGGGTCACCAGGCTCTCACCCCACGGAGTCGGAATTTAACATATTTTGACCATGATTAGGAATAATGAACTTAGAACTATTGTTAGTAAGTGGGTGAGGGTGTGTGTGCGTACAGTAAGTAAGCGTTCAGTTTCGTCGTAGTTTAATGCTAGTAGCCATTTTGCTTGCTTGCTTTGAATGGTTGCTTGATTCGAGTTTTTATAGTGTAAAGAAATTTTCACTGGTGAAAAACATGGCTAGCGTGTAATTTCCGATGGAGAATATAGCCATTTTCAAAAGCAGCAGTGGAAGAGTTTAATATCACATGTATTTAATATCTGCATGTTTTGTACTAATAGCAGAATAGATGAAATGAAACCAAAAATTATGTTCATCATCCATCCATCACAGCTCTTGATCAGTCCGTCTTCGGACATAGGCTTCCTCCATATTTCTCCATGACTTTCTGTCCCTCGCGCTGAGCGCATCCAGTTGGAAACTTGAAACCCGCGTGTCTCCTAATATCATTGACCCATCTTTCTGGTGGGCGGCCTCTACCACGCGTGGTTTCTCAGGGTCTCCACTCCAGTGTTCTTCTGGTCCAACGCTTAGTATGCAACGTGGCCTGCCCATCTCCACTTCCGGCATTCTTATGTTATACGATCTTAAATGTACCTTTTCTTTGCAAATAAAGATTTCATTTTATTTCAGCTTTCATTCATTTCAGATCTGACATCTCGAGAGGTCACTGAATGGACATACCTCTCTGTACCGCTTTGTTTAACAGAGAGCACAGATTTTCCAAATTTGCTGTTGAGGCAGGGTGTGTAGGAGAGCAGGAATGAGTCGCGAGTTCGAATTCAGGACGTAAATATTTACAGTATGTACGTACGTAATAGTATAGTCTGTCAAAAAAGTCTTGAAAATAATTCAGACGGAACTAATCAGATTAGTATGGTGGTTTTACCAGATTATAGAGCGATGATAGCCCATACGGAAGAGAGCTAGCGCCTCAATCATGAGGCCGCGGTTTGTTTCCTGGCCTGTACCACTAAGTTCTTTGGAATTTATGTACGGTTGTATTTAACATTTACTAGCTAGGCGGTGAAGGAAAACATCATGAGGAAACCTGCATTCCCGAGAATAAAAAGTATATACCATAAGTTCGGAGGTATGCGTAAAATATGGGTGAGCAGGGGGCGAACACAGAAGAACAGGGCTGGTCTCGGTGTTACAACGACCTTTGCTTGCAATAGCCCAACCACAAATAATAAATACCAGGTTACGCGTGATTTTGAAGATCTTGCGTGTAGGCAAGGCAGCGCCCTCATTTTTCTGCTTTTTTGCCAGACTACGCCCGCACTTTTTTGACAGACTGTAGTATCATAGTATGTGTAGTGAATACGTTTCTTTGTATCAAAGCCCTAATATTTTGTATCTTAACAAAACAAATAGATTAATCAAGAAGTTTCCGAAAACGATGAGTCAACGAAACATTTCTCACAAAGATTGAATACCGTCGCAAATCGTAAATATCAAAGTTCTAAGTAGGCAATAAACTCTGCTGATTTAAACTCCGCATCGAACAATTCCTTTCGAAAGACTAATACTAATCCAGACTGCTTTGAAAGAGGGGATGAGGTGTGACGTACATAAACTAGGCAAGGAGATACACAGGGTGTAAATCGCGGAGCCAATGACATTTTCTATGGAACAACGAAATTTTTTCGCGATTTCTATGATGGACCTATAGTGAAGTTGTTCAGTATGGGACCAACGTATGCGTGTTTGTGCTGCAGCCGGGTTTGTATTTACGTGCAGCGTCTGGCAATACGTGAACGTTCACGATTCACGGTCGTCACATACACGCGCTATAATATGTTGCTGTCCTCTTCTTACGCACGCAAAATTACATAAGCACGTCTCTTACCTGCGTGTGAGTGAGAGGAAGCGATTAGCAAGTTGCGTGCGTTAGAAGAGTACAGCAACATATTATAGCGGGCATTGGTGATGAGCTTCACGTACGAGAATAAGCGGCAATTTGATAGAAACATCGCTGCGTTTCCAGGATGTGACTGAAGTTAAGCAACGCCAGGTCCGGTCAGTCTTTGGATGGGTGACCGAGAGTCGAACCTGACCTGTCCAAACAGACTCTATTTTCACATAATTCGCTAGAGCGACAGACTATCTTAAACACAAATAAAAGTGGCGTCGCGTCGCCCTGTTTATAAGAGATTTGAACGAAGTCTTGGCACGTACAGGCAGTTTATAGAGATGCATACATTACGAGATTATTGTAGATATAGAAGGACACGAGTTACTACCAGTTTGTATATTAACATACTAAGTAAAGACTTATTGGAGCGGAAACCTAATACCAATATTTTGCAGCATCAGCATATAATTATGAGTACATACTCTCGAATATATTCCGTCAATGTATTCTAACTTGGGATGAGCGTCGGTGGCGCATTGCGGAAAGGTATGGAAACTCAATCTTGAGGTCCAGTTCGAATCCGCACGGGCAACTCGGGATGTTCTTCATACCACTACTTCTTAGAGAAGCACGAAAAATTCAACCATGGAAGAAAATTGTTATAGAAGATAATTTGGAGAAAAAAATATATATTATAGAAGAGTGTATTCAATTTTTAGCTCCTAGTTTTCTTTAAAAAAAATTCTTAATATCTTCATTATTTTTATCAATATTAATAATTTTCTTTCTTCTTATAATTATATTATCTTCTTAAAATAGTAACCAAAAAAAAATAAACTTCTTTCTTCTAATCTTCAAATAACTTCTTATTATTTTAAGCTTGTAACTATTTTTTCATTTTCTTAACCAGCAGCCCAGCACTGCCAAAGGCAGCACTGGCAGGGTCGCCATGCAGTGCGGGACTTCAAGGTGTACTTCAGACAAACGAATGGTCCCAGGTTTAGACGTATATTGATTCA
This sequence comes from Agonopterix arenella, assembly GCA_927399405.1. Classification (NCBI taxonomy): domain Eukaryota; kingdom Metazoa; phylum Arthropoda; class Insecta; order Lepidoptera; family Depressariidae; genus Agonopterix; species Agonopterix arenella. Next base: position 12,529,941 of record OV656711.1, on the reverse strand, counting down.
ATATACTCTTAAACAGTAGCTTATATCTAACTTAAGGCTATGTGTGTGTACACTACATCATCATATCAGCCATTAAACGTCCACTGCTGGACATAAGCCTCCCCCAAAATGCCCCCCATTTTGGGGGAGGCTTATGTCCAGCAGTAGCAGTTGCCATAATCGCCACGCTTGGCAGGCGGGTTGGATCGAATCAATGTGTGTACTCAGAGGATGCTGCTGCCCAGTCCTTCAGTAGATCCCTTAGTCGCCTTTTACGACACCACCGGGAGGAACTGGGATGGTGCTATTCTTAGCCGACAACACACGGACACACTACATACCAATGAGTTTTTCTAATTTATGTACCTAATACCGACTACTCTCAAACGGTGTTGTAAAACATCGTAAGGAAATCTGCAAACGCTGAATTCCGATGCGTATGTGAAGTCTACCTATCCTCATTGGCACGCGTGGTGGACTGATGTTCATACATCCTCCCTACCCTGAGGGTGAGGGTAGGCCTGTACCCTACATTGGGACATATAGGTACAAGGTGTTACCAAAGTAAAAATAAACATTTACAAAATTTACATCTTTTAAGGGGGTTGTTTAGACCATCAAACTGAACAACTTTCACTATGAGACCAACACAGAAATCGCGAAAAAGAATCTACTTTCCCATACATTTCGCTCGAGTAGATATGTAGTTTAGTATGGAACATAGCTACAATATATCTGTTCAGGTCGCGGTAGCTATTGGTCATTGACCAAGCCCTTATACAACTAACAACCAAATAATAATAGTATGGAACATCAGTTTTTTTTTGCGATTTCGATATTGGTTCCATAGTGAAAGTTGTCCAGTTTAATGGTGTAATATAAACCACGCCCTTAAATTGTGTATTTTTATTTTTTTACACCTTGTTTATTATAGGCTGATAATGATGTTGTTAATATTCTAAGTTTCAAACTATACTTTTCTAAATTACTGCTTACTGTCCTGTACTATCAGATCCAGCAGGATGATGAATCGATCGCTGTGGTTGCTATGAAGTTGGCTTAAAATAACACCAATGATGAAATATTATACCTAATATATAAACAGTCTGCCTTCCCCCGCGAGATAATGGTGTGAGCATAATTATGTATGTCTGTCATTGATGCCAGTCAAAGTCGCATCAAAATTCATCCATTTGTGAATATAAAAAGGTCAGAAGAGATTTTCATAAGCCGACTTTAGTCTGAAAAAACTAATTTTGAAATCTAGAAATAAACATTTTAACGGGTTCTTACCGCGTTTTGGTATATGTTTGTTTGTTTTGTCGGGAACTCAAATATACCAAAACGCGGTAAGAACCCGTTAAAATGTTTATTTCTAGATTCAATAATAACCGGGAATCTCTCAAAAACTGTATTAATTTTGAAATTTTAGGCACTAGCTATTTGAGATTGGAATTTTCATTTGTTTTCTCAGCTTATACATAAAGTTGTTGAACTAGAAATCCAATATCTTTGACGAAATTGTTGGAAAATAACTTATTTTAGGCTGGTTTTAGAGTTGCGTTTAGTCTCGCAATTGGATAGCGACTTTACGCCATGAGATGTGAATACGAGTATATTGTATCATGCATGGCGTGGCATGGTGTGGTGCCGGCCAAGAATATTGCACCACCCCAGGCCATCCAATGGGTGTCGTAAAAGGCGACTAAAGGGATTAACCGGAGGATGGGCAGCAGCGTTCTCCGAGTATATTAACACCCAACTGCGATCGCCAACCCGCCTGCCAAGCGTGGCGATTATGGCAAAACCTCCCTTTTGGGGGAGGCCTATGTCCAGCAGTGGACGTATAAAAATGGTGGAAGTGATGATGATGATAGCGTATTATATGAGTAGTAGAAGTTTGTTCCGTCAGGCGTCTGACTCATCTTTGGTGACCAAACCGTGTAGCTGCCAGTTATAGCCACTGCATCTGACGTGGGGTCTGCACTTATCGGTCCGTTTCATCAGACATACGAGCGTAAGGGCTAGAGAGTGCATCTGTGTTTAGCGCGTACACATAAGCACTTCAAAATATCATGCGTGCCTGACTGCTTTTCTATTATAGGTAAAGATTTGCAGTCGCCGCAATCAAAATAGACTAAAAAATACATCATCATCATTTAGTACGGGTCGTAAGCAATGATTTAGTTATTTATAAAGTAGCCCCTTCATACGAGGTGCGCTCGTCCACAATGACAAGAGATAGCTCACTCTTCTGCAGCGTAAGACACACGCTACCATTTTAAGAGGAAAGGCGGTTTGCAAGACATTTAAAGACTAGGTTTTTAACAGATCTATTGCTGTCGCGCACAACAACGGTTCTAATCATTAGGGATAATCACCGTGAGAATATGAATGTATGTGTTCTTTAATAAAGTCTCAAATTTGGTTCAGGTTAGGTTAGTCTAGAAATAACTACTTATTTACCTACCTACCTAACCTATTGATAAATAAATACATTTAAAAGCAAACTAAATACCATTACAAAACTAGCATTACCACATTCCGACAATTGACGTCAACCACCTCGCCGTCGTACTAAATGTAATTTTAACTACAACAACAATTAGTTTACCCTGATGACGCTAGCGCAAGGTGCTTCAAATATTACCAAGTCCCACAAATCAAGCCAATTACATCCTTAAGACATAAGCTTTAAGAGTTCCACCAGATAATTTAAAGTAAAGATTTAACTATGAAGTTCATCCAACATAAAAGGTCGTGTTAAAAAATCTTGATACAAAGTGATAGAGGCGAAAATGGCTAGGTTTGTTAGACTTTGAAAATTGAAGGTGCGATTTGTAAAGTGTTTACATGACAATATGTTGTTAAACAAACATATGGACGGACCGAATCGATTGTGTAAGCTTCTCTTCGATAATACAAGGTTTAGTTAAAGCACGTGAACATTGCATTAAGTTCGTTCTTCACTTCAAAATACTACAAACGAAAAAGGCTAACAAACCTTTATGAAGCCTTGAATATACTCCCGTTCCTGATGATCAGAAATTATTCTACAACAACCACTAAGAACATAAATATGTCTTATGTATCGTATTTAGTTCGGCACATAGATTCACTATGTTTACTTCCTGAATCAATCAGTAGGTATCCGGTTTTTTTTTGTGTATGTTTAGTACATTAAATATTGTATAAATAAATAAATAACGCCAACAGGCACATACATTGTAATGATCCCAAGCAAGCACTATAGGCTGTTTATTATGGAAACCATAGAACAACGGCACAAACATATAACATCCATGACCGAACCGGGATTCGAACCCAGGACCCTGGTTTGGCAGTCCGGCGTGGTAACCATTACACCAACCGGGTCTTCGCCAACCGGGTCGTCACCAACCGAGTTGTAAGAATACATACATACATATTCTCACGTCTGTCTCCCACTGGGGTAGGAGACAATGGAACACCATCTGCTACGATCCTGAAAAACCTCTCTAGCTTCCTCCACTGTGAGAATACTTAACTATATTGCACAACAAAAACAAAATATACCTCTTCACTGAAATTCACGTGCTGCCGAATTAAATAGGGTATTTGGTGCAAAGACATAAGATAGGCCATTTAGATCATTTTTAGTACAATGTAGACTTTGTATGGCTCATCCCCTTTAGTCATTGCAGGTGGCTTCCATAAAACCTGTATTAGACAGTTTATCTTTAACGAATGAAACCCAAATGTCTGTCCACACCCAAAAGCTTGGAATAGCTACTTAACGTGCCTTCCGAGGCTACGGAGGATTTCTTAAATATGTATTATGATTGTTTCGAACAAAGAATGAACAAAAACAAAAATTTTATGACTTAATAAAAATTCGGGTTACTTCAAGTTTTAGTTCACAAAAAGCCTTTGAAATTCTCAACACGATCCGCGTTAAAAGGCGCAATTTGTCAAGGAAGATTAAGTAGTATTTTAAGAATGATTAAAGACTAAAATCACGATTCTTCTAAACGTTTTTAAGTCCTAGTTTAGTATAATGGAATGCAAAACAGTATACGTTAACAGGAACTTCCATGTTTCGGCATTTTTACTTGAGATTACATGGCACACCCATGTGATGTCCAGTGCGTCATTTTCTCTAGAAAGAGGTCATTTTCTATGAAGCAAAGGCGCCTATCGCGCGTCTAGAGAAATCATACTAGACGTGATGCTTTAATAGAACTGCCTCCATGGTCTAATGGTTAAGAGCATTGGGCTCTCGGCACGGAGGTCGTGGGTTCGAAACCCACTGGGGACACCTAGTAATATGTCACTTTGTGCGTTTTTCCCCAGTTGGTAGGAGATTGCAGGCTGAATCACCTGATTGTCTGAAAAGAAAAATGATTCTGTTCTTCGGATGGCACGTTAAACCGTTGGTCCCGGCTACTATCTCTGGTGGTAGTGGGCGTTACATAATAAAAACCACGTCAGAAGCCGTAAGGCGGTATTAAAAAACTCTGACACCAGGGCTCTGCCCACACGATAAGAAGAAGAATAGAACTGCACCCAGACGGGTGTCGTAATAGGCGACTACTTCCTTCAGACATCGTCTCCATAATTGTGATCCCCTCACCATGATGATGATGATGATGATGATAGAATGTATTCCTGATTATGATTGATTTTCGAATGTCTTGCTAAAACAACCAAAGTCTGAAACGGAATCTATCCAACCAAAAATGTTATAAATAAAACGTAAAAGGGGAAAGGACTTTGTAAAATAGTCGCTTCGATTTGCATTTTAAGAGATTTCGTCGACTTAGTCTGAATGGAGCCTTGTTTATGCTAAATGCAGTAGAGACCTACCAATTATTTGATTTCGGTTTCGGCATAGATACGAATTTCGGCTAAAGAATGTATATTAAATGTGAATACTTTATTTACCAACAAAAATTAAGGAACACGATAAATGGACCCGGTCCAAATATCAGACATCCATTGCAAGCTAAATCGGTCAAATACTGGAAGAAAAGTCGTCTCCAACCGAAGATTTTGTTTTGCATTTACATCAATATCCTTTTTGTTAAAAAGGGCAATCAAAATGGTAACATACGATGGATAATCTTCATGATCTCTGTAAAAAAATTACATTTTAGTTTCATACTCAACCAAAAAAATTGGGATAAACACTTGTTCAGACTCTGTCCATAATTCATCTGCATTATAATCTCGTATGACCGCTCAAACAAGACTTCCAGAACAAAAATCTCCCGACCTTCTAGCCATTCCTCTTTTTTTGAGTCTGGGCACAGATTTTACTGGGTTCCTCAAATTTTACAACCATCGTTTTGGGAAATAAAGTCATTATTTAAAAGATTCGGCTTCAGACTAATTGACGACCCGGTTGGTGTAATGGTTACCACGCCGCGTCGGACTGCCATGCCATGGTCCCGGGTTCGAATCCCGGTTCGGTCATGGATGTTATATGTGTGTGCATTTGTTTTATATGGTTCCCATAACAAAAAGCCTAAGGCTTAATTTGGGATCATTACAATGTATGTGTCTGTAAGCGTTATTTATTTATTATTAATTAGAGGAAGAATTTCGGATTCGGCTCAGCCTTCTTTCGGACCCTAGCTAATTATTTCGATTGTGATCTTTTCGTCTTAAACCATTTACTTAGTCCTCTATTCCCTTGCAATTAGGTACATTATGGCACTTTTTGAAACGCCAGACGGCAGGGGAATAATTAAGAAGGTATTACAACTGTTTCGGAATTGGTTAAGTTTGATAATGAGACAACTGGAAGACTGGGCAGGAGTTGTTTGCTTTAACATTTTCTGCAAATACATTATGGTAATAGAAATTCGTTATAACATTTCTGGGAAATAAATAAAGTAGTAGCTTTTCCGCTATCAAGTTTGAAGACACGTATTTCAAACTGAAAATATTTTAATGCAACCCTCTGAATGAGTTTGACCTCATCTCACCTAATTGTAATTATTATTAGAAATATGCTCAGATACTGTGAAATTCATTGGCTACTTATATAGGGACTAGTTACGTGTGTAATTCTACGAACAAACATTTCTACCACTTTTTGCGGGGGGCGAGGTAACACGAAATCCGCAACTTTGGATTTAATTACCCATAACTTTAAATTCTAATTTTGAACTTTAAAAATCATGAAAAGAAGTCTCGTGTGAACCCCAAACGTACTACGTTCGAAATTATAGGGTGTTTCGTTTAGTGATAAGGTATAAAATTTAATGTTACTCCGTGGCAGAGGGGAAATGCTACCGCAAAGCTTAGGTCCTTAGGTATAAGGTCCTTATAATAAATAATCAAAGGTAAAATTGTAACGATAAAATGAAATTAATTATTAATTATTATTAATGAAATTATTTTGTTGTGTAGTACGCGTATTTATGTATGATGTATGTGTATATATATATATATATTTATATGAGTATGTATATTATATATGTATTTATAATAGGTTTATTTTGTATACTTACTTTTTGTTTTTACTAATAACTGCTGATTTTTGATAATTTTTTCTGGAAACACCGCCTACCTTTCTTCTTTTCACCGTTTCCTCTGCCCTAAGGTTGTCTGGAAGAAATCGCTTCTTAGCGATAAGACCGCCTTATTTTGTGCCTCTTGTATTTTATTTCTGTATTTTACTGTTTATGTTTTTGGTGTAAATAAAGTATATTTGATTGATTGATTGAAAATAAAATTGTAACTAGAAATCATGTAAATTGTATAAAACTTTAACAAGTAAATATTTGAAAACTATAATGACTTGACGCATGCTGTTGCATACCTATTATTAGTGCATAGTCAAGGGCTAAAGCTTTTTAAGTGTTTGTTTATGATTGTTTTGTCTACGTACCGTTGGTGTGTCTAACAATATTATACTATTATTATTTGGTTATAAGGGCTTGGTCAATGACCAAATAGCTACTGCGACCTGGATAGATCTATTGTAGCTGTCACCCTAGACCTAAAGGTCATTTCCTAGGCCCACGGACTTCATGAACCGTGTTATGCTTTTGGAGGGGAGGTCCCTAATGTCAGTAGGTGTTATTATGTATCCACCTAGATGGCTACTTCTGCTGTGAATGAGCACTTCGCATTCGCAGAGGTGTATGGGCGTTTCCTCTGCTTCACAGCAGAATCTGCAAGTGGGTGAATCTACAAGTCCCATTCTGTGTAGGTGTTTGTTTAACTTGCAGTGTCCTGTTAAGGCTCGTACTAAGAGCCTTAAGTCGTTGCGGTTTGAATTGATGGCATCCGAGGTATGTCTGTTTGAAAAGCCGGTCACAAGTTCTTTCGCATGCCTCAGTCCTGGTGTATCCGACCAGAGCCTACGGCTTTGGTTCACGGCCCATTCCTTTAGCACACGTCTATTATACTAATGTCTATTATACTAATTAAATATTATACTAATGAATATTGATAACAATAACCGTGGACGCCACGACATATTCTAAAAAAGAAGGTAAATGTATTTTAACTCTGTTGATTTTGTTGTGGGCATTATTAGGCTCGACGCAAGCGAGCCACCGGCCGTAGCCACCGGTCGCTAGCGACAAGCAGCATTGCAATTCACTAAGGGCAAACACCGTTACAAGTTCAAATTCGTCGTTAAAACATCGGCGAGCTTTCAATTTCATGTGTTAAACTTATATAAAACCTCCGACGATCTGAAGGATGCGAGCTCGTCGATGTTTTTGACAGCGATGTGACGCTTAAGGCCAGGACAGACAGAGGCGGTTTTGCGAAAAAGCGGGCCGGCCGGAGGCGGACCTGCGGGAAGCGAATATCTCCGGACCCGCTCGGTTTTCTGTGTGTATTGTTGTTAGTGTGGTGTGGTGGTAATGTTCGAGTTTGTATGTACCCTGCCACACAGAAATACGCGCGGGTCCGGAGATATTCGATTCCCGCAGGTCCGCCTCCATCCCGCTTTCCCGCAAAACCGCCGTGGCCTGGCCTTTAGAAAATTGCACTCCAGTTTAAACGCCTTCTTCATACATTTTGTATGGACTCGCCAGATACGAACGTGTGACCGGTGGCCGCCGCCACTCGTTGCAGCAGTTTCCGCTACCGCGACAGCCACACCGGCACCGGTGGCTGTGGCCGGTAGCTCGTTTGCGCTGAGCCTTATGTTTAATACTGTTTGTATTATATTTTAATTGTAATAGTCAGTAATTATGATTTTTATTTTTCCTTATTTTATATTGTTTATGGTTTATTAAGGATAAATTTGATTGTTTATGATTTTTATTTTTCCTTATTTTATATTGTTTATGGTTTATTAAGGATAAATTTGATTGTTTTAGTTATTGTAATTTATCTGTACTGCAACTTTATGCATATTGTACCTAATTGGTTTCAGAACTACAGACTCTTGCAAAAAAATACATTCAAAATATACTCACGACAGTTTACCCTTTCTGGGCGACCAGAAACCTTGAAAGATTTTTGATAGTTTTGAATTGATATTTTAAAAACTTATATAAAGTAGGTACAGTTAGTCCGTCCGTTCTTCCGTGTACAGTTTAGTTTGTCTACCAAAGTTTTATTCCACCCCGAAAAGAAATTATTAAAAATAACGTTCCAATAGTTTTTCGTGAAAATGACAAAACATTTATACACCTACACAAAGCACCTACATACAAACTGGTCAAAGAGAATCTCCTTACTTTTGAAGTTTTACTGGCCTTAGCAAAGGTAGGAGAAAAAAGCTTTTTGTGTATTTTTTCGTTCTCCATGAAGTGAGGGCTTAATCATCATCAATCATCATACAGCTTAGTTTTATCATAATTTGTCAATTAACGTGAACGAGGTGCGCAGGCGTCCAATCCTAGTAAAAAATGTGACTCAAACGTCCCACATAATTTCACACTTATCGCATTATATGATCAGTGCAATTGAACCTTGACCTCTGTCTCTTCGCTCACTTACAAAAAATAACAAGAACTGTACAATTAAAATCACTTTATTTACAAAGGAAGAGACCGCTTCTGGCGCGTTGCGGAGAGATATGGAAGGGACAATCGATCATGGGGTTCGAATCCGCACGGACGACATACCAATCAGTTAAATCTAACTTATGTACGCACGGCGACACATCAAGCTATACAAAACCACCATAAGCTGGCCGCGCGACGTTATACGTTACTCAACCTACGCGAGGCCAGCTTATGATGGTTTTGTATAGCTTGATGTGTCGCCGTGTGTACTTTATACAGACTGCTCTCAGACGGTGAAGGAAAACATTGTGAGGAAACCAACATACGCTGAACAAGAAATTATATGCGTATGTAAAGTCCACCAATCCGCATTTTAGAAGCGTGGTGGACTGATACCCTTACATCCTTGAGGGTAGGCCTGTTCCCAGCAGTGGGACGTATATAGGCTGATAATGACAAAGGAAAAATCAAATTTGAATCGTTTTAAAATGCTAAAAATAAGAGGCAATCACTACACGTTTAAAAAGGCAGTTAGCAAAGGTAGTTGTCGCAAAGATTCTGAATACCTTTATTTTATTACAATGGCAAAATAGCAATACACGTTGACGTAAAAAATAGGGAATAAAGTCCAGTGGAGTATGATTCTAAGCTTGATAGAAGGCTTGCCAACAGCAGGTAGGCTGTACTTTTGCAGGAGTCCTGAGTCATCTTGCATGACAACTAATGGAAGAGTCGGTTGTTCTAAGACGGGAACCACAGGGTCTAACCGCATTATTTTTATCTCCCTATATTCAAATTCATGAATACAGCACGTAGATCGTAGATAGATGAACCGTGTATCTTAAGGCACAGGGGAAATCAGAGTGAATTCCAAATTGGTTCGGTCAAACGCATGCATCTCTCTCAAGCAAGATGCACTAATTAATTTGAATGCTGAATTGCTGAAACCGCTGAGGGTATTCAGAGCGAGCCGGCGATTAAAAACGGCTTATGGAATTGGAGCTGTCATCAGGCATGAGTCGGCATGACCAATTGCATACTATCAATTTTATGGACTAATCTAGATTCTAAATCTAGCTCTAAATGTTTTTGCAACTGAATTTTTGTTATTTTTATATTGTACTGGGTTTAACCCGCGACTTCGTCCGCACAAATTATATACCAGATTATAAGTCAGATAATAAGATATCAAAAAAAAAGTTTCATCAAAATCGGTTCAGTAGTTTTTGCGTGATACTCGATCAAACAAACAAACAGACAGACAAAAAATCCAAAAATTGGTGATATGGAGAGACACCTAAAAACCATATCGTAACTTTTTTTGTTAGTATCTTCAATGTACAGACACACTTTCTGTTACAGTTTTATAATAGTTTAGACTATTATTACCTATATGATTTATTGAAACAAACATAATTTGTTTGGTCCATAATAAACGTTTTTTACTCTTTATTTTTGTAAAAGCGATTGATTTTGATTTGATGCGAAAACAATCGCAAGAGAATATAACATTAAAAATATATATATTTTAAATTTAATTTATTTATTGAGGACTGCCAACAAAGTATACATTATTACATTTTGAATACATTTTAACTTAATAATTAACTGTTACTTCCCTTCCAGCTGTCACAACATACATTGTAGCTTAAGTATACAGGGTTTTACAGAAGTAAAAATAAAAAGTGAAAACTTTTAAGGGGGTGGTTTAGACCAACAAACTGAACAACTTTCACTATGGGCCCAACATCGAAATCGCGAAAAAAAAATCTTTTGTCCCATACATTTAGCTCTAGTAGATCTGTAGTTTAGTATGGAACATCGCAAACGCATCGCATCATGGCGATTATGGCAAATCTCCTCATTTTGGGGGAGGCCTATGTCCAGCAGTGGACGTCTATCGGCTGATATGATGATGATGAAACATCCGATTTTTTTTTTCGCGATTTCGAAATTGGTCCCATAGTGAAAGTTGTTCAGTTTGATGGTCTTAACCACCCCCTTACCTCCTTAAATGTTTATTTGTATTTCTGTAACACCCTGTATATAAATTAAAATACAGAGAGTCATAACTACATCAGTATTTTTTTAGACATTAATTTACTGCAATGATGATGATGCCTCAAATAATGAAATAGTAAATGTCTTTTCTCACCGCCTTTACAAACAACCAAATTAACAATTATTAACTTTACAAACCAATTGTATTACAAACAACCAAAGATTTAACCATAGACAATTAAAGCTAGTATACAGTTATTTACGGACTATAAACCGTCTAGCAAACAATTGTAACAAAAACAATTTACCTCACAATCTCACTGATACAAATCTGTATGTAAATTGTACACATTAATAACTTCCTAGCTACTTTTTCCGTCTAGAATCTAGATCTGAATACAACAGTTATAGTTAATTAACATAATGGAGCGTATCATACCGCTTTATGTTCTTGCATCGAAATTGTACTATGTAATCATCATCATCACCCTTGTTAAATACATGCCACTCCCACTGCAGGCCTACCCTCAGGAAGGGAGTGTGGGCGTCGGTCCACCAGGAGTGCACAATGCGGATTGGTAGACTTCACATACGCATCAGAATTTCTTCAGAGTATGCAGGTTTCCTCACGATGTTTTCCTTCACCGTTTGAGAGCAGTGTCCGCGCGGATTCGAACCCGGATCATCATGATTGAGTGTCCATACCTCTACGCAACGCCTATTGCTCTACTATGACATGTTGTTATATGTAATGAATTACGTTTTTTATCCGAATGCATTTACTTGTTCAAACTTGACTTCCAATATAACCAAGACAAACTTGGTGTTGCAAAAATATTTGTTCTGCGCGGAAATCGAATTTACGCCCCCTTCGCTCGACTGCTGCTGTGTGTTTTACGGCGAAAGAAAAAAATACATTTTACGTAAGAAAAAAGTAGGTATAAAATAAACAAAGATGTTTTAGTATTTTCAATGGAGGTAACTAGTCTCTGGTATTTAGACACGTGTTGGTCACCCTTCTATAGGACAGCTAGATTAGGTCAGAACCAGTGGTACAAATTCGTAGCCGACCGCATGCAGCAGCAGCAGACGACGTGTCGTAATTTTAGAATCTCATACGTTGAACACAGCAGTTGAATATGTATGGAGATACGCATCTTTCTAATGCTGAATTGACTTTCAAAAATCGCAAACCTGGAGTATGATTTTTGAAAGTCAAATCAGCAGTAGAAAGATGCATATCTCCATAGTAATTTTGACATTTTCAACTGCTGAGCTTAGTGAATGAGATTCGAAAATCGCACTCCGCATGCAGCACCAGCAGACTGCAGCGCCGTATTCCACTGTCAACTTTATCGGTACTGAAATAGGTATTATTTTACATTGCACCCTACGCACCTGTCCGTCGATATGTAAATAAAGCTAATGAGACTACCTACTGACTGGTACAGCCACAGTGGTACTGGACAGCAGTGTCATCAACCGCAGTCTCGGAAGCTACGCAGGGCATTTTCAGGTGATATAAAATTGAGGGATTCGGTTACTTTGCGCCACGGCTACCGTTTTGGCTAGAGCCGCTTTTATTCGCCCCACGGCTACCGGCAGGTTATTCCTATCCAGATCATAAGGCAGAATATTTTGGGATGTTATAAAATCACCATCGATTTGATACCGATTGAGTGTTTTAGGCAGTTCTTAGCGATTTAATTATAAACAGGAGTGCAATTCACTAAGCGTCACATCGCTGTCAAAAACATCGACGAGCTCGCTTCGATTTTTGATGCTTCAGATCGTCGGAGGTTTTATATAAGTTTGACACATGAAATTGAAAGCTCGCCGATGTTTTAAAGAATTTAAGGTTATGACGATGTTTGCGCTTAGTGAATTTCACTGCTGACAATGGATATGATGATAACAGAAACAAAACATTTGTAACGTCACGTAACGTGTCGGGTCCATCTTCCGGCATGTCCGTTCCATCTACCAAAACAGAAGTATAGACCATAGATCATAATACGGATCAAAGCCCGGCGGGCTCAGTAACCGTCACACTCACACTAGACACTAGTTTCGGTACAACTAGTAAAACGTGGATGTTCTGAGTTCTCAGTACATGTGGATGTTCTGAGTTCTCAGTACATCTCTGACTAACCCCCTCGGGGAATATACAGGGTGAAATTGATATCATCATCATCAGCCTATAAACGTCCCACTGCAGGGCACAGGCCTACCCTCGGGGTATGGTGTATGGGCATTAGTGCACCACGCATGTCCAATGCGGATTGGTAGACTTCACATACACATCAGAATTTCTTCTTCGGTGTATGCAGGTTTCCTCACGATGTTTTCCTTCACCGTTTGAGAGCAGTCGGTATTATGTACATAAGTTAGAACAACTCATTGGTACATGGCATGTAGTCCGTGCGGATTCGAACCCGGACCCCCATAATTGGGTGTCCATACCTCTCCGCAACGTGCCACCGACGCTCTTTTCTAAGGTTTGTTTGAAAGATAATCTTTGCACAGACCAAAGGGTTAAATTGTATCAAAGTTTCTGTCCACGATAAAGGAGGAAACAGTCCTGAGTTTAAGTAAGAAATAACTTAGGAAAACGTGATCCCAACTGGCGTCGAGCGTGCAAAGTAATAGGTAACTAAAGTAACATATTGACAAACGAAACCTTTACAAATCTCCTCATAAAAGGACGACCATTTGGCATTCAACGTCGCATTTGCTGCAACATTGAACTTTACGGGTAGAAGATAAAGAAACAAATGGAGCAGCGTTCGTTTGTAGATTTTACTGCTAATATGAAATGAAATGAAAAGGTAGAAGTCTGTTGTGAATCCAACTGGAGACGAGCTTGTTATATCGCTCGACTTTCACGATAGAGCCATCTTTAGATGTGAATGCTGTGCAAAACGATGCTAAGCGTCATTTGTCATTTCATTTTTCTTTGAAGACTTTAAAACCAATTATTTAAAGTTCACAAGACTATTATGGCGTTTGGTTACCTGGTGTATTAATGGTACGAGCTGGTCAACCTTAGGCACATTCCGTTCGGCGACCTAAATTATTTTTTTGTAATTAATGTGATGGGTAGTCAGAAAATCTATGTGTAGGTATACTACTTGATTCGTCTGAGAATATTGAATAGAACATATACAGGGTGTGCCGTAAACCGGCGTCAACCCGGTGGATGTTGATAGGTTAGGTCATGACTAAGCAGAATATCAAAATTTGACTTTAGTAAAAGTGTCTTAGTTTTCGAGATATTGATAGTTTTAACACAGATACTGCATAGAACATTTGTAGCAGTGGCACTCAAAATAGTGATTAAATAGTCATAAAACTGTCCTTATCTCGAAAACTAAGAACCTTTTCCTAAAGAAAAATGTTGACAGATTGATTGATTGACTGACAGATTTTTTTTTATTTTAGTTTTTTCTTGTTAGGCATGAACTAACCTATCAGCATCCACCGGGTTGACGTCGGTTTCCGGGACACCCTGCATATTTTTCTAAACATACATACATACATACATATTCTCACGCCTGTCTCCCACTGGGGTAGGCAGAGACAACGGAACGCCACCTCCTACCACCATTCTAAACATATTGACGCAATAACTTAGATAGTATCTTAAAATGGTTTGCGCTACTGATGCGTTCACCCTTTATTGATTTTGATTCCATTTTCGGTACGACCGACACAACGTACAGACACAGATCTAACAATTTTAATAAGAGGTGGTTATAGAATAGAAAAGTTAGTCGATTCGTAATAATATGTGGATCAATTCAAAAAGTTATCAGTCCTATGAGGGCACAAACATCTTTATTATTAATGGTTGTAGAACACAATTTTGTACGCAACTTACCGCAGCAAAAGTAACAATAAACAAAACTTGAGCAACGACCCGCCCGAGGTAATAGGATTTGTTGTTATTTATTCCACGTCGCTAGCAATAAAGAAGTCTCTTAATACACCCCAAACTTTCAGAGTATTTCATACAAAGGGGTGGGCTGACGTTATCAGGGATGGACTGAGGGAAAAATAGTGTTTAATTTTGATTAGCGATGGGGAAGATCGAGCGATAAAGAGAACATAAATCTGGGGCGACCCTGTGAACGTCGGCCCGTAGGCAGACCCAGGTATCACTGGATAGGCCGGGTCACCGAAGAACAGAAAAGAGATGAAGGACGAGTTTTGCTGTCGGAAGCCAAGACCCACTTCGGGTTCATACCGGAGGGTCTCAAGACGAAAGTCTTTAACCAGTGTGTACTGCCAGTTACAGCATACGGAACTGAGACGTGGTCACTCGATCAAGGCCTCATAAAAAGGCTGAAAGTCACCCAAAGGGCAATGGAGAGGGCTATGCTCGGACTTGCCATGCGAGGTCGAATCAGAAATCAAAGGCTTTGCAGGAGGACCAGAGTAGCCGACTTAAACCAAAGAATTGATAAACTAAAGTGGGAAAGGGCGGGGAAACTTTAGTCGTAGATCTGATGAGGGTGGTGCATCCCGTTTAGCGCAGCTTGAGTAGGCAAGGTGGACCAGCGACCTGGTGAAGGCGGCGGGAACTCGTTAGATGAAGGCAGTGTAGGACCGGTCGTTGTGGCGATCCTTTGTGGAGGCCTAATGTCCAACAGTCTATCAGCTGATATGATGACGACTGCAGAGCACAGGTTATCATTTCTCACAAATAAAACCAAAAGAAAGCGGACCATACATTATGTATTCTGTGACCATGACCAAACATAAGTCTTACGTCTCAAAAACTATCCTCAATATTGCATTTTATCTATTATTTCCTCATGTTTTTGTACGTAGATGTAGAGGAAAACAATAATAGAAATAATAAAAACCCCAAACCTCACTGCTGCGTATTTTTTTATTATTTCTATTATTGTTTTCCTCTACATCTACGTCAATGGATGGCGTTTTCCTCTCGGTGATATGATAATTTTATTAAAATAAAGAGTTATTTTCCAGTGCCATTTATAAATGTTCTATAAATAATTTTAGCAATCGTGGGGAAACCTGCATGCATACGCTGATGAAGAAATTCTGATGCGTATGTGAAGTCTACCAATCCGCATTAGGCACGTGTTGTGGAGTGACGGCCACACACTGAGGGTGTGAGGGTAGTGGGACGTATACTTATATGATGATGAGTTTTTAGCAAGGAAGAATGACGTGCAGAACCGACTGATACGTCCAGAACACATGGGACAATCAGCAAGACTAGAATGCTCGTAGGGAACCTTCTAAAAAAAAATCAAACTCTGTGACATGCCATCGACAAGACAGAAGACAAAGTATTGGCATTACAAGTTACTGTTGGATGACTGTTCAATGCAACATCTGCTGCTAAGCCCTGTAGCAATGACCTTCTAGCGAGAGTTTCAAGGTCACATGCATAGTTTTTTGTAGACGAAAGGCTAGTCACTATCGCCACTTGACACGTCAATCCACCTTGAAACCTCAAACATGCTAAAAGTACACTGAACTAACGAGGAAACCTGTAACACGTTGAATAATCATCACCACGTTCTATATGTACGTCCCACTGCAGGGCACAGGCCTACCCTCAGGGTATTAATAAGTCTTCTTAAGCGTATTAAGTTTTCCTTCACTGTTTTAGAGCAAGCGGGATTACGTACGCTGAAGTGATGCAGTCTCTCTTTCCTCTGGGATCTGTTGAAACGAGATCTGCTACGATCAGATGTAAGATCAGATGCAGTTATAACTGGTTCTTACTTAGATACTTGGGTGACTAGATCTTCGGCGACTCATTGATTTCATGACCACCTGACGAGTTCACCCCAGGTGATTAAAATCGACTCAACTTCCAAAAGTTTTTGGTATCCCCTTATCAGCTGTAAATTCCAGGCGATTAAGAGCAACTTGGCTTCCAATTCTTCCAAATCAATAGACTGTACTTCTATACACTATAGAGTTGTTGCACGTAATAATTGCACTTCCGGAAATACCTCCGATGATTTTTGGGATCATAGGTCACTATTGAGTCGCCTATGATGGCCCAGGTGATTATAAGCCATAAACCATAAAGGATAAACCATATTAACTATAGTAATAGCATGTAAGATCTTCATCTAAGCTACTTATGAATGCTAATGAGAAGAAAAGGGTCAGGATGTGAAGTTACCCGTATGTGACGTCATCTCTCTCGACTTGTTAATGTTGAAGAGGCGAGAGAGGTCAAGAATGTTACTTGTAGGTTGTACGAAGCCGGATTAAGGCGTACAATGTCACATTCGCAAAGTGTCATCTTGAAGCAACGTGTTACATTCTTGTTACGTCGCATTCGCGAACTGTCTCGCTGACTGTGTGCGAGTATGTCACATTCGCACAATGTTACACTGGTTGTGTCTGAGTATGTAACATTCTCTTTACTTCACATTCGCAAAATGTCACACTGGCTGTGTGTGAGTATGTCACATTCTCGTAACGTCACATCCGCAAAATTTCACACTGGCTGTGTCCGAGCCGAGCATGTCACATTCGCAAAATATTACACTGGTGTGTCTGAGTATGTCACATTTTCGTAACGTCACGATCGCAAAATATCACACTGGTGTGTCTGAAGTATGTCACGATCTCGTAACGTCAAAAATGACACATTAGTTTAATGTCAAACTGGCTGCATGTGTGTACGAGTGATATAAAAATCAATGCTTTTTGTTGTGTGGTTTCCGGAATAGTTCCATCTCATTTCTTCCCGTAGGAGTCATATGCGGTGACTAAGGGATAGAGGTCTCTTTTGTAGCGATTAGATGGCTGAAAGGCTACCTCATACTGGAGACGAATTTCTATCCTGAAAACTAAAATCCCTAATTATACTGAAACTAAATCTTTCTAAAACTGCAATCATAAAATTGTTTGGTAGTTGTAGTTTCTAAACACCCTGAAAGGAATCCCTTTCAATCGTTCAGGACCATAGCATGGAACTTTTTGTAAAACCCCCATTCGTAGTTCGACTCTGTAATGCCTTTCAAACTACTACAGGATGGTTCACATAGTCTTGCAAAAATATAAAACCGATTTTTTTCTTGGTCGCTCCGAATGCAGCAGCGAAGACGAAATAAAATCTTTGGTACCGATATTTCAGTAATTCGTACATACGATGAGGATTTTTGATGTTCGTTTTTCACTTTTCTTTATGTCGATTGGATTTACGTAACATTCAAGTTTTTTTTTTTCTAAAATCCAATTCCAATAGGATCATCATAAATTAAGAGCTAACCAGAAAATTTTCAGTGTCAGATTTTTGCACTCGTCATCTCATCACCGAGTGCGATGCGAATAGATTTCAAAATGTGTAAAGATTTTGTTTTTTAACTATTTACTAGGCACATAAAATCGTTAGCAAATTATGCATAGGTACTATGAAAAAAATCCTACTAAATGTGAAATTTTAAATGTTTGTAACTCAGTCACCTTAGACTTACAGCTTACAATATGTTGTAAAGCCCACGGGCTGAACGATTTGGATAAAATTTAACACAGTATGGCCCACTTGCGCCAAATGCTGGGTTAAATTGCGTAACCCCGTTTTTAGTAGCACCGACCTAATATGTTATCGAAGATTGTCTTGCGCCAATGAAAACTAGTTCATATTTAACTAACCTGACAGTTCTCTATCTTTCGCTGGCAACATCCTAAATGACAATAGACTTTATGTAATCCGACAAAATATGAAAAGTGAATGATGAATGAACATAATATTTGCACGTCTCTTTCACACTGCATCTCTTTATATTTGTCTGTCTCATTTATTTTATTTTGGTAATGACATTTCGTTTTCATCGTTCATTCATGTTATCAAAGAGAATGTAACACACTACGTTATAAAAGTCGGGACTTCCATACTAAAAACTGGTCGAGTCCGATTATCCAGAATGTATGAAACATTTGCAACCGCTCAATGGAATTAAATGGCGTCGGTGCACGTTTTATATAACATTTTTTTGTTAGAGAGTTGCAAGAGCCTACATTTAACTGTAAAAACAGCAACACGTAGTTTAGTGACTTAAACCTACCACATCGACGGTTTAAATATAACACAAGTTTAGCGCCTAAAACAGGATGGTGCAAGACATAATTATAATTTAATTCAAAAATAGCGTCTAGTTTATAACGATAACCCACCCTGTTTGCGCAAGCGGGCCTAAGTATTATAATGTTTTTTTTTAATTCAACGCAGACGAATGGCGGCAAATGCTTTAGTTTATGTTTCTTATCGGACGGCATGTGGCTATCAAAAGGTTGATAGCGATGCCCTCTGCCTGTCAAAATGTTTCACGAGTGGAGCGGCCTGTATAAAAATATTTATTAAGTAGTAAAACTCAATGTTTTTGTTTACTGTGACTAACTGCGGTTTGTGGGGCCGCCGGATTTATAATATAACTTTTGTTAGGGTTGTCCGCATGTTCGGGCATAATAATCTATACAGGGTGTAAAATTAAATGCTTAAACTTAAAGGGGTGCTTCAGACCATCATAAATTTGAGAATTTAATTTTACGCATTTTTGTCGCACTTAATTTTACACCCTGTATCTATATTTCTATAAATAAAAATGAATCCCTGTTTCCCTTGGTCACGCGGCTCACACCATCACTCTAAAACTGCTGGACCGATAGCGATGAAACTTTGGTGGGTTGTTGTGCACATGCCAGGGAAGGTTTATAAAAAAAACGGCCAAGTGTGTGTCGGAAAAAACTGATTCTGAGGAAGTACGAAGTTCGCCGCGTCAGCTAGTAAGTTTATAAAGGGTGTAAACTTAAATGTATTACCATACATTCAGACAACTAAACTGAACAATATTCAAATCTGAACGAATTTCTAAGAAATTCTTCAATCTATTTCATTTTTAACTACGTTTACTTTAACTTAAATTCCACTGTAGCTACCAACATACTGAATCAGTACAATATTGCCAAAAGCAAACAAATAACAAATGTTAAAATGCCTACAAAAGACCATAACTTTACAAAACATAAAAAGCAACGTTTACGATAAAAAGCGAAAAAGAAACACTCAACCAAAAATAACTTCAAAGTTTAAAAGGGCACGTTTGCATAACGTCACAGAGCGACGTAATAAAATCCCCAATTCCCGTCGGCTGTGATTTGTAATGAAAAATAAATTAAAACGTTGACAGCCCTACGGCCTGAAGCGTAGTGGTAATAAGTAGGCACATCCTCCCGTTTACATGATAATGTCACCATAAATATTGTTAGGATATATCTTATTTTCATAGTTCTGAGAACACAGAATACCGACTGCTCTGTGGTCGCTCCTAAATGAAATGAAAAATAAACGTTAGTGTCACAGCGAACACTCAATTAGCCATCTTTTTTTCATTAATGAAGGGAGGCCTTCGTCTTGCATTGATCACCGTACACACTATGAATCAGTTCCTCAATAGACGGTACAATTTGACACAGAGACTGGCAGTTGTACCACTCCGTTGATGTTTATCTATCTATAACGATTATCTTATAAGATTTGTAGCTTAATTAACATTCCTAATTTTGTAAATTCTTGTATTTTGTATTGTATATAAATAAAATAGTTAAGAAAGAGCGAACTTAGAATGCTTTCGAGATTCCCAAGTACTTATTGTAAATTTCATAAATTGTTGTATGTCAGAATGACTAGATGTGTGAAGCACCTTTTTAAATATTGAGTCTTGTACCACATTTAAGACATCAATAAAATATATTTCATATTTCATTTCCTCTTGTTTAAATCATTTTTGTGTGACAATAATTTCATGTTATGAGATTCCAGTAATAATGTATAGACACAAATTAATAATAAAACTGAAATATCCTAAAACTAAAATATAACTAGACTAAACAAAATAACATCAGTCAAAGAAGCCCGCCTCGAGTAGAACCCGGTTGAAATGTGCCCATCACGCTCGTGGCGTTTCCACGCTGTATGGCTAGGGAAATGTGTTGAACCAGGTACGACCCGGAGCGAGGGTCTCTTCCAGTCCATATCTATATTTGAATATGTTTGCGGCTAGACTTGAGCAGTCCAGGTACAGTAATTTGGTACCGGCTTACGACTTCGTACCGGCCGCGTTTGAGACTGCGGCTCCATGGGGTACCGAGGCCAAAATTTTGGTGCTGGAGATCGGGCGGCGGTTGAGAGCTAAAGGCGGCCTTTTTGGTGCAGAGGTTGTCTTTGACCATCCAGAGGGGAAATGCCGCTAGTGTCATGGGGACCATGGAGCCGGGGTTGCGTGGAGCTGGACCTTTGAGTGGGCCTTAGTCTTTATGTTGACGAAGCGTGTTGCAGATTTAGAATGTATAGGATTAAGTTTTTGACGAAGCGTGTTGCGGATTGGGTTCCTGGTTATATATATATATATATATATATATATATATATATATATATATATATATATATATTCTTGACGAAGCATGTTGCAGATACAGACATTTTGTAATTCTAGGTTAAATTTCAATAAATAAATTCTTGTCATTTCCTAAAAAATATGTTTTACATTTTCCGTTGGTCGTTCCTAACTTACACAGATAAATCATGGCCTCACTACACCGTCCCGACAGCACACATGTGCGTCGAGTAAGCACATCTCTCGCATTCTTACTTTTTAATTGTTTTTTTTTTCTATTTTTTTTTTGTTATTGTAAACAATGTTCAGCCTCTGTGAAGTCAGTTACATTCGCTTTGCATACAAGTTTACGTGATGAGATGAGTAAGGGAAACACTTTTGTTTAAGAGGCTCTTGTTTTATTGTACAGTTTGCCATACATTGTAGTCCCTGGGCATACAACTACCGTATGTGCCCTGCAGTGGGACGTATATAGGCTGATGATGATGATGGTTGTATTAAATCTGCAGCTGCTTGAGACTTGATTTGAAGATTAAACGGACTTCAAAACTGAACTCTTTCTACGTTTGTATTTGGGTCGTTCCCAGTCTTTTTTTTTTATCCAGTCTTTTTTTTATATAGATGATGGGTTTGTTCTTCACCTCAATCTAGTCCTCAGGATGAGTCCAAAGATGGGGTAGAATATGTAGCGAGCTTACCCAGAAGAAGCCTATTCACTCGTACTATAAAGGAATTCTATTTCGAACCTTTACAGTCTACGCGATAAGAAAAGTAGGTATTATAGATTTTATTCGGAGACAATATCTATCCAACGCAATTTGTGAAGATAAAAGAAATGTTTTTTTATTACGTCGCTACCTACAGAACAAAACACGCAAGCTTAATGATTATTGATTACGATCGTCTGAAAATATAAAATGACATTCTCGGAAAAATATTATGTACAGGTTGAAATTGATATCATTAGCATCCTTTTAAACTATGAGTCTACCAACTTTTACTATGGGAGCAAACCGATCGGAGCACAAAAAAAATCAGCCTTTGCATACATTTGAGTCGAGTAGGCAGCGGCGGCGGGTGCAGTTTAGTATGGAGCATCAGATTTTTTTTTGCTCTGGTCGGTACGCTCCCATCGTAAAATTTCAGTTCAATTTGATGGGTAGACTTTTAGTTTAAAAGGATGCTAATGATATCGATTTCACCCTGTATAAAGGACAATATCTATTTTCTAGAGAGCTGCCCATGCCCCCTCTATAAACCCACAATGGGTATCATATGCTGGTTTACCATGATGTTACTACTTAAGATCTACATTGTACCATATGATTCTGCATGAATAAATGAATATGAATATAAGGGAATGATCAGACCATCAAACTGAACATCTTTGTCTATGAGACATCGAAATCGCGAAAAAAATCAGCTTTTGGCTCGAGTAGGTTTGCAATTTCGTATGGGACAGCAGATTTTTTTTTCGCGATTTTGATGTCTCATCTGTCATTATCATCTGTGTCAGCATATTAAGAAGGACCCTATACAGAGTGAAATTGATATAATTAGCATCCTTTTAAACTAAGAGTCTACCCATCGAACTGAACAACTTTTACTATGGCAGCAAACCGATTGAAGCAAAAAAAAATCTGCTGTTGCATACATTTGAGTCGCGAACTCGCTCGTCGACATTGCAGTTTAGTATGGAACAGCACATTTTTTATTTGCTCCTATGGGTATGCTGCCATAGTAAAAGTTGTTCAGTTTGATGGGTAGACTCTTAGTTTAAAAGGATGCTAATTATATCAATTTCACTCTGTAAAGGGTCCTTCTTAATATGCTGACACAAATGATAATGACAGATGAGACATCAAAATCGCGAAAAAAAAATCTGCTGTCCCATACGAAATTGCAAATCTACTCGAGCCAAAAGCTGATTTTTTTCGCGATTTCGATGTCTCATAGACAAAGATGTTCAGTTTGATGGTCTGATCATTCCCTTATATTCATATTAGCATTAGCATCCTCTTAAACTAAGGTTTAAGAGGATGCTAATGCTAATGATATCAATTTCACCCTGTATAATATCCTTCTCGGTTGACGTGCTAAGGAAACACCCAAACGCCGAATCCGTTGAATAAAACATTTGCACAGAATACGTTAGGGAAAACCTGCCTGTTATTGTTCTCCTATCGTTTTGGCAGCTGTCTATTACGTTACATCTGCTGGGGAATCCGACTTACTTACTCATTTACTCTGAAAGATTATGACGATATCTTTCCATGAAATGTAATAAGACATATAGGGTCCTTTCTAATAATACTGACGATTTTTAAGGGAATGATCAGACCATCAAACTGAACAACTTTCTCTATCGGACAAAGAACGAAATCGCGAAAAAAAATCTGCTATCCCATGCTAAGACTAAGAGTTTATGGTGTATGGGAGCAAACCGATCGGAGAAAATAAAAAATCTGCTGTTCCATACTAAACGGAAATGTCGACGAGCGAGTTCGCGACTCAAATGTATGCAACAGCAGATTTTTTTTTTGCTCCGATCCGTTTGCTGCCATAGTGAAAGTTGTTCTGTTCGATGGGTAGACTTTTAGTTTACAAGGATGCTAATTATATCAATTTCACCCTGCAGTTGTTACCGGCGGCGGGTTAGCTCCTTTAAATTTCATCTATCTATTGCTATACTATCTAAACTAACTTTTTCTTTTTTTTTTTTAGTTTATTTATCTAAAACAAAAACAATACATTTTTATCATACAAAGCCACCCTCGAAAATCTTACACAGGGTGTTTCTTAATATGCTGACACTTTATAAGGGGATGATAAGACCGTCAAACTGAACAACTTTCTCTATGGCACCAACATCGAAATCGCGAAACTTATTGAGTTGCTCAATAGACGCATATCGATACATGAGGGGACGGAGTCAAGCCCTAAACTAGGTATAAATCGACATCGTTTTTATCCGAACTTTCTTGACTTGTAATAGAGTTGATATTTGAACGAAAACTTTCACGATATATCGAAAATCGAAAGTCAGAGTAGACCCCGGCTTCCCTCGTCACTGTCACCTTTTATTACGACAGAAAATTCTAAAAATAACATATAAAAACCTATAAAGAAAGTAACATATAAAACTAGTAAAAAACACAATATTTGAGGAAAACATCATGAGGAATATACAAAAATTTTGTCAAATACATTTAGCTTGAGTAGATCTGTAGTTTAGTATGGAACATCGCAAACGCATCGCATCATGGCGATTCATCATCATCATATCAGCCGATAGACGTCCACTGCTGGACATAGGCAATGATGATGACGATGGAACATCCGATTTTTTTTTCTCACTATTTTGATATCAGTCCCATAGTGAAAGTTGTTCAGTTTGATTGTCTTAACCACCCCCTTAAATGTTATTTTTGTATGTATTGTATTTTTGTAACAGCCTGTATACATTGATGGAAGACATTCTGATTCCTGTGCAAGCCCACCGATGGACTTACATACGAGGACGAGCCCACATTCAAGTATTGTATTTTTGTAACACCGTGTATACATTGATGGAAGTCATTCTGATTCCTGTGCAAGCCCACCGATGGACTTACATACGAGGACGAGCACACATTCAAATCCTGTGTGAATGTGGCCCCACTAATACACAAACGATATATCTACACACTTGGGCAAACACTCCCGAGGGAAGTAAAATTTTTCACTGTTAAAGAAATCCTACAATTCCTAAAGGAAGTAGATACGTACTTCCTTCCTTTCCTTCACTGCTAATGCTAGCAGTGAACTGTAATAATAGTGGAGAACATAAAAGATCTGCAGAAGGTCGAAGTGAACTCAAATAGCCGCTGTACACTATTATAAAAAAATAAAAATGTCCATTGATCCACATTACGCATAGCTTAAATAAACTGCTTACTGAGTTCTTTCAGGTAGTAGTAGGCTGAAATATTCATGCGACTTGGCTGTTATTTTAACAATGTCCCAAAAATAACACGGGTTTTTGCCAACCCTGATAACGTTCATCATCTCAGCCGATGGACGCCGGACGTCCACTGCTGACCTCCCCCAAGGATTTCCACAACGACCGGTCCTGCGCCTCCCTCATCCAACGGGTTCCCGCCGCCTTCACCAGGTCGTCGGTCCACCTTGTCACATGCCTACCCATCCCGGATGCCCCTTCGATATAAATATAGGATGTATAGTATATTGAAAAAAAAACTCAAAATGTGTTATAAATAGCAACTGGATTCCTAAATTAATGGGTTGGTATGCGGGGAAGGAAGATAGATTATCTCATTAGTCTCCTTGGTATCCCCCCTGAATGATACATTCCCTATTTAAATGTTCCGTTTATTTTTAATATAACATGCTTATGCTGAAATGGAAAGTTAAATATACCTATTTTGTAGCCCTGTTTTTTTTCAACACAGACGCGCAAAAATATGTTACAGAAAAATAAAATTTACGTTCAGTGTACCAACGACGTTCTATCATCAGATATTATAGTCGAGGCTAGATTGCAGCACGAGCCGCAGGCGACAGCTGTATACGAACCGAGACTGTAATGACCGACGCTCACGCGTTACATACGTCGATTTTCAACACACTAGCGAGGAAAAAATAAATAAAATGTTACCAAAAAGTTTGGACAAATATTTGTCAAAAATTTTTGAGTAGGTTATCAGTCACTTATCACCCAATAATAAGAAAGTATCTCGGTCTGATGATTTAGCTTAGCATGGCGGCGAACATAACTTCTCTTTCCGCAAATCCGTACGAAACAAAAGGCGCGACAGGGCCTTGTCGCACACATAAAGCTAGCATGATGTTAGCTAGGTTCTTGGTTACGTATGTGTGACAGAGGGGTACACCGAGTCTCACACTTTTTCAAAATTTCTCCTACCAAGGAAAAAGCATGAATAAAGAGGCACTTACCTATTTTTGTTTTTATATCTAAGCATTGTGATATGTGAGGAAACTGTAGTATTTTCCGCCACTTCTTACTCTTGCCCTTATTGCTATCGGAACCACCTGCGGACAATAAATAACACACTCTTAAATATTACATGAAAACCTTCGTGAGAAATGAGAATTGTTAAGCGGCTTTTGTGTTATTGTTCATATAGTATCTTTTAGTCATACCATAGATACGAAGATGGATGGAAGTATTCGACTTTCAATCATTAAATGAGAGTCAGAGCCATACAGGATGTAGCAAAATACCTTCGAAATTGCGAAAAAAAAAATCTGCCGTCCCATACATTTTAGTCGAGTCGGTACTGCAGTTTTCTATGGAACAGCAGATTTTTTTCTCTAAGTCGGCTCCATAGTGAAAGTTGTTCAGTTTGATGGTCTGAAGCACCCCCTTAAGGTGGTTGCAGAGGGGTCAATTTTACACAAAACTTTGACGCACAATACGCGTAGACGTTATTAATATAAGTAACTTTATATCTTCGTAATTATATTATAAATTGCAAATGTTATTTGTGGCGCGGCACTAGATTTTCTAAAATAGTTTTTCCATATATAAAATATTACTTTTAATAATTCCGTTTACGCGTATTGTGCGTCAAACTTTTGTATGGACTGAAACCACCTTAAGTATTACTTGGGTGTTTTGTTACAACCTGTATATCACACAAACGATTTTTGAGCTGAGGGGTTAACGGAACAATATCGTCGATACATGTCTGAGCTCAATCAGTGTCGCGGCGATTCAATTGCGATATCGCGGCGGTGCAGTTGCGACGTCGTAGCAGTGCCGATGCAAAAATCGCTTACGCTCAAAAATTGCTTGAGTGAAATCAGCTGCCCCATACATTTGGGTCGAGTAGGATTGCAGTTTTGTATGAAACATTGATGAGAATTATGTTTTTTTTAAGATTCCGACATTTGACCCATAGAGAGAGAGAGATCAGTTTCATGGTCTGACCATCTCCTACCCCGTTCTAGATCATGCTGACACGACTGAAGAGGTGATTACAATTTTAAATAAGTGTAGGAATAGAAACACACCTGTAGAAATTAAAGCGACACTTACTTAAAGGGGTGCTTCAAACCATCAAACTGAACAACTTTCTCTATGGGACCAATATCGAAATCGAGAAAAAAAATCTGCTGTCCCATACATGTCAGTTATGTTTGCAGTTTTGTATGGGACAGCGGAATTTTTATTCGCTATTTCGATATTGGTCCCATAGAGAAAGTTGTTCAGTTTGATGGCCTGCAGTACGCTTTTAAGTAAGTGTCTCATTTAATTTTACACCTTGTATATAGGCCACTTTTTCAAGTAACCGCCGAAATTATACCGCGTAATTTCGGCAGGTGTGTTGATTTGTTCCTACACTAAGAAAAAACATAACCCGCCTTCTGGCGAAGTCGGGTAAAACACCAAAGGCTAAACATAGTATGCACGATACAAAAACATCGCCTAAGACAACCGAGGCCGCATTGCACAACCGACGAAAGGATCTTACCAAATGAATATTGATTGCATCGCAACCTTAGCTTGCACGCGCAAATAGATACATACGTTGATTTATCTCCTAGATTAATTCCTATTAAGTATTACCATTAAAATGTTTGTAGTATGTTCGTTTTATCGTATCTAGTTGTTAAATTATATTTTAATTATAGATGTAAAGACCGACGTCTTTATGATTTTTTATTATATTGCATATTTAGAATTTGGTTTATTTATCCAAGAGTATCTCGACCTCTCTCAGAAGCTCATTCGAGGACGAAAAATACGTCATTCATCAAGTCGTCAATCAAATACATAAAAGTGAGCAATAGTTGCTAATTGCAGTAGTTATGAACCACTCCGTAAGTTAGTGATGAGTTTATCCCCCCATCTAATCACTACCTACTTAGTCAATTGTTTATCTATCTACTTAAGGTGGTTTCAGTCCATACAAAAGTTTGACGCACAATACGCGTAGACGGAATTAATAAAAGTAATATTTTATATATGGAAAAATAGTTTAGAAAATTTAGTTGCCGCGTCACAAATAACATTTGCAATTTATAATAGAATTACGAAGATATAAAGCTTTTAAAATTTTGTATGAAAAATTTCAAAGCTTTATATCTTCGTAATTATTTTATAAATTGCAAATGTTATTTGTTACGCGGTATCTAGATTTTCTAAACTATTTTTCCATATATACAAAGTTACTTATATTAATACCGTCTTCGCGTATTGTGCGTCAAAGTTGTGTATA
This sequence comes from Agonopterix arenella, assembly GCA_927399405.1. Lineage (NCBI taxonomy): Eukaryota > Metazoa > Arthropoda > Insecta > Lepidoptera > Depressariidae > Agonopterix > Agonopterix arenella. Next base: position 12,501,363 of record OV656711.1, on the reverse strand, counting down.
AAATTGACCCCTCTGCAACCGCCTTAACAAGCACGTCATTTCAGCCTATAACTATCAATTATGCTAAAAATGAGCATTGCTACAACTGAATGCTTCAAAAGATAGTTGGTTATTGTAGAAAAGCTTTTGATTACGCCGATAACAATGCTATTGACTCATGACCATAATCCCTATGGTCATGAGTCAATAACATTGTCATGAATTTAGATATCAATCAAATTTACTTTATTTTACACCATCTATAAAAAGTAAAATAAAGAGAAAAAATACAAGAGGCACAAAATAAGGCGGTCTTATCGCTAAGAAGCGATAAATGTACGTGTACAAAATACTGACACTAATTCCTGAAAAAGTTGACATTGCTTGCTCGTACAGAAGGCTATGAATGAAAGATGTTTCAGAAAGGAAACACGCTTCAGTTTTGAAGTAAACATTTTAAATAAATCATCTCCACGAGCGAAGCCGCGTGTTGATGCTTGAGAATGAATCCAAGAGTCAATGAGTTCAATTAACTATTAGGTAAAGGTGTTTCACAACGTACTCGCTTCGCTACGGTTTTGAAGGTGATCGCCGTGTAGTGTGTCGAACCTATTGTAAAAACACCTCGCGCTATATTTAATGTTTTTTTGACATGGTTTTTATTGTTACGTTACGTCGAATCTTTCGGAAATCTTAGCAAGATTTTTGTTTCTAGGTTCATCAATTTTTGTTTAAGAAATTGATCACCAACTTTGTATTCAAATGAAGAACATGACTGTGTTGGTGCTGCGTTTAGTTTTAGATGCGTGTGAAATTAATGAAAAAGACTCGATAGTTTTATTTCATTCAGCGATGCAAAACAATAAACAAATACCATTCAAAGATACCTAGTAAAAGTAAAGTAAAATTATTTATTTGCTAAAATAATGCATAGATGCATAATGTCATGTAAAATCTTTGCAAATGTTTTACTGTCAGCGAGATGGCGCAATGCTAACACGAAAGTTACCTCAGTTATTAGTTTGCGTGCACTTTCGAATCTGCCATTTTAGAGCGTTAATTATGTATGTTGCTTTTTAATAAACATTGCTAAAAAGCTATAGGAAATATAACGCAATGCGTCAATAATTTTTCTAATAAATATAGGGTGTAAAATTAAATGGGACACTTACTTAAAGCGGTGCTTCAGACTATCAAACTGAACAACTTTCAACTTTCTCTATGGCACCAATACCGAAATCGGTAAAAAAATCTGGTGTCCCATACCTTGCAGTAGAGTTATGTTTGCAGTTTTTTATGGAATAGCGGATTTTTTTTCGCGAACTCAGTATTGATCCCATAGTAAAAGTTGTTCAGTGTGATGGTCTGAAGCACCCCTTTAAGTAAGTGTTCCATTTAATTTTACACCCTGTATAAATATGCTTAACTTTTGGGTACTTTGAAATAAAAAGCATTCAATTATACATCAACACATTATTATTCTATACCCGAAGTCCGAAATCATCCATATAACATCGTTGCACCGCTTCATTTTTCACTGTCAAACACCAACCATTTTACAGTAATAAAACAGACAGTATATTTCACGTTTCAGTTATATAAATGTAAATCAGCATGTCCTAGTTCGAAGCCAGAACAATGTGTCTGTTGAGACGTGATGTTATTTTATGTTTTTCTACTTTGCATCTTTCATGTTTTACACGAAACAAGATTGCGTTAATTTGCTTGGCGCCATTGCTCTGCATGTGTTTTTTCGTGTTATTTGAAATTAGTGCTGCCAATATTGACAAAAATTACTGAAGAAATCGGCTGTATGGGCTAGATCCCTTTGCCTTGAAATTAACAGAAGAACGGGAATGTGTGTAGTGTCATCGAACTTGGTAAAAACGCTGCGTTTAGTATCTTAGTGTGTTGATACCTTAATCCTCATCAGATAGAGACCTCGCCCGTCATCTAATGAATAGTATAAATGTTTTCTACAACTCGTTTGTACGTATTACATTAATTAATTTGACATTAAGTAACTTAGCAAGTACAAGTGGCAGGCGCCTACGCATCTAAGTGACTTTTTTTGTAATCAATTTAATTATAGGTACTTTATTTCGAATAAAGATAAAGAATTACAAGTAGGTACAATAGAGGAATTTGCAACGGAGATATATAAGTAGGCAGTCGGTGTTGCTCAGAAGAAAAACAGAAAGGCAATTAGTGTCTCATTATTCAAAGTTCAAACTTTTTAAATAGATAAAAAAAAAATTGACTGAAAACGTCAATGGCTACTCGACCCATATGATGTGTGATGGCAATAAATGAAATATGAAATGTATGGATGGATCAGCAAATTATTTTTGATTTTGATGTAGGACCTATGTTAAAAGTTCTTGTGTTTGATGGTCTGAACTTTGAGGGGTTGAACATGAACTATAAGGGTTGAACCCTATAGGGACTAGTTACGCGTGTAATTCTACTAACAAACATTTCTGCCATTTTTGCGGGGGGCGAGGTAAAATGAAATCCGCAACTTTGGATCTTATTCCCATAACTTTAGATTCTAATTTTGAACGTTAAAAATCATGAAAAGTAGTCTCGTGTGAACCCCAAACGTTCTAAGTTCGAAATTATTGTTTCGCAATTAAAGGCTGTTTTTTTTAATGTTTGATAGGTAAACATTTGACCCCAATCTCACCTGATGTTAAGTGACGATGAGGCCGAAGATGTAGCATGCTTACCTAGAAAAATGCCTATTCACTCTCGCCTTGAAGAGGCCCAGGTTGTATTGCTCAGGGAACAGGTCCGCAGGCAGTGCGTTCCACTCCTTAGCCGTGCGCATTATAAAAGAAGAAGCAAACTTCTTCGTGCGAATTGCTGGTAGGTCAACGACATAAGGGTGGAAACCCAGCCTGCGTCTCGACCCTCGCAGATGAAAGGGAGACGGAGGTATTAGTTCGTGTAATTCCGTCGCACACTCTCCGAAATGTATCCTATAAAAAACAGACAGACAGGCTACCTTGCGATGATGCCCAAGACTTGGCAGCTTCGCCACCGAAGTTGGATCACCTATGAGCTTCCTGCCACGCCTGTCGATTGAAATCGGACGATATGTTAATGCCAAGGAACTCCAGGCGGTCAGCTATCGGTATAGACACATTTCGGAAAGTCGGAGTCAAAGCGAAGGGACTCCGTTTTGTGGAGAAAAGGCACGCATGTGTTTTGTTTGCGTTGAAACTGACCCGATTAGCGTTACCCCAGTCGGACCCAGATTCAAGTGCCAAGTTTAATCGCTGCACCACGGCCTCTCGACAAGACTGAGTAACATCCAATTTGACCCCTGCATCGGACAGATATCTGTCAGCAACAGTGCTGTCGTCAGCATACCCAATGGTTCCGGGCACAAGCATGTCGTTCAATTCTCGTCTCGTTTAGTGATAAGGTATAAAATTGAATGTAAATGCACATGATTAATTGATCTTATTCTACCGTTATCTACCGTGGCAGAGGGGAAATGGTACCGCAAGGCTAGTCCTAATAATAGTATGGAATAATTTAGTAATTATTTAGTACGGAACATCGCAAACGCAAGGCTAATCCTTATAATAAATAGTCAAAGGATGAACCTCATCTGCCAGCACCGCATCGTATGCGGGCGTGCAGCTGCGTGCGGTCGCGTCCCCGCTATCTTATTTGCTCTAGCAAATGACGTTCCTGAGTGACTGAAAAGGATGGAGCGACGGAAAAATGCGTTGCGGTACTGACAGATGAGGTTCAACCCTATAGGGGTGCCCCTTAAATATCGAATGCATTTATGTTTACACCCTGAATGACATAACAATATTACTTAAATGTGTTTTCAAATTGTTGTAAAGTACCCGTAATACCAACAACGCAAAATAAAAATCGGTTAATGCATTTTTTACATAGCAACAAAATCCAATAAACCCTTCAAAAGGCCGTATTTTCATCGACGGGCTTCTATAAAACTGTTCTGTACATTTTTCGCTCGTCTCTCTCAAAACATCGTTATCAAATTGGCGGGAGCTATTGAGAGCGAGTGTGGGCGTAGAACACTTTATCAGGCGATTATGCGAGTCGTTAGAGGAAGTATTATGTTGTATGTCTGATTATCCTTTTACATACTTTGTCTTTTCAGAAACCTACATTTTACATCAGAAATTTTGATTCTGGTTAGAGATCGGTCGGTGTAAATATTAAGATGTGACAAGAATTGAGAATGGTATGCTTTTGTTTGGTCATGTGGAGAGAATGGATGAATTAAGGCTGGGCCACACAGAGAGCGGCTGCGGAACAACAACTGCTAGTTGTAAACTATGGAATTATATGTCACACTGCGGCTACCGTTCCGCAGCTGTTCCGCAGCCGCGCCGGACTGCATCTAAAGTGACACCTCGCATATAATTCCATAGTTTACTACTACTGCCGGCCTGCAGCCGACCCGCAGCCGTTCAGCAGCCGCACTCTGTGTGGCCCAGCCTTTATAATAGATGTACGAAAGAGATACACAGGATGTAAAATTAAATGTGTTACATATCGAACAGGGTGCTTCAGGCCATGAAACTAAACAACTTTGACTATGGAGCCAAAATCGAAATCTCGGAAAAATCTGCTGTTCCATAGAAGATGTCAGTAATTGTTTAATGGTCTGGATTGGACTTCTGGAGCACCCTGTTCAATACGTAACGCATTTAAATTTACACACTGTATAGCGATAATATGAATGGAAGTGTCGGTAGAGGGCGACCTTGTAGGACGTACTCTGAACAAATCGGTTACGTCCTACTGAAAGGTGAGGTGCTGAGAAACCGACGGGCATGTACGAAGAGATGTATGAATGTGAATAAGGCGAAAGAGGTATGCTATGGGACCGTAGTAAATAATTCGCCCTAGTCTATGCCTCGATCGAGATCGAGATAGGCTGGAAGCTTTCGAGATGTGGTGTTGAAGGAGAATGGAGGGGATAAGTTGGACGAAACGAATAACAAATGAAGAGGTGTTAAGAATGGTTAAAGAAAGGAGAAACATTCTAAAAACAATTTGAAAACCGGAGGGGGAAAAATGATCTTTAAAATCATACTGGAAGGGAAGATAGAGAGGAAGAGAGGCAAAGGAAGACCTAGACAGAGTTATCTAGCCCAAGAGGAAAAGGTTGATGTCGTGTCATATCAAGAACTCAAGAGACTAGCGGAAAAGAGACAGGATTGGTGAATACTCCACCGACAAGAGCGTAGCTCTTAAATAAGATGATAAGTCTATGCCTACTTCACTGGGCAAGAGGCGTGACGTTTGAGAAGAATCTACTCTCGTGTAAGAATGATTAAACGCTTGGAACTGCTAAACGGTGAATAATAGAAACACGAGACTTGATTTAAAAAAAAAAGAGATTGATATTTTACAAATTTTGATAAGAGCTGAATTGAACTTACATAAATAGTCACAATTAAATAAAGTTTGTTTTACGCTTGCGTCGTTTCAGGCGCGTGCGCCGCCCCATCTCTTTCTCTCGCATCAGGCAGTAATATAAGCTATCACACGCCCATTTCGCTTTAATTATTTTTCGACATAGGCCCTTAAACCAGAATCACACGGCCGAAGCTTACCAAAATAATCGTCAATTAAATCACAGATTAACATCTGACTTTACGACATTAGCGTAGGGTGCGGCAGTGACCCAGTCATAGGGTTTTCATTTTAACAGCGTAGATAAACATTAAATCAAACAAAACACACCCCCATCGTTAAAGAAACGTTTGTATGTGACACGGATGTGGCAATTTGCTCCATTATCAGTTAGTAAAAGGATTTTAATGTAGGTTATTATTATTTGCTATGTCATGGTGTAGGTAGATGAGCATTCTAAATCTATACTATTATAAAACTGTAACAGGAAGTTTGTCTGTACATTGAAGATATTAACAAAAAAAAAGTTACGATATGGTTTTTAGGTGTCCCTGATTCCATTTCACCAATTTTTGGATTTTTTGTCTGTCTGTTTGTTTGTGTGTTTGTTTGGGTGTTTGTTTGTTTGTTTGAACGAGTATCACGCAAAAACTACTGAACCGATTTTGATGAAACTTTTTTTGTTCGATAGCTTATGATCTGACTTAAAATCTGGTATATAATTTGTGCGGACAAAGTCGCGGGTTAACGCTCGTACTAATATAAATCCGTCTTTAATATTACAAATGCGAAAGTCTCTATGTCTGTTACGTTATCACGGCTAAACTGCTGAACCGATTCTGATGACATTTGCCAATGCTGTTCGTTAGTATGGTTTGAAAGCGCATCACTTTAGAAAGGCTATACCTAGAGCGTAGAAAGAGAAGGTACTAGAATGAAGCAGGTGTCTTGTCATATTCATCAATAAGAGATGCATTATAGCAAATTCGTTCTAGTTAAAAAAGGAGATCGCTACCTTATTGCTGTCCTTATCGACGTAACCACTTTTTTGTACTACGACGGCCGACTCCGGAGTCAGTTAACTAGCTTCATATAAATTGTATAGGATTTTATGACTATCGCTGTCTCATACGTTACGGTTACGTTGTGGTACTTCGAATCAAATTAAAGATTGAAAAATTTGTCTCGGGCGGGACTCGGCGGTCTTTAATTTGATTCGAAATAGCACAACATGGCTGTAACATGTTAAAAATCAATAATATTTGAAGTTGTGGTACTTTTTCGTCTATGCTATAGAGTATAGGCAGATAATTTGGCAAATTTTGTTTTTTAAATGTTCGTGATAATTTTCGACTACACCACCGATAATCACCGATTTCGCCGCGCTGGCCGATTTTTCTCTCGTACTTAGCAGGTTTTTCTTATTTTCGATTTATAAAGGGGGTACGCGGTATTTCGTAAAATTTTATAGGGGTAAGTGGCCTAACTGGGTCTATAAGTTTTAGAAACCTTGATCTGTTCAAACCTAATATACTATCGTAAGTAATATTAAGTTTATGGTTCTAACTTACCTCTAAAGCTGCGTTTCTTGCGCTTGTTTTTTATGAAGAAAACAAAACATAGCTTCAGTTTTTGTCGACGGCGCGGCGTGGGCTACACTATTTTGTTTCATCAGTGTGGTGAAAAACATTTGCAGGAGTCACAGCTTAAGAAATCACAAGAAATGTATGTCAGTTTTAGACACAATTGAGTACAAAGTCTATAAAAAAACATAGTAGAAAACATAATGCACTTGGTTACGAAACAAGTCACGCATGTTTTGTTAACTACCTAGCTATGTGCATAACATTAAATGCTGTTGCCGTTTGGACAACAGAAACGTCTTTAGTTTTAAAAATCGCTTTTTAGTGAGAGGATGGCATATTGAGGTCGTAACCTTTGAATTTGTTCTGAATACTGTTTTTTTTGCCACCATTTCTAAACCTAGGTATTACCTAAATAATAATATTATTATACGGTTCGTGTTTATTGAGTTAAGGTCCTAATTTGTTTGTAGGAACGGTGGGTATAAATTAAACGTCTTCTCTAGTTGATTCTTTAATAACGACTGGTGGTCGATAGAAATTGAACATACAATATTACATATAGATGTACGCATGCATAATCTGTATCGGACATTCCGCCCACCAAAACACTAGTTTTAAACAATTTTGAACAATTAACTTGAATTTAGAACAATGGACTGTATAGAGTATTACATACAATATTTAGCAATTACACATTTTTTGTTGTTATTATTAATAATAATTTACTTAATTAAACATTTGATTATTCACCATGCACAATATTTTAATCATTTCACATATGCACTATTTGTCACATCACTGTAATTTATCGTCCAATCCAGTAGCCGCCCACCGTAACTTACTCATCTTCTGTTTCTTTGGGAAGAAATATAATCTTTGATAAAGGTCTTTTCAAATTGTGGTTTCCTTTACATTGTATTGTCACCACTCTTACTAAATTATCAGTCCCAGGATGAAGATGCTTGATTCTTCCCAGTAACCATTTGGTTGGGGGCATATTCTCTTCCTTGACAATAACAAGGTCTCCAACAGCTGGTGGTGGAACAGAAACTTGCCATTTATACCTTTGCTGTAGCGTATTGAGGTATTCTGTTTGAAATCGATGCCAGAAATCTTGTGTCATCTTCTGAATGAGTTGCCATCTAGTTAGAAGACTGACCCTCTTCTGTTCATAATTATGATCTGGAACACTAATTAATGGTTCGCCTACTAAGAAGTGGCCTGGAGTCAGTGGTGTTCCTGTAGAATTATCAATTTGACAAAGAGGCCGAGAGTTGAGGCATGCTTCGATCTGGGCTAATAGGGTGGTCATTTCTTCATAAGTAAGCTTAGTGTCTTTGTTTACCCTGGTTAAATGCCTCTTGGCTGATTGAACCCCAGCTTCCCATAAGCCTCCACAATTTGGCATTCTCGGTGGTATAAAGTGCCATGTTGTTCCATCGTTGGCGAGAATTTCTGCTACTTCTTTCGCCATGTTCTCTTTGTCCCTCAGAAAAAGGTCCTTTAATTCTTTGGCAGCGCCCACAAAATTGGTCCCATTGTCACTCCATAGATGTAAGCAATGGCCTCGGCGCGCCACAAATCTTCGGAATGCAGCTAAAAATGCCTGTGTAGTAAGATCAGTGACTGCTTCGAGGTGGATAGCACGAGTAGCCATGCATACAAACAAACAAATGTATCCTTTGGTAGCATGGTGTCCGCGACCCTTTGATGTTCTAATTAATACGGGTCCGGCGTAATCGACTCCACTATTTATGAAGGCTCGATGTGGGTTGACTCTTACAGCAGGCAATTGACCCATAAATTGATTCTTCACTTTGGCTTTATCCACGATACAAGTCTTACAGTTGCGGATGCATTTTTTAACTGCCAGTTTTAATCCAATCACCCAGTATTTGCTTCTCACATAGGTCATCATCAATTGAATTCCACCATGGAGTGTTCTTGCATGAGCTTCGTTTATTAATAGTTTGGTAAGGTGTTGATTACCAGGTACAATAATAGGATGTTTAGTCGTTTCTGCTATTGAAGCATTTTGCAGTCGTCCTCCCACTCTTATCAATCCCCTCTTATCTAAGAACGGTGAAAGTGTGATAAGAGAACTCCTGTTCTTAACCATTCCATCTTTTTTCAATTCTTCAACTTCCTTTCCATATACAAAATTCTGATAATATTTTATGCAATCTTCTAAAATTTGTTCCATTTCATTCGTTGTCAGATATTTACCTTTCTCTTCTAAAGTTCCTGTTTTTAACATTCTTTTACAGTATGCTAGTACTCTTTTCATCCTTGAAATTGTTGAAAATCTCTCCCATATTGGCTTCTCTTCTAAAATTGTATGGAATGAACTCTTCAATTCAATTTCTGTTTGTGGAATGTCGCAAATGTCAAAGTCTAATTTTTCTTGCTTTAACCATTCTGGTCCAGTCCACCAAATATCGTGAGCAGCTAAATCGCATGCGTTAATACCTCTGGTTGCGATATCAGCAGGGTTATCGGTTGACTGTACATGTCTCCAGCGATCATTGTCTATAACTCGAGTAATGTCTGCTACTCTATTCCCAACAAATGTTCGCCAACGGTTGGGTTGAGATTGTAGCCATGATAGCACGACCATTGAATCGGTCCAGGCAAATACTTTGTTTTTAGGTATGTTTAGAACTTCTACAAGATCATTGATTAGTTCTGCTAGTAGCGCTGCTGCACATAGCTCTAATTTAGGAACAGATAATTGCTTTAAAGGTGCAACTTTAGTTCGGGATGCTATCATAGTCACATGTACCGTGTTATCTTCTACAACTTTAAGGTAAGTCACAGCAGCATATGCTTGAGTGGATGCATCTGCAAAACCGTGGAGCTGTATATCTTTTTGATTATTAGGTGTAGTTTTCAACCAGCGAGGAATCTTAATGTTTTGCAAATGTATCAATTCATTTCTGTATCTCATCCACTCCTCACTCAACTCAGACGGCAGTTCGTCGTCCCATCCAAAGCTGCAGAGCCATAATTTCTGTATCAAAGCCTTTGCAGTGATGATAACTGGTGATAACCATCCGAATGGGTCGAACAATCGGGCAACATCAGACAGAATGGATCTCTTCGTTATAGGATGTCTCATTTCAGGTAAGTTGACGATTATTTCAAATAAATCATCTTTTCTATTCCACGTTAGTCCAAGAATTCTTATAACCTTGTCTAACTTTATCTCAATTGTGTCCTTCGTTCCAGCCTCTCCTTGTAAAGATTCCAACACTTCCTCAGAGTTACTCGACCATTTTTGCATTTCAAATCCTCCCTTCTTTAGTATACTTCTAATTTCTTCACACATTGTCTTTGTTTTCTCTATATTTTCATTTCCAACCATCAAATCATCCATGTAGAATGAATTTTTAATTACAGGTGCTGTATCTGGGTATTCAGGAGCTTCATCGTCGGCTAGCTGGTTTAAAGTTCGTGTAGCTAGATACGGAGCTGCAGCTGTACCAAAAGTAACAGTCGTTAGGTTGTAGCTTTGAAGTTCTTCATCGGGATTGTCGCGCCATATAATGCGTTGTAAATTTGTGTGTTCTTCTGTCATTTTGATCATTCTGTACATTTTGACTATGTCCCCTACCACGCATATTTTGTGAGTTCGCCATATTATAATTAGACTTCGAAGATCAGGCTGTACGACAGGTCCAACCATCATTGTATCATTGAGAGAGTGACCATTTGAACCCTTTGCAGAAGCGTCGTAAACTACTCGAACTTTACTAGTTTCTTTGTCTTCACGTATCACGGCATGGTGAGGAAGGTAGACTGAATTAGTTTCATCTGTTATGTCTGATCTTTTCATATGACCCATCTCCTCATACTCATGAATGACTTTCGTATATTCCGTCTTCAATTTCATATTCTTTTGGAATTTCTTTTCTAAATGTTTGAATCTCATTATAGCTTGATCTTTTGTAGCTCCACACTGTTTTACTGTCTCTTCAATATTTTGTTTCAATGGCAGGTGTACTATATATCTTCCATCATTATCTCGTTCTGTTGTGTTTTTGAATAATTCTTCGCATTTTTCTTCATCTTTTGTAAGTAGTTTCTTCTTCTTGTACAAATCAGTTTCAATTTCCCAAAATTTTCTTAACATATCATTGTCTTCTGCAACCATTCTAGTGATATGTAGTGAAGTAAAGTTGTGTTGTTCGCTAAGTTGTTTGGTTTCTCTTTGACCCGAAAGTATCCACCCCAAACATGTTTTTTGAGCCACTATGCCATCAGACGTCTTGACTAATCCATCTTCTATAATCTTACAAAAGACGTCCGCACCAAGCAATATGTCTATTTTGCCAGGTGTGCAATATGTAGTGTCAGCTAATTGTAATGTTTGGAGCTCTGGCCAGTTCACCGTAAGTTGTTTCGATGGTAATTTCACAGATATTGTCTTCAGGACATAAGCCTTCACTGGAATAGCTTCGTTTGAATGAAATCGTGATGAAACTGACAGGTCAACTACATGTTTGATAGGTATTTGAGTTCCTTCTCCCACTCCAGAGACTGCACCGTTGATATTCTTTCTTTTAAGTCCCAATAATTCGACAACTCTTGCAGAAACGAATGATGCCTCTGATCCTTGGTCAATCAAAGCACGAAGTAGGTGTGTATTACCATTGCTCGACTTTACTTCTACTTGTGCTGTGGCTAGTAACACTTCATGACCAGGTTGTTCTTTAGAGAAGTGTGCGGCGGTGATTCTTGGTACCGACGGTGGTTGTACTTGTTCTTCTTCGTTTGTTTTTGGTTCTTCTTTGATTGTTTGGTGTAGAAGAGAGTGGTGTCTTCTCTTGCAAATTCTACACGACGTTCTTTGTCTACATCTGTATGCACTGTGGTTCGGTATAAGGCAATTGAAGCACATATTATTATTCTTTACGAAATCTTGTCTCTTTTCTACAGGTTGTTTCGCGAAATCTTTGCAATTGTAAATATAATGATCAGAGTTGCAATATACACACAATGGCTGTGAGTTTATACTTGCATGTGCAGATTGAATTGGATCTTCTTCATCTTCTCCACCTGTGACGTGAAACGATTTATGAGATTGAGGCTTCTCTCTTGTAGATGTTGAAATTGGTGCGATCAATTCGAGTGTACGAAATTTTGATTCGAGGAATTTCTTAAGTTCATTCCAAGTAGGCATGGTTTCGTCATTATCTTTGTGTGCATATTCTTCCCAGTCCTTTAACGACTCTGTATCCAGCTTCTGTCCCACCAGAAATATTATCATAGGATCCCAAGAGTCGGTTGATATTTTCAAATTATTCAAGCTATTAATACATTCCATAGTAGTATCGAGTAAAGTTTTAATTTGAGAAGCTGACTGGTTGACCACTTTCTTTTGACTAAATAACCTTTTTAAGACGGTATTCACGATCATTCTTTTATTACCAAAACGTCCTTTGAGCAGTTTCCACGCCTGATCATAGTTACTTTCTGTGATTTGAATGTGACGTAATAACATCTCAGCCTCACCGGAGACACTCGTTTTCAAATAATGTAATTTCTGCACATTGCTTAAATTTGTGTTGTGGACGAGCGATAAAAATAAATCTTGATATGTAGGCCAATCTTCATATTTTCCCGAAAATGTAGGTAATTGTATTCTTGGTAGTCTGACAAGTCCGAGCTGACCATCTTGAGACGATGTTGACGTATTAGAGGCTTCTGCCGTCTTCTGTTCTAATTGAAAGCTTGATAAAAGGTCGCTTAAATCCGCTTGCAATCTGATGTATATATCTTCGTATATAAAATACTCTTCGTTAAGAAAATACGGCAAAACTCCCCGTTGTTCTCGTGGTGTGCATCTTATAAGACTGTTATGAGCTTCTTTGAATGTATTCCAATCGTTTTCAATTGATTTTAATCTTGTTTTCACATAACCTTCGGTCAACCGTTGTTTCGGACATTTCTTTATATTAACTTGCGCCTTTTGTATTATATTAGCCACATCTTCTAAAGTAGTCAGATATCCACTTTGTTCCGCAGTCGGTAACGCCATTTTTATGTTTTGAAAGAATATAGTTCGATTCACAAATAGTCTATTTATAAAGTTCAATTCACGTAATTATTCTCAACTTTGTTAAAAACTGCACTTTAGATGTAAACAAGACTCGCGTTATCTAAGGAATGCGGTTCCCTATTGTATTCGCACGGCCGACTCCGCTCACCGTTCCATCTATCTATCCGGCTCGATTTAGGCCATATGTTTATTGAGTTAAGGTCCTAATTTGTTTGTAGGAACGGTGGGTATAAATTAAACGTCTTCTCTAGTTGATTCTTTAATAACGACTGGTGGTCGATAGAAATTGAACATACAATATTACATATAGATGTACGCATGCATAATCTGTATCGGACAGTTCGAAAGGATATTTAATCACGATAATTATCTTGATAAATATACTTTGATAATTATATTGATAAATAAACGTAGATAATTATAAAATTAATTGTAAAATCAAAAAGCTTGCGCTTGCAATTTCTCGCCATGCGCCATGTGTATCCGAGCACGAATTGCGAAAAAGAAGCTTACAAACAAGAGATAATTTTTCTCAATGTTTTCTGTTGTTTTTCAATGAAAGAAATTAAATTAATAATTAAATTAAGATGAACGGAAGAAGATGACATAAATTATTGTACAAACCACAAAATAATGCATGGTATAAGGGTACCAGAATTAATGATGTATTGTAAGTTATATTATAAACACAGATCACAATAACTGAAGGGAGATATGAAAAGGAGGCGGGGCCAGTGTCGCAGCAATATGCGCAAAAACGGAACACATTGCTCACGACAGTAAGGAATCAATATATTATGAGGCTGAAAGCCAGTCGAGATATTATGTGTAAATAGTTTAAAATGCTTGCGTAGTACTAAAGATGGTGATGCGACACTAGGTTTCGTACTCAGCGCGTTGGTTGGCATCTCTCTAGATCTCTATGGTTAGAAAGATATTTTATATCATACGAGCGTTAACCCACGACTTTGGCCGCACAAATTATATACCAGATTTTAAGTCAGATAATAAGCTATCAAACAAAAAATGTTTCATCAAAATCGGTTCAGTAGTTTTTGCGTGATCCTCGTTCAAACAAACAAACAAACACACAAACAAACAGACAGACAAAAAATCCAAAAATTGGTGATATGGAATCAGGGAAACCTAAAAACCATATCTTAACTTTTTTTTGTTAATATTTTCAATGTACAGACAAACTTCCTGTTACAGTTTTATAATAGTTTAGATTACACCACCATATCAAGCCATCTTACAAACTTTAGAGTTCTTTCATCCCACATTGCTTTGAAGAAATCGCTCGTAGTGATAAGGCTGCCGCCGTTTGTACCATTACGTTTTTTATTTTCTTTTCTTTGCTGCGTGATTTTGGTGTGCAAATAAAGTATATTTATATTATGTTATGATTTGTGTGGCAACTAGGTATGTACTTAATTAAATCAGTTCAATAAAGTGTTGAAACATCTAAAAATAATTAATTAATTAAAACACATAACAGGCTTGTCTAGTTAAAACCTCCTATCAGGGCAGTTAATGATATTACTCTCATTAAAATTAATGGCCACTGCACATTTTAATTGCAACATTCTGAGGTCAAACATGTAATGAAATGTTACTGTAATATTTTATGTTTTTTTTAAGACTTCATTAATATTTTAGTCAACCTTCTGGAGATAAAAGATTATCGTACCATAATTATAAATTAAGATTATGGTTGGTTAGGTAAGACGCGGGACTTAAAAAACTTCACTCTGAATTTTGACTCAGCCCCAATCTTTATGACTTTACAGGATTGGGGGCATGCAGGGTAACATGTATTGTTAGACATATACAATTTTTTTGTTCGTTGACCACTTGGCTTGGCTAGTTGTGAGGTGAAAAGTAAAGACTTTAAGGTGGTTTCAGTCCATACAAAAGTTTGACGCACAATACGCGTAGACGCAATTAATAAAAGTAATATTTTATATATGATAAATAGTTTAGAAAATCTAGTTGCCGCGTCACAAATAACAATTGCAATTTATAATATAATTACAAAGATATAAAGCTTTTAAAATTTTGTATAAAAAATTTCAAAGCTTTATATCTTCGTAATTATTGTACAAATTGCAAATGTTATTTGTGACGCGGCATCTAGATTTTCTAAACTATTTTTCCATATATACAAAGTAACTTATATTAATATCGTCTACGCGTATTGTGCGTCAAAGTTTTGTATAAAATTGACCCCTCTGCCTTAAAGGCTGTTTTTTTTAAGGGGTTATTATTGATTTGAGGATTTGTTAATAAGTATTTTTAAAGACTGGATTCCACAAGTTAGATGCCAACATATCAAGGCTGACCTAAGGGCCTAAGTAAGAGATGACTTGGATGTCTTCTTGAAGAGTTGGCCTGATGTGTCTGGACAATGTTACACTATGTAATTCAATATTGTATTTGTAATTGTGCATTGTATAAATATATATTTTTTAAAAGATGTGTGTTGTAGAGTTTCTGGCCGCATCTTCTCTACAACGGAACACCTTCCGATGCGGTGGTAGGGTCAAAAATGAAGTTTTGTAGTTTTGAATAAAACTTGATTTATTTATTAATTCGTAATCTTCAAGCTATTAACAAGCAGTGAGTTTTCTCAATATTTTTGATATTGGCAAAATTATTGTGCCTTGACCTTTGTTAGCTAGATCATAACCATAATCATTTATTCCTTGCTTGATAGTGTACAGTGTGTTGTTATATTAATATTTAAGTTTCAACAATCTACCTCACTGAAGTGTGGATGTATTCAGTGATAGTTGATTAGTTCGGATAATTAAGGCTAGTTTAGTTTCATCAGTACTTATTTATAATTGGATAACATGTAATTGTTTATTTGTTTTGATGATTTGTCATTTAGATACCAATTCGTTAATTGTATAATACAATTTTCCCTACTTATAATTTGAATCGTTTAATTCAATTCATCATTTAGATATTCATTTAGTCATTTAGATCTGTAAAATCATAGCAAAGTTTTGTTTGAATCAACGTTTGTTTTCTGTTAGTGAGTAAGATAGCAAAATACTAAGACTACAGTACAGTGCATTCATATTATTTGGTGGGTGCATTTTGGGATCAAAGGCCTTTAATATAATAAATGACACACATTAAAAAACTGGCCATGTTCATGTCAGAATCCCCCATGCCATGATAGGGTTCCATGGCCTACCGTACCAAGGAAAATCATTAACAACTGTTTTTCTGGATAAATGGGGATGGAACCTATTTTGTCTGTTTTCAAACCAGTTTTATATATCCAAATTATTACATTCAATATACAGGGCGTCCCACGGCGATGCCACACGGAGGGAAAGTACCTTAAATATTAAAGATAGGATATTTTACTGAAAGAAGACATCGTTTAATTTTTAACAATAAGTAGAACTGCATTCACAGATAGTAAAATTACATGTATTTTATAATAGCGTTTGAAAGGGCTACTCATAAGCATTATTTTTTCCTAAATAACCTAGCTTATTAAATGAAACTAAGATCATAAAATTTTACATTTTATTTAAAAAAAAATAATTTATCAAATGCTCAAAATGTGATCCGTTCTGTTGTATACAAATTCTCACTCTTTTAATAATTTCTGTCCCTGTCGATTTACTTATTTTTGCATGGTGGATGTTTGAAATAATATGTCTAAGTTCATTTTGTAACTCCTGCACACTGTTGTACCGGTTCCTGTAAACTAAATCTTTTACATAACCCTATAAAAAAAATCAAGTGGGGTTAGATAGATAGATAATGTTAATTGTTGGAAGCATGGCCAAGTCAGAGGAAATTTCTCTAAATAAAATGTAAAATTTTATGATCTTAGTTTCATTTAATAAGCTAGGTTATTTAGGAAAAAATAATGCTTATGAGTAGCCCTTTCAAACGCTATTATAAAATACATGTAATTTTACTATCACATTTGGCGGGTTTGATTCCCGGTTGAGGTAGGCGATTTTAAAAAAATCTGTGAATGCAGTTCTACTTATTATTAAAAATTAAACGATGTCTTCTTTCAGTAAAATATCCTATCTTTAATATTTAAGGTACTTTCCCTCCGTGTGGCATCGCCGTGGGACGCCCTGTATATAGTTCAAATAACAGTGTAGATACATTCTTTCTGCAGTGAATCTAACCGTTGAATATGATTCAATTAAATTTTCTCTCGGACCAAAGTAAGTTCACCATACACAATTTCTTCTGAATATACCATCATTTGAAAGGTAATTAATTATAGCAGCTATTCTACGCCATGGTTTGGCGAAAAATATGTTTTTTTGCAACCTTGCTTTCAATTGAAGCGGGATAGCTAATTGCAAATGTTTGCTTGTTAGAAAGAGACGCTTGAACTAGGGATGCCTGGCCTTAAGGAACTAAGCACACTATTGATATCATTATTAATAATTTTTTCCACTTCTTCCCCCTTTTTGGGTTACTGTTATCTGTCTTCATGCCAAATTTTGATTCAAAAAGTTTCAAAAATGAGGGTGTATTGAGCAGGGCATACATACAAACAGACAGAATGGACAAACTGTAAGGGTTCTTTGTTTAACTACAGGATCCTAAAAAGACATTTATGTATATCAGTTGCTGTGTCATGTCTGGCTTCGTATACCACCAACCGCATAAGAGGTGACTAATTCCCTTAGGCATCAGACACATCTTTGACACCCAAACCATGTGGCTGCCGGCACAGCCCGGACACTGCATACAAAAAATTGAAATTGACAAGATGACGTCAGCACATGCGAAGCCAAAGAAATTGAACCTTAAGGGCCTGTTTCACCACTTTTAGATTAGTTCTTGATAGCTTATCCAACAGATAATTTGACATATTTTGAATGAAGAATATGTCAAATGAGCTGTCTGATAAGCTAGCAAGAACTTATTCGGAAGTGGTGAAACAGGTCTTAAGTCTTCTTAGGTAACTGGCTTGTAACCACAGGACGATAGAGGGGGTGAGGTAAAAAGTTGGTGGGAGGAAGTGAGTGTCCGTACTGGTTGCAGTAATAGATACTCTGCAGAGTGCATCTGATACAACCATCAACAAATATAGTGGAACTTAATAAATCTAATGCATACACAAGCCTAAAAAGTGTTCACAAACTTTTGTCATGCACTGTACTCCGAACACATCAAGTTAACCCAAAACCACAGTATAATATAAGAAAGTGTATCTATTACTAGATACCAAAACCCACCAAAAGCAACTAATTTGAATACAGAATCAACCAAGTTCATGCATTATTCCCGCCCAGTACCAACTTAAAAATTTAAATCACATACCCTCTCTGGCTTTCAAATAAACTGTGTTGGCGACGATATTCTCTAATTCCATCAGTTCCAGTGTGACGGATTATATAGAAATCCCTCCTGGAATGATACTGCCGGCGCGGCCGATCCGCGACGGTCACTTCCCGCTCGCGGATTCCCATCAATAAACACAACCGGCACTACGCACTTCACGGCCTCACTCGCTAAATATCACACATAACACTATATTCACGCAACACGCAGTAAATAACACTACAATCGTAACGGCACCGCTCCGCGACCCTCGCTGATAAACACGCAAACGAAATAATCAAAGTAACTGGGGTGTGGTGGAACGTAGCTGTAGCATAACAATATGTAAGGTAAATAGTAGAGGTAGTTGGAGTAGTTGCTGATTGAGAGGTTAGGCGGCTAGTTTTATTCAATTTGTGCGTAAACGGCGAACACGCCCGAAAATTACAGCGATTTATTGATGACGGACAGCAATACTCTGCAAAATTCTACTACGGAATGGTAGAAAAGGATTCCAGTTGCCAGATTGTGGCGATCTAAACTACTATTTTTGTGTCATGTCATGTCACTGTTTTTAAATAAATAAATAAAATACTGACAACCATCGAGGATTGTTTTAATTATTTTATTAAATCCAGGAGTGCGATTTTTGAAAATATCATATTTACTATGGAGATGGAGATTAAATAATAGTACTCCCATAAACTAACACTCTAGCGGGGCTAGTACTCCAACCCGCGATAGCGCTATCACGTTTCCGCTCTCTTTCTATTCACGCGCGAACGAACGAGATAAAACACTAAATTTGACAGATGGATGTGTCAAAAGTCGCTATCGCGGGTTAGCGTGCTAGTACACTGTGTTCATTCGATTTTCACCCTATGAGGGATTTTCCAGAAGAAAAAAAAAGTTAGTTCCTAATTTCTCAATAGATGGCGTTGACCAGAGAGGGGTCTAATAGGTATGAGCAAATATATGAATTAATATTAATAATAAAAATACACAGTACAAGTTATTAACAATCTGGGTGTTATTGACGACCCGGATGGTGTAATGATTATGATTGCCACGCCAGACTGTCTTCGTATATTCAAAACGGATGCGTAGCCCATACAGCCACGTCTGATACTCGATTCGTTGGTGACGGACAATAACACCGAGATAGCTAAATAATAAACCAACAACAATAATAAAGGGTTTGTACTGTGTATTTTTACTATTAATATTAATTAATATCTTTGCTCATACCTATTGGACCCCTCACTCGTCAACGCCATCTATCGAGAAATTAAGAACTAACTTTTTTACTTTTTTTGCTTTTGGAAAATCCCTCATTATGATATGAGTTAACCGCAACGTTTCAAAGAGCTTTCAGTTAAGGTATCAAATATCTGTTTGTTTTGTCTTATTAATTTATTATGGACGGAATCCATGTTTTTGCATGCATGCATGCATATGCTCGCGCTTTATTCCCCGAGCGAGGGGGTCGATAATTTGAAAACTTGAACAAATTCTTGTTTTTTCTTTATTTAATTCCAATAAACAAACATTTTAGTAGAATTCAGTTAGTAATGGCAATAAATTTCACGTCAATTTTAGAACATGAGTGCCAACATTAGCATAAAAATGCGTTCATCAATCAATTTTATGAAAAGTTACTCTAAGGTTCCTTTTGTCTATTTCCATCGAGAAAGTATTTACAGTGAAAAATAAACAAACAAATAAATAATAAACGTCCTTCAAAACGATTATTATGAAACATGTTAGGTAGGTAGGTAATCAACAATTTGATTTTGAATCTGCAATAAGAAATTAACCATTTATTGAGAACGCATCTTTAATTTTGACAGTTGTCAGCTGTCCGCGAAAACACTATATATCTCAAACTCGTCGTAATTTCACCTAAGTACGTTCATACGCCATCTCTTTCTCACACAATTCGACTGACAGAGACAGCATTATATGCAATCGAGAAAACGATGACTTTCTCAGTTATACGATTCGTTGTTCCATGGTTCCACTGTACATCGATTTCAAGTTTAAAACTTCGAACATGTGTTTTTCACGTGTATTTATTTTTTGTGACTGAAAAATCGTTTCAAAATTAACTAATATCAATAAACAAATGTCTTGAAACCAAAACATTAACGAATAACTAGTGAAAATGAGCGTAAATCCTTGCAATGTATGTGGTGGCACGGACTTAAATCTCGTGGACGGTTTTTACTACTGCGTGGAGTGTGGTACCCAGGATGTGAATGTGCAGGAGACAGTGGTGGAACACACTATGCTGGCGGACGGGACATTCGCTCACGCTGCTTCCAGGAAGCTGGCGGTAGTTCAGGATGGCATTGAAAGTAAGGTTATGATAGCGGCAATACTTTTTTTTAGTTTCTATGGGTAGGCTTTTAAACTGTGAAAATCGCATCAAAATTGGTTCAGTAGTTTTTGTATCATGCTACCTGAATATACAGAAAAAAATCAGTAATACTAGCCCAGTAATTTACGATTTGAACCGAGACATTGAGCTTAAAAATGTACCAAAATTTAAAAAAAAATTACGACAAATTTAAAATTGATGTATTATCTCATAATAATTTTTTTTTTGCATATGTTTAAGGCATTACCATTATACATACTTCAAACATGGTGCAAATATTTTTGTCTACTTCTAAAAAAAACATCATTTTTAAAATTTTAATGCATATTTTGTTGCTCTAAAATAATTTATATTATTATTATTATATCAGCCGTCGCTGTCCCATTGTTGGGCAAAGGCGTCCCTCCGATCTCTCCGCGTCCCGGTTTTGCGCTTCGTTAGGCCAGTTCTTTAGGGAGCTATCGATTTCGTCTCGCCACCTTTTTCTTGGTCTGCCTCGACGCCGATTTCCTTTTGCTGGGGACCAGTTGGTAGTGGTTTTGGCCCACAGGTCGTCTGGCATGCGGCAGACATGTCCAGCCCAATCCCACTTTAGATTGGCAGCAGTGGTGGCGATGTCTGTCACTTGGGTTCTGGAGCGAATGATCTCATTTCTGACCCTGTCGATCAATTTATATTATTAAATCTAATTCAAATGAGTGCATTGGTATTAATATTATTAATTTAAAAGCCTTCTGGGACTAACAATTTTGATATCTATGTTGCATAGTGAATTTTTTTTAATATGTTTTCAGATAGTCTTTTTGTCACTAAATAGTGCCGGTTACAGTTTAAAAGTCTAATTAATAATTACTTCCCACCTCTCCTAACAAAACTTCTTAAAATGACTGGACTGTACTTACATATTTTTGGGTTGAAGAAGATGAAAGCGGCTAAAGTATTCCAATTTCTATGTATCTGTAATGAGCATCAGTGGCGCGTTGCTGAGAGCTATGGAAACTCAATCTTGAGGTCCAGGTTTGAATCCGCACGGACAACATGCCATGTACCAATGAGTTTTTCTAACTTATATTTGTAATACCGACAGCTCTCAAACCGTGAACGAAAACATCTTGAGGAAACCTGCATCCGCTGAAGAAGAAATTCTGATGTGTATGTGAAGTCTACCAATCCGCATTGGGCACGCGTGGTGGACTAATGCCCATACACCCTCCCAGAGAGTAGGCCTGTGCCCAGCAGTGGGACTGATTTAATAATAGGCTGTGATGATGATAATGTTCCACAGTGAGCGGAGAATGGAACAAATGGCATGCATACAACTTTGTGCTGGCGGGGCTGGTCGATGAACTGATAGCCCTCGGGGCGAAGCCGAGCGTCCGGATGAAGGTGCTGTGGGTGTGGACGCGATACATCAAGATGTTCCAGGTTAAGGAGGAGATGGAGTAAGTTCTTATAAAGTATACCTTTCTGTAACAGGATTCCAGTAAACCTTAATTTCCTATACTATCTTTCATTTAATTTTCACATTTTTAGGGTGAAGCCAAATGTGAGTCGCATATTTTGAGTCCGTTTCATATAAATGCTGAGGTCATAGACAATGCATTCCCGGATTTTATATGAAATGGACTCAAAATACGCGACTTACAACTCACAAAATTACGCTCGTTTGGCTTCACCCTTAGAGTAAATTCCCACTGAAAGAGCAGCAGCCAGCAGTGCATGGCAATTTACCTAGCCTAGCATATTGAATGGCGGCTGGCATTCTATCTTGTCAATTGGAATTTCATCTTATCTTACTGTAGATAAAGTTTAATATGCTAGGTAAGGGTAGGCCGTGCGACGCTGGTTGTTGCTCTTTCCTTGGGCCCTTAATTTTGGATTGAATTTCAAAAACCCATTCTGAGTATTGATTGTTAAATCTAGACTCAAGCAACGTTCTAAAATCAAAACTAGACTTAAAACTAGTTTTAAGTAGAGGTCATGACTTGAGTTTCGTTCTGTACGGGCCTTAGACCTAGGCAAATTTATGCTACCCTTCTGAAAAATTCATAATCAATTAAATGTACGTATTTGTTTTCAGCCAAACTAAAAACCTGCTCGATAATGAAGAAAAAGATACCACACAAATTGAAGACACTGAAAAGGACAATCACAATGGCAACAACAGTGAGGAACAAGGAAATACAGCAAACAAACATGATGATGTAGAAAAAACTTTCAAAAGAAAACATTGCAAAGATGAAAGAAATGACATCACCATTGTGACCAAAGGGTTACTACTAGCTATTTTATATGTAGCACTAAATCTAGACCATAGCGATATACTGCTATGTCATCTAGAAAGATACATCAGAGAACGAAGACTTAACATTTTTGATTGCGTAAAGTATGTGCCAAAAGAACTGGACAAAAAATCAATTCCAAACTGGAGGAATTTTCGTACTTCTACTTTGAATTATTTTGCACCGAATTATATTCGTTCTTTAGCTATGACATGCTTTAAAAAATTAGATTTAGGGACGCCTCTCGTTCCTGATATGAGACAAGTTATAGACACTTATGTCACGGAGCTGTGTCTTCCGAAAGAGTTCAAAAATCTAGTCTTTTCTCTGATGAATCTGGTACCCTGCGATTTTCTGCAAATTAATAGCAGATCAAAGAAAACATCAGTACGAATACCAGATTTCGAAGTTGTTGGCATGTCATATATTCTGATTGCGCTAAAAATGTGCTTTGGCTTGGATGATGATTATGAAATACGATTGTCAGATGCTGTAGACAAAATAAATGAGGAAGAAAACTTGGCGAAATCATTTAAATTAGGTTTTGCAGAACCATCGGAAAGGCTGTTCTCTTTTCGAGAATGGTGTAATTATTTGCAGTTCAGAAAAATAATGCTGTGCCAGCATTATTTGCCGATGTCGAGGCAGCATAATCTGGAAGTTGATGATCATGTTTTCATGGAACAATTAGGCGAGAGACGTAAAAGGAAGATTGAACTTAGTGATCATCTAACAATGGACATCTTAAATAAGATACCTCTTGAAGAAAACGTAGGAGTAATTCCTAAAGCAGAATTTTATGCCACTTTGACACCTATGTCTACGTATACTGATGTTATAGTAAAGTACATTCAAGATCCCGATTTCAGTTTGCTTCTCAGTGAAGATTTTTCTCAGTATTCTTTGAAATATGCTTGTGAAGACTTAACTTTACCAACTAGAGTAGAAAATCTAGTGAGAGGGGTCAGTGAAGATAATAAAACTGTTAATACTGTAATAACAGGTACTCTGGAAGGTAAAAAAGCTGATTTCACAATGGTGTTCATAAGAAATTGCGAAAACAAAAATTGGTTGAAAACTAAACCACCGACTGTAGATCATGTCACAAAAATTGACGAGACCGAAAGCAGCGATAAAGATAGCGATCATGGCTACGACTCAAACATAGAAAATACACCAGTTGAGGCCAATTTGAATGCTTCAGAAAATGCTACACAGGATGAACTGGAAATTGAAAGAAAACTCGAGTTCATTGAGGAAGTAAACGAAGAAAATACACCAGTTAAAACTAATTTGAGTGCTTCTGAAAATGAAAAACTTGAATTCATTGAACAAGGAGAAGAAAATACATCAGTTGAAACCAATTTAAATGCTACAGAAAATGCAGATACACAGGATGAACTGGACATTGAAAGAAAACTTGAGTTCATTGAAGAAGAAGAAGAAGGCAAGAACATTTTTGATGACGACTTTTATTATATTGATAATGAATTAAAAAAAGAAGTAATTGATCCTGAATTTGACGGACAAGATGAAAGCAGAACACTAGTAGACAGGTTTCAATTCGAAAATGATGATCACAACAATTTGTTTGACAGTCAATTGTTCGAGGACAATGATGATAGCAATGCCAGTTGTAGCACAGAACACAGGTTCAATCCAGAAACATTTGACAGGGAGCAGATAATAAAAGAGCTAATCTTGACCGCGTGTAAGAAATATAGAATACCAAAACCTGCAGAATACAATCCCAGAGAACCGAGAAAAAGGAAAACTAATTTAATTGACGATGAGACAGGAGCACCTAGACCTAAAAGAAAAAGAACAGACGATGTCAACAAAAGGAAAAGAGATGAAACGAAACAAGAAATTGATAAACTTCTAAATGCATACCATCAAAATCTAGAAAATGATGTTTTAAAGAAAGTATCGGAACATGTAAAGACGGTTGTTAATAATTTAGACAACACTCATTTGGAATTAGATGAAGCTATAAGTAGAATAGACGATGGATCACACGTTTTTGATAATAATGAAACACAAAATGATGGTGTTATACAATCTCTGTTAAATATTGAAGAGAATAATGAAAATATTGAAAACCCAAGTATTGCAGAAGTTATTGAAACAAGCATATTAGATACCAACAGTGATAATGAAGAAATAGAGAACTTAGTATCCAAAGATGATCCAAATTTTGATGCAAAAACCCATCATATAAAACAATTGTACATCAAATTTAAAGAAAAAATAAACACAGAAGATATTTTTGAAATGGATGATCCAGGTATACTAAAAATACTTGACGAGAAAATTGAAGAATGTGCAAAAGGGGAAGTTATAAAAACGCGTGCAGCAGATCTGAAACCGCCGAAAACTTATGCGAGCGATTCCGATGATGACGTACCATTGATTGTTTATCAGCAAGAAAAGAAATTGATGCGTGATAAAAAGAAGCAAACCACAGAAAAACTAGAACCTTTGATAAAAAATACTGAGCATTTTAAAGAATTTAAGTACTGGTTCAGACATTATACCGTTCCTCGTATGAGGAAAAGCTTAGACGTACATCAGAAATTTGATACGGAAATAAGAGAAAACTGCCCAAACAGTTTCAATTTTGTTTTAAATGAATGCGCTGCTATTTTGAATTGTACTGCTTATTCACTTTATAAATCTATGCAGAATTTGGAAAAAATGTTAATTAAAACTGTTAGATGATTATATGGATGATACAAAGTGAGCTAAGTGCATAAGCTGGACATTGCAATCCAAGCTGCTGAGACTGTAATGAACAACGCTCACGCGTTTCATACCACGTTTTTCAACACACTTTCAAATAAAAAATAAATTAAATCTCACAAACAGATTTAGACAAATATTTGTGAAAAAAGAAATAGCGCCCTCTTCCCGCGCCGTAGAAAGAGTAATATTCCTTGTCTATGGCCCGCGCCGTGCCGTGCGCTTGTGTGAGTGCTATTTTTAAAAGTCACATGTTCAAATCAGCAGCCGAAAATGTCAAAATTACTTTGGAGATTATGCATCTTTCTACTACTGATTTGAACGTGTGACTTCCAAAAATCACACTCCAGGTAATATCCAAAAACCACACTAGTGTCTTAAAAACTGCATCTGAACCTAAAACCGGTCCGATTAAAGCCACTTTACGATCAAGTGTCTTGAAAATAAGTTTATGATAAGTATATTAAATAAAGAAGCAACTCTTTCCACGAGAGTTTTGATGGTTTGTGAATGTTATGTTTTAACGTTGTTTCTATAAGAAGATCTGTGATTTATTTGTTGATAAGATTTATGTAATCTTGGTGATCTCTTATTGTTAATGTTATAATATCAGTTAAGTTAACGCTATTAAAATTATACTTTAATTTGAATTCCATATTTTTCCATTGTCCGTAGACTTTTCATCATCATCATCATCATAGGCGCAGATGATTTATCACACGTTACTTTGTACACTTTTTACACGTTACTGTATAAGGTTGATGTATGAATGCAGATTTTCTTTATTTTAACTCTCTTTCTCCCTCCCTCTCTCTCTCTCTCTCTTTCCTTCTCTCTATGTCTTTCTAGAAAATACTGTTGAGAAAACGAGGTATCATGGTTGTATAAAAATACCTTGGCCTGCAGAGGCTGCAAAAATTTACAAATTTTGTAAATAAGTATCCAATTTAAATCACAGTACGACATATTTCTAAAATGAAATGTCCATTGCTTTCCATTACAAAAACTGTATCGAAATCGGTCCCCCTGTTTGGGAGTTGGGATTGGGAGCTACGATGCCACGATTTTATGTCAATTTTCCGTCAGGGGGCGAGAAGTTTAAAATTTGGTCGGGGGCAATTTCTTGTTCTTAGGGGGCGATGGGGCAATCGAAATATCTTTTTAAAACTTGGACCATACGTTTTTTATTTATCAATGGTAAAAAACTTCTTGTAAGATGTCAATAATAAAAAAAGTTCTGGCTTCATGGGCTATGTATGTATGTAAGGAAAAATGTACCAACATAAAAAAAAGTTCTGCGTTTTGTTTTTGCAAATAACAGCATTTCTGTTGACGGTTGATTGACATCATGACACAGACCAGTTGACATGACGGAGTTTTGTGCGGGAAACGAGAAGAAAAGGACGGGCTTTGTTTCTTAATTTACTAAATTAGTTTTTCGTGGCTATCGTTGTGTTAATGTGGTGGAATTCATTTTTGTGGAATGAGCGTTTTTCTTTTGGTTTTCTAGGGGAGCGATAGATGGCGCTACGGTCTGAGCAAATAAAGGTCAACATTTCAAAAACGGTTTCTTTAAAATAATAAAGATGGAAAAGATGATCAAAAAGATACCAACGCATCTTTTGATGGAATATTTCATTATTTGCGAATCATTTTGATCGAAAATTTGAAACTGTTTACTACTGACATGGTTGTATGGGATCGATCCCTTGGCCATAAAAAAAATGGCAGGCATAGTCTTGATTATTTTGACAGAATCTCACGAACGTCTCTATGGAGCAATAAACACGCCATCTGTTGAGTTTTTTAGGAACTAAGATTAAAAAGAAAAAACGCTCATTAATGGAGAACAATATATTAAAAGTAAGAAGTAAAATAAGGCACCCGTTTGGTTCGAATTGATCCTCACGTAAAACACATAAACATTGGAATGTGTAAACCACAGTCGCATTTAAAATTTAGGTTAAGAAGAAGAAGAAGCAAGCTTATAGGAGCATAGAAAAATATTACTAAAGACAACTGCTGTAAGGGCTAGTTCCCATTGCCTTTCCAAAGGGATAAATATTTAAACAACAACAACGGTGACTGTCTGTGTCATTTTTGACAATAAACAGTAAAAACGTAGTGATTTCTATTCTCTTTGATAAACAGTTTAGTTAGCTTGAGGCGGCATTGCATTTATTTACTTATACCAGTGAATTTCATTGTTATTTACGTTACAAAATGAGAGAACCAAAACAGGGACAGAGTCCCATAGAGGATTTAGTTGAACTCCGCAACTATTTCTCCACTCACAACGTAGTTCGCGAATACATAGCTCACAGTTCGAAAGTGCATTCGGTTGGTTGGTCCTGCGATGGAAGGCGGCTTGCTTCAGGCTCTTTCGATAAAAGCGTCGCTATTTTCAATTTGGAGAGGAATAGATTGGTGAGTAAACCTTTTAAGTCAAGTTCCCCTAAGATCACACTCTGACCGAATATTTGGATGGTGAAAAAAGTTAGGTTAGCTTTTTGTTTTTGTGTTGTTTTTGAAGCCGCGAGTCTTTTATTTTTTTTGAGATGATTATTACAGCTCTGCTCAGGGAGCAACTACTACTTTTTACTGCGGACTATTGGAGGGACCACGAAGGGTCTACCGAGCCAAATGAATGAACTTAAGCAACCGACCTCGAGGCACCCAGAGGGGTACAGACCTCGGCATAGGACGTTGCTGGGGCTATGCAGCGGATTGTGTAGGGATAGGTAAAAAAGCCACATGTTGCGGTGCAAGTCTGTTATTGGGTGGTCGCTTGTCTGTTGCCCGCTCTCCGGCTATCAACGAAGCTACACCATTTTTTGGTGGCTCAAGTGTGTTTGTGCTTAAAAAAATTATTGAAGCTACAAAATAATGACATTGTACAACGTCACATACTTTTGCTTTAAAAAAAAATAGATATTAACACTACTAAAAATTAGAATAGAAGCTGTAGCTGATTTCTATACCATAAAAACCGCAGAACATGATAAGAGGGGTTAGAACTTAGAAGTGCATGAGTAATTGTAGCTGTGTGAGTGGGAAGACAAGTGGTGACAGCCATCTCCGAAGCAAAAGCATTTCTAACCCCACTTATAATGTTCTGTAATAAAAACTATGTTTCATATATATATATAAATCTGATTTTTTGATATTTATTATAAATATTGGATATTTTTGAACCCTACTCTGTTAAATATGTATATATATATATATTTCATGTTTCTATCTTCAGTGGCTTAGGCTGTGCATTGTAAGTCAGTCAGTCACGGAACTCTTTTATAAGTATAAATAAAATTAAAACTAAACAGATATTTGATGTATTTTTCCTGTTATTACTATGATTGTAGGTGCAAGACTTTGTGTTCCGAGGGCACACCGGCTCGGTAGACCAACTGTGCTGGCATGCATCACACTCCGACCTGCTCAGTACGGCCAGCGGAGACAAATCTGTCAGGATTTGGGATACTCGGTGAGATTCTGTTGTCTATTCACATAATATTGAATGTCTGCCACCAGGGCCCTATTTAATTAATAAACATGACAGTGACAATTCAGCGTACATTGCTGGGAATGCTAGGACACATGTTATCTACTGCAAGTTAAGCATCACTCTGAATTGTAATTGTCATTTGTCGCGTTGGTAGTCAATAATTTTTTGTATGGTCTCTATTTTCATCATCTTCTATCTTAGACCATTTAACTATGGACAAGTTACACTTTTTGCGGGGAATGATGTAGCATGCAATCTGTAATTTTTTTTCACTACTTTATATTCTAATTCTGATCGTGAAATGGAAATAATAGTCTCGTCACAGCTAGTTTGAAGCTATTGTTTCGCAAATATAAGAGCTGTCTTGTTTAGTGATAAGGTATATAATTGTATGTAAATGCACTTGATAAGTTGTAGGCAGAGAGGAATGCTAACACGAGGCTGGTCCCTAGTTAAATGTCTAAATCTTCTAGTATGGTTTAAAATTCATTAGTATGCCTGATCTGTAACTAGTATTTATCATAAATTCGAAATTAAAAACAATATATTAATGAATAAATAAATAACGCTTACAGACACATACATTGTAATGATCCCAAACTAAGCCTTAGGCTTTTTGGTATGGGAACTATATATAACAACGGCACAAACATATAACATCCATGACCGAACCGGGATTCGAACCTAGGACCCTGGCTTGGCAGTCCGGCGTGGTAACCATTACACCAACTGGGTCATCATAACAATAGTAGTAATCAATTAATAACAAATAAAACCCATAGATCACACAAATGTGCAGCGACTATAGCGACGAAGGGTGAGAACATCAACATCGCTTGGTCACCCAATGGCAGCACTATCGCGGTTGGCAACAAAGAGGATCTCGTCTCTTTCATAGACACCAAGACTTATAAAGTGGCAAGTATGATAGGGTATTTTACTCTATGTAAATATAAAATAAATATGAACAATTTATAAATTAGGTAGTTTTTGCAATAAGTAATTGATTAAAGGCTGGGCCACACAGAGTGCAGGAGTAGTTGTAAACTATGGAATTATATGCGAGGTGTCACACTGTGGCCACGGTTCAGCAGCCGCGTTGGACTGCATTCAGTTTGATACCTCGCATATAATTCCATAGTTTACAACTACTGCCGACCTGCTGCCGGTTTGCACCCGTTCTGCAGCTGAATTCTGTGTGGCCCAGCCTTAAATCTTGCTTTCAATTTATAAAACAAATGAACATATCCTTTTACTAGACTAAACAAAGTATGCATTTAAATTACTATTCTATTCTATTTTTATTTAATGGCGTCCGATGCGTTATCACAATTGTGCCAATGTCCCGTTATGTGGAGAGTACACGTAGGAAAATGATTAGTAGCATTTCTGCCAATGTCAAGTAGTTTATTATAATCTCAAGTTAACGTTTTATAGTTAAAACACAAAAGAGTTTACAAAACGGCGGAGCCACGGGCACGCCTAACAGATGCCAATACGCACGCGTCTGACCTCCCCCAGACTTGCAGCGCGACTCCGCATTTAAATTACATAAAAAAAGAAATAAACTTCTAAACTTATTCTAAAATGTCACTTTTATCCATACATACCTTGATCAAAGTGTCGATTATGTTGGCGCCATTTCCCTGCTGTATAATTCATAATCCAATCTGTTCATACAAATAAGTGAAACAGTAGCTGCCATAATAGGTTTCTGGAGTGCAATTTTTGAATCTCATACGTTGAACTCAGCAGTTGAAAATGTATTGAGATATGCATCTTTCTACTACTGATTTGTCTTTCAAAAGTCGCACTCCTGGAGTATGATTTTTGAATGTCAAACCAGCAGTAGAAAGATGCATATTTCCATAGTAATATTTCCATTTTCAACTGCTGAGATCAAAGAATGAGTTGCAAAAATCGCACTCCTGATCCTCTTGAAATGGAAATTTGGGTATTCAATAATCTGTAAAAAGTTTTCAGGACAATTTAGTAGGAAGTCTAACATGTTAAAACATTCTTTCCTTGGCAGGTAACAGAAGAGCAGTTTAACTTCGAAGTGAATGAGATCTCATGGAATCAATCGTCTGACCTCTTCTTCCTAACTAATGGACTGGGCTGCGTGCATATTATGACGTAAGTTCATCTTCTACTTTTGCTTTAGTTTACTTTTATTAAATTGCGCCCGCGACTTCGTACGACTATTGAGCTTGAGCCACGTAGGTAGGTACTTGCAAAGATAATTAATATTCAATTGGGGAGTTGACTGCATCAAATATATTTTAGTTTTATCTTCTCAGTAAAAAATATGTTTCGAAATAATGCTAAACTTACATTTTAAGTAATTCTGTAGCTTGAATACTATCTATCTATCTATACTATTATAAAACTGTAACAGGAAGTTTGTCTGTACATTGAAGATATTAACAAAAAAAAAGTTACGATATGGTTTTTAGGTGTCCCTGATTCCATTTCACCAATTTTTGGATTTTTTGTCTGTCTGTTTGTTTGGGTGTTTGTTTGTTTGAACGAGTATCACGCAAAAACTACTGAACCGATTTTGATGAAACTTTTTTGTTTGATAGCTTATGATCTGACTTAAAATCTGGTATATAATTTGTGCGGACGAAGTCGCGGGTTAACGCTCGTTTTTAATAAAAGGATAAACTATAAAAAGTGTCGAAACGACGACGAAAAACAATGACGTCACTATTCATGATTTAGTAAAATTTTTAATACAAAGCTCGTGTTTTGACGTTTGATAAAGAGTTGCTGAGTTGCTGAGTTGAGTAGTAGAAACTCGCGGATTATCTTTGGTACTTGATAATTCACCATGAATAAATAAAAACTAAATTTTACTTCAAACTACCTCAAAAACCACCTGGCGCGCGACTTTGCTTTTTTCCATACTGTCACGCGGCGTTCCCTCTCGGAAAAGCACGGGAAGAGATCATTTTCTACGCCACGAAGGCGCGCGAATTGAGAAATAATTCTTGAGGGGCGTTCGAAAGTATCCGATAATTATTGGAATATTTAGAGTGCTTTTGCACTGTCAGACTGTCGAAAGCTGTAAATTTTTTGACGGACCTTAATTTTTGTTATGCAGTGCAAAAGTTTTACAATAAAGTCTGACCAATATTTCCTGCATGCTGCTTGAAACTTTTGTTTTTTATCTTCCGTTATTAGCTTAAATACGAGTACGACCCACTGCAGGGCACAGGTCTACCCTCAAGGAGCATACCCTGTATGGGTATAGTCCACCACACGTGCCCAATGCAAATTGGTAAACTTCAGAACCGCGTCAGCAGAGCTAACACTCTTGTCAGTGCCAATCGAGTCTCTTTTACGCTAGTGTCTTCAGTTCTTGATACGACACGACATCAACCTTTTCCTTCACTTGGGCTAGATAACTCTGTCTAGGTCTTCCTCTGCCTCTCTTCCCCTCTTATCTTCCCTTCCAATATAGGTTTAAAGAAATTGTCGTTTCGTATGAAGTTTTCAGCGTATGCAGTTTAAATTCATCTTATTTTTACACAAACCAACATCTACCAACAGGTACCCAACCCTGGAACTGCAGACGGTACTGAAGGCGCACCCGGGCACCTGCATCTGTATAGAGCATGACCCGACGGGGCGCTACTTCGCGACGGGCTCGGCCGACGCGCTAGTTTCACTGTGGGACGTGAACGAGCTTGCTTGCCTCAGGGTCTTCTCCAGGTAAATATAAACTAGCGACCCGCCCTGGCTGTGTACGGGTAGCAATAAGATATAACACGAACCTTCCTCGTCAATCGGTCTGACTATTAGTGAAAGCCGTATCAAAATCCTTACAGCAGTGTCCGAGATTAGTCTATACGGTCACACAGGACGACAGAAAAACACAGCGGGTTACCTAATTATTAATATCTAGTAATACTAATAATTAATAATGCACTTGCGCATAGAGGCGTTTGTTGGCAAGCACGTATCCTGACAGACAGACAGCCCGGACACTGCATACAAAACATTTATATTGACAAGATGACGTCAGCACATGGGAAACCAAAGAAATTGAACCTTAAGTCCTCTTCGTAGGTAACTGCCGGGTAACCAGACGGCTATAGAGGGGGTGAGGTAAAAAGTTGGTGGGAGGAATCCCTTCCAGAGTGTCCGTACTGTATCTAGTAAGAGATACTCTTTCTTATACTGTGCTTTAGGTAAAAACGATGAAAAAATTATAGCTGTAATCAAGTAATCACTGTTCCATACAAATATTCGGATACCGTTTTAGTGGTATTTCATTGCACCATGCTTCGGAAAGCAGTTTGTAGAACAAGTTGCATAAAAACGGTGTCTTTTGATGGTATGTTGAAAATAATCTGATGCTTACTAATATAATTAGTGTTAGTAATCGATAAATATAAATAACTAGAGTTAACCCGGCTATGTCCGCACAAATTATATACCAGTTTTTAAGTCAGATCATAAGCTATCAAACAACAAAAGTTTCATCAAAATCGGTTCAGTAGTTTTTGCGTGATGCTCGATCAAACATACAAACAAACACGCAAACAGACAAAAAATCCAAAAATTGGCGATATGAAATTGGGGACACCTAAAAACCATATCGTAACTTTTTTTAGTTAATATCTTCAATGTACAGACACACTTCTGTTACAGTTTTATAATAGTATATAGATTAAATGAATGAATGAGTGGCATACTTATGTAATTAATGGACTGCATATATACATTATTGGACTGTTATAATATTCTAGGTTAGAATGGCCCGTGCGGACTTTGTCGTTCAGTTTCGACGGCAGACTGCTTGCGTCGGCGAGTGAAGACCACATTATTGATATCGGAGACACTGAAACTGGTAAGCGTTTTGATAATTTTTTCACGCGTCTGCATTTTGCACGAGTCTGCAGTCTGCACGCGTTTACATTCTGCACGTCTGCACGTGACTGCATTTTGCACGCGTCTGCAGTCTGCACGCGTCTACATTCTGCAAGTGTTTGCATTCTTTACGCGTCTACATTCTGCACGCGTCTGCATTCTGCACCTGTCTGCATTCTACGCGCGTCTGCAGTCTGTCTGCATTCGGCACGCGTCTGTATTCTGTACGTGTGATAAAAATCTGCATTCAACTAGTTATTTATTATTATAATTTTACGAAACAACAAACAGAAATGCCATTCTGCGTATCTGTCATTTTGCATATTTGACATTATGCGTGCAAACCTTATAAAGGCAGTGTAATAAGGCCTGATAATATTTTAGGTGAGAAGGTAGCAGAGATCCCCGTGCAGGCGGCCACGTTCACAGTAGCGTGGCACCCCTCGCGGTACCTGGTCGCGTTCGCGTGCGAGGATAAGGAGCCTCCTGAGAGGAAGCGGGACGCCGGCAACCTCAAGCTGTGGGGCCTTTCCAGCTCTAGCACCACCTAGCGTCTAAATACTACAACAGCAGCCTTTGGACAGTCGACTGCACGTCTAAGGCCCGTATTAATAAAATAAACTCAAACGCTGCGCTGGTGGCTAGTTATGATGACCTTGTAGTATGCTCAAGAGGCTATCAGAATTGAGTTTCGTTTATTAATACGGACCTATGTTAACGTTGAAAAATCAGTCAATGCGTTGCGACCCGGCCCGCTTTAGTGTACGAACCGAACTATGCATTTTCTGCTGTGATGCGGCCCGCCCTAGCATGCGCTTATCATTTTCTGCCACTCAGGAACGTCGTTGGCTAGAGCGAGAAAGGTCGCAGCACTACCGATCGCAATCCCGCTATCTTTCTCGCTCTAGTAAATGACGTTCTTGAGTGACAGAAAAGGATGGAGCGTGAAAAAATGCGATTCCGTGCGGACAGATGAGGCTCAAACCTAGAGACATTTTGAAAATTGTGCTTTCGTCTGAGCTTAAGGTCTACACCGATGCTCTTTGAGTTGTGTGAATCGTTAATTAAGCAGAATGTGACTACGATGAGTCACATGTGCGTCGAGCGCGAGTAGTGAAATCGAGCTTAACTCATATGTGACTCATTGGACAGGGAAGTTCAAATTTGTATAAGTTAGTGTAAGAAAAATAAAACACCGAATAATGTATAATATTAAATCTATATTTCACTATAACCCGTATTACTAAATAACAATGTCAATATCATTAAAAAACATTCACCTTCTAAAAAGTTCTGAGGTTCTGATCAAATTTTCACGACAAACGCTGCTCGAAAAAACACATAATGGACATTGGACAACATTTCTTTTTATGAAAGGTGTATTGATATCAGTTAAAAATGCAATTATCCATCGCCTACAATCATTACCAAGCCTCTACCTGTAACCTCCCATTACCCTCCAACTCTCTAACCATGTCCTTACCCCCCTCTTCACTGGACCCCCTCATTGTACTAAACACCTCCGCGAAGGCATCTCTCACGTTGTCCGGCATGTTCTTAGAGTTCCCTGAGATGTAGATGTAAGCTTGTTCTTCATTTACGAGGCGCCATATTGTTTCTTTGTGTTTTGTTATTTTGTGCTGGACGTATCTGTACAGATAAACAATGTTTTTAACATGTAGCGGCTAAGTGCCAAATAAGACCAGCGGTCTATCATCCTAAGGTTGAAATTCGTGTGCACGATGTAAAACTATAGGGATAAGTTTGGTCCTATGATGACGTATTGTTTTGAATTTTTGACGTACAAAATAATGGACGCCGGGTTTATTACAAAATTCTCCGAAAAGTGTCCGAGACTACCTACACAAACTTAAGTATAGTAATATAAAACAAACTAAAAACATTGAATATTCTGAAATTCTTTTTCATTTTGCTTGCGTAGTTTTTACCACATCGCGACACGCGCGCGCGCGTGCACGTGGTGGTCGGCCGATCAAACGAAGACTCGCGTAATTGGTCCTCTTTTGGTTCGGACACTTTTGAGCGCGGACCAGACGTCCAGTAGTTGGTAAGTCAATGAATTGAAATCTTGACATTTTAGAACTAGAACAATTCCAATCTCAACCTTAGCTATACTTTCAATAGCTAAACTATGGCTAAACTCATTGAACTATTATGTACTACCACAGATTATTTAATAGTTACTATTGAGTTACTACTTAACATACTGCACACACACACACACCAACTACGGACAAATCAAATAACAATAAAGTTCCCAGGTAATTTTTTGTTAACATTCTAGGCCCCACTTGCGTTAACCTGGGTTAGCAAGAAACTCCAGGTTCAGTTGGTAACCCATGAATTTTTGTATGGAAAAACAACAGATATTTTACCCGGAGTTAATTGCTTATTGGTTCACGCAAGTAGGATTAAGGAACCGTCTCACTGAAATACGACATGTACACATAAATACTCACATTTTATCCTCTTGGTCTCTGCTAAAAGCGCAATACAAAGTAACTTTTCCCTCCTCCTCCATTCTCTCCAATTCCTCCCTGCAGTGAAAATCTTTGTCCTTATACCGACATCCGAAGACAAGGTGCATTGTGTGTTTAGACGCAGTGCCTTGCGCTTCTCTTTCTTGTAGCAGACTTCGTAAAGGAGCTAGGCCAGTTCCTGGACCGATTAGGATGAGAGGGGTCGTCTGTGAAAATAAATAAGTCGACTTTAGTTTGGTAAATTTTGAACAAGGTCTCTATTACTGCATGAATTCCAGTACGAATATTAGACAAGCGAATTGATAGATTATTAAAACACCAGTAGACCTGTTACTGGCGCTCTAAAGAAAACATTTCAAACGTATTTTGTCTTTAGAGCGCCATTTGTTGGTGTTTTATTTCACCAAACAGACAGTAGTGTTGGAAAGTAGCTTAATTGGAAAAATGCAAACAGGTTATGGGTCAAATCCAGTCATACAATGACCGACAAACATCTTGAGCATGAATGACTGCGAAAAACAAAATAGGTGAAAACGCGACACTGCCCAAGATGTTTGCCGAGTACTTACTGAAAGTACGAAAATTTTCAATCTTTAATTTGATTTAAAACGGCAGAACAGTAAGCCTGAAGAGATGGCGCTTGAGTTGAGGAGTTTTTTATTCTCTTACATGAAAACTGAAATACGTTTTAAATAACCAAGACATTTGGGCAAATAATGATAAAACACTTACCGAATTCCCAGGAAACACTAAACTCCCTTTCTTGATCCACCCAAAAACTCTGTCACCTATCTTCAAACTTTTCAACCAATTCGAACACAAACCCAATCTGGGTTTCTTCAATTTGCTATAGTATTGGACTACAGCTACCAATAACTCTATAGTTTGTCCTTTATCAGGCAAGTTACTGCTTGCTATGGAGAAAGATCGGGGTTTTATAGTTGAAAATAGTTCGAAAAGAATATCGATTGTTAATTTTGATGCTGTTTTGTGGAAATCGTGGAGGACCTATAAAGAGACAATATGCTGATATTAATAGGTGTTTCCCCGAAGTGTTAAGAGATATTTTTTAATAAACCATAATATCCACATTTCGCCCATCGCCATTTTATATGGTCTGTGGATGCAATCGTGCATACGACCTGAAATTGGTGACGTAGGTTTCATCCCAACATTCGAGTTGGGCAAATATGAGGCCGCCACTTTCTTTGCGAGAACGTCAAAATCACGCATAACCTGGCAATACCACCACCGTACTAAAATATTAGTTCCACCCGTCACCACGTCAAACTCTTTTCTGCCAAGCTGTAGGCTGTTACATCTAAAAATGGTTCTATCTGATCGGGGATCGAACCGTCGCCTCCTGCACGGAAATGTCTACTCGCCACTAGACCACTACGACTTTTTAGCAATGACTTCTTTTCAAGCAACTCAATAATATAAATAAAACCAACTTCTAATATAGTCCTGCGTGGTCTCCTGCAGTAATTCAACCAGTCCTCCTGACCCTCGGGTGAACTGAGCTCTATACATTTGTCTCTCTCTAGCGTATCCTCAGACACTTGTGCGAGAAGAGAGAAGACATATTGCGTCGGATACGCTTTCAAGTCCCAGTATTGTTCCGCGATTTCGTATAGAGTCAACGGTTGTTTCAGGAATTCTGGTACTGGCATATCTGAAACAATTAAATCAGAAATTGGTCTACATTATCATCATCATCAGCCTGTCATCGTCCACTGCTGAACATATTATAGTTATAGGCCTTCCTAATAAAGGGTGTAAGGTACTGAGACGGTGAACTCAGACCATCAAACTGAACAACAGCACGGTACAGCAGTTTTTGGTAGGTGACACCTTTTTTTTCGCCATGCCTGAGGTAGGCTCCACAGTGAAACTTGTTCAGTTTGATGGTCAGGAGTGCGATTTTTGAAACTCATTCGCTGAGCTCAGCAGATGAAAATGTCAAAATTACTATGGAGATATGCATCTTTCTACTGCTGATTTAAGTTTCAAAAATTTTGAAAGTCAAATCAGCAGTAGAAAGATGCATATATATTTTGACATCCTTGACTCCATAGTTATTTTGACATTTTCAACTGCCGAGCTCAGCGAATGAGTTTCAAAAATCGCACTCCTGAGTTCACCCTTTTAGTGTGCGGAGGTTTAGGTTTGCTCTCCCTTACACCCTGTGCCCACTCTGTGTCCGCCGCCTCCAGGGCGTCCAGTGTGCCTAGCTTTATCTCTTACAGTCTCATTTGATTGTACCAACACGATTGTATACAGAAGACCTTGTAGGCATGGTGGAGTAATGCTCATACACCTTTACCATGATGGTAAGCCTATGCTCCAGCAGTGGACAGGGCTTCACTGCTGGAGCAAAGGTCCTAAATGACGAAGTCATAAATAGAGACGTGCCTCTGTCACTTTGCGTATGCGAAAGCAAGCGCGCACGACGGTTTTCTTGTTTTGTATCTGTCATTCGTGGCATGCTAACCCTACAGATGTTAAATGAAGCATTTTCGATTTAATTTTTACGTTTTAAATAATTGTTCGATAAATAAAGTTGTTACATTCCACAAATTCGGAAGAGATATTGAAAAAAATTCGATAGCGCGATGCAGGACTGTGTTAATTACAGCGCCATCTATTGGCGTGATTACTTAATGAAGCAGAATTTGATAACCTAAGCATGAAAATGCTTGGTAGTGTAAATAACACTCAAGTATGAAGGTGGTATTTATTCGTTTTGTCGCTTGAGCCAGCGGTCGTCGTCGCTGATGAAGCGTCTCTTGGCAGCGGTGTTCGTATAGGGCCGCAGTGCCCACTCCGTGTCTGTCGCCTCCAGGTCGTCCAGCGTACCCAGCTTCATCTCGTACAGTCGCATTTGACTTATTACCAATACGTTCGTATGCAGAAGACATTGTAGGCATGGTGAAGTCATCTCATACACCTTTACCATGATGGTAAGCCTATGCTTATACTCCAGTAGTGGAGACCTGCGACCGTAGTATGGCACCGTGATCACTGATCGCGCATTAGATCTCTTTCTGTTTGCGAGCGAAGGAACGAGATAAAAAGCTTGATATAGCCTTATCGCGCGTATCATACTATGTCTGCTGTACAGATGTTAATGAATCATTTTCTTTTACGTTTTTATTATTCGTTATCGTTACATTGAGATTACATGGAGATTTGTAATTAGCTTCCAGTTATTTCACAATGTGTTTAGTATGTAATCAAGTCTTGAAATCTTCCTAAGAATAATAAAAATAAAAAATTCTAAAAATTTGAAAAACTTTGATAGCGCGGTGCAGGACTGAATTAATTACAGCGCCATCTATTGGCGTGATTTCTTAATGGAGCATGAAAACGCTTGGTATAGTGTAAATAAAACTCAATTATGTATGAAGGTAGTAATTTATTCGTCTTGTCTCTCGAGCCAGCCGTCGTCGTCGCTGAGGAAGCGTCTCTTGGCGGCGGTGTTCATGTAGGGCCGCAGTGCCCACTCTGTGTCCGCCGCCTCCAGGGCGTCCAGCGTGCCCAGCTTTATCTCGTACAGTCGCATTTGGAACCGCGGACCAATTTCTGTTATGTCTATTTCTTTGCCGGCCTGCGAAAAAACAACGAACTGATTAAAAAAAAAGTAAGTCAAAAGTAAAAAAATAGCCAAATAATCTAAGCTAAGATTTTATATTTGTATTTATTTTATATATCTACTAGAGTTTACCCGCGACTTCGTCCGCATAAATTATATACCTACCATATTTTAAGTCAAACAAAAATGTTTCATAAAAAACGGTCCAGAAGTTTTTGCGTGATGTGATGCTGTTACAAACAAAGAAATAAACAAACAGACATGAAAATTCTAAAAAAAAAGGTTGATTTGGAGTCTGTTCACGCTGCCTTTCCACCGGAGCTGTGTGTGGTTGTGAGCGAAGAAAGAATCCCCCGAAACGTTGCTTGCTATATCGTTTCATAAGGAAATTGAAGCTATTTTACTGTGGATTTTTTCCTCGCTCACTGCCTCCCTCGCTACCTCACACAGCTCTGGTAAAAAGCCAGCCTTTTACTAGCTATATCTCGGTGAACATTGCATAGGATTCGAGGCGAAAGCTTGCTCGTTGCAGCCATGCTGAGAAATCTCAAGGGTACTAATACCACAGGACATACCTTTCTGTAAGTGTGTTGTCTGAAACAGACGTAGTCGTCATGGTTGGCGAATGTGATCACGCGTTTAGAATCCTCCTTCGGAACAGGGAACAGGTACTTCAATATACTCATTGTGCGCAGTCCTGCAATAGCAACAAAAATAATTTATCATTAAAATTGTTGATAACACAAATTATGCACTATTGTCTAGAAAATCAGTTAACTTGTACTGGTCTGATCGGGCCTGCCTGACCCAGTAGCGAGGGGGGTGGGGGGGGGGGGTTTTTTTTCTCATCATTCTTAAGGTGGTTTCAGTTCATACAAAAGTTTGATGCAAAATACGCGTAGATGGAATTAA
Source organism: Agonopterix arenella (assembly GCA_927399405.1). Lineage (NCBI taxonomy): Eukaryota > Metazoa > Arthropoda > Insecta > Lepidoptera > Depressariidae > Agonopterix > Agonopterix arenella. Next base: position 12,460,211 of record OV656711.1, on the reverse strand, counting down.
TAAAAGTAATATTTTATATATGGAAAAATAGTTTAGAAGTTCTAGTTGCCGCGTCACAAATATCATTTGCAATTTATAAAATAATTATAAATTGCAAATGATATTTGTGACCCGGCATCTAAATTTTCTAAACTATTTTTCCATATATACAAAGTTAGTTACTTATATTAATACCGTCTACGCATATTGTGCGTCAAAGTTCTGTATAAAATTGACCCCTCTGCAACCACCTTAAGAGATGTGGTGCAAAAAATTTCAAACTTGCTTCGCTCGATCCAGTTTTTTTCACTTAGACGCTCATGTTTTGTAAGGAAAGAGCTTTGGCTCCAACTGATTTATATAGAGGACTTTTCGGAGGATCGACTTTTGTCGAGATCACTTCGCTCACTTGCATGGATCAACCAAATGATATCTGACCATAAACCGACTAGTTGTACAACAAAATTTTGAGCTAGATTCATTATTTTTTTCTGTCTTCATAAGGGGGCAGAAAAATCGGTCTGTGCCCGGGCGACACAAACGTATGCTACGCCAATGGCCTGTCCCTTTTATAAATGAACAAAACTCACCCAATTCAGATTTGAAGTTGTGGAAGACTAAATGAGGATACTGTTCGCTCATAGGTCCGATGTCGGGTATATCGTGCCTCATCACCACTCCGGAGAGTGTGAACGATGCAGTGGGACCGTAGGGCAGGTGACATATTACCTGAGGAGAAATAATGCATAATAATATCAAAGTGCATAAAACATATAGAGGAAGCTCCACAATGAGCCATCAATGCCTTGTAGAAATGTTTGATTAATCATAATTTGTAATTGATATAAATATTTACCAAACTGTCGGGAACGCCTCTGTGTTCGTGCACCACAATGAAATCAGTGACATCATTGGCTCGGCACGCGTGGATCAGTTGAGACATCTCATAACCACCGCGGTTCATACGCTGACTGTTCGGGAATATTAACCTGAAAGACATTTGATTTCATTATTTTGGTTATAAGGGCTTGGTCAATGACCAAATAGCTACTGCGACCTGGATATCCTATCTATCTATTGTAGCTGTCACCCTAGACCTAAAGGTCATTTCCTAGGCCCATGGACTTCATGAACCGTGTTATGCTTCTGGAGGGGAGGTCCCTAATGTCAGTAGGTGTTATTATGTATCCACCTAGATGGCGACTCCTGCTGTGAATGAGCACTTCGCATTCGCAGAGGAGGTGTATGGGCGTTTCCTCTGCATCACAGCAGAATCTGCAAGTGGGTGAATCTATGAGCCCCATTCTGTGTAGGTGTTTGTTTAACTTGCAGTGTCCTGTTAAGGCTCGTACGTAAGACATTTGATTTCATTGATAAGTATTACAAGTTATATTCATGTTAGTAACTGCCAGTTGCACATATTATGTTAATTAACGATAAACCCTTCATAATTCACATACTGTCACTGTTTGTCTTTTTGACGTAATAAAAGCTAGCAAGAGATTTAATGGAGAATGATCTTGAATGTACATGCGACTGACCATAAGGCTATTAAGATTAAAAATTATGTATTTGATTTTAAATTTCACTATTCATGAGCTACACCCATAAGGGGGCGTCCATTAATTACATCGCATGAACATCACATACCTAAGCTCCTTAACAAACATCTTCAGCCTCGCACTGGGCTCCCTGGAGGTTGTGATCATTATCTTCGGGTCCTCGACCCCAGCGTATCTGTACTCATCATCCTGAGAGCTGAGCGTATTTGCACCTCCACTGAATCCACCGATTACTGCCGCTCGTTCCGGACCTGGAGAATAACTAGCAATAAGACTAATACAATCTGACCAACATAAAGGCATATCACTTGCCCCAGATCGTTAAAAAAATATATGTATAAATATATGAGGCTGACATTGTCACCATGCGTTACAAAAGCCTTAAAAAAAATAAAGGCATAGCGTAATTATAATAATAGTGAGTGCGCTCAGCGGTCGCGGCAGGTCTATGCTCGCGCGGAGTGCAGGGGGGTGAGGCACCGGCATTGATTGATTGATTGCCCCAGTGCTCAACGGGGCTGCGTTTTTTAGTTCTAATGCTGGAGAGGTTAATAATCCTACTAATATTATAAACGCAAAAGTTTGTAAGTATGGATGGATGTTTGTTACTCTTTCATGTAAAAACTACTGAATGGATTTTAAAGAAACTTTACAATAATATAGCTTATACACAGAATAACACATAGGCTACAATTTATAAAGATATTGTGTGAATTGTCCAGACGAAGCCGCGGGCACCAGCTAGTTATAGCATATTCTCACGAATAAACAGTGTTACATCCATTTACACTATAAAACTGAACAGCTTTCAGTATGGAAATAATTTTCTTATGTTTGATTTGTAGGAGTTTATAGCAGTAATTTGATTGAACCTGTAGAAATACGAAAACCAAAATGTGTAAAAGAAACTGTTTGACCTTAAAATTCGTGACTTTCAAGCATGTACTGTGTACAATTTCCCAGGTTATCTAGCAACTCGAAACTTCACAAAAGCAAATAAAAAAGATTAAAATAACATACCTTTATCTTCGAATTCTATTCTCTTCTGTAAAGCGAGGGCTTCCTTCCTCAAATCGCCGTGTATAGGAATGTTTTCTTCTAAACTTTTCTTCAGTTGATCTTTTTTAGCTTGAATACTTTTCTGTTTGTCTTCTGTCTGCTTTCTGTATAAATATTCGCGGCGCAGACGCGCCTGTCGTCGCAACATGATGATTTTTTTACTGTTTTTACTTTGTTTTTAATCAAAAACTTTATATTTCCATCGAAAACAAGCGAAAACGGCGTAAAATTGACAGATCAACACACGTGTTGATTTGACATTGACGTTTATTTAAGCGCGTTTGGTTTTTGCTTTAAACTTTAAACATTGTTTACAAAATAAGAATTTGATCGTGAAACTTCAGAATTTTACTTTATTTCCGTATGGAAAACCACTCGAAGCAATCAAAAAATGATTATTTAAAGCAGCTTTACATTATGAAACTGCATGAAATTCTTGTAACAATTCAATTCAATTTTTGTTTATGGCGTCCGGATTCTTGTAACAAAAGCATGAAGAGAAACATAAGAAAATTCAGCAATACGAATCGTGTCAAAACAAAACGCATTTGTTACGTTCGGAAATATTACAGAATAGATATAATTTTATTTTCGTTTAGAAATCAACGTTTCAATTGCTAGTAGGACTACGTTTTTCCTCCAGTAAAATCTTTCCTCTTACCTTCATGAAATTCTTCAACATGCAGCCTGTAATGGGGCTTGATATCAATGCTGTGCGTGTTAAATATATCAAATAGATCATCTATGTCTTCGCTGCAGTTCCTTGGCCTTATGTTGTATATATCACCTGGTTTATACTCTAATGGAGTTTTCGTTGTTGTTTTTAGAGTTATCAGTCGTACATCCTAAAAGTATACATTATAAATCAAATTTTGTTTGAAAAACTAGAGTGCTATTCTTTTTAGTATTAAAAAAAACCATAGAATATAATTTTCCTCCCAAGTTTCAAATATTACCAAAAAAAATGGTTTTCTCTGGAATTTAATTATTTGTAAGCAAATCCTTGGCACCCTTTGGGTACCTACATGCACATTCATACATGCATAAAGTCACGACCGTAGTCCCTTTGGGGGCGGTCAGAAACATCGCTACAACTACCAAATTTCTGTTTAAGGATTTAGTTGTAGTAATGCTCACATTTAGCTATTTAAGTTTCAGGTTGGAATTATGTGTCAAGTGGTAAGAGGTCCACCCTTTCGCCCACATAAACACTGCATAAGAAATTTAATCCCTTAGTCACCTTGTACAGCACCCACGGAAAGAATTGGGGTGGTCTATTTTAAGCCACCCACCTACAGAACCTTAAAGGTATGAATTTACAATGGTTACTGCTCTGTCCAGTTATATATGGTGTAAGGAAAAGTGTCATTACCCTTTAAACCACATACTCTACCCATCAAATAACTGAACAACTTTTACTGTGGGATCAAACCTGTCAGAAAAAAAAAATCTGCTGTCAAATACTAAACTATTCTATTTTTAAAAAATGGCTGTCATCTTGGTAGTGATGATTTTGCCAATATCTAGTTTAAGGAGCAATTAGTGCTTGACATTGTACGGTTATGGATATGGCGATTTCAAAGCCCTGTTTTTATACAAAAACACACACCCGAAACCGCCATAAAATGGCGGAGCCGCGTGGCCACTTAAATCGCGAGCCGAACGAAAGACGTCTACTCGAGAGACCTCCAGCCACGCGACTCCCAATAATAAATAATAATAAAAATCGTTTATTTTCACCACAAACATACAAGCAAACATTTTAATTATACAGGTTCATATAGTGATTAATGTTTGTGGAGACTGGTGACTGAGAATACTAAACTGCAATATCAACTCGACTCAAACGTATGAAACAACGCATTTTTTTTCTGATAGGTTTGCTCCCATAATAAAAGTTATTCAGTTTGATGGATAGAGTATATGGTTTAGTGATACTTTTCTTTACACCCTGTCTTTATATAAGGTCTAACAAAATTAGGTGAAACTATTTTAAGGGGATGATCAGACCATCAAACTGAACAACTTTCTCTATGGGACCAATATCGAAATCGCGAAAAAGAATCAGCTGTTCCATACAAACCTACTCGACCTAAATGTATGCGACAGCAGATTTTTTTTTCGCGATTTCAATATTAGTCCCATAGAGAAAGTTGTTCAGTTTGATGGTCTGATCATCCCCTTAAAATAGTTTCACCTAATTTTGTTAGGCCTTATATAGGATCCAACTTAATATGCTGACACTTTTTTAAGGGGATTATCAGACCGTCAAACTGAACAACTTTTTCTATTGGACCAACATCGAAATCGCGAAAAAAGCTGTCCAATTTAATTAATCTGAGTGTCCAATACATTCGGCTCGAATAGGGTTGCAGTTTTGTATGAAACATCAGAATAGTTTTTCGGGATTTCAAAGTTGTCTCCATAGTGAAAGTTGTTCAGTTTGATGGTCTGTAGCACCTTAAGTATTACTAGGGTGTTTTGTTACTCTGGGGTGCGTTCACGACCTTTAGGTGCGGTTGTGTTTCAACTCGCTCTAAGGTACGGAACGACCGCGCCAATTTTTAACTCGCTATGAGGTACGGAACGATCACGGTTGTTTTATAACCTCAAATTTTGATATTGACAGTAATATGGGCTTCCAGGGCTTCCATCATTTCCAAATACAATAAAAAAACTCATTTTCCATGTTAGCGTTAAAGTGAATAAAAATAGATTGAAAAACAAACTTTTATTCAAAACGCGCGAAAAGTCAAGTAACCACAGATAATTAAAACGTCAGAGTGTTTTTAACCATCGAATTTGATGGTTAAAAGTTGCAACCCGTCAGAGGTTCGGAACGGTTGAGTTGTGACAACCGAGTTGCAAAGAGCGTTTTTCACCGACCCTCGGAACGGCGTTAGTGCGAAAAGTTGCACTCGGGGTGCACCTGGGGTGTAGGTTCTGAACGCAGCCCTGTAGAATGAAAAAATAATTGAAACAACTCACTTGAAAATGCGATTCATCGGTTGTCCTTACATTCTTCTCAACTTCCAATAGTACATCATCAACAAAATGATCTCTATGCCCTTTACTAAAATATATATCTTCTTTCAAACTATCATTGTTTTCTTTTAAAACATCTTCGTTTTTCAACAGAGTTACTTTCCATCTTGGAACGAATTTAGTTTTTATATCTTCTGTCTGTATGTTTGGAAACGATTGTTTTAGATTTGTAAACAGTTTTTTTGTCCAAGGTATTACAGTAGCATCATGGCCTAGGTCGTGTTGGTAGTCACAGAGACCTAAAAAAAGAGTAAACATTTGAAGGTATTTATTATATAGGTTTTTTTTTTTTTTTTTTTATTTCTTCAGGATCGCCGACAAGGTGAACACAATATTATTAACAAATACATAGACAGACAAAAGGCGTGTGCCACCTCAATGAGGAGTTTTCTGACAGCTAGTCAAACGTAGTTCAACAAACTGGCGATAGATGGCGTTGACCAGAGAGGGGTCCGAAGACGAATATTTTAGGCTAAAAAGTAAACAAAAACGCATGCCACTGAGTCAGACGCATCCCTTGACGAAATATATGTTCATATTTCGCTGTTTACTTAAAAACACAAATTCTTACTATTTTATTTGTATTTTACTATCTGCAAGGTCGCTCACCCCTGTCTCGTCGACGCCATCTATCGAGCCATTAGGAACTACTTTTTCTTTTTTAATGGCTTTCGGAAAATCCCTCATTAAAGGCAACCACGGCATGCAATAGGTATAAGCAGGTTTGAGTTTGGTAAAAAATACAAAAAAAATTAAAAACTCCAAAGAAAAAAGGAAAATTGAAAGAAAAAGCATGATTATATTAATATGATAGCAGCGCCAAAGTCAAACAGAATTATTTTCCCTTCCTCCCATTCCCAAATTTAGAGTCTTATATAACTATAATTATAAGGTGGTCGCGCTGCAAGTCTGGGGGAGGTAAGACGCGTGCGTATTGGCATCTGTTAGGCTTGCACGTGGCTCCGCCATTTTGTAAACTCTTTTGTGTTTTAACTATAAAACGTTAACTTGAGATTATAATAAACTACTTGACATTGGCAGAAATGCTACTAATACTTTTCCTACGTGTACTCTCCATATAACGGGACATTGGCACAATTGTGATAACGCATCGGACGCCATTAAATAAAAATAGAATAGAATAATTATAAGGTAGTATTAGTATTATAAGTGGGTACCTACAACAATATCAATATCAAAGAGAGTTATGTGCCATTTTCCAATGCACGATATGCAGTGCATTTAAATTTATGGATGCTACTAGAGAAAATATTGATATCTTATACAGTGCATTATATCCTTTAACAGTATAGACAAACAGGGTATAAACTAAACATAAATTTGTTACATACTTAAGGTGTTTCAGAGAGATAGGTGGCGACTTATAAGGAAAAAAACAAAAGTGACAGATGTGACTCGTAAGACAAGAATGCTCAAATGGAGATGGACGGGCCGCATGATGCAATCTAAGAAGGAATAATGGACGAGGGAAGTAACGGAATGGTGTCCCACAGTGGGAGGATGATTTCCCAAAAGGGTTGGAGAATCAGTTAAAAGGAAAGAACAGAGTGGAGAATGTTGGAGGAGGCCTATGTCTTAGGACAACCGGACCAAATGTAGGATTAAGATATGTTAAGTAAAGTGTAGAATAACGAAAATATTGTGTCGGTGAATAAAGGCTATTTTATTTTATTTTATTTATTTTTATTTACAAGGTGTTTATAAGGTAATTTTATTTACGAGTCGACCCAAACTTATGGAACAGATTTTGTATTTTCGATATCAATGTTGGTCCCATAGTTGTTGCTGATTGTAGTTTAATGGTCTGATGCACCTCCTTATGTATGTAACAGATTGTTTACACCCTGTATATTGGTGATGGTATAGTGGTGATAGTTAAATAGCCTGTTGCAAACAAAATCACAGTAAAAGTTTAGTGTGAAGAATCTCTCTGTTTTTCAAATTTTTTTTTTTTGTATTTATAATTAATGGACTCTTGCTTGTGCATTAGCACTGGGATTCCAATCTCAGGGATTGTTTTTGGTCAAGAACAAGAAGAGATTGAGGATTGCGGAGTCTCGTGACAGGCAAAAACGCGACGCGCGAAATCCAAGCGAGATGAGTACTCGGGTCAGAACCTGCAACGTGACTCCTTTTCAAATATTATTGAATTTTAAACATGTTACAGCCATGTTGTGCTATTTCAAATTAAATTAAAGAATTATTATTATTAATTTTATCTTTAATTTGATGAATAATTTATCTTTAATCTGTTTTTGAGGATTAAATGTGAGTTTATGTATTTATGAGCATTAACCCGCGACTTTGTCCGCACAAGTTATATAAGGTCTAACAAAATTAGCTGAAACTATTTGAATGGTATGATCATACCACCAAACTGAACAACTTTCTCTATGGGACCAATATCGAAATAGCGAAAGAAAAATCTGCTGTCCCATACATTTAGGTCGAGTAGGTTTGTATGGAACAGCAGATTTTTTTCGCGATTTCGATATTAGTCCCATAGAGAAAGTTGTTCAGTTTGATGGTCTGATCATTCCCTTAAATTAATTTCACCTAATTTTGTTAGACCTTATATACCAGATTTTAAGTCAGATCATAAGCTATCAAACAAAACAGTTTCATCAAAATCGGTTCAGTAGTTTTTGCGCGATACTTGTTCAAACAAACAAACAGACAGACAAAATATCCAAAAATTGGTGATATAGAATCAGGGATACCTAAAAACCATATTGTAACTTTTTTTTTGTTAATATCTTCAATGTACAGACAAACTTCCTGTTACAGTTTTATAATAGTTTAGATTAGATTTAAGTATTATAAGGAAATCTCACCGACATCAAGAAGCGGGGTAGCACCCAACTGCATCAAACGTTTATGAAGCCTTTTCCCGGTAAAATTGAATTTAGAATACGACGAATCGCCTAACCCTAGCACACCGAATTTCAGCTTTACTAAAGAGCTCGAAGGTAAGTTTTTCCTTAGCAGAAACTTCCAGAACTTCTTCATATTATCTGGCTCGTCTCCCTGGCCAGTTGTTGCACAGACAAAGACAACAAATTCTTCGTGAATTAACCGTGAGATTGGGTAATCGTCCATTGCTTGAACCGGGCCGCGGAAACCTAATGCTTTCGTTGTTCTCCATATCCGCTCCGCTATTTCTTGCGCCGTGAATGTTTGGCTACCGTACAATACCAGAAGTCTTCCCGATTCACTCATTTTCTTTAATTTTTACGTGAAATCGCGATTACAAAAATGATAACAATCTTCAAGTTTTGAGGCTGACACTGACATTGACATTTAACAGAATTGACATTTGACGTCTGAAGAAATCAGCTGTCAATGGTACTATGATAACTCACGGGATCTATTTTAACTGACGCGTTTATCATTATTCTTAAGTAAAATAGTTTTTATGATTTTAGTTTTTACCCAAAGGGTGAAAATGGGACCCAAGTAAGACCCTATTACTAAGCCTTTGTTGTCCGTCCGTCCTACCTTTTTAGGACTGTAACTTTTGAACCGTAATAACTAGACAGTTGATATTTTCACAGAATATGCGTTAATATTGATGGCAGATTTTTTAACAAACAAAAAAAAAATCAAGAGGTTAAAAATTAAGGGAATATTTTAAGTTTTTATCGACGTTTTTTGTTCTTGCTCTACCGTAAAAACGATAATACATACAAGCTAACTTGATTTGATTATAGAGCAAACTCTACAGTATAATAACAACAAATACCAAATAAAGATCGGCCAAGTGTGAGTCGGTCTTGCGCTAAAGATTCCGGAGAAATCAAAACTTTTTTATAAGTTAATAATTATGTTGTGTGGTACGAGGTACGAAACCCTCGGTGCGCGAGTAGCCCGACTCGCACTTGACAGTTTTTTGTTATTAGACGATGTGTAGGTACATAGTTAGTCGTGCAACATTTTTATTTTTTTCTTTGCAATGAGGACACTTTTTCGAAGGAGCGTAGCCCTCATCAGCTCATCACTCAGGGATACCTACCTACCTAGGTACTCTTTGGCTTGATCGCTAAAACGGCTAATACTATGTATACACGTTCGATTTAGCAGTAGAAAGATGCGTACCTATCTCCATAGATTTTCAACAGCTGAGCTCAGCGAATGAGATTCAAAAATCGCACTCCAGCTTATTTTGGTTTTGTATAGCTTGATGTGTCGCCGTGTGTACAAAAAGTTTTAGCCCAGTCATTTTACGGTTTGAGCTGGGACGAATTCATAATTAATATTTTTTTCGGTATAATATTGAAGAGCCGATTTGAGTCCAGAAATGTACCAAAATTAAAAAAAATCACGTCAGCAACAGTTCCAATCTTAAAATTTTGCTATTATCTCGTTCTAAAAAACCTGACGGTAAATTTTTTTTTGCACCTATTTAAGCCTTTACCATTATATATACTTCAAACATGGTGTCAATAATTTTGTCTACTTAGAAGGTTTTGAAAAATACATTCGTATTTTCTAATGAAAGCCTCATTTTTTTTAATTTCTAATTTTATTGCTCAAAAATAATTTATATTGTTAAATCTAGTTCAATTGAGTGCAATGGTATTAATATTAATAATTTAAAAGCCTTCTGGGACACAAAATTTTGATTTCTATGTGGACGTAGCGAATTTTTTTAAATATGTTTTAAGATAGTCTTTTTGTCACTAAATGGTTCCGGTTACAGTTTATAAGTCCAATTAATAATTACTCCCTACCCCGCCTAACAAAACTCCGTAAAATGACTGGGCTATTTATTACATTGAAATTGTTTTTTTATTTTGATTCAATCGGATTTGAACATATACATAGGTAGGCACCTAGAAATATTATCAGGTGGTTTTATTAGTAAATACCTACCGGTGCAGCCACTTCCTGACTCTGTATACAGAATGTACCAGCGACAGTAATATGTAAAGGGGTGGTTTAGACAGTGAGGTAGGTAGACGAGGCGATTTTTCCGCGTTGTCTGTTCTATACATAATTCTATTCTATTCTATTAAAAAAAAACGGCTGCCATCTTGGTTGTGATGATTTTGCCAATGTCTATTTATTTAGCAAAAGTGCTTGACGTTGTACGGTAGTTTATGTATTGGAGTCGCGCTGCAAGTCTGGGGGAGGTCAGACGCGTGCGTATTGGCATCTGTTAGGCTTGCACGTGGCTCCGCCATTTTGTAAACTCTTTTGTGTTTTAACTATAAAACGTTAACTTGAGATTATAATAAACTACTTGACATTGGCAAAAATGCTACTAATCATTTTCCTACGTGTAATCTCCACATAACGGGACATTGGCACAATTGTGATAACGCATCGAACGCCATTAAATAAAAATAGAATAGAATAGTTTATGTATTTTGGTGACTTCAAGTATTGTTTTTACACTACAACATTACACTATCTTGGGCCACCACTGGAGCTTTGTTGTAGGCCAGGGAGGGTGAAACCAACAATCGACTAGGGACACGTAACTACACAATAGCAGACCTCCAACGCGACTCCTATACATAATTATTAAACAAATGGTAATTTGTAGTTTATTCGAAAGATCCATAAAATAGTAACATTAAATAAAATTATAAATAAAGAGACTTAAAACTAAACTAACCTAGGATGTGGTGCAGGTTCGGTCCTTGTGGGAGGGTACCCAGAACGCTGGCCGCATTTCCTCGCTGAATGGCTATGCTGATCCGTTGAGCGAGGAAAGTGCCAGCTCTTGGGTCCCCTGTCGAGTCTATCAGGCGCTTTGACAGGTCTTTAAAAAGCGCCTGCGCATTAGATCCCCACGGCCCAAGAGTTTCGACACCAAAACCCATAAAATGGTATTGGGGGCATGGGCCCCCAAAAACGAAAGGCCTACTGGTACCGGGATATGGATCCCGGTACCAGTAGGCCTTTCGTTTTTCGGCCGCCTCCGCCGCTGCACCAGCCCTTCGACTCGTGCCCTGTAAGTGAGACGGGGCCAGTGTGCCCATTATTAACACGTTCCGGGGCAGTGAACGAGACGCAATAGAACTTTTCTTGTTATCACTGCTATAGGCGGTCACTGTCCCGGAACGTGTTAAATGGGTTTAGACCATCAAACTGTCAATTTGCAGTATTTACCTATTACTGAAATTACACATAACCTGTTCCAGTAGCCCTGGCATGCCATCCCCGAGAAAACGATAAAAATCGAGATATATGTGCCTCCGTCTTTGTTATTTTACTTACACACGGCGACACATCAAGCTATACAAAACCAATATAAGCTGGTCGCGAGACGTTAAACGTTACTCGTCCTACGCGCGGCCAAGTTATTTTGGTTTCGTATAGCTTGATGTGTCGCCGTGCGTACGTCAAAAATAGCGCGAATGACGTTTTTCTCGTTTTGTCGCTTTGTCGTGGGTTAGCTGCAGAGGTATGAATATAGGTACACTTTTTTATTTATTCTTTCATCTCAATCAGGATTTATATCTATTTTGTCGTTTTAGATTCTTTGCATAGGCAATAAAATTAATAAGTACAAACTTTAAATTCAAATTACCACCACCGGACCGGCTAGACCACCGGAAACTGAACTTTTGTTTTTCATTCCTTTTCACTCCACCACGCGCCACGCCGCGTTTTCTCCCCAATTTTCATCAGTAGCGTTCAATAAAGTATATCAGACTCTTTCAGAAGCATACAGATAGGCGATAGCACCATCTCTCTCGTCGGGTAGCTATGTACGGTACAGGCGCACAGCAGTCTCGCGGTTTGTCTTGGCGGGCTTGGTCGTAAAGCCGAAAAAGGCGCGAAATTTTCCTAGTGCAGTGCCCAATGAAAAATTAATTTTGTGAATTAGAAGAAAAGGAAATCAAATAAAATGTGAGTTTTATGTAAATAAAGTTAAGGCTGAAGATAGTTAGACAAATAATTTTTATTATTTCGTAGTTTTCGGCACCTAATTGATTTCACCCTTGACATTTCTCAAGCCTGAAGTTCAGAAAAATAAATTCTGTCATCAGTTTTTTTACCTACAAAAACCATACAAGTGTATTTTTGAAATCTATATAAAATAAAGTTATTATTTAAAATAGTTGTATAATGTAACTATAAAAATATACAGGGTGTAAGTGACAGCTTAGCAAATACTGAAACGGTGAAATCAGACCGATTCCACCGTTTCGAATATAGAGCCTACCTCAGGAATCGCGAGAAAAAATCAGTTGTCCCATACATTTTAGTCAGGTAAGTACAACAGTTTTGTATGGGACAGCAGATTTTTTTCGCGTTTCCTGTGGTAGGCTCCATAGTGAAAGTTGTTCAGTTTGATGGTCTGAATTCACCATTTGAGCATTTGCTAGGCTGTCACTTACACCCTGTATATTAAATGAAATTTATTGATACATGATACCTAGTTACATTATTGCTTCAGGAGTGTTAGGTAGGTTAGGTATACACGGCGACATCAAGTTATACAAAACCAACATAAGCTGGCCGCGCGACGTTTTACGTTATGCAACCTACGCGCGGTCAGCTTATGTTGGTTTTGTATAGCTTGATGTGTCGCCGTGTGTACCTAATTATTTTAATTCTATAGAAAAACCCAAAGACATTCTAGAAAAACCATACATACATACACCTACCTAGCCAGAGTTACCTTATAATATATTTTCACTACCTACTCTCGAAATAGACCGGGAAAATACGTAGGAAAATAACAAATAATCACCTGATGATTCTGTCAACGAAACCTTGTTATCCCTTAGTTATCTCGTAAAATAACATAATATTTAAAATTACTGATGTAGAATGTAATATCAAATCTCTAACTTCATTTAAATGACTGACATAAAGTGACACAACTTGATAACCTTTGTCGATATCCGAAGACATTAAGCAAACAGTAGCGCCATTGCATAAAACAGTAATCTCCTATATCCGTGACTAGAAAATAACATGTTCGTTCCCGCGCTTTTCACAGAGCGAAAGCCACGCTTGCCGCGACACGTAGTATGAAAAAAAGCCGATACGCGCGCTAGCAGAGAAATCATTAAAACGACGGCTTGGGTCGAATCACACACAAACACAACCCACACCTTCCGATCCTATCTCCTATTTGAACTAATCTTCAGTGAAATTTACATTTATAAATAACGAGCGTTAACCCGCGACTTCTTCAGCACAAATTATATACCAGATTTTAAGTCAGATCATAAGCTATCAAACAAAAAAAGTTTCATCAAAATCGGTTCAGTAGTTTTTGCGTGATACTCGTTCAAACAAACAAACAAACACCCAAACAAACACACGAACAAACAGACAGACAAAAAATCCAAAAATTGGTGAAATGGAATCAGGGACACCTAAAAACCATATCGTAACTTTTTTTTTGTTAATATCTTCAATGTACAGACACACTTCTGTTACAGTTTTATACAGATGCAGTCGGGGTTAGCGACCCCCCCTTAGTAGTACTTAGGTACCCAAAATTAAAAACGTCGAAAAATATGAAAATTATACATATTTTTATTTCTTTGTCGGCTTAGCGGTCCACTTCTTCTATGATCTTTGAATTTGGCCTACCTACGACTTTGAGTTCGACATGCCGCTGGGGTTCAAGATCGGAAGGTGAAAGTACCTATATTATCTATAGTGAGTGCTAAGTCTACTAGACCGCTGGGATTGAAGATCGGAAGGTGAAGGAAGATATATCTAGCTGTATAGAGTGCTACCCGAGCGGTTCAGGACGGCTTTGCCGCCTCTGATATTATGCATGTGTGTGTGATCGACCGCAGTGAGAATGAGAGAAAGCATCTTAGTTTCGATACCGCTTTATTAGTGTATTGTGTCGAATACCGACATATCTGATGCTAGATATTAATGCTATTATAATTAATACAGTATGATTTAAAACACTACCTACCTAATGTTGCGAAATAATTCGAAATAAAAAAAAAAATTCGCGTGGTTTCGAGAGTTCAACTCTATTTCAATTACGATTGAGTACGTTATCAATTGATAAATGAACAGGCTCGAACAGGAGTGCGATTTTTGAATCTCATTCGCTAACTTCAGCAGTTGAAAATGTCAATATTACTAAGGAGATATGCATTTTTCTACTGCTGATTTAACTTTCAAAAATCATACTCCAGGAGTGCGATTTTTGAAAGTCAAATCAGCAGTAGAAAGATGCGTATCTCCATACATTTTCAACTGCCGAGTTCAACGTATATTAGATTCAAAAATCGCACTCCTGTTCTCCGGTAATGTGTGCTCTGACCCTAAAAATTTATCTTGCTTCGCTCGATCTAAGTTTTTGCTATACAGAGTGAAATTGATATCATTAGAATCCTTTTAAACTAAGAGTCTATCCATCAAACTGAACAACTTTTACGATGGGAGCAAGCCGATCGGAGCAAAAAGAAAATCAGTTGTTCCATACTAAACTGCTCGACTCAAATGTATGCAACAGCTGATTTTTTTTGCTCCGATCGGTTTCCTCCCATAGTAAAAGTATTATCTAGTTATAAAGGATGCTAATTATATCAATTTCACCCTGTAGATATGTTAACGCATGGATAAACCAAAAGAGTTCAAGAGTGCGATTTTTGAATCTCATACGTTGAACTCAGCAGTTGAAAATGTATGGAGATACGCATCTTTCTACTGCTGATTTGGCTTTCAATAATCGCACTCCTGAAGTATGATTTTTGAGTGTCAAATCAGTAGTAGAACGATGCATATCTCCATAGTAATATAGAAAATTTTAACTGCTGAGCTCAAAGAATGAGAAAAGTGCGGGTTCAAGTCCCGCCCGAGACAAATTTTTCAATCTTTAATTTGATTCAAAGAATGAGTTTCAAAAATCGCTTTCCTGGCCCTGTACCCGGACTTTCGATGTTCGATATATCGCCACTGTTTCGGTCCGCACTTCATTGTAATAGAGTTGACATTGGAACGAAAACGTTCACGCAATTGCGAAGTTCGAATGTACGGGTCTGCAATCGCGGTAAATATTTGGTGATTGAACCGTTATTGGACTACGTACGAACCATAACTTTTGACACATTTGGTATTGCGCTAATCGCGGTACAGCCGTTAGAGCCGTTTTGACAGATCGCTCAGACGTTATTGGCTGTCAGTTACATAGAGTTTAGAGCGATGCGAAATTCAGCACAGTTGAATAGTAATTGGATTGCAATGTGATTAGAACTGAAATTGGATAAGAATAGAACTTCCATGTTTTAACTTAGCGCAATCGGGCACCTGGCCCTGACCACAGCTCGCTTCGTTCGCTCCGAAATGTTATCCTGTTGGCATTTTAGTGTAGAGGGGGGAAGGGGGCGGCAAAATCGGTCTCTGACCCGGGCCGGGAGCGGCTGAAACCTTCTACCTATGCTTCTACCATAGCGTATTGCTTCTACACTACACCACTCTGCGATTCGGACAAAAACCTCACGAGATTTGTGCATCTACAGGGTGAAATTGATATCATTAGCATCCTTTTAAACTAAGAGTCTACCCATCAAACAGAACAACTTTTACTATGGGAGCAAACCGATCGGGGCACAAAAAAAATCAGCTGTTGCATACATTTGAGTCGAGTAGGCTTTGCAGTTTAGTATGGAACAACTGATTTTTTTTGCTCCTATCGGTTTGCTCCCATAGTAAAAGTTGTTCAGTTTGATGGGTAGACTCTTAGTTTAAAAGGATGCTAATGATATCAATGTCACCCTGAATATATTTTTTTTATTTTCTGATTCTTTTTTTGTATCGGAGTGAGATTTTTGATAGTCTCACCACGTCACACATTCAAATCCTAGTTCTAATCAGCAGCAGAAAATGTTAAGGGCCATGAGTGTGATTATTGAAACTCATTCTTTGAATCAAATTAAAGATTGAAAAATTCGTCTCGGACGGGACTTGAACCCGCACTTTTCTCATTCTTTGAGCTCAGCAGTTAAAATTTTCAATATTACTATGGAGATATGCATCGTTCTACTGCTGATTTGACACTCAAAAATCATACTCCAGGAGTGCGATTATTGAAAGTCAAATCAGCAGTAGAAAGATGCTTATCTCCATACATTTTCAACTGCTGAGTTCAACGTATGAGATTCAAAAATCGCACTCCTGAACTCTTTTGGTTTATCCATGCGTTAACATATCTACAGGGTGAAATTGATATATAATTAGCATCCTTTATAACTAGATAATACTTTTACTATGGGAGGAAACCGATCGGAGCAAAAAAAATCAGCTGTTGCATACATTTGAGTCGAGCAGTTTAGTATAGAACAACTGATTTTTTTTTTGCTCCTATCGGTTTGCTCCCATAGTAAAAGTTGTTCAGTTTGATGGGTAGACTCTTAGTTTAAAAGGATGCTAATGATATCAATGTCACCCTGTATATATTTTTTTTATTTTCTGATTCTTTTTTTGTATCGGAGTGAGATTTTTGATAGTCTCACCACGACACACATTCAAATCCTAGTTCTAATCAGCAGCAGAAAATGTTAAAATTGCTATGGAGTTTATATAAGGTCTAACAAAACTAGCTGAAACTATTTTAAGGGGATGATCAGACCATCAAACTGAACAACTTTCTCTATGGGACCAATATCGAAATCGCGAAAAAAAAATCAGCTGTTCTATACAAACGTACACGACCTAAATGTATCGGACAGCAGATTTTTTTTTCGCGATTTCGATATTGGTCCCATAGAGAAAGTTGTTCAGTTTGATGGTCTGATCATCCCCTTAAAATAGTTTCACCTAATTTTGTTAGACCTTATATATGCATCTTTCTATCTAAATGCTGACATGAACGCGTGACTTTCAAAAATCGCACTTCTGATTCTTTTTACGACACACAACTCTTTGACTCTTCTATAATTATTGTATTGATGACCTAAGTACACACGGCGACACATCAAGCTATACAAAACCAACATAAGCTGGCCGCGCGTAGATCGAGTATCGTATAGCATCGCGCGGCCAGCTTATTTTGGTTTTATATAGCTTGATGTGTCGCCGTGTGTACAATACATACCTACATACACGAAGTTTGCAACCTTTTCTAACAAACAAGATAGCGCTATAAATGTAAGTATAAATAATAAGACTAGATCAATGACTAGATATTATAATTAATACACAATAATGAGGAAGTTGTAAATGTAAAGATTTACGGCCAGTAAATCTAAAACTGGTTTTTATAGATTCATTTAAATACTGATTATGTGTGACATTAATAAAATATTCTGTTTATTGTCATTCTACTGGGTATAATATACGTAAGTACCTAATCATTCAAAAGAAAAACAACCCTTTCTATCCTTGGTCTTATCTAGAGGAAAGTACCTATCTATATTATAATATAGATATATTATAAAATTCATATATGAATCACTGTACACCGTCAAGTGACTGAAGTTACCGCACTAATTTCCGCAACCATAATTTTTACCAGAAATTATGCATTGTACCTAGAATTTAAAAGAAGGTAATAGGTATTAAATAAATTAATACTCAAAGACTGTAGAATTGTAACTATAATATGAAATTAAAATTGTAACTAGAAATCATTAAAATTGTATAAAACCTTAACAAGAAAATATTTGAAAATTGCATGCTGTTGCATACCTATTATTAGTGCATAGTCAAGGGCTATAGCTTTTGGAGTGTTTGTTTATGATTGTTTTGTCTATGTACCGTTGGTGTGTCTTATAAAATAAAATAAAATTAAAACAAAAGGTACCTATTTATTATGATATCATTCGACGACGAGACGGGCTCACTCCCCGTCACACTGGACAGAGTTTCGGTGTTAGTGAAACGTGGATGTTCTGACTTTTCAGAATATCTCCGATTGTGACTACCCCCTCCAGGAATATAGTGATGTGAGTGCTATGATACATTCAATTCAATTCATTTATTTAGCCAAAAGACATTACAAAAAGGTTTCTTTACGGGCTGACGTAACCTCAGGGTTAAAAGCTCCAAAAAAAACAAAAGAATTAAAAAAAATATATGTATAATTGATTTTCTTTGAAACGTTATCATAATGACCCATACTCATACATACATAAATTCACGACCAAATCCTTTGCGAGGTGGTCAGAAATCTTGCTAGAACTACCAACGACTGTTGAAGCGTGCATTAGTTATAGCAAGGTGAAATGACATTTTAAGTAGTGATAACTAGACTCTAGCGAGTTATCAACAAAAACACTGCATCTATTCTAAGCCGGAATCACGCGGCAAAATGAAATGGTCAACGCAAATTCAACATAAAATTTTTATTCAAAATAATATCACTATCGTTTTTTTTTCGTCTTTTTTTAACTCGAAGATATTCCGTTGTAAAGAAGGTATGCGGCCAGAAACTACAACACAACAACAAAATATTACAAAGGTATTATGGTACCTACACTTACAAATACAATATTGAATTAATAGTCTAACATTGAAGAAATTTTGGTATGTGGGTAGTTACAATATGTAAACTATTCCTGCAGCTGTATAAGTTTAAATAGGTAGGTATAGGTACCTACCTATACTTACTTACTTATTTAGTACGTATAAATCGCAACAAAATATTTTTCTCTGAAAAGTAAAAACCACTAAGTACTGTGGAGGCGTAAACTTAATGGTAGATTAAAATAAAAGCTTTATTTAATTATTTAACTTTTTATATTTTTGCTTTTATCGTTTTGAATCTATCTTCGACTCTCCCTTGTCTAATAATAATTGAAAATCCACCACGGGATTCGACAACGTTCCAAATTTAAATAAGAACCAGCCAGCAAGCTATGGCTATACAACCTCCTTACAGTACTTACCTACACTTGGTTTTGCAAAGCTTTTCTCTTTTCTAAATGCTTTCCCGCCATCAAAGTCACAGGATGAAATCCGCTAGGATGGTTGCGTCAGATGAACACGTGGTTCCATCGATCGCACTCCCACTCACCCCTGGCACCCCTGGCGGGGGGTTACACCCCTTCCCCCGGCACCCCTGGCGGGGGGTTACACCCCTTCCCCCGGCACATTCTTACCCCAAAGTGTCTTTTACCTTTGACCCCGGCGCTTTTGGCGATCCATGCATTTACAAAGTCTAAGGGCTTGTTTCACCACTTTTGAATAAGTTCCTAATAGCTTATCTGACAGTTAGTTTGCCATCTTCTTCATGTCAAACTTTATAGATAATCTAGTAGGGATTTACCCGGAAGTTATGAAACTACAGAATATTATAAGAGGGTTTGTTTAGAAGTGCAAAGTAAGCGACGCTTACTTGTGGCGACACGTTCCACGCTTACTAAGCGTTCACGCAAAAACTAGTGAACGGATTTCGATGAAATTTGGCATACAGATAGACCATGGCCTGGATTAACACATAGGGTACTTTTTATCCGGGTAACGCAGACGAAGTCGCGGGCAACAGCTAGTTCACAAATAATTCACTCTTTTTAGATCTGCAGCTGGTAAAATATAATATGACATGAACTCTCTAAATAAACTTAGTTTAAAACATTAAATATAAGCTTTTATTTACATCAATTGAATGAATAATTAATTATCATTATCAATAATTTTATGTGAAACACGTGATGAATCAAATATGTAAATAGTGATAAATAATACGGCTGGTTCGTGTTTTAATCATGCATAGTTACTAGATTACAAATGACCCTGCTGTGTTTACTTAGGTATGTATTGAAGATCAATCTGATTTAATCATTCGGTATTTTGCGGGGCGTATGATTGTGCTTATCGTCAGCCTATATACATCCCACTGTAAGGAACGGCCTACCCCCAGAGGAGAGTATAATAAGAATTAGTCCACCACGCATGCCAAATGCAGATTGGTAGACTTCACATACGGATCAGGGCTGCAATCGCGCTAAATATTTGGTGATTGAACCGTTATTGGACTACGTACGAACCATAACTTTTGACACAGCGCTAATCGCGGTACAGCCGTTAGAGCCGTTTTGACAGATCGCTCAGACGTTAATAGCTGTCAGTTACTTAGAGTTGAGAGCGATGCGGAATTCAGCACAGTTGAATAGCAATTGGATTGCAATGTGATTAGAACTGAAATTGGATAAGAATAGAACTTTCATGTTTTAACTTAGCGCAATCGGGCACCAGAATGTCTTCTTCAGCGTATGCAGGTTTCCTCACGATGTTTTCCTGGGTTAAGGGTGTTTTCCGGTTCACCGTTTGAGAGCAGTCGGTATTATATACATAAGTTTGAAAAACTCATCGGTAGGTACATGGCATGACATCCGTGCATCCATCTGTGGATCGGAACTCGAACCCTCAAGATTGAGTGTCAATACCTCTCAGCAACGCGCCATTGCCGCTCTTTATTATCTATCTAGGTTTACAAAAATAGAACCTCCAACGCTAGGTATCTAAATGATTTGTAATTTAATTTTACGCCACAATTGATACCTTCGGAACTATTTTCGATTTTAATTGGCACAGCTTTCTTTAGAAAATTCTTGGAAAAACGCTTGTGCTCTACAAATAGGTTCAATTCAACCTCATTAAACAGTAACAAAACGCAGTGTAGCAAAGGTAACGAGAGCCCTGCAAACACTAGACCACTCTTTAATATGCCCCTACATGTGTCCACAAGGGGTTGCACCCTTATTTAGGTCAAGGTCATAGTTAGGGGGCTGGAGGTGACGATTACTGAGGGGAGTACCAGAGAGTAGGTAAGGTAACTCAAGTAAAGCGAGAGTAATAACGGATTTAATTATATCTAATACAGTGTATAGCTATATCTATACTATAAGGTCCTTCTTAATATGCTGACACTTTTTTAAGGAGATGATCAGACCGTCAAACTGAACAACTTTCTCTTCGGCACCAATATAGAAATAGCAAAAAAAAAATCAGCTCTTCCATACAACACTGCAAATCTACTAGAGCCAAATATATGGGACAGCTTAATCTTTTTTTTGGGATTTCGGTATTGGTCCCGTAGAGAAAGTTGTTCAGTTTTATGGTCTGATCATCCCCTTAAAAAAGTGTCAGCATGTTAAGAAGGACCATGTACACACGGCGACACATCAAGCTATACAAAACCAATATAAGCTGGCCGCGCGACATTATACGTTACTCGTCCGACGCGCGGCCAGCTTATTTTGGTTTTTTATAGCTTGATGTGTCGCCGTGCGTACATACATATAATAAAATTCTAAACTTGGTGTGGTAGAGTAAGTACATTGAAGATATTTGCAAAAAAAATTATTGGGGGCGTTAAGGAATGGAATGCATTAAGACCATTTTTAGAATTTTGGTCTGTTTATCTGTTTGTTTGTGCACGCATCACCTAAAAACTACTGAACCGATTTGGACGCGATTTTCACTAAAACATCATATTATAAGAGATAAGTGTACTTTTTGCAACCATCAGCAGCAAGGCTGATTCAGTGTTTATGGGGTGAAGAGCATCTGTGTGACGGGGAAGGACCAGGTCTGCCTGCATATTCATTTAGATGTTAGGTTTAGATCTTACTGATGTTTAAAGGTCAGTAAAAAATTAACGTAAACGTAAAAGTATGATATTATTGTAGTGTGCACTGTAGCTATGTGAAGAGTATAAAAACTGACATGAACTGCCAGTCGGTTTACGAGATACAGCCGTTCAAAGGTCGGACTTTTGACGGCTGTAACTCCTAACCCGACTGATGAACCATGTCAGTTTTTGTACGGTTCACATAGCTACAGTGCATACTATAATAATATCATACGATCAGCCTTGCAGCTGATCGTTAATTCAAAAATTCAAAATTTTTTATTCAAAATAATATCACATAGATAGCTTTTTGACGTCATTTTTTGAATCTACCACCGCGTCGGAAGGTGTTCCGTTGAGAGAAGATGCGGCCAGAAACTCTTTACATTTCTCTCATTACTCTTTACAACTCTTTAAATTTTTTACTGACCTTCAAACATCAGTAACTACTAAACCGACTGGAGTTATGCAGGCAGATCTGGTCCATCCCCATCACAGAGATGCTCTACACCCCATAAACACTGAATCGGCCTTGCAGCTGATGGTTGCAAAAAGTACACTTATCTCTTAGTCTCAGGCTTAGTTTGGATTAACATTTAGGCTTTATTTTTTGAATGTTTTTTCCTAGGTGTCTATCACCACACAAAAAAAGGGCTAAAGTTATTTTTCGATTTTCTGTTTCAGTTAGAGACAGTAAAATTTTTTTTTTTAGTTAGTTAATTTTTTTAATGTGGCAACAAGTAAAAACCTATGGTAAATTCTCAATTTCAACACAACAATAATTTTTTTCCGGAAATAATTATGATTCATAATACGGTTGGTATAATTATCAGAAAATAGACTTTAAAGAATTTATAGTGATTTGAATCATTTGTATTTTTTTATCAAGGTCTCCGTTGTCCGTTGAAAGTAAAAGTAAGGCTAAATAACTAGGTAAATACCTATACTAGATTGTTTATCGATTTCGAGAATTTGTTATATTTTTGTAACAATTCTTGATCGAGTGTTACTACTACACTTTACAGTAGATTTGCAGTTTTGTATGGGACAGCTGTTTTTTTTCGCGATTTCGATGTTGGTCCCATAGAGAGAGTTGTTGGTCTGGTCATTCGACGTTGGTCCGTCCGACGGTGAAAGATGTTCGTTTTGATGATCTGCGGCCGTAGCATCTATCGCGCCTTAGTTCTCCTTCTATTTGTGAGTCAACGAACGAGATTTAAGGCTGGGCCACACAGAATGCAGCTGCAGAACGGATGCAGACCGGCAGCAGGACGGCAGTAGTTGCAAACTATGGAATTATATGAAAAGGGGTTACACTGAATGCAGTCCGGCGCGGCTGCGGAACAGCTGCGGACATATAATTCCATAGTTTACAACTACTGCCGGCCTGCAGCCGGTCTGCACCCGTTCTGCAGCTGCACTCTGTGTGACCCAGCCTTTATTTAACAAACAGTGTGATATAGCCTTGTCACACGCATCATGCTACGGTCGCTGAAGCACTCTGTTTAATATGTACGCATTTAATTTTACATGTATAGTTAAAAGCAACGATATTACTGAACAGAGTCTATGTCTATGGTTATTAAGCATATTTATAGTAATGCTTTCATGCCATAGTTCAAGACAGTGTCATCTTATCCTATCTCAACCCCGGATCTACGATTTTTCGGACCTGGGGCAAAAACTTGACTTTAGCGCCCTCTCCTCCCATTTTACCCAGGGGGGCCAGACATTGCAACGGTAAAACTATATGGTACGAGCGTTAACCCGCGACTTTGTCCGCACAAATTATATACCAGATTTTAAGTCAGATCATAAGCTATCAAACAAAAAAGTTTCATCAAAATCGGTTCAGTAGTTTTTGCGTGATACTCGTTCAAACAAACAAACAAACAAACACACAAACAAACAGACAGACAAAAAATCCAAAAATTGGTGAAATGGAATCAGGGACACCTAAAAACCATATCGTAACTTTTTTTTTGTTAATATCTTCAATGTACAGACAAACTTCCTGTTACAGTTTTATAATAGTATAGATAGATTATAGATGCCAAAAAAAGATGCGACTTTTTTATTACCAGCCAGTATGCAAATGTACTGAAACCAGCCAGGAACAAATCAAAGGCGAGGTCGGGATCGTATATCGTCCCGGTCCCGCTGCCCTCTGACCATAGATAACATTATCTTTTCATACGTAATATTATGTGCGATTGTTCAACTTTGATTTATTTTTACGTCACCACTAAACATTTGCTTTATGATGAAACCATAAACTTAATATTACTACCGTAAGTATATTCAGTTTATGGATGAAAAACACATACCTAAGTTAAATGTACATTGTGTACATTTAAATGTGTTACAAACTAATCGATACATCCCTGCGGTTTATAAGATTTTCGTTAAAATGTCGTTTCAAAGTCACAGTGGCTCAAATATTTCAATACAAATCTTAAATTAATCCTAGCATTGAAACTAGATATTTTAAAGGAAATCTGGCAAACCACGGACACAGTGATTAGAATCTAGAATTCTATATTCTATAATTAACTTTAATTGATAATGACAGCTTAATTTGTTTAAAAATAAACTGCACGAATTTTTGGTCAACAAATGTTACTATAGCCTTGATGATTTTTTTGCTGACGATTCCATTGGTAAACTGTAGTGCTGTGCCATGTTTAGTTGTTATTGTATTTTCAAAATGGTTTCCTTCTAATTTCTTGTGTGTACCTATATTGTTTTCATGCATGCTAGGACTAATTATTGTGCGCCCATGCGGCAGGACATAGCGAAACTGTAATGTAATTTACAACCTGTGTAACATCTGTAAATTTTACCTATGATTCACAATAAAAATGATTATGATTATGATTATGATTATGATTAGTATTGAAAATACGATTTAACTTAGTGTGAAAGGAAAAAACAGAACCGTGGTATTTAAGAAGAAAAAGCCAAGCGCTCAAAGTTAAACCCCAATAACTTCTAAAATACTGGAGTAAATAATCTGAAAAATTTCTACAACATTACTTTTTGTAAGTACTTTTAATGAAAATTATAACGGATGCTGTACTTTTCTTCTTATTCTACTTACGGAACCCTATCATGAGCGAGTCCCACACGTTCTTGGCTGTTTTTTTTGCCTCTTTAATATTACGTGAACAATTTACACCTGGTACCGTCTCTGTCTGTTTTTGTTTGTTTTTGTTTTAATTTATTTTTTTATTTCCCACAGGTTAGATTAGATATTTAGTTCCTATTTAAATTAATATCATTGCGTTGTCTATGTTTATACAGGGTGTCCCAGAAATGGTGAATCAAACTGCTATGGGAGGCAGCTTGACTAATGTCCTTTCCTAAAAAAATTAAAAAAAAATTAAAACGCACATGACCATAAAAAAAAAGATAAAAAAAAAAGATTTCGGTTCAGAAAAAACAATTAAAGTAAGTGGTCTGTGCTCGAAGTGCAGACATTTTTTTTTTGTAAAATGTTAACAATCAGTCGAAGCAACCTCTAACAATTAATATTGGCAGTTTGATGATTTTCCCGTTTTTTTTGGATATTCTTTTTTTTATGGTCATGTGCGTTTTATTTTTTTTTTATATTTTTTATGGATAGGACATTAGTCAAGCTGCCTCCCATAGCAGTTTGATTCACCATTTCTGGGACATCCTGTATATACCTATGTTGTTGTACCACCTAGGTACCACAAACACGTCTTTTGAACGGAGATGTCCTTGTCTGACCCCAGAGCTCGCTCCTTGCTCTAAGCTCTTTTCAATCTCTTTGATAGCGAACACAAAGCCCTCTGGGAATACCAACGTCGCTGTATTCTCATCCCGGACTCTTTATTGTAGCTATTTTTAGCATTTCAACAACACTGCACGGAATTGTAGGGGATTGATTTTATTAAATGAAATATTGAGAACAAAAAATCTTTTGAGCTATAGATTAAACTGTTTTTTTTTAACTGTTCTCAATTCCCAACGATAATTTAAAAAAAAACAAATTATCTTGTGTGCAGTGCCACTTTTGGCTTTCATATTCAATATTTTATATTTTTTAGCTCGAGACTTCCATCTAATTAAATATTTGTATTTTATCTTTTTTTCTGGAATTTCTACGAAACTCGAGGATTTTTACATTCTTGGGCGTCTTACTAACGCTTAACAATAAAATAACAGCTACATTTTTTTGTTTATGTTAACCTGTGCATATACAGGTTGTAACAAAATACTTTAGTGTTTATTTAAAGGAATAAAATAGTAAAAGCACAAATAAAACTTACCCTAAACTAAAACCATTCTAAGCATTCTAAACTACAAATTTTACTAATCTTACTTAGTCGAAAAGTCCGCCCCAGGTCATACCTGACCCGAAGGTGCCTATATTGCTGGCCGCATTTCCGCGTTGAATCGCTAATGATATGCGTTGGGCTAGGTATGACCCAGCACGAGGACCCTTACCCGCATCCCGTAAACGTTTGCCCAGGTCCCTCATAAAAGTTTTTGCTTCATGACCCCACGGGCCCGCCGTCTCCACAGCGAAGGGCACGACTAAGTAGCTCTGCTCCAAAGTTGTGTAACATACTTTAGTAATATGTATTTAATTGGGTAGCTAAGGCCAACAAACTGAAAAACTTTCAGTATGGAGCCCCAACATCGAGATACAATTTCGCAGCCAGGAAGCTGGCATAAGTATTGCTGATGTTTTTTCGTTGTTGATGTGTAACCACCCCTTTAAATATTACTAGGCTATTTTGTTACACCTTTTTACGTATTATAATTCGTTGTTTGATGTAACCTGTTTTGTGGGAACCTAATAAATTGAATAGGTACCCTACAGCGGGTAAACAAAGGCTGCCGACGAGACGATGACGATAATGGAAATGGATATATTGATAAAAATCCGAAAGTTTTCAGAGTCAGATTATAATGGTTACGTAACAAGAATAACGGTTAATCGCCACGGCCACAACACGTAACAAATAGTTTGACCTAGTTCACTACTATGGATACTATGGATTAACGACGAATCAAACCTTAAAGGCTGAGCCACACAGAGTGCAGCTGCAGAACGGGTGCAGCCCGGCTGCAGGCCGGCAGTAGTTGTAAACTATGGAATTATATGCGAGGTGTCACACTGCGGCTACCGTTCCGCAGCTGTTCCGCAGCCGCGCCGTACTGCATTCAGTGTGACACCTCGCATATACAGAGTGAAATTGATATCATTAGCATCCTTATAGACTAAGAGTCTACTCATCAAACTGAACAACTTTTACTATGGGAGCAAACCGATTGGAGCAAATAAAATATCTGCTGTTCTATACTAAACTGCAATCTCGACGCGCGAGTTCACGACTCAAATGTATGCAACAGATGATTTTTTTTTTGCTTCGATCGGTTTGCTCCCATAGTAAAAGTTGTTCAGTTCGATGGTTAGACTCTTAGTTTAAAAGGATGCTAATGATACAACTACTGCCGGCCTGCAGTCGGTCTGTACCCGTTCTGCAGCTGCACTCTGTGTACTACCTATCGAAACAGCCTTGATACTATCCTATCGAATGTAAAGACAATCTGTTGAAGTGGGGCTACACAGACGGGTCGAACCTTGGGTGTGAATGCGGTGTTTCTCCTTAGACTGTGGCCCATCTGGTGTCCTGCCCTTCCTGGCCGGACACCTGCACGCGAACGGAGCTAATGGACGCTGCCGATAATGCTATGCGTGTGGCAAAATAGAGGGCTGGAAAGATTTGAATGACATGCCATCGACTCGATAGAAGATCGAATGTACAAAACACCTGTCTACATTTTTAACCGACATCAAACTAAGAAGACACATAGACACACTTATTAAAGTGCAGTTACATCATATGGAATGCTTCAAAACAATAGTTTTAGGTTTGAGATCATGCCATATTATAATTATAATGGCGGCCCGATAACTCAGTCGGTAGTGAACCTGACTAATGTGCCGAAGGTCGAGGGTTCGAATCCCGTAAGAAATGAGTACAAAATATTTGTATTCAACATGTTGAATATTTTTACCAAATTCATGGTTGTTTGTGTCTATGTCTATGCATGGTACATTAATATAATTTACGAGCGTTAATCCGCGACTTTGTCCGCACAAATTATATACCAGATTTTAAGTCAGATCATTAGCTATCAAACAAAAAAAGTTTCATCAAAATCGGTTCAGTAGTTTTTGCGTGATACTCGTTCAAACAAACAAACACACAAACAAACACCCAAACAAACACACAAACAAACAGACAGACAAAAAATCCAAAAATTGCTGATATGGAATCAGGGACACCTTAAAACCATATCGTAGCTTTTTTTTGTTAATATATTCAATGTACAGACAAACTTTCTGCTACAGTTTTATAATAGTTTAGATTGTATACACGTTCCGTATTGTCTGAATAGACAACGAAGACCAAAAGTAATAATTATGACCATGGGGTCTTTATTTCACATTCAGTACTAGAATTCTGGTACTTTAAATGGGACCAGATCAAGAAGCTTAAAATACATACAGTACGACCAAGAAAATAATTAACCTCGGCAATCTTCGTTTGCGTGGAGTTCCCGACAAAATCCGAAGTTGTTTAGTAATCAAAGGGAAAGTCGGATAGCAGCCGAAAGGGCGCGAAAACATTTAGCCAATCGTTGCAAGGCGTTGAAGGTGGCACATCCTGATTGGTCAATGTAATTTCGCGCGCTATTAAAATTTGTCAACTGCGCAGGTACATCGGGGGAACTTATAAATCTGGTACTACTGTACCTACATAAAGACCAGATAATTTGTGTGACAATGTCAAACATTTTCATTATCTATACTATTATAAAACTGTAACAGGAAGTTTGTCTGTACATTGAAGATATTAACAAAAAATAAGTTACGATATTGTTTTTAGGTATCCCTGATTCCATATCACCAATTTTTGGATTTTTTGTCTGTCTGTTTGTTTGTGTGTTTGTTTGTTTGTTTGAACGAGTATCACGCAAAAACTACTGAACCGATTTTGATGAAACTTTTTTTGTTTGATAGCTTATGATCTGACTTAAAATCTGGTATATAATTTGTGCGGACGAAGTCGCGGGTTAACGCTCGTTTACTATAATTATTATAATTAATATGAGAGGTTGTTACATAATTTTACTGACTTTTATATAAACAATATTTACGCGTTGGAGGAGCTGGGTAAATTCATCATCATCACCATCTCTTGACGTCAGTTGTACGACATAGGCCCCTCTCAAGAATAGATCCATGCCATGAGCTGCCCTCATCCAACGAATTCCCGGTTAAATTGTCATACAAAATTAGTCGTATTTGATACGTTGAAGTAGTTATACTAATCCTTAAAAACTAATATCATTGAATGAAAAACAAGTAACTTTCTATTTTATCATAGAAATAGAAAGCGTAGTACTTTCGTAGTCGCGTAGCGTTCGCTACGGTGTGCTACGAACTTCGTAGACGGGAATTTGAACAAGTTTTTTTATCAGAGTTATTTTTCTCTTGAGATGCAATCTTTTCCATTTGAATCACGTGCTTTTCATACACAAGTTGTTAATATTTGAACGTAAAACTTGAAATAGGTTGTGTGGAGAGTTTGTATAGAACTCGACCACTTTCGATATGTACTAGGTACCTATACTTAGACTTACCTTCTTGTTTGTACATTTGATAGAAAACTGTTCAGCTTTTAATGTTTAATTTATAAAATCTAAATATTTCAAAAACGAAATGTTTTTTTTTTAATGTTTGGCCGTATTACGTTTTTTTTTTTTAAGAAATCGTTTAAATTTCTAAAAATAATAAATATAATAGTAGTGAAAAAATGAAAACAACAAAAAGGTATTAAAATTAGATCTTAGGGATAAAAAAGGTCGTCGGGTGCATCCCGGCGAGACATGGTGGCAAGCATGCTGGCAGGGTTCCCCCTTTGAATGGTCAAGCTGAGTCGTTGAGCAAGGAAGCTGCCAGCTCTACGGTCACCGGTCGTCTCGTGGAGACGCATTGACAACTCTTTAATGACACTCTTTTTTTTCACTTCTATTATATCTCCTACCTACCTAATTATAAGAAAATAAAAATATTATCGCATTCGATAAAAAAAATATATTGTTCAAAATTATCACAAATCATTCTTCAAGTTATTTTTTTATTTTATCGTTATTATAATATAACATATTGATTGTACCTGTAATATATAAGGTCTAACAAAATTAGGTGAAACTATTTTAAGGGGATGATCAGACCATCAAACTGAACAACTTTCTCTATGGGACCAATATCGAAATCGCGAAAAAAAATCAGCTGTTCCATACTAACCTTCTCGACCTAAATGTATGGGACAGCAGATTTTTTTTTCGCGATTTCGATATTGGTCTCATAGAGAAAGTTGTTCAGTTTGATGGTCTGATCATCCCCTTCAAATAATTTCAGCTAGTTTTGTTAGACCTTATATATGATATGAATAAAATTCAATTCAATTCAATTATTTATTGCCATAAATTACATGTAGTCAGTATAAATATACAGAATAGGTACAAGGATGGTAACAGTACAGAATGTTCAATGTAAGTTTACCCTAGGTTGTCGCACACTAGCAATTAAGTACAATATATTAAAATTATCAATAATACATAGAGATGAGAGATACATTCGATAAAATATCCTAAAACATTACTAAAGAATGTTATTATTAGTGATCAGTTAGTTTACGAAAACATTTATAAAATTTTTAAAATGGCACAATAAAACTAAAATAACAAACAAAGCAAATAAACCTGAAAACTGTCTAGTAGCCCACCCCGGGTTGAGCCTTGAGTGACATTTCTTCAAGTTAAAAAATATAAAATCTATTTTCAATGAAGTCATTAAAATTAGGCGTTAAGTGATATGTGAAAAAAATAGGATTCTTCAAAGCGTCATATATCATGAAGTACTAACAGTAGGAGTATGAATTGCGGATATGTGTAAATTGAACATATATAATTGAAGTTTTGATTAGAGCCAAAACACGATTAAGACACATTTTCTCGATAGAAAAACAAGCCGAAGTAGCCTCCGTTTTTATTTATAAACGCTTGGAACTGCTAAACGGTGAATAATAGATTAAAAAAAAGAGATTGATATTTTACAAATTTTGATTAGAGCAGAATTGAACTTACATAAATAGTACAATCACAATTAAATAAAATGTGTTTTACGCTTGCGTCGTTTCAGTCGCGCGCGCCGCCCCATCTTTTTCTCTAGCATCAGGTAGCTAAGCTATCACACGCCCATTTCGCTTCAATTATTTTTCGACATAGGCCCTTAATTAGCGAGATAAAAGAAAAAGATAATATACATATATCAGGATTATTTACTGTCCCCGTAGTTCATCAACTACGTGCACAATACAAACATAAAATCTATTACACGAGCTATTATAAAAACATGCCTCATGCTTCGCATTATCCAATCAAAGACATCCTTTTTATCGCTTTATTATCGTATGGCATGCGTCAGATTATATTCTAAAAGGTCAGATTTTTAGAGTTTAGGATGTAGTACTAGGTACTCTTTCTTATACTGTCAGGCACGTATCCAGGGGGGGGGGATAGGCGGGTTTTACCCCCCCCCCCCCCTCCCGAAATCCGAATATTTGTTTGGAAAAGTGATTACAGTACTTACTTTTTCATTGTTTTTCTATGAATATCCCCCCCCCCCCCCCACCGAAAATTAAATGTCCCCCTCCCCCCCCAAACTAAAGTCTGGATACGTGCTTGTATAATGTGGTTTCGGCAGAAGAATAAATAGTTTCGTTAAGTACTACTAGTGAAACACGGATGTTCTACGGTTTCAGAATATCTCTGACTACCCCCTCGGGGAATATAGTCGTGACTGCTATGCTATGCAGACTTTAAGATATACCTAAATTATTGTAAAGGTCCTAGACGTACCTAGGTCACACCCCTGCCACTACGTATAGAACGATCACACCATGATCGACTAAGTACTGTTACAGACACAAACACTTTCAGCCTGTGTGGCTCTACACTAACCAAACCACGTACGTATTCTGATTTATTTCGGGAGAAGTTAGTTGTTACAACAGTACATACACTTAAAGTCGAATAGGTACTACATGCATTGAAACAACAATGAGAAAGAAATCGTTATTATAATTACTGTACCTCACATATATCATTTGATTTCGGGGGGCGTGGGATAAACCACAACCATGCCCTGTCTGGATTCGTGCTTGACACTAACATGAGGTCTTGCCAACAATGCGATAGTAATAATCATTATCAGTCTATCGTCCACTGCTGACCACAGCACAGAAGCGCGATTTTTAAAAGTCTCGTCACGTTGAACGCAGCAGTTGAAAATGTCAAAATAACTGAATGAATGAATGAATGAAATATACTTTATTTACACCAAAAGAAAATACAATGCACAATAGGAAACATAAACTGAATATGGTACAAATAAGGCGGTCTTATCGCTAAAAAGCGATTTCTTCCATACAACCTTAGGGTAGAGGAAATATAACAAAGAAAGGGTCGGTGTTATAAAAAACAAAATTATAGGTGAAAAAGAAGTGAATACAACAAATACATAAATACATACATATTACATATAATTAAAGGTACATAGATAAATAACATATAAATAATAATATATATCATACATGCTACAACAAAACATAAACATACCTACACGTACCGGATTAATTTAGATAGAAAAATAGAAGGGGGGAAAGGAAAAATCAGGAACAGAGGTCCAGGAAGTGTGCTTTGACTTTCGATTTAAAAACATCCACAGAAGGAGAATGTCTGATCGACTCTGGCAACAAGTTCCAAAGTCGAGCAGCTTGGACTGTAAAGGAATGGGTGTAGAAGTCGGAAGAGTGGGAGGGGATATTGAGAGAGAGATTCTTAGAGGAATGATTTGAAGTCAAATTAGCGGTAAAAAGATGCATATCTCCCTTGCAATTTTGACATTTTGTTCTGCTGAGTTCAACGTATGACTATCAAAAATCGCACTCCAGGTCTCTCCCAAGTCGCACCACAAAAATCTATCCTCCGCCTTCCTCATCCAGTCGCTCCCTAATTCACAGTACTTTGCCACTACTATTAAATAATCTTTGCTCTTTCTTCACCAGGTCACCAAAAAGAAAAGCAAGCGAGGAAGAATTTGAAACCGACGCCCTAAAACCGGACCTAGACGAAACCGAACCAGAAAGCAAAAATGGGGGTGCGCTCGAAGCGAAGATGTCGTTACTCAACGGCATTACCGTCATCGTGGGCTCCATCATTGGGAGTGGGATCTTCGTGTCTCCCACAGGGGTCCTGAAGTATACCGGATCTGTTAATGCTAGTTTAATAGTATGGGTTGCTTCTGGAGTGTTCAGTATGGTAAGTAAATTGGCATATTCACCTTGATTGTCAATGTGCAGGATATTTTTCGTCAGTGCGGAAAATTTATGCATGCTTTTCTTTCTATTCTTCAAACTAAACAACATTAAAGGCTCGGCCATACAGAGTGCAGTTGCAGAACGGGTGCAGACCGGCTGCAGGCCGGCAGTAGTTGTAAACTATGGAATTATATGCGAGGTGTCACACTGCGGCTACCGTACCGCAGCTGTTCTGCAGTTGCGCCGGACTGCATTCAGTGTGACACCTCGCATATAATTCCATAGTTTACACTACTGCCGGCCCGCAGCCGGTCTGCACCCGTTCTGCAACTGCACTGTATGGCCCCGCCATTACTATGGTATGGTTGATGGCACATCGAATTAGCGAGAAAAAATAAACTGTTCCATATTGGATCATTGTTAATAATTGCTGACGGTTTTTAAGAGGATAGTCAGCAGACCATCAGACAACGAAGATTGACGAGGGTAATTATGTTCCTGGTCGTACTGCACAGAACATCTCAATGTTAGAACCCCTCAGGGTTAGAAGTGCAAAGTAGGCGTGGAACGCGTGCCACACGTTTATGCAATGATTTGCATAACACCGTAAGGCGCGCGGCGTGGTGCGAGCGAGATGAGTAGTTGTAGCAGCTGAGCTGGAAGACAAGTGGCGATAGCCATCGCCGAAGCAAAAGCGCAACTTTGCATTTCTAACCCGTCTTATAATGTTATGTGGTGATTACCCATGATACTGAACAACTTTCCAAGAAACATAGGAAATTTGCAAAAATTCGACTTTTCATACAAATAATCGATCAGCTGATTGCATTTAATATGGAAATGTTTTCTTAGGTAATGTTGTTCAGTATCATGGTTACAATCATCCTTTAAAGTAATGCAACTGTTTACCCTACAGCTACAATAAATTTGTCCAGGTCGCGGTAGCTATTGGTCATTAACTTTCGGCTATCTAACAAATAGGCTTATTCACAAATTGGTCTCGATATTCAATTTAGGAATCAATTTCATCACGTACAACGGACAAAACGGGCAGAAGACATTCTTTCGTCCTTCCGTCCCAATTCTTGTTCTATCGGGTGACCTAATTTTATTTTGTATTATGTTATGCTGACTGACTGATTAATAAAATTGATGCAATATAAACACAGATATCGCTGACATATGGTCGTCCGATAAGTGGTCAATTATAGCATAATAATTGTAGGTACCTAGTATAATACTCTGCTATTTATTCATAATTTTCATAACTTATTTTATTAAAGACAAATAAAGGAAGGTAAGTAGGTACATTAAAAAATAATAAAAATATTGAGAAAATAAAACCTAAAATATGGTGATAAATTTTCATAACTAAATTATTTACACTAATATAAAACCGTGACAATTAAAAGTGTGTTTGTTGGTACACAAAAAGGTTAAGAAATGGTGTTTAGGTGTTCAGGATTTTTTTCCGTTTGTTTGTTTGTTCGAGCAACACCCGAAAATTACTGGATCAATTTTGATAAAACTAAGTAGGCTTAAGAACTGGTATACCTAATTATGTTTTATATCGCTACGATGACGGTAGTCGATCCGTACAAAGTCACAGACAAATGCACGTATAATTATGATAACTCATTTCGTCTCGTAACAAATCAAGTACAATGGATGTCATTTTGATTAAGTGCCTCAGGGAATGTGAGCATTTCCGGGAATTCTTGAACGTTCCCTTTTGTGGAATGGAATGGAACCAAATTGAGTTCATGATTGGTTTGCAATTGAGTAACTGCAATAAGTAGGTACCAATTACATTTTTTTTGAGTTGCTTACATTTGTTTAGTTTGAGATGGCAATCGAAGTTTATAATAACGTTGAGCGGTTTTTGTTTATTGTACATGTTTTCGGGAAGGGTCCAGCACCTTCAGTATAAGCACAAGCACAGAGTACTATTAATACCTATAAGTCTGTTAGGGTAGATAAAGAGGTATTCTTGAGATATATTCTTGATAATTTATTCTTGAGGATGCATAGTTTCGATCTTGCCGGAGGCATGTTGTTGAGGTCCAAAAAAATGTAAGACATATGTTTTGTGAACGGATTTTAAAAACAAATTTACATCTATCATCTGGGGTATCAAATGAAAGGGCTTCATCAAAAATTTATAATAGATCAATACAATTCAGCCACATATTTTCTAAAAGTCAAAAAACATATTTTCAAAACACACCCAGTTTGGGCTCCTCCTTGTAGGAAATGACTTAATGAATTTTTGTAAAACGTACGCCCAATGACTCGAAATATCCTCCTAAAGGCTGGGCCACACAGAGTGCAGCTGGTGCAGACCGACTGAATTCAGTGTGACACCTCGCATATAATTCCATAGTTTACAACTACTGCCGGCCTGCAGCCGGTCTGCACCCGTTCTGCAGCTACATTCTGTGTGGCCCAGCCTTTACCCTTTTAAAATATTTTATGAATAATTATATTTAATCAAATTGATGCCATTGTATGTTATAGTTGACCACCTCTCACGTACTCCATTCTTCCTCCAGGTAGGAGCCTACTGCTACGCGGAGCTCGGCACCATGATCCGGCAGAGCGGGGCTGACTACGCTTACATCATGCAGACGTTCGGACCCTTCGCCGCCTTCATCAGGCTGTGGATCGAGTGCATGATCGTCAGACCTTGCTCACAGGTTTGTTATTGATACACAATTATCTTGAAAGGTGCAGAAGCATGGACGCTCACTAGGAAAAACATGAACCAAATAAAAGTAGCACATAGTGCCATGGAGCGTACCATGCTAGGCATATCGCTTTTGGACCGTGTATCCAACTTAGAAATCCAACGAAGAACTAAGGTCGTCGACGTTGGAGAGCAGGTCACAAAGTTAAACTGGAGAAGGGCACTTGGCTGAAGGGAAGACGGTCGGTGGACCAAGGCTATATCGGAATGGTGGTCAAGAGAAGGAAAGAGGTCAAGTGGGCAGACCAACGATGCGTTGGTCAGACGACATTGTGAGGGTCAGACATGGATCTGATTGGCACAGGACCGTGAGGAGTGGCGCAATAAAAAGGAGGCCTATGCCCAGCTGTGGGTAGATGTGAGCTGATTTGATTGATTGATATCTTGAAAGGTATCAAATCGTTTCAAATCTTGAAAAATTTCGGACACGTAGCGCAATATCGTTCTTATTTAAAAAATTGGCAAACTTGACGCATTTTACGTAAGCCAAGACGAGTCCCGCGGTGGGCGCCAACTTGCAATTTCCTTTTGTAACCGTTCCGTTCCCGTTTCGTTTGTTTTGAACTTTGTAATCAGAATTTTCTGAAGCTTTTCTTACTTTTAATGTCTTAAACAATGTGTTTATGCAACAACTGACGCAATCTACCTCAGTTGTGTTTCAGCCTTCAATTGAGTACCTATGTAATCCAAATATTGATTTTATGTGTACACAAAAACTACAATAACCGCTTATATGATCATTACATAACCTTTTATCAACCTAAAGATATAAATCTATCAACTTATACAGGTAAATTTCTATAGGCAAATAGCAACAGTACTTATTTAGAGAACAAACGTTTAGTCAAATAACTGCTATGACGTCTATGTAAATTTGTTCAGCGTGGGTGTCGAAGAATGACTGTTCTATTTAATGTTTGAGATGTTAAAAGCCTTTGAAGTACCTACCTACACGTGCTAAATATTTGAAAATGGGTTTTATACCTAGGTACAACCCAGAATTGTCTTTTTATTATTGGTCAGGGCGATAGTTCAATCGAAGGAGAATTCTTAAATATAACTACTCACAAAATATAACGAATTTTCTGAATCTATAACTTGCAATTTGTGCATCAATTTAATTAGTACCTATAATTATAATAGGTAAGAATCTAGTTCTTATATCTTTTGATAAAAAAATAGGCTATTTCTCCACTATATTGTATGTTCTGTTTTGGTTTGGAATAAAGTACAATTGAATTTAATTGAACTAGCCAAATGAGAAACTCTTTATCGGACGTCAACAATAAATAGTCTCCTTTGAAATGGTAGAACAAAATTGCTACTATAAAGCAAATCAAAGTAAATCCTAGAGATAAACTAAATTGTCTTGACCCCGCGTTGGGCGCCCATAGTATCATACTGGCGCCCGAAGTGGGACATATTGACGAAGTCACTACGTATTTCATTCTAGTCTTTATTCTAAGGCAATAAAACACAAACGTCTGGGACTAAAAATAGATAGTAGAAATATTGCTCTGCCCACACAAAACGTGCAGCTTACTAAGTTTCAAATGGAATGAGACTCAAGTAATCCATATTATATGTGAAAACGGTTTTGTGGGACTTTTTTTGCATGCTAATTTTTGTGAATAAAGTATTGAAATCCGATTTTTGTAGAATTTTTCAACTTTCTATGAACATTGACTATAATATTGTTAGTGTTGACACCACTTGTAGCAAGAATACTGTAGAGACTAGGGGGGTGCTAGGGGTCTTGTGTAACTATCCGATTCAATCGGTGCACGCTACAGATTTTACAAAATACAAATACAAAAAAAATATTTTCATAGAGCACTTATTAGTTCACAACAATCTGGGTATAGGCTTGCACATTGACAACTCTGAACTTCACTTCTGAGCTTCTTTTTCTCTCCAATCATGTGATAATATGACCAAGGTAGAAGACAGCTTATGCGCGCGCGCTTTATGGCGCGCCTTGAGAAAGGTCTATGTTCAGCAGTGAACGATGATACGCTGATGATGTTGATGATCCTTGACACGTGAGGGCCATAGGCATCTGGTACTAGAGGGCATTCTCACAATATTATAATTATTCTCGACAGGCGATCGTGGCCCTAACCTTCAGCGTGTACGTCCTGAAGCCAATATTCCCGGAGTGCGCCCCTCCAGATGACGCTACCAGGTTACTGGCAGCTTGCTGTATATGTGAGTGTGACTATTGTATAATTATTAACTTTTAAGGTGGTTTCAGTCCATACAAAAGTTTGATGCACAATACGCGTAGACGAAATTAATAAAAGTAATATTTTATATATGGAAAAATAGTTTAGAAAATCTAGATGCCGCGTCACGAATAACATTTGCAATTTATAATATAATTACGAAGATGAAGAGCTTTTAAAATTTTGTATGAAAAATTGTAAAGCTTTATAATGTTCGTAATTATATTATAAATTGCAAATGTTATTTATGACGCAGCATCTAGATTTACTAAACTTTTTTTCCATATATACAAAGTTACTTATATGAATTCCGTCTACGCGTATTGTGCGTCAAAGTTTTGTATGAAATTGACCCCTCTGCAACCACCTTAACATGTTCATAAAAAACATGTTATTGTTGTTGTAACATAGGTTTATTTTTTCAAAATATGAAATAATTATTATACTTTATTTTATTATTTATATTAAAGCACTACACATTGTTGTTGTTGAAATTGTATAATCGGTCGTTTTCTTTTTAGGCAACTTCACATAGCACGTTGTTTTAGTTATGTCATAGCTGCTTAGAGATTCGAAGCCTCTAAAAACTATAATTGAATAAAATGAATCGCCAAATATAAAGATTTCAAGTGCACGGTGAATCGATGATTCACAACCATATTACTTATATACTTTCATTGAACCAACTTATCCGCAGTGCTACTTACTTTCGTCAACTGCTGGTCGGTGCGGGCTGCCATACTAGTGCAGGACTGGTTCACCTACGCGAAACTGTTCGCCCTGTTCATCATCATCTAGATATACATTCTGTGTACTAAGTATCGGGAAATTGTCAATAAAACAAAAAATACAAATTGTTCATCTAAATTTATTTTATCGCCTTCAAAGTAGGCCCCCTTCGCTTGCAATACAACATCTCCACCGCTTAACCCAGTCTTCCATACATTTTTCATAGGCTATTTGCGGTATGGCCTTTAGCTCATTCAGCGAATTTTCTTTTATGGCTTCTATCGACTCAAAACGTTTTCCTCGAAGTGGTAATTTTAACTTGGGAAATAAAAAAAAGTCAGACGGAGCCATATCAGGTGAATACGGTGCTTGGTCGAGAACTTTTGTTGAATTTTTCGCTTAAAACTCTTTCACTATAATGGCTGTGTGTGATGGTGCATTATCATGGTGCAGCATCCATGAGTTGTGTTGCCACAAATCTGGACGTTTTCGGCGGATACTCTCACGCAAACGCTTCATGACGCCTAAATAATATTCTTTATTCACTGTTTCTCCCTCTGGAAGGAATTCGGAGTGAACCACACCACGGTAGTCAAAAAAAACTGTCAACATCACCTTGATTTTGGAGCGACTTTGCCGCAGTTTTTTGGGTTTCGGCTCGTTTTCGAGACGCCATTCTGAAGACTGTTGGCTTGTTTGCATGTCGTACTCATAAACCCATGTGTCGTCGCCAGTTATTATACGTTTCATAAAGGTCGGATCCGTAGAAGCTCGGGAAACCATGTCTTCAGCGACATGCTTTCGCTGCGCTTTTTGAACAAAATTGAGCTCTTTTGGAACTAGTCGAGCGGCGACGCGTTTCATGCCTAAAATGTCAATGAGAATGTTGTGGACGGACTTAAAAGATATGTTCACCTCACTAGCCAACTCTCTCAGACTCATACGTCGATTTTCGAGCACTAGCTTCTTGATTCTGTCGATGTTTTCTTTGGTCGTAGCGGTTGAAGACCGCCTTATTTTGTGCCTCTTGTATTTTATTTCTGTATTTTACTGTTTATGTTTTTGGTGTAAAATAAAGTATATTTGATTGATTGATTGATTGAAGGTCTACCAGAACGAGGCAAGTCTACTACTACTTCTCGGCCTTCTTTAAAAGCCTTATACCATTCACAAGCCCTTGTTTTCGATATACACGATTCGCCGTAGGTATTTCGCAACATTTTTAGTGATTCACCACATGAAATATCATTTGAAACACAAAATTTAAGGCACACTCTTTGTTCAACGATATTTTCCATTGTAAAAGGAGGACTGAAAACTATGACCAACAAAAAGTGTAGTTTAAAACAAATTAAATGACAGATCCTGCTCAAATTTTGCGCGCTAAATCAGTACAGTGCTACCAACATGCAGTAAAAAAATTAGAACGACCTCTTTTACGCGGGTCTTTTTATTGACATATTCCCGATACTTTTTACACAGAGTAGTTCTTACATTGAACCAACTTATCCGCAGTGCTACTAACTTTCGTCAACTGCTGGTCGGTGCGGGCCGCCACGCTGGTGCAGGACTGGTTCACGTACGCGAAACTGCTCGCCCTGTTCATCATCATCGCTGCTGGCGCTTACCAACTGTGTAAAGGTTAGTACTGTTATTAACTTACCAAATCACCAAACTATTGTATCGTGTGACCACAAAATTGCCTTCTATGTAGAGGGTGATATAACTAGGTGACTAAAGGATGATCAAACTGAAAAATTTTCTGTATTGAACCAACATCGAAATCGCAAAACAAGTCTGCTGTCCTATCAATTAATTGGGTCGGTGGAATACCCGTAAATTATTGCAGTTTTGTATGGAGTTTTTATATGTGATATCGATGTTGGTCCATAGAGTTGTTCAGTTCTGATGTGATCATGTTGTCGTCGTCAAAAAATCGTTCGCATATTAAGAAGGACCCTATACACATACAGGGTGTAACAAAACACCCTAGTAATACTTAAGGGGGTGCTTCAGATCATCAAACTGAACAACTTTAACTATGGAGCCAAATATTAAATCACGAAAATAAAATCTGCAGTCCCATACACATTTGAGTCGAGTCGGTTTTTAAGTTTTGTATGAAACAGCATTTTTTTTTCGCGATTTCGATATTGGTTCCATAATGAATAAGTATTACTATAGTGTTTGTTACACTTACCACCTACTTAGCTTTATCAAATAGGTAGGTGGTAGGTAGCCAACAAATTACCTTGTAAATCCAACGAGCTATTAGCAGGTTCACAGAAGTCCAAAGCTGTTTTGCTCTATCTAGGTCATCGACTATTCCACTAGGTCGTATCAAACGTACTTCTTACATAACATGGACAATCAACTGATGACCCAGTAATTCAAAACCAACATAAGCTGGCCTCGCGACGTTATACGTTATTTAACGTACACGAGGCCAACTTATTTTGGTTTTGAATAGCTTGATGTATCGTCTTATTGTACATCTAGCTAGCGAAAAGTTAAAAGTTTTCTTTTACATAGCATAAGCATATGCTCACGACTATATTCCCCGAGGGAGTAGTCAGAGATATTCTGAAACTTCAGAACATCCACGTTTCACTAGTAGTACCGAAACTCTGTCCAGTGTGACGGGGAGTGAGCCCGTCGCCACTTGTAATGGACAGTAGGTACAATACATGCCTCGATATTGATGCATGCAGGTTTCCTCACGATGTTTTCCTTCACCGAAAAGCCAGTGGTTTTACAAATCGTACATAAATTCCGAAAAACTCATTGGTACGAGTCGGCCTGGACGGGGATCGAACCATCGCCTCCAACACGGCAGGCAAGGTTACTCGCCACTGAACCACCACGGCATTTTCTTTTACATCTATGGGAAATATACATTTACCCCTTTCTTCCTTCCTATAACTTAAAGACTTTGGAAACGGGTCGTGGTCGTAGCACTAGACGGTCAATTCTGTCTAAATCTGTTGAAGATTCCCAGGTATCCGGGAATTCCCGGGAATTTGAAAACCCTAGTAGGAACGCAAACATACAACGTGTTAATGAATTAACGCAAAACTAGAAAGTAGTTTGTTTAGAACCGAGAGCAAAATCGAATTATCATGGTTTCAACATATGTAATTTTTTCAAAATATTAAATAATTTGTTTGTAAAAATTAAAATTTACTGAACCCGATGTCAACCCACCGCACGGGCACACTCACACTACTCACTACCATAACAAGCTTAATAAAATTGTATCCATAAGTACGTTACCACTTTCATTCATAGCTTATAATTATGATAACAAATCATTTTTGCCTCAAAATTTAAAATGCTAATAACTTTAAATTTTAACTAACAAAATAATGAAATTATTATTTCAATCTAATTATTTTGTTGTAAATCAGTTAGGGTGTATGAACTTTTGCGCTTATTCATTAACACGTTGTATAGTTATTAAAAGTAATGTATTGGATAAATAAATAAAAAAAAATTTATTAGGAAAAACAATTATGGACATACTAAATGCAATCAGCTGATCGTACGTTTACGTAAATTATGTTCTTTTCGAAAAAAAAAAGACAAATGAATGTGTACTTAATTAATATTATTAAGCATATACCTAAGTAAGTATTTTGGTAATATTACAAATGTCCTCGATAATTTTCTACAGCTCTCAATTTTGTCGACAATTGTGTCTACAAAATCATTTTTAATGACGCACATTCACGAACTACATAGGGTTCTCAAATTCATATTTCATTGACACTTTACCTAAACCTTATTTCTACAGGTACCACTGCTTTCCCAAATTAAGGGGATGATCCGACCATCAAACTAAACAATTTTCTTTATGGATCCAAAGACGAAATCGCAGTAACAAAATCTGCTGTTCCACACAAAATTGAGATCCAATTCCACCCTAAACGTATGGCACAGCAGATTTTTTCGGGATTTCAACATTGGTCCCCTAGAGAAAGTTGTTCAGTTAGTCCGATCATCCGCTTTTTTATTTTTTTACTGATGGGTTTGCTCTTGACCTCAATCCAGTTCTTAGGACAAGTCCTTAGGAAGAGTCCAAGATGTAGCGAAAAACCCTTTAAGGGCCTAGGTCGAAAAATAATTGAAGCAAAATGGGCGTGTGATAGCTTATATTACTGCCTGATGCGAGAGAAAGAGATGGGGCGGCGCGCGCGCCTGAAACGACGCAAGCGTAAAACA
This sequence comes from Agonopterix arenella, assembly GCA_927399405.1. Taxonomy (NCBI): domain Eukaryota; kingdom Metazoa; phylum Arthropoda; class Insecta; order Lepidoptera; family Depressariidae; genus Agonopterix; species Agonopterix arenella. Next base: position 12,416,685 of record OV656711.1, on the reverse strand, counting down.
AACTAACTAATAAAGCGTAAAATAAACTAATTAAAAAAAAGAAACTACTATTTATGTAAGTTCAATTCTGCTCTATTCAGAATTTATAAAATATCAATCTCTTTTTTTTTTAAATCAATTCTCGTGTTTCTATTATTCACCGTTTATCAGTTCCAAGCGTTTATTGATATAGACGGAGGCTACTTTGGCTTGTTTTTCTATCGAGAAAATGTGTCTTAATCGTGTTTTGGCTCTAATTAAAACTTCAATTATATGTTAAATTTACACATATCCGCAAATCAAACTCCTACTGTTAGTACTTCATGATATATGACGATTTGAAGAATCCTATTTTTTTCACATAGCCTCTTCTTTCCGCGTTTTAAGTTAGACCCTGCATGTGCGGATATGGAACAATAATTTATGGATTTTAATTTATGTAACAAACTCACTCCGCCATGTTTTAAAGTTAGTGATGCTGTGTACATGTGTAATTGGATTACAATCTAGTTCTACATATCTTATTGCAATGTAAATGGTTTCATCTTGACTGTAATCTGTACGTGTACCTATACAATAAAATAAAAAATAAAAAATAAAAAATAAACCATGACACAGTTTCAAATGATAACGAATTACCATTAATCACCAATGAATCATGGTTATTCGAATAAAATAAATTTTATTATTATGTATCTTTGTAAAAGGTTTACTCACGGGTCGTAGCCCGGACCTTTGGAAGGCTTTCGTGGGGACACAGGTCTAACACGTAGAGGCCCTTTGTGACACTTTTATCTAAATGTGAGGGGATGCACCAACCGTGGTCTATCTCTGAATGCATTATGCAAGTGCACCAAAAGACATACCACGTTCGGTGCAGAGACTATTGTAGGAAGGACAAAATAAAACTACTCGGGTTATGGGACTGAATTTGGTGGGCCGGGAAATTTGGGTTATTGCGGAGAAACTCGGGACGCCTGCCGTAACAAATGCCTCTAAGTTTGTCAAAAATGGCAGACTCTGAATGCCAACTCATTTGATGGGCCCCCTTAAAATGGCCGCTCGCAAAGTAGCGACAAGGCGGCAACATCTAGTGAGCGGCTAAGGTTGTAGATAGGTGAGTCTGCAGGCACCAGTTTCTGGTGCTAAGCGGGCGTTATGACATTTAACACTTCCAACCTGGAGCATAGGTTCCGCTCTTGCGACTCCACTCCTGGCCGGCCGATTAAGGCAAGACAGGAGTTGAGGGCCAAATCAATCCCGGCCCTCTAGAGCCGATTCTCCCCGGAAGATCCGTGGTGTCGCCAATCACCAACAGCTCGCCCCAAGCTTGCCCTGCGGTCTTATTATTATTAAAATTTTTGATATTCCTGGATATCACTACTTCAGTAACCTATACTCAAAATTCCGTAAAAAAAAGAAACTAATCCTGAACCGTTCAATCTGACAAGTGACAACCCTATTTTTATGAGTAAGATTACAAGAAACCGCTTAGAACTGGATAATTTTGTAATAGTAACTTTTGTTCAACACAGTTTGGAACAAAGAGATGATGATGTTAATAATATTTGAATTGTCTCTAAGAAAAATTGTGGCAATAGTCTTGTTACTTAACCGATGGCCTTGAAGCAATAATTGTTGACACAGCTTGGTTTTTGTAAACGTATGTATGTTATACTGTAGGTACCTACTCTAGATACACGTCTATGCCACAGTATTACTATAAGCCTCACAGTATGGCAACGCTCTTGATGATCTAATTTCTGACCCATTCGGTCAGATTTAAGCCAAGGATGCTGCGCTCCATAGACCTTGTTATAGGTCCCATGGTAAAAGTTGTTTATCATTATAAACGTTGGGTTGAAAGTACCCATAATGATAGGTACTTTCAACCCCATCATTTCATGGAATTAAACCACAATACTTTTCAAGGCATCTTGTTTCACCCCTATGAGTTTTATACCCCTATTAGTGATAGGTGTAGATAGAAGCCGTGGTCCAGTGGCGAGTAACCTTGCCTGCCGTGCAGGAGGCGATGGTTCGATCCCCGTCCAGGCCGACTCGTACCAATGAGTTTTTCGGAATTTATGTACGATTTGTAATTTGTAACACCACTGGCTCTTTCGGTGAAGGAAAACATCGAGAGGAAACCTACATGCCTCAATTTCGAGGTATGTATTATACCTACTGTCCATTACAAGTGGCGACAGGCTCACTCCCTGTCACACTGGACAGAGTTTCGGTACTACTAGTGAAAATGGATGTTCTGAGGTTTCAGAATATCTCTGACTACCCCCTCGGGGAATGGTGAGCATATTGCTTATGCTTATAGATAGATAGATAGTAATAGATATAGATAATAGACAGCTAGGGTACAACGATGATAAAATCAACAGTCAACACTATGCGATAGCGCGATTAAAGTCTAAATACCATAATTATATTGAAAAGAACTCATAAATTGCCTGTCAGCTGCACAAATATCTCATTAAGATGCTGTCGAAGATTTTTTCGCAAAGGACCAAAACAGCATGTCAAAGAGGCTGATCATAAATCAATTTGCTTCGGCAAATTGATTCTCTGGTGTAGGTGTTAAAGTTGATATTATAATTAGTTTTGTTATGAGTTCTATTTTAGAGGAATTTCTGTTTTGGGCTACGTAGATGTAGGTATCAAATTATAGTAACGTAAAAAAGAATGTGAAACCAGCTTGGATGTGCTTTCGTTTAATGTCATACCTACTTTTAGGCGACACCATCTTGTTATCTTTGATTTCTGCAAAGCCGCTTGATTCAATAAATTAATAATTCATACATTTTACAGAAAATATTAACTCTCACTAGAATGGCTGGCATGGTTGGCAAGATTTTCCTCGACCCGAAAATACCCTACCCACTCACGGGTAAAATTTGGAAAAAATCCAAGTAAAACCCATCTGAAAAAACCCGTGGGTTTTTGACTATTAAAGTGTAACAGTTTTTGTTACTTAAAAATCGTTATGAACAAAAATAATAAGTACACAATACCTACAGTACCTATGCCTAATAACGTCGGAAGGCGTCGGCGACATACGGACGGACACTCGCGTCTTATTAGATGATTGCTGCAATCCGGCGCTCCGGTTACTAGCGGCCATTTTGTGTGAATAATGGCGCGAAATTACGTCAATTTGAAGTAGCAGTTGTATATGAATGGACCCCAGGGGTTTGAAAATAAGTACAGTCGTCTTAAAAAGTGGTTTAATTATTCCAAAACTTCCTGTAATGAAAATATCCCTGAGCTTGACAAATTTTCCATAAAATCTTTGGTATTTTCTTTATAGGTAATTGTTTTTCGTTTTCAATTTTCAGGAAAAGTGGAGCACTTCACGTTTGAGGGAACCACGAGTGACGTCACGTCTTTAGCACTCTCATTTTACTCTGGCTTATTCGCTTACAACGGATGGTAAGTTAAAAAATAATTGATTTCTAGAATAATATTCCACCTAACCATTAGAATTTAACCCAGTCGGGAACTCTAACAAATAATTGAATATAACCTTTTTGGGAATCATCATCATCATGATGATGATGATGATCATTCCCAAAATTAATTGAATATAACCTTTTTGGGAATATTCCCAGTTAATTGAATAGGACCCAGTGGGAAATATTTTATAATGAAAGCGAATTTCGCGCGACATCACGGTTATTAAAATCATTAAGTATATAACTACCTACCAAAATCTTCAAGGGCGGTTCAGGTGATCAAACTGTACAGATTTTACTTTGTACATGAAAAGCAAAAACAAAAATGTTCTGTATCATACAAAAACACATTTGAGTCGAGTAGGCATTGCAGTTTAGTATGGAAAGGGTAGCTTTTATTTTGCTCTCTCAAGTTTGCTCCCATAGCAATAATTTTTCAGTTTGATCACCCGAATCACTCCTGAAAATTTAGCTAAATATTATGCTATCACCCAATTCATCGCTTTTGGGTTTTATCTTTTCTCTGTAATCATCATGACCCATGAACATCACTGCTGAGAGTAGGGCTCTCCCAAACGCTATAAAACCTGCCTGGCTTTCCTCGTGGGGTGGACTAAGGTCGAGATTCCGTGACTTTTTTTTAAGTCTTAGCTTGAACTCCCGTCTGTTAAAATCCATACATTTTCGACCTTACTTAGACTAAGGTCACGCTAAAAGACGCAGCCACGGATCTAGGAGGGGTTAGATGAAGAGTTTGAAAAAATTTTAGCTCGCTCCTGATTTTGGATTGTATTGCAGTGATCTCATTATATTACGCAAAATTTCGAGCTCTCTCTTGGTTTTTGTCGTTTGGTGTATTGGGTGTATTTTAATTATAGTCGTACGTACCTACCTATTGCTATTGCAGAATCCGATCCAGATTTTAGATGCTATTGCGATGAGCTAATCATATTGCAGAAAAATCTCGAGCTCACTTTGCTCTAAGGTTTAGATATTGTTGTAACGACCTAACCTGAACCTGGCTTTCCTGGGGCTTTATTGATTCGTGGACTTATAAATTCTGTATTTAATGTTTTAGGAACTACTTGAACTTCATAATCGAGGAGCTGAAGGACCCGGTGCGCAACTTGCCTCGCGCTATCGCCATCTCGTGCACCCTCGTCACAGTGGTCTACACGTTCACAAACATCGCCTTCTTCACCACTCTGTCGCCTACTGAGGTTGGTTCTTATGCTTCTTTTTGTTCTTAGGTTTAATTAAATGGCTATAACTTATTTTGATGAAAGAAGGTACGTAAATATAATGTTATTACTAAAATTATTAATATCATAAAATTTAAGTTTTTTGTGTGTTTTTTTAAAATCAATCTGGTTTTATACAATAAGCATTAATAGTCAGTGTAGTTCCGTGTAGTGGTCAACAATAAATGTCGTAATTATTTATTTTGTTGCATGTCAATAATTCTACATTATTGTATTTCTCTCTTTATCTTAGTATCTACCTCTTTAATCGGATGAATTAATTGTTACCTACCTACCTCAATTTCATCTTGGGAATATTCAATTAATGGTGTTAAAAGAATATTCTCAAATTAATGCGGTTGAGAATAATTATTCCCAAATTAGTGGAAATTATCAATCATAATTTTTGCCTTTAATGCGCTTTGAGCTGCTAGTGTATCATATATAATAATATTTAATAATAATATATATATAATATAATAACTGCCTCCATCGTCTAATGGTTAGGAGCATTGGCTCTCGACACGGAAGTCGTGGGTTCGATTCCCACGGGGGACACCTAGTGAAATGTCACTTTGTGTTTTTTTCTCCAGGTGGTTAGGACATTGCAGGCTGAATCGCCGGATTGTTTGAAAAAGTGAAATGATTCCGTGCTTCGGCATGTTAAGCCGTTGGTCCCGGCTACTATCTCTGCTGGTAGTCGTTGTTACATAAAAACCACGTCAGAGGCCGTAAGTCGGTCTGAAAAAACTCTGACACCAGGGCTCTGCCCACACTCAGGGAGAAATCCCACCTATCCCCCCCTGGATACGTGCCTGGCTGGTCCCCTAGAGAAAGTTGTTCTGTTTGATGGTCTGACCATCCTCGTAAAAACTGTCAGCATATTAATTTGGACACTGTATTTTGCGCAGGTGCTAGGTTCGGCGGCAGTGGCAGTGACCTTCGCTGAGAGGCTGTTCGGTTGGTTCGCACTCTCCATCCCGCTATTTGTCGCTGCGTCTACCTTCGGAGCTGTCAATGGAGTACTGCTTACCTCTTCCAGGTGAGATTAGGATACCATTTGCTTATACTGGTCTCTAATTATATCCTCTACGATCGTCGACTATCTACTCTAATGGGAGAAACGAGAATAGTAAGTTGTTATAAAATAGCCAGTTACATTATGTATGTCTCAAATTCTCAATCTCTAGAAAATTACTAGATTATTCAAGTTCATTCCTGCATAGGTATACAACATTCGGATGCGTATTGTGCCATGTGAAGTTGATTTTCTTAGAGACGAACCTCGCACATAGCGGACACGTGAGCACGTTCTCATAGAGATATTGTATAGCCGCTGGTGGTCGGGCTTTCAATTCATCACGTGTATATCTAGTTGTGATCGCGATTGTAGTCGATCGGTTAAATTGACGCTCGCTTTTAACCCCCAGGTTGTTCTTCGCGGGCGCGGCGCAGGGCCAGATGCCGGAGATGCTGACGATGGTGACGTCACGGGCGACGCCTGCACCCGCCGTGCTCGCCGTGGCGCTGCTGTCGCTGCTCTACCTCACCGTCTCCGATATATACGCGCTGATCAACTACGTCGGCTTCGCTACCTGGGTGAGTCTCTATTGTATTACTGTATAATCGTACATAACCTTAGCTTCAGAATTGATATTGTAATAGTTATTAAGTCGTGTTATGATGTACACACGGCGACACATCAAGCTATAAAAAAAGGAACATAAGCTGACCGAGCGTAAGAGGAGTAACGTATAACGTCGCGCGGCCAGCTTATGTTGGTTTTGTATAGCTTGATGTGTCGCCGTGTATACAGTTTCTGGCCGCATCTTCTATACAGCGATAACACGTTCCGATGCGGTGGTAGCTTCAAAAAAGATTCGACGTTTAATAAGTGCTCCTATTTTGAATAAATTATTCTAACTTGACATTATATACTTGAAAAAGTAATGTTTACAATTTTAATTCCAGTTGAGTATCGGTGCAGCGGTGGTGTGTCTGCCAGTCCTGCGCTACACGAAACCAGACCTGGAGAGACCCATCAAAGTCAACCTCTTCTTCCCTGGTAAGTTCCTCTACCCTAAGGTTGCATATACACGACTCACGATTATATTCCCCGAGGGGATAGTCTGATCGTCAGAGATGTTCTGAAATCTCAGAAGAATAATTCTCTCAAGAATTAAAAAATCCGTTTTTCCATACATTTGGGTCCAGGGGTGCGATTTTTGAAACTCATACCCATTTTTGAAAGTCAAATCTGCAGTAGAAAGGTGCATATCTCCTTAGTTATTTTGACATTTTCAACTGCTGAGCTCAGCGAATGAGATTCAAAAGTTCCAGGAGGATTTTTTCGCGATTTTGACGTCTACGTTGGTCCCGTAGAGAAAGTAGTTTAAGTTGATAGTCTGACAATCCACTTAAAAAACCGTCAGCATAAATATTAAGTAGGACCCTTTATGTGTGTAGGTATCTAATTTTACCTTCACATTTATTTCCTAGATTCTTTATTATACACAAAAACAACTCTCCCGCAAGACGGCAGCCTCGAGCACATCTCCTATTCAGCATGAGCCGAGTAGAAGATGTGCTCGACTTTTTAAATATTTTTTCTTAGTTTAATTAGGTTAGGTATTTTTTTAGATTATTGTTTATGTTCCTATATTGTAAATATTATTAATTAAAATGTTCTACCCGTAAAACAACATAATTGTGAAAAATTAAACATACGTACATACATAAATTCACGACCATAATCCTTTTCTGGGTGGTCAGATACATTGCTACAACTGTAAATTTTACTGTAGGTAGTTAGTTGTACAACAAATAAATTAATTAGTTAATTTCGTGTGTGATTGCAGTGATCTACATAATCTGTACGATCCTGGTGGTTGCCGTCCCTGCGTATGCGTCACCTGCTGAGACCGGCATCGGCTGCCTCATGATCCTCACCGCAGTCCCGGTCTACCTCGTGCTGCTCGAGCCCAGGACCAGGATACGGGGACTCAACTCTATCACTAGTGAGTGATAAGTCATTTTCTGTTTTTGTTTCGTTTTCGTGCGATGTGATATAAGAAAGCGTCGGTGGCGCGTGGTGGAGAGGTATGGACACTTAATCATGAGGTCAGGGTTTGAATCCCCACGGACGACTTGCCCTGGTAGACTGACACCCCTCTAGGAGGTATAAACTTCTCTATCTTTACTCTAATGTTACCCATCATTAGAAGAAATGACATCTAAACTATTTATAAACTGTAACAGAAGTGTGTCAGTACATTGAAGATATTTACAAGAAAAAGATTTTTCGTTATGGTTTTTAGGTATCTCGGACTTCAAATCAACCTTTTTTAGAATTTCTGTTTGTCTGTTTGTTTGTTCGTTTGTTTGTAACAGCATCACGCCAAAGCTACAGAACTGATTTTGATTAAACTTTTTTATTTGATAGCTTATGATTTCACTTAAAATCTGGTATATAATTTGTGCGGGTAAACTCTATTTTCAAAATGCTTCATAATTTGTTAATTTGTATCATTTGCATACAGAATTATAAATTAGGAAGAATTATGTACCTATTCATAAATTATGATCAGAATCTATAAAACATTTCATATTTTTAATTACAGATTCAGCCACCCATCTTGTTCAAAAATTAACTTTAGCTGTGCGACCAAAGATGAAGGTAATTTAAAACTTTCTGTATACCTGCCTAATTAAGTATTTATTTAATTTCAAGCTCTCACTGCACTTGTTATTGAGATCTCTACTCTATTTTTTTATTTAAAAACAGACGCTGAACTATTTATTTGATACACGACCGTTTATTCAAAAATTTTAAACTTTTCAGTGAACACCATGAACCCAAACCAACGGCATCGCTCACATATCCGACCGTTTCGTTCAGAACACGAGTTCTACATAGTATTTGATAGATGACATAGATTTATAACAAATGTTACCATTATTGTGTCATAACTCATAACATAATGAATTCTAAATAATGAATTCTAAATCATAATTATTACAGTAGGGCCTGTTACTTTTAAGTTGTAGAGAATTGTGGTAATATTGAAAGGAAATTAAATAGAATTTGAAAAATTCATCGTTTAAAATATGCAACGAATGGACAAAGTAATGGGCTCTTCGTAAACTTGCTTTTATAATATGATTTGTAGACATATGAAATTAACTAAATGTTTTATACATTTTGTGTATCTAAAAATGTTGTTGACTGTTGTAGTTTCTTAAGGAAAGACATGCCAACGAATGTTTATAATATTGTTGTGCTAATGTGTTGTTGTAAGTTCGGGAATATTCCGTTAATTATTCCCAACCCGTTGGTAATTTTACCCCAAAATAATTGGGGATCGTTTAATTGAATATTCCCAAGTGAATGAAAATGAATTTCTGAATGTATATGTCTATAATAAACGGTGAAATATTTAAAAACAACATAGTAATCGTTTCTAATTACTATTATTGTAATGTAATCTCAATTTAGTAGATATCCAGTAAAAATTGTGAGTTGGGTACGAAATTAATAAAAAAGTTAGTTAAGTGAAATCAATATAGTACATGGAAACCTAGTCGTTTTATGTTTGAAATTAAATCATGAAATGCTTAGTCTGGATTATTTTATGTCTTGTGTTATGTATACATGGTGTAAGTGATAGCCTAGCAAATACTGAAACGGCGAACTCAGGCCATTAAACTAAACAACTTTCACTATGGAGCTTACCTCAGGAAACGCGAAAAAAATAAGCTGTCCCATACAAAATTGGCTGTACCTACAAGACTAAAATGTATGGGAGGGCAAAATTTTTTTTTCGCATTTCCTGAGGTAGGCTCCATAGTGAAATTTGTTCAGTTTGTTGGTCAAAGTTCACCGTTTCAGTATTTGCTAGGCTGTCACTTACACCCTGTACACTTACCTAAATGTAAAATAATTTCTAACGGCTATGTACCTACAAATTAAGTCAAGGTTACCTAAAAAGCTCAAAGCTCATTTTTATGGTAAAACTTTTATTTTTGTATAATTTTGTACGGTAAATTATTTTAAGCTATATTTTCAGCTATTTACTTAAGGCAAGCATAGAAAAGCTTTATTGATTTCTAAAGCTTTTTAGAATTTGAATAAGCTTTTTTTAAACTATAGCTTGTTTCGGGACCACGCACGAAATCACTGCTGCTTTTTTGATCATTGCATAAATCTTTATATTTTTTGTTAAAAAATAGAGGTAAAAATAGTGTGTGATTTTGAATGAGCATTTATACTTTAAATGACAATACATAGCGTCCTACATTAATGAATGTAGCTTTTGTAACTTTTAAATGAAAAATAAAAAATTTAGAGTCTGGTGAAAATGGCAAAAAAATATTGGAGTAGCACTTTTTTATATAGGCTTTTTTTATTAAGATATCTTTAATATTGTGTGAGGGCAACACTGAACGGTAAAAGGAGCCTAAATATAATTTTATTTATTTATTAATTTATTCATATAGACAACAATACATCATACATTTCACACCTTATTAGTGACTAAACTTTTTTTTTAAATATTATTATCTAGGCGTTGCAATAGCAATCCAGAGTGACCAAAGAGGTCTGTGCCAGGATTAACTATTCTTTCATGATTAAAAGGACATAAACAATTCATCATCAGAATATTTACTTATCCAGTATTTATTGCAGTGCCAAAACATTACAATCTCACAATCATCTTATCCTTTGCCACCAGAAAATGTTTTAAATGTCATGACACGCGCAGGGTAGTGTTCCGTAGTTGCCCGTCACAATATATACGGACTTAAAAAGGGACTTTTGGTTTTATACTACGGATTAGGCTAATAAAGTCTAAAAAGTAAATTTTAAAGTTGGTCGACTATTACTCGTAAACTTTTAAAGCCTACTTAGCGGTGATAGTTTTCCTTTTAATTTCGTTATATAGGTACACACGGCAACACATCAAGCTATACAAAACCAATATAAGCTGGTCGCGAGACGTTATACGTTACTCGTCCTACGCGCGGCCAACTTATTTTGGTTTTGTATAGCTTGATGTGTCGCCGTGTGTACTACTGCCTTAGACACTTGACTCTAACAAAAATTTTCACTTTAAACTTAAATATTTCGTTAACGGATCCCTTAATCGTAAAATGGTTTGCCAAAATCCGCAATATTTTTAAAAAACATATCCGACGATACCTTATATAAAAAAATACTCTGTGGATACATCACACCATGGGAGAGACGAGAAAAAAAATTGTCGCCAGAATCCCCACAAAAAAATATTTTCAAGATTTTATTTTTTAACTTTTTCGGCGTGATTATTATGTATACCCATGCAAAATTACAGCTTTCTAGAACTAAGCGTCTCTGAGCTAAGCCGCGGACAGACAGACAGACGGACGAACATGGCGAAACTATGTATAAGGGATTCTTGTTGACATCGGAAACCATAAAATAATTACTATAGGTACCTTGGCAGTACAGGGTGTTCCATGGGTGTGTACCTACCGTGATTTTTGCCTAGTTTAGAGTAGATAACTTTTGAAAGAAAATTTTTTTTTTGCTAATTTTGTCCGATCCCTAGTCAATATAATCGTGGACGCTTAGAAGTAAACCTACGGTAGGAATTTGGCTTTTATTACCTATTTAATGCATTTATACACTTTTGTCACAGGTTATTTTTAATTACAATACAAATGATTACAATAAACAGTGAAAAATTAAAAATCCTAGATTTTGTTTGTCATTATGGCTGTGTTTAGAAAATATTTTATAATTTCCCTAAGAACATTCCAGAAAATAAATAAAAAATAGTAATTATAGAAATTCTTCTCCGCAGCTGATATAGATGTAAGTCAAGACTTTTTGATAAGATTTTATTTTTATTTTTGTATTTATATTAAAATCAAGCATACTTCTAACATTCCAAGTGGCTGCCAATGTAAATGGTAATTAATTTAAATTTGTTGAATTAATTTTGTTTTAATTAGTAACAGAGAGAAGATAAGCTTTTTCTTTTTGGTAAGTTTTTATGTGGTTAATGGCGGGGAATATCCAGAGTTTATTCTGGGAATATTGATAACAAAGTTACTAACCGTTGTTGCCATCCTAAGTCTGCATACTGATAATTTTAATTAAAATAATCAATGCAAAAATAAAATGTTACTAACTTATTTACCCAGGGGAAAAATCCCAAAGAAATGACGGGGAATATCCACAGTTTAAATATTTTGGGAATATTTTATTAACAAACTTGCCCTTGACATTTTGATTAAATAAGCAATGTAAATTGTAAACGTACCTACCTAAATGTAAATTAAATGTAACAATGTTATATGTGTCTAAGTTTCTGTTAGGTACGCTATGTCTGATGGACACAATATGACAATAATAAATTATATAAGAAAGCAAATCGTGTTTTATTAAAAATAAAATATTATAGTTTAAAAAACAATAATTTTTTTTTTGGTTCAGTTCAAGGTAAAGGGTATATCCCATACAACCGATGTCTTCAATAAATTTCTTTTATTTATAGCAATTAAAACGTTGGTGTTCGACGTCGACGACGAGAAGTCCACAGGAAAGAGGTGAACCGACCGCTTTGCCGCGCTACAAATGACGGAACACTTTTCTCGTTTACGACCCATACACCATCATATTTCACTGAACTGTATATTATTCACTTGCACGACACTTTGTTACGCAAAACAACACTAATTTTACGAACCAAAACTCACTATAAACAATAAAAATTCAATAAAATGTGAGGACTCCAAACGCAAATAACCGCCAAAGAAAAACCAAACTATTACATTAGTTTGGTTTTTCTTTGGCGGATCAGATTATTTTGTACTTTTTAGTGTAGTAATAAGCGTGTTTTTTTAGTTTTTTATACTATAATATTTTATTTTTTACTTTTTAAGGCTGGGCCACACAGAATGCAGCTGCAGAACGGGTGCAGGCCGGCAGTAGTTGTAAACTATGGAATTATATGCGAGGTGTCACACTGCGGCTACCGTTCCGCAGCCGCGCCGGACTGCATCTAGTGTGACACCGCTCGCATATAATTCCTTAGTTTACAAATACTGCCGGCCTGCACCCGTTCTGCAGCTGCACTGTGTGTGGCCCAGCCTTAAGTCTTAAAACAACAGGAGTTCCACGCCATCGCGTCACCAAATGTAATCCATTTGCCCAAAACTCGAGGGGTTTACTAGTAGACGTTGAAGATTTCAACTATCCACCTCCCGGCGCCATCGTCTGGCCATCGTCACTTCATGTTATGCGTTAAAGAGTTCCACGATTCTATGTATTACGTATGAGACTCGTCCAAACAAACCAAACTCGAAGGGTTTACTAGTAATCGTTGAAGAGTTCCATTATTCACCTCCTGGCTCGGTCATGAGATCCAAGATGCTATGTATAATGTTGAGATTTGTCCAAACAAACAAAACGAGCCCAAACTAGAAGGGTTTACTTGTAACTGTTAAAGAGTTCCACTATCCACCTCCTGGCTCCATCTTCAGATCCTCATCACCATATTGTGTGATATATTGGGTTCAGCAAAACATACCAAACGAGCTCGAACTACAGTGGTTTACTAATAGGCGTTAAAGAGTTCCACCACCCACTTCCTGTCTCCATCATGAGATCCACGATACCATGTATAATGTATGGGACTCGTTAAAGCAAACCCAACAAAGCCCAAACTCGAAGGGTTTACTAGTAATCGGAGTTCCACTATCCACCTCCTGTCTCCATCATGAGATTCATGATACCATGTATAATGCATGGGACTCGTCAAAATAAACCAAACTAGTCCAAACTCGAAGGGTTTACTAGTAGCCATTGAAGAGTTCCACTATCCACCTTCTGGCTCCATCATGAGTTCCAAGACATCATGTATAATGTATGGGACTCGTCAAAACAAACCAATCGAGCCAAAACTCGAGTGGTTTACTAGTAGCCATTAAAGAGTTCCACTAACCATCTCATGACTCCATCATCAGATCAGCTCGATATTACCAAATTATTGTATTGTCATGCGAACTACATACACCTGCAAAGTTTCAAATCCATACATTAATTAGAAGTAGATTAAAATTGACTTCCTAGATTTTCTTACATTTGTAAAGATGGAGCTAATATCTAATATCTAATCTAATCTAAGCTATTATAAAACTGTAACAGGAAGTTTGTCTGTACATTGAAGATATTAACAAAAAAAAAGTTTCGATATGGTTTTTAGGTATCCCTGATTCCATATCATCAATTTTTGGATTTTTTGTCTGTCTGTTTGTTTGTTTGTTTGTGTGTTTGTTTGTGTGAAGGAGCATCACGCAAAAACTACTGAACCGATTTTGATGAAACTTTTTTTGCTTGATAGCTTATTATCGGACTTAAAATCTGGTATATAATTTGTGCGGACAAAGTCGCGGGTTAACGCTCGTTGTTTATAAGCGTGTTTAAAAGACGGGTTTTGTTTCTTAATTTTTTAAATTCGTTTTTTGTGGCTATGTGAAAGCTTTGCAATTAGCCATCCCGCTGCAATTGAAAGCAAGATCACAAAAAACGTATTTTTCATAAATATCTTTTCTCTTGGGTGTTTGGGGTAAAAACCATCGGGAAGAATCGCTGCTTTAATTAATTACCTTTCAAATAATGGTATATTCAGAAGAAATGGTTTATGGTGATTCTTGTAAAATTGGTTATAAATCTGAAATCGAACTTATTTTGGTCCTGTTTTTTTCTAGAAAATTTAATAGAATCGTATTTTCAACGGTTAGATTCACTGCAGAAAGAACGTATACACTGTTATTTGAATTATATATAATTATATTAAATGTAATAATTTGGTTATCAAAAACCGGTACGAAAACAGACAAAATAGGTTGTTAATGTGGTGGAATTAGTTTAATAATGTGCCATTAATGGAGAAAAATATAGTAAAAATAAGAAATAAAGAAACATATTTTCTCGAATTTTTATTGTTTATATTGAGTTTTGCAATTTTGGTTCGTAAAAATTGTGTTGTTTTGCGAAACAAAATGTCGTGAAAGTGAACAATATATAGTTCAGTGAAATATGATGGTATATGGGTCGTAAACAGGAAAAATGTTCCGTCATTTGTAGCGCGGCAAAGTTTTGAAAAGAGGCATTCACCTCTTTCCTGTGGACTTCTCTGCGTTTCCTGCGGCTTTCGATTGTCTCCAAAATCTCCAAAGAAGAAGAAGTAGAAAATCAACGTTTTAATTGCAATAAATAAGAGATCTTTATTGAAGACATCGGTTGTATGGGATATTAGAGCCCTTTACCTTACGCGGCAAAGCGATCGGTTGACCTCTTTCCTGTGGACTTCTCAGCGTTTCCTGCGTCTTTCGATTGTCTCCAAAAACTCCATAGAAGCGTTAAAACGTCGAACACTGACGTTTTAATTGCTATAAGAGAATTTGATTGAAGACATCGGGTGTATGGGATTTTTAACCCTTTACCTTGAATTGTAAAAAAAAAAATCTTTTTGGTCAAACTGTCAATGTCAATTTGTCAATGTCAATGCCATAATTTTCAATCAGATGTTTTGAAAAAAAATACTACAAAATTACAAAGAAATATAATAAAACGAAGTAAACATGGTAAAGTTCGGTAAAAACAAGTTCAAAGCTTTGAACAAAGTAGCTAAACACCAGAAAACGGCCGGGGGTAACATCACAAATAAGGTTATAAAGAAGAAAATAAATGCTGAAAAGAAAGTTAGTTTCCAGAAGGAAGTTTTGCTCAAAGAAGCAGCTACTGGGAGAAGTCCTCTCGTTAAAAGTGTATCTTCTAAACAAGTGTTACTTGAGGATCTATCTAAGAAAGAAGTAAAGAGTAAATCAAAGACAGAAGGTGAAACGAAACCGAAGTTGAGACCAGTAGAAAAGCATAAGAAACGGCAAAAAACGCAAATCAGTGACGCTAAATTATTGTTTAAGTTAATGAAGAAGTAGGATTAGTTGTGTGTTAAGTTTGAGTAAATAAATAATTGCTATTCTTATTCCTTCTAGTATTCTGTTTTCTTATTCCTTCTTTATTTCCAGTGTCACAGAATATACATTCTGTGTACTAAGTATCGGGAATTTGTAAATAAAACAAAAAATACAAATTATTCATCTAAATTTATTTTATCGCCTTCAAAGTAGGCCCCATCGCTTGCAATACAACATCTCCACCGCTTCACCCAGTCTTCCATACATTTTTCATAGGCTATTTGCGGTATGGCCTTTAGCTCATTCAGCGAATTTTCTTTTATGGCTTCTATCGACTCAAAACGTTTTCCTCAAAGTGGTAATTTTAACTTGGGAAATAAAAAAAAGTCAGACGGAGCCATATCAGGTGAATACGGTGCTTGGTCGAGAACTTTTGTTGAATTTTTCGCTAAAAACTCTTTCACTATAATGGCTGTGTGTGATGGTGCATTATCATGGTGCAGCATCCATGAGTTGTGTTGCCACAAATCTGGACGTTTTCGGCGGATACTCTCACGCAAACGCTTCATGACGCCTAAATAATATTCTTTATTCACTGTTTCTCCCTCTGGAAGGAATTCGGAGTGAACCACACCACGGTAGTCAAAAAAAACTGTCAACATCACCTTGATTTTGGAGCGACTTTGCCGCGGTTTTTTGGGTTTCGGCTCGTTTTCGAGACGCCATTCTGAAGACTGTTGGCTTGTTTGCATGTCGTACTCATAAACCCATGTCTCGTCGCCAGTTATTATACGTTTCATAAAGGTCGGATCCGTAGAAGCTCGGGAAACCATGTCTTCAGCGACATGCTTTCGCTGCGCTTTTTGAACAAAATTGAGCTCTTTTGGAACTAGTCGAGCGGCGACGCGTTTCATGCCTAAAATGTCAATGAGAATGTTGTGGACGGACTTAAAAGATATGTTCACCTCACTAGCCAACTCTCTCAGACTCATACGTCGATTTTCGAGCACTAGCTTCTTGATTCTGTCGATGTTTTCTTTGGTCGTAGCGGTTGAAGGTCTACCAGAACGAGGCAAGTCTACTACTACTTCTCGGCCTTCTTTAAAAGCCTTTTACCATTCATAAGCCCTTGTTTTCCATATACACGATTCGCCGTAGGTATTTCGCAACATTTTTAGTGATTCACCACATGAAATATCATTTGAAACACAAAATTTAAGGCACACTCTTTGTTCAACAATATTTTCCATTGTAAAAATCGCCGAGGACTCAAAACTATGACCAACAAAAAGTGTAGTTTAAAACAAATTAAATGACAGATCCCGCTCAAATTTTGCGAGCTAAATCAGTACAGTGCTACCAACATGCAGTAAATAAATTAGAACGACCTCTTTTACGCGGGTCTTTTTATTGACATATTCCCGATACTTTTTACACAGAGTAGTATATACAAGGTGAAATTGATATCATTAGCATCCTTTTAAGTTAACTAAGATTGAACTGAACAACTTTTACTATGGGAGCAAACCGATTGGAGCAACAAGAAATCAGCTGTTGCATACTAAACTGCAATGCCTGCTCGACTCAAATGTATGCAACAGCTGATTTTGTTTTTTGCTGCTAGTGGTTTACTCCCATACCCTTGTTTACCATACTCTATGCTCCCATAGTAAAAGTTGCTCAGTTTGATGGGTAGACTCTTAGTTTAAAAGGATGCTAATGATATCAATTTCACCCTGTAGATAGTAGGTATGTGCAAGTGGCGGTATTTGTCATTAATTGCTAGCTTGAAATTTTAATAAAAATAATAATAAAATATGTTTAAGTTTCATACTAAAAACCGGTCATGACCGATATCCAGAATGTATGAAATGTGTGCTGACATTCAAAGGAATTAGTGCATTATTATTATTATTTTGGTTGTAAGGGCTTGGTCAATGAACCAATAGCTACTGCGACCTGAATAGATCTATTGTAGCTGTCGCCCTAGACCTAAAGGTCATTTCCTAGGCCCACGGTCTTCATGAACCGTGTTATCCTCTTGGAGGGGAGGTCCCTAATGTCAGTAAGTGTTACTACGTATCCACCTAGATGGCGACTCCTGCTGTGAATGAGCACTTCGTATTCGCAGAGGAGGTGTATGGGCGTTTCCTCTGCATCACAGCAGAATCTGCAAGTGGGTGAATCTACGGTGGGGAATTAGTGCATGTTTTTGTTTCATATTACCATTTTTATTACGGAGTTCAGTGAGCTGCTGCAAACCTATGGGACCAACATCGAAAACGCGAATAATATCAGCTGTCCCATACATTTGGATCCAGTATGGAACAGCTGATATTTTTCTCACAATTTCAACCTTGGTCTGATAGAGAAAGTTATCCAGTTGAAGCGAAAATCAAAATTTTTTAAATTAGATCATGAATATAAAATAGAACTTCAACTAAATACAATATAATAGAATTACGGATAGAAAAAACAAAACAAACAGAAAAAAAAACACCTAGGCTACTTAAAGGTAAAAAATGTCCTCTAAAGCCCCTACTCGGGGCAGAGTGCCTAGGAGGCTGGCAGCGTTGCCTCTTTGGATCGCAAGGCTGATCCTTTGCGCAAAATAGCTGCCAGCCCTAATAATGTGCGTATGGATTGAGGAGCCACATTTGCTATAATAAGTTGAAAAAGGATTCTATGCCCAGTTTGTGGCTCCAGATGCATCTGATGTGAGGAGCCACCTTTATACTCATGTAGCTATTTTGCTAAAAATTCCAGGGTGTGCTTACAAAATCTACTAATTTCCTACAAAATGGGCATAGAATTATTTTTTTTATATAAGCCAATGTGGCTCCTCAATCCATATCTAATTGCTTGGATAAGTTATATGTCAAGATTGACAGTCGAAGCTACAAAAACGTAGAAAAAAATTGTAACCAGTATTGGCCTGTAAACCCTATCATATACACGCACACAGACATAATTAGTATGGCGCCTCACGCACGCCAACCTAAGAAAGTTGGCCCCTTATGTGTAAAGTGGGTGATGGAAACTATCAAATCGATCTCAGCGCCTGCTGTGGCAGAAATTTGTACTTTTTCCGGAAAAACTGTGTCAAATAATGCTTGAATCTATTCAAATCCACACACAAACTCGACAAATAGGGGATCGGACAATTAGTCAAATTAGCAACTTTTAATCGAACGTCAAAACGCACGCGATGTATTAAAAATTGTACTAAATAGATGTCATCAACATTTCATTACCTTTTTATAGTATAGTTCATGTTATTAAAAATAGTATTCTAGCTAAAAAAAAACTAAAAATGCGAATATAGCGTTATTTTCAAAGTTTTTTTTATTAAGAAGATAAAACTAAAATATATTTTATGCAGTCCGCTCCCCTATTCCAGTAAAATATGTGCTTCAGATGGGGTCCAAAATAAAACAAAATAATACATAATTGACAAAATTGTTTAATGGAATTAAATTTTGAAGAAACACGATCGAATACAATGAATTTAAATTTGAAACTATTGTAAGGGGATGATCAGACCATCAAACTGAACAACTTTCTCTATGGAACCAATATCATAATCATAAAAAAAATCTGCTGTTCATACAAACCTACTCGACCTAAATGTATGGGACAGCAGAATTTTTTATCACGATTTCGATATTGGTCCCATAGAGTAAATTGTTCAGTATGGTCTGATCATCCCCTTAAAATAGTTTCACCTAATTATGTTAGACCTTATATAGAAATTCTTAACTATATTTTGCTAGCTATTGTGATATTAATACCTACAAATAACCAAAATGCTACATCTTATATAATCTATTTCATTTGAAATATCTTACACTGTAAACAAAAAAAACATGTCTTTTAAAATTCAATGAACAATACAATTTCTTGTTAAATTAAAGAAGGCAAACTTGATCAGAATACAGATCCTTTGATTAGGACCACAAATGGATCGATACGGTATACAATGGACCACGATTTCTCGGATGCAATCAATGCACAAAAAATTTAAGGGGGTTGTTGAGACCATCAAACTGAACAACTTTCACTATGGGACCAACATCGAAATCATCGAAAAAAGAATCTTTTGTCCCATTCATTTAGCTCTAGTAGATCTGTAGTTTATGATGATGGCCCTCCCTATTATGGGGGAGGCCTATGTCCAGCAGTGGACGTCTATCGGCTGATATGATGATGATGGAACATCCGATATTTTTCGCGATTTCGATATTGGTCCCATAGTGAAAGTTGTTCAGTTTGATGGTTTTAACCACCCCCTTAAATGTTTATTTGTATTTTTGTAACACCTTCACACGGCGACACATCAATCAAATGTGTGGCCGTGTGTACGTCCCGCTGCAGGCCACAGGCGTGTGTGGGCGTGGGCAATTCATGCGACTGATTTGTGAAAATCAAGTTTTGAGGTTATGTTTTTGTTAACAGCTTAAGACATTTCTAATGGAATAGAATATTACTACAAATTCATACATAATTCTAAGAGTTGAAAAATGCTTATAATTTTATGATAGAAAAAGAAATCTAAATCTATTTGAGACTTCATCAAATTGTAAAATAAATTGATTTTGTTTATAATATGAAATAAAACATTTCATTATTTTGTTTTCTAATACCTATGTAATAATAATTAATAACCAGGATGTTAAATAACTGCCAAAGCTTATATAATTTTGCAGAGCTACCTACATTTTAACCCTTATTCTAAAATTATAGATAGTAAAGAACCAATAGAACTGCCAAACTAAATAGTTATTGCAAAAGAAAATTAGGAAACATTTTAATGTATGTACGCGAATCTTAGTACATTATGATACGAGCAAGTTGGTCATTAGAGTCGAGGCTGGATTGCAAGCTCGGGGTGAAGGAGAGTGCTGTAAACGAGCCGAGAATGTAATGCCCAACGCTCACGCTTTTCATACGACGTTTTTCAACACACTTGCTTTATTAAATAAAATTTAACAAATATTTGAGAAAAATGTCGGTCGGATTTATTTTTTCGATTTAGTAATGCACGCAAACATCACCGCACTAGTTTACTAGCAAGTATGTTGAAACTTATTTAAGTGCTTAATAAAAGTTTATAAATCATTACTAAATCAAGTTTAAATTTAAGGGAGATGGTATTCAAGTCATAGATTATGATAGTATAAGTATACTACAAAATAACTACAGGAAAGGTAAACATAATGGGAGCCCATCGATTAACATCACTCATGGGATGGCGGCCGAGCTATGGTGTTCTGCAGGCAGACTATCAACTAAAGAGTTTGTCAATATTTTAATATCTGAAAGAGTAGCTCCTTATGAGAACTGTAGACCTCGCACCACCCCCGAGAAAACGATAAAAATCGAGATGTGCCTCCATCCTTATTATTTTACTTATGTCAAAAAGAGCGCGCATGACGTTTTTCTCGTTTAAACGCTTTGTCGTGGGTGGCATGCTAGCCGTGAAGGAAGGTTACAGACTTTATATGAATATACTCGGCGAGGCTGCACCAGAAATGCATGCATGAATGGGTGCAGTCGTCGATGAATTGAGAGTGGGCATTGTGTGAAAATTTTAAATGGTAGCACGATTGTGTTAAGAGGCCTTTTACTGCTAAGCCCCACATGCGTTAACCAAGGTAAGCAATTAATTCCGGGTAAAACAGCTCTCTCACTTGTTTTTCTATACAAAAAATAATGTTTACTACTAACCAAGGTTGACGCAAGTGGTGTAGTAAGTAGATGTTGCACTTTTTTATGTAAAGTTTCTTGATTGAGAAATCTTAAATGAATCACTGAGCGGTAAAAGACCTCTTAAATATAGTATACGGTGCAAAAGGCCTGCCGGTAATTTATAGAGTAGATGATGGCAGCGCCTAGTAGCGGCGACGACCTCGACCGCGGCCGCGTCCGCGCGGCGTGCTAGTCTTGGTCGTGGCGGCTGAAGCTGGCTCTTTTTCCTTCACTTCTTCCTGCGGCTTCTCCTCTTCTGCTTTCATCTCTTCCTCCGCTTCTGGCTCTGGCTCTGCCTCTGGTTCTGGTTCTGCTTCTGGTTCTGGTTCTGCTTCTGGTTCTGCTTCTGGTTCTGGTTCTGCTTCTGTTAACAACATTTATAGATTAGAATATAGTATTTTTTGCAGTTGATATACACAACAGGGGAAGGCGAGATAAGAGTTAAACCTCATCTGACAGCACCGCATCGCATTTCGTCACGCTCTATCCTTTTCTGTCGATCAGGTACGTGATTTGCTAGAGCGAGAAAGGTCGCAGTCGTGTTCCCGCTATCTTATTTGCTCTAGCAAATGACGTTCCTGAGCGACGGAAAAATGCGATGCGGTGCTTGCTGGCAGATAAGGTTCAACCCTAAAGCTCTCTGTGCACTGTTGCACACATACGCCGTGCAGAGCGTGTGCACCTGTTCGTACATCTTCTAATGCGCGTGCACTGACAGCGGCTGTTTGTATGATGGTTTCGTTCTGTAGGGATATTTATTCATGTGGCTTACAGTGGGAGTTAACTGTAGGCGTCGCATGGCACCCCCGAGACAACGATAAAAATCAAGATGTGCCTCCATCTTTATTATTTTACGTATGCCAGAAAGAGCGCATATGACGATTTTCTCGCTTAAATGCTTTCTCGTGGGTGGTATGCTGGCCGTGCAAGGACATGAGTTGCCAGAAATAGGAAACCGTGGAAAATATTAGGCGCCTAAATGTTTAGCTACAATAATATTTCACAATGCACAAAAGTTCAGCATAAAAGACTTATTGATTGATACGTTTGTCGTTTCGTCTGTGTGACATGCTAACCCTACTGGAACTGCGGTTGAGAAAGAAGTTCAACATACCTTCATTGTTCTCATCCCTCAGTATTTCATCGACGGACTGCTCCCAATCCTCCAGGTCCTCAGCGGCCGGCATCTCCACATCGCCATCTCCCTCAGCATCTGCAGCATCACTGCGCGGCTCCTCTGAAATATTGAATCATTTAATTAATAAAAACATCACAACAAACCCGACCTGCGTGTAGACAGTTTTATTATTCTAAAGGTTGATTGTACACATGATACCGAACAACTTTCTCAAAAAAAAACTAATTCGTCAGAGAGAAATGGATCAAACTTGAATGGAAGTGGGCCGGTCATGTCTGAAGATGAGCAAAAACCATCTCGCCTTGGATCGCGATGTACGTCTTCTTTATTTTCGATAGATGGTTATGATCTTTACAATTCTGTTATGTATGTCTAGATATAAGTATGGGTTTTGCGGGCTGCGCCCGCTGTCAATATATGGCAGTGCGTAATGAGCTTCCTTGCGTTTCACTTGTGTCCCGATATCCACCAGTGACGACGAGATCTGCGAATACGACCTACTTGAGAAAATAAAAAAATGGGCTCGGCTTTTACACCTTTTTTTGGTACTATTACCAATTTCGATCATCAGCAGCAAGATTGGATCACGTACAAGAGCAGAATTCAACAGTGGTTCATTGCAAACGATTTCAACAATGAGTCGGACAAATCGGGACTGAAGAGACGCGCCATCTTGCTCAGCGCACTCAACGAGAACACGTACCAGCTGACAAGCAACCTCGTGCTGCCAGGGAAATTAGACACGGTGAGCTACGAAGCCATCGTGAAGGCATTGGACGTGCATTTCACTCCAAGGCGGTGCGGGTTTGCAGAGCGTCACCATTTCTATTCGGCGGTGCAGCGACAGACCGAGACTCACGCGCAATGGGCGGCGCGTTTGAGGGGACTGGCTGCTCATTGCAATTTTAAGAATATGGAAGACGCTTTATTGGATAAGTTCGTGATGGGAATGTTGCCTGGATCCGAACGTGAAAAACTCTTCGCTATGGAGATAAGTGACCTGACCTTGGCAAAGGCAGTAGATATGGCGGAGGGTATCAGGTGCGCGCGCACAGCTGCCGCGAACACCGTGGCGGGAGGCAGCGGCGATCCTTTGTTCAAAATCGACAAGGGATCGAAGTCCAACAACGAACGGTCGGTTAAGTGTTCGGTATGTGGTCGGAAAAACCACAAATCTAGTGAGTGCCGGTTTATTAACTATAAGTGTAAGAAGTGCAATATTAAGGGCCATCTGCGCCGTATGTGTAGCAAAGTGAACTACTTGGAGTCCGGCGAGGTGAGCGAAGGAGATGACGATGACGGTGAGTTTTTTAACATTCGTTGTAATAATGGAGCTCCGATGACCGAAGTAGTATCGATTAATAACGTGCAATTAAAGTTTGAAGTTGATAGTGGTTCAACAGTAACGGCTATATCTGATAAAACTTATAATTCATTATTTAGCAATGTGCCATTATTGCCAAGCAAAAAGAAATTAATTAGTTATACCGGGGGTAGAATCTGTAGCTTAGGTATTGCGCGGTTGCCGTTTACGTACGCGAGTGAAACAAAAACACTCGATGTGTACGTCATAAAGGGGGGCGGCCCGCCGCTGCTAGGTCGAGATTTTATCTCAGATTTTAATTTAGAATTATCACCGATTAATTACTGTAATAAGTTGGGCCATGTCACTGAATTACAGGCGTTACGTGAACAGTACTCAGACTTATTTTCGGAGAGACTTGGGTGCTTCAACAAATATAAAATAAAATTACACCTGAGACAAGATGCAAAACCAGTTTTCATTAAAGCTAGGCCGGTTGCATTTGCGCTCAGAGATAAAATAAGTAGTGAATTAGATCGATTAGTGGACTCTGACGTCATCGAACCTATTGAATACTCAGAGTATGCGTCACCCGTGGTGCCCGTTTTAAAAAACGATGGATCGGTTAGACTGCGCTGACTATTCGCAGACGTTAAATAAACAACTCCTTATAGAAAAATATCCATTGCCTACAGTACAGGAATTGTTCACTCGGTTGCATGGCGGTGAAAAATTCACCAAGTTAGACATGTCTTCAGCATACAACCAGTTTCCGATTGAAGATGTAGACAATATAACATGCATTAATACTCACAAGGGGTTATTCAAATATAAACGATTGGTTTTTGGGCTGTCGTCAGCGCCCGCGATTTTTCAAAGGGCAATGGAAAGTATTTTGAGTATTGAAGGGGTTTTATGCTTTTTAGACGATGTGTTAATTACGGGAAAAAATAATGAAGAACACATGAACAGGCTTAAATTAGTGCTCGAGAGATTTAGAGAGGCGGGGTTAACATTGCGTAAGGATAAATGCGAGTTTTTTAGAGACGAGATAAACTACTTGGGTTATGTGATCGATAAAAACGGCATTAAGAAATCAGCTGAGAAGGTGAAGGCTATTGGTGATGCCCAGGTGCCAAGTAATGTCAGTCAATTGCAGTCATTTTTAGGGATGACAAATTACTATCGAAATTTTGTACCTAGTGCTTCTTCTCTCTTATCACCTTTGTATGATTTACTTAGGAAGGGAGTTAAGTGGTGTTGGACGGCTCAACACGATAGGGCTTTTTCAGAGATTAAGAAACACTTGGCTTCAGATAATGTCCTTGCACACTTTGACGCAAATGCAAAAATTGTTTTAACCGTAGATGCGTCACCAAATGGGTTAGGCGCCATATTATCCCAGATAGGGGCAGACGGTTTAGAGCGACCAGTCTCTTATGCATCTCGTACGTTAAATTCGGCGGAGAAAAATTACTCGCAAATCCAAAAAGAAGCAACGGCGATAGTATTTGGAATCCGCCGATTTCATCAGTTTCTATATGCAAGGGCGGTACCATTTATTTTACGTACCGATCATAAACCTTTGGTTTCTATTTTCGGCCCCAACCGCGGAGTCCCAGAAGTTTCGGCTAACAGGCTACAAAGGTACGCAATATTTTTATCAGCATATAATTATGAGATAGAATATGTTCGAAGTATTGATAACAGTGCAGATTTCTTATCGCGTTCGATACCGCAAAGACCGGTTGCAGGATGCAGCGGAGCGGGAGAGAGGCGCGGGACGGGGGAAGTCGCCTCTTACGTCAACTTCGTAGTGGAAGGGTCATTACCCGTTACTCTCGATCAGCTGGGCCGAGAGACGAACGATGACCCGGTACTTAGCAAAGTGATAACGTATGTTCGAGAAGGGTGGCCACGAAAAGTTAAAGACATTAATATTAAGCCTTATTTTCTTTGTAGATTACAGTTATCGGTTGAGAACGGTTGTTTGATGCGTGGCCACAAAGTCATAATTCCTGGAAAACTTAGGCAAACAATTTTAACGGAATTGCACAATTCACATTTAGGTATTGTGAAATGCAAGGCCGAAGCAAGGTCGAAATTTTGGTTTCCAGGGGTAGATGCAGCCATCGAAAGATTGATTGGCGCTTGTCATCTATGTGCAATCTCGCGGCCCTCTCCGCCGCGTGTGTCGCTCGCTGTGTGGCCCTACCCGGAAAAACCTTTCCAAAGAATTCATTTGGATTTTTTAGGGCATATAAATAATCAGATGTTTTTAGTTATAGTAGACGCGCACACAAAGTGGGTAGAATGTTACAATATGAAAAACAATATTACGTCAGGAGCAGTAGTTAATAAATTGTATCATTTTATGTCTCGTTTCGGCTTACCCGAGTCAATAGTTAGCGATAATGGCACATCGTTAACGTCCGAGCAGTTTACAAAATTCTGTAAATTAAATGGAATTTCCCATATTACTAGCCCCGTATATCATCCCGCTAGTAACGGGCAAGCGGAATGCTACGTTAAAATAGTTAAGAAGGGAATTAAAACAGCATTGCTGCAAGGACGAAACGCAGAGGAAATGAATAATAAGTTGCTAAAATATTTATTCGACTATCGGAACTCCATTCACACAACCACGGGTCAGTCTCCAGCGACGCTGGTTTATGGTAGACAACTCAGATCAAGACTAGACTTGATCAACCCGCGGTCAGCTCCTTCGCCCACCCCCCTGACTAATAAGGTCTTCGATAATCAGTGTTTGCAGAGTGAATATCATGGCGGAAGTAATAGGAAAGATTTTAATGCCGGTGATAGAATTATGTATAAAAACTATTTAAACAAAAATAAATATCGTTGGTGTCCAGGTACAATAATAAAAAGTCTGGGAAAAGTGGTGTATTTAATAAAAGACAAGGAAAGTGGACAGGAGGTAAAGAGACACATAAACCAAATTGTAAGAGATAAAGAGATAACAAACCATAATTCTCACAGCAGTAGTAATGGAAAGAACATGCAGGATAGCAGGCTGACCATTGGTAACGGGGAAGAAGGAAATAATGGAATAAATGCTCAGGAAGGAGCAGAGGTTCAGCAGCCAACCGAATCCCCGGATGGTGAGGTTCAGGTTGAACCGACCCCGGTCCAGCCGCGACCTGACCACTCATCCACGCCGTCGACGGCGCCACCGGTGCCAACCTTAGATGCGGCCATGACCGTACCATCTCCAGACGGCATAGCATCTAGACTAACTAGCCGGTTTTTAAGAAATATTCCTAAAGTAGATTATAAGAAGTATTTTTGAGATTGTATTAGATTATTGGTGGAGGGATTGTTATGTATGTCTAGATATAAGTATGGGTTTTGCGGGCTGCGCCCGCTGTCAATATATGGCAGTGCGTAATGAGCTTCCTTGCGTTTCACTTGTGTCCCGATATCCACAGAAATAAAGGTAATGTAAATTTATCTTAGTCAAATATGGCAAAAAATTTACCGTGATGACAATGCGTAGGCGCAAGTTCACGTTGATGTCTTTTGTACGAAGATTAAGTTCTTTAACACTTTCGCTGCTAAGCTCAAAACCATGATCCTCGCAAGGTGCTAACACTGACGCTCCTCTTGGGTCGTGCGCACAGTCGTAACGTAAAAAGACCAATGCGGTTCACCTCGTGGGTCGCCGCACAGGCGTAAGGTTTGGGTGAGTCACGTTACAGGCGAAATGCAATAAAACTTGACACCCCCTCGTAGTTCGTGCGCACAGTCGTAACGTTGAAACAATAAATGTGGCTCGCGTCGTGGGTCACCCGCGCAGGCGTAAGGTTTTCGGTGACTCGCGCGGTAGGTCATGAGCATAGGCGAAATGCAATTGAACCGGCTCGTTACGTGGGTTCTTCAGCACTGCGGCCCATTTGTCGCCGACCTAAGGCGTAGGTCGTCAGCAGCGAAAGTGTTACAGTAGTACCAGGATTATAAGTCTCCCCGATGTACCTGCGCAGTTGACAAATTTTAATAGTGCGCGAAATTATATTGACCAATCAGGATGTACCACCTTCAATTCGTTTACGCTATTGGCTAATTTGTTTTGCGCCCTTGCTGCTATCCGACTTTGCACCCTTTAATTACTAAATGACTTCGGGTTTTGTCGGGGACTCGGGCCTGCTCTTCGCAAACGAAGATTGACGAGCGGAATTATTTTCCTGGTCATACTTAGTACCTTTCCAGTATACGATTCTATTGTTTGTTACACAGAACAAGAGGCTAGTAAAAACTGCGAACCTTTGATCGTATCGTCTTCGTCGTCGTCATGTCCATTCTCGTCGGCCTGTTCCTCGCCGTCCGGAGTGGTCTTGCGTCGCTTCCAGTTGCCGGCCTCTTCTGAGTTGAGGGGGCGCTTCGGAGCATCCTGGTTCTGCTGCTCCTGCTGGCAATTATTTGTGAAGATGAAAACTGAAGCTACAGTCACGAGCAATAAATACTTAGGAAGATGATAAAAAAAAGCCACTGGCTTTTCGGTGAAGGAAAACATCGTGAGGAAACCTACATGCTATAATTTCAAAGCATGTATTGTACCCAGTGCCCGTTAAAAGTGGCGACGGGCGAGTGGCGTCACTCCCCTTCATACTGGACAGAGTTTTGGTAATACTAGTGAAATGTGGATGTTCTGAGGATTTAGAAAATATCTAATTACCCTCTCGGGGAATATTGTGAGCATATATGCTTATGTGATAAAAAAGCTGACAGGGTGCGCGCTTTGCAGTACTACAAGGCTACCCCCATTCTCCAACTGTCAACATGTCCATTACCAACATATGTTTAAAATGCCTATTTCCCAACTCTGAGACTAAACCAGCACGGCTAGCATGCCACCCACGACAAAGCGGTTAACGAGAAAAACGTCATGCGCGCTCTTTTTGGTCTACGTAAAATAATAAAGATGGAGGCAAATCTCGATTTTTATCTTTTCTCGGGGGTGGCATGCGAGGCCTACAGGGTCAACAGCCGGTAATCTAACCACTTAAAACACTAGGGAGTGAAGATCAGCTAGCCCAGAGATGACTTTAATCCGTTAACCGACCTGCTGGTTAGCGTCCTTACCACCGGTTTTATCAGTGAGGAGTCTCAGGAAGAGCTGGTGGTGCCTCCAGGTCTTGAGATGCTGATAACTGCTGGACTACTGAAAGTTAACCTACCTGCTGGTTAGCATCCTTGCCACCGGTCTTATCAGTGAGGAGTCTCAGGAAGAGCTGGTGGTGCCTCCAGGTCTTGAGTTGCTGATAACTGCTGGACTAGTGACAGTTAACCTACCTGCTGGTTAGCGTCCTTGCCACCGGTCTTATCAGTTAGGAGTCTCAGGTAGAGCTAGTGGTGCCTCCAGGTCTTGAGGTGCTGATAAGTGCTGGACTAGTGACAGTTAACCTACCTGCTTAATAGCGTCCTTGCCGCCGGTCTTATCAGTGAGGAGTCTCAGGAAGAGTTGGTGGTGCCTCCAGGTCTTGAGGTGCACTTCAGCGGTTTCTTCGGAGTCGAGCAGCTTGCGGCACAGCTTGCACTGCAGGCAGCTGAACTCTGCCAGGAACGAGCGACCTACTCCGCGATCAGTGCTGGAATAGTGGCATATTTATAAAAATACTAGAGGTAACCCGCGACTTCGTCCGCACAAATTATATACTAGATTTTAAGTCAGATAATAAGCTATCAAACTCAAAATCGGTTCAATAGTTTTTGCGTGATGCTCGATCAAACACACAAACAGAGTGACAAAAAATCCTAAAATTGGTGATATGGAACCAGGGACACCTAAAAACCATATCGTAACTTTTTTTGTTAATATCTTCAATGTTATAGTTTTATAATAGTTATAAGATTTTGATGTGATAATAATAAGCACACAAGGATTACCTGTAAGCCGGGAACTGGTCCTGGGTGACGTTAACAAGTTCATCTCCCTCCTTGTAATCCAGGACCGTGTCCTCATTGTCCAGCTCTTCCTTCTTCTCTTCTGCCTGCTTCTCAGCACCGTCGCCGTCTTCCTCGGTCTCCTTCTTTACTTCTACGTCATCCTGAAGAGGATAGTCAGTTTCAGTTTAAGGGTGCCATAAAAAAAAATTGTTTCTTCATAGATTTAGATTTATTTGCAGTAAGTATGGTATTTACAGGTATAAAATAATAAATAAGGTATCTCACACTTAGCCAAAACATAAGCATGCAAAATCGAAAAACAAAACAAAATTAGATTAAACAAAAAAGGAAACTAATCAGCTTGTAAACGTCAAACCCCAATAATTGCATTCTACTTATACAATACTAACTCAATGGGGTTGATCCAAAAATTCTTTGACAGAGTAGAAATTTTTCTCCATCAGCCATTTCCTTAGGGAATTCAAAAATATCTTATAGTGTACATCCTTAAATTGATTCGGTAATTTATTGTAAATCGATAGACACATTGAGTATGAATTCTTAAGATAACGCGCAGATTTCGGGACATTATCATGAGCTAATTTATTACGATGTCTTGTGCTTCTTGGATACACATCCTTTGCCGTTTTGAACAGATCAAGATATGATATCATAACAAATAAAAAACTTAAAAATGAAAAAAAAAATGAATCATTGTTATTCGAATAAATATTTATTTTATTACTAATACATTGCTGTTTTTGGGTTAGGAACTGTTACCTGTCAAGTCAAATTTCAATTCAATAGGAACAAAAATGAGCGAGTTATGGAGGCGGGGCATACAGACAGAATGGACGAAAGTATAAGGGGTCCTTGTTTGATTACGGAACCCTAAAAATGACAGGTTAAAAGTAGCCGGAATCGACGGGAATGTATAAGATGTATGGACCTAGAGGAAGCAAGAGGATGTGTCAGAACCGCCCAAAATGGAGATCTATAGTCTCTGCCTAGCCCCCTGGGAAAAAGACGTGAGTTTATGTATGGATGTAAAAACATTCAGCCAGCGTGTGTGCAATTAATCCTTTGTATACGGTAATTCGGTAAGTCAATTAAAGGAGTCAATTTATTGTAGGGCCACAAACGGATACGTTTATGGATGGTATTACACTCTAAAAACATAATTTAATTTACTTCAGTAATCGGACGAAAGATTAGGTAGAAATGCAAACGGAATTATGAATATAAAAAATGCACCGTTTCGACTTTTTTGGCAAGATTCTTTTTTCCTATTAAAACGGCTGTAAAGCAATGCGAGTATAGGAACATCTTACACGAAATAAAAACCAACATATCTTACCAGGATAAGATGTGCGAAAACTGCGATTACGCGACACTTCGTTTAGGACAGCGGTAGAGGTTGAAAAGGTACCTGATTGGCAGAATCCTTGGGTTCCTCCTTGGTCTCGTTGTGAGGGTCGTCTCTCTTGCGGCGGTGACGGTCCTCGCGCAGGTATGACTGCTCCATGCCGAGGGTGGAGATCACCATCACTGACGAAACAATATGTTGATGTTATTCGTCAAATATTTGTGTTTTGATGTACGCGTAAACTTGATAATGTTTCATCGTCGCGTATACAGATACTTAGTAATTTTTTTACTTTTTATTTATCGGGCGACCCGTGGCGTATGATAGGTTGATAGGTTGTCAATGAATTTTATAATACCTCCTTGTAGTATGGCCAGGGCCTCCGTCACTCGGCAGTAGAAACCATGATAAGTATTAAGTACATACACTTTGGCGCATATCAGATATCAGGAGAGTGGCGGGAATGTCATGGATAAGGAACGCACAGGACAGAAGCTTGTGGAAAGCCCATAGAAAGGGGAGGCCTATGCTGAAAAGCAAGACAATCTGTAAAACTACCTACCAAAAGGTGTCAAATGTAATTAGAATTAAATTAGTTTAAGTGTATTATTTTATTATAAAATAATTGCCATGTAACTTGCATGATTGTTAATGCTATATTATTATTATAAGCGATGCGTGAGTAATAACAACGCTGAGTCAAGCGCCATTAGATACATTTTCGCACTAGTAAATTATTAAAGCGTGAAAACTTGTAGTTTTCTAAGGAAGCGATGTATCTGTTACGAAGTAACTTAATGTTATTGAAGTACCCTCAGTAGACCAGTAACCCCATCATATATTTATTTCTCCTACTCCTTTGATTACCTAAATTCATAAGTGGTCTTTTACAGATTAGTCATCCCGCAGTGTATTTCATTGTCATTAAGTGGTTGACACTGTTGATTCTGGTTTACATGAGTTACAGCAATGGGAATGTGTAGTGGGCCTATGCCCAAAGTGACCAGCCTAGCTAGCATGCCACCCCCGAGAAAACGTCAAAAATCGAGATGTGTCTCCATCTTTCCTATTGTACGTAGGCCAGAAAGAGCGCGCATGACGTTTTTCTCGTTTAAACGCTTTGTCGTGGGTGGCATGCTAGCTAGGCAGTACGTGAACAGTACTCCTTCACACCCGGTAACGGAAAGGTAATGTAAAGGTGGTCTTACCTTCTGGCTTGGGCTTCAAGATGGTGTCCTGTTTGTCTTGCATGTTCTTCAAATGCTCAGCAGTCAACCTAACAACACAAATTGGACATGGTAAATCTAAATTGATAATTGTTACAAGTAGAAAAAAAGGAAATTGTAGGCGCTATGAAGACGACGGACATATTGTACGCGCACACGCGGTTATGAAATTTGGGCGTGAGATGTACACACGGCGACACATCAAGCTACGCAAAACAAACAAGCTGGCCGTGCGATGTTATACATTACCCTACCTACGCGCGGCCAGCTTATCATGGTTTTGCGTAACTTGATGTGTCGCCGTGTGTACAAATCAAATGCTAATAATTCGAGACAAGTATCAAAATGTTGGCCCCAAACATTGTTTAGTTATCCTACTTCTTTTATTTATTTTTATTTTTAACCTACTTCGTCCCACTGCTTTGCAAAGGTCTCCCCTAAACTCTTCCACATATCTCTATATGTATTCAATGTGGTATCCCTCCATTCATTGCAATAGGCATCTAACTCATCGCGCCACCTTTTTCGTCTGCCTCGACCTAGACTACCATCATTAGGCACCCATTATGTGGCGATTGATGCCCACCGTTCGATGTGCCCAGTCACACTTTAGTTTCGCAGATTTCTCACCTACAGCTATATGAGTTTTGGAGCGCAGTGTTGTGTTCCGGATACGGTCCATCCTTTTCACACCTAGTTACTACGCTCCATAGCTCTCTCACAAACCTGCAGTTTGGACTTTTGAACCTTTCTACTAATATTTTAAATGTCAATGCAGGCAAAGTCGCGTGTAACAGCCATTGAATAATTATGTATTTGTCGCGCCCATTG
Source organism: Agonopterix arenella (assembly GCA_927399405.1). Taxonomy (NCBI): domain Eukaryota; kingdom Metazoa; phylum Arthropoda; class Insecta; order Lepidoptera; family Depressariidae; genus Agonopterix; species Agonopterix arenella. Next base: position 12,383,517 of record OV656711.1, on the reverse strand, counting down.
CGCGATGGGGGCGTCGCGGTGCAGCACGCGCATATGCGCGTCACTCACTTATATAAGTGTTATAAAAAATGTAGTCTTGTTGTCGCCTCTAGTAGGTCGCCTCGATGGTAACAGCTAGTATTATAATGATACCTATGCTCGTCGAGCTCGATCCTGGTGGGCATCTCCTTGTGGCAGCTGGTGCAGGTGGGGTGGAGGTACTTCTTGAGTTTGCGGTGGCCTACTGTGGTGCGGTGGACGGCTCCGTCGCCCGCGTACATGTCGCACATGGCACAGTAGAAGTCACGCGCTGGCTGCTGACCCATCTTGCGGGTGCGTTTCATCTCGCGGATCTGTTGGTTGACTTGTCATTAACTTTAACACCACTCCAGTCGGGTGTCGTAAGAGGTAATTCCGTCGGGCGTCGGCGCAAAAAAAGGGAGCCCCCCTTTTTTGCACCGACGCCCGACGGAATTACCTCTTACGACACCCGACTGGAGTTATAGCTATATAGCCGGTTATAGCTACTGCACCTGACCAGTGAGCCGTCACTCTCGTTTGACAGCTGCGATAAGTACCTAAAACGTCGGCGCCAATTATCGCATGAGATACAGGCGCATTGATATCTTGATTGTTGGTTGGGCGCATTGATATAAGACGCATTCTAGTTTGTCGTTCTTGAAGCGCAAAGTACGAAATTCGAAAAAGAATGCGAAATCGGGAGTGTCACGAAATCACGTTTTCCTGTAGCTCTACCCGTCCGTGGCTCACAGTCAGTTGCAGAATCGCTCACTAAAGTAAATCCTCCACTCCACAAGAAAGCCTCTTGGACTTGGACTACTAGGTGAAGCCCAGGGTGTCGCCGTTGACGGATACGTCAAGGAGGACATCATCATAATCAAAAGCTAGCAAGAGATTTAATAGAGGACTAACTTTAATGAGCGTTTCTAAAACTGAGTGTCAGAGATGTGCGAAACATTGGCCTTATGTAATCTCGCAGGTGTTTGTTACTCAGCCTCACAGCACCTTGCACTATACGGTTAGAACTTATCGTTGCTTGCGACGTTATCTAAAACTCTTAGTAGACTGGACTGAAATAAGGACTATTTGTCTGCGGCGCCGGACACATTGTCTGTGAAAATAGACAGAATACAACTGAGGCCTTACTGTCATTTCTGTCCGGCGAACTAGTCTGCCATCCGAGTATCTATAGATGTGGGAATTGACACAAATAATTACCTTAAACTCCTGCCTCATAGTGTCAGCGGTCAGGGCGTAGCTCTCAGCAGTCTTCTGCATCATGATAGCATGAGCCCGGCCGCTGAGATGGTTCTCGAAGGACCTGCCGTCCCACATGCTCTTGTTGCAGATGTGGCATTTCAATAGTTGAGGTGTTATGTCATCGAAGCGCGTCTTAGGGGCTTCCTTCTTTTCCTCGCCATCTTTATCGTTCTGGGATGTGCTGGCTTCTTTGTCTTCGCTGTGATGAACTTTATGATTAGTTTTGAGGATTTTATGTTTGGGAAAAATGAAAAACAAGAATGTATGATGAACATCTCCTTTTTGGTTTAAATTTTATGCTCTCCATGTTTTTTTTAATTAGATTAGAAAGTATATTTTAGCAAATAGTTTTTTTTTAATAATTTTACTTTATTGAAAATGTATGTGGAGATCAATACATATTTTATAGTCATTTTGTATTAAAATCGAGCAAAGGGCGGTCCGCGTAACGTAGCTCTTTTTTCAAGAAATATACAACTGCAGACGGACGCACGCACGGTCTGGTACACGCAGTGGACGCCCTCATTCATCTTTAGTAAAATGATAAAATAAAAGCTTCAAAAGAAGTGTCTCAAATAAATATTAAAACTGACATGATCATATTTTTAAATATCCTTTAATCTGGCAGAGCCGGCTAGGGTCTAAAGGTAAAAGATATTACAATATATCTTCTGATTCATATATATGAACAAAAGAGACAGCAGGACAATTTTATTGTCATTGTTGTTCTGCTGCATAGCAATCTGTTTCAAATCCTAACAATAAGCCACTCTTTTCTTTTCTCTGACAAAAGTATTTTTTATCTGGTTTTTTATTTGTTTGTTGTTATAGAGTTTCTTTTCGGTCAAATTCTATCATTTACTCGGCATTGGTAAATCTTAAATCTATCTTGTAGATTAGAGTAGAGCAGTGTTGTATACATAATCTCTTTTGCATTGTTCTGAGTTTTCAGAATATTTCTAACTATAAGGAATATATGGAATATTTTCTTTAAGTAATTTAGAAACTAACCTTGCTGTTATAACTAAGGAATAAAAATAACTAGTTAAGCTCGCCTTTGTACATCACGACTTATTGTAATTTTTTTTCATAATTATGTTTTTGTGTACAATAAAGAATCTATGAATCTATCTATGAACTACAATAAGCATGAACCGTTGTTCATACTTACATGAATTAAAGTTATTACAGAAAAAATGGCTTAGCAATCTATTATGTTTCGATATCAATGTTTCTCAGTGAAAGCAATATAATTTGCTTCAACTTCAATACAAGATAAAAAGTTCATCACCAATAAAAAGAAATTGCAAATGATATTTTGCTTATCTTGTGAACTGTCTGTTGTTTAATGAAAAGGTATTTTTTTCTTTATAAGCGAAGAACAAAGTCCATAGAGCATGGGTCAACATTTTTTAAATAATTTTCTATTTGAACCCTGCAATAATCATAGGCCTTTTACCATCTGATTCTGTCTTGCCAGAGTGAGCAAGCAAATAGCATCTGCTTTCTTACTTTCTCAATTGTATGTTACTCTTCTTGTCATTTGAACTAACTCTTTGTAAGAACAAGATAATGTCGAAACAATCATTTGCCAATCTCATTTTATTGGTAAAATTATAAAAACTAATGACATTTACCCATCATCGGGTACACCTTAAGGCAAACGCAAAGTCTGCAATGAAGACATAACATCAAACTTCATGTTAAAGTAAACAGTTTTTGAGATGATTCGAAAAAGTCTCGTAGCAGAGATTAATTGCCAATCAGGCTAAAGTTGTACGCCGGTGAACGTATAGAAATATTTCATGTTATCGGAAACTAGCATAGTGTAGGACATGGACGCATCGTGGCCGCAGAATATCGGTGTTACTACCGGAAGGAAAAATGGGATCCTTACCTCTCCTTAACAGGTTTAGCTTTGGAATCAGCATCCTTTTTCGGGGAGCTCTTGTTTTGTTGCCTTGGCCCGTCATTGGGCCTGAACGGCTTACGATTGGTGTTGATACGCTCACCAGCGCGATTGTAATTTCCAGTACGCCGGAAATTTTGATTGCCCATCTAAAGGGAAGTGATCAGAACATATTATGTTAGTGTGAATGCAGAGGCCGAGGCCAAACGAAGAACTGCTGAAAATGTAATGTTTGAAGTTTACAGAAAATTGTGTTTCACAGGGATTCCAGTCGTAACAAAATTTTTTGTTGAGAATGTGAATTGACACATGTAAATAATGACATGCGTCAAAAAGAAACGTTTCTGTAAAATAAAACATGCAAGATATTTGTAAAAAAATCGAATATTATTGCTTTAACATTTTCTTTATAGAAAATTCCTTTTCATAAGGAAGAATAGTTGAAGAACCAATCAATGAGATGCTACAAATTAATTCTGATGAATCTTGAAACAAACTATCCACTTGTCTACTTACTCGATTAGGAACGAAACCACGATCAAACCGACCGATATTAGGACCGAAATCCCGTCTTATGGGCATGTCAAGGAGCGATGGGACTGGGTTGGGACGTTGGGGCTGCAGCAGGTTGATGATGTTGCTGGCTAGAGCCAGGGTAGCTTCGGTGGGGCCGCCGCCGAGCGGGAGCAGGTTGGGAAGGCCGCCGCCAGGCCCTCCGCCCTGCCACGGCGACACGCCGCTGCGGCCGAAGTTCTTCCCGCGATCATTGCGCCCGAAGTCGTTACGACGTCCGTTGTTCTGAGGTCTTCGGTTCGCCATATCGATCTGTAGGTTCAATGAACTTGTTTTGGCACCACAGAAAGGTTACGTTGGTACGAAATTAAAATAGGGCGTAGTTCTAATTATTTCGTTATTCTTGATTGTGCGTGGTGTTTTTGGATAGTACGTATAATAAGCGCGAAATAAGTCACTGCTTACGTAGCGTTTATTGATCTTTCTCTGCACCGGTATTTTCGACCGGGATTGGCAAGGTGAAAACTAGGTGAAAATCTTTAGATACACAGTAGAGAATCTTGTGAAACGTGTGATAAATATACTCACTATAGCGGCAGACGACGTACGAAAGAAGTAGCAGGCAACCGTTAATAATTTCAAGCAAAATTCACTTTTGTAGAAAACAAACGCGCACAAACCGAATCCGAAAGAAATCGAATGTCAAATTCAACAAAATGGCGACCGCGTCATTTTATCTTTTTTTTACAGTTTTTTACCCAAATTTAGTCTATGGATATTTTGTGAGCATAGCAAGCAAGAAGTATTCTAATTGATCTGTGGAAGTTAGTATTTTAAACTTCTTGTTAATCTGAGACTTCTTGATAGCAAGGTATCATTAGCGGGGCTGGTACACCAACCCGCGATAGCGACATTTAACACATCCATATGTCAAATTTAGGCTTTTATCTCGTTCGTTCGCGCGCAAATAGAAAGAGAGCGGAAGCGTGATAGCGCTATATCAAGCTATCGCGAGTTGGCGTACTAGCCCCGCTGGTATGGTTTATATTAACCTAAAACAGGCTCTCACGCAGCAATGTACTACAAATTGCATACGATTGGTCGCCTAATGTCTGGAAGTGGCATACTAGGCCTACAATAATCAGTCAAAAAAGAACAGCTGACTATTTTTTATCTGTCTCGACCGGCGGCTGTCACTGCTGTCACTGTCAGTTAGCGATTTGCGGAAAACATTTCTGGATTTTTCCTTGCGAATTCATTTAATTTGATAATTTTGTGAAAGAAATTTAAAATCTACTGAAGATGGATGATTGTGAAAATGAAAACGAGCATAAGCGAGCCAAGGTACAACTACAATAATTTTTACGCATGTAACCTATGCTGTTTGTTTTTGTTCTTATTATTATTTTTATGATAGCTGTTTGTATTTTATCTTAAAATGTAAGCTTTGTCTTGAATCCGGAAACTAGCATAGTGTAGGACATGGACGCATAGTGGCCGCAGAATATCGGTGTTACACTCAACGCAGCAGAAGATTAAGATACAAAAAATTTGCTAAAGATGTAGAGAAGGTAGATTATAAAGGACAGCAGGAGGGTCATAATGTAATAATAAGAACTAATAGTGGTGAAGCTTAGTGGTCGCGGAGGCGGTTCTATGCTCGCGCGCAGGGGACGGGCGTACTTTAATTGAATTAGGCTGTCGCGACTGAAGAGTTTCACCACCATTAGTTTTTATTACACTATGACAGGCTTCTACTTACATTTTTGCTAAGCTCAAAACAATGATAGGCTGGTTTCAGAGTCACGCTGACCGCTGGTGTGGGGTGGTCAGCTCGCGGTTCGCATTATGAAATTGACTATCGCATGTCAGTTTTAACTCTGAAATGATACAAGGCAACACCTAGCTCGTGGCCCGCGTCGCTTACCATTACAACCTGCACCGGCATCAGCGTGACGCTGAAACCAGCGATACTCGCGCAGTGCTAATGTTGTGGAATGCGATACAATCCTGACTCATCAGGCGAATCATGTGCACTGTGGTCCATTTGTTGCTGACCTACGACGTAGGTCAAGGTCGTCACCCTGTTTTAACGCTCAGGGCATCAGAACCTTTGACTATTTATTATAAGGACTAGCCTTGCGGTAGCATTTCCCCTCTGCCACGGTATAAGAACAATTGATCATGTGCATTTACATTCAATTTTATACCTTATCACTAAATGAGACAGCTTATAATTGCGAAACAATAATTTCGAACTTAGAAAGTTTGGGGTTCACACGAGAGTTCTTTTCATGATTTTTAAAGTACAAAATTAGAATGTAAAGTTATGGGGAATAAAATCCAAAGTTGTGGATTTTATGCTACCTCGCCCCCCGCAAAAAGTGGCAGAAATGTTTGTTAGTAAAATTACACGCGTAACTAGTCCCTATATTTTTAATTTTTTTATTTTATTGAATAAGGAAATTTACAATAACACAAATAAATGATGAAACCCGTCCCACGAAAACCTATATGGGTTTATCTGGGGAAGGGGCATATAAGTAGTCAAAGATCGGAACATGACAACATTATGCTGGGACCTATTTGCTGCTGTAGCATACAAAAAATTACATATTGTTCTTTTGATGTTTTGTTGTATTCTTGTTTTGTAAACTTGTTGTGATGTGAATTAATATTATGTGTGTGTTACTAATGCAAATAAGTTGTTTATCTATCTATCTTTCTATGTTATGGCAGTACAAAGTACGAAAGTGTGAATTAAATGGTTGAAAGTCATCGCCCTAGAACCACATAATTATGCTGACTTCTTAAAATTATTTCATTAAAAAAATATATTTTATTTGATACATAAGTGCATTCCGATTCCATATTAGTCAACGTTACAATAAACATTACGTTAAATTTCCAGGACCGCAGCCCCTCCCCGGCAATAAAATCCACAGCCGTCGTAAAATACACGGCCTTCCAGTCACCAGTGGGCTACGCTCGGTTACAATGTAACACAGACTTAAACCTGCCTCCGTCTAACTGGGGCGCGGCGATAGACTCCTATGGCTTGAAACAGATATTGACCAGAGATACCGGACTATCTAGGTGAGATGAGTTAGTGTTTTAATGTTTTAGAGATTAATAAGATAGGGTCCACCATAGAGCGTCAGTCGCGGCGTTGCGGATTAAATCTGCACGGACGATATGCCATGTACCAATCAGTTCTAACTTAATTAATATAAATATTTTTTTATTTACTAAACATTGTATTGTCATATATTAATAAATAAATAAAAAAACATGTACGTAATAGCGACTGCTCCCAAACGGTGAAGGAAAATATCGTGAGGATACCTGCATATGCTGAAGAAGAAATTATGATGTGTATGAAGACTTCACAAAGTCCAACCATATCTTAATCTTTTTCTTGTTAATACCTTCAATGTACAGACACACTTCTTTAAGGTGGTTGCAGAGGGGTCAATTTTATACAAAACTTTGACGCAGAATACGCGTAGACGGTATTAATAAAAGTAATATTTTATATATGGAAAAATAGTTTAGAAAATCTAGATGCCGCGTCACAAATAACATTTGCAATTTATAATATAATTACGAAGATATAAAGCTTTGCAATTTTTCATACAAAATTTTAAAAGCTTTATATCTTCGTAATTATATTATAAATTGCAAGTGTTATTTCTGACGCGGCATCTAGATTTTCTAAACTATTTTTCCATATATAAAATATTACTTATATTAATTCCGTCTACGCGTATTGTGCGTCAAACTTTTGTATGGACTGAAACCACCTTAACAGTAGATATTAGATATGATAGACTGTAGAAATACTTAATGAATGACTTAACATAACAGTCATACAGTAGTACCAGGTTTATAAGTCTTACCGATGTACCTGCGCAGTTGACAAATTTTAAAACCGCGCGAAATTATATTCACCAATCAGGATGCGCCACCTTAAATCCATATTCATATTCATATATTTATTGCAATCACATGGTACAGTTAGGTCTTATAAATCCGTTTACGCTATTGGCTTATTTGTTTTCGCGTCCTTTTCGCTGCTACCCGACTTTGCACCCTTTGATTACTAAATGACTTCGGGTTTGGTCGGGGACTCGGTCCTGCTCTGCGCAAACAAATATTGACGAGCGGAATTATTTTCCTGGTCGTACTGTACGTCGGTGTTTTTAGTGATGATGATGTTATTTGTGTGCAGTTTCCGTATGGCGCACATGTTTCCCGACTGCGTGGGCGAGGTGGATGTGATCTCCGGCTCGGAGTGCATCAAAGAGCTGCTTAAGTTGCCCTACCAGCCCAACGGCACTGTGAGTCCCGTATCATATCATTTTACACATGCACGTTGTTACAGAAACGTGCCATATTTGAATGGGTGCTTTAGATTTACTTAGACCATCAAACTGAATAACATTTGCATCGAGTAGCACAGCATGTGCTGTTGGAATGCAACGGGCTAGCACACTATCGGGCACAACACCTCGGATCACCGGGGTCTCTTCCAGAAGTCTTCGGCAGCATTAACAAGCTGGTGGGCTTTCTGGAGGAGTTGGGATGGCAGGAGTAGTCATTCGCACCTAACGAAAAATAGGCGCCTAAGTCGTCGAGTTGCGGAAAATGAGCCCGGTCAACCAATACCAATAACCAATACCAATGCATCGAGTAGGTAGTTATTGACATATTCTATGAAACGACCAATGTTTTCCCACCTATTCTATATTGATCCCATAGTCTTCTTCTTCTTATCGTGTAGGCAGCAACTAGCAAGCCCTGGTGTAAGAGTTTTTTCAAACTGCCTTACGGCCTCTGACGTGGTTTTTATAGGCTTATGTTTAACTTACCACCAGATATAGTAACATATAACAGACAAAAATAGTAAATGATCACCAAAATTAAACCCGCATTTTAATGTTAAATTATAACCAAAGTTTTAATATTTCGCTATTCTATTTAAGCAAAATGACTCCAAATAAATCATTATTAACCCAAAATTAGTAAATGATAACCAAAATGAAAACAGCATTTTAATGTAAAATTATACCCTAAGTTTTTACATCTTGCTATCCTATTTAAGCAAATTGACTCGAAAAGCGATGTCGAAGCGTGCATGCTCCGCTACGCTCCGCGGTTAGGAATTACACCCCTTACTTCTGTCAGCGAGGGGCCGGGCCTCCGCCGCTCCGCTACGGCCCGGTGCCAATGCCAGTACAGATAGGTTTTTTGGTAGCATTTGAAATTAAACAAGTAATGAATTAGATGAATCTTTAATTAGCACGAAAATTATCTTTATCTTTTATTTATTTTATTTTATTATATATATATATTTATTCTCTATCTTATCTTTCTTTTCTGGGGGCATATAATGCCCTCTCTTATCTACTTCCCACTCTCTCTCTCCCACGGCTTTTCATAATTTTTGCAGTCTAAAAACGTAACTTAATATGGCGTCATAATACTTTATTTGGTAATAAGCCTACATTTTCTGGCGATCATAGTGGTTTATTTAGGCAGAAATATCGCATTAATTTGCTCGCTAAGATTTGATGATCATTTACTACATTTGGTGCTCGAATACAATTTGAAGTGCAGTCGTGACTAAAATAGCTAGTACTATTGTAATTTTAGACTTTATTTTTCTGGTGTTAAGTATATATTTTTGGTAAAAAAACTAAGGGTATCAAAGCATTTTATGGTGGACATTATATTTAACCCCGTTTTTATATAATGACTACTACCAGAGATAGTAGCCGGGACCAAAGACTTCACGTGCCGTCAGAAGCACGTAATCATTTTTCTTTTCAAACAATCAGGTGATTCAGCCTGCAATGTCCTAACCATGGTCCAATAGTAAAAGTTGTTCAGTTTGATATTCTGGCACACCCCCAAATATTTATATTGAGGAATTGTATTCGCGCGCCGTCCATAATCTATCGTCTAATACTTGCTGCCAACGTCCCGCATGCGTGAGGCAAAGAGGATAAAGTATGAAACTGATGGAAAAAGGTCCTAAAGGACAAATCAATAATTTTTTATTTAAATGAATTTTTGTGTCCAAAACCTATGTCTATGTACATTAAAGGCCAGTCACACAGAGGCGGTAACGTAGGCTGGCCGGAGGCGGGATTATTTGTGATGTACGAGTTTATATGTACCCTGCGACCGAAATCCGGGCTGGGAGCGGCGCGGTGCGGCGGGGTACCGGGCAGAACGCTATGACAACCAGGCAACCGCGACGCGGACCGAGCCGTGAATATCGCGGCGGACCCTGGGTGGCAGGCCCCAGAACGCCTTCGCTTCCCGCAGGACCGCCGCAGGGCCGCTTTCCCGCAATAATTATATTACCTCCAAATAGTCAGTGGTCCATGACAAGACAAACATTTTGTCAAATGGTCCTTCATCACTAAAAGGTTAAAAACCACTGATATAACAAAACATACAATATTGGTCGGCAGGTAAGCATGATGGTGCACCGAGTGGAGAACACGCTACTCCTGGATGACTTCGACGTGTACGATTACCTCATGAAGTCAGAGTGGTCGTGGCTGAAGGACTTCTTCTACGAGAACATCGTCAAGACCATGTCAGAACAGGTAAATGTTATATTTAAGATTATCTACCCTCTGCCAAGCAGAGCAGTGAGCCTATACTAGTTTTTGGGTGTTTTCCCTGCCCTAAACCACAGTATAAGAAGGAGTATCCATTACTACATACAGTAAGGACACTCCCTTCCTCCCACAAACTTTTTACCTCACCCCCTCTATCGCCCTCCAGTAACCCGCCAGTTAACTAAGAAGAAGAATTAAGGTTCAATTTCTTTGGTTTCGCATGTGCTGACGTCATCTTGTCAATTTAAATTTTTTGTATGCAGTGTCCGGGGTGTGCCTAAACTAAATAAATGCATTTTTTATTCCTATAAGGATGAAATACTACGTCAGTCGAAAAAAAATTTCAATTTTCAAAATCTTGCGCAATCAGATTGCGTGGATTTAAACGATTCTATCGCATTCACGCTATCTTTCTCACTCTAGCGAATGACGTTCCTGAGCGACAGCAAAGGATGGAGATGTATTGTGTTCGTCAATATTTTACACATAAAACCAAACTTATGGCATTTTATTTTCATTCTCCTGTATGCAGGTTTCCTCATGATGTTTTTCTTTCTCCACCGAGCTAGTTATGACTTATGATATAATGATAAGTGGCGGTCGATCTGCGCCTTGTGAATGAGTCGCAAGCTCTCTTCCGCTCTGCCGAATTGTGTTAGCGCTTTACCCTCTTCAATACGGCTAAAACATTCTAGCCGTTATGTTAATTGGCGGGTTAAGAATCGCCGCTTTGTTAAGTTTAAAGTTTAAATGAATCCAGGAGCGTATGGGCCTGTCGCTAGCACCGTCGCCGAGCTCCGCGCTGCAACTGACGAATAAGTTCCTCTCGCACAGCGTGGCAGAGTCCGCGCCGCCCAGGGAAACCCCCGTCCAGCCCATGTGCATCGCCGGTATGTTATCTATGCATTTGCACTATTATATTTAACAAAATTAGCTGAAACTATTTCAAGGGGATGATCATACCATTGAACTTTCTCTATGGGACCAATATCGAAATCACAAAAAAAAAATCTGCTCTCCCATACATTTCAGAAGAGTTATGTTTGCAATTTCGAATGGGACTGCTGTTTTCATTTTCTTGTGACGTTTTTCAGTTTGATGGTCTGATCATCCCCTTAAAATAGTTTCCGCTAATTTTGTTAGACCTTATAAAACTATAAAAAAAAAACGGTCGCGATATGGTGTTTAGGTGTCTCTTACTACAAATCACAGACTTTTGTATTTCTGATATGTTTGTTAGTTTTTTTGTTTGTTCGAGTGTCACGCAAAAACTACAGGACCGATTTAGATGATTTACTTTCCATATTATCGATATCTCAGAATAACCTATTGTTTGCAATACGATAGTCACCAACACGATCGATATGATTGCACTATACAGAGTGTTATGGTAAACAGTTGCATTCATAGAGATCTAGAGAGATGCCAACCAATACGCTGAGTAGGAAACCTAGGTTCGCATTCCCACCAGTACCACGCGATAGAAACTATTTTGTTAGCTTGAATGTGCTCATTATCCATTGCGGTATCAGAACTCAACGTTCGAATAATCTTTAGTACTACGCAAGCATTGTAAACTATTTACACATAATATCTCGACTGGCTTTCAGCCTCATAATATATTGAATCATTACTCTCGCGAGCAATGTGTTCCGTTTTTGCGCATATTGCTGCGACCCTGGCACCGCCCCCTTTCACATATCCCTTTAGTTTTTGTGATCTGTGGTTGCATTACTTTAAGGGGCGATTGTACTCATGATACCGAACAACGTTTCCTAATAAACCTATAGGAATTTCGCGACAAAGAATGTGGACTTTCCATACTAAATGCAATCAGCTGATCGAAGGTTTAAATGAAAAGTCAAAAATATTTTTTCGAATTTCCTATAGGGAAACTTGTTCAATATCATGGGTACAATCACCCCTTAAAGTAATGTAACTGTTTACCCTAAATCCTTTTGGAATTTTTCTGGCCGTATCTTCTCTACAACGGAACAACTTCCGACGCAATGGTTACAGTCATAAAATGACGTCAACTATCAACAGGATGAAATTGATATCATTAGCATCTTTTGAAACTATGAATCTACCCATCAAACTGAACAACTTTTACTATGGGAGCAAACCGATAGGAGCAAAAAAAAATCTGCTTTTGCATACATTTGAGTCGTGTAGGAGGCATAGCAGATTGCAGTTTAGTATGGAACAACAGATTTTTTTTGTGCTCCGATCGGTTTGCTCCCATAGTAAAAGTTGTTCAGTTTGATGGGTAGACTCTTGGTTCTTCTTCTTCTTCTTATCGTGTGGGCAAGCCCTAGTGTCAGAGTTTTTTCAGACCGCCTTACGGCCTCTGACGTGGTTTTTATGTTACGACTACTACCACCAGAGATAGTAACTGGGACCAACGGCTTAACGTGCCATCCGAAGCACGGAATCATCTTTTCTTTTCAGACAATCAGGTGATTCAGCCTTCATTGTCCTAACCAACTGGGGAAAAACGCACAAAGTGACATATCACTAGGTAGGTGTCCCCCGAGGGAATCGAACCCACGACCTCCGTATCGAGAGCCCAATGCTCCAAACCATTAGACCACAGAGGCAGTTACTTTAAAACGATGCTAATGATATCAATTTCACCCTGTATATTATATTTAATTAAAAAAAAATTTGAGTGTAAATTGAGATACTTTGTTAAACAACGATAGTATTGTCTTCTATAGGCTCTATAGTTTTACTAGATAGGCAAGACTACATCGGATAGGCATATGGATTAGCAAATATTTTTATAGCATGGCCGACCCGTAACACATTTTTTCAACTTTTAATGTTTTGAGAGAGTCGGTGGCGCGTTGCGGAGAGGTATGGACACCCAATTATGGGGGTCCGGTTTCAAATACGCACAGACGACATGCCATGTACCAATGAGTTCTTCCTCACTTATGTACGTAGTACCGACTGCTCTCAAACGGTGAAGGATACCTGCATACGCTGAAGAAGAAATTCTGATGTGTATGTGAAGTCTACCAATCCGCATTGGGCACGCGTGGTGGACTAATGCCCATACACCCTCCCTGAGGGTAGGCCTGTGCCCTGCAGTGGGACGTTTATAGGTTATATTAGATGATGATGATGAATGTTTTATGTCTCAACAGGCCCTTTCCTTCCCGAACCGGAAACCCGGAAACCCGATCCAGAAGCCTCCGAACCGCCAAACGATCACCTCTACAACCGCAACGTTCTATGGACATTCGAGGACATTCACATGCTAATAGGAAGCGACCTACCAATCTTCGGCGACAAAGATCGACCCTGCGTCAGCCTGAGACTTAGAGACGCAAGAGAACCCATCAATGTGCTAACTGGGATAGACTATTGGCTAGATAACCTAATGTGCAACGTTCCAGAAGTTCTAATGTGCTACCATTTGGACGGCATAGTACAGAAATACGAACCAATGAAGACAGAAGATTTACCAAACATGGAGAACTCGAATTTCTCCCCTAAAGTCATAAGGAATGTGGCTCAAAATATCTTGTCGTTTCTGAAATCTAACGCGACTAAAGCCGGTCATACTTATTGGTTGTTTAAAGGTCCTCACGATGATGTTGTGAAACTTTATGATTTGACGTCTCTATGTCCGGATAGTATGGACAATCCATTCACGACGCCTGTGGCTATGCTTTTGTATAGGGTGGCTAGGAATATGCGTTTGACTAACAGGTCGAAACATGTCAAGGAGCTGTTGGAACATGTTATAGAGCTGTTGAAGGTGGAGAGGCATCCGCAGATTGTCGCGTCCTCGCATTATATGTTGGCGGATTTGTATGTGCCGGCTACTGTTAACCCGGCTTGTCCTGATTTTAAAGGTTGGTCTTTTTTCTTAAAATCTGTATTTTAAAGTTTTATAAAAGAAATGTTAACGGTTTTTATAATTTTTTTACGGGTAGTGATAACAGTTTCAGTACACTAACTTTTTTTGTTGATATCAACATGATTTTGCAAACATCTAAACAAATTACCCTCGTGCAGTGAGAAAGGAGGGAATCCTTTTTTTTTTGACAGATGTCGCTACGTGTTTTTTGTTTAATGTTTTCGCTGGAAACCCAGCTTTACACTTACACTTGTCAGGGTGGTCAGAAGCTTAGCTACAATTATCAACTATATTTTGATGTATTTTATTTTATATTACCATTAAACTGAACAATTTTCTCTATGGGGCAAGCAGCGAAATTAGGGAAAAAAAAATGTGCTGTTAAATACAAAACTACAATCATACTCTATCCAAAAACAAAATGTATGGGACAGCGGGTATTTTTTCGAAATTTCGATGTAAATCCCACCGAGAAAGTTGTTTAGTTGGCAGCTGGTATTTTTTCGAAATTTCGATGTAAATCCCACCGAGAAAGTTGTTCAGTTTGATCGTCCCCTTAGGGTTGAACCCACAGATTACCCCCAATAGATACCGCATACAAGGCCGCCGACGCGCACTACACATATATGATCTTGCACTGATATAAGCAACGAGGTAGCAACGATTTGAGTAGTGCGACCTTGAAATGGCCAATCACTTTGCGTTATTTCGTTCCCCGCTACCCGCACCTACGGCCAAAAATTGTGACTTCAGGCCTGTACAAAATTTTCATCATGCGGTATCTATTGGGGGTTATCTGTGGTTGAACCTCATCTGACAGCGCGAAATCGCATTATTTCACGCTCCAACCTTTTCTGTCAGGATCGTCATTTGCTAGAGCGAGAAAGACAGCGGGAACGCGATAGCACGCGGCAGCACCGGCAGTGCTGCGACCTTTGACTACTTATATAGGGACTAGTTACGCGTGTAATTCTACTAACAAACATTTCTGCCACTTTTTGCGGGGGGTGAGGTAAAATAAAATCCGCAACTTTGGTTTTTATTCCCATAACTTTAGATTCTAATTTTGAACGTTAAAAATCATGAAAAGTAGTCTCGTGTGAACCCCAAACGTTCTAAGTTCGAAATTATTGTTTTGCAATTATAGGTTGTCTCGTTTAGTGATAAGGTATAAAATTGAACGTACATGATTACTTGATCTTATACCGTGGCAGAGGGGAAATGCTACCGCAAGGCTAGTCCTTATAACAAATATTCAAAGGCTGCGACCTTTCTCGCTCTAGCAAATGACGTTCCTGAGCGACAGAAAAGGATAGAGCGTAAAAAAATGCGATACTTTGCTGTCATATGAGGCTCAACCCTTAAGCAGGCACTTCACTCACGTGAGAACTTCTCGGCGAGAATTTTCAAGTAAAATTACAATGAAGGGCATCCACACTCTCGTTCTCGGTCTTTCTCCTCTGTTCTCGGCGAGAATGAAGTGCCTGCTTTGTGCGGACACTACATTCTTGCCGAGAACAGCCGAGAACGGGAGTGTGGATGCTCTTCATTGTTCTCGTGGCGTCATAAGGCGTAGTAATTTTCGTTGATAGTTCTCGCCGACAAGTTCTCGCAAGGGTGAAGTGTCTGCTTTAGAAAACTGTCAACGAATCAAGAAAGCTGTATTTTTCAGACGAAAGTTCAGACGACGAGGGAGATGTGGAATTCCAAGAAGAACCAACTTCCGAAACAGAGAACGCTGACATTAACGAAGGAGTTGCTGAGTGCGACGGAGTCGAAGCTAGTACAAATAGGGAAGATGACGCGAGTGAGGAGGACAGCGCTAACGCGCTCGCGGTACAGACCAGGGGCTTAGCGCTGAGTAATATTGGTGATCGCGTGAGAGAGACAGGGACGGTGAGTTTTAGTTTTTAACCAACTTAAAAAGGGAGGAGGTTCTCAATTCGTCTGTTTTTTAAACCGACTTTAAAATAGAGATTTTCACATGGTTGTGTCAAAATGTCATCTGGCTAGTAGGCTCTTTACGAACGGCAACTTTTTGCAGCGATACAAACGCGCGTCTGTCAGTCGCGTGAATGCATCGCTACACTAGCAATTAACAGTTTGTATCGATTCAAACGCGTGATTTTAGCGAAGCCCACGCACGTTTGTATCGATACACACGCCCTTGTGCATTGGGACAAAGAATGTCGACGAATTACTGATCAAATATTACGATCGTTTTGCATCGTGGCTGTATCGCGTTTGCATCTATGATGTTTCGCGACTGAATCGATGCAGAAGCGATCCAAAAAGTCGCAGTGTGTAAAGGGCGTTGCTTACTCTAAAATTTGATTTCCTTATTTTCCATCAGATTCTGGTACACCTACACTATAAGGTCTAACAAAATTAGGTGAAACTATTTTAAGGGGATGATCAGACCATCAAACTGAACAACTTTCCCTATGGGACCAATATCAAATACGCGAAAAAAAAATCTGCTGTCCCATACATTTATATCGAGTAGGTTTGTATGGAACAGCTGATTTTTTTTAACGATTTTGATATTGGTCCCATAGAGAAAGTTGTTCAGTTTGATGGTCTGATCATCCCCTTAAAATAGTTTCAGCTAATTTTGTGAGACCTTATATACTATAGGTCCTATAGTATTTATTCTGTATGTATCTTTCCGTTTTGTGTACCTAATCTTTGTTTTTTCTCAATGATGGCTCCATAGTGAAAGTTGTTCAGTTTGATGGTGTAAACTTTTAATGTTAACCACCTCTCTAAATATTACAAAAATGTTTTACATTCATTTAGGTACGCTTTTATTAACTTTAGTACAGTACGACCAGGAAAATAATTCCTCTCGTCAATCTTCGTTTGCGCAGAGCAGTGCAAAATTAATGAATGAATAGCAGACTATGCATGCTTCGGCAGTGAAAAGAGCGCGAAAGTAATAAGCCAATAGCGGCAAGGTCAACTGCGCAGGTACCTCGGTGAGACTTATAAACCTGGTACTGTACGCGTTGTTTGAAAGTAAAACTTCAGTGCGTAATTTAATTTATTCTGTGCTTAAGACTTAAGATAACTTATTTTGTTTGTATCTTTCAGGATCCAAAATCAAAGCGGCATGCAAGTAAAGGTCTCGGTGTAGAGCCGCCGGCGCGTTGCGGGCGAGCTCTCCAACATGCACTGAAGGGGCTGCTGGCTCTACATAACGTTACTATAGACAAGTGCAAGGTTTGCTTATTTATACATCTATACTATTATAAAACTGTAACAGGAAGTTTGTCTGTACATTGAAGATATTAACAAAAAAAAAAGATACGATATGGTTTTTAGGTGTCCCTGATCCCATTTCACCAATTTTTGGATTTTTTGTCTGTCTGTTTGTTTGTTTGGGTGTTTGTTTGTTTGAACGAGTATCACGCAAAAACTACTGAACCGATTTTGATGAAACTTTTTTTGTTTGATAGCTTATGATCTGACTTAAAATCTGGTATATAATTTGTGCGGACGAAGTCGCGGGTTAACGCTCGTTTATAAATAAATATCTTGGAGCTTTGGAACAGAAGTTTGTCTGTACATTGAAGATATTAACAAAAAAGTTACGATATGGTTTTTAGGTGTCCCTGATTCCATATTAGCAATTTTTGGATTTTTGTCTGTCTGTTTGTTTGTGTGTTTGTTTAAACGAGCATTACGCAAAAACTACTGCACTGACTTTGATGAAACTTTTTTATTTGATAGCTAATGATCTGACTTAAAAATCTAGTATATAATTTGTGCGGTCCAATTCGCGGGTTAATGCTCGTAAATATATAATATTGATTGTATCTATACAGGGTGAAATTGATACCATTAGCATCCTTTTAAACTAAGAGTCTACCCATCAAATTGAACAACTTTTACTATGGGAGCAAACCGATCGGAGCAAAAAAAATCAGCTGTTCCGTAGTAAACTGCACCCGCCGCCGCCGCCTACTCGACTCAAATGTATGCAACAGCAGTTTTTTTTTGCTCCGATTGGATTGCTCCTATAGTAAAAGTTGTTAGTTGTTGTAGATGGGTAGACTCTGAGTTTAATAGGTTGCTAATGATATTAATTTCACCCTGTATATAAGGTCTAACAAAATTAGGTGAAACTATTTTAAGGGGATGATCAGACCATCAAACTGAACAACTTTCTCTATGGGACCGATATTGAAATCGCGAAAAAAAATCAGCTGTTCCATACAAACCTACTCGACCTAAATGTATGGGACAGCAGATTTTTTTTCGCGATTTCAATATTGGTCCCATAGAGAAAGTTGTTCAGTTTGATGGTCTGATCATCCCCTTAAAATAGTTTCACCTAATTTTGTTAGACCTTATATTGTACCTATGTACAGGTTTCAACTTAATATGCTGACGGGTTTTTAAGAGGATGATTAAACCATCAAGTTAAACACCTTCTTCTATAGGACCAAATTCGAAATCGCGAAAAAAATCTGCTGTTTCATACAAAACTGCAATCCTACTTGACCTAAATGTATGGGACAGCGGATTTTTTTTCGCGATTTGATATTGGTCCCATAGAGAAAGTTGTTCAGTTTGATGGTCTGATCATCCCCTTAAAAAGGACGAAATTGATATCATTAGCATCCTTTTAAACGTAGAGCGTCACTTGACGATCTACGCTTTTAAACTACCCATCAAAATGAACAAGTTTTACTATGGGAGCAAACCGATCAACCGACTGATGGAAGGATGCTAATGATAACAATTTCACCCTGTATTTTTTTAATTTTTCTATTAATTGGCTGACGATGACACTTCTATACCTTCCTCTCTTTTTGAACAGGAAGAAGAACGAGAACGCCTCAGACAACAAATAATAATAGAAGAGCAACATCCCAAAATGGCGAACCCATACGAACCTATAAAAATGAACTACGAACCTATAACCGAAAAACAAGAAACCAAGGAGCACGTCTCAAGAAGCCGGCGACGAAAGCGAGAGCGAAAAGAATCTAATGTTTCTGGAAATTTCTTATTAGAAACATCACAAAATGTGGATAAGAACGCAATTTTGATCCGTAAAGAAAACAAGTCTTTTCCTTCGTGGCATGAACCGAATCGAGATGACAATTTTGCATGGAAATTGCATTTAAAGACACTTTTGTATGAGAAGATATGCTTAGCTTACGCTACGCTGGCTGAATATAGTTACGCGAATGAACAGTATGGTTTCTCGCTGAAGTATATTGATATGGCGAGCAAATGTCAGAAGTTGTTGAGCAATATGATTATTAAAAGTCGGGTTGTTGATGCCAGTTGTTTGATTGGGAGAGTTGGTAAGTTTATTGAATAACGAGCGTTAACCCGCGACTTCGTCCGCACAAAGTCAGATCATAAGCTATCAAACAAAAAAAGTTTCATCAAAATCGGTTCAGTAGTTTTTGCGTGATACTCGTTCAAACAAACAAACACCCAAACAAACACACATACAAACAAACAGACAGACAAAAAATCCAAAAATTGGTGAAATGGAATCGGGGACACCTAAAAACCATATCGTAACTTTTTTTTTGTTAATATCTTCAATGTACAGACAAACTTCCTGTTACAGTTTTATAATAGTACGAGCGTTAACCCGCGACTTCGTCCGTACAAATTATATACCAGATTTTAAGTCAGATCATAAACTATCAAACAAAAAAAGTTTCATCAAAATCGGTTCAGTAGTTTTTGCGTGATACTCGTTCAAACAAACAAACAAACACACAAACAAACAGACAGACAAAAAATCCAAAAATTGGTGAAATGGAATCAGGGACACCTAAAAACCATATCGTAACTTTTTTTTTGTTAATATCTTCAATATACAGACAAACTTCCTGTTACAGTTTTATAATAGTATAGATATTTTGCACTTCGCAAGCACTACATTGACTTCATAAGAATGCCATGAACCTTATTAATATGTAAATGTATTTAGGTATTTTTTTAAACTTTATAATTTAATTTTATAATTTTGTATGTACCTATGTTAGATTTAGATGTTTAGAGCAGTTGTTTATTCATCTGCCTTCATTTCCTCATCTCCCACTCAAGACTTTAGGGAGAAGAGAGGGGCTGAAAATCCCGTGCCAGCACATGCTGAGCCTCGACCTTTTGCCTCATTCCTGTAACTCTATATTATTTTGTACTTTAGATTGTAAGAAAAACGAAGGCAATAAATGATTTTTTAATTTAATTTAATTTTTGAAATCTAGCCAAGAGTGTGTCGGACACGCCAATGTTAGGGCTCCGTAGCCAGTATATGATGGCTGTTTAACTTATTTAATTATTTCTTATCATCCGTCGTAATTCTTATTGAAAGTACTTATATTTTTAGATTTGTCCCTTAGTCTTTTCATTTATGGTCAAAAAAAGAAACACGTGGACATAGTGTGAAATAAATGATATACCTACATACATACATTTATTCTCTGGAGCATGGCGGCATACCTGCAAATCACAGGTGATAACGATACCACATGAGCATCACTGGGGTTTCAGATGATAGAGCGCAAATACATACATACATACATACATAAGCTCACACCATTGTCCCATGGGGGTAGGCAGAGACCACGGACTGCCACACACTACGACTCTGACATACCTCTTTAGCCTCATTGACATTTATCTTTTCATGCACTTCCGTCGATTGAGGGTGCTACGCACTTGTCCTTTTCGGAAAAGATCATTGATTTGATCATGGTATGTTTTCCTCGAACGGCCTCTCCCAACACTTCCGCTCACCTTTGCTTGATAAATTTCATTCGTAAGTCTTCTTTCATTCATTCTCACTACGTTACCGAACTAGAGCGCAAATATTTTGAGATATAATGATTTTGTTTCTAAGTGTGTTTTGTTCGAGCTCGAGAGGTTCAAAAGTTTTTTGCACTCGATTCTAAGGCAGAACCTTTAGCAATACTGATGAGGTGCATCTAAAATCTACTTTATGTACCAACTACACCTTACGCATCCAATGTCTCCGCAGGCGACAATTACTTCCAACTAAGCAAGAACTGGCACTGCCTCCCTCAGTTCAAGAAACAGTTCGAGACGGACCACGACGTGGACAGCAAGCTGCGGCTTGAAATAGAACACGATATGACCGAGGAGGTGGACGGGGAAGCCGGCGACGAGTTCGACTTAGGTAACTATGATAGATTACTTCCTACTAAGCAAGTATTGGCTCAGCGTCTCTCAGTTTAAGAAACAGTTCAAGACAGATCAAGACGTAGACATCAAGCTACGGCTTGAAATAGAACACGATATGACCGAGGAGGTGGACGGGGAAGCCGGCGACGAGTTCGACTTAGGTAACTATGATACATTACTTACAACTAAAACTAAGCAAACATTAGTTTAGCGTCTCGCAGTTTGAGAAACAGTTTCTAGACAGATCAAGACGTAGACATCAAGCTACGGCTTGAAATAGAACACGATATGACCGAGGAGGTGGACGGGGAAGCCGGCGACGAGTTCGACTTAGGTAACTATGATAGATTACTTCCTACTAAGCAAGTATTGGCTCAGCGTCTCTCAGTTTAAGAAACAGTTCAAGACAGATCAAGACGTAGACATCAAGCTTCGGCTTGAAATAGAACACGATATGACCGACTAGCTAACTATGCTAGACTAGCTGGTGCCCGCGACTTCGTCTGCGCTTCGTCTGGACAATTCACACAATATCTTTATAAATTGTAGCTTATGTGTTATTCTGATGTATAAGCTATATTATTGTAAAGTTTCAATAAAATCCATTCAGTAGTTTTAACGTGAAAGAGTAACAAACATCCATCCATACTTACAAACTTTCGCGTTAATATTTGTATGATTACTTGCAACTAAGCAAGCATTGGCTCGTCGTCTCTCAGTTTAAGAAACAGTTCGAGACCATCAAACTAAACAACATTCAATGTGGAGCCAAAATCCTAAGGAAAAAACTGCTGTTCCATAGGAAAAGTCAATAGCTTCTCGACCCAAATGTATAAAGGTGTTTAGTTTGATGATCTGAAACACTCTGTTCAATATGTAATACATAAAATTTTGCACCCTGTATCATCATCATCATCAGCCTATAAACGTTCCCCTTCAGGGCATAGGGGCCTACCCTCAGAGAGGGTGTATGGGGATTAGTCCCAATGCGGATTGGTAGACTTCACATACACATCAGAATTTCTTCTTCAGCGTATGCAGGTTCCTCACGATGTTTCTCTTCACCGTTTGAGAGCTGTCGGTATTACGTACATAAGTTAGAAAAACTTATTGGTACATGGCATGTTATCCGTGCGGATTTGAACCCGGACCCCCATAACTGGGTGTCCATAGCTCTCCGCAACGCGCCACCGACGCTCTCACCCTAACATTTAATTTATGTTACAGACATAACGCTCCCGACAAATGAAATGCAGGCGATGTTGATGTCCTGCTCGCACTACAGGCGCGGGGTCGCGGCCACGCGAGACAAGAGAAGCGAGCTACAACGCCGGCTGGCTTCCGTCAACAACGAATTAGCTGTCAGATACATGAACGATGCTCAACGTGAGTTATATATTTATTTTTAAAACAATACCGAAGTACCGGGCTCACTCCGGATAGAACAGACGTCACACTGGACAGAATTTCGGTACTAGTGAAACGTGGATGTTCTGAGGTTTCAGAATATCTCTGACTACCCCCTCGGGGAATATAGTCGTGATCATTTACTATGCTATGAATACCGAAGTATAACAATTCGGCCAAGAGCGAGTTGCTCTTGATAGGGTTGCATAGTCATTGCATAAAAGTTTACCCTGATATCTATTATAAAACTGTAACAGAAGTGTGTCTGTACATCGAAGATATTAAGAAAACAAAGTTACGATATGGTATGAAAATCGTTGATTTGGTGTTAAGGACTCCTAAAAACCATATCATAATCTATTTCTTATAAAAATCTTCAATGTACCTATATTTATAGAATAAATTAAAAATATGATTACAAATAAGCGATACCTACTAAGTGACAAGTGTTATTTACAACAAAAAAGATACAAATATACAATACGAGCTTTAACCCGCGACTTTGTCCGCACAAATTATATACCAGATTTTAATTCAGATCATAAGCTATCGAACAAAAAAAGTTTCATCAAAATCGGTTCAGTAGTTTTCGCGTGATGCTCGTTCAAACAAACAAACACACAAACAAACAAACAGACAGACAGACAGACAAAAAATCCAAAAATTGCTGATATGGAATTAGGGACACCTAAAAATCTTAACTTTTTTTTGTTAATATCTTCAATGTACAGACAAACTTCCTGTTATAGTTTTATAATAGTTTAGATAACCATTAACCTAAAGAAAAAACAAAATGTATACTATAAATACAGACATACATACTGTAACAGTTTTATAATAGTTTAGATGTTTCAAACCGTTATGTCCCTCAACAGAAATCTACGTAAAATACCTAGAAGAGCCAGACCAAAAGGATCCTAAGGCTAAGCTGCTGCAGAAGCAGTTCTCGACGATGTCGCGCCGCTCGCTGGAGTGCCTCGACGAGGCGACCGACATCTTCGAGCAAGTGAACGACGTGCCTAACTTGGCGCTGCTGTATTGTAACAAGGGACGCTATATGAGGTTCAAGGCTCATTGCTCGCAGGGCGACTTTAAGTTAGTATCGTTTTTAACTCTAGAGAAACTTTTAATCATCATATCAGCTAGATGTCCGCTGCTGGGCATAGGCCTCCCCCCAAGGATCGCCACAACGACCGGTCCTGCGCTACACTCATCCATTCCCGCCACCTTCACCAGGCCGTCGGTCCACCTTCTGAGGGCTCACTGGCTACCCACGCCACTCGAGAACTCTTCGGCCCCAAGGAAAAGGAAAAGTATGGGCCAAAGCCCGTACCTGGTCCACCACGCGTGCCCACTACAAGTCATAGCATCATGGTCCGTCTCTCCGCATGCATGCGGCAAATATGTCCCGCTTAGTCCCCCACTTCAGCTGAACTCTTTTTAGGCATACGTCCGATATACCAGTTATACTTACTTACTTACTTACTATGCTGGTTCAGGGACCCGAAGTGGGTCTAGGCCTCCGACAAAAAGCATTCATCTCTTTTCTGTGTTATCTCAGTCCACTTGGACTCTAGCTCCTCAAGATCCTTGGTAATCTGGTCTATCCAGCGATATCTGGGCCTGCCCACTGGGCGACGCCAAGAGGGTCGCCACAGATACGCTCTCCCTCTCGCGCTCGCTCTCTCTCTATACCAGTTTTGGCATAGTATTTTTTTAGAAGCTAGACAGGTATGTCAGGATCGTAGCAGGTGGCGTTCCGTTGTCTCTGCCTACCCCAGTGGGAGACAGGCGTGAGAATATCTATGTATGTATGTATTTTTTTTTGAGTAGCCCATATCCCATCCTCCAACCATCTCTGTCCTAAACATGCTCTGGCGACGCGTCATCGAAAGCATCCAGATCGTCCTGCCACCTGTTCCTAGGACGACCTGGACGCTGACGACCGTTTTCTGGGATCCAGGGTGTGACCAAGAAAAATAAATACTCGTTTAGTAAATATTTTTTCCCCACAGCTCAGAGAAACGAAGCTACTACAACCAAGCGGAAGGGTTATACCAGACGGCGCTCAAGCTGCTCGGGCCCAAGGAGAGCTGCGGCGCTATATCAGTGTGGGAACTGGTCTCGTGGGAACTGTCCTGCCATCTATACACCAGGGCCGTGCTCATGCAGGACACTCCCGGCAACTACGCGCTGGTATATTATACATTGCACTGTAAAATGCATAAGATCATCACCATCTCAGCCGATGGACGTTCACTGCTGGACATAGGCCACCCCCAAGGATCGCCATAACGACCGGTCCTGCGCTGCCCTCATCCAACGGGATCCCGCCGCCTTCACCAGGTCGTCGGTCCACCGCGTGGGGGGCCGACCCAAGCGACCCGGTTTTTTCCGGTACGCGGTTGCCACTCAAGAACTTTTCGGCCCCATCGGCCGCCGGTTCTGAATAAGATGAAATGTGTAAAATAAGATCGAAAAAAGTGGAATGAATGTTTCTTGTCTGTAGCATCGCGTCGGTGGCGCGTTGCGGAGAGGTATAGACACCCAATTATGGGGGTCCGGGTTTGAATTCGCACGGACAACATACCAATGAGTTTTTCTAACTTATGTACGTAATACCGACTGCTCTCAAACGGTGAAGGAAAACATCGTAAGGAATCCTGCATACACTAAAGAAGAAATTCTGATGTGTATGTGAAGTCTACCAATCCGCATTGTGGACGTGTGGTGAACTAATGGCCATACACCCTCTCTCACGGCAGGTCTGTGCCCTGCAGTGAGACGTTTATAGGATGATGATGACGTAGTACGTAGTATTAAGTACTTGATATTTGTTTTTCTACAGTTTCTATATTAATAAATTGAATTTCGTTGCAAAATAAAAGAAATGAATGATTTAAAAAAAAACTATAAAGTTAAAAAATAATATTGCAGCTGATGACTTTTTCGTTCGCATCATAAGAACATTAATTTGTTTTATCGAAGTCGCTGTCAAGCCGGTACGATTCGCGATTTGCATTAGTTTTTTGGCTTGGCGTGCAACCGACTTCGATCGAACAAATTAATGTTCTTATGATGCGAACGAAAACGTTATCAGCTGCAAATTTATTTTTTAACTTTTTAGTTTTTTTGAAGGCGGTTTTAATTTTTAACCGACTTCATTTGTTAAAATTTTGTTTATCTTATGAGATTCACCACTGAAAATTATGATTTTCAGTGGTGAATTCAATAGTTCAATTTAATAGTAGAGCTTTAAATTAATAAACGCACTAACCGTAACCGGCACTATGATTTTCAAAGGTTCCCCTCGATTTCTCTGGGATGCCATCATCAGATCCTGGTTTCCTTATCATGGTACCACCCTTGGGATATCTTCTTTCCAACAGAAAAAAAAACATAAACATTCATAAACGTCGAAGTTATCCGCGAACACACATAAAAAAAACATATACGTTCGAATTGAGAAACCTCCTCCTTTTTTGAAGTCGGTTAAAATAAAAAGCTGTGCTGCCTACTTTATTTACCCAATGATTCTAATGTAATGCCCTTTGTTTCAGGAAGTGACGGAGGTGGCGGAAGCGTTCAAGCACGCTCTCAAGTACTGCCTACTGAGCCCCGGGCCGAGGCAGTACCTGTACCAGTTCCGAGCTGCCATGATATACCACAGGCTTGGCTCCCTCTACCATTCACAATACAGGTATGTTATATCTCGCTTTACAGGGTGTTAGGGTAAACAGTTATTATTTGGTTTTAAGGGCTTGGTCAATTCTTCCTCTGCCTCTGACGTGGTTTTTATGTAACGACTACTCCCACCAGAGATAGTAGCCGGGACCATCCGATCCAGCACGGAATCATCTTTCTTTTTAGACAATCAGGTTATTCAGCCTGCAATGTCCTAACCAACTGGGGAAAAACGCACAAAGTTACATATCACTAGGTGTCCCCCGTGGGAATTGAACCCACGACCTCCTTGTCGAGAGCCCAATGCTCTTAACCATTAGACCACGGAGGCAGTTAATGACCAATAGCTACCGCGACCTGGACAAATTTATTGTAGCTGTAGGGTTAACAGTTGCATAACTTTAAAGGGTGATTGTAACCATGATACTAAACAACATTACCTAAGAAAACATTTCCATATTAAATGCAATCAGCTGATCGATTATTTGTATGAAAAGTCGAATTTTTGCAAATTTCCTATGTTTCTTGGAAAGTTGTTCAGTATCATGGGTAATCACCACAGAACATTATAAGACGGGTTAGAAATGCAAAGTTGTGCTTTTGCTTCGGCGACGGCTGTCGCCACTTGTCTTCCCGCTCACGCTGCTACAACTACTCATGCCTTCTCGCTCGCACCACGCCGCGCGCCTTATGGTGTTATGCAAATCATTGCATAACCTGTGGCGACACGTTCCACGCCTACTTTGCACTTATAACCGCTCTTATAATGTTCTGTGGTAATCACCCCTTAACTTAAAGTAAAATCGAATCCTTTTATTTTATTACTTACAATGTCTTACATCTCACTATCTCACTAATATTATAAATGTGAAAGATTGAGATGATTTTAGGATGTTTTTGTGGCTCAATCACGCATAAAAGGCTAGCACACAGATAGAATATGTTCTGGATTAACACATACGATACTTAACACAGATAAAGTCGCAGGCGTCGCGGGTAACAGCTATTAGAAAGAGTTTTTGGCGGTGATTCGAAGTTTTATTGTTTATAGTGAGTTTTGGTTCGTAAAATTGGTGTTGTTTTGCGTAACAAAGTGTCGTGCAAGTAAACAATATAAATAACAGTGAAATATGATGGAGTATGGGTCCGTAAACAGGAAAAGTGTTTCTTCATTTTTAGCGCGGCAAAGCGATCGGTTCACCTCTTTTTCCTGTGGACTTCTACGTTTCCTGCGACTTTCGATTGTCTCCAAAAACTCCTAAGAAGCGTCTAAACGTCGAACACCAACGTTTTGTTAGGCTTTAAGATTATGAAGATTTTGTTTTACTAGAAGATATGGCCTAAAGGTCTTGTAACCGGGCCAGTAAAAAAATTAATAAAAAAAAAAACTATAGGAAAATATTGTAGTAGAAAAGACAATTATCTCGAAATGGTTTTAGATTCAGCACTCAAAAAAAAAACTTGGCATACTGAATTATTACCTCACTGTATGGGAAGCTTGCTAGTGATGTATTTCGGATGATAATGAGACTGCAGTCTTGATATACTTAGCATATGCTCACGACCATATTCCCCGAGGGGGTAGTCAGAGATATTATGAAACCTCAGAACATCCACGTTTCACTAGTAGTACCGAAACTGGGTCCAGTGTGACAGGGAGTGAGCCCGTCGCCACTTGTAATGAAGAGTAAGTACAATACATACCTCGAAATTGAAGCATGTAGGTTTCCTCACGATGTTTTCCTTCACCGAAAAAGCCAGTGGTGTTACAAATCGCACATAAATTCCGAAAAACTCATTGGTACGAGTCGGCCCGGACGGGGATCGAACCATCGCCTCCAGCACGGCAGGCAAGGTTACTCACCACTGGACCATCACGGCTAACCACGTATAAATTTTTTTAGCCTATTTCTTCCCACTGCTGGGCAAAGGCCTCTCCCCTGCTCTTCCACTCGTTCCTGTTGTGGGCAACCTCTGGCCATTGGTCGTCAAATTTGTCCAGGTCACCACGCCACCTCTTCCTCGGTCGCCCTGGACGCCGCCGATGATTTTTGCCCATCTCTCTGGATGCATCCGAAAGACATGACCGGCCCAGTCCTATTTAAGTTTGGCACTTTTCTCTCCGACGTCGGCTATTTGAGTTTTGGAGCGCAACATGGTGTTTCTGAGCCGGTCGGTTCGTTTAACACCTAGAATGCTGCGCTCCATCGCTCTCTGGCAAACCTTAATCTTGGCCTTTTGGACCTCAGTGAGTGACCACGTTTGAGCTCCGTATGGGCAGGATACACATGTCGATGAGTCTACGTTTAAGCGAGAGCGGGAGTTCTCCCTTCATCAGCTCCTTCATGGACCAGAAGCTCTTCCAAGCGTTGTCGACGCGTCGTTCGACTTCCTTGTCTTGCCTGTTTTCGAAGGAGACTATCTGGCCCATGTAAATATACTCATCATATACTTGATGATGTTTATTTCCCAAATTATGATATGATGTGTGCACAGAGTAGCACACAAAGCGATCGTGAACTTACGTAAGTTGGCAGTAAGCACTTCAGTGCAATGCGGTAAATGCATGAAAATGCTGACCAGTTACAATGCGCTTTGTACACTCACCCCAGTCCAGTAGTAAATAAATTAGGCAATCTATCTCAAAAGTGATGTATTTAACCATCGCTCCGTATACATACTAGCCCAGTAATTTTACGGAGTTTTGTTAGGCGGGGTAGGGAGTATTTATTAATTGGACTTTAAAACTGTAACCTGCACCATTTGGTGACACAAAGATCTTAAAACATATTTAAAAAAAAAGGCTACGCAACATAGAAATCGAAATTGTGTGTCCCAGAAGGCTTTAAAATTAAATATCTTTGACATTGTCACACAAATTATCTAGTCACATTTAAAGTACCTGGACTTGTATTATGATGACTAGACAACGATATAGAATACATATATAGATACAAACATCCATGACTCGGGTACAAATATTCATGTTCATCATATAAATATTTGTCCCTTACGGGATTCGAACCCGCGACCCTCGGCACAGAAGGCAGGTTCACTACAGACTGTGCTACCGGGGCGTCAAGGCCGGGCTTTAAATTAATAATATTAATACCAATGCACTCATTTGACTTAGATTTAACAATATACATAATTTTTTAGCAATAAAATAGGCATTTAAATTTAAAAAATGAGTTTTTATTACAAAATACGAATGTATTTTTCAAAACCTTCTAAGTAGACAAAAATATTTACACCATGTTTGAAGTATGTATAATGGTAAAGCCTTAAACATATGCAAAAAAAAATTTACCATCAGGTTTTTTAGAACGAGATAATAGCAAAATTTTAAAATTGAAACTGTTGCAGACGTGATTTTTTTTTAATTTTGGTACATTTCTAGGCTCAAATCGGCTCTTAAATATTATACCGAAAAAAAAATCAATTATTAATTAGTCCCGGCTCAAACCGTAAAATGACTGGTCTATAACATCGTTTTTGAATTAAAAAGGCCACGTGATACTTGATTTACGACTAACATGATTGTTTTAAAATCCCACCTTCCTTCCAGAATAACTCACGAAGACGGCCCCAAAAGGCGGACTCTCCTCAACGCGACGCGAACAAACTACGAGCAAGCGGCGAACATGTTTGCGAGCCTCGAGGACGCGAGCATGTTCGTGACCGTGCAGCTCGAGCACGTGGCTCTGCTCGAAGCGCAGGCCGCCGGTGAGTTCATCATCATCAGCTTATTAATACTGACAATCAAATAACTTTAAGTTCGTTTCTGGCCCAACGCATTGCCCTGGAGAGCAATCGCGCTAAGTAAATCGCAACTGAACCATGATTGGACCGCGTGCGAACGACAACTTTTAACACATTCGACAATTTTTGACAGCCGTTAGAGCCGTTTTGACAGATCGCTCAGACGTTAAAGGCTGTCAGTCACATAGTCATCATCATCTTATTTAAGAGCTACGCTCTTGTCGGTGGAGTATTCGCCAATCCTGTCTCCTTTCCGCTAGTCTCTCGAGTTCTTGATACGACACGAAATCAACCTTTTCCTTCACTTGGGATAGATAACTCTGTCTAGGTCTTCCTCTGCCTCTCTTCCCCTCTATCTTCCCATTCAGTATGGTTTAAAGAAATTGTCGTTTCGTATCAAGTGTCCGATCATTTTTCCCCTCCGGTTTTCGATTATTTTTAACTTTCTTTAACCATTCTTAACACCTCTTCATTTGTTATGAGTTTCGTCCAACTTATCCCCTCCATTCGCCTCCAACACCACATCTCAAAAGCTTCCAGCCTATCTCCAACTCGTTTAGTCAATGTCGACGTCTCGCTACCGTACAGTGCAATGCTCCAG
Source organism: Agonopterix arenella (assembly GCA_927399405.1). Lineage (NCBI taxonomy): Eukaryota > Metazoa > Arthropoda > Insecta > Lepidoptera > Depressariidae > Agonopterix > Agonopterix arenella. Next base: position 12,352,699 of record OV656711.1, on the reverse strand, counting down.
ATGTATACTTTAATTAGGTGTTTTCGGTCACATAGTAAATAAGTCAAATTTAGCGCGATACGGAATTAAACACATTTGAATATTAATTGGATTGCAATGTGATTCGAACTGAAATTGGATTAGGATTGAACTTGGATGTTTTAAATTAACGCGATCCTGGCCATCCAACGGGTGAATGCCGCAAGCGTCATGGGCTCGTTTAGACTAGAAATGAACCGCGAAAAATTCTACGAATAGTACATACATACATACATACATACATACATACATATACTCACGCCTGTGTCCCATAGGGGTAGGCAGAGACAACTGATCGCCATCGGCTACGATCCTAACACACCTCTTTGGCCTCTTCCACAGTCATAAGTCGTTTCATACACGCTCGTCGGTTTCGGATACATTTGATCTCCGAATAGTAATTATGGCAAATAAATGAAATGAATGAGTTAAGATTTTTAATTATATTTATGTTTTTATACTATTACGATAGCGTAATAGTAAAGGTTAATAGTAGTGGTACTATTAACCACAATACTGTATTTTTCCTCAATAAATATTTACCTATTAACTTTAGATAATGATATATTGCATTTCACAAATAATACTATATTTTTAGGGATAATGATTGTTAAAAAATATTTATTAGCAAATCCGCCATGCATATTATGTGAAAATATTTATTTATTTTATTACGGTTCAATAGATACAAGCCCTTTAACACAGGAGCCACAACGCAGCGGACGCAGCGGGGGCGTGGTCATCAATACGGATTTAAATTAATTTATCCAATTAGTTTTCCTTTGAGAATAAGTTAATTGTATACATACCAGTGTGGGCATTAATCGATCAATTATTTAATCATTTAATTAATATCAGTAGAATATTTTGTAGAATGTTTTTCTATGTTACCTAATATATTTAATTAATGTCAATCAGATTACATTAATAATATCACTTAAATTAATAATAGGTACATTCTTTTATTATTTGTTCTTCAAAAAACATTATTCCGAATAATTACATACAGCAATGTTATGATCTACATAATATCCTAGGCGTGAAAAAATTACCCTATAAAACTAGGGAAAAATATCCTAAGATATGTTCGCTGCGGATGACGTCATCAGCATTCCTTGCTCAAAAATACCGACGCCCCTCCCGCATTGACGGATAATGCGAGTGCAGTGCGCGCACTTCGTTGCGTTGCGGCTCCTGTGCGTGCGTACCTTTAAAGGTAAGACGGACGGACGGAGCGCGTAGGCTTTGTAATAGGGTCTAATTGGCAACCTTTAGTTACGGAAGCCTAATAATATGACAACTACAGTAACCTCGCTCCCGTTCGTTCAGTATCAGTACTGCTTGCATAGTGTCCTTTATGTGACGTGTAATTTGGTGAGTTGGCATCGCGTCACTAGCTAGACAAAGTTGTTAATTATAAATCCTTTTCATAATTTGAGTTGAACGCGGCGCTTATATTAATGCTTGTCCTGAGTAAACACAAATCTAACAACGTTACATATTTACCGAACGAATTATAATTTTTAATACTGTAACACGTTTTAGGCCAAATGTGTTTTTGTCTTTGACTATTTATTATAAGGACTAGCCTTGCGGTAGCATTTCCCCTCTGCCACGGTAAAAGATCAATTAATTATGTGCATTTACATTCAATTTTATACCTTATAACTAAAGCCTATAATTGCGAAACAATAATTTCGAACGTAGAACGTTTGGGGTTCACGCGAGACTACTTTTCATGATTTTTATCGTTCAAAATTAGAATCTAAAGTTATGGGAATAAAATCCAAAGTTGTGGATTTCATGTTACCTCGCCCCCTGCAAAAAGTGGCAGAAATGTTTGTTAGTAGAATTACATGCGTAACTAGTCCCTATATAAGTAGTCAAAAGTTTTTGTACATAAAATGATACGCCCAAAACTCACTCGACATTGGCATAAATGCAGTTTTACACACAAGCAAAACGCTATAATTGTAAATAATGAAAACGCATTCTTTATCAATCAATTTAATCTGGGCTACCTATTACGGTTCACAATATACGAGTACAGCTCTTTAAGGGTTGAGCCTGGCATCACGGAATCGCATTTCTTCACGCTCCATCCTTTTCTGACGCTCAGGGACGTCATTTGCTAGAGCGAGAAAGATAGAGGGAATGCGACAGCACCGGCAGTGCTGCAACCTCTCAGGCTATAGCAAATGACGTTCCTGAGCGACAGAGAGTTCAAAAGATACAAGCCCTGTAAAGGTAAGACGGACGGACGGAGGGCGTAGGCTTAGTAATTGGGTCTAATTGGCAACCTTTGGTTACGGAAGCCTAATAATATGATATGGCAACTACAGTACCCTCGCTCACTTTCGCTCAGTATCAGTACTGCTTGAATAGTGTCCTTTATGGGACGTGTAATTTGGTGAGTTGGCATCGCGTCACTCGCTTGACAAACTTGTTAATTGTTAATCCTTGTCATAAATTGAGTTAAACACAGCGCTTATATTAATGTTTGATTGTCCAGAGTAAACTTTAAATATTTACCGAATTTACATTGTTAATTTGTTTTTAATACTGACACGTACCTATAATAAAACTTTGATGGTAATTTTTATTCAAAATTTCATAAATTACTTATAGTTATCGAGCGAGTGTCGGTGGCGCGTAGCGGAGAGGTGTGGACACCCAATTATGGGGGTCCGGGTTCGAATCCGCACGTACAACATGCCATGTACCAATGAGTTTTTCTAACTTATGTACGTAATACCGAATGCTCTCAAACGGTGAAGAAAACCATCGTGAGGAAACCTGCATTCACTGAAGAAGAAATTCTGATTTGTATGTGAAGTCTACCAATCCGCATTGGGCATTCGTAGTTGACTAATGCCCATACACCCTCTTTGAGGGTAGGCCTGTGCCCTGCAGTCCTTCTTAAGGGGATATAATTTGGAGCGCGCTCCGTACAAACGAAGTCTGGCTATATTTGCAATAATAACCAATGGTAATAATCTCTATGCATGTAATGAGTCAGATTTTCGTTAAAATGTATAGTTTTAAAGTTACAGTGCCTCAAAGATTTCCATACAAATATTAAATTAATCCTAGCATTGAAACTATATATCTTAACAAAAATCTGATTTCATACAAACATAGAGATTAGTTTCTGAAAAAATCATTAGCTTCTTCTTCTTCTTCTTATTGTGTGGGCAGAGCCCTGGCGTCAGAGTTTTTCAGCGGCCTCTGACGTGGTTCTTATGTAACGACTACTACCACCAGAGATAGTAGCCGGGACCAACGACTTAACGTGCCATCCGAAGCACGGAATCATTTTTCTTTTCAGCCAATCAGGTGATTCAGCCTGCAATGTCCTAACCAACTGGGGAAAAACGCACAAAGTGACATTTCACTAGGTGTCCCCCGTGGGAATCGAATCCGCGACCTCCGTGTCGAGAGCCAATGCTCTTAACCATTAGACCACGGAGGCAGTTATCATTAACTAATTTGTTAACTAATTGGTTGATATTGAAACTACGACCAAACTTTTTTGTATGCAGCGCGCATTAGCGCTTTAGGAATAAACTTCCCTTAACATGCTGACAGTTTTTTAAGTGGATGACCATCAAACTGAACAACATACTCTATGGGACCAAAATCAAAATCGGAATCATTGCGGAATGTTATAGCACAGTATAAGAAAGAGTATCAATTACTATATACATTACGGACACTCTCTGCCTCCCACCAACTTTCTACCTAACCCCCTCTATCGCCCTCCAGTAACCCGGCAGTTAACTAAGAGGAAGACTTAGGGCCTGTTTCACCACTTCTTAGTAAGTTCTTGTTAGCATATCCGACAGATATTTTGACATATCTTTCATTAAAAATATTTCAAACTATCTGTCGGATAAGCTAACAAGAATGTACTCAGCAGTGGTGAAACAGGCCCTCAAGGTTCAATTTCTTTGGTTTCGCATGTGCTGACGTCAACTTGTCAATTTAAATTTTTTATATGCGGTGTCCGGGGTGTGGTTATAGTCTCAACTAGGCGGGTTCTTGAGCACGAGGTATGAGGATGAGGTAGTTTGTCGGCGAATGTGTTAAGTTAAACAAACACTGTCTGGCTGAAGAACATGTTATTTTTAATATTTTTATTACACCAGTTCGTTTCGCTTTTATTTGGCTTAAAACAGCCGCAACGTCTAGTCTTTATTGTATTATGTCAATATTGACTTCACGGTTTCTAGTTATTTAGTTATTATAATTAATTCGCTGTGTGGGTTGGAATATGCTTCTTTATTTTAACGCGTGTTGTAGAGGCGACTAAGACATAACGTTTCTTTTGCTGTGTTTTTGTGGGCAAAAAAAACATAATGAAACTTGAAGGAGGCCTTTGTCCAGGGCCTCTACCAGGACATTCGATCTTAATTGTGTGAACGTTTTCGTTCCAATGTCAGCTCTATTACAATGAAGTTCGGACCGAAACGTTCTCGATATGTCGAAAATCGAAAGTCCGAGTCAGAGTCCCTGACCCTGTCAGGGTTTAATATAAAGCCGGACCAGAAAAATAAAAAACCTTGGTCGCCATGTTGTGGAAAATTATCGGAACTAATTTTTATACTAAATTACAAAATTAATATTACAATTAATTTTAAATTTGGCAACATGACTCGTCCAAAGGACTTACAGTCAAAAAATACCACATTGTTATTTTTGTACTTGGTACACTGACATTAAAGGTTATAGTCGATTGCAGCGCCCCCAAACTAGGTTTTTTATATTCCTGGTCAGGCTTTAATATTATATTACACATCGAACATCATATTTAATTAATGTGCTAACATCGGAGTCGCGAAAGCTGCTATTCTATTCAAAACTGCAATATCTAGAATATAATATTTTTTAACCTTCCTAAAATATAATTTTATACATCGAATAATTTTTTTCCTGTTTATGGGACTAGCATTGTCCATTCATGGAATTCAGACTGCCTTACAAGCGGTGGAACATGAAAATACACTCCGTGGCGGTCGGTATTATTCGTCCTTTTTTCGTCATTGTTTCCAACTTCACGTTTGTCCCACGAAGAAAAGAAGGAGTGGAGGTGAGGCAAGGCAATTTTTCTATTCAAGTAAGTGTCGCCAAAATGCGGAGGACGAGGTACGAGATGGGCGTAGGCTCCGCCTCAAAAACCCAAATCCATCTAGCGGCGAAAGGATTCCTTAGATTCCTTAGATTCCTTAGATTCCTTAGATTCTTTATTGTACACAAAAACATAATTATTAAGGAGTAACTACATCAAATGCAGAGTAACATGACAACCAACAAGTGCATCTACTCGCCGCTATTATCAAACTAACCGTCTAATTCGAGAATTATTTTCAAAAACAACTCTTATTAAATTAAATTGGACCTACCTATGAAAAGTTATGCCATCTGCAAGCTTTGTCTGTCATCCTAAAAAAATTTTTACATCCAGGAACAGCGCAATTCATCGTTCTAGATGTATTTTATTGACAAAATACCTCTCAGCAAACAAAATAATTACGTACGAAAACAATGGCGGTCCGATTCGAACTGAGCAGCATAGGCCACGCCCACTGTGACGTCACGACCTCATCAAATGGCGACTGACCTCACTGCCTTGCCGCACCTCCGCTCCCTTTCTTTTCTCCATGGTTTGTCCCTTTCTAATAGTAGACTATCATGCGTAAAACAAAAATTTGATTTTTTTGTTGTTACCTCGTTGGATAGAAAGCGACAAACGTAGAGTTGGAAACGTACCTACGAAAGAAGATAAGATAAGATAAGATTTATTTGCACTGAAAAGGGTGTAGTTACAAGATATTACTATTGTTACAATTGAGTCCTCCTTATTCAACTATTTACAAATAGCATGCAAAAGTATTTATTACAAATATACATTAATTTGGGATTATAATGTCAGAATTAAGAACTTTTAGATTGAATACAATGTCAAACGGACAAAATTTTTACAGTCACTACATAATAATACAATTTTTAATTTATAATACAATTAATCTCAGAAGATAGTCATTAACTGAATAAAATGTGTGCTGCAGTAGCCAATTATACAGACTCGTCTTAAACATATTGAACGGTAACTCTTTTATCGACTCTGGCACATTATTGTAAATAGTTATACACATAGAATAACAATTATTTTGAAACAGCGCAGATTTTGGACACACATCCATTACTAGTTTGTTAGAGTTACGGGTATTCCTAGGAAAAAATTCTCTTGCCGTTTTGAACAATTTAGAATTTTGTTTTACGAATTTTGCTACCTCAAAGATGTACAAACAAGCAAGCGGTAGAACATTTAGCTTCCTGAAAAGGGGGCGACGAGGTTCATCGGGGGGTACTCCACAAATAGCACGAATGGAAGAAGGACGAACGTTACCAAACCGCCATGGCTAATTTTCGTGTTTCAATGTTTGTTAGGAGGAATTGCATCCATTGGTTTATATCTATGACTGATAACTGATTCTGATTCTGTTACACCATAAACATAATTTTATTTTGCTTATGAAATGCCAGCAATGAAAGCTGTACTTATAAATCTATTTTTGTTACAGTATCACCGAACCTAAAACTGAAATCTCTACAATCGGCCATCCAACTGCTGCGGCAATGTCACTCCGTTATGAAATTAATACAAGAACGAGATCCAGACGAACAGAAAGAACACACAAAATCAGAAGATACCGACGAAAAATCCATCAAAAACGAACACAGTTTACTATCTCTCTTCGAAAATAGGTTACACTTCATACTGAAAAGTATAATTCAATATTGTAGATCTAAAACTAACAAGGACTATGAGAAAATAACTGATTTGTATAAGAAATTGTATTGTACTAGTTTGAGGATAAAGAAAGTGGATGATGTTAGGGTGTACGCGGGAAGTATTTGCGAGGTTTTGGTCGCTATGGATGAAGTTTATGGGCAGTTTGAGTGAGTAAACCTCTCCGGGGACTTCATACAAAAGTATCATTACACTTAAGAGGAAACGCGGGCTGCAAGACATTTGAAGAATATCTATTTAACATAACTATTCCTGTCGCGCTGCTCCCGAGCAACCGAGCTACCAGTGCGAAAGAAGCAACTCCAGCTCGGACAGATTTTACCTACATAGACTAAAACACAATCCTTTATTCCTCTATTTCCTCCAAATTGACGAACCGGTTGGTGTAATGGTTACCACGCCGGACTGCCAAACCTGGGAAGACCTGGATTCAAATCCCGGTTCGGTCATGGATGTTTGTATGTTTGTGCTGTTGTTGTATGGCTTCCATACAACATAGTGCTTGTTTGGGATCATTACAATGTATGTGCCTGTGAGCGCTATTTATTTATTTATTTAAATTTCCTCCTACAAAACTAGACTGCGTGTGTGCATTTTTACACGACTCGATTTAACGAATTAATCTTCTATTGTATGGAGCGCACTAATGGGTATATCCTCTTAATAGTACTACTACAGAAACAAGATAGCGGCAATACACGTGACGTCCCGCTCGTACGTGCGTTCTAACTGTAATGCTTCTTGATCTGCTACTCTAAAATCTTCCCTAAAAAGCGGGGTGAGGTGCGGTATGAGAAGTTAGGAAGAAGCATGGAGTGGCCATTCTGTATGTAGGCTTTTATATATTTTGTGCTTTCACAGTATAAGAAAGAGTACCTATATAAGGTCTAACAAAATTAGGTGAAACTATTTTAAAGGGATGATCAGACCATCAAACTGAACAACTTTCTCTATAAGACCAATATCGAAATCGCGAAAAAAAATCAACTATTCCATACAAACCTACTCGACCTAAATGTATGGGACAGCAGATTTTTTTTCGCGATTTCAATATTGGTCCCATAGAGAAAGTTGTTCAGTTTGATGGTCTGATCATCCCCTTAAAATAGTTTCACCTAATTTTGTTAGACCTTATATACAGTACGGACACTCCCTGCCTCCCACCAATGTCAACCTCACCCCCTCTGACAGGAAGCGTGGCGGAAAATGTAGGTGTGGGGACTTGCTACAGATGTCAGCACCCATAAGTTATAGCAAAGATGCCAACAGGTGGCGATACCGTCGCTCTCGGAATTATGCTCCATACATAGACAACGTTCACCGTGAATACGTAACTAGTAACCTACTACAAATGAGGTTCACAATCGAATGTAAGACATACAACGTGTTAATAAATTAGCGCAAAACCTCATACACCCCAACTGATTTATAAGAAAATAATTAGATTGAAACAATAATTTCATTATTTAGGTGGTTAAAATTTAAAGTTATTCGCATTTTAAGTTTTGGGGCAAAAATGATTTGTTATCATTTCAGCAATGAATAAAAGCACTAACGTACTCATGGATACATTTTAATTATCTTGTTTTGGTAGTAAGTAGGGTGAGTGTGCCCGTGCGGTGGGTTGACATCGGGTTCAGTAAATTTTAAATTTTACAAACAAATTACTTAATGTTTTGAAAAAAATTACCCATGTTGAAACCATGATAATTAGATTCTGGTCTCGATTCTAAACAAACTACTTTCTAGTTTTGCGTTAATTCATTAACACGTTGTATATCGCGCAGGAGAAATAATCACTGAGATTCATAGATTCTTTATTGTACACAGAAACATAATTATGAAAAAAATTACAATAAGTCGTGATGTACAAAGGCGAGCTTAACTCTAAAAGAGTTTTCTTCCAGCAAACCGTTGAGTGAGAGGAAAACTAATATGTTTCGATACATATACAAGGTCCAAACACGAACTGTTGGACCACGGCCAGTCCCCAGGCTTCACACATATCCTGGTGGAAGTTCTTCCCTTTTCAATGGAGGAACATTCCCAGTAGCACCTCCATATAGGCGCACACACGCACCCCCACACACCACACAAACACGTACACATAACTCACACTAGTTTCTATCAATTCACACCTCAATTAAGAGGTAAACTTACCTGTTATCCACCTGGTCCAGAGTCGGAGAGGCTGGTAATCTGTAATACATATTGCTTGGTATGGATACCAGTCTCTCACAAAGACAAAACTCATAAATGTAATATGTACTCTTTTCTTGTAACTTTTTTGCTGTCTGTGTGAGAGATCTAAATAAAATATGTTGTATTTTGTATTGTATTGTATAGGCAATGGCGTATTCCTCTCTCGCTCGCACTCACAAGCTTACCTCTTGTAAATTTTTCCCATTTGTATGAAATGACAGCGATACAAGTGTCTAAGGTGTGCTTGAAGGGAACTTTTCATTTTATCGACATTTAATCTCCAAAAGTGCCTTTCGTCGTTATTGATTCGCAAGACTGATGTTAAAGTCGTTTATGTATAAGTGTAAATTATTATTTTATTGTTAATCTTAATTATTATAAAACTGTAACAGAAGTGTGTCTGTACATTGAAGATACTAACAAAAAAAGTTACGAAATGGTTTTTAGGTGTCCCCGATTCCAATTCACCATTTTTTGTATTTTATGTCTGTCCGTTTGTTTTTGTGTTTCTTTGTTTGAACGAGCATCACGCAAAACTACTGAACCGATTTTGATGAAACTTTTTTAGGCTTATGGTCTTAAGATCTGGTATAGGTATAATTTGTGCGGGCGAAGTCGCCGGTTAACTCCAGTGTTTAATATAAGGGTCAATTCCAACCGAAACAGCAGCGGCCCGCAACGCGCTGCATTTTTCTTAGCATCTTCATCCTGAGCAAACCGATCGGAGGAAAAAAAATAATCAGCTACTGTTCCGTACTAAACTGCAATGCCTACTCGACTCAAATGTATGAAACAGCAGATTTTTTTTGCCCCGATCGGTTTGCTCCCATAGTTAAAGTTGTTCTGTTAAGAATGCTAATGATATCAATTGACAGCTGATTTTTTTCCCGATTTCAATATCGGTCCCATAGAGAACGTTGTTCAGTTTGATGGTCTGATCATCCCCTTAAAATAGTTTCACCTAATTTGGTTAGACCTTATATAAATGTCTAAGGTTACAAACAATCCAGTCTCGGCGCCGCTTCTAGTACCGCAATGCCCGTCAATTGGAATTTTCTCTTATCTCACTGTAGATAAAGTTCAAAATGCTAGGTAAAATTCTGCGCGCTGCCGGCCGCTGCTCTTTCAGTGGGAATTGACCTTTAAAGGCTTAAGACAGGGATGCATGGAGGATGAAGGGGCAGGCCTTTGCCCAGTAATGGGTAAATAGGCTAGCAAAAAAATTGTTTAATATTAAAAGTGGACCTCGCTTTTAGAAATACGCTCGTGTTTTTATTTATATGTTGTATTTTAGAAAAGCGATAAATAAATATTGTGAAATGTTTCTTAATGTAATCTTGTGGATGTATAAATTATTCTTTTGTAAATAAATAATATTTTTAACATTTAAGATTTTTTTTATTTGACACTTAACACATTCGTAACGTAATCGTATTCGTAAGCGAACGAATTTAAAGTAGGAACTTAATTAAAAATTCCAAGTTGGGATAGCCTAGCATGCCACCCCCGAGAAAACGACAAAAATCTTGCTTCTGTATTTTTTACTTTGCGTATGCGAAATTGCGAATACGAGCGCGCATGACTGTTTCCTCGTTTTGTCGCTTTGACGTTCGTGGCATGTGACGTGTCGTGTGTGTTCCTCTGTTAGCTCAGTCATTTTACGGTTTGAGCCTGGACTAATTAATAATTGATATTTTTTTCGGTATACTATTAAGGAGCTAATTTGAGCTTAGCGTAACACAATAAAAAAAATTTCATTTATCTCTTTCTAAAAATAACTGATGGACATACAATAATACTTGAAACATGGTTTAAATATTTTTCTACTTAAAGGCTTTGAAAAATAAATTAGTATTTTCAAAGGAATACCTCATTTTTTAAATTTCAATTCCTATTTTATTGCTTAAAAATAATTTATATTGTTGAATCTAATTAAAATGAAATAATATTATTAAGTTAAAGCCTTCGGGCTGATACAATTTTGATTTCTTAATAATTACACCCACCCCTCCTAACAAAATTCCGTAAAATGACTGGGCTATGTGTGTTTGTGCATCGGTGCATTCATCATTTTAGACTTTCCAAGTAGTTGTTTCCGAGTTTATCATAGATAGTCATTATAGAAAGAAATGAGCCCATAACTGATTGTTGTGATTTCTAAATATCCCTTAGTCGCTTTTAATACTAACAATCTATGAACTGTATCTGAAATACAATTATTTTGATTTTTTTTCTGTGATAAAAAACATAATGTATCTTTTACGATTAATTTTGTTTTTTCTTAAATCGTGGTTAAAAAAACCAAATCGAATGTAATTTTTCCTAACAGTAGGAAAATAAATTAGCTTTCAAATGATAACAGCTGATAGTTGACCCTGACTTTTGTCCAAGTATGCTTAAAAATGGTTTGATGTAAAATTTTCACAAAGTGCGATTGTTTTGACGCCGCCGGCATCGGGGCGCCGAGTGTAACTTTAGAATCGACCATTTTTTGGAGCGTCGATTGGGTATTCTATAGTTTTCTTGGTCTAAGGTTCAACAAAGACATTTGTAAAATAAATATTTAAAACCACAAATATAATAATAAAAAGTTTATTTAACAAAATATATTTTAAAATAATAATTAATTTATGTACAACAAGGTAACAATTAGTATCATATCACAAAGTTTCACTTGGTTCGCTAGCTTATAGGTAAAGCTTCTTATTTCTTTGTACTTTATTTTAGTACTTTGGTCTTACAGATTTGACGGAGCTTAATAGGCAATAAAAACAAAAATATAGCTAAAAACCTTGACGGGATTTCACGAGTCTTATCAGCTATTACCAGGGCTGCGTTCACGACCTTTGGGTGCGATTGTTTTTTCAACTCGCTCTATGGTAAGGAACGACCACGCCATTTTTCAACTCGCTATGAGGTACGGAACGATCACGGTTTTATAACCACAAATTTTGACCTTGAAAGTAATATGGGCTTCCATCATTTCCAAATACAGTAAAAAAAACACCTCTTCCATGTTAGCGAATCAAAAAGTAAAAATAATTTGAAAAACAAACTTATTCAAAACGAGCGTTTTATTCAAAAGTCAAGTAACCACAGATAATCAAAACGTCAGTGTTTTTAACCATCTAATTAGATGGTTAAAAGTTGCAACCCGTCAGAGGTTCGGAACGGTTGAGTTGTGACACCCGAGTTGCAATAGAAAGTTTTTCACCGAGGCTCGGAACGGCGCGGCGTTAGTGCGAAAAGTTGCACTCGGGGTGCACCTGAGGCGTAAGTTCGGAACGCAGCCCAGAGGTCGGATTCTGCCGGTTATTCCAGGTCCGTATTTAAGTGATATGATTGGGGCCCTCTTTTTTAAAATTGTATTATGACAGGGATTTACTATGGGAGAGAACTACTATGGATAGACTTTTTGGATTGATTCTCAAAAGAACAAGGAAATAATTGTTATAAATATTATAGTTCGACCAGAATCTTATGAAATGAAAAAAAGTAAAAAAATATATTTTCACATTGTAGTGTCAAAATGTTATCAGTCTAGTCAAAGTGGGCCCTGTACAGACTGAGCCTTTATGCAGTGACAAAAACGCGTGTTAGTCCATCGCATGACTGAATCGCTTCACTAGCAATTGATAGGCGTTTGTATCGATTCAAACGCATGATTGTAGTGATACACACACAAGTTTGTACTGATGCACATGCGCATATGCATTGTGGCAAAGGCTGTCGACAAATAACTGATCAAATATTACGAAAGTTTTGCATCGTGGCTGTACCGTGTTTGCATCTATGCTTTATCGCGTTTGCATGGATGCTGCATCGCGACTCAATCGATGCTTTTTGCAGCACTTCTGCGCTGCAAAAAATTGCAGTGTGTAAGGGGCCCTTATCTAATTACCCCAGTGTTGCTTAATCTAAAATTTGATTTCCCTATTTTATAAAATTCTGGTCCATTGCAAAATACAGATAAATGAAAATTAAAAAGAGGGCCCACCAAATCATATCACTCAAATACGGACCTGGAATAACCGGCAGAATCAGACCTCTGGCTATAACACTTAAATATTAATCTATGATTTTTTTATTTTGTTCTACGTTTTGTTCAGTAGCAGGAGCAATCGATGCTTGCATTCCCTTTCCGCCTAAACATTACCCACTTTCACATTGCCTAGTCACTTAGTTAATTATAATAAGTTTTGTTCCTTTCATATTGAGTATTAAAATATCTCGCAAAAATGCTGGAACAATCTTAGAATTTTATAAAGTTTGATTTGTTTTTAACGCTCTATCGCACAGGTAGGTAAGTGTTCTAGTACCTACCTGTACCTACCTAAGAAATTATCATAAATTCATAAATTAGGTAGGTAGCTGTTTAAAAATAATTCTCATTAGCTTTTGGTTTCGCAACTCTATGTGCTAGCGCGCATGAGCAACTTTTGTCTCCGCAACTATTTTGTCTCTCACATGGTGTGTACATTATGAAAAGTTACGTCGCTACGTGCGTGAGGCACACCACTTGATGTGAGAGGCAAGTTAGTTGCGGAGACAAAAGTTGCCCGTGCGCGCTATCTCTAACGTGAATGATTGTATGCGAAAATAATATTTTCCAACCATCCATTCTTTCCAGTTTAATCAGAAATACAGATTTTCTCCGGAATGAAACTTATCTAGATTAACATGGAAATTAAAAACATGATCTAAATACAAAATTCTTTCAAATGGAACACCCAAGCTTTATTGCAATGAGGCGTGTCTACGAACAAACCTTGTGAAGTTTGTTAAAGTTAAATATAATATATGTAGGTAAACTATTTTGTTCTTGTATTTTATTCTGTTTTTGATTAAAAAAACATGGTGAAGTTATCACGCCACGATAAAATAATTAAATAATAAGATTAAATTTTCATGTAAAAAAAGTCAAAAGCTTCATGTTAAATTGTCTCTTCGTCAAATGTGTTTTCAATATAAAATTATGTATAAAAATAATTAATACACGTTTAAGTCCTAACAGTTAAAATATAAAACACTATAAAATTCGCTGTTCCGTTCTCTTTTGATTTATAATTAAAAATTAAAATTAAGTTAAGCATCATGGTAAAGCCTTCTCTTTTTTTGGTGTCCTGAAAAAGAAAAAGAAAAATGTTTAGTCTATAACATTAATAAAAAAAAAAATAAGACAAATACACATTCATACATTTTATATGAAATAGGAGTGGTATATTTTCCAAGCTTCTTTTTTTCCACGCATCCGAAGCGAATAAGAAACTGTCAAGACATTTACTGTTAGTAAAATTATATAAATATCAGTTAACTTTTACTACTGCTATTAAAAACTATTTTCTGCTACTCTAATATACCTTATCTCATACAAAGTTAACTTTAGAATAACAAGAAACTACTTATGTATAAATAAATAATAATTACTCATTATCAAAAACAGTATTACTCATTATCATTACTCAATTATGCACGTGTCGATCGGTACAGTAATCTGTCAGGTAGATTACTGTACCGATCGACACGTGCATAATTGAGTAATGATAATGAGTAAATAAAAATATTGAATAACTTAAAAATTTCAGCTACGACCTAAGAATGAGATGGGTTGCAGTAACTCTAATAGCCCACGCGGTGTGGGCACCTGGATCTTTTATATAAAGAAAACTCAACTCAGTTCCGCTTCAGTAAGTTCATATTTGCTTACCTGCCGGCCAGCATATCCTCGATCTCCTGGAAGCTTTTCCCCTTGGTCTCTGGAACCAAGAATAGTGTAAAGAAGAACGCACACACGCAGCTTACACCGAAGATCCAGAATGCAACGTACATACCCACTTTGTTGGCTATGGGGCTGAAATACCTGCGTAAAAAAGGAGAAGGCACAATTGATTAACATTTCTGTCGCTTCGTTGTTCCTATCTGTCATAGGCAATTTCTGAAGTACATATAAAGGACATTTACACAAAGATGATAGTTATTTTGAATAAACCAGAGGACGAAGAAGCAACCAGGTGAGAATGTAAAGACGTGTTTGAGGCGAAAAAAGATGTGTCGATCGTAGCGAATGACGCGCCCTACACCACTGTTAAAGAGGTGTGACGTCATAGATGGAAAGAGATAGAAGAAGAGAAACAAGTATTTATCATAAAACATACAAAAGTAGAACTTGCAATCACTTACCTAGTAACTAAGAACGATAAAATCCAGCAGAAGGCAGTAGCGATCGGTGAGGCCTTCGCCTTGACTTCAATGGGGAACAGTTCACCCATGACAGCCCACGGTAGCGGCCCCAGACCCCAGCAGTAGGTGACGATGAACAGCACCAACGATAAGATGGGTAGGAAGCTAAGGGTCTCAGCCAGGGGATCTTTGTTGTGCGCCAGCAGGAAATACATACCGAGGAGTCCCTGAGGAGTTCAGTGGTTAGTTTAGTTAAGAAGTCGTGTCACAAAATATTATAGTACCTTCTACAAACAGAATGGCCACTCAGTGATCATTGACTTCAGATACCGCGCATACAGTAGGTAGGTGCGCGCGTGAAAGCTGGACAACGCGGGCGCGTGTGCCGAAGCCACCTTTTTTTCTGTACCGAAACTATTCAGGCATCGTAAGATGGTGTGCTGTCAGGTCCGAGAACTATCTCAGAGATGAGACTTATCTCATCAGGTCATCTCGTTCGATATCCAGTGAAATAAATCGGGGTTGGTTTATAATGCAATGACATACAAATTATACTTACAAGACCTATGGCAGTACCACATGATGAGATCAGTAAGAGGATACGCCTGCCCAGTCTGTCTACGACGAACGGCGTGATACACGACGCTCCCACCTGTGGGGGAAGATAGAGTTCAGTTTGTGAACGTTATGCTTCTGAACTGAAGATAAATCTGGAGTTTTATATGCCGCTGCTAATGAACAGAATCCTAGTTCAGCGAGGTAGACGCCGTGATTTCACAACAGGTAGCAAATCTTCATCTTATGACGTAAATGAATTTTTCCTCGATGCGTTCAGCTACATGGGAGATTCGTAACTCCGCTCCATATGATCTTAGAATGAAGCCAATTTTGGGGTTTAATCTATTGACCCATCTCGCTATGAAGAGCGTGTTCAGCAGGATAGGTATTTAAAATATGATGGTGTTGTTACGCGATCAAATACAAAATAGATCCTTGAAAACTGACCACCAGTCACACCTACAACATTCAAGAGACTTGCAAGCGTCAGTTATAGCTGCAAAGCCAACAGATCGCGCTATCAGTCATCCTCACAAAAATACGACATAAGACAATTTGCGATGTCAGTCTCACATTGTAAACCCGTAAGCTGCACTAAGAGATAGCGCGCACGAGCAACTTTTGTCTCCGCAACTAATTTGTCTCTCACATCAAGTCTACGGATTTGTATGAAAGTGCGCGCATGTAACGACGCGACAGACGGGAGATTTTTCTTACAAACCCGTAGACTTGATGTGCGAGACAAATTAGTTGCGGAGACAAAAATTGCTCGTGCTATCTCTAAGGGTCGCGCAAAAACAATTATCACAGAGACTCTCAGTATATCTATTGCAAGGTCCGACAAAACATCGGGATGACCACGGCCAGTCCCCTAGCCTGGCCGAAGATCTTCCCTTTTCAATGGAGGAACCTTCCACCTCAATTCCTCCATAGCAGGATGATCATTTAATTTGTCTCAAGTCTCTTACTCGAAGCAAAGTTGAAGTAGGATTACCCACTCCCACTCTTTAGCTAGAGACTTTAAACTAAAGCTTACCTGAACAGCACCAATAATTATAGTAGCAATAGCGGGATCCAGCTTTGACCCAGCTGCAAGGAAGATGTCCGTCATGTAGAACAGAACAGCGTTGATACCGCTGAACTGTTGGAAGAATACTAGTGCGCAGGAGATGTAGAACGCCTTGAAGTTGCCTCCTCGGAATACATCTGCGAGCTGAGACAAATTGATCACTTATTTACCTAGTATCATTAAGAAAAATATAATTAAATTAGTATTCAATAATATTAAAACGAAGCTGAATCAGAAGTGGATAAAAGTCTTGAAGCACTTCAGCACTTGCGGTAGCAGAACTGGAGCACAGTATAAGAAAGAGTATGTAGTACTACATAATTGGAGCTACGTCACTGGAAATCATTCCATCAGTAAAGAATCCTTTTTAAGAAATCACCCATCACCGAATTCACCGATAACGCGCCCCATGTCACCAGCAATATGCCTAAGCTAAGACAAGCGTGTTATATACTCCCTCGTTTTCTCGGTCAGCTTCGGTTGATTCCATTGCACGCCTTCCCATCCAAGCAGAGGTTCCTATCCTACACCACACTGAAAGTTTTCCAGTCCCACACTGAACAATAGTGGGTCTTTTAGTGGCACTGGACAGGACGAGCCCATTGAAAAATTCGGTATACTTAATAAAGCCTCTTTACCGTTTACGAGGCATTCCTAATAAAAAAAAAGTGTTTGTTTGGTCAACATACCGTTGCAGTCTTCTCCATGGAAGCTTGCACTTCAGTGGCCAATTTGCTGAGTTCTGCCTCCACGCCAGCGACGGATCGACCACGGATCGTCGCCAAGCACTGGGCTGCTGATTCACGGTCATCTGGGAATAAGATTGGGTTAATGTTGTGTTTGATACAAAGCTACTATTAGGCTCGCCATTGTGAATCAAAGAGCGGTGACCCAGCCTTGACTAACAATGTACTAAGAGTTTTTAAGAACTTGGGTAGTTGTAACACCTTTGGTCACCTCTGGTCAAGGAAAACATAGTCGGAAACGGAAATCTACAAGTGCTGAAGAGGAAATTCAGATGCGTGTGTGAATTTTGCCAATCTGCATCAGGAACTAATGGGGACTACTGCCCATAGGTTTATGGACGGGTGCGTCGACATAGAAATGGCAATGATAGATACTGGAGTACCAAAATTAAAATGAATAGAATATTGAGTCACTTCGTTAGTTATGTATATTATGTTAATACTATACTCACTTTTAGTAAGATAATAAATCGGTGACTCTGGCATGAAGAAGAATGCTAAAGCGAATACCGCTACTATAGAAACACCGACGTATGCCACCGCGCTGTATGAGATGAAAGGTCCTATTCCGTAGACCAGCAGGAAACCAAGTGTGATGAAAACCTGGAGGAAAGACCCGAGAGCCCCTCGTACATCGTCCTGCGGAGAGAAATATTTACAGATTCATAAGCACCGACAGGTTCGTTGGTTGGTTGTGGAGAAAGAGGCGTGAAGTTTCAATCAAGAGAATCCGTGACTGAAACAGCGCGACTGCCATATAGCTGTCTTTTTATTATTTTTAGGTACGTAATAATACCGTCAAACTGCTCTCAGGGGAAAAATCGTGAGGAAACATGCATATTATGTGCTGTAGAAGAAATTTTGATACGTATGTGAAGTCCACCAATTCACATTGGGCATGCGCGGAGTAATTAAATAAGGAGGAATTAGATCATAATTTCATCACGAGATTACTATAATATTAGTTCATTAACCCTTAATATAGATTATGTGTTGATTATTGAGTGAATAGGGTCAGGGATATATTCGTCCTTCGGTAATTAAACTGATATAAGCTCAACATATCAAATGGGGTTATCATGGCTGCAATCTACAAGGCTATGTTAATTCTTTTTGCTGTCGCAAGGAAATAATGAAACTTGACGAATCTTCGTTTCCGTCCAGCTTATTTTGGTTTTGCGTAGCTTAATTTGTCGCCGTGTGTATACCTAGATCATAAAAACACAATTTTCACAGAAATCGAGCGAACCTCATCGAGTGATAAACTGAACCCCCATGATGTCCATGTCCAGACTACAATGAACCCTGGGTAATCAGTGGAGATTGAATATTCGGATGCATATTATATTTACCTAAACTCATTTATTTTATAACAATCACAGGGTCGGTCGTTCCGAAGTCCCGGGATTGCTAAAAGATTCATCGATATACAAAATATCGTAGAACTTGGACAATTGAACAATTCGGACCACACGAACAATTTGGTCAACTCGGACAACATGAACAACACGGACAATTTTTTGGTCAACTTATACAATGTTGTCTGAGTTGGCGGAGTTTTCCGAGTTGACCAAGTTATTCATGTTGTCCGAGTTGTTTTGTAGTCGAAAGTAGTTAATTCGACAACTTGGACAACTTGACAAAGTCTAATCAGTTGGCCAAGTTGACCAAGTTGTCGGAGTTGTTCATATTGTCAGAGTTGTTTCTGTTGTCCGAGTTGACCGATTTGTTCACAGCAAGCCCTGATTGGGAAATCTCTTCATCGACTTTGAAGAAGAAGAATGAAGAAAATATAACCCTCCTTCTGGCCCACTCGGGTAATAATAATTACCTTATAGCGATTGATTTGACAACCAAATGGTAATTAATACTTTATTTGATGTGAGTATTAGCAATATCTTCCTCACCTCATGTTACCAGAATAATTCTGTTTTTAATTTCATAAATTAAGCCTAAGTTAGACTTACAGTAGCGATCTCGGCGCAGTACATAGGTGACACAGTAAACAGCATGCCGGTAGCGATACCCCAGAACACGCGACCAGCGTACAAAAAGGCCACATTCGTCGCAGCCGCTATGAGGATCCAGCCAATGAAGAGAGGGATACACGCCGACAGAAGACCCCATTTCCTTCCCACTATCGATGCTACGAACCCTCCTATGAATGGACCTGGAAAGTGGATAAGAAGAAACAATGATAAACTGAAGACTAGAAAATTCTGGGACTATTATTGTTTTAGTCATAATAACCAACTTTATAGAGGATCTCATATAGATTGGATCTGACGTTATCCGCACAGAATCGCATTCTCTCCTAGCTCTATCCATTTCTCTCGCTCAGAATCAACCTTTGCTAGAACGAGAAACACAACAAGCCTTAGCAAGCTGAAACTGCCAGTAAGCCTGCCATTTCTTTCGCAGAATTCACTAACGAAGTATATGTTTCAGGCGTGGAAACCGCGTTTTGGAAAAAGTAACTGGAGAGTCTCGTATTGACGATCTGCGAGAAGAATTTAGACAGAAACTGCTCCAAACTTGATGATCGGACACAGTATAGAACATGTCTTGAGATATGTTTAAAAATACCTAGCAAAATCAGAAGAATCAAGTTGACGATGATTTGATGACGATTATAGGTACGTCGCTGCATAGTCATGGTATTGTCGTTGACTACAGTGATCCCCCGTAAAACTGGACTTCCTGCTATCGTCCGCTATTGCAAGCATAGGCATAGTTAGGGGGAACGGTATGCACTGCCCACCCCAGAAACTTCATTGACCCCCTAGAAAAATTAGCTGAATGTCACACTACTTTCATTGGTATCAAATGACAAGCTATACCGAAATTAAAAAAAGCTTGCCGTGGCTGACTGGCTAGCCAGCTGCCTCCAATGCTCGCAAACAAGAAAACTCTATCTTCGGCCTTCCTCACCTAGTTGCTCCCAGTTACCCAGGTTCAGCTGAACTTTTAAACCAATCAACTAAATAAATCATGTCTTTACTTACCAACTATAGCTCCAAGTGTCAGAATGGAGCCGATCCACGCCTCCTCGTCTTCAGTGATAGGTTCAGGCAGGGGGTTGTCTGTCACGTTCCTCAGTTTGCTGTTGATCGGAGACGTCCATCCCATGGAGTAGCCCAGGGACGAGATTGCAATGTTTGCTGTGGACAATTTTGTTGTTCAGTTAAAGTAATCGGAAATGTTGTAAGGGGACGGCCTAGACGTACATATACTGAC
Organism: Agonopterix arenella; assembly: GCA_927399405.1. NCBI lineage: Eukaryota > Metazoa > Arthropoda > Insecta > Lepidoptera > Depressariidae > Agonopterix > Agonopterix arenella. Next base: position 12,331,875 of record OV656711.1, on the reverse strand, counting down.
CAAATTGGCGACGTGCTTAAAAAGGGCCAGGTCAGATCTACCGAAACCGACGAGCATGCATGAAAGGACTAATGAATGTGGAGGAAGATAGAAAGGTTTGTCGGGATTGTAGCAGGTGGCGTTCCGTTGTCTCTGTCCGCCAGGGGGACAGGCTTACGTAAGCGTTTATAGGGTCTTTCGAAAAAAGTTTTTTTGTATCTTGTATGTTAGTCTCTCATAGAAAGATGTCCAGTTTGATGGCCTGATCATCTTCTTTGGTAAACGTCAGCATTATTGTTATTACGAAAGACCCTGTATAATAATCGAAATAAATAAAAACGAAATGGTGTTCGTTGGTAAAAGCGCATCATATCGGCTGGACAGAATTGGCTATTTTTTTTTTAAATTTTTGCAAAACGAAAGAGTCTGTCGTGAAAAAAGAGGGAATTGCAATTGCAACGCATTCCGGGCACAGCTAGTGTTATATAAGTATAAATAGGTATATTAACAATAACCTAGCTATCATAGTTGATTGTGTAATTAAATAATGAACTATGCTATTGTCAGAAGAATTATACGCAGTTGAACAATTCGGTAAATAATCATCTTTTGTACTATTATCTAACAATGAGAGGATTGAGTCAGGTGCTTGCGGAAATTCACTATCAAAACGTACGCAAAACGTGCTTAATTTTGAATGTATGAATAAATATCCTTCTTTGTTTTAATTGAACGCTAATGTAGAAACATTATTACTCTAATATAAATTGCACAAATTAAATTCTTGTTTTCTGGAAATGTTAAAAATAAGAATTTTTAACAAAAAAATACGATTGTTGGCAGCACTGGAAGTTAGGTGTCCCCTTTAAACATTTAAATTTATGAGATACGGTTAAAAATGTAAACATGTATGACATGGGGTAAACATCGTTCCTGTTCAGAGTTGTGTGTAAAACGGGCTTGGCTTGGCTGAATAAACAAGGTTACGAGATAGGTACTTTCCTTCTATCTACAGATACACATACTGACTTTAACTACCCATTTAGGAATACCAGTTCCACCGTGGCACCAATGCTGCAGAAACAGCCGTAAAAGAAAACAATGTACTGTGGAGGCCTAGATCAGATGGTTAATCCTTACAGTACCTATCTACGTTTTTGGTTCTAACATTTTCTGTCTGGAAATGTTGACCTACAGAACAACCTCGTGGACGGCCGGAGACCCTTGTTGACAACGAAGAATTAAAGGTGATCGTGGAATTATTATTTTGGTTGTAAGGGCTTGGTCAATGAACCAATAGCTACTGCGACCTGAATAGATCTATTGTAGCTGTCACCCTAGACCTAAAGGTCATTTCCTAGGCCCACGGACTTCATGAACCGTGTTATGCTTTTGGAGGGGAGGTCCCTAATGTCAGTAGGTGTTACTACGTATCCACCTAGATGGCGACTCCTGCTGTGAATGAGCACTTCGCATTCGCAGAGGAGTTGTATGGGCGTTTCCTCTGCATCACAGCAGAATCTGCAAGTGGGTGATCGTGGAAGCAGATACATTGCAAACCTCGTCAGAGTTAGCACCAGGCGTCGGTGTGAGTGACAAAACAATTTTTATTGAATTGAAATAAATTGGAAAAGTGAAAAAGCTCGAGAAACAACCGAGACTGGTCAATTGCTCTAGCCCACTTCTGCTTCACGACAATGCTCTAGACCTCACACTTCACGACAGACGGTCGCTAAATTAGAGGAGCTGCGATTGGAATATCTCTGACACCCACCATACTCCCCAGACCTAGCTCCAACAAATTACCATTTTTTTCACGCAATTTGAACAATTTATTGCAAGAAAATAAAAATTCAATTCAGATAGCGCAGTCCAAATCGCTTTCAAAGATTTTATTGAATTTCGCTCATAAAATTTTTTCCGCAATAGAATCAGCAACTACGTATAAAATGGCGAAGGTGCACAGATTTATTATAATGGTACTTCATTTATTGAATCATAGAGTATCGGCGTAACTCGTGTCAACGCCCCGTGACATATGGGTTGAATATAATAATTCCATATATGTTTTTTCGTTTTACTTTCTCCATTTATAAAACGCCAATTTCATATGTAACGACCTAATATTAAATCAATGATAATTTGAAAAAATAGCCACAACCGTGAGTTATTTAGGAATATAGAGTGCTCTAATGCAGGTGCTCTTACAAATTGGTTTTTAATTTGGAATAAGTATCTATCAGTCTCTATTAACGGGCATTAGAAATATTGTAGTCGAATATAGTCATGAGCATATGCTTATGCTAGAAATTAAAATGCCATCCCAAGCATGCCGTGCAGGAGGCGATGGTTCGATGCCCGCGATACAGGTTTCCTAGATCAACTAGATATATAAAAACCAGTTGTACTTACCACGTGCAAGAGTGAACGTTTTTATTAAAAAATAGATTCTAATAGCCATACAAAATGCGTTATTGTTAAAAACTTTTTAAGAATAACGCATTTTGTATGGCTATTAGAATCTATAACAATCTGAACCATTGCATTCATCATGTCATCTGAATGTACCTATGCTCTTACAAATAAAGTTCTGATTCTGATTCAGGACGACTCGTACAATAAGTTTTTCGGAATTTATGTACGATTTAGTAACACCACTGTCTTTTCGGTGAAGGAAAACATCGTGAGGAAACCTGTATGCTTAGATTTCGAGGCATGTATTGCACCCATAACCATTATAAGTGGCGACGGGCTCACTCCCCGTCACACTAGACAGAGTTTCGGTATTAATACCAGTGAGAGTTTTCAGAATATCTCTGACTACGCCCTCCATTAAAATTTTCCTAATAATGCAAATTAGTTCTTAGTACCTATGACAATGTTGTTTAATTTGATAGAGGTAGAATTTCCTGAAATACCTAATTATGTCAAGTTTACAAACACCACAGCGCTGTTCTAACCGAACCTATTCCGTATTGTAAACATAATTAAGTGACAATGATGTTATTAGTGCCGTGTGGTGTCGGCTAAGAATAGCATCATCCCATTTCCTCCCGTGGGTGTCGTAAAAGGCGACTAAGGGATCTACCGGAGGATGGGCAGCAGCATCTTCTGAATACACACATTCAATCCAACTGCGATCGCCAACCCGCCTGCCAAGCGTGGCGATTATGGCAAATCCCCCCATTTTGGGGGAGGCTTATGTCCAGCAGTGGACGTCTGTCGGCTGATATGATGATGATGATGTTACTAGTAAGTAAAGTTAATTGTTGTTAAATTGTTAACTCATGAACCATTGATTTTAATAAACTAGCTTTGAGGTATTTACCGCCTATTTTTTTTAATTTAATGTTTCTCAATCAAGAAAACCTAAAAAAAGTGCAACGGAACAAGTATAAACATATATTAACGTCCATTTAAGTATCTAGTTTTTATCATTTGTACAGTACACATTTTGTCTGCCTCACACTTTATAGAACTGTCTCTGTTGCGGGAAATCTCTTTAGAGATAAGGTCGCCCTTTGTACATGTCTACTTTAATTGTTTTTCTCTAATGTTATGGTGTACAATAAAGTGTTAAAGAAATAATAATGTTTAAAACAAATTACCTAAATTCGAACGTCGCGTCTGTGGTGGTGCGTTGTGGAGAGGTATGGACACACAATCATGAGAGTGTGTTCCAATTTGTACGGACGGCATGTACCAATGAGTTTTTCTAACTTACGCACCTACGTACCTAATACCGACTGCTCTCAAACGGTGAATGAAAACATCGTGAGGAAACCTGCATACGCTGAAGAAATTCGGATGCGTATTATGTGAAGTCTACCAATCCGCATTAGGCACGCGTTGTGAACTAACTTCCATACACCCTCCCTGTGGGTAGGCAGGTGATGACGATGATGATGATGATAACGATAATTAATTAGGTGCTTAATACCTATAAATTTGAACAAAATATAAAATTATCACCGTGCCGTGTGGTGTCGGCTTAGAATAGCCCCATCTCATTTCCTCCCGTGGGTGCCATAAAAGGCGACTAAGGGATCTACCGGAGCATGGGCAGCAGCATCCTCTGAGTACACACATTCAATCCAACTGCGATCGCCAACCCGCCTGCCAAGCGTGGCGATTATGCCTTTTTGGGGAAATTTACCATAATCTGGGGGCTTATGTCCAGCAGTGGACGTCTGTCGGCTGATATGATGATGATGATAAAATTATCGACTATTTATGTCGGTAATTTTTCGAACCTAAAAAAGTATTGACCAGTCTATTGGGTAGGTAAGGTACAAAAGATGTTATTATAAACATTGCAATGTTTTGCAAATGTTGAAGTATAGAGTATAGATAAACCATGTAGGTATACCTACCTAGCCGCTATAGCATGATAATGGTAGTCTAGGATCACGAATAGGCACTACTGAATTTTCGGTGAACAATAACATCGTGAGGAAATCTACATGCTTCAATATCGATAAGTATTGTGTCAGTACAGCCATAGTATGATTTTTCTACTTACGCGCGACTCATCTTTTTAACCGACTGCGCGACGAAAAGGAAGGGTAATGTGTTTACACAAACTTTCGTCCATTCTGTTTATCTGTCTTAATTATCCCTCATTTTGGCATGAACATAGATAACATTAACCGCAAATAAAGAGAGAGATTAAAATAAAGATTTTTCTTCATTTTTCTACTAAATCGAGTGCAGTGTCGGTCGTTAGACGGTAGCCCAGTCATTTTACGGAGTTTTGTTAGCAGTAATTATAAATTGGACTTTTATACTGTATCCGGCACCATTTAGTGACAAAAAAACTATCTTAAAACATATTTAAAAAAATCCACTATGCAACATAGAAATCAAAATTCTATGTCCCAGAAGGCTTTTAAATTAATAATATTAATACCAATGAACTCATTTTAATTAGATTCATCAATATAAATTATTTTTGAGCAACAAAATAGGCATTGAAATGTTTAAAATGAGGTATTCATTAGAAAATACTAATGTATTTTTCAAGGCCTTTTAAGTAGACCAAAATATTAACACCATATACGGGGGGGGGGGGGGGGGGAGGGGATAAAACCCACCTATTCCCCCCGCCACCCCTTGGATACGTGCCTGTTTATGTACCTATCTACCTGATGATAACTTGTACCACAAATAGACCATTTTGATGACTAGATCGCTATTGGCCATATCCTGCCTTTTCTTGTTATGTAGATACAGCTAGGTCAGTGGCAGTTATTCTAGAAATAGCCTGGGATGCTATTGGAATGCCCGGGACCGCGGTCTAACTGTTCTTAGTTTGATGTTGTATTTATGCAAAGTATCTTGATAACTTTGATAGTGCGATTCAGGACTCGCCATTTATAAGGCGATTGGTTAAATCAGGCGGAGGACAGTCGCCTTTTGGTGGCTTTTTCCGATTCAGTTTGCATAGAATGTGCTGCCATCTATTAAATATTTCGCAGAACTATGAAAAAAAAAGATTTTATTGTCTATGTCAATGTCAAATTGGCACAAAATCACAAAATGGCTACCTATCTTGCGTAATGTACGGGTTGTTTGTAGTTTTCGTTCAATTTCGTGCCGATTTAGTGATTTTCTGGAGTTTCTGTTGTTCTCTTACCAGTGTTTAGATTACAGGAATAGTAAGGATACTGGAATTTCACTCGATCGGTGCGGGATTGAACGAAAACTAGCATTAAAAACAATAATATCCATTGGTATGAGTAGATATAAGTAGGTATGTATAGTATAGGTTGAATTATTGTCGATGAAACATAGATGGCGCTAGCTAGCCTTCAATTTGACATAAGGTGGATGCATAATGTTGCCACGAGTGGGTTCTCTTTTCTAATATACTTATATTACTCTTTGGGTTAAATATTCGTAGCGTGCTGTCTTCGTCACCTGATTGGCTTATTAGTTGAGACGCGTTGGACAGATTCATCTTCTGATTGGCTGTTAAGTGGCCAATAAGTGTGACGTGCTGTGTCGCATGCGCAGACCTTTGCGGGCGTAGCATGATGGGCGCGATAAGGCTATATCCTTTGATTAAATTAAAATAGAGGAAGATGGGTGACGTTCTTGCATTAAATACTCGAAAAATGGACCTGCTTTTCATTTAATTACGAGTGAAACGAAATTACACGAGATTTGTGTTTTCTTTTAGAATGATTTGTACAACGAGTTTTAAGCACGCGAAGACGTTGTGGTACCTTTATCGAGCCTAAAACCAAAAAAGTATCTCAATCACGCAATGCCGCTACTAAGTAAATTAGGCGACGGGGCTCAATTTATGCGGTCCATGCGCCATGGCTAGTCACCGATCTTGCTATTTTAATTTAGTCAATGGCTATATCACGTCTTTTACCTCTTTCGTTTACACGCAAATAGAAAGAGGGCAAAGGCGCGATAGATGCTGACATCTCAGCAGCCAGCATCATACTACGGCCGCAGATTGTTTATATATCGACTCGTCAGCTCTCTCGTAGCTCCGACATACATCGACACACAAGTCATTATTCTTTTCAGGGTGGTCAGAAACTTTGCTACAACTTCAAACTATCTTTTCAAGCATGCAGTTGTAGCAGGGCTCGCCTTCAGTATTATTATTTAGAATTATATTTGATGGACAAGAGAAGATCTTCCACTGGCATGTAAGAATTCCCGGGACCGCGGTCTATTTGTTTTTTAATTAATTGAATCAGGCGTTACTTTGCGGAAATCCATGACTAATATGTAGATAACACGATTGTATCAAGACCTCCGCTTCTAAAAACAACAATACAACAATCAATACAATACATACAATCTATACTATTATAAAACTGTAACAGGAAGTTTGTCTGTACATTGAAGATATTAACATAAAAAAAGTTACGATATGGTTTTTAGGTGTCCCTGATTCCATTTCACCAATTTTTGGAATTTTTGTCTGTCTGTTTGTTTGTTTGAACGAGTATCACGCAAAAACTATTGAACCGATTTTGATGAAACTTTTTTTGTTTGATAGCTTATGATCTGACTTAAAATCTGGTATATAATTTGTGCGGACGAAGTCGCGGGTTAACGCTCGTACTATTATAAAACTGTAACAGGAAGTTTGTCTGTACATTGAAGATATTAACAAAAAAAAAGTTACGATATGGTTTTTAGGTGTCCCTGATTCCATTTCACCAATTTTTTGAATTTTTGTCTGTCTGTTTGTTGGTGTGTTTGTTTGTTTGTTTGAACGAGTATCACGCAAAAACTACTGAACCGATTTTGATGAAACTTTTTTTGTTTGATAGCTTATGACTTAAAATCTGGTATATAAGGTCTAACAAAATTAGGTGAAACTATTTTAAGGGGATGATCAGACCATCAAACTGAACAACTTTCTCTATGGGAACGATATTGAAATCGCGAAAAAAAATCAGCTGTTCCATACAAACCTACTCGACCTAAATGTATGGGACAGCAGATTTTTTTTTCGCGGTTTCGATATTGGTCCCATAGAGAAAGTTGTTCAGTTTGATGGTCTGATAATCCCCTTAAAAAGGTTTCAGCTAATTTTGTTAGACCTTATATAATTTGTGCGGACGAAGTCGCGGGTTAACGCTCGTATACTAGACAATCGTGTCATCTACATATTATTTGTTTATTTCACATGGATCAGATTGGCACAGGACCGTTGAGGAGTGGCGCAATAGAAGGGAAACCTATGCCCAGCAATGGGTTAAGGTGGGTTCATTTGATTGATTGATTATATTTGAAGGTTGCAGCATAAAATAACTTGACAAGTGGTTATTGGTTAGCTAGCCTACACTACATAAGAAGCCATATCCCTAAGTCGCCTTGTAGAAGCATGGAAAGAAATTAAGTGATCCTTTCTAAACGATAAGTGTTCAATCTGAATGTCCTAAAAAAAACGTGTGAAACTGCATCCTCACATTATTCTTACAACAATAGTAAGTAGGTACTTACCTATGTAATTTGTTGATGTAACTACGTGGTGGTCGGGTGAAGTTCAATGTCACACGTGATCATTTATACTACATTCTATATCAACAGGACTGTCCTAAAACTAACCTCAAATAATGAGAGAAAATACAGTTTTTGGAAATTCGCGGTTATAATTTTGAAATGAAATGAGATTTATTTGCTAGAACATGGTGTTAGTACATAGTTTTTCTGCTGTGCGTTAGGTTCAGCATATTCTGCCTTATGTCTAGGCGTGCAAATATTTAAATAAAAACAGTACTTTTGCAATGATAGCTAATTATGTCAAAAAGGTTAGTACAAATTTATATAACGTCATAACTAATCATTTTCACAGCACGCATAACAACAAGCGCTGAACCCGATAAAACGGAAAATGTATCATTAATTTTATAATCCTCATGTTGCACAGGTAGTGGGACATAATTTCACGTTAAAGTAATCTATAGTACTTTTTACTAACGCTGAAAAAGTTTTTCTGATGAGTCTACCAAACCGCTTTCGGTACGCGTGGTAGAATAACGCCCCTACACCCTCAATGAATTGAAGGTAAATAGTTCTGTGGGTCTGTTAGCAGCATACGGTTTGTACAAATGAGGCTTGTGTTATCGGCGAAGGTCGACGGTGGATGTTGTTTTGAGATTAAAACACAAACAAATTAATCAGTCCACTACAGTATTGTTTTAAAAACAAAACGCTTGTACTGATTTGATAATGATTTCATTTCATTTAAACTTCATTATTAAACCAAAGGATGAAAACGGGACCCTATTACTAAGCCTACGTTGTCCGTCCGTCCGTCCTACCTATTTAGGGTTGTAACTTTTGAACCGTAATAGCTAGACAGTTGAAATTTTCTCAGAATATGCGTTATTACGGGGATCGTTAACAAATAATAAAAATGTCAAAAAATCAAAAATTAAAGGGCTCATACAAGCAATTAGTTTTTACCAACGCTTTTTCTTCTCGCTCTATTGCAAAAACGATAATACATACAAGCGTCAAACTTGGTGTGGTTATAAAACAAACTCTACAGTATAACAACAAATAATAAAAACCAGTCAAGTTTGAGTCGGTCTCGTGCTAAAGGCCCCGGAGAAAAAACAATTTTTTGTACGTTAATTTGTTGCTAGAGTGGTACGCAACCCTCGGTGCACGAGTAGCCCGACTCGAACTTGACCGGTTTTTTATTTTATCTTCACAAGTTTTGAATAATTTTTTTGTTTATATCTTAAGACAGTCACATTGGAATTTAGCGTACCTGGATGTGGATTATTATTAAGTCATTAGTTACTTCTTTTATTTACAGATTAATTTTCAAAGCAATTATAACAGTAAACAGTGCATCTTTTTTCAAAATAAATATGCCTACTCTTCATGCCTACCAGAATAGATTCGGGTCCAGTAACTGTTGAACTGATACCAAACATCATAGATTAATATGTATATTGGAATAGAACGGTAACTCGTCTTGAATTTTAGGACGTCCTAATTGCGTTGCCGGTTATTAGCACTAGGGGGCGCCACATTATGAAATAAATTGAAAAAGACGATCGGCCGACACGAGGATCGAACCTTAGCTACCCGGATCGTAAGCCGGTTGTCTAGACCACTAGACCAACAAGACAGTGATTGATATGGGCGAAATCTCTCACTACTACAGCGCAGCGCGTGAGGCGTATTGCGCTGTTACTCCGATATGACCCCTAGTTCAACACATAGTGCTTCAAAACATAACCGATAGATAGCAGAAGCTGTCTATGGAAAATCAGCGTTCCACTTAGTTTGTACTAAGATAACGTAGCATGCCAAACATCTTGAAAAATGCGGAGGAAATGAGGCTGCGCAGTAGCGGTTTCGCCTTCACATTTTGTTTCAGCGCAGTGAAGGGGGCGTCCAATAATTACGTGAGGCGATTATGGCGATTTTTCGACACCCTCACACGCGTTAGCCTGTGCTTGATTGCGTTGGATTTATTTTTAAAAAATCCATATTTCAGTGGAGAAACATGTTTTACTTAATTAAACCCATATTTTTATCGCAATTTACTAATAATGACAAAAATTACGTGACATTTCACAAATCACAAAAACTAAAGGGAGACGTGAAAAGGGGGCGGGGCCAGTGTCGCAGCAATATGCGCAAAAACGGAACACATTGCTCGCGACAGTAATGATTCAATATATTATGAGGCTGAAATTCAGTCGAGATATTATGTGTAAATAGTTTACAATGTTTGCGTAGTACTAAAGATTATTAGAATGTTGAGTTCTGATACCGCAATGGATAATGAGCACATTCAAGCTAACAAAATACTTTCTATTGCGTGGTATTGGTGGTGATGCGACACTGGTTTCGTACTCAGCGCGTTGGTTGGTATCTCTCTAGATCTCTATGGTTGAAACAAACACTTCTTAGGTGTGCACTGAGGATTTGATCACATTTGTTTATGTGCCATACCTACATTCAACGGAAGAATCGTTATCGTTTTTTCACTGCTGATAATTCGATTTACCTACCTACTTACTTAATGATATTTAGGTACTTATTTTAGATTTCATATCCCACTCGAATAATTTGACATTATTTACTCAGATTAGATTAGACTTTAAAGAGAATTTGTAACAATTTGACTTTATTTACTTAGATTAGATTGGACTTTATTGGGATCTTGTAAGGAGTTATGTAAAAAATTTAGTTTTATCTAAATATGTTGTCGGCAGAGGTAGAAAACACTACAATCATCTGCTGTAAAATCAGGTCACCGAGGAAACATTATTTAGTCCACATTTTACATTTTATGGGCATATTAAATTGCTTACTACCGGCTAGTTGTGTGCTTCAACTTATCGCGCTTTGGGCCTATCCATTAATTTTACTTTGATCTAAGACTACCGATACCTTAAGGTAGTAAGCAAATAAGAATAAAAATTGTTTTTACGGAATGATATTGATATTCGAAAACTCACCTACCGAAAATGATACCTACTAAAGAACTTTTCTCTTGAATCAGGAATCTAGCGCCCCTCTTGTTCCAGTAATTTTATCAGGGAATCGCGCCCTTGATTTTGAAATCACTCTATAAGAGCCATATTATAAAGTAGGCACGACAATACAGGGTGTTAAATTATTTATTTATTGATGTTTTCTATAAAGCTGCAGATTGTGAAAGTAGTTCAGTTTGATGGTATGAAGCAACAGAAGTGTGTAAAGCACTAAATTTTACACCCTGTAACAATTATAGGCACCTAGATTTCGCGTCAGCGCGAGAAATGTACCTCAGCAAATAGGTAAATACTAGTTATTCTTTATTAACAATCAATTATTTTAATTACGTGTAGTATGCGTTTAGTTTAAAATATTAAAAGGCCTAGTAACATTCTCTCATTCTCGTTACGTTTTTACATATTATAATAAAATATATTTATCTAAATGAGACAGGGGACGCAAACAGTGTGATTAGAACAGTTGCTTTTATGTTTTATTATGGCTGATAAACGTAATTATTATCCGATAGTGGTTTTATGGCTATACTTACTGTCAAATGTAATATAAATAATGTAGACCGCACGAAAAAAATTAAATTCTACTTAACAAAAGATTTTTTTTAAATTAAAACTAAAAATGTTGTTGAACCATGAAAAATAGAAGAATGATTTAAAAAAAAATTTGTAACTGATGTAAGTAGTTTTAAGAATAAAATAGGGTTTTTACTTAGCAATCGAAATCAGAAAATAATATGTAATATTTTTTTATTCAAATTTCCTATAGGTTTCTTAGGGAACGTTGTTCAGAATTATTTATTTACTTATTTCCATTTTGTAGAACTTCACGGGTACAAACTTTTGGTATCGTGGTTTAAGGGGTGATTGTCCCTGCAACGCAACTGTTTACCCTAACAGCCTGTATAATCATTATTATCGTAAGGTCAAAAAGTTTCAAAAAATTAAGTTTAAGATGTGTATTACATTTTTTGTTTACTTGTTAAGAGGATAGATCAGTACGGTTTTCTCCATACAAACGTATTCCCCTGTTTTCTCCCTGGATAATAACACTAAAGCAAATAAAAATGACCAATTTTACCGCCCGTTGAAAGCGGACGGCGGACATCCATTAAACAAATTTGACGAGTATAAACAAAAAAAAAGGAAAACATACGGGCATAGCCAAAGTCTTTCTAATATTATTTTTGAAAGAATTATTAAAATCGGTTTAGTTTTTGAGGAGACAACAGGGGAGACAAGAAATGCTGATTTCGTAGATTTTTTTGCGTATAAAATCGGTCCGAGTTGCAGTTGTCTCTTTCGCACTCTAGTCGGCGGGGTGTATGGGTCTGGATCTGATAAATACGTATATAGTCGGAAAAGTGACCTATTCTCCAAATTAGCATTTCAGCCCGCCTATCCTCTTAAGAATATTTTAAAATAATACAATAATTATCGATATTTTTTGTCGCCAAGAGTTATCATAATTATTATCATGTTAGTTTTATTGGAGGTCGAAAACTATAATTATTATGCTGAGATAATGTAAATAAAGAGAGATAACGTGATAAGAGTTTGCAGAATTTAACATTAATACGACATTTTATTGGCGATAACCTCAATGGCTATCCAATTGCGATAAAAATTATATAAGTACTTTAAACGATGCTAAACTGAAAATCTGTAGTTAGGTATGTTACACAGGTACTAACTGGTAAGGTGAACCGAGGTAAACTCTTGCTAATAACACCGCTCAACGTTATTATACCTTAAACCGCCATCTTGATAGATGGCTTAATAGATGATGTGAAGAGAGAGTCGTTATTTATTTAAATCTGTTTTCGAAATGATCCTTCTGTACGGATAGTACTAGTATTTATTCTGTGGTAGAAGGTCTAAAACCATTTGCTACGCAGGTCAGCCTCTACCTCTGCTACGACGACGTAGCAAAGAAACAATGAATAACAAATTAACGACCATCGAACAGAATCTATGCTGTAAAGAGCAAGAGCAAACCCATACGTAATAAAAAAAAAAAAAATTTTATGAATTCCGTTCCCAAAGGTTGAAAACGGGACCCTATTCATAAGCCAACGCCGTCCGTCCGTCTGTCTGTCATAACTATTTAGGGCTGTAACTTTAGAACCATAATAGCTAGACAGTTAAAATTTTTACAGAATTTTCGCGTTATTATAGCGCATTTGCTAAAAAATAATAAAAGATTCAAAAAGCTAAAAATTAAGGGGAGTCCTCATACAAGAAACTAGATTTTATAGACGTTTTTTCTTCTCTGTTATGTTATGTTTAGATGTCCCTGACTCCAAACCACAGTTTTTTTATTTTTTTTGTCTTTCTGAGCATCACGCAAAAACTAATGGACCTATTTTGATGAAACTTTTTATATTTCAAAGCTTATCATTGGACTAAAAACATACATTTTACGTCACTACAATGACGGGAATCGGTGCGGAGGAAGTCGCGGGCAAAAGCTATATTGTGTGTACATTGAAGATATTAACAAAAAAAATAAGCTACGTCGTAGCAGAGGTAGAGGCTGACCTGCGTAGCAAAAGGTTTTAGACATTCTACGCCATCGCAGGCATATCAAAACTAAATAACAATTTTAAAAAAATTATGCTTTGCTTGAGTCTCGCATAACATTTTCTTCGAGTAAGTTGTGGGAGTATTTTAATCTCAAAATATTGTTTTATGTATAAAAACACATTTCAACTAATAAAAAATGATAGTTCCAAAAATTACCTTTTCACCCGTCCGGGCGGAAAGCGTCAACTTTCGTTCCACTGTACTAAACGAATAGTTGCCGCTTTCCGTCTCCGTCGAGGAGAAAAATAGTATACTAACCTGGGGCAGTAAATAAGAAATCCTCAGATCACATGTTCGTTTACATGAGAGATCATCGTGAGATTGTCGATCTCAGATTACTTGAGATCTGAGACATTTCTTACTTTCCTGCCCTCTGTGTGTAATCTACTATTGCCAGCTGTTCCTTTCAGTAATGGTCAATATGCAAAATAAAAGATCATGCCCAAAATTATATGAAAGTTAGGTTGAACTTGCGTCTGGCCAAATTGTCACTTAAAGATAGAAAATGTAGTAAGCATTATTATAACAAGAAAATCGTTTAATGTTTGATGGGAAATATTTAAAATCCTAATTAAAAAAATAAAGCATTCATTCCTTACAAAAAATTACAATAAAAATGTATTTTTTTAAACCCCAATTCCCCATAGAGCTAAAAATCCATAGGGATTCATAATTCAGACCAAATATTATTGGTAAATTAATGATGATGACGCATTGATGACGCATCTTTAGCCTGGTTTTGGGAATTATCTTTTTAGCAAATTGGTGCCTAGGTAGCTGGTGCATCTGAGGGTAAAACTATCTCTGTGTCTCTATAGCTAAGTACCTAAAGAATAAAAAAACACAATTTTATTTGTACACGAATGATAACAAAATTAACAACTATGGATCCACCCACATCTGGTCCCGTAGAATAGCAGCCTGACACAGAGCTATCGCACCGGGCTCTCTTTCTATTTGCGCGTGAACGAACGAGATAAAAGGCGCGATATAGCCGTATCACGCGTAACATGCTACGGCTTTTGGTTTAACTTGAGTTGAAGGATCCAGTTTCTTTCGTTTATTATTTAGTTACAAGTAAATACTAAAGGCTGGGCCACACAGAGTGCAGCTGCAGAACGGGTGCAGGCCGGCTGCAGACCGGCAGTAGTTGTAAACTATGGATATATGCGAGGTGTCACACTGCGGCTACTGTTCCTTAGCTGTTCCGCAGCCGCGCCGGACTGCATTCAGTGTGACACCTCGCATATAATTCCATAGTTTACAACTACTGCGCCGGCCTGCAGCCGGCCTGCACCCGTTCTGCAGCTGCACTCTGTGTGGCCCAGCCTTAACGCGTAATTTATGGCAATAAATAAATTGAATCAAATTGCAAACATTTACACATCGCGATATGTCATTAATGATAACACCTGTTCAAAGTATTCCTCTGGAGGGCGGTTCAAGTTTATTGATTCTTACTATTTATATAAATATCATATTAATAATGTGTAATTATGTTAATAAGAATTAATATCAGTTACTTATCTTTGAGAAACTATAAAGATGCTAAGAGGTTAGTTATCTAAAACATTAAACTGTCATCCACTCTGTACTTAACCAGCACCGGAACACATACAATAACGACGTAAATCCCAGAAAAAAATGTTTTGTGGATACTACGTTTGTCTATTATGTCATCGGATTCTGATATAAATTATTTTATTATGCCAAATGTTTTGTAAACTATTTCGTTTTGATGTGTTAGGTAGGGAACGTACCCATACTACGTACGTACCCGTTTAGGGGGTCAGGGGGGTAAAAATACCACGCTTGGTCACAGGGGGGAAGGGGGGCTTAGGGAAATCTCGCGCTTTTTCGAGCTATATTTGTGGAGCTTCGCACCGTTGAACGAACGTTATACTAGCCTTTATATGCGCTGATAACTCAGATAAATGCTGATAAGAACAAAATATGAGCTAAATATTTTTTTAAACTTTAAAATTATTTAATTTTATTAATTTACGAGCGTTAACCCGCGACTTCGTCCGCACAAATTATATACCAGATTTTAAGTCAGATCATAAGCTATCAAACAAAAAAAGTTTCATCAAAATCGGTTCAGTAGTTTTTGCGTGATGCTCGTCCAAACAAACAAACAAACACACAAACAAACAGACAGACAAAATGTCCAAATATTGCTGATTTGGAATCAGGGCCACCTAAAAACCAATTCGTAACTTTTTTTTTGTTAATATCTTCAATGTACAGACAAACTTCCTGTTACAGTTTTATAACAGTATAGATAGATTAATATAAATTTAAAATGATTTAAACCATATTTTTGAATTACTACGTGAAAACTAGAGGGGGGGGGGGGGGGTAAAAAATTGAAAATTGTTAATAATGGGTCACGCAGTATGGGCACGTTCTCTAAGTAGGAGCAGAGAACATTGTTTCAATTTCGAGGCAAGGACTGTTTCCATTATCCACTGAAAAAATTTTCAATGTCTTTTTTCATTTTTTTTATAAAATGGCGAACAAAGTTTGATAAATGCGATAACAAAATTCGAATATTCAAAATAGAATTTAGATTAACCCTCACTACTTCTTCGGGTAAGCAAGTCGCAAGTTGCTTACATCAAAGTAATTTTCAATACATGCCAAGCAGGAAGGTATAACTTTCAGATTCCCACTGGAGGGCTATATGGTAGGAAGAGAGCTCTCTACTACGCAATCGCAGTGCTTATACTAGGTGATATTTAGTAGATATTTTCATCATCATCACAACGTATACAGAGAGGGTAAACAGTGGGGTTATTGTACGCATGATACTCAACTCATAATCCTAAGGTTGTCTGGAAGAAAGAAATCCGCTTTTTAGCGATAAGACCTGTTTTGTGCCTTTTGAATTTCCCGATTGTTTACTCTCTGTATACTATGCTGTTTGGTGTCAAATAAAGTATAATTGATTGATTGATTGAACTCATAGGAAATTCGCAAAAAATAAAATTGACTTTTCATATACAAAAGTTCGATCAGCTGATTGCATTTAAATATGCGCGACTTCGTCCGCACAAATTATATACCAGATTTTAAGTCAGATCATAAGCGATCAAACAAATAAAGTTTCATCAAAATCGGTTCAGTAGTTTTTGCGTGATGCGCGTTCAAACAAACAAACGGACGGACGAAAAATCCAAAAATTGGTGATATGGAATCAGGCGGGACACCTAAAAACCATAACGTAACTTTTTTTGTTAATATCTTCAATGTACAGACATACTTCTGTTACAGTTTTATAATAGTTTAAATTTCCTATAGGTTTCTTAGGGAAAGATCTTCAGTATCATGGGTACAATAACCCCTTAAAGTAATGCAACTATTTACCCTCACATCCTGTAATGTCACTTTACTGTAGTTTTAATAGAGTGATAAAGTTGCGCATGAGTCACGTTGCACCGTTCTGACCCGAGCACTCGTCTCGCGTGGATTTCGCGCGTCGCGTTTTTGCCTGCCACGAGGCTCCGCAATCCTCAATCTCTTCTTGTTCTTGACCAAAAACAATCCCTGAGATTGGGATAGATTCTCCCATAAACACTTGACACTGGCGGAAATGCAGTGCTAACGCACAAGCAAGAGTCCATTAATTATAAATAAAAAAAAGTTGCGTGTAACAAATAATTATAACCTAGTTACTGAAAGTAAACGCCCATTGTTCCGATGACCCGATGATCCGTGTTCCGAACATTGTCTATCTCTACACATATTATAATTATTGTACCGACTGTGACTGTAATTTTTAACTAGAATAGTTTAGGTTTAGCGAATCACTTCCGATTTAATTATGTTAAAGTTTTGGAATTGTTCGGTTTTGGTTAGTATTCGAAATTGTGGATTTATTTAGTTTATGTTATTGATAGACTTAGGTACTTACAATAGTTAAAATGTATCACTAACTATAAACTCCAAAATAAACGCATGACCACTTTGTTTTTCGCATTGAGTTGTGCATTTGTGTTTTCCCGGTATGATTACTTTACCGGAATTAAATCAAATCAAATATATACTTAATTATTAACTTTTTTGTCACAGACAAAACTTTTTATTTAAGTAACTGAAAAACGCTTCGCAAAACTTCGCACAATTTTTCCGAGGTATTTTCATTTTTAGGTAGGTACACAGCATATTTTCGAGGAGTTAATTTTCCGAAACTGTACCTTCTTAAACCACTTATTTTCATCTTGAAAATTTTCCAAGTCACAATTTTTTTTTAAACACAACTTTTTTTTAAATAAAGTAACTTGATTAACTATGGACGTACCGATGCCAGCGATAACATACTGCCGCCACAGCTGTCCTGCCTCCATCCTGTACGATTGTTGGTTGACTGGCGTTCCGGTCCCCACCGGGTCGTAGGCGTACGTCCTATCAGCCATACGTCACGTGACGTCACACCGTGTTTACGTTGCCGACGTAGGGTGAGGGTACGATTGTTGGACACCTTCCAATGTCCAAATCTGCGGACAAAGAACAGTTTTGATTAGGTCGTCTTCCACGTGGAAAAATTTCAGATGCATCATGTTAATAGACTTTTTAATTGTGTCATTAATTATTTATAGCAACTTATAGAAGACAGTTTTAGCATTGCCATGACAGTGAAATTAGCCCTTAGATAAAGAATAAAGTACCTATAATAAGTAGTTACTACATGTACTATCGGGGACTTTTCCGCCTGAACACTGAAAAAAAATCGCATAATTTCGGTAAAATTTATTGTTTGGAAACTATTTATTAATTGGTCTATTCAACAATAGGACGGGGCTAGACAGCGCTTATATTTTTTAGTATGCCTAAAAATGAGCCTAGTGGTGGTCAGGCGGCAAAGACAGTGATAGTACATACCTACAATAACATATGATGCGGATGAACTATTTGTGTTGTGCTTCTCCAGTGAAAAAAGGAAGGTGGATGCGGATGAACTATTTGTGTTGTGATTCTTCAGCGAAAAAAGGAAGGTCGATGCGGATGAACTATTTGTGTTGTGATTCTTCAGCGAAAAAAGGAAGGTCGATGCGGATGAACTATTTGTGTTGTGATTCTTCAGCGAAAAAAGGAAGGTCGATGCGGATGAACTATTTGTGTTGTAATTCTTCAGCGAAAAAAGGAAGGTCGATGCGGATGAACTATTTGTGTTGTGATTCTTCAGCGAAAAAAGGAAGGTCGATGCGGATGAACTATTTGTGTTGTGATTCTTCCGCGAAAAAAGGAAGGTCGATGCGGATGAACTATTTGTGTTGTGATTCTTCCGCGAAAAAAGGAAGGTCTTCCGTCAAGCTAAAATATAACTAGGGACCGGCTTTGCTCTACATAAAGAAATTGTTCTAACCAATTATATTTTGGCAATAACCGATGCTCTTACTAATAGTGCAGGATTAGACATAGGAAACTAAACAGTTCTAATTTTAGATACGATTGTAGATTACCTAAAAGCATTAATTGATTGATTGCAAACATTTCACAAATGGTAGGATAGATACACTGCTGTGATCTTCTGCAGCAGAAAACCAAAATAAACAATAATGTAAAGAAACCAAAATAAACAATAATGTAAAGCTTGGCAACGTTTGTAATCTAACAATCCCAAAGATTTACAACCTGGAATATGGAAAATAACCAACAATCTATTTCTATTACATAATAATTATATCTAGAAATAGTAAACATAAGAATAGAAATAATAATGCATTAAATAAAATTTTTTGCTGTTTTTTTGTGCACGCTTGATGTAATTGGTAACTAGGTAGTAGGTATGTACGTACTGAAATGAATCGGATGAAAAAAACATACGACTTTACAAGTAACAACAGAATAACGTTTCAAATTTTTTTTTTATTTCATCCAAATCTTCTAATTAAGTCTGAAGCTATACAAGGTGTTACAAAAATACAAATAAACATTTAAGGTAGTTAAGACCATCAAACTGAACAACTTTCAGTTTTGATGGTCCGATTCCGATTTTTTTTTCGCGATTTCGGTGTTGGTCCCATAGAGAAAGTTGTTCAGGAGTGCGATTTTTGTAACTCATTCTTTGAACTCAGCAGTTGAAAATGTCAAAATTACTTATGGAGAAGCGAATGAGATTCCAAAATCGCACTCCTTTTTTTTTTTTTTTTTTTATTTATTTATCAAATACATGAACAAACATCTTATGAACTAAAAGCATTGATAAACCTGATATTAGGTGATATTACCTGATCATCGCTTTTAAAAAGTTTCAACATTTTATTATTAAGAATGTCTGTCTTCCTTGTCTGTATTCTATTACCACACTATACACTACACTATAGTGTACTATTAACATATATTCATATGCTGCAGTCGAAACTGCAGTTGTCACTCTTAAACTTTAAACAGCAACGTTCTTTAGGGAAATTTGAACTGTACCTACACTTATTGCACTTGACTGACTAAGCGTTATATGACTGGTATATGACACATCATAATTATTTGTCGGTTATTCCAGAAATCTTCACCAGCATTTCACTTCTGGTAGGCACTGCTAGTTTTTTCTCCAAAATCCCCACGGGTCAAATAAACATGACCTGGATCTTGAGAAAAAATCTTGTAGTCCACACCAGTTTTTTGTACTATTTAATATAAGGTACCTTCAGTTTGAATAATAATTGAGGAATATTGTACCATATTTTTATTTAAGCAAAAGGGGATAATAGTCTTGTGGGGCCATTGCAACTATCAATTATGGGCCTTTTTTCATCTAAATTAGATGTTTCAAACAGCGTCTGCTTTGTTAAGACACCGACGTTCATGGTTGTATAAGCCAATTCGGGAGCAGCAATGCCTGCCGCATTTACGGCATTTGTGCTGTGTGTTGGTTGGTGCGGGAGCCTGTTCGTCTCTGTGCCTTTTTGTTCGTTTTACGGCCAGAGATTCGAACCAGACTTCATCGTGGGCTGTTCGACCGTCAGCTATTACTTTTCTCCACTCGTCCCTATCGCTTGCGAGGCATTCCCACTTCGAATGGTCAATTTTAAAGGACACCATATCGCGCTTAGCACAGTAACATGGGTCTTCCGACATTACGTTTAGCGAAGGCTACTTGGCTAATTGAAACTATGGAGCAATTGCACTTGTAAGAGTCACGATTCAGTTCTTCTCTTAATAGACGCATGTCTAGTCACCTGGAAGGCAGGTGTTGGTATAAAGAGAATGGTGATACTTATATTGTTCCATAGTTGTAATTGCCCCATTGTTGCAATTGCCCCATAATAGTTGCAATTGCCCCATAATAGTTGCAATTGCCCCATAATAGTTGCAATTGCCCCATAACAGTTGTAATTGCCCCATAGATAACGATAACCCCTACCTTAGACCTTATATGGGAAAATGTGTCAACTCATCTAAATAAAAGTAAAAACAATTCGTTATCGCAGAATCTCTAAATTATAAATAATGATAGACAATTTTCGCAAATCATCCTCACACCTCTATAACTATAAGTAGTTTTAGCTACTTCATTTTCTGTTTTCCTGTTCTTTAGGAAATTTACAGCAGTTCTAACAAGATAATTTATTTCTGGTGTGAATCTTTAAAAAAACATTATTGCCGAAAACCGATATTAATTTTAAAATATCAGGTATAAGAATAAAGGCAAGGGCATGGCGATGAAATCAATAATAATATCTGTTTTTTTTTTACACAGATTATCTATTCGCATTTAATGTACCTACTTACCTACCTATCAGAATCTGTCCACAAAAGCACTGCAGTCTGCAAAAGAAACCTTATGCCTTAGTCACCTCGTTCAAATGCACTCGGGGGAGTGGCACTTTACTAGGGGCGGCAAATTCGGAAAAAATATAGATTGATTGAGCTCTGTCTATAACCAATTCATAGAACAGAGAAAAGTCGAGCTCGCTTCACTCGCTCTAAGTTTCTGTTTCAATTATTATACCTACATATCTATAGAATTCTGACCACAGCCAAGACGTGGTTTTAAAAATTTCGAGTTTGCTTCGGTTGAAACCAGAGCAAAAGCACAAAAGCACGTACAAAAGCTTTGAGCTTTTGTACGTGCTTTTGTGCTTTTGCTCTGGTTTCAACGGATTCGTATTGAGGAGAAAAGTCGAGCTCTAAAAAGTTATCCTTCTATTTTTACATTTATAAACCAAAAGATGTCTGATCACTACCCGAATAATTGTACTAAAAAATTTCGAGCTCGCTAAACACGCTCCGTTATTTTTTGTGTAGGTCTTCTTATAAAGATAAGGGGGGGCGGCAAAATCGGTCTGTTCCCCGGGCCACAGAAACCCCCACGCTACGCCACTGATTGTCAAGACCATTTACCCATATTGATCCTATTCTAAGGCTAGGCGGGTGAACCAGAAGGCTAAAGGTAAATATTTTTAACATTTTTATAGACAACGAGCGTTAACCCGCGACTTTGTCCGCACAAATTATATACCAGATTTTAAGTCAGATCATTAGCTATCAAACAAAAAAATTTTTATCAAAATCGGTTCATTAGTTTTTGCGTGATAATCGTTCAAACAAACAAACACACAGACAGACAAAAAATCCAAAAATTGGTGATATGGAATCAGGGATACCTAAAAACCATATCGTAACTATTTTTTTGTTAATATCTTCAATGTACAGACAAACTTCCTGTTACAGTTTTATAATAGTTTAGATTAGATAACTATTCATACCCATTATGTTTTTAATAATTATTCGTTATAATCGATCTGGGTCTAATTTAGATTAATCTTCGGATAATCATACGTTTTATCGAAAATTTGCTATTGACAACAGACTGATAAGGGTACCTAGGAGGTACAGTAGGGCGATTTTTGAAAGTCACACGTTGAAATTAGCAGTAGAAAATGTCAAAATAACTATGGAGACTTATGACACAGACGAAAAAAATTTCGCTTACGCTGGTAGACGGAATGGCAGTGTAACCGGGTATGAGATAGCGATACTCATAAATTAATAGTACATTATAGTACAAGTGTGTAATGTTGGTGATTACCGCTGAGGTGCCATTGAGACCCGAGCCGTAGGCGAGAGTCTTAAGAGAGCCGAGGACGGTAATCATCAATACACACGTGTATCATACGACGTTTTTCAACACACTTGTGAAGAAAATAATAAAAAATCATTCTATTTAGTAAATAAAAAGTTTATTTAGAGAATTTATTTGTACTATTGAATATGATCTTTTTTGTATCGAAACTTTTTTAAGAACAAAGCAACTCAAGAACTCAACCAAGAAGTTTAGATACCTACTATCTAAAAAAAAAACCTATAACTCACTTATGAATAATAGTAATGAAAAAGTCACAGTTTGATTATAGGTGTCATTATGTGCCTAATTGCGGTGAAATAAGGGCCATTTTATGAGCAAGTGTGTTGAAAAATAATATTATACAATTTATATTTGACATTTTTGAGTCAGGTGGCCGTAGTTCAAAAGAGTGGTGACGCCGATAAGGACACCAATAAGGTAGCGATCTCCTTTTTAAAATAGAGCGAATTTGCTATGTGCATCTCTTATTGAGTGAATATGACAAGAGACGTGCTTCCTTCTAGTACCTTCTCTTTCTACGTATGGAGATTATGCATCGTTCTACTGCTAATTTGACGTTCAAAAATCATACTCCAGGAGTGCTATTTTTGAAAGTCAAATCAGCAGTAGAAAGATGCGTATCTCCATACATTTTCAACTGCTGAGTTCAACGTATGAATTTCAAAAATCGCACTCCAGAGCTCCATTCGAAAATTGGCACCTAAAAACATTTATTTAATTAAGGGCCTGTTTCACCACCTTTTCTTATATCTTATCTGACAGATTGTTTGAAATTATAATTTTATCTTTCATACGAAATATGTCAAACGACAGAATATAAGCTATATCTGAGACCCAAACGAAAAAAAAACGTGAAATGACCAAATTATTGCATACAATTAGAATAAAAAATCTAAACTGATAAACAAACAATGACAAAATACTTTTATCTATCTGTGGGTTATCGCAATTGACGTAAATTTATTACGTTTTTATAATTTTATCTTTTACTTGTTTTACAAATAACCAATTAATTGTCACATAATTATGTATTTAATTTTTCCAAGGCCAATCCAATCCGAATGCTCTTTCTTAGGTAAGTAGGTATACTTAAATAATTAAGAGTCCTTTTACCGTTCAGTGGCACCCTCATCATAATATTAAAGATTTCTCAATCAAGAAACCCTCAATTAAACAAGAGCTACTCCAATATGTACACACGGCAACACATCCAGCTATACAAAACCAACATAAGCTGGCCGCGCGATGCTATACGTTACTCGAACTACAAGCGGTCAGCTTATGTTGGTTTTTTTATAGCTTGATGTGTAGCCGTGTGTACTAGAAAAGCCTAGGAGTGCGATTTTTAAATCTCATACGTTGAACTCAGCAGTTGAAAATGTACGGAGATACTTACGCATCTTTCTACTGCTGATTTGACTTTCAAAAATCGCACTCCTGGAATATGATTTTTGAAATATATCTCTATAGTAATTTTGACATTTTCAACTGCTGAGTTCAAAGTATGAGTTTCAAAAATTGCACCCCTGAAGCTATTTTTATACCTACCTACCTACCTACTTTTGTAGGTCGAAACATACATAGAAAAAAAGTAAAAACAGTGCAGTGGCGACTTTTATGTTTAATCTTTATGAAGTAGTTGCCACTTTTTTTCGTTCTGAGTTTTCACAATTGAGAAATCTTCAATATTGTGAAGAGGGCGCCACTGAACTGTAAAAGGAACATTATTAAAATTTTTATAATCAACCAGTAAGTATTTTATTTCACAGAAAACAGATGCTGTGATTGTTGAATCATATTTACAACAATACTTATTTGCTTATCTTGTGCCTAGGTACCTACGGATATCATTGTTTAGTTTTCAATAATATCACAATTAATGACTAGTATTTTTGTAGCGAAAAACAAAACATTTGAGCGAATTGTGTCCAATTCGCAAAATTGACCAGCTGGTTCAAAATGTCAAATTCGCAATACGTATACTAACTATTCGCAAATTGTCCACATCGCACATTGTCTAATTCGCAAATTATCCAATTCACAGAAATAATTGAGTACCTAACAATTTAACTACTTAATTTTTTTTAAAGTAAATTACTACCATATTATATAGGATTCATGCAAAGTTTCAAACCTCTAGCAACCTTTTAGGTTTGGCAACTTCAACTTGGTAAGTTGGAGTTGGTGGGTCGAATCCGCATGGACGCCATCCAATGTGTTTTCTAACTTATGTATGTATACGTAATACCGACTGCTCTCAAACGGTGAAGGCATAGAGGTAGGCGTAAAGGTGCGTATCGACTTCGCGCGGCAAACCATCGAACATTGGCTCGCGCGGCAGCCGCGCACTATGGGTACTGTACCGCCGCGCGAGGCCACTCGAACATTGGCGCGCTCGAACTCGCCGCACGACGAACCAGGGCCTCTACCCGGACATTCGAACTTCGCAATTGCGTGAACGTTTCTTCTGGTTCCCCGCCCGCCTAGCCTTAGAATAGGATCAATATGGGTGAACTCTATTACAATGAAGTTCGGACCGAAACGGTCTCAATATATCGCAAATCGAAAGTCCGGGTACAGGGCCAGTTCATGTGGGTTTTTGACGGCGCGGCAAAGGAGTGTCAGTGCGTTGTGCGCGCGCAGGTTGGGACGCATTTTAGTTGATGCGCGCGGCAAAAACATGGATAACGATAACTGTTGTACTTTAATTAGATTATATGGCATTAAACAATTTCTATGGAACAGTAAATGTAGTAATTATCACAACAAATCATTAAGAAAAGTTGCATGTAATGTCATCAGTGCAGATGGTTGCGGCGCATAAAATGAACACTTGTTGACGGATCGGCTGCCGCGCTACAATAAATTTGTGCACTAAAAATGGCTCGCGAGCCAAAACACAGGTTTGCCGCGGTCGAACAACGGCCGCGCGAAATCGATACACACCTTTACTCGTAGGCGTAACTCGTGTCAACGCCCTACTACGGGTGAAGGAAAACATCTAACCATCAAACTGAACAAGTTTCACTATGGAGTATCGAAATCACGAAAAAAAATCAACTGAACCATAGAACATTAAATTCTAAAAAAAAATGTGTGATTCAACTTTTTTTTCCCTAGTTCAAATATGGTCACGGACCATGTTATTAAGTTAAGCATATTAAAGAGGTATATCTTATTAAATTCGATATGATAGTCTGAAGCACCTATAACGGCTTCAAAACGACTCCGATCCCAAGGTATCTATACTATTATAAAGCTGTAACAGAAGTGTGTCTGTACATTGAAGATATTAACAAAAAATAAGTTACGATATGGTTTTTAGGTATCCCTGATTCCATATCACCAATTTTTGGATTTTTTGTCTGTCTGTTTGTTTGTGTGTTTGTTTGTTTGTTTGTTTGAACGAGTATCACGCAAAAACTACTGAACCGATTTTGATGAAACTTTTTTTGTTTGATAGCTTATGATCTGACTTAAAATCTGGTATATAATTTGTGCGGACGAAGTCGCGGGTTAACGCTCGTTATACATAAATGCACTGTACTGTACGACCAAACTGTTTGTTGGGTAGTAACCAACCCGACCTGTCAATCTTCAATCAATTCAACATGCATCATCGGAAGTAATATTCTTGTTAATGACAAGATGTTTCCTCCTACAGTTCCTCTTTAGACTCCAATCGACAATTCGGTCACGTCTGGAGGAAAACGTTTTGCAGTCTAGAATGTACCTAGGTAGCATTCTAGAACTTTGTTTCTTGTCTTGTTTATGCTGTATGACTAGCATGTCATCATCAGCCACGGATGGCGGATAGGATTTGAATCCCGGACAAACTATGGACAAACTAGTAATATCTGCAAGAATGAAAAGCCATATGAAAATAATCAGCCACGGAATGAAATTCATCTTGAATTTGTTAAACAGCATCTTAATTACCATTATAATTCCATGGCATAGTCGAATGTCAGAGATATACTTAAATACCTAGCATATTCAGAAAATTTATAAATTTGACTAAAAGCCCCATTGCATTATGCAATCGAAAGCATGCAAATTTAAAGTAGGTTCATTGCTGCGTGTTCTGTTTCAAGTTTAAATCACACTACTCGGTCGATGTACCTACTTCAAATTGCACGCGATGGGTTGCTTATTGCAATCAATATGTGCCCCGAAATCAAATTCAAATTCAAAATAGTTTATTGCTCGGCCGCTGCGATGATAGGTAGTGGGTGAACACCTTACAATGTAATTATTATACAACAGGATGAAATTGATATCATTAGCATCCTTTTCAAATAAGAGTCTACCCATATCGAACTGAACAACTTTTACTATGGCAGCAAACCGATCGGAGCAAAAAAAGAAATCTAGTTTTGCATACATTTGAGTCGCGAACTCGCGCGTCGACATTGCAGTTTAGTATGGAACAGCTGATTTTGTTTTTGCTCCGATCGGTTTGATGCCATAGTACAAGTTGTTCAGTTTGATGGGTAGACTCTTAGTTTAAAAGGAAGCTAATGATATCAATTTCACCCTGTAGTACCCTGTGTACCATCCTCAAGACGTGCCGTGTCCCATAGTAGGTGGGATGATACTGGGTGATAATGGGCATGAGCAAAATATAATAATATGACACGTAGTGAGACCGTCGTGACAGGTAATGGACAGTGGACACAATACAGTCCTCGAAATTGAAGCATGTTATATCCCAACTAACAATTTGGTCGTATAGGCATCGTATAGTCGAACGTTAGACGCATAAAACACCAGTATATGACGAAATTACCGTAATATAACTTTTATAAGTCAAAATAGTCATATAAATGACCTAATAAGACCAAATTGTTTGCTGGGATGTATCCTCACGATGCTTAAAATTGCAATTGAATTAAAAGAAAATCATTAAAGTTAAAAGGAAATCAATTTTGATACGAAATAGCGATAGTATGGTGCTGATCGGCGATATCATATCCTCTCAAACAATGAAGATCTACGCGTGAACAGCCTTGATCTTGTCGAATAACTTATGCCAAATTAGTTTTATTACACCTTAATGTGCTATTATTTAAACCAGAAACAGTAAAGTATTATAGTAGTCATAGTAATCAAACTTGGCGTTCGTTATACAGGGTGTCCCGTAAAACGACGTCAACCCGACGGATGCTGATAAATTAGGTCATGACCATAGAGATCTAGAGAGATGCCAACCAACGCACTGAGTACGAAACTTAGTGTCGCATTACCACCAGTACCACGCGATAGAAAGTTTTTTGTTAGCTTGATTGTGCTTATTATCCATTGCGATATCAGAACTCAACGTTCGAATAATCTTCAGTGCTACGCAAGCATTGTAAACTATTTACACATAACATCTCGACTGGTTTTCAGCCTCATAATAATATTGAATTATTATTGTCACGAGCAATGTGTTCCGTTTTTGCGCATAGTGCTGCGACACTGGCCCCGCCCCCTTTTCACATCTCCCTTTAGTTTTTGTGATCTGTGGTCATGACTAAGCAGAATATCAAAATTTGACATTAGTAAAAGTGTCTTAGTTTTCGAGATATTGACAGTTTGATACTGCATAGAACATTTGTTGCAGTGGCACTCAAAATAGTGACTAAGGTAAAGAGTTTCACGAATTTCATAAAACTGTCCTTATCTCGAATACTAAGAACCTTCTCCTAAAGAAAAATGTTGAAAGATTGATTGATTGACTGACTGTTTTTTTTATTTTTTTTTATTTTACTATATTCTGGTTAAGCGTGAACTAACCTATCAGCATCCACCGGCTTGACGTCGGTTTACGGGACACCCTGTATATTAAAAATTAGAAGTAACTTGTGATGCGATCTGTTGTCTCTGCCTACCCCAGTAGTGGGACATAGGCGTGAGCATATGTATGTATGTATAGAAGTATCTTGTACCTACATAACTAAGTTCATCGACTTTTGAGAGCTGTGCAGGAAAAGAGCGGTTGAAGGAAAACTTAACGAGGAAACTCGCATTTCTGTTGATGCGTGAAATGAGGAAGGAAAATAGTGATAAAATCTCATTCATTATGCCATAAAATTTAAATTCTATTTAACTATACATATAAAACAGTTCCCTGACTGACTGTCAGACACGCACAGCCTAAACCACTGAAGATAGGAACATGAAATGGGTATGAGTAACAGTATTGTCATTTTTTCAACAGTCGCGGCCACCAATAAAGGTATTGTATAAAGGCTGGGCCACACAGGGTGCAACTGCAGAACGGGTGCAGGCCGGCTGCAGACCGGCAGTACTTGAAAACTATGGTATTATATGCGAGGTGTCACACTGCGGCTACCGTTCCGCAGCTGTTCCGCAACCGCGCCGGACTGCATTCAGTGTGAAACCTCGCATATAATTCCATAGTTTACTACTGCCGGCCTGCAACCGGCCTGCACCCGTTCAGCAGCTGCACTCTGTGTGGCCCAGCCTTTATTATAGCAGGTACTAAGGTTAATGAAAAAGCAACCAACACCATTAAGTATCTGCTCATTTTCAATCAATCAATCGAAACATATTATATAAAAGAAATACAGAAGATACAAAACAAAGCGGTCTTAGCGCTAAAAAGTGATTTTTTCTTCTACACAACCTTAGAAGTTATTTTATGCGGCCTAGCAATGAATGTGATGTTTTTTAATGAATTAAAAAAACGTCAATTTTTTTGCCATTCTACCTTACTCAATACTCATTTGGAATACATATTCTACAGGAGTAGGTACTGCGATTTTTGAATCTCATTCGCTGAGCTCAGCAGTTGAAAATTTCAAAATTCTGAGGAGATATCCATCTTTCTACTGCTGATTTGACTTACAAAAATCGCACTCCTGGAGTATGATTTTTGAAAGTCAAATCAGCAGTAGAAAGATGCGTATCTCCATACATTTTCAACTGCTGAGTTCAACGTATGAGATTAAAAAATCGCACTCCAGAGCATGAAGTGCACTTAGAAACGATTTTTGATGATTGGTACCGACTTGATAGTAAGCTTCTGACCATCCCCAAAGGGAACACTTTCGTGACAGATTACGTACGTAAACGTAGATTGAATAACAACGCCTAGAGATTTTCACGTAGCAAAAATTTAAACAAGAGTCAGGGGAAAATTCATGCGGACATTATTTTCCTAGGCGCTTTGCAGATACCATTTTAAGCAATTTTGATTAATTTCTTTATCTACCGTGGTGCTTACTAGCGGGGCTAGTACACTAACCCACGACAGCGTGATATAGCGCTATCACGCTTCCGCTCTCTTCCTATTTGCGCGCGAACGAACGAGATAAAAGACGTGATATTAAGGTCTAACAAAATTAGGTGAAGTGAAACTATTTTAAGGGGATGATCAGACCATCAAACTGAAAAACTTTCTCTATTGGACCAATATTGAAATTTTACACATTTAGGTCGAGTAGGTTTGTATGCCTGTGTTGTGTTGTATCTATCTATACTATTATAAAACTGTAACAGGAAGTTTGTTTGTACATTGAAGATATTAACAAAAAAAAGTTACGATATGATTTTTAGGTGTCCCTGATTCCATTTCACCAATTTTTGGATTTTTTGTGTGTCTGTTTTTTGTGTGTTTGTTTGTTTGTTTGTTTGTTTGAACGAGTATCACGCAAAAACTACTGAACCGATTTTGATGAAACTTTTTTTGTTTGATAGCTTATGATCTGACTTAAAATCTGGTATATAATTTGTGCGGACGAAGTCGCGGGTTAACGCTCGTACCTTATATAGCCGTATCACGTGCAACATGCTAGCTAGGCTGTAGGCCTCGCATGCCACCCCCGAGAAAACGATAATCGAGATGAGCCTCCATCTTTATTATTTTACGTATGACAAAAAGAGCGCGCATGACGGTTTTCTCGTTTAAACACTTTATAGTGGGTTGCGTGCTATCCGTGCTGCTGTAGGTATAATTTAGGTAATCAATGTATGTACGTACTGAGCTTAAAGTAAACTTATCTTATCCATTATAAAAGTTCCAAGTGAAATTGTTTTCTTTATTTTCCACAGAGTGTGTCGGACTGAAGTATGACAGTATTATGTTCTGTGGACTGAAATTATTTAAGTGTGATATTTTCAAATCAAGCCAATCAAGGACTTCGTTTTGAAAATGGAAAATACCATAACGAATCTACTTATTAAGTACCTACTAAACACTTAAGAGCGCCCTTGATAAAACCTAACATTATAAATTATAATAATTGCAAGAAACGTTTAAAACACTTGAGCAAAGATAATGCGCACTTGAATGTGAAATAAAATCATCGCACTCTGAATAAAACAGTGAGGACACTTCAGCTTCAGGATAGGTGACATTTAAGGCTGGGCCACACAGAGTGCGGCTGCGGGCCGGCAGTAGTTGAACACTATGCATTATATGCGAGGTATTACACCGCAGATACCCTTCCGCAGCTGTTCCGCAGCCGTTCCGCAGCCGCGCCGGACTGCATCTATTATTTGTGGTTGGGCTATTGCAAGCAAGGGTCGTTATGTAACACGGAGACCAGCGCTGGTCCTTTGTGTTCGCCCCAAGCTCACCCACATTTTACGCATACCTCCGAACTTATGGTATTTTCTTTTCATCCTCGGGAATGCAGGTTTCCTCACGATGTTTTCCTTCACCGCCGAGCTAGTAAATGATAAATACAACCGTACATAAATACCGAAGAACTTAGTGGTACAGGCCAGGAATCGAACCGCGTCCTCAGGATTGAGGCGCTAGCTCTCTTCCGTATGGGCTATCATCGCTCTGGACTGCATCTAGCGTGAAAGCCAAATTGCTTTCTGTCAAATCCAAATAGCAAAAATTTAAGGAGTTGGGAGCCGCGCGCGCTCCCTATTGGCTGAGACCGGATTTGCAATCGTGCTTTCGGCCTTTAGAAGAGCAATTTTGCTACCGCGCGATTCGGCCTTGGCAGGAAGCACACAATCGATTGCCCGTCTAAAGGGTGCTTTAAGACTATGGCCGTCGCGTCGTCGTGAGTCGCGCGACCCTCTGCCATCGCAAAGTGTAGCTCGTCTGTGCGCTAAGCGGAGAAACAGAAATGATGAGGACATACGCGGATAGCGACATTGTTTTAAGTAGGTATACTAAGTATTTAGAAATAACATAGTGTTCTATAATAACTACCTATGCGTTTATAGAAGTAAACAATGCGAAATGATTTGTAATATCAAATGCTTGCCTACGGCTACGCTTTAATGATAATTACAGGAAACAAATTAATATCGTTTTAATTATGTTTCTATATTGTAATCAAATATACTTTATTTTACACCAAAAACATAAACAGTAAAATACAGAAATAAAATACAAGAGGCACAAAATAAGGCGGTCTTATCGCTAAGAAGCGATTTCTTCCAGACAACCTTAGGGTAGAGGAAACGGTGAAAAGAAGAAAGGTAGGCGGTGTTTCCAGAAAAAAAATATATAAAAATCAGCAGTTATTAGTAAAAACAAAAAGTAAGTATACAAAATAAACCTATTATAAATACATATATAATATACATACTCATATAAATATATATATATATACACATACATCATACATAAATACGCGTACTACACAACAAAATACTATAGGAAAACATGAACCACAGACATAGGAAAAGATGTACCTATGGAAAACAGATCGAGGGTCAGTTCAGTGATCAAAGGAAATGAGACTTAACTTTCGACTTAAAAACATTCAAGGAAGGTGCACGTCTGATCGACTCTGTATTATGTATTGTATGTATGGTGACTATGTATTATATCTTATGACTTTACAAGTTCACACCTATATGTTTCAATAACTCAGTCTTTATTTTATTTTTTTTATTTGTAATTATGTAAACAAACGATATGCCCACCGTGCCCACCACAACGACACCTCACACCAGCCAGACAGACGAGAAAAAAAATCATCACAACTTTACGTGTGGGGGAACCCTACAAAAATGTTTTTCAAGGCGGACGGACATGGCGAAACTATAAAGGCTGGGCAGAGACACACAGAGTGCAGCTGCAGAACGGGTGCAGACCAGCTTCAGGCCGGCAGTAGTTGTTGTAGTATGGTAACTAAGCCAATGTAGTGTGCCTCGCGTTAATGACGTTTAGCTGCGTAAGTAGTTCGTAAGGTATAAATAAGTGCAACTATGTATTATCGATTGAATTCAATATACGACACTTAAACTAACAACTATGTTTGACTCTACCATCCCGCGTCTCCTCACATCATCCGTGCAATAATCCGCGAGGATACCACATTGTAAACTATGGAATTATATGCAAGGTGTCACACTGCGGCTACCGTTCCGCAGCTGTTCCGCAACCGCGCCGGACTGCATTCAGTGTGACACCTCGCATATAATTCCATAGTTTACAACTACTGCCGGCCTGCAGCCGGTCTGCACCCGTTCTGCAGCTGCACTCTGTGTGGCCCAGCCTTTAAGGTTCCTTGTTGACTACGGAACCCTAACAAAAACCAATCTGGACACAATGAAAGAGATTAGAACGTTATCTATAATATTTTGATAACTAAATATAATATTGGGCAGTAATAGCGACGCCCGCGACTTTCGCGAAAACTACTGAAATAATAATAAGTTTATGATCTTGTATCGGAAAATTCACGTTATTCTTGATTGTCGCTGTGCTTATCGGACAGTTTGCGAATCGGATCATTTAAGAATATAACATTTTGATAATCGGTCATTCTGCGTCAAGATTATTTTTTTTTCTTTTTCTGCGTCTAGTCCCTCATATAGCCCAGTCATTTTACGGTTTGAGCCGGGACTAATTAATAATTGATATTATTATATTTTTTTCGGTATAGCATTTGAGAGCCAATTTGAGCTTAAAAATGTACCAAAATAAAAAAAAAACCCGTCAGCAACAGTTTAAAATTTAAAATTTAGCTATTATCTCGTTATAAAAAAAACCTGATGGTAATTTTTTTTGCACATATTTAAGGCATTACCATTATACATACTTCAAACAAAGTGTACATATTTTTGTCTACTTACAAGGTTTTGAAAAATACATTCATATTTTCTAATAAAAACCTCATTTTTAAATTTCAATGCCTATTTTCTGGCTTAAATATAATGTATATTGTTAAATCTAATTCAAATGAGTGTATTGGTGTTAATATCATTAATTTAAAAGCCTTCTGAGACTCACAATTTTGATTTCTATGTTGCGTAGTGAATTTTTTTTAGTATGTTTTCAGTTAGTCTTTTTGTCACTAAATGATGCGGGTGACAGTTTAAAAGTCCAATTAATAAATACTTCCCACCTCTCCTAACAAAACTCCGTAAAATGACTGGGCTAGTAATCATAAGTCATAACTTTTAATTGAACCGAAAAACTAAATATTACTTTTTATGGTTCAGTACCCTAAAGGTGAAAACGGGACCCTATTCATAAGCCTACGTTGTCCATCCGTCCATCTGTCCTATCTATTAAGGGCTGTAATTTTGAACGGTAATAGCTAGACGGTTGAAATTCACACAGAATGTGCGTTATTACGGCGAATTTGCTAACAAATAATAAAAATGTCAAAAGGTTAAAAATTAAGGGGGGTCCTGATACAGGAAACTAGTTTTTATCAACGATTTTTCTTCTCGCTCTATCATAAAAACGGTAATACGCGTCAAACTTGGTGTGATTATCTGATTATAGAGCAAACTCTACAGAATAACAAAAAAAAATAAAAACCTGCCAAGTGTGAGTCAGTCAGAATGGATGGATGGATGGAGTGCACAATTAGAATGGATGGATGGTCCCAAAGAAAAAAAAATAGTTGTGTGTTGGTGTGGTACGGAACTCTCGGTGCGCGAGTAGCCCGACTAGCACTTGACCAGTTTTTATTACTAAGTGCTATGCTATTGTAACAACTTCATCTTGATTGGTTCACCCATTTTCATAATGATGCGTTTACAAACAGACATAAATACCTACGTATCTTTTATTCCCCTAAAACATTTTTAATGTATAGACAAACAAAGTTTAAAATTTTATCTACCTACGAGCGTTAACCCGCGACTTCGTCCGCACAAATTATATACCAGATTTTAAGTCAGATCATAAGCTATCAAACAAAAAAAGTCATCAAAATCGGTTCAGTAGTTTTTACGTGATACTCGTTCAAACAAACAAACAAACAAACACACAAACAAACAGACAGACAAAAAATCCAAAAATTGGTGAAATGGAATCAGGGACACCTAAAAACCATATCGTAACTTTTTTTTTGTTAATATCTTCAATGTACAGACAAACTTCCTGTTACAGTTTTATAATAGTATAGATAGATATAGATAGGTCGTTGTAATAAATTTTTATACCAATGCGGTATAGATATTATTAGTAATTTAGGTTTTTATCGTTATCACTAAAACAAATCTCTATATTCGTAATTAATGTAATTATTGAAGTCATGGAATTAGATGTTTTACAAAAGATAAAGATTTTGATTTAAGCTACCACCGAGCACCGGGGGCACCGAGCCTATGCAGGGTGAAATTGGATGCTAATGATAACAATTTCACCCTGTATATTGTGCTGCCCTTAATCGTATTGTTTTTGTTTCTAAACAGTTAAACAACATTTAAAAAAAAAACAAGAATCGCACATTGCAGTCATTGCTGATTTTCAATTTATCGAGTCACTGCGAATTTGTTTTTATAATTTTTGTTTATTATACAGGGTGAAATTGATATCATTAGCATCCTTTTGAACTAAAAGTCTACCCATCAAACTGAACAAATTTCACTGTGGGAGCAAACCTTTGACTACTTATATAGGGACTAGTTACGCGTGTAATTCTACGAACAAACATTTCTGCCACTTTTTGCGGGGGCCGAGGTAACACGAAATCCGCAACTTTGGATTTTATTCCCCATAAGTTTAGATTCTAATTTCGAACGTTAAAAATCATGAAAAGAAGTGTGAACCCCAAACGTTCTAAGTTCGAAATTATTGTTTCGGAAGGCTAGTCCTTATAATAAATAGTCAAAGGAGCAAACCGATCGGGGCAAAAAAAATCAGCTGTTTCATACATTTGAGTCGAGTAGGCATTGCAGTTTAGTACGGAACAGTAGCTGATTATTTTTTCGCTCCGATCGGTTTGCTCCCATAGTGAAAGTTGTTCAGTTTGATGGGTAGACTCTTAGTTTAAAAGGATGCTACTGATATCAATTTCACCTCTGTATAATTAAAACCGCCAAAAATATGGAATGACTACAATGTTACATTCTTGTTTTTTTTTAATGTTGTTTAATTGTTTAGAAATAAAAAAATACGATTGAGGGCAGCACAAAGTTCAGACCATCAAACTGAACAACTTTTACTATGGAAGCAATTCTGAATACGTAAAAAAAAATCTTCTGTTTCAAATACATTTGTTTCGAGTAGCCATAGTTTAGAATGGAACAGCAGATATTTTTTTGTGATTTCAACTTTGCTCCCATAGTAAAAGTTGTTCAGTTTGTTGGTCTAAACCACCCCTGAAATGAATGGTAAAACAAAACATCCGGCATTGATGTTTTTATTATTCACTACTAGGCAGGGACACCGTTAGATCAAAATACCTACTCTACCACGATCTCAGATGATGGACAGTATCAATGTACAGTACGACCAGTCGTCAATCTTCGTTTGCGCAGAGCAGGCCCGAGTCCCCGACCAAACCCGAAGTCATTTAGTAATCAAAGGGTGCAAAGTCGGAAATCAGCGAAAAGGGCGCGAAAACAAATAAGCCAATGAGGGATTTTCCAAAAGCAAAAAAAGTAAAAAAGTTAGTTCCTAATTTCTCGATAGATGGCGTTGACCAGAGAGGGGTCCAATTAGGTATGAGCAAAGATATTAATTAATATTAATAGTAAAAATACACAGTACAAACCCTTTCTTATTATTGTTGGTTTATTATTTAGCTATCTCGGTGTTATTGTCCGTCAACAACGAATCGAGTATCACACGTGGCTGTATGGGCTAAACGAGAAACAATAAAAAACTACAAAAACATAACAGAAACTGAGAATTTCAATAAAAATAAACCGGAAATATTTAAATCATAATTACGTCAGATTCCGTGAATGAAAAGCAAAGCCATAGACGAAAAATTGAATCCTGGTTTGACAGTCTGGCGTGGCAATCATTACACCAACCGGGTCGTCAATAGCACCCAGATTGTTAATAACTTGTACTGTGTATTTTTATTATTAATATTAATTCATATATTTGCTCATACCTATTGGACCCCTGTCTGGTCAACGCCATCTATTGAGAAATTAGGAAACTTTTTTTCTTCTGGAAAATCCCTCATAGCGTGAACGAATTGAAGGTAGCACATCCTCATTGGGCAATACAATTTCGCGCGCTATGAAAATTTGTCAACTGCGCAGGTAAGTCGGTAAGACTTATAAACCTGGTACTACTTTAATCGAAGGTGGAACGCGCCTATTTATTCATAAACCTATCACATTCATCGTCCTCCGTTGAACGTACTCACAAGTCGCACCACAAAACTATATCCTCATCCTGACGGCCTTTCTCATGTACAGGGTGTAACAAAACACCCTAGTAATACTTAACAGGGTGATTTAGCCCATCAAACTAAACAACTTTTAACAATAAGCTTTGTTATTTTGAAGACTGAAATAAATATGCAGACAGTTTAGTTAAAACTTTCACTATGGGGCCAACTTCGAAATCGCGTAAAATAAATCAGCTGTTCCATACAAAACTGCAGTGCCGACGGGACTAAAATGTATGGGACAGCTGAAATTTTTTTCGCGATATCGAAGTTGGCTCCAGAGTGAAAGTTGTTCAGTTTGATGGTCTGAAGCACCCCCCTTAATATTACAAGAGTGTTTTGTTGTTCGTCTAAATACTGGAGCAAAAGGTACCTGGAGTGCGATTTTTGAAACTCATTCTTTGAACTCAGCAGTTGAAAATGTCAATATTACTATGGAGATATGCATCTTTCTACTGCTTTGACTTTCAAAAATCATACTCAAGGAGTGCGACTTTTGAAAGTCAAATCAGCAGTAGAAAGATGCGTATCTATATTTATACATTTTCAATTGCTGAGTTCAACGAACGTATGAGATTCAAAAATCGCACTCCAGTTTAGAGCGTGGATATCTGAAGGGAGTTCTGATTCTGTAAACTGTTGAGTATCTAACTGGGAGCAGTCAATAATATGATTTCAATTTTTTTTTTATTGAATTGTATGAAAATTTCAACAGAATAGAGAAAGGCGCAGAGAAAGATTGGAGGGAGGAGACATTTATTCTGACAGCGGTTTCACACTACCACGTCCGATCCGAACCCGTGAAAATTAGCCCAGTCATTTTTCGGAGTTTTGTTAGGAGAGGTGGGAAATAATTATTAATTGGACTTTTAAACTGTAACCGACACCGTTTAGTGACAAAAAGACTATCTGAAAACATATTATAAAAAAATTCACTACGCAACAAAGAAATCAAAATTTTGAATCTCGGAAGGCTTCTAAATTAATAATATTAATATTGGTATTAATATTATTAATTTAGAAGCCTTCAGCACTCAGTTGAATTAGATTTAACAATATAAATTATTTTCGAGCAATAAAATAGGCATTGAAATTTAAAAAATGAGGTTTTTATTAGAAAATACGAATGTATTTTTCAAAACCTTCTAAGTAGACAATATTATGGTACAAGTGTGTAATGTTGGTGATTACCGCTGAGGCGCCATAGAGCCGAGGACGGTAATCATCAGTACACACGTGTATCATACGACGTTTTTCAACACACTTGTGAAGAAAATAATAATAAAAAATCATTTTATTTAGTAAATAAAAAGTTTATTTAGAGAATTTATTTGTACTATTGAATATGATCTTTTTTGTATCGAAACTTTTTTAAGAACAAAGCAACTCAAGAACTCAACAAAGAAGTTTAGATACCTACTATAAAAAACCTATAACTCACTTGTGAATAATAGTAATGAAAAAGTCACAGTTTGATTATAGGTGTCATTATGTGCCTAATTGCGGTGAAATAAGGGCCTTATTCTTTTATTTATATTGTTGAAAAAATGTTTAAACCACGTTCGAAGTATATATAATAGTAATGCCTTAAATATGAGTGAAAAAAAGAAGTACCAGTAGGTTTTTTCTAACGAGATAATAGCTAAATTTTAAATTTGGAACTGTTGCTGACGGATTTATTTTTAATTTTGGTACATTTACAAGCTCAAATTGGCTCTTAAATACTATACCGAAAAAAAAACAATTTTTAATTAGTCCCGGCTCAAACCGTAAAATGACTGGGCTAAATACGGTCCGGAGAGTAGTCGTAGAACTATATCTATGGCAATTTAAGATCCGGCTTCCGTCATCCGATTTTTACACAGAAAATTATTTTCACAGTTTCGGACCGGATTCGGATCGGACGTAGTCCGAAACCGCTCTGAAGACGAACTGATCGAAGACTGTGATGGATGGATGGAAGATAATTGAAAATTTTACTTCCTAAATTACTGAAAAATCCTGGTTAATTATAAAAATAACACAACTCTCCTGTTAGCCCTTCGAGATTTTACTTCCTAAAATAATAGAAAAGAGACTTACATAAATCAAAATGCAGTCAAATCCGACGCGAGGCCCGGTCACTGACGGAATTGAAATGATATGTAATCACTACAGGCCATATCTGTACCTACATATACTCATAGGGCTACTTGATAAAACAGAGTGCGTTGTTCATTTATATTTTCAGTAATGATAATGTACTTAATATAAAAATCTGTGTCCAGTTATCTTTGTATGGTATCTTTTTAAATACCTATTCGTAGGAACCTCAATCTCAGTTATCCAATATACATCAATCCGTTCTGAAAACGCTAATATTTAGTTTTTTATCACTAATTGGTAGGTGTCGTGGGTCCACGACGAAAGCATAGAGCTGGTAAATAAAAACCTTGGTAGTATTGTGGATCTAGCCGGCAGTACAAAAGCTGATGTGGAAACAAGTCTAAATAAAGCTCGAGCAGCGTTCGGTCAACTTAAACCTATATGGTGGTTTGGATGTTGGTCGGTCGTCCACTATCACTAGGAAAACAAAGCTTAAGGCTCTTCAACTCGAACATTAAAACTGTTCTACTATACGGCTGTGGAACTTTGTTCGTTCCATATAAACAAATGCCACAGGCAAATCTTAAAGATCTTCTGGCCAAAACACCATCTCAAACGATGAGCTATGGAGATTGGAGACGGACTTGGTGAGCAGCGTATTGAGAAAGTGATCCTTGCTCGAAAGTGGCAGTGGCTAGGTTGATCACCCATCCAAAACAGCCTTAGACTGGCACCCACCAGGTAAACGAAAGAGGGGACGCCCTAAAATAGCCTGGCGCCGGCGCCGCTCTGTGGAAGTAGAGGTAATCTTAACATGACCTTGGAGGA
Organism: Agonopterix arenella; assembly: GCA_927399405.1. Taxonomy (NCBI): domain Eukaryota; kingdom Metazoa; phylum Arthropoda; class Insecta; order Lepidoptera; family Depressariidae; genus Agonopterix; species Agonopterix arenella. Next base: position 12,291,745 of record OV656711.1, on the reverse strand, counting down.
TATCTTCAGTGCTGCCCAAGATCACAACCGGTGCCGGTGGAGAGCTAATTATCCGAGCCCTATACCCCACGTAAGGGTGACTTCGTAGCACGACAGTAGTCATCAAAAGTAGCTCAGTTATCAATTCAGATAGCTAAGTAGGAAGGAAGACATGAAAAGTGTTTGGTTTCTTTTCGATGGTCGATATCCAAAACAAGTACGATGCAGACCGAATTGGCAGCGTTTTTAAGTAGGGTCAGATCAAAAATGTACCATAAACCGCAGGCAAGAGGCACAAGAGGTGTATCAGGATCGTAGCCGATGGCGATCAATTGTCTCTGCCTACCCCAATGGGACAAAGGCGTGAGTATATATATGTATGTACTATTCGACTTGAGTACCTGTTTCAATAACATCTAATCTAAGTAGGTACCTATATTTATAGGGCCCAACCAGTTCTATATGCCCGCCAATATGAGGATGATCAGACCATCAAACTTAACAACCTTTTCTATCAGACCAACACCGAAATAGAGGAAAAAAACAGCAGACACAGCAGTCCCATACCGTAGGGTCGAGAAGGATTGCAGTTTTGTGTGAAACAACAATTTTGTTTTCGTGATTTAGATTTTGGTCCCACCAAAGTTGTTCAGTTTGGTGGTCTGATCATCTCCTTAAAAACCATATTAGGAAGGATATAATTATATAAGGTTAATAATTAGCGACCGCGACTTCGTCCGCGAGAAATTAGAATATCGAATAATCCTTCCTAGTGCACCCCTACATCCGCTTTCATGTTTCTATCTTCAGCGGTTTAGGCTGTGCATTGTCAGTCAGTCAGTTAGTCACAGAACTGTTTTATTAGCAAAGAAAATAATAAATAAAAGGCCAGATAAAATAAAAATTTGCACTTACCTTACGCTCTTTCACAATGCATAAAAAAAACTATAATTAAAACACAACCAAACTAAAACACGATGGACCAACAACTAACACAAATCACAAATTGACAACTAAAATTACAACTAGTTGTTATTTACAACTGCAAGTAAATGAAATGATGTAGAGTGCACTTGAGTGATAACGTACGACAGGTAGTTAATTTGCGTTGAATCACTGAGGTGCAGCTGTAAAATTAATAAAAGGAGTCATCCAGATACTACCTAACCTGAGTGTCCGTTGCAGTTCAAGTTTTAGGAACGAACTAAAACTCAAATTTAAAAGAATTTATTCAATATAGGAACTTTGAAACCCAATTATTAAACGTCAAATCCTTTTTTGAAGCTACCCCTGCGACGGAACGTGTTGTCGCTGAAGAGAAAGTTGCGGCCAGAAACTCTACAACATAACACCACTTATTAACTATTAACAAGAGCGATGATAGCCCATACGGAAGAGAGCCAGCGCCTCAATCCTGAGGCCGCGGTTCGATTCCTGGCCTGTACCACTAAGTTCTTCGGAATTTATGTACGGTTGTATTTATCATTTACTAGCTCGGCGGTGAAGGAAAACATCGTGAGGAAACCTGCATTCCCGTGGATGAAAAGAAAATACCATAAGTTAAGTACCAAGCTCATCCATATTTTACGCATACCTTCGAAGGTATGCGTAAAATATGGGTGAGCTTGGGGCGAAAACAAAGGACCAGCGCTGGTCTCAGTGTTACAACGACCCTTGCTTACAATAGCCCAACCACAAATAATCAACTATTAACAATAATTATAAATTCTTAAGCTAAGCTTAATGTACATATAATTTATTTATAGGTACAGTCTATTGATACGTTTGCTTTGTCTTCGTCATTTTACCGCAAAATTATTAGATTCTCGAGAGTATTTTGGATAAATTGTGTTTGTGTGTCATCCCATTCAGTAAAGTTCAATACTAAAGGTGAGATTTGCTACAATTGTGCGCTCAAAAAGAGTCGTTGGCATTCTGGTAGTTGTAGCAAAGTTTCTGACCCTGAAAAGGATTCCTCAAACATCGTGAGAAATAAGAACAAAATAACCTTTTTTTATTTAATTATTCTCTGACAATACTGGCCAGATACGTAACATTAAAAAAAAACAGTCATACAACAAATATAATAGAATTAAAATTGTAATTCCTTTTGCCGCTTTATTCCATCTTATAAAGTTCATAAAAACCTGTCTACCGATCGTGTCTGTAGTTCCACATATTTTGTACAATTATCTTACTCAATACCTATTACCTGCGCATTATACCTACTCATATAGTTAATATGGATAGATCTAGGACATAAACTTTGTTTTTAATTACAATCGTTGTCCGGCATCCATGCTATTAACATAACATTAAATGCATGTTTGAATCCTGTCGACTACAAAAACCAGTTTCAGTTCATTTTTGATTACATTATACGTAACGTACGTGGCTTAACCGAAACATTGATTCCAAAGGCCAAATATAAAATGTAAGGTATTTTATGGACTTCCCCTAACATTAAATCACTGTCACATTTATGCATTGTTGTTTCCTTATAAAAGTGACTGCACACTGCACCTAGCAGAGTTTTGAGCTGTGAAACGGACCTTTGACGAATTTGTATTTTCCCCAGTGTCGTTTCCTAAAACTAGAAAAATCGAGATTTGCCTTGTTACTTTACCCATGCCAAAATGAGCGCGCATGATGGCTTTCCCGTTTTTTCGCTTTGTCATGCGTGATATGCTATCCCTATTGGCAGACACTTGACCACAATCTCACAAAATGTCAATGTGATCGAAGGTAGACCGCGCCTGTCTATTCACCACCCTATAATCGTCCACAGCTGAACATAGGCCTCTCCCAAGGCGCGCCACAAAACTCAGTCCTCAGCCTTCTTCATCCAGTCGCTCCCCACTTCCTGATTGAGGTCGTTGGTCCAGCGCCGGAGCGTCACACACTACGCCTGACAGGTGGTCTACATTCTAGAACCTCGAGTCCCTAACGGTTTTCATGCTGACGAGCTGGCGAAGGCTGAGTCAGAACGAAAGATGGTTGGCCCAGAACCAAGTGTGGGAATCCCGGCATCCAGTATAAGAATGGCCATTAGGGATTGGGCTGATAAAGCACACAAACTGGAGTGGTCTAGCCTTGTAGGCCTGTAGGCCTACAGAAGGAGTGGAGTTGGAGTGTTGTAACACTCCAAAAACTTTATCAGCAATGTGACAACTCGCGTCTCAAGATTCATACTGAATAATAGCAGGAGCAAGGCTCGTGCCATAGTCGGAGCCCTCACTGGGCACTACGCTACAGGCGCGATGATGTACAAAATGAAACTCACCCTGGATCCCAGCTGCAGAGCATGCGGAGAGGATGAAAATACTATGGAGCATGTTCTTTGTGACTGTGATGTCCTGGCGGTAAAACGCATGTGCCTCCTCGGAGATGGATACCCGAAACCGGGAGATCTTAGGTTTCTTCCCCTCAATGCTGTTGCCTCCTTCATTGACCATGTATTTGAAGGGTGAAGAAAACAAAAAGTATTGGGGCTAACACAAAAGATCCCACTGGGTCGAAGTGTTGCTGGCTTGCCAGCTCCCACAACAAGATAAGATAAGATAAGATAACGGTTTTCAGTTCTTTAGCAGATATGACCGGGCTGGTCATATTGCCTTATATTTAGAGCTTATGTCAACCACTTTAGTTCTCACTTGTCTATTAATAAAAGCCTATCAGGACTTGAATACCGTTAGGTGGTACCTTTAGGAAAACACAGACATTAAGTAGGTTGAGGAAAATCGACTGGTGCATGCAGCTAGAATGTTTACAATGTTCCTGATCGATAGAGATATCCTGTTGGGGTAGAAGCCCGCCGGAGTATCATTTTGTCCGATGGTGCATGGAAAGAAACCGAAAAGAAAAAAAGAAAAGTGTTATTTCTATAAAGTACCTAGGTCAATTTTCTACTGCCTCTCTTTTCTACATAACTTATTCTTAGTTAATTATATTAACTAGGTATTCATATAATATTTGGGACTATTTTAAGGAGCCATATTTGGCGGTTTAACTATTTGTTAAATCACGTCAAGGGCTTATTAAAACGACTTAAAAATACCTACTCTTCCTGCAAGTTCAACTCGGTAGAGTTAATGCATGCAAATGCATGGTAATGCAAGTTGGTAGTAACACTGATGTTAGTGCCTTAAGGCTGGGCCACACAGAGTGCAGCTGCAGAACGGGTTCAGGCCGGCTGCAGACCGGCAGTAGTTGTAAACTATGGAATTATATGCGAGGTGTCACACTGCGGCTACCGTTCCGCAGCTGTTCCGCAGCCGCGCCGGACTGCATTCAGCTCAGCCTTTAAGATTGCATTAAGCGCTCATTTACCTATCAATATTACATAGGTATAGGTACTTCGTCATTATGTACGTACATTTTACCTAGATAGGAAAATACTTATCATTTCGTGATTGTAATTGTAGAGTAGTAGAGTCATAATGAAACACACCTTATCGATTACTAAGGGAAATAATATTTTATACATACTTACCTAGATCACATTCCAGTAATGTGTGATTTCCGGCTTAAAATAGCACCAACCCAGATGGGTGTTATATGGCGATTGATCTCCTCAGATGTGGCTACCCCGCATGCGGCCCCACTGATACTATATAGTCTAGGAAAAATACGGTTTGAGATTGCATTAAATACAGTCAAGTGCGTGCCAGGCTACTCGCGCACCGAGGGTTCCGTACCGCCGCGGGCACCACTTAAAAAAAATTGTTTTCTCCGGAATCTTTAGCGCGAGACCGACTCCCCCTTGGCCGGTTTTTATTATTTGTTATTATACTGTAGAGTTTGCTCCATAAGCACACCAAGTTTGACGCTTGTATGTATTACCGTTTTTATGATAGAGCGAGAAGAAAAAAACGTTGATAAAAACTTGTAATTTTTATTAATACGCCGTAATAACGTATATTCTGTGAAAATGTCAACTGCGTAGCTATTACGGTTCAACAGTTACAGTCTTGGGACAGATGGACGGACGGACGCACAACAAAGCCTTAGTAATAGGGTCCCGTTTTCACCCTTTGGGTACGGAACCCTTAAAATATATGTGTTCTATTCCTGCGCTCAGACGAGATCCAACGTAACGTAAGTATGTGTACCTACCGTATCAAGAAAAAGAGAGAGGTTTGGCGAATACTCGACCGACAAGAGAGTACAGTAGTACCAGGTTTATAAGTCTTACGGATGTACCTGCGCAGTTGACAAATTTTAATAGCGCGCGAAATTATATTGACCAATCAGGATGTACCACCTTCAATCCGTTTACGCTATTGGCTAATTTGTTTTCGCGCCCTTTTCGCTGCTATCCAATTTTGCACCCTTTGATTACTAAATGACTTCGGGTTTTGTCGTGGACTCGGGCCTGCTTTGCGCAAACGAAGATTGACGAGCGGAATTATTTTCCTGGTCGTACTTGTAACTCTTAAATGAGAATGAGATGCTGATATACCCTGATAGCTATTGTAAATACCTACCCAGTAGTAGTAGTCGAACTCGGATAATACGAAGTCAACGTTTCATCATCAATTCATCACCATCATCAGCCTATCATCGTCCACTGCTGAACATAGGCCTCTCCCGAAGAGCGCCACAAGACTGTCCTCGGCCTTCCTCAGCCAGTTGCTCCCCGCTATATTTTTAGGTCCTCTGTCCAGCGGGCAGCAGGGCGTACCACGCTTCGCCTGCCAGTTCGTGGTCTCCACCAGTCAACGTTTGTGTAAAATGTTTTATGTAGATAATGTATAGTACTTTACATTTGGTAGGTACCTACATACTTACATTTATATACTTACGTATTGCATTAATTTTTGAAGCACCATTGTTGTAAATCTCAAATATGTAGGTATTGAAAGCACAGAAAGAGCACCAGTTATTATATGCTGCAGCAAGCACCAAAGCATTGAATACAAAGAATATAATACTCCCTTTAGTGGTTATATTCTCTTTGACTCCCTTATTGAATAGCAAACTTGAGCAAACTCAAGTTTTAACAGTATGACAGTTTAATATAAGTGTCATTTTGATTGGCAAAGAAAAAGATTTTATTATCCTGAATTGTTTTACGTGACATACCAAGAAGCTTGGATGGTATATATGCAACGGTAGTTCTTCTAATTAGTTTGTGATATATACCCAGTGCCGCGACACTCAACAAAATCGTTATTGTATGAAATGCCCTAGATTGTATGGGCTCCAAAGATTTAATACCCTAGCTTCATACTATTTTGGATTTCGAAGCTAGTTAGGCAGTGCCCGACTCTTAAAACGTAGTGATTCCATTCTCTTTAATATATACCATCCAAGCTTGCAATGTCACGTAAAATAATTCAGGATAATAAAATCTTTATGCTATAATATAATAGACTCAATGTTCTTGAATAGACTATTGTCAATACTCTATACCATAACTTACTTTATGTAAACACAAATATGTACGACAAACTGTTATGCAGTTTGGCATAAAATGTGTCTGTAATACTGTACTGTGTTTTGTGAGAAAAAAATAAATTAAAAAAAAAAAATGTCTATGCCTATGTACATGAAACGAAGTCTGTGACATGAAACGCATCAAACTCATGATTTCATGAGTAATACAGAAGTCTGTGTTCATGACCATAATCTCTTTCGGGATGGTCAGAAACTCATAGAGATACTGAAAGCAAAGACATTAAATCTCTTTGACTGAAACGCATGAAACTCATGATTTCATGATCACAATCTCTTTTGGGATGGTCACAAAATCATAGAGATAGAAAGTACTGATACGCATATGAAACGCATGAAACTCATGATTTCATGATCACAATCTCTTTTGGGATTGTCAGAAACTCATAGAGCCGCAGAAGAACCAGAGTAACTGACATAGCCCAAAGAATTGCTAAAGTGGCAGTGGGCGGGGCACATTACTAGCAGAACCGATGGCCGATGGAGCCAAAAAGTTCTCGAGTGGCGACCGCGTACCGGAAAGCGCAGCGTGGGTAGACCCCTGACACGGTGGACCGACGACCTGGTGAAGGCGGCGGGAACCCGTTGGATGAGGGCAGTGCAGGACCGGTCGTTGTGACGATCCTTGGGGAAGGCCTATGTCCAGCAGTGGACGTCCATCGGCTGAGATGATGATGATGATGATGAATTATAAACTCGCCTATCTCCTATTAGCGGCTTGACGTTGAGTTTTGGGACACTGTATATTTGACCACTGATCGATGCCCTCTCTTTGTTTTTCATGTATTGAGGATTGAGAGTTAAAATACTGTGAAAGAAAGATTGATTGTCGTTGTCGTATCAAGGCACTTTGCAGGAAGAAATAAAATCGTTAGGTTATTATCAGATATTGGCCAAAAAATTTATTCAGAAAATCGAAAAAAACAATGTATCAATATGTAGAGGATGTAAGCGACGGGCACTCCTTACAAATAGTTCTCTTCTCTATATCGTCTACTCTGGACGACAACTCGCATATTTGTTTCTCAATCGCTTTAACATCGCTCCTGAAACCAGTGACCGTAGCATCTAATTCTGATAAATACTGTATCTTAGTGCAAAGTTCGTCGTACTTTTGTGAAATGTAATCTCTTGCGTTTTGTGAATCGCTTAGCTCCTTATCGATTTTGTAAGAAATCTCGTATTTCAGCTCGTCGAATTTTGACTCTAAACTCGGGCCCAGCAAGTGTGCTCCTTTTATGGCCATTTCTTCTTCAGGTTTCAGTTTCGTGTGTAAACATTTTACTAGAGCCATTGTTTTACTTTTGACGGTAGACACGGAATAATTTAAGGTTTTCGTAGCAAACGTGCATTTTAAAATTTGTTAGATCGCTCTTGACAGGAACCTGAAATGAAGTGAATTTGTTTTTCAGTTTTCGTTTGACGTTTCGTTTTGTGGCCAGTGAGGTTTTTTTAAAGAAATTGTCCTTCTATATAGTTTAAAAAGGTTTTAACTTCGAACCTCTATAATAATAACGATAAATAAATAAATCTATAGATATCTAATATTATAAAGAGGAAAGATGTGATTTTTTGTTTGTTTGTTTGTTGGTATTGAATAGGCTCCGAAACTAGAGGACCGATCTGAATAATTCTTTCACCTATAGAAATTTTAAATTTCTGCAACTGCATGGCTAGCATGGCAGCCGTATCACGTGCAACATGCTATGCCTTCTGTATTCCAGATCTAGAAGAAAATAATGAAAACACATATGGAAGTAATAAATACACTTTATATTGTACTTTCAAATTATTTGCTTCTGAATTTTATTAGTATACGCTTGTTATATTTTCTTAGGTCCGATATTTACATTTCTTCTTTTTACGATTTTCATTTCCTGGCATGGCAGTTTTTTTTTTATCGATGCATTCCGGTGTTTTGTTTTAAATGTTTTACTGAAAACAATACAGAGAAACCATAAAAAAGCAATCGAAAAAAATGTTTGTCGCAGTTAAGACACGGAATATATAAGAGTGTTAGGATAAACTAAGCAAAACCAAAAATATCACATGCGGGAATGACAATCGACGGTCAAAATTATGCGGTCGACGCATAGATAATGTCAGTTTTATCAATGTACCATTTGGGTACAATCATAACCTCATGCAAACCAAACTCGAAAGGAAATACCCTAAATGATTATTTTACAGATGATAACTGATAATGTGATCATAATTGATATAATTATAATTATAATGCAACATTACAGTAAATAATACCTACCATATCACCTAATCGCTTGTAAAGAACATCCAATCTGTTCGAATTTTCCCAGCATGATATTGCTCCAAACATAACAGAAAATAACATTATGAATCACTAGAATAGCACCACTTTTTGTTGCTTTATCCATTTGAATTAATAATAAGGACAAATTTAAATATTTTACGGTAAATTTTGATTTGAAATGCATAATACCAAGGAATATACTATTCTCTACCGAGATAATACTGCACTCGATGTTTTGCCGTTTTCCATGGCTCGTGCAACTCTCTAACAAAAAAACGTTATAATGAAACGTGCACCGCCGCCATTAAATTTCTTTGAACGGTTGCACACGTTTCATACATTCTGGATCATCGGTCACGACATGTTTTTAGTCTGGAAGTCCCGACTCTTATAACGTAGTGAGTTACATTCTCTTTGTTTTCCGTAATGTAAACAGTTTAGTTCCGATTTATTTAATTTCTAGACTTTCCGTTACCAAGAAGTTTAAAATACCTACAGAGATGAAGTTTGCATTACATTTTTTTTTTAAATGCCACACCGATTGATTACTTGCTCAGTGGATTTAGTACGCCGTCGCTGATAAACGTTTACTGTTGTAACTTTAAATTCATATTTACTAAATAATAATTATGGCTCCGAAACGATCTAATTCGTATAAAAAATACTGCTGTGTTTACTGTTGCATGAATAAAAAAAAAGAAAATGAATCGGAATTATCATTTTTTAATGTTCCCAAAGATATTGAAAGGCAAGCCGTTTGTTTTATTTTGACTATAACGTACAGAGAGCTTACTAACATAAGTATAATAATTATAATCATTGATCACGTAGGTAGGTAATGAGAATGCGAGTTGTTATAAGCACGGCTACCAATCTCAAATTATCTACCTACTCCTCAGTAAGCTCACGCTTCAGAGAAATGCAATGTAGGTATCGATCGTGAGTGAGTCCGCAGTCAGACTTGGCTGATTTTCGGGTGGCCGAGCCCACCTTTTTTGAGGGCTGGATCTGTAGTCAAATCCTTCATATCTCATTCATAGATTAATAAGTATATTGGATATAGATAGGTAACTCGCCTTGAATTTTAGGACGTCCTAATTGCGTTGCCCTTTATTAGCACTAGGGGGCGCCACATTATGAAATAAATTGAAAAAGACGATCGGCCGACACGAGGATCGAACCTTAGCTACCCGGATCATAAGTCGGTTGTCTAGACCGCTAGACCAACAAGACAGTGATTGATATGGGCGAAATCACTCACTACTACAGCGCAGCGCGTGAGGTGTAGTGCGCTGTTACTCCGATATGAAGTTCAACACATAGTGCTTCGAAATATAACCGATAGATGGCGGAAGCTGTCTATGGAAAATCAGCGTTCCACTTAGTTTGTACTAAGATAACATAGCATGATCTCATTAGACCTGCCGCTGCCGCTACTTGTGAGTAGTCAATGCGAGACTTGAAAACCCTAGCGATGTTAGGCGATGTCACGCTGCTGCTAGTACGTGAAAGAATGAAAGAGAGAGACTTTGATTCGGTCACGATTCGTTCATTTTCTTTTGCACGCGCGCCGTTGTGACAGTTGGTAGATATTGTACAATAGGACGGGCGCGAATACCTTTGAAGAGAGAGTAGTAATTTATTTAAATCTGTTTTCGAAGTGATCCTTCTGTACGGGTAGTACTGTAGGGCTAGCATGCCACCCCCGAGAAAACGATAAAAATCGAGTTGTGCCTGTGCCTCCATGTTTATTATTTTACGTATGCCAGAAAGAGCGCGCATGGGGTCTTTCTCGTTTAAACGCTTTGTCGTGGGTGGCATGCTAGCCCTGCTGGTAGTACTAGTATATTGTATACAAAAACGTGGTAGTATAGTATACAAAAACCAAACTGTCGCGATATCTGTATGCACTGTACACTCTGCGAATGAATACTGATTTTAAAACTGCTTTGTCTGCGTATTACGGTCACGCGGAATCACTGATAAGGTATGGGATAATCATGTGGGGGAACAGTACGGAAGCACACAATTTGTTTGTAATGCAGAAAAAATGCATTCGCATACTAGCGCGCATATCCAACCGGTGCAGTTGTAAACCATATTTTATTAATTTCGAAATTCTTTCTCTGCCATCAATCTACATATTAGAAATGGCGACATTTGTCCGAAAAAATAGTCACTTATTTATTAAGAAATCGTACGTCACACATAATCTTCGTACAAAAAACCAACTCGCCCTCCCCACAACAACAATGGAAATGTACCACAAAAGCCCATTCTTCACCGCTGCGAAAATATATAATAAAATACCGGAGCATATTAAAAACGAAAAAAAAGATCACATATTTATACAAAAATTAAAACGTATCCTAATTGGTAAATCTTATTATAAAATTGATGACTTTCTTTCTGAGATCTGATTTCTAGCTACTCAAATTATTATACATACCTATACCTACTATTCTCGTTCTCAACCTCACGGTCCCCACTGATTTAAATTTATTAATTGATGATTTATTTAATTGATTTTAATTTACTTGTAAACTATTTTTTTTGATTTGATTTTATTTGTTACATAATACATTTTAGTTACCCTTTATTTATTTAGGTTGCCATGCCCAGAGGGTATCATATGTAGATCAAAATTTGTTACATTTAAGACCTAACTGTACCATGTGATTGCAATAAATATATGAATATGAATATTTATTCGTGATTTATTCGTGGTATAGTTGTTTTATAGCCAAAAAAAGCTCTGGGCCAGAAGTATTAAAACTAAATATAGGAACAAAGGCGCAAATTTTTAATTTCCTTTGACACAACGACTTATTTTATAATTTTTTTTTTTTTTTTTTGTGATGTCTGTTACAGCTCTGCTCAGGGAGCAACTACTGCTTTTTACTGCGGGCCATTGGAGGGACCACGAAGGTCACCGAGCCAATTGAATGAACTTAAGCAACCGACCTAGGGTACGGACCTCGGCCTAGGACGTTGCTGGGGCTACGCGGTGGATTGTGTAGCTGGGAAAGGTGAGAAGCGGCCTGCGATTGGCCTGTAGCGTCTGTAGGCGCCAGAATTGAAAGGAGTGTGCAGAGGTCGCGGCTGTCCCCGCCGGCGGGGACGTTGATTACTGTGTCGACGTGTTGTTGTCGTGTGTTGTGAGTTTGCGATTGTTAGTCGTGTCTGTGGGGCCGCCTGTACGGCAACCGTGATCTCATTGTCGACTTATTTTAAGCACATAGGTTATTGGTAAGTTAGGAAATGATAGTATTTTAGCCATGGCTTTACAGGGTAAAATTGATATCATTAGCATCCTTTTAAACTAAGAGTCTACCCATTAAACTGAACAACTTTTACTATAGGAGCAAACCGATAAGAGCAACAAAAAAATCTGCTGTTGCATACATTTGAGTCGAGTAGGCGTTGCGAGTTTAGTATGGAACAGCTGATTTTTTTTTGCTCCGGTCGGTTTGCTCCCATAGTAAAAGTTGTTAAGTTTGATGGGTAGACTCTTAGTTTAAAAGGATGCTAATGATATCAATTTCACCCTGTATATAGACAAAAAACCTGTTAGCCGAGTCATTTTACGGTTTGAGCCGGGCTAATTAATAATTGAAATTTTTTTCGGTATAATATTGAAGAACCAATTGGAGAGCCTAGAAATGTACCTACCAAAATTAAAATAAAATCACGTCAGCAACAGCCCCAAATTTTAAATTTAGCTATTATCTCGTTCTAAAAAACCTGATGGTAAAATATTATTTGCAGATATTTAAGGCTTTGCCATTACACATACTACAAACATGATGTGAATATTTTTGTTTACTTAGAAGGTTAGAAGTGCCTGAGATTACTGCAATGTATTTCAGTGAGTAATTCGAATTAATAAAATTTAGGTAGGTTGTTAGTAGGTAAATAAATAAAATCCAGAACAAATTATTGTATAGTATATTGTAAAATTCACATAAAAATTAACGACCACTTAATTTAACACTAAAGTTAAACTAAATAAATATTAAATACAACAGAATTAATAAAAATTAACAATTTAATTTCAATTATTTACAAAACAACATGACGTAAAATCAATTTCATTAAAAAACATTTATTTATAGGTAGGATTTACAAAACAAGTTTATATAGTAACAGCGAGCGAGCAACTAGTATTATTGGCGTAGCTAGAGATTTTCCCTAGCTCATAGCTACCGCCCCAGTAGCAAGACTCATATTTCTCGTGGCACGGTCGGATCCAAAAGTTCATTTTTCTAAGGGCCTGTTGTACCACTTTTTAGTAACTCCTTGTTAGCTTATCCGACGGATATTTTGTCATATCTGTCATACAAAATATGTCAAACTTTCTGTCGGATAAGCTAACAAGAACTTACTCAGAAGTGGTGAAACAGGCCCTAAGGCTCCCCGTACCCAAAATTTGGCATGGGATTTTTAAGGAGGTTAATAGAACATGTTATAAACGTGAAAGAACGCGATTATTTCATAAACAATAGCAGTTGTTGTATTGGTGCTTCACCCCTTTTGCCTAAGCTTAATACATCTGGAGCGAGCGATGCGAGCTCGAAATTTTGCAGTATTGCCTGAGAGGTTTGGTTACTTTAGTCTATCCGCCACCGCCATACGTCTATTCTGTATAAACCACGCCTAAGAGCACGACCACCTCTGCGACCCACGGCGACCGCAAACTGACGCTCGTCTGTAAGAGCCCTTTCACCCTACTGTACAATTAGGATGTTGATACTATTAGCAATAGTTTTTGCGTGTTATAATTTTTTTAGCATAATTTATTTGTTAACCACTCGCTGATGTTAGTAAAGTCTACTATTAAAATTTATTAACAATAACGTGTTCATTTTGCACTCACTATAATTACAGTAAAGGCACCATTATCCAAGGCATTTAACTTGGTGAAAAACACCTAATAAAAATAAATGCCCTCAGAAATACAAACTATTTTTGGCACTTTGCGACTAACTATCTAAATAAGTACTTAAATTAACATTTTTAATTATTATTGTCCTTTCGTAAAACATTGCAATTTCATCATTAGCATAATTTCAGCTAACACTACAACATACTTACAAATATACCTACCCAGGTTGAACCTCATCTGACCGCATCGCATTTTTCCGTCGCTCCATCCTTTTCTGTCACTCAGGATCGTCATTTGCTAGAGGAAATAACATAGACGGAATGCGACCTCACGCCGCAGCCAAAGAATATATATACTAACGTAAACCTCAGCACCACCGCCGCGTGCGGTCGCGTTCCGTCTATCTTATTTGCTGTAACAAATGACGTTCCTGAGTGACAGAAAAGGATGGAGCGACGGAAAAATGCGATGCGGTGCTGCCAGATGAGATTCAACCCTGATCTCCACATTAATCGACTACAGTTATACAGGGTGATAAATGCGTTTTATATTTAAAAGGGATGCTTTAGGTCAATCTGAACAACTTTCGCGAAACAAATCATTCAGCTGTTCCATACGTTCGGATCGAATAGCCATTATACGTTTTCAATGGACCAACTATTTTTATTCGTGATTTCTGTGTTTGCTTCTTTGTCAATGTTATTCAGTTTGGTATGAAGCACCCGTATAATATGTAACACATTTAATTTTACACTGTAAATATATCAATAAAATTCAATCTATGCCCATAAATATTATTAGTATTAGGTATAAATAAATACATTCTTTTATTTGACTTTCACAGTCAACTCATCACAAATAATTTAAAAATTGAGTATTTCGATCACTCTTGTACTTGTACCTACACATAATCTCTCAAAATATTGAAAATTCGCATTAATTGGTACTTAAATTAAAGTCCAAAATCACACATTCACAGCTACAAAGAAAATTGATTTTGTCCTATACTAAGAGCATCGAACAAAAAAATTGGAAACATCAAGCTCCATAAAAATTTAAATAATAAAATCTACTTATGTGAAGTACAAAAAAAATTATAAAACAATCAGGCAGGCATCTTTCAGTTTTGTGTGGACCTAGATTCATGACGTGTGATCCTCTACTATTTTATTCTGTAGTTTCACTCTAAGTTAGAGTAGGTAAGCAATTACATGCGAAACAACGTACGGTACAAAACTTGTTACATCAGATAATCTTACGTCCTTTTCCCCGCAAGTATGGCCTGAATTTGCGATATAGTCTTACCTTTCGTCTCAGGAATTATAAATATTACAAAGAAGACACAAATAATCATGATACCAGCGAAGAACCAGAAACAGCTGTATATACCTACAGCATTCATCATCAACGGAAAGCATAAGGTCACAATAAACACCAGACACCAGTTCATGATAACCGTTATACCAGACGCAGTGCCTCTTAATTCTACAGGGAACAACTCAGCCATCATCATCCAAGGGATCGGACCAAAGCCTAGAGAGAAGGAAATTATGAACAGCACCAAACATACCAATGGAACCCAGCCAGCAGAATTTACACTGTAGCCATCTTCTTTCAATTTGAAGTATATTCCTAAGATAATAAGGTTCAATCCCATAACGATACAGCTCTGAAGCAAAAGGATCTTTCTGCCAGCTCGTTCGATAAGCAAGAAGCTGATGTATGTGGCGATCATTTGTACGACACCAACGATGATGGTTGCAATTTTAGCAGGAATGTCGGAGCCAGCAGATTCGAAGATAGTGGTGGTGTAGAAGATTACGGCGTTGATGCCGCTGAACTGTTGGAAGAACATAAGGCCAAGAGAGCAAATGAAGGCAATTAAGGTGGCGCGGTTAGACAGGATGGTACGGAGGCTGGCACTTTGGCGAGTTGCATCGTCCACCTGGGGAGGAAAGAAATGTGCGATTAAAGACTGTTAATGGATTTTAGGTAATGCGGCAGATTATCATTAACAATTTTCTCAAGCTGAGCTAGGAATTGGTGCACCAACGATACTACCAATGAAAGAAAAGTTTCACATTTGGAGCGAAGAACGTAAGCAAACATCTCCATTGCCTATATCTAGTTTTTTTTTATTCGCAATGGGTTTGCGCCTTTATGTAAAGTGTTGATAAAGCCGAGGATGTAACACGATCACCCAGGAAAAGCCTATTAACTCTTCGTTTAAAACTTTAAAAATATAATATCCTGACTGTACTTATTTGCTTGGAAAAACAGACTCAGGGAGAGATATCCTAACCTTACCAGTTCGCATTATAAAAGAGGATGCGAACCTTTTCGTGTGCAATGTTATTATATCCACTAAGTAAGGACTTAACACGTTCCGGGACAGTGACCGCCTATAGCCGTGATAACAATAAAAGTTCTATTGTGTCTCGTTCACTGTCCCGGAACGTGTTAAAGATATATTTGTGTTCGATACGTGCCTATAGAAGGTGTATTTAAGACTGTGACAATCTTCGTCTACCCAACGTCTATCTAGTATACAAAAGCTACTATAAAAGAGCTCACCTCTTTCTGCATATCCTCGAGTTCACTAGAAAGATCAGCATCAGGCCCTCGCAGCCATCTTAGAGATTTCTCAGCCTCGCGACGACGGTTCCTTCCCAGCAAGTATTGAGGAGTTTCTGGCATCCACCTGGAAATGTAGTCGATTATTATTGTCTGATGAAGTATAAGCTGAACATTGGAATTAATGGATTAGAATCCAGCGCGCTCGGTTTTTATACTGATATTTTTTGTGGATCTGTATTCTACATGAGTTACAAAGTTAGGAATGTGTTCAAGTGGTGGTCTTTTTTGGTGACATAATTTGCTAAAAGTTTGCTAGAAAAATTATAAAATTCAAGATTTGTGCTTGGCCGGAGTTCCATCGTCATCATCGTTCATCCCACTTATCATTTATGCTAGGTATACAGGGTGAAATTGATCTCATTAGCATCCTTTTAAACTAAGAGTTTACCCATCAAACTTTTAATATGGGAGCAAACCGATCGGAGCAACAAAAAAATCTGCTGTTGCATACATTTCAGTCGAGTAGGCGTTGCAGTTTAGTATGGAACAGCAGATTTTTTTTGCTTCGATTGGTTTGCTCCCATACTAAAAGTTGTTTAGTTTGTTGGATAGACTCTTAGTTTAAAAGGATTCTAATTATATCAATTTCACCCTGTAGATAACTTTTCCCCAAATAATTTTTTACCCTTTCGCACATTTTCACAATTGATTTTTTACACACACGCATAGCTTTCCAGTCGCATTTATTCCCACACTGTGTTATCATATCTGGTATTCCTGGTATCATATCTTCGTAATGTACCAATCGTACCTTCGTAAAGTACCGATACTACTAAAATACATGCCGGATTCTTTATGATTACTACTTCTTCTTCTCTACTATTAATTAATATTTCGTCACCTTTTTATAAAGCAAAAGATTTTCCCATTCATTCTTGAGGGTCAGCAAAAAACAAATTATTTATTAACTCACCAGAACACAATGACTAGCAGAGGAGGCAGCGCAGCAGATATCATAGACAAGACCCTCCAATGGGTCCAGGCGCCGATGATGAACGTGAACAGGATTCCGACGGTGAGGAAGAGTTGGAAGAACGAACCGAGGGCCCCTCGGATAGAGGTCTCAGCGATCTCACCAATGTACATCGGCGCCGCTACGCAGATTCCACCTGGATTGCAAAGATAGTAAGTATAGCACATAAACGTAATATTACTACCGTAAGCAAAGATTTTTTTGGTCTGTATAGACCAAAACTCTTTGACCGTAAGGTATAACACGTTTTTGACAGTAGGCGTAGACGGAACGATATCATCGCTGTATCACCGCAATATTCTCGCTACATCGCTGCGATATTGTTGTTATATCGTCGTGTTTTTGCCGCGATATTTCTGAGATCAAACAGTGTCACTTCTTGGCGCCATCGCCAATTGCACCGTTGAGGTGGTGCAGTTGCGATATCGTTTAGGTTCCGACATCGCGTACACTCAAAAATCGCTTGTGTGGCAGGTCATTAAGACGTGCCTTGTCTCTTTGGATTCATTTGAATAGAAAAGAAAACCAAGCTAAGAATAAAGTGTCTGAACGAAATACTTCTGGAACTTCGGTTGGTTCTTCTTATATCAAAGCTTTAGACTAGGTTTTCACCAGAGCTTTGCGAGATAGCAAGGGAGAAAACATCCACCAATAGAATCCTTGTGATCCACTAACTGAGCTTCAATTTCCTTATCACACGATCGAGCGTGCGAGCTGTTAGTGGATTTTTCATCACTCACAACCTTGCTACCTCATACAGATCTGGTGGAGGCTCACACAAAAAAATTGCATACGCATCAGAGCTTCATCTTCAGCGTATGCATTCCTCACGGTGTTTTCCTTCTCCGTTTGAGATCAGTCGGTAAGTATGACGTTGGTATAATTATATAAGTTAGGATGTAAATGTACGATAGATGTAATAAAGAACACACTCACCAGTTCCCAATCCGGCGAAGAACCGAGCAGCGATGAGCATACCAGCTCCATTAGCGAATATCGTCAGCAACCAATTAAGCATGAAGGGTATTGAGAGAATCAGTATAGTTGGTCGTCGACCGATCTTCTGGGCCAGCATACCTACGGGCAGAGCAGATATTGCAGCTCCTATGGCCAGGATCGAAGAGACGAGTCCACCTGGAAGAGAAAGATTGTGCTGCTGATAAGTCTATTATATAAGCTTTATAGTCGATAGATATTTGTTATTAAGATCAGCCTCACTTATATGATTCCTCTTATCGCTCAAGACGCATTTTCGCTGCATAGAAAATAAACCTCTTCCCGCACTTTTCAGTGCGCAAACGTCGCTCTTGTAAGTAAGTATTGGCAAGTATAGAAAAAAGCAGAGTCGCGTGCAAATAGAGAAATCATACTAGAAGGGCTGGAGTCCAATCATTGTCCAAGAATACGTTGGACTGAAGAATATCTTCGTAGACTAAAATCGCATCAACGAAACGTTGCGTTGACAAGACATTGAACTTTTAATTATGAGTAAACCACGAGCGAGCGAAGGTTTCTACCGGCCTAACAAGGAGCCAACCCAGAAGAATTTCGTAAAAAGAGACTATTCACTTCATGTAGGTATTTCATTATTGATTACTTTCATACCGTGCAGTCACCGGTTATCAGTTATCACGAATAGATTTTTCAGCAGCTGTTGAAGTGCATCTATAAGATTAAAAACGCATTGATTGCATTGTAAATACTTTGAAGAGATTGTACACATTTATACTACAAGATCATGCGACACGCCAGCACGTGCAGTTGTTTACATCATTGTACAATTATAGGCTAACACGTCTACTATCCGACCCTGTGACCGTCGACGGATATATCTCCAGTTTTACCACTATCGTCCCATGACCGCCAAAAACATGTTACGAAACAAGTGACGATCACCACCGTACTGAAGACTCCCGAATCAAGCAAATTGCATCCTAAACCTGTTATGATTATGTGTTCTGTTTTGAGACGTCTAGTGAGGAATGAACGCTCTGGCGTGTATCCAACTGAGGACGTAAGTGGAGGTATGTCGTGGGTGTGGCCCGTGTCAGTGTTCGAAGAACGAACGAATTGAATAAGATGCCACTTGATGCCAGTGCCCTGAAGTGGTTCCCGTTCCTGACATAAAATATGCAATTACGGGAATATGACATTTCACTAATTACGCCCGGGAATGAAATTACGCCTCTTTTTGCCTCAACCGTAAGGTTGAGTTTTAAGGCACTGCAAGGTAAAGGAGGGTGATTTTTTGACTCCACATACGCATCAGCATTTCTATTTCAGCATATGCAGGTTTCCTCACGATATTTTCTTTCGCCGTTTGAGAGCAGTCGATGTTACGTACATAAGTTAAAAAAACTCATTGGCATGGCACCCAACGCGCCACCCACGCTTAATTTATATCCAAAACAAATAAGATCTTCACTGTTTTGGGCTGATTATAATAAGAAGCATCTAGGTACCTATTTGGATTTTGTATCCCGAATCTTATCTATTTGACTTGTATTTGACATTAAAGTATTAAATCTTTATCACTGTTTCTTCTCTGGTGGCCTTTATCAGATTGACCTTTGCAAGTATATTTTAAAACATGTAGTAGGTAGTTAACTAATATTACAATTTATAATAGTAAGTCCTACTTATAGGTAGGTAATTATGTAGAATCTACATAACAAATTAAAAGTATCCATCAATCTCGTTTTTAATCCAACAACATCAAGAATTATAAAATGTAATCAGTTGGTGATTAAATCCATGGTAAGATTTAGTATGCTCGGGACTACCGAGCTTCCAATCCTGTTTTTTGGAAAGGTAATAGTTAAGAAATAAAAAAAAATACGGCAGGAACTCATGATCATAAAGTCAGTTTGAGTACCTACTACTGAAATACTTAAAACATTTGTATGTAATACCTTTTACTGGACACAGTGGCACCCGTAGCACTAAACTAGAAGTGGCAGAAAGCCAATAGCAAACTATTATAGCATTGGTTTGCTAAATGTTACGAAAATATGCTATACGACGCTTTTTCTCGACTCTAGACGTGATTGAGTCTAAGTACGACATTTTGACATAAGGGAGTTGGAAATCAAACCGTGTATGAATCTCGATTTTAGTCCCTGAACTGTTAGCCAGAGTTAAAACAAAATTTTATAGCGATGTATTTTAGAATACCCTGTGGTTATGTGGTATCGGCTTGGAATACAAGTGTGGATGATGCCTTTGTACCAACCCTACCTTTCTTATCGTGTTCTCAGAGCGCCCTACCTTTCTTATCGTTTTCTCAGAGCACCCTACCTTGCTTATCGTGTTCTCAGAGCGTCCTACCTTTCTTATCGTGTTCTCACAGCACCCTACCTTTCTTATCGTGTTCTCAGAGCGCCCTACCTTTCTTATCGTGTTCTCAGAGCACCCTACCTTTCTTATCGTGTTCTCAGAGCGCCCTACCTTTCTTATCGGGTTCTCAGAGCGCCCTACCTTTCTTATCGTGTTCTCAGAGCGCCCTACCTTTCTTATCGTGTTCTCAGAGCACCCTACCTTTCTTATCGTGTTCTCAGAGCGCCCTACCTTTCTTATCGTGTTCTCAGAGCACCCTACCTTTCTTATCGTGTTCTCAGAGCGCCCTACCTTTCTTATCGTGTTCTCAGAGCGTTTTTCAGACCGCCTTACGGCCCCTTACGTGGTTTTCACCCATTAAGGCTGGGCCACACAGAGTGCAGCTACAGAACGGGTGCAGACCGGCTGCAGGCCGGCATCGGCAATAGTAGTAAACTATGGAATTATATGGGAGGTGTCACACTGCGGCTACCGTTCCACAGCTGTTCCGCAGCCGCGCCGTACTGCACTCAGTGTGACACTTCACATATAATTCCATAGTTTACAACTACTGCCTGCCTGCACCCGTTCTGCAGCTGCACTCTGTGTGGCCCAGCCTTTAAAGTAATGCAACTGTTTACCCTAATAGCCTGTATTTAAGTGCATTTAATTTAATTTACTTATAGAATAATTTCGATCGACCCGATAGTTTTTTATTTCTCCTTAGGTTTATTAAATCTATTTATTATATTATTCAAATCTCGAATCACCAAATCCATCAGTATCCAAAATACTTACTGTCCTTAGCATCCAAAAGAAAATCTGCTTCCTTCCCATCCTTGTTAATCAGCTTGGTGACATTGCTTGTCGCATTGGTCTTCATGGTGATGTTGGTGAGTACAACCCTTGTGATGTTGGCGAGCGAAGTGTTGGCGAGTGGAGCGGTGATGTTGGTGCAGTTGTCGCATGGCTGAAGTTGGGGTAACGCCGGTGCGGTCCAGGCAAGGATTGTGCCCGCAATCACAGCGCCGATGGCGGCTGGAAGAAAGAATCAAAGTCAAAATAATTTAAACTATAGGAAATTGAAGCCTGCTTATTAAAATAATATCAAATCTAAAATGACTTAAAATCTGGTATAGGTATAATTAGTGCGGACGAAGTAGCGGGTAAACTCTAGGACTACATAAACTCGTCGCCGTTATCCCTTTCGGCCAGAAACTGTCCAGAAACTCGTGGCCAGAAACTCTTCTACAACTACCCATACAAACTATAAGTATAACTTTTTTATGAGGCCCACTTTAAAATAATGAGGGTTGATGACGAGTGAAATGGTGATACTATAAAGGTGGGTGAAAGTTTATTATTTGTACAGGGTGAAAACTTAAATGCTTTACATACTTAAAAGCTGCAGACCATCAAACTACTACTACTTTTACTATTTGAGACCAATTTTAAATAAAAAAAAAAAAAAAAAAATATATTTAAAAAAATCGTTTTATCAAGGAAGATACAACAATGTTAGTAGCAATAAGACTACCTAATAGCTTCTAGACAAAAATTCTAAAACAACTTTTTTTCTCGCGATTTCAAAGTTGGTCGATAAGTTGGTCCCATAGTAAAAGATGTTTCAGGAGTGCGATTTTTGAATCTCATTCGCTGAGCTCAGCAGTTGAAAATGTCAAAATTACCATGGAGATATGCATCTTTCTACTGCTGATTTGACATTCAAAAATCATACTCCAGCAGTGCGATTTTTGAAAGTCTAATCAGCAGTAGAAAAATGCGTATCTCCATACATTTTCAACTGCTGAGTTCAACGTATGAGATTCAAAAATCGCATTCCAGTTCGTAGAGCGTCTCGTATATGTTCCTTGGTCTCGTGACTCCTGTCAACGCCATCCTCTATGAAAGCACCCCTCGAAGTATGTACGCATTTAATTTACACCATGTAGAGTTACTGTGTTAAAAATGGTGTTATGTAATGTATCTACGGGTTATGTTATAAGGTTTTATTAACTGAGAATAATAGAAATGATGAATGATGGATGATATACAGAATATATAATTTATTTTTATTTAGTGACAATTAGGATTCATACCGGCAACAGCAGCTATGTACTGATTGACCCTCCTCGTCTGTCCGCCCTTCTCCTGGACGGAGAGCATGTGCATCGTTGGCTTGTCCATCTTCGATCAGTTATGGCACCCTGGTAGCATTCTGTAACAACACAGGTTCAGATCTAGATCTTACTTCTATAAATGGCCTTCGCCGCTTTATGGTTTCGCCATATAATGAACTACCACATCTCTGCCATGCTTATCAACATTGCAGTAAGCATTTTTTGGCAAAATTGAGCCACAAACAGGGCCCTTCTTAATATGTTAACGGTTTTTTTAAGGAGATGATCAGACCATCAAACTGAGCACCATGCTCGGACCAACATCGAAATCACGAAAAAAAACAGCTGGTCAAGTAGAATTACAGTTTTATACAGGGTAATTTTTAATTCGACGTATTCCTTTCAGGAGTGCGATTTTGGAATCTCATACATTGAACTCAGCAGTTGAAAATGTATGGAGATAAGCATTTCTACTGCTGATTTGACTTTAAAAAATCGCACTCCTGGAGTATGATTTTTAAAAGTTAAATCAGCAGTAGAGAGATGCATATCTTCATAGTAATTTTGACATTTTCAACTGCTGAGCTCAGCAAATGAGATTCAAAAGTCGCACTCCTGGAGTGCGATTTTTGAATCTCATTCGATGAACTCGACAGTTGAAAATGTATTGTGGTACGCATCTTTCTACTTCTGATTTGACTTTCAAAAATCGCACTCCTGGAGTATAATTTTTGAAAGTCAAATCAGCAGTAAAAAGATGCATATCTCCTTAGTAATTATGACATTTTCAACTGCTGAGCTCAGCGAATGAGATTCAAAAATCGCACTCCTGGACGTTAAAGGGCAGCCTAAATGATATTATGTGACCCCCATAATTTGGGGTTGGAAATTATAGTTTTCAAGATATTGGGAATTTAAGTTTTTTTTACCAATAAACCCATTTTTTCCTAAATAAAAAAAATGTACTTATTCTATGGCGTCGATTTGAATTTTAATTTATAGCTAACACTTTTTCCGAGATTTTTTCATAAATCAATGTCCGATCATATTGAGCAGTTCTAAATAAATCAATAACAACGACGTTTAATTTTTGAAAAAAAATAGAAAGTCTTGGATTCATGCGTTTTACATCTCAAAAATTTTTTTTTAGCTTCTTTCATCCTCCATGCAACCCTGTCCTGAGCTAGTTCCATTCACTCTTCGTCGAATGTATCCAGGTCTTCTCTCCATCTCTTTCGGGGTTGACCCTGACGGCGACGCCCATTCTCCGGGATCCTAGGTGTTAAGGCTTTGGGCCATCTTTCCGGGTGCAATCGACAGACATAGCCGGTCCAATCCCATTTCAACTTGGCGGTTTTCTCACCGACATCGGCTATTTTCGTTTTGTATGACAAAAAGTTTGCGTTTAACTGAAATAACTTCCTCGTTATGTTAGCTTTCTAAAAAGGTGTTTTATCTAAAAAGGTATTAAATGTTTTAAGAATAAATGGAATAAAAGGTTTTTTACTTAGTACATGATACGAGGCAGCATTCTTTTGGAGAAATTTTTTACGAAAATTCTTTAGATAACATTATTTATTATTTAAATCTACAAATCTTACTCAGAGTGAGCTTGGCCTTTATCGGTAGGACAGATAGCGTAGACTTATGAATATCTAGGGTCTCGTAGGTTGGCAAAAATATAATTAGATACAACTACTTAACTACGCAAATATGCAGCCCTCGGTCAGAACTACATATTTACGCCTTTTGGAGTAGAGACCATGGGCACCTGGGGTCCAGATGCCAGGAAGATATTCAAAGAAATATCTTCCAGGCTGAACGACGCCACAGGCGACACGAGGGCAGCACATTAGCATCGCCATCCAAAGAGGCAATGCCGCCAGCCCTCTTGGCACACTCCCGCACGGCAGCAGCTTTGATGGAGTGTTCTACCTGTAGATGGTCTGCCGACGAATCAACGATCGGCATTTCATCTCCCATCACCTACCTGGCCCGTCTACGCCTTTCCCTGCCCTTTTTTTGTTTTGTTTTTGTTTAAATTTATTTTTTATTTTTTTGTTCCTTGCCTGCGATGTTAATTAATCTTGTATATTTTAAGTGTATTAATAAAACCTTTCTTCGTAAACTACTTTGTATAGGTATTAATATAATCGATCACACGATATTATACGCCTTAATAATATGACATTTTCACACGGCGATATAAAAATAACACCGCAGCGACCTCGAAGTGCTCGCATGTTTGTAGCGGACTGACTAAACATGCTAATTGACTGATAAACACACGGATTTTAACATATTATTATTAGTAGGTAAATATTAAGAGGTTGTCATATTGTATGGCAGAGAGTTTTTTACTCAACATTGAGGTAGCCAGCCCCTACGTGCCCTAACATTGGGAGGTACCTACCTACCTATAATATAAGGAGGGTGTAAACTAAAAAAAACATCAAATCGAACAACTTTCACTAGGTACAAAATGGATTTAGGTCGTAGCCATTTCCAGAGAAATAATTTTTATATCGCGGTATCTGTAATCCATGAATACTGAACAACTTTCCTTAAGGGCGCGCCTGAAACGACGCAAGCGTAAAACATACTTTATTTAATTGTGATTGTGCTATTTATGTAAGATCAATTCTGCTGTAATCAAACTTTATAAAATATCAATCTCTTTTATTAAATCAAGTCTCGTGTTTCTATTATTCACCATTTAGCAGTTCCAAGCGTTTATCGATAAAGACGGAGGCTACTTCGGCTTGTTTTTCTATCGAGAAAATGTGTCTTAATCGTGTTTTGGCTCTAATCAAAACTTCAATTATATGTTCAATTTACACATATCCACAAATCATACTCCTACTGTTAGTACTTCATGATATATGACGCTTTGAAGAATCCTATTTTTTTCACATATCCTCTTAAGGAACCTATAGGAAATTCGCAAAAGACATTATGGACTTTCCATATGCCTACCTAAATCAATGCAATATAATGCGTTTGAAAAGTTGAAATGTCGTAGGTTTAAACATGGGTTTAAACATGAGTTTAAACTTTAAAAGTAGAAAAAATACAATAGGTATTTACTAACTAGCAGCATCTCGTATCCCGTATAGTATTCTATACTTATTATCAATATGTATTTGATTTGCCTTCATTTTATTCACAAATCGCAATATTCTAGTATTACCTAGATTCCTGTCGAAGTCGGTCGGTCAGTTAGCTCGTAAACTATTAACCACCTTATTTATGTATTTGTTCAATATTAGTTTCGGTATAAATTTAGATTTCAGGATAATATTTGAGACGTGGTGCTACTCTTGGCTAGAGTTTAGTAAACTGCAATGAGGAAACAATGTGATGAAATAATGACTTCGAACCAAATGTCCAGTATAAATTGGTACCTACGCAAAGTTTACGGTATTATTAATTTAGAAAGAAGAAGCATCACATCCTAAATGTGCAACATGCTTCGTCAAAATGGCACAAGATTCATGTCTGCGTCATGTTTCGTCAGAAATAAATCAGCAACATGTTTCGTCAATCGCTAATGTGCACGACACTAGCGCCACACTAGCGCTGCGTACTACCAGAAGCCGTAGCATGCTACACGTGATACAGTTGTATCTCGTCTTTTATCTCGTTCGTTCGCGCGCAAATAGAAAGAGAAAGAAAGAAAGGGGTTGAAATGCGACAAACCATTTTTAAGTGAGCATACAGGTGCCAATAGAAACATCCATGCCAAATTTTAAGTTACTACCTACCCGGGTACCCAGGCTACCCAAGCTGTGTTTACCGGTACGTGGCCGCCACTCGAGAACTCTTCGGCTCCATCGGCTACCGGTTCTCACAGCAACTCAAGTACATGCAAGTTATATTATTACTTAGTCAGAGTTTCTATATGGTCAACTAGGAGGTACATAACGCACGCTTACTCTAAAAGATAACATACATTGTGTTCAATTAATCAAGGACATGTCAAATACGTTGTTAATCAATTCAGACATTCGTTTATTGCACGGTGATATGAATAATGAGGATCAATCGAGCAATTCCTGAGTCATTGCTGACGTATTGCATTTAGGATCTTCTTGATCATTTTGTACCTAGGTACATTAGATGTATACTATGTACATTGGAAGTTCGGCTGTGGCTTTATGAATACAGGTGTTTGGCGTTGGCGTTTCAAGAGTTATTTTTCAGGGGCCTGGGGCTTGAGAAGTTGTGGTAAAAAATTTACCAAGCAGAATTTTATATGTTGATTCCTCCGCTTTAGATTGTTTATTTCAAAGAGTTTTTGTGTGAAATTATCCCCAATGACATTAATTAGTAACTGTTTACTAATGTTATTGGTCCATCCCATCCATGAAAGAGCATGCTACGTACGACAAAGCGACAAAACAAGAAAACCGTAAAGGCTGGGCCACACAGAGTGCAGCTGCATAACGGGTGCAGACCGGCTGCAGGCCGGCAGTAGTGGTAGGCTATGGAATTATATGCGAGGTGTCACACTGAATGCAGTCCGGCGCGGCTGCAGAACGGTAGCCGCAGTGTGACACCTTCGCATATAATTCCATAGTTTACAACTACTGCCGGCCTGCAGCCGGTCTGCAGTCGTTCTGCAGCTGCACTCTGTGTGGCCCAGCCTTTAATGTTATTCATGCTTTCGCATTCGCAAATTAACAAACACAGATTTCATGTCTCGATTTTTGTCTTTTTCTATATACCAACCCCGAGAAAAACCACTATAGTGGTATGGTAGAAAAAGGAGGACAGGTAGATAGTAGGAGGTGCTAGGTTTTTTTATCTCCGGAAATAACTAATTTTTATTCCAGCCTTTTCTGTAGATCATACTTTTATGGTTTGCTCGGATTTCGTTCATCGATCATGAAAATTTTCGTTCAAATATCAACCCTTTTCCTATGAAGTTCAGACTTAAACAATCAAGATAAATCTAAAGACAGGTCTGAGTCAAACAGCATTTTATCTTTCGACTTTCTACCCATTTCCTCATTAGCTCATTACAATTCCCAGAACCACACCTACCTATACACACGAGTGCAATAATCAATTTCCCCCACATATCTCGTACTATCAGTCCACTCGACAGGCACCGAACGTTATCTATCTGTTTGCTCCGTGTACCTACAGGTAATCTTAGAGGGCCATCAGCTCAATCGGAAGCCAATCTTGAGTGGTGACCTTGAATTCCTATGTAGCTAGTCACGTGAGTTCGTCGGTGACAAAACGTGATTAAGGTGTAAGGAAAACTCCATGCGTGAAGAAGTGCGAATGTGTATGTGCATGACACAATAAGCTGCCTCAAAATTAAGGTGTAGACCTGCCCCGGATTTACTTTTTTTTTCGAGCCGGGTAAAATCTTGACATTGGCCCTTTATAGGAGTAGGTAACAATAATTTTTTTCAAGTGAGGCCCTGTTTGATAAACGCGACAATGACAATTAAGGCGGTTGCAGAGGGGTCAATTTTGTACAAAACTTTGACGCACAATACGCGTAGACGATATTTTTTATATAAGTAACTTTGTATATATGGAAAAATAGTTTAGAAAATCTAGATGCCGCGTAACAAATAACATTTGCCATTTATGAAATAATTACGAAGATATAAAGCTTTGAATTTTTTCATACAAAATTTTAAGAGCTTTATATCTTCGTAATTATATTATACATTGTAAATGTTATTTGTTACGCGGCAACTAAACTTTCTAAACTATTTTTCCATATATAAAATATTACTTTTATTAATTCCGTCTACGCGTATTGTGCGTCAAACTTTTGTATGGAATGAAACCACCTTAAGAGTACCTACATTGCTGGTTACTAATGACGCTAAACGTCCTAGCATTCTCAGCAATGTACTCTGAATTGTCATCGTCAATTGTCGCGTTTATTAAACAGGGCCCAGGTCCAGGTTAGATTGTTGCGACAATACTAAAAACTTGGAGCGAGCTCGACATTTTACTGCAATATGAAAAGCTCGTAGCAATATGATCTAAAATCTGTACCGAATTCTGCAATAGGTATGACTAGGTAGTTTCAATCTAATGAGCTCCAGCATTGAGACATACTGCAATACAATGATCTAAAAACAGGAGCGAACAAACCGAGTTGATGTTTTTTTTGCAATATTTTCAAGTACGCACGGCGACACATCAAGCTATACAAAACCAACTTATGCTGGCCCTGCGTAGGTCGAGTTACGTATAACGTCGCGCGGCCAGCTTATGTTGGTTTTGTATAGCTTGATGTGTCGCCGTGCGTACATACGTACATACATATACTCCCGCGGTCACGCCACTATCCCACAGGGGTAGGTAGAGACTACAATTCTGACATACTTCTCTCGCCTCATTCACTTTCATACTTTAGACGACCCGGTTGGTGTAATGATCACCACGCCGGACTGCCAAACCAGGGTCCTGGGTTCGAATCCCGGTTCGGTCATGGATGTTTATATGTCTGTGCCGTTGTTGTATGGTTATATGGGTTATATGGGTATAATAAACAGCCTGTATCATTACAATGTATGTGCCTGTGAGCGGTATATATTTATTTATTCATACATATCTTCATGCACTCGGTCGGTTGAGGGTGCTACGCACTTGTCCTTGTCAGAGAAGACCGTTTATTCGGTCATGGTTAAGTTCTCCTCGGACCCTCTCTCTCGCCTGTTCCAGTGACATTGGATTTACAAGTCGTTACGATAATCTTTTTTCAAACTCTTGAATTTTTCGTCCCTTAAGAGGATAGTCGGGCTGTAATGCTAATTTGGAGAATAGGTCACTTATCCGACTGTATACATAGGTATTTGTTAGATCCGCCCCACCCATACACCCCGCCGACTAGAGTGCGAAATAGACAACTGCAGGTCAGACCGATTTTATTTAGGTCTAACAAAATTAGCTGAAACTATTTTAAGGAGATGATCAGACCATCAAACTGAACAACTTTCTCTATGGGACCAATATCGAAATCGCGAAAAAAATATCAGCTGTCCCATACAAAACTGCAAACTGGAATGTATGGGACAGCAGATTTTTTTTCGCGATTTCGATGTTGGTTCCATAGAGAAAGTTGTTCAGTTTGATGATCTCATACTCCCCTTAAAATAGTTTCAGCTAATTATGTTAGACCTTATATACAAAAAATCGACGAAATCAGCATTTCGTATTCCCCTGTTTCCTCCTCCAAAACTAAACCGATTTTAATAATTCTTTCAAAAATAATATGAGAAAGATTTTGGCTATGTCTGTAAATTTTGCTTTTTTTTGTTCATATTCTTCTTTGTCGAGATCTGAAAATGGGCTGTAAAATTGGTGATTGTCGAAGGTCCCCAGTTATTACAGTTATTCATTACATGAGACATGGCAGAGGTAACATAGATTGTGTGGTAAAATAATATCTACTCTAGTGTCATTATCCAGGGAGAAAACAGGGGAATACGTTTGTATGGACAAAAGCGCACTGGTTCATCCTCTTAACCTGCCGCCCGGGGCATAGGCCCCGGTTTGCTTAGTCTCACGCACGACCGATGCATAGGAAAAATCTGGAGAGAATGGAAGACTTGAAAAATCTATTGAATGTACATCAACATCGTATCGGCCGATAGTCGTAGGTACTTTGAACGACCGTAGTAAATTTATGAATTGGCTTTTATAAAAGGGATTACTTTATCCGCCGTTTATCAAATACAGAAGCTAAACAGTGGTTTATCTTAAACCCAGGGATAAACGTAGATTATCCAACGATAAGTTGCTACGGATAAGCGTATTAACAGTCATGCATTGCTTGCACATTGCTTATTAATACTTACCTAATTAGAATTTTTAATTAATTTTTTTTGCGTTCATACTCTGAAAAACGCTCTCTAGAAAATGAGTTATAATATTTGTTCAATAACAATGTTTCAATGTGTCGAAGGAAATCGCTTTTTCCACAAGATTGTGATCTTGTGCGGAAAAAAGGAAGATTGACATTTTCATTAAGTAAACCTTTTACAGAGATACATAATAATAATATATAAAGCCCGGCCACTGTATTCGTGCGGCAAAGAAGAAGACACATCAAAGCTTTACAAAACATAAGCTGGCCGCGCGGCGTTATACATAACTCGTCCTACGCGCGACCAGCTTATTTTGGTTTTGTATAGCTTGATGTGTCGCCGTGTGTACACATATTCGATTTTACCGCTGCCGCTGTGCCGATTGATGCCGGCCCGCTTATGTGTATTGCAACCCTTAGACATAGACATGTTAGACTACTCCTGTCAATGGAAAATAAATAAATAACGAAAAAAAAATGAAAAATACGACAAAAAGTAGATAGGTATACTAGGTAGTATCTAGTAAAACAAAAATAGAGCTGCTAGATTCGGCTAAAATGAAGCCCGACGTGGTGGGATAGTTTATTGTCCCTGATAAAATAATGATGAAATTAATAAAAATCTAGATACCTATCTATTCATTTTCAAGCAGTAAAGAAATAACCATTCATAGATAAAACATTTTATAGCTTGCCTGCCGTTTTTATTTTTATAGAACTTTGTAAAAACTGATTTTTAGCGCCCTACTTTATAATATTCTGTACAGACAGGGTACTTAAAAAAGTACATTGGGAGCTTAGATCATTCAGAAGGCACCGAAAAACCGATATTTTGGATTTATCTGATAATATATCAAAGAACTTCAAAGAAGTTAGCATTAGTTACATTGAACAATTTTTAAAAACGTTTTTTTTTAAGAACACCTAGGTAAAAGTCTCTTTGAAGATTTTAGGACGAATAAGGAAGTTAGCATTAGTTACATTGAACAATTTTTAAAAACTTTTTTTTTAAGAACACCTAGGTAAAAGTCTCTTTGAAGATTTTAGGACCAATAAGTAGCTTCATTAGATAAAAGCACAGTGGATTAGGAGATTGTGGGGTCAATCCCCGTCCCATATTAATTTTTTTTTAATTAATCTTTAATTTGTACATTAGGTACAATTTCTCAGTTTGTAGATATAAATACTCAGTTCGTTATAATTTTGATGATATATACTAGGTACATTGTTTTCGTACGTAGTGTTGATTATTATTAACTTGGAGTGCACTCTTAAAAATATTGCAACAAAGTTTCTCAACACTCTGAAAAGCAAACGGTCGTGAAGTTTGAATGGATGAAGGCAAAAGTGTATTTTGATACTAAATTTATTCGATAATTCAATCATTATACGCTGTGAGTATGATAATAAAATCGATATCTCTAATAATCAAGTACCTCTAGTATTTCAACAATTTATCGATGTGACAATCGATAACGAGTGTTTGAAGTAGTTAGAGATACCTAAATACAGGCTGTTAAGGCGGTTGCAGAGGGGTCAATTTTATACAAAACTTCGACGCACAATACGCGTAGACGGAATTTTTTATGAAAAATTTCAAAGCTTTATATCTTCGTAATTATTTTATAAATTGCACATGTTATTTGTTACGCGGCAACTAGATTTTCTAAACTATTATTCCAAATATAAAATATTACTTTTATTAATTCGGTCTACGCGTATTGTACGTCAAACTTTTGTATGGATTGAAACCACCTTAACAAATAAATGCTAAACCATTGTCAAATACAGAAGCTGAACATGGTTATCTTAAACTCAGGGATAAAAGTAATTTATCCAACGACAAGTGGTTAGAAATGAACATTTTATTGCATTATACAGGGTGTAGGTGACGGCCTAGCAAATACTAAAATGGTGAATTCAGACCATCAATATGAACAACTTTCACTATGGAGCCACCCTCAGGAAACGCAAAAAAAATCTGCTGCTCCATACAAAACAGCTGTACCTACTCGACTCAAATGTATGGAGCAACTGATTTTTTTTGCGTTTCCTGAGGGTGTCTCCATAGTGAAAGGTGTTCAGTTTGATGGTCTAAATTCACCGTTTCAGTATTTGCTAGGCTGTCACTTACACCTGTATTCAGGGTGTATACACCTGTATACTGGGTGTAAGTGAGGAAACGCGAAAAAAATCTGCTGTCCCATACAAAACTGTTGTTCCTACCTGACTAAAATGTATGGGACACCAGATTTTTTTTTCGCGTGTCCTGACGTAGGCTCCATAGTGAAAGTTGTTCAGTTTGATGGTCTGAGTTCACCGTTTGAGTATTTGCTAGGCTGTCACTTACACCCTGTATAGGATGTAAAATTAATGCGTTACATTACATATTAAACAGGTTGTTTGCTTCAGACCATCAAACTCAACAACTTTCACTATGAATCCAACATCTAAATCGCCAAAAGAAATATTGGTTCTTGCATTATGGTCTAAGCAGTCTTTGATATGTTACGCTTTTAATTTTGCACTCTGTAGAAAAAAAACAAAAATTTTAAAAATGTCAGCCTCTTATTTACATTGCAATGTATCAGGTAATATTATTATGCATATTTATCTATCTCAGAAACGATATAAGATAGGATTGTGGATTTATGAATGACTCAATTCTGAAATACGATATACTAACCTACCTATAATCGTATAAGTAGGTAAGTTGATTCGGTGTCCAATATATACCTACTGTCTGTCGGTCAGTCGGTCAGATCGTATGACCTCGTATGAATCAATTATCGGTACTTAGACATAGGGTATACAGGGTGAAAATAATATAATTAGCATCCTTTTAAACTAAAAGTCTACCCATCGAATTGAACAACTTTTACTATGGGAGCAAACAGATCGGAGCAAAAAAAATCTGCTGTTGCATACATTTGAGTGGCGAACTCGCGCGTTGATATTGCAGTTTAGTATGGAACAGCAGATTTTTTATTCGCTACGATCGGTTTGCTCCCATAGTAAAAGTTGTTCAGTTTGATGGGTAGACTCTTAGTTTAAAAGGATGCTAATGATATAAATTTCGCCCTGTATAAGTACGAAGATGACTGTTTACTGAAAGTGGATACTTTAGGCCCAATATCTCATTTTGAAAAGCCGTGGTGGTCTAGTAGGTTAGTAGATGTAGCTTCGCCTTCCGTGCTGGGGGTTTCGGTTTGATCGGTAGATCGGAATGAGTTTTTAAGAAACTTTATGTAGGGGCCTATGATTTGTGATACAACAACATTTGAAATTCAGGCCCATCTTTTCCACTGGACGCTATGGGCAAGTGCACAGGTAAAAAGCACACTTATCTCTTATACTAATTGATTTTGATAGCCCAGTCATATTACGGTTTGAGCCGGGACTAATTAGTAATTGATATTTTTTTTCGATATAATATTGAAAAGTCAATTTGAGCATAGAAATGTAGAAGAACTAAAAAAAAATTACGTTCTCGTTCTAAAAAACCTGATGGTAATTTTGTTTTTCACATATTTAAGGCTTTACCATTATACATACTACAAACATGGTGTTAATATTTTTGTCTACTTAGAAGTTTTTGAAAAATACATTCGTATTCTCTAATAAATACCTCATTGCCTATTTTATTGCTCAAAAATAATTTATATTGTTAAATCTAAGTCAAATGAGTGCATTGGTATTAATATTATTAATTAGTAGCTAATTTTTTTTAAAATATGTTTTAAGATAGACTTTTTGTCACTAAATGGTGCCGGGTACAGTTTAAAAGCCCAATTAATAATTACTCCCTACCCCACCTAACAAAACTCCGTAAAATGACTGGGCTATTGAGGACAGAACAATAGGTTCTGTGATTTTGAGTTATCTGAAGCCAAGCGCAAGCTCATTTCCAATTACAAAAAAATATGGGACAGCTGATTTGTTTGTCGCGAATTCGATATTGGTCCCATAATGAAAGTTGTTCAGTTTGATGGTCTGATCATCCCCTTAAAATAGTTTCAGCTAATTTTGTTAGACCTTATACAGGGTGTCCCGTAAGTCGACGTCAAGCCGAAATCGGGTGATAGTCCAAATCATAATAGTTACTAGAAAAATAAAAATAAAAATCTAAGTCTTGAATTTTTTAAATTATAGGCATTTCTTTTTTTTTTCGAGAAAATGTACACCCTGTGATGGTTTTTTAGCTTCTGTTGCTACAAATCTTAACTTTTTTTAAATTTTATTTTTCTTATGTAATCCCGAATAGTACTAATCTAACCTATTACTTAGAATTCTAAGTCAACTGCTGCAGCTTGGAAGAAAGTGTCACATTATGCCGTACAATGAATAGACAATTAATATTTCGTCCAACTTTAACGGACCGTACTGAAAAAAAAAGTACTACGCCAGGTTGGCAAGTAGCACTAAAAGTTGACGCATTTAATAAGGATTCTAAAATGGTATAATACTTGCTACATTATTTCTTTGATTAAGGGGAAAAAAAATTCCTTCAAAAAACCCAGATTCGAAAAAATTTTCATTACCTACTAAAATTATTCTAGTGCGTTCAAAGCTTGCCTAAGACCGAGTGAGACGGAGAGTCATTCATGAAGTGTGAGTGAGACAGGTAGTGACGCTTTCAAGTCAAATATTCTAATGGGTGAGTGAGACAGATAGTGACGCTAATGAGTCAGATACAGAGAAAGTCATTTTATGAAGTGTGAGCGAGATAGATAGTGACGCCACTTTTAATATTGGCACACGCAATACAGATCAGTACGTTACGTTCCTTCGTTTACTACGCATCTTTCCGTATTCGTTCGTGTTATTTCGTACTTTCGACTTTTTGCTTCGTTTATTGGACTTGATTGTTTGCTTGTGATTTGGACAGTTTTGATCTCTTTACAACGACCTTTGCTTTCTCCTGGACTATCGTGTGATTGTGTAGTGCCACCATGCCTGTGTACACCACTCAGGAATATGCCAACATGCACTTTATTTGTGGCGAATGCAGAGGGAATGCTAGTGCTGCGGCTAGACTGTATCGCGAGAGGTACCCAAATGCTGATCGTTATCCAGATCACCGAGTTTTTACAAATGTGCACCGTCTACTCTCCACAGAAGGCATACTTCCAAACCGACCACATGGTGAAGGAAGAAGTTCCTTGCCTTACGAGGACGTAGTACTTCAAGCAGTTGAAGAAGATCCAAGTATTTCGGTACGTGCAATCCAGCAAAGCACAGGAGTGCCCAAAACTATAGCTCACCGAATTTTACAAAAACATGAGCTCCACCCATACCATGTACAGCGAGTACAAACCCTGCATCCTCAGGATTATCAACTTCGGGTTGCGTTTTGTCAAACGATGCTACAAAGACACCGGGAAGATCCGCGATTCTTAGAGAAAATTTTGTGGTCGGATGAATCGACATTCAAAAAAGACGGTTACATGAACCTACACAACTTACACGAGTGGCACGTAGAGAATCCGCATTTAATGAGACAAGATAGATCTCAGTATCGTTTTAAAATAAACATGTGGACCGGAATTTTAAATGGAAGAGTCATAGGACCTTTTGAGTTGCCAGAGATCTTGACTGCTGAAGTTTATTTAGATTTCTTACAAAACAGTTTATCTAGTTTACTGGAAGACGTGCCACTCAGTATTTACAGAGAGATGTGGTATCAACAAGATGGCTGCCCAGCGCACTATGCCCGCTCAGTTAGAGCATTTCTCAATGAAGAATATCCGGGCAGATGGATAGGTCGGTCTGGTACGATCTCGTGGCCAGCCCGTTCACCGGACTTAAATCCATTAGATTTTTTTTACTGGGGAGCAGTGAAAGAGAAAGTTTATTTTAAGCCAATCGAAAATGTAGCTGAGCTTCGGCAAAGAATTACGGAAGCAGCTGAATTTGTCAACAACGGAAGATTTGCCCGTGTGATAATCCGATCTTTTTTAAGAAGATGTCGAGCTTGTATTGCAGTTGAAGGAAGGCAGTTTGAACATCTTTTGTAAATAATAAATCTTTGCATCTAATTGGTGTTTAATTTTAAACTTAAGGAAAATTTGTCCTAAATTTAACAAAAAGTTAGCATCTCTGACTTGAAAGCGTCACTACCTGTCTCACTCACATTTCATGAACGACTCTCCGTCTCACTTGGTCTTAGGCAAGCTTTGAACGCACTACAATAATTTTTAGTAGGTAAAGAAATATTTTTCGAAACTGGGTTTCTTGAAGGAATTTTTTTTCCCCCGTAATCAAAGAAATAATGTAGCAAGTATTATACCATTTTAGAATCCTTATTAAATGCGTCAACTTTTAGTGCTACTTGCCAACCTGGCGTAGTA
The DNA here is from genome assembly GCA_927399405.1 of Agonopterix arenella. Lineage (NCBI taxonomy): Eukaryota > Metazoa > Arthropoda > Insecta > Lepidoptera > Depressariidae > Agonopterix > Agonopterix arenella. Next base: position 12,254,918 of record OV656711.1, on the reverse strand, counting down.
CTTTTTTTTTCAGTACGGTCCGTTAAAGTTGGACGAAATATTAATTGTCTATTCATTGTACGGCATAATGTGACACTTTCTTCCAAGCTGCAGCAGTTGACTTAGAATTCTAAGTAATAGGTTAGATTAGCACTATTCGGGACTACCTAAGAAAAATAAAATTTAAAAAAAGTTAAGATTTGTAGCAACAGAAGCTAAAAAACCATCACAGGGTGTACATTTTCTCGAAAAAAAAAGAAATGCCTATAATTTAAAAAATTCAAGACTTAGATTTTTATTTTTATTTTTCTAGTAACTATTATGATTTGGACTATCACCCGATTTCGGCTTGACGTCGACTTACGGGACACCCTGTATAAGGTCTAACAAAATTAGCTGAAACTATTTTAAGGGGATGATCAGACCATCAAACTGAACAACTTTCATTATGGGACCAATATCGAATTCGCGACAAACAAATCAGCTGTCCCATACATTTGAGTTGAGTTATGTTTGCAGTTTTGTATGGGACAGCTGATTTTTTTTCGCGATTTCGATATTGGTCCAATAGAGAAAGTTGTTCAGTTTGGTCTGGTACTCCTCTTAAAATAGTTTCAGCTAATTTTATTAGACCTTTTATAGGTCATCATCACCTTGAATCATTTTGAATTGCTCATCTAAGTACATATCTGTAACCATATTTTTTTATTGTTTACGATTGTTTTTATTTTCAATCGAACAGATAAAATATGTCAGAGTTATAAAGTTCATAAACTTGTTTGAGATAATAATGGTGGCATGATAAAATATAATTACTGCCACTATGAAGAAAACAAGGTATGTACCTACATCTACCCACATTATGTTCTACAACGTTGAATTTTATTCCTTGCGTTAGGTAGGTAAAGTATCTACATAACAACACTAAAAAAATATGTTCTTCTTCTATATTATAATTAGTTTAGATCTAGTTTAGATAATTATTTAGTTTATTTACAATTGTGTATTTCCCCCCCCCCCCCCCCCCCTTCAAAAAAAAATATAACAACAATATGACAACTAGGGATGCAACGATTCGGTTATTACGATTACGATATTATAACGATAACCGATGCATAAGGATTATTTAAAAAAAAAAATCGTGATTATCCTCAGAATGAGTTTTCATAGTATTTCTTTTCATTCCAATGAATTTATTATTATTTGGGTATAAGGGCTTGGTCAATGACTAAATAGCTACTGCGACCTGGACAGATCTATTGTAGCTGTCACCCTAGACCTAAAGGTCATTTCCTAGACCTAAAGGTCATTTCCTAGACCCACGGACTTCATGAACCGTGTTATGCTTTTGGAGGGGAGGTCCCTAATGTCAGTAGGTGTTATTATGTATCCACCTAGATGGCGACTCCTGCTGTGAATGAGCACTTCGCATTCGCAGAGGAGGTGTATGGGCGTTTCCTCTGCTTCACAGCAGAATCTGCAAGTGGGTGAATCTACAAGCCCCATTCTGTGTAGGTGTTTGTTTAACTTGCAGTGTCCTGTTAAGGCTCGTACTAAGAGCCTTAAGTCGTTGCGGTTTGAATTGATGGCATCCGAGGCATGTCTGTTTGAAAAGCCGGTCACAAGTTCTTTCGCATGCCTCAGTCCTGGTGTATCCGACCAGAGCTTACGGCTTTGGTTCACGGCCCATTCCTTTAGCACACGTCTAGAGGTGTTGCGAGAGATGCCGCAGTAAGGCTCGGAGCCTATGGCGTCCTCTTCCGCCCCTCTTCGTGCCAGCTCGTCAGCAGCCTCATTTCCATCAATACCGCAGTTTCCAGGCATTCCAATGAAAGTTAAATTAAAAAAAAATATTTTGTCAAAAATTACATGATCTTTGTTGCCTTTTCTACTAATTTGACGTCGAAGTCAAAGGTCCACTTGGTCAGGATCAATATTTTTCACATATTCAAAATGTAATCGAGATATTACGAAAATGAGAGTTCAAATCTAGCAAAAAAAAATATCCAGATTTAGCTCCAAACAAGCTAAAGTGGTAGCAAGAGATCAGAATTTTTTTAAATTTGTTTTTTGTCTAGTATTCAGGTCTGGTATTTGTCAACAAGTGCAATCCGATTGACGTTTTTAATTCGATTTAATAATCGTACGATTCTTACTACGGTGCATTGCATCGTTATTAACCGTGATTATTACGATTACAGATGCAAAACGATGCACCGCTTCGTAATCGTTGCATCCCTAATGACAACACGAATCCTAAAAAGTTCATACTGAACAACAGGAGCAAAGCTCGTGCCATCGTCGGATCCCTCGCCGGGTACTACGCCACATTCACGACGATGCTCAAGATGAAGCTTGCTCTGGATCCCAGCTGCCGAGTGTGCGAGATGAGGAAATCATGGAACACTTTCACAATAGATAGATCTAATAATAATATCTAAGTACCAACACATGGGTAAGTCTAGGTACAATTTTACCTACTAATAAGAGAAACTAAAAATACGAACGTATGTGGCTACCTACTAGGTTCTTTAAAATAGGGGTTAATTTTATTTATGAAAAAGATCAAGTAATTACTGTATCTAATCTGTTTTATGTGTATATAAATAAATAAATAACCTATAAATAATGTAATTATGTAAGTTACTTATATGTCTTTCTTCATATGCTAACTTTTTTAAGGGGATGGTCAGACTATCAAACTGAACAACTTTCTCTATGGCGCCAACATCGGAATTCCGAAAAAAAAATCTGCTGTTCCATACAAAACTGCAAATTTACAAACGGGCCAAATGTATGGGACAGCAGATTTCGATGTTGGTCCCATAAAGAAAGTTTTTCAGTTTGTCTGGTTATCCTCTTCAAAATATGTAAGAATATAATAAGAATATGTAAGAGTACAAACCCTGTATATTAAGTAGGTACCTAACTAATTCAATTATTTATTAATTTGACCTTTTAATAATTTCAGCTTGCAGCAAAAAGTGGAGTTGCACTTTTTTTTTGGGATAAAAATTAAGGTAATTTTTCTCCGTTAAAAAAACAATTAATACTCACCAAAAATTAAAAAGTCAATCTATAAAACCAAACTTAAAACACTGGCCACTAAACACCAAAAATTAAAACTTAACAGTTCGATTTTTAAATTACGTAACGAGATTGGCGCTCACAGAGAGCGCGAGCGGTATCTGGCTGGCGCGCGATGCGGCCGTCTGATTTAGGAACACTGGCCAAAATAATGTAAAATTACCTACAGATTGTTTGGTTGGGATTAGGTAACTCATTCATTATTTTAGATCGTTCTACTTCGGTGGTATTTGTGAAGTGACCACTGAGTGTATTTAGACATTAGAGGTCGTTGCATTCAAAATCGTCACTTGACTACTATTATATATAACTAAATAAGTGACACCTAGCAAATACTGAAACAGTGAACTCAGACCATCGAACTGAACAACTTTCACTATGGAGCCTACCTCAGGAGACGCGAAAAAAAATCAGCTCTCCCATACATTTAAGTCGGGTAGTAACAGCAGTTTTGTATGGGACAGCAGATTTTTTTTCGCGTCTCCTGAGGTAGGCTCCATAGTGAAAGTTGTTCAGTTTGATGGTCCGAGTTCACCTTTTCAGTATTTGCTAGGCTGTCACTTACACCCTGTATATCTCTGTAAAAGGCTATTATTATATCAGCCGTCGCTGTCCCATTGTTGGGCAAATGCCTCCCTCCGTTCTCTCCATGCGTCCCGGTTTCGCACTTACATAATATAAAAGAATTCTAAACTTTGGGGTGGATGTGGATGTTGAAGATAATATTTGCACAAAAATATTGGGTGTGTTAAGGATACATAATGCGCCCGTATGCGCAGACCACAGAAATAATATAAAGAGAAAGAAAAAAAGAATAAGAAATATAACTAAAGAAAAAAAAACAATAATAAAGAAAAAAGAATTAGTACGAAAAAAAAGAATAAGATTGCTTCCGATATAAAAGCTGGGCCACAAAGAGTTCAGCTGCAGAACGGGTGCAGACCGGCAGTAGTTGTAAGCTATGGAATTATATGCGAGGTGTCACACTGAATGCAGTCCGGCGCGGTTGCGGAACAGGTGCGGAACGGTAGCCGCAGTGTGACACCTTGCATATAATTCCATAGTTTACAACTACTGCCGGCCTGCAGCCGGTCTGCACCCGTTCTGCAGCTGCACTCTGTGTCGACTGCCTCCGTGGTCTAATGGTTAAGAGCACTGGCTCTCGACACGGAGGTCTTGGGTTAATTCGATTCCCACGGGGGACACCTAGTAAAATGTCACTTTGTGCGTTTTCCCCAGTTGGTTAGGACATTGCAGGCTGAATCACCTGATTGTCTGAAAAAGAAAAATGATTCCGTGCTTCGGATGGCACGCTAAGCCGTGGGTCCCGGCAACTATCTCTGGTGGTAGTAGTCGTTACATAAAAACCACGTCAGAGGCCGTAAGGCGGTCTGAAAAAACTCTGACACCAGGGCTCTGCCCACACAATAAGAAGAAGAAGACTCTATTTGGCTCAGCCTTTATTATTATAATGTGCCAATTAGTATCAGTTGTTAGGACCTTAACATGTTTAACTAACTAATGCACTATCTATCTCTGTAGCACATGGACAGTCCATTAGTTGTGACACTGTAAACATTAGTTAAGTTTACATTAGTTAGTAGTTATCTTAATAACAAATCAAATATTATAGTTTAAACTTTAAACCTTTAATATAAATACAGATATCTGCAGTTTAATAGGTACCAGGAGGGCAATTGCAGTAAATAAATCGCAACTGAACCATTATTAGACCGCGTGCGAAGCTTAGCTTTTTTACACATATTATGGTATTGTGCTAATTGCAGTACAGCTCATGACAGCCGTTATAGCCGTTTTGACGGATGGCTCAAACGTTAAAAGGCAGTCACATAGTAAATAAGTAAAGTTTAGGGCGATACGGAATAAACACAGTCGAATAATAATTGGATTGCAATGTGATTAGAACTGAAATTGGATTAGGATTGAACTTGGATGTTTTAAATTAGCGCGATCGCCCTCCTGAGTGTTTTTCCTCGGCGTTTGAAAGCCGTCTTTATCCTCACCAAATATTTTCTCCTTGTTTATAACAAAAGGTATTTTTTTTAGCGCTGTTACAAGTGGCCAGCGGCTTTATAACTGCTGTATATAATTGTATACCTTTTCTTATAAACAAAGCGAAAATATTTGGTGAGGATAATGACGGCGTTCAAACGCCGAGGAGAAACACCCACCTACAGTTTATCATGTAAACTTTAAACTAAAATGCATAGTTTAGACCATCAAACTGAACAACTTTCAAAATCGCAAAAATTAACTATTTCATTTTGGTCGATTAGGCCAGTCATTTTACGGAGTTTTGTTAGGCGGGGTAGAGAGTAATGACTAATTGGATTTTTAAACTGTAACTTTAAAACTTCCGTTAATGTAAAACTGTCCATTAAGTGACAAAAGGACTATCTTAAAACATATTAAAAAGAAATCGCTACGCAACATAGAAATCAAAATTGTGTGTCCCAGAAGGATTTTAAATTATTAATATTAATACCAATGCACTCATTTGACTTAGATTTAACAATATAAATTATTTTTGAGCAAGAAAATAGACAATGAAAAAAATGTGGTATTTATTAGAAAATACGAATGTATTTTTCAAAACCTTCTAAGTAGACAAAAATATTCACACCACGTTTGTAGTATGTATAATGGTAAAGCCTTAAATATGTGCAATAAAATATTTACCATCAGGTTTTTTAGAACGAGATAATAGCTAAATTTTAAAATTGGAACTGTTGCTGACGTGATTTTTTTTTAAATTTTGGAACATTTCAATATTATACCGAAAAAAAAGGCAATTACTAATTATTCCCGGCTCAAACCGTAAAATGACTGGGCTAGATTTAGATGTTGGCTTCCTAGTGAAAATTGCCCAGTTTGATGGTCTGAAGCACCCTGTTTGATATGCAATGCTAAGTGCGTTGCATATTACACCCTGTATTATGCTTACAGTAATACAGGGTGTAAACTTAAATGCGTTACATAAATTATTATTTTAGGAGCTACTTACAAACATCAAACTGAACAACTTTTACATGGGACCAACAACATTGGAACAGCTAGAAAAAAAACAGCTTTCAGCAAAGTAGGTAAACATAATGTTTACATCTTAGGACTTTCCTAATGCGATGAATGTCATTGTGTACCGTGCATAAATAATAGGTAAATAAATAAAATAAAAACCGCCTTCAAAAAAACTAAAAAGTTAAAAAATAATATTGCAGCCGATGGCTTTTTCGTCGCATCGTAAGAACATTAATTTGTTTTATCGAAGTCGCTGTCAAGCCGGTACGATTCGCGACAGGGCTTGCATTAGTTTTTTTGGCTTGGCTTGACAGCGAATTCTATAAAACAAACTAAACATTAGTATGATGCGAACGAAAAAGTCATCGGCTGCAATATTCTTTTTTTACTTTTTAGTTTTTTTGAAGGCGGTTTTAATTTTTTGTTAAAATTTTGTTTATTTCACAATTTTCAGTGGTGAATTAATTAGTTCAATTTAATAGTAGTTTTTTAAATTAACAAACGCACTAGCCGGCACTACGATTTTCAAAGGTTCCCCTCGATTACTCTGGGATGCCATTATCAGTTCCTGGTTTCCTTATCATGGCACCACCCTTGGAATATCTTCTTTCCAACAAAAAAAATCATCAAAATCGGTTCATAAACGACGATTACAATTTCACATTTATATAACAAAAATTTAGTATTTTAAAGCGACGTTATACGTAATGCAACCTACGCGAGGCCAGCTTATGTTGGTTTTGTATAGCTTGATGTGTCGCCGTGTGTACATATTATAATTATTTAATGCCTCTCAAAGCGCCTATTCGAGGCTACAGGCGACAGGAGGGCTGGCAGCTATTTTGCGCAAAGGATCAGCCTTGCGATCCAAAGAGGCAACGCTGCCAGCCTCCTAGGCACTCTGCCCCGAGTAGGGGCTTTAGAGGACATTTTTTACCTTTAAGTAGGCTAGGTGTTTTTCTTTTTTCTGTTTGTTTTGTTTTTTCTTGTTCTATTAATATTAATTTTACCTAATTAAAATGATAATTTACATTATTTAATTTCATTTAAATTAAATTAGGTATCACAGGATTAGGGAATTATGATTATTACAATAAATGTTGACTAGAATTCTAGAATATACTTATTATTATTTTCAATTCTATTTAATTGGAAATATAACGCGCATACCTAATATTAATAAATAGTTTTTTTTTTATTATTTATAATTAATGGACTCTTGCTTGTGCGTTAGGACTGCATTTCCGCCAGTGTCAAGTGTTTATGGGAGAATCTATCCCAACCTCAGGAATTGTTTTTGGTTAAGAACATTCAAGGTCAGATTGAGGATTGCGGAGCCTCGTGGCAGGCAAAAACGCGACTCGCGAAATCCACGCGAGACGGGTGCTCGGGTCAGAACCTGCAAACGTGACACGTGACTCAATAAATAGTTACGTGGGACACGGTCCGCTATTTTCTAACCTACCTAATATCTGTAAAATGTCAACCTAGACACTTTTACAACATTTTGTACATAAAACGTGGATGTTCTGAGGTTTCAGGCTATTTCAGACTACCCCCTGGGGGAATATAGTCGTGAGCATATGCTATGCTATGCTATGCTATGGTACATAAAAAGAAAATTGGGTAGGTATCTAAACCTAATCTAATCACAATGTAGATATAAAGCAAAATTATGTCGTCCATTACATTAGCGCGAAAGTCTCACATGTTTTTATTATCTTTTGTAAATAGAAGAGATTAGGGTAACTGTCGATGCAGGGATAGGACTATAATATAGCACCTAGGGTTTTCAAACTAAACTTTTTTTAGAAATCAAATTGTTGTCGTGAGTACGATTGTGCCCTCACTCAATCGTGTTTTTTTACAATTATTAACTACCTCTGTACATTTCCAAAAAAAATTATTTTCAATTTATTGAGTCATTACGGATTTTTTTTTATAATGTTTGCATAAAATCCGCCAAAAGTGGTCAATTTACCCTCTATCTCCTAATTAACACTGCGAGGAAGATTCGATTGCGCCAATTTAAGTTAAGTTCAATCCTCATAGCCCAGTCATTTTACGGAGTTTTGTTAGCCAGCTGCAGATTCTGCAAGGAGGAGATGGAAACTCCTATACACCTCCTATGTGACTGTGGCCCCCTGATGTACAAACGTAGTACTCATCTAGGTAGGCAGGTTCTGACACCAGATGAGATACAAACTATCCCTATCAAAAATCTACTGCGTTTTCTGGCCGCAGTGGGGATTGGTAGAGAACTTTAAAAAGGGCGTTCACAAAGGACCAGCGATGGTCTACGTGGCACAGGCTTGATAAGCCTGTCAAGGCCCAAAATACCCCGAAATAATAATAATAGGCGGGGAAGGGAGTAATTATTAATTGGACTTTTAAACTGTAACCGGCACCATTTAGTGACAAAAAGACTATCTTAAAACATATTAAAATAAAAATTCGCTACGCAACATAGAAATCAAAATTGTGGGTTCCAGAATGCTTTTTAATTAATAATATTAATACCAATGGACTCATTTGACTTAGATTTAACAATATAAATTATTTTTGAGCAATAAAATAGGCATTGAAATTTAAAAAATGAGGTTTTTTATTAGAAAGTACGAATGTATTTTCAAAACCTTCGAAGTAGACAACGTTTTTAGAACGACATAATAGCTGAATTTTAAAATTGGAACTGTTGCTGACGAGATTTGTTTTTAATTTTGGTACATTTCTAAATGGGCTCTTAAATACTATACCGAAAAAAAAATCTATTATTAATTAGTCCCGGCTCAAACCGTAAAATGACTGGGCTATAATCCAATTTCAGAAGTGCGATTTTTGAAAGTCAAATCAGTAGGTAGTAGAAAGATGCATACATTTTTTGAAAGTCAAATCAGCACTAGAAAGATGCATAGGTATCTCCATACATTTTCAACAGCTGAGTTCAACGTATGAGATTCAAAAATCGCACTCCTGCTCTAATATAATAACATTGCCATCCAATTATTACTCAACTACAATGTTTAACTCCGTATCGCGCTAAACTTGACTAATACTATTATTAGTTCGCTCTGCCTTTCCGAAAGGATAAATATATTTAAAAAAATATAGTTTGTCCGGAATCCGAAATTAATAAAGATTGTGCGGACAGAAGCCCTCAGCGCGCGCGAGTCTGTCTCGCACTTGACCGGTTTTTTATAAAGTCATGCAAGAAATCAATAAATCTCGAAGTGCTTTTTCCAAAGAGATAAAAATGCTTAGAAATAACAAAAAATCAAAACAACCCTCAAAAAACTAAAAGTTAAATAATATTGCAGCCGATGACTTTTTCGTTCGCATCATAAGAACATTAATTTGTTTTATCGAAGGAGTCAAGCCGGTACGATTCGCGACTGGGCTTGCATTAGTTTGGCTTGACGCCGACTTCGATAAAAAAAATTAATGTTCTTTTGATGCGAACGAAAAAGTCATCGGGTGGCAATATTATTATTAAACTTTTTAGTTTTTTTTAAGGCGGTTTAAATTTTTTGCAAACATTTTGTTTATTTCACAATTTTCAGTGGTGAATTACAAGCTTTGATTGATTAGTAGTCTAAAATAGTTAAAAATTATTCACGTTAGAAAATACATTTTAAAATACAAATATAAAATACATGTTTATTGAATTTACACATTTTAAAAAAATTAATAAAACTCTTATAACATTATTCGATGTTTTTGGAAAAATTACTGCGAACTGACTAAAAAACGAATGGCTTCGTCAAACGCCTAGCAAAAAATAAAGCAATGATTCTCCAGATTTTATGCTATAAATTCAGCAGGCGTATGGAAACACTATGAAACTAATAAAGTAGCTTAGCATAGTGGCATATGCTGACGACTATATTCTCGATCCGAGGGATAGTCAGAGATATTCTGAAACCTCAGAACATCCACGTTTCACTAGTAGCGAAACTCTGTCCAGTGTGACGGGGAGTGAGCCCGTCGTCACCTGGAATGGACAGTGGATACAATACAGTCATGTCTCGAAATTTCAGCATGCAAGTTTCCTCACGATGTTTTAATTCACCGAAAAGCCAGTGGTATTACAAATGGTACGTAAATTCCGAAAAACTCATTGGTACGGGTCTGGGCGGACAGGGATCGAACCATATCGACACCACTGGACCACCACGGCAAAACCAAAACATAGATAATTTTTCATAATTTTATTTTATTTTTATTTTATTTTATTTTAATTAATAAATTTAATTACTATTATTATTATGTATGTCTGTAAAAGGCTTACTCACGGGCCGTAGCCCGGACCTTTGGAAGGCTTGCGTGGGGACACAGGTCCAACACGTAGAGGCCCCTTTGAGACACTTTTATCTAAATGCGATGGGATGCACTAAGAGTGATCTATCTCTGAATGCATTATGGAAATGCACCAGAAGACATACCACATTCGGTGCAGAGACTATTGTAGAAAGGACAGAAAACTACTAGGGTTATGGGGGGTGAACTGGGTGGGCCGGGAAATCTGGGTTATTGTGGAGAGACTCGGGACGCCTGCCGTAACAAATGTCTCTGGTTTGTCAAAAATGGCAGACGGTGACTTGCCAACTCATTTGATGGGCCCCCAACAAGGCCGTTCGCAAGGAGCGACAAGGCGGCAACATCTAGTGAGCGGCTAAGGTTGTAGAGAGGTGAGTCTGCGGGCGCCGGTTCCCGGTGCTAAGCGCACCAGTCAGCAGGTCCCTGCGTTATGACATTTTACACTTCCAACCTGGAGCATAGGTTCCGCTCTTGCGACTCCACTCCTGGCCGGCCGGTTAAGGCAAGACAGGAGGTGAGGGCCAAATCAATCCGGGCCCTCTGGAGAATCGGGTCCGTGGTGTCGCCAATCACCAACAGCTCGCCACAAGCTTATTATTATTGTTCTCAAGAAGGGGAATACACAATTGTAAATAAACTAAACAATTATCTAAACTAGATCTAAACTAATTATAATATAGAAGAACTTATAACTAATGAAAATAAGGAAAAAAATAAGAAAGAAAGAAAAGATGAGAGATGAACCTATGCTATTTCAGGAGCCCGCCACAATTGGTTTCCGGGCTAAAGGAACCTAAAATACTGGCGGCGTTACCGCGTTGTATTGCCAGTGCTATGCGTTGGACCAGAAACGAGCCGGAGCGGGGGTCGCAGCCCCTGTCCCGGAGCCGTCGGCTCAATTCTTTAACGAAGCCCTTTGCCTGTGCACACCAGGGGCCGGCTGTCTCCACGGCGAACGGGACAAATATGTGGTCCACTTCCAAGCAGGAGTATGTGGAGTGCTTCAGGTGCGCCGCGTGTTAAGCAGCTGACCCGGCTACCTGCGTCGTACTAGGTAGGTATGTTGGTGCAAAGGTACACGAGCTATGGCATCCCATAGGAGGCAGCGGCCCTTCTGCCAGGGGATAAGGGTTAGGCCATCGAAAGTCGATCAAAATTATATTTTTTCCATTTATGTCAGTGTTGCCTATAAAAAAAAATAGACCAATTTCTAAACGAAATTTAACGGAGGCGTTCCGATCAACGCAAATTACGTTTATGTCCATTGTCAATTTCATGAGATATTTTGGGCCGTTATTTAGCAAACATGTTATGTAAAGAAAAATTTTCTTCTTTTTTTTACAAAATTTCAACCTAGATTTCAACGAAAATATCAAATAATATTGATTCTGAAGAATACAGCAAGTTGTACGTAAAACGGAAAACCTAACCTAAAAAAAAATCATTCGGCAGCGGGGAAGCAAAACACACGTGTTTTCGTTTCTCCCCGTCTAAAAATATTCAGCAATGCTATAAACTACAAATAACACGATCAAAATGGTTAGTAATCTCCTACCCAACAGTTAAACTACATAAAATGGACGTCAGTGTAACAATAGAGTGATTTATTCGCAGAGTAAGATGTACGTATTGTACGAGCATAGTGCGGGCTTCGCGGTGTTCCGAGTGGCGGAGTTCGAGGAGCTTGCCGCTTTCCTGCCCCAGGTGGAGGAGTCTGTGACCGATCTGCAGAGGTTTAACTCTGTCGTGACCCTCACCGCGTTCCAACCGTTTAAATCCGCCGTAACCGCGTTGGAAAATATCAACGCGGTATCTGAAGGTTAGTAACACGTTTTTATTAGCAAATATTAAAATTAAAAACTAGCTGTTGCCCGCGATTTCGTCTGCGTTGACTTCAAAAAGTATTCTATTTGTTAATCCAGAACATATTCTATCTGTGTGCCAAATTTCATCCAAAACTGTTAAGCCGTTTATGTGTGATTGAGCCACAAACATACAACCTTACAAACATCGTCACATACTTTCACATTTATAATATTAGTAGGATAGTAAGATGTGTGTCGTGTGTATTGTTTACCTAACTGCAGTAAAAAGAAGGTACTTGATAAATTATTGTATTGTTTCAAAACAAATATGGGCATGATATCCCGTCTTTTCAACTGCATCAGGGAGAGTTCATCTTGATTTGAATCTATATCGTGTGATGATGTGACTAAATAGATAGAATATATCCCATGATGCAAAGCGTTATTTGACAGATTGTGTTTGTTTAGGAACACAACATTTTTTTTTTGTTTGATCTATGATCAGTCCTTGGACTATAAGTAGATTTGTGGTCGGTAGGTGGCGTTAAAGTTCGGCCGTTCAGAGAATGCGTTCCTGACACCTATCAGTTAGTCACGACTAGTTAAGTTATTTGACACTCAGTTTGGCACAAAATTATAAAATTCATTGATTATTGATATAATAATGTTGTTTTAATGCTCATCAATTGTTAAAACGGTAAACAACCAGCAAAAATATTTTTATCGTAACTGCAACGCCATTACAAAGTTACGTCGTCAGTTCAATCGCGACGTGTCAGGAACGCATTCTCTGAACGGCCGAACTATAGTAGAGTGTGCCCCCCCAGGGGACTGCGCCTCTGTTTTGACGACACAACACTACTCGCGGTCGTGCAGCTCTTGGATGTTGTGCCGTTTTGGGTAGCGTTGGTGGGTTAGTTTGACAGCCAGCTCATTCGGGTGGTTTGCAAGACGCTGTTGGTACTTTACTGCCGTGGAGCATACTTCCTCCTTTATGGTATTAATTTTCAACTGTTCATGAACACAAAATAATGTCTTATTATTTGTTTTGTAAGTTTCCAATGACTATTTCACCATAGTTACTTTGCAAGTTTGGCCGTAAGTGGTTGTATCATTCACAAGGGCTTGCAACGGTCGGCACAGACTGGGTGTAGCCAGCCTCGTGCCAATCTCACATTCTTTGTCCAGTCAGGTTGGAAAAGGGAGTAGGGTTTGTTGGCACATACCCCTTTCTCACAAAAATATAAGCACATGTAAGGTAAAATTAAGTTTAAAAATAGGTATGCCGCCCTATACACAAATACTTAATCTCGGAAAATATTGATAATTACTCGAGACACGCAAGGTACGAAATTCAGAGAAAAGAGATTAAGTGCTATACCATGTCTCAACCAGATAGACTTTGACGAGATATATATTTTTTTCATAAAGATATTGAATTCAGAGCGCACAAAGAGTTAATGTGTGGGTACATTTAGTCATAAATCATCAATAAATTAATCAATTTTTATACTATTATTATAGTAACAAATTTTCGTTTGGGAGTCATGTTGCAGGTTCTGACCCGAGCACACGTCTCGCGTGGATTTCGCGCGTCGCGTTTTTGCCTGCCACGAGGCTCCGTAATCCTCAATCTCTTCTTGTTCTTGACCAAAAACAATCCCTGAGATTGGGATGGATTCTCCCATAAACACGTGACACTGGCGGAAATGCAGTGCTAACGCACAAGCAAGAGTCCATTAAATATAAGTAAAAAAAAAATTTTCTTTAAAACTTGCCTAGGTGGTAGCAAATTGGTACTCTCAATTCTCAAAACTTTATTGCATATTGCATTTTGTTATTACTTTGCATCTCTTTGAAAAATGTAGATCTGGGGCTGTTTGGATGTCTGGTTATGCCACCAAACTACTACCCAAGTACCCATACCTTCTCTAGAAAGTCATTAATATATATTATTTAATAATATAATTGCTTGAACAGGTATCGTGCCAGAAGACCTGAACCTGTTCCTAGAAGGTGCTCTGCCGAAGAGGAAGAAGAGAGGGAAATGCACACTTGGTGTAGCAGACCCCAAGCTCGGGGCGGCCATCAGCGAGGCCCTGGAGGTACCATGCTCACACACCGGTGCTGTGCCGGAAATACTGAGAGGTAGGATTGTAATCTGTATTCACCCTTATTTTTGAATTACACAAAAATTTTATTTATGAATCAAAATATCTTTTCCTGGGGAACATGGGTGGAAAAACGAGAAAATGCTGTGGACAAACAATACAAAACAAAAGTGTAGATCAGCCGAGTTTCTAAGGGAAGTCCATAAAAATTCTCTCTTTTCGACTCGTGTTCGGTAGGGAAAGTTGTTTAGTTTCATTATCTGAATGTTTTAGTCATTTAAATCAACATTCTTTTCTGTGCACTATTTTTTTAAATTGTATAATATAAGGTCTAACAAAATTATCTGAAACTATTTTAAGGGGATGATCAAACCATCAAACTGAACAACTTTCTCTATGTGACCAAAATCGAAATCGCGAAAAAAAAATCTGTCTAGTATTCTGTATTCTGTGTAGTGTCTGTATTCTGTGTAGTATAATAGTTTCAGTTAATTTTGTTACAGAAATAAAAGACGTTTTAAGTGTCCACCTTATGTAACCACAGGAAGCAATAAACTGTGATAGATGATCATTGGTCTCTTTATGTCCCACTGCAGGCCCTGCACTGTTTCTGTAATCAAATCAAATCAAAATACACTGGCATGCAAAACTAAGTTTTATTAGTTTTAAGATATTGCCGTGCCCTTTCATGGTTTATGTGTGTGCTGTACCATATTTATAAGATCTTTTGTAACCACATAACGCAATAAATGATATGATATGATAAGTATCACTCTTTTAAAATTGCAATAACTTTTTCAGTACACAATATATACTTTCGAAATAAAAAGGACTCGAAAAAGAGTTTAATTAACAAAGAATAATTACAAAGAAAGCTGATAACATTTGCTATAAAACGTTTTTTATTTTAAATCTCTAATTTCTATAGTTCAGAAAAAATTTACATATTAAAAGTGTAGTACTTAGTTTTGCAGGTCAGTGTAGTTTATTGCTTTCATGTGTTAATTACATATAGTATGAGGGGTTTGCAGTACATCATGAGACCCTTTTGGGTATAGTTACATTAGTGGTTACTTAATTACAAAGTTTACAATCATAGTTTCAAATCTAATCAAATTTACATTATTTCCATTTACATTTATATCTTAATAATTATTAAAAATTAAATAAGCTATCAAACAAAAAAGTTTCATCAAAATCCGATCAGTAGTTTTTGCGTGATCTCGATCAAACAAACAAACACACAAACAAACAGACAGACAAAAAATCCAAAAGTTGGTGATATCGAATCAGGAACACCTAAAAACCATATCGTAAGTTTTTTTTTGTTAATATCTTCAATTTAGAGACACACTTCTGTTACAGTTTTATAATAGTATATAAGGTCTAACAAAGTTAGGTGAAACTATTTTAATGGGATGATCAGACCATCAAACTGAACAACTTTCTCTATGGGACCAATATCGAAATCGCGGAAAAAAAATCTGCTGTCCCATACATTTAGGTCAAGTAGGTTTGTATGGAACAGCAGATTTTTTTTTTCGCGATTTCGGTGTCGGTCCCATTTAGAAAGTTGTTCAGTTTGATGGTCTGATCATCCCCTTAAAATAGTTTCACCTAATTTTTTATTCTATTTATATTAAATGGCGTTTCCTTAAATATTTCGCCAGTATCAAGTGTTGAAGATATTATTATAATTCAAGTTAACGTTCATTGTACGGTAATTAATATGGCGATCTCAAAGCCCTGTTTTTATACAAAAACACACACCCGAAACCGTCATAAAATGGTAGAGCCGCGTGGCTACCTAAATCGCGAGCCGAACGAAAGACGTCTACTCGAGAGACCTCCAGCCACGCGACTCCCACCTAATTTTGGTAGACCTTATATATATAAAACAGTTATTCTACAGTTTATCGGTTAGAAATTTTAGATTGTAGTAACTTTTCTCAATTAACAAAAGTTTGAGCTCTCGCAGGAAGATTTTTATATTTGGTTCAGATCTTTATGTATTTGGTAAGTTATTGTGTATTCGGATTGCAGTGTAGTAGGGACTTGACCGATAGAGTTCCATGTGTTCCATCTCTTTCCCCAGGTATCCGTCACCACTTCCACGCGCTGATCAAGGGCCTGACGCTGAAGGCGTGCAGCGTGGCGCAGCTCGGGCTCGGCCACTCGTACTCGCGCGCGCGCGTCAAGTTCAACGTGCACCGCGTCGACAACATGATCATACAGTCCATAGCATTACTCGACCAGCTCGACAAGGATGTCAACACCTTCTCTATGAGGATCAGGTGGGCTTATTGTGCATCTTAACTAACCCCCATTTGCGTCAACCTGGGTTAGCAACAAACAAAAGTTGGTAACCAGTGATTTTTTGTATTGAAAAACAAGTGACCGCCAGTTGCGCTTACTTTCATTAAAAATAATCCTTCATTAAATCTCTTGCTAGCTTTTATTATGTCAATAAAGCAAAAATTGACAGCATGAGATTTAATGGAGGATTATCTGTGAACATACGTGCAACTAGCAGTGAGAGAGCTATTTTATCTGCATGGGTAGCATGCCACCGTGATACAGCTCTATCACACCTTCGCGCTTTCTATTTGCGCGCGAACGAACGAGATAAAATACGTGATACAGCCGTATCACGTGTAGCATGCTACGGCTTCCGGAGTTAATAGCTAACTTAGGTTGACTCAAGGGGAGCTTAGTATTCAAACCCGTTATCGTCACCTGTCATAACCTGCATGATATTCAAAGACCTTGAGAAAGCTTTTCATAGGGTAACTATCTAAAATCTCTATTTAAAACAGCTTTTTATGGTGTAAGAAGTACATTGCTTGTATGGATTTCTCATATTAAACTAAGATTATTATAAACATCCTTCCATTCAGCTAATGAGTAAGTTTCATTTGGTGTCCTGCAGGGTTCTGTCTTGGGCCCTTTGTTATTCCATCTACATATAAATGTGAACTAGGTAAGAAGGGTTTACAACACGTAATATTATGGTGGCGATCACGAAAGATCTACAGAAAGTCGAAGTGTAGGAGTCTACCCTGTACTATCAGTTTAAAATAACAATGTGCATGACCTTGAAGGGCCGTTGGATAACTACACAGGTCTTCAAGGTTGAGTATGTTTTTTAAAGGAACATAGATTCTATGTATTTTGATATCATTTGCAATATTTTTTTCTTTTACTGTGATACATTTTCATGTTGTACCTAATCCTTCCCATTATGAGACAAATAAACAATTTTTAATATAATTTTTGCAGAGAATGGTACTCATACCACTTCCCAGAGCTGATCAGCATCGTACCAGAGAACCATCTCTACACTAGATGTGCAGAACTCATCAAAGATCGCAAGACACTGTCCGAAGAATCCGTAGAACCTCTCACAGAAATCCTTGGTGACTCTGAGAAAGCTCAAGCTATTATAGATGCGTCTAAAATGTCCATGGGCATGGACATATCGCCTGTTGACCTGATTAATATACAAATGTTTGCTGGCAGAGTCGTTGCTTTGAGTAATTACAGGTAAGTGTTTGTTTGTGATAATTTTTAGTCAAATATGGTGGCAAAGGAGTTTTTGGGATGTGACTTTATTTAAAGACCTAAGGTGGTCTTAAGGGAAATAAAATCCCTGACTTTGACTCACTAACGAATCTGATTTTTTAAATGTTTTTATAATTTCCGCACTGTAAGTCATCCATTATGTAAAATTACAAATATTACAGACCGTAGTCTAAATAAAAACATACGCTGTTTAGGATCCAGCCTAGGCAGTTAGGTGTCGGAAATGTTTATTTGATATTTTTTAAGAGACTTCTAAAACAACAACATTTATACAGGGTGAAATTGATATCATTAGCATCCTTTTAAACTTACAGTCTACCCATCAAACTAAACAACTTTTACTATGGGAGCAAACCGATCGAAGCAAAAAAAAATCTGCTGTTGCATACATTTGAGTCGCAAACTCGCGCGTCGAAATTGCAGTTTAGTATGAAACAGCAGATTTTTATTTGCTCCGATCGGTTTACTCCCATAGTAAAAGTTGTTCAGTTTGATGGGTGGACTCTTAGTTTAAAAGGATGCTAATGATATCAATTTCACCCTGTAGTAGGATATAATGACTTGAGCTCTTGAAAAAGATCCAATTTTACCCAGACTTTCTAGATTATTTGCAAGATCCCTGTCTATTCAGGGACCTCCTAATTAAACATGACTTTTCCTGACCACCTTAATCTTCCCTGACTTTCCAGAAAGCAAACAACCTTTTAGAATATGTGGGTGAAATTTAGATTAATTATGCGACCATTTACAGTTTATACTGAATTTATGTGTTTGGTTTAATATTAATTAATAGCTCTCTCTAGTTTTTCCAATAGTCAATAACAATTTTTATACTTCGCAATAGCCTTATTTATTTCAATATTTCATAGTAAAATACAATTTAAACTGCTTATGCAAAAACTTGTAAATAAAATACCTTTACCAACAGGAAACAAATAGCAGAATACCTCCACACGAAGATGAACAGCGTGGCTCCTAACCTGACCGTCCTGGTAGGCGACCAGGTCGGGGCCCGGCTCATATCCAAGGCGGGCTCCCTGACCAGCCTGGCCAAGTACCCTGCTTCTACGTTACAAATATTAGGTCAGTAACAATAGTATAGTATAGACATAGTAATAAGCGTATTTAGGTAAAAAGTCGGAGCAGGGAGTGACCGTACTGTATGTAGTATTAGTTTAGTATTAGTAGACTAAGAGATAAGTGTACTTTTTGCAACCATCAACTGCAAGGCTGATTCAGTGTTTGAGGTGTAGAGCATCTCTGTGATGGGGATGGACCAGGTCTGCCTGCATAACTCCAGTCAGTTTAGAAGTTACTAATGTAAAAATTAATCGTCTCAGAAAATCAGATCGTATCATATTATTGTAGTATGCACTGTAGCTATGTGAACAGTACTAAAACTGACATGGTTCATCAGTCGGTTTAGGAGATACAGCCGTTCAAAGGCCCGACCTTTGAACGGCTGTATCTCCTAAACCGATTGGCAGTTCATGTCAGTTTTTATACTTTTTACATAGCTACAGTGCATACTACAATACATACTGCAATCAGCCTTGCAGCTGATCGTTAATTTTTTACTGACCTTTAAACATCGGTAACTTCTAAACCGACTGAAGTTACGCAGGCAGACCTAGTTCATCCCCATCGCAGAGATGCTCTACACCCCATAAGCACTCAATCAGCCTTGCTGCTGATGGTTGCAAAAAGTACACTTATCTCTTAGTCTATATATACTCTTATACAATGTTCCGATCCAGACTTGTGAGTTTGTATAGGATTTGACTTCTCCGTAATTCCAAACGGATTTCTATAGCGGGCAAATCCATACGAAATCGGAATTCCGTTTGTCGCCGGCGTTAATCGCCAATCTTTCTTTATTATAAACTTAACAAAATAAACGCCCTATAAAATATTCTTGTAACCCACTATAGGTGCGGAAAAAGCTCTGTTCCGCGCACTCAAGACTCGCTCGAACACTCCCAAGTACGGGCTGCTGTATCACTCGACGTTCATCGGGCGCGCGGGGCTCAAGAACAAGGGCCGCATCAGCCGCTACCTCGCCAACAAGTGCTCCATCGCCTCCAGGATCGACTGCTTCTCCGGTAAGTTTATATACTGGGCCTCTTTTTAATCTGCTACAATCCAACTTGACGGCTATTTCATATTGCACACTTTGATCTATTGCAAGATTTATCTATCAACTTGTGGTAATAATAGTTGTGCTAAATTATTTATGCAACGAAATTTGTATCAAGTCAAATATGATTTGTTTACTATTCCAGTCATTGCTACAATTCAACTTGTCATATTATAGTACATTATGATACAAGTGAGCAAAGTTGGTCATTACAGCCGCCAGGCGAGTGATGCATCCTAGCCGAGGGCTGTAATGACCAACGCTCACGCGTTTCATACGACGTTTTTCAACATAGTTGCGAGGAAAAAGTAATAAAATTTCAAAAACAACAATTTTAGATACTTAAATATTCGTGGAAAATGGCGCTGGGCTTTTTTTTGCGTTCCGTGCGGTTGAGATAGCTATGCGCGCGCCGGTCGACCAACAGGTAAAGACTTCAACCGACAATATTAAAAACGTTATAAACTTAATATTTATGTATTTATAACACCAATTAATGTTAATTTCTTAACTAGAATAAATTTTTTGATGAAACTAAGCGTTTATTTATCATATTTTAACAAAAACAGATTTAATTTATTCAGAAAAAAGTTTGTTTTCTTTGCATAAAAGCTCTTTGCTGAGATTTAAACACAAACTATAGAAAAAAAAGGAACATTACGGTAATGTAATCATTTTAGCTCGCGTGTTCTATAAGCTGAATTATGTACCTAATAGCGGTGCAATAAGAGCCACTTTACGAGCAAGTATGTTGAAAAAGCCCTTTTACGAATTTCTGCCCCAACATAAATTCCGTATAACTTAGTGGTACAGGCCAAGAATCGAACCGCCGCCTCGTGATTGTGTCTAAATCGGCTACTAATAAATAACTAACTCACACCTTTTTCGGCAGAGAACCAAACGACGATATTCGGCGAGAAACTCCGTCAACAAGTGGAAGACAGATTGAAATTCTACGAGACCGGAGACATTCCCAAGAAGAACATAGAAGTTATGAAGGAAGCCATGGATGAAGTAATGCAGGTTGAAGCTGAGGCCAGCGCCAAGAAGAAGAAAAAGAAGAAGAAGAAGAAAGAAGAGGCCATGGATGAGGATTAGGTTAGGAAAAGTCTGTTTTGAAATGTGACTAATTCGTTTTTGAATACTGTCTATTACTACATGAATGCGAGGAACCCACGGGGATGTTCTAAGATTTCAGAATATCTCGGACTACCCTCTCGGGGAATATAGTCGTAAGCATATGCTATGCTATGCTACCACATAATTAAATATCCCTACAGAACGAAAGCTTTGTGGGGACTTGCTACAGATGTCAGCACCCACAAGTTATAGCAAAGATGCCAACAGATGGCGATACCGTCGCTCTCGAAAATATGCTCCATACATAGACAACGTTCACCGTGAATACGTAACTCGTAACCTACTACAAATAAGGTTCACAATCGAATGCAAGACATACATCGCGCAAGAGAAATAATCACCGAGATTCGATACATACACAAGGTCCAACTAAGAACTGTTGGACCACTGTCGGTCCCCAGGCTTCACACATAGCCTGGTGGAAGATCTTCCCTTTTTAATGGAGGAACATTCCCAGTAGCCCCTCCATAGCTTCATACAAGCGACCGCTGTCGGCGCACTCACACAACGCGATACAAATAGGTGCACACATACCCCGGCTGGGTGTATGCACCCGTTCGTACGTACTCTAACGACAGAGGCCACCAGGGCTGCCAGATTGTATAATTGGATAGGGTGGCTGTTTGTATCCTACATGTATAATTGGATACTTACAAAACACAGAAAATAATTTTTTGCTCTATTTGAGTCGGAAAATAGCAGAAGAATCGCTACATCGTTCAAGTATTGTGAAATGTTGGCTCTCAGTTCAATCGAGGGCCAATAGATGCTGTAAAGTTGATGAAACAATACCTACTGTGAATCAACAAATCTACATACGTTCAGATTACGCGGTGAATAATTCAAAAAAACATACCTACCTAATTTGATTTGTTTTTTAGCTTTTTTTACACCTATGTATCCTGCCGGTCAATTTTGTATATTTTCATGGTGAATAAAAGCTACTGGCAGCCCTAGCGGCTGGCTGCTTGTTTCAAGCCTTCGTTCTGTAGGGATATTTATTCATGTGCTACCTACCTAATTTGATTTGTTTTTTAGCTTTTTTACACCTATGTATCCTGCCGGTCAATTTTGTATATTTTCATGGTGAATAAAAGCTACTGGCAGCCCTAGCGGCTGGCTGCTTGTTTCAAGCCTTCGTTCTGTAGGGATATTTATTCATGTGCTACCTACCTAATTTGATTTGTTTTTTAGCTTTTTTTACACCTATGTATCCTGCCGGTCAATTTTGTATATTTTCATGGTGAATAAAAGCTACTGGCAGCCCTAGCGGCTGGCTGCTTGTTTCAAGCCTTCGTTCTGTAGGGATATTTATTCATGTGCTATTACACTAGTGGGCTCACTACTTGACACACTGGACTGACTTTGGTCACTGCTAATGAAATGTGGAGATATTTAAGTACATACATACAGGGTGTAAACTTAGATGCGTTACATACTTTAGGGGGTGCTTCAGACTATCAAACTGAACAACTTTCACTATGCAATGTATTCTACTTGTCGAATCTTTTGTATTCTCCTATGGCGGAACACGAAGTAACCAACAATTTAGCAATATCTTTATTACCTGTAATTCACAAATAAATAAATTGAAATAGGGGAACAAAATTGAAATTGAAAATATCGTCTGTTCCATACATTTGGGTTGAGTAGCCATTGAAGTTTTCTGTAAAGCAGTTTAAGGGGTAAACGTTCGCATTTAAGGTGGTTTCAGTCCATACAAAAATTTGACGCACAATACGCGTAGACGGAATTAATATAAGTAACTTTGTATACATGGAAAAATAGTTTAGATAATCTAGTTGCCGCGTCACAAATAAAATTTGCAATTTCTAATATAATTACGAAGATATAAAGCTTTTAAAATTTTGTATGAAAAATTTCAAAGCTTTATATCTTTGGAATTATTTTATAAATTGCAAATGTTATTTAGAACGAGGCATCTAGATTTTCTAAACTATTTTTTCATATATACAAAGTTATTTATATTAATACCGTCTACGCGTATTGTGCGTCAAAGTTTTATAAAAAATTGACCCCTCTGCAACCACCTTAATACCGTATACACCTGTATATTGTATAAATATACTTAATAAACTTGGCGTGTCCGTTGGTAACATAGAAAATACTTTAAGACGATAAATTGTTTGGTGTTAAAAGATAACGTCCATTCTGGAGTCGCGTTGCAAGTCTGTTTGCAGGCGGTCGTGTATCGGGTGCTATTTGGCTTGCCACAAGGTTCCACCATTATGTAGCTATTAGGTTTATTTAATGACTCGTTACTCACATTTCGAAACTAACAATAAATAAATGTTTAATTTTGGCCATGAACTGCGGAACAGTGAATGGACGTTCTTTAATTATTGTGGTAAGATTACAAGAATATAATTAAGAAACTAGTGTAAGGTTATTCATATTTCAGAGTTTTCTGATATATTTTTACTTAGAAATAAAATTTATTTGACTTCATAATGTGTTTTTATTACAAATGTGAAACCTTTCTTTTTACATACAGAATTGGAATCCCGAAATGAGCACTAAATGAAAATGTTCTCAAAGCCCTAGGATCGAGGGCCCCGCTGGGCATACGCACACCCGATAGGATGTACTTTTTTTGATCACTTTCTATTATAACGGTGCCATCGTCTTCTACAGTACATGAATTAAGCTCAATCTTCATGGTTTTGAATTAAATGTGGGCGTCCACGCAAAAAGGGTCCAGGGTTAGATTCAGCATCTAGATCGTAAAGCATCCTCGCGCTCCCGAATTGCAATAAAACTATATGAAAAAGCTAGGTTAAAATGCTGACCACTGGACCCTTTTTGCGCGTGGACGCCCAAAGATTAAACAATTTTGTCTCTGACGGGACTTGAACCAGGCCTGGTTCACTCCGCAGCTTAGGTATGTTCGGCCGAACTGCCGCCGAGGGCGGCTAACGTCAGTGGGTTGCCGCTCGGCTCGCGGCTTAAGGTAATTACTTAAGGAAATATGAATAACTTTTGCTCTAGTTAATAGAAAATAATAGTTCCCAATAAGGTAGCAGCTTCGCTGAATGTAGGTATGTACGACGTACTTACCTATTCGTATTCATAATAAGGCTAGGCTATGGATTTGTTGTGTATTTATTATGCTAAATATTTTAATGATTCGTAGTTTTCTGAGTTACACATAATAATGTCTTAGTTTGAAATCAATATCGCATTTATAAATTAGATTCAAAAACTTCGCAAGTGACAACCTTTGCGATCGCCGGCGGCAACGTCCTTGAACTGCGGCGCGCAAAGAACATTCACAGTTCGCGCGCTGATATAAGATACAATTTAGCTTGCAGGCAAGCGGCGCCGGAAAGTGTAGGTATCTTTTCTTACCTAAACTTGCTGTTTGTTAGGGAGTGATTCTTCTGTACGCTAGTACTATTATATATTCTGTGCTTGAACCCTCTACCTGTCAAACTGGGGCTGTGCTGTATCCGTGTGTCCGTATAGTGAGCAGCCTCACCAGCTCTTTCAAATAAAAGGTTTTGAGTAAGCCACGATTTAGTGCTCTTTGTGTAACTTACTGAGACTGCTAGATTAGAGTCAAAGTTGCAGTCACACTGAGAATTTTTTTTTAATAACTTTCACAAGCACATACATTGTAATGATCCCAAATTAAGCCTTAGGCTTTTTGTTATGGGAACCATATACAACAACGGCATACACATAAACATCCATGACCGACCTGGGATTGGAACCCAGGACCCTGGCGTGGTAACCGTTACACCAACCGGGTCGTCGAATTGTTTGTTTATATCAATGTGATTTATTAGTGCTTCCTACATCCATTTATTAATTTGTAAGGTTCTGGGTTTAGGTCTTATTTTTTTTCCAATAGTGCTCAATTGCCATCAAATTCTAAGCGAGGAGACATGCTTGCTGACACTTAATAATTTTAAGCCCGTGCCAATTGCGTTTTGACAAAAACATGAAACTTAACATAAGTTTGAGCACTTATTACCTCGCTAGTAGATTGCCACGAGCGCAAGCGAGAGCGTCGAAAATGTCGCAGCGAAAAAGAGAGTTAACATACACATTTACATCGTAACAATCCCATTTGAATGGTAATAAAACTTAACACATTTGAATATACAATCTTAGATTTATTTTCAAGTTATGCCTATCATCACCTCAGCCGATGGACGTCCACTGCTGGACATAGGCCTCCCCCAAGGATCGCCACAGTGACCGGTCCTGCGCTGCCCTCATCCAACGTGTTCCATCCGCCTCTGTTATGCCTATACTAACAGCTGTTAACGGCAAAGCTGCCGTTACAGTTGATCCTGACGTTAATATTGACGGCGGCGAGCTGTGTGACGAAGAACTTGAAGATGTAAGGCACGGCCACACTGGCCAGCGCGCCCGCCGAGCACAGCCGACACGAGTCCCGCTCGGACACGCACGACCCGGCCACCGGCCCGAGGAGGGTTCCGCACGATGTGCAGATTATTGCCTGCAATAAAAAATCATAAATAAATATCTTCGACATAGTCACACAGATTATCCAGTCCCATTTAAAATGTATTTTTGGCGGGGATTCGTTAGCTACGTTTGGAGTCCACATATTTTGTCGAATTTTTATTGTTTATATTGAGTTTTGGTTCGTAAAATTGGTGTCTTTTTCGTAACAAAGTGTCGTGCAAGTGAACAATATACAGTTCAGTGAACTATGATGGTGTATGGGTCGTAAACAGGAAAAGTGTTCCGTCATTTTTAACGCGGCAAAGCGTTCGGTTCTTCTCTTTCCTGTGGACCTCTGCGTTTCTTGCGACTTTCGATTGTCTCCAAAAACTCCAAAGAAGCACCAGAACGTCGAACACCAACGACACAAGAAAATGAAGATTTTGTTTACTAGAAGATTTGGTGTAACCGGGCCAGTAAATGAATAAAAAAAAATCCCATTTAAAATCTAGCCCGGACATGTATTTTTTTCGATTTTGTCGTTTGTCACATAGAGAAAGTTGTACAGTTTGATGATCTGATCAACCGCTTTAAATCGTTTAGAAGGACAAATTCAAATTTCCGTTTAAATACTTATATAGTTTCAAAGTTATCGTGGCTCCAGGAGGGCAATTGCGGTAAATAAAATGCAAGAGAACCATGATTGGACCGCGGGCGAAGCTCAGCTTTTTACACATTTGGTATTGCGCTAATCGCCGTACAGCTCATAACAGCCGGTAAAGTCGTTTTGTCAGATGGCTCAAACGTCAGCTGTCAGTCACATAGTAAATAAGTCAAGTTTAGCGCGATGCGGAATTAACACAGTTGAATAGTAACTGGATTGCAATGTGATTAGAACTGATATTGGATTAGGATAGAACTGTGTTGTTATAAATTAGCGCAATTGGGCGTCAGGTATTCCATACAAATCTTAAATTAATCCTAACATATATTTTTTTTAATTCTTTTATTATTTTTTTGAGCTTTTAACCCTGAGGTTACGTCAGCCCCATCGTGCCTTAACCCTTAACCCAAAATGAAACAATTTTACAATGAAATAAAAACCTAACACTACCTAACGAATATACAAACGTTAAGTAGTGTTATCTTAACATTGAAACTATATATTTTCTCACAAAAATTTTATTGACAAAAAAAATTGACAAATATTTATATGATGAATATGAATATTTGTACCCGAGTCATGGATGTTTGTATCTATATATGTATTCTATATTGTTGTCTAGTCATCATAACACAAGTCCAGGTACTTTAAATGTGACTAGATAATTTGTGTGACAATGTCCAAGATATTTATTATTATTATTACTTTAATTTGGTTAATATTGTAACTAGGACGGAACTTCGTTTGTATGCAGCGCGCATTAGCGCTTTCTAAATAAACTTCTCTTAGTTCCAGCTATCACCGTTTCCTACTTCTTTCGAGCAATGTCTTTGCTTACCTCGCTCTTATCCGAGCAGTGGAATAGACGATCCTGCAGCAGGAACGCGGCGCCGTGAGATATCAGCGCGTCCCGCTCCATCTCGCCGAGACGTACGCCTCCACCGCGACGTCTCCCTTTCACCGGCTGGCGGGTTAGAGCGTCCACTGCACCCGTCGTTCTCACCTGGGGGGAGAAAGATTTTTTTCTTTTTAAATGAAATCTATACTACGATTGTCATACAAATCATTTGCAAAGTAACCTAGGTAAAAGCTATGGATCGAGCGAAGCAAACTCGACATTTTTAGCATCACATCTTAGCTGTGGTCAGAACTTTTTAGGATTATGCAGAGATCAAAAAAACTAAAGGGAGATTTTAAAAAGGGGGCGGGGCCAGTGTCGCAGCAATATGCACAAAAACGGAACACATTGCTCGCGACAGTAATGCTTCAATATATTATGGGGCTGAAAGCCAGCCGAGATATTATGTGTAAATAGTTTACAATGCTTGCGTAGTACTAAAGATTATTCGAACGTTGAGTTCTGGAACGGCAATGGATAGTGAGCACATTCAAGCTAACAAAATACTTTCTATCGCGTGGTGGTGGTGACTAGGTTTCGTACTCAGCGCGTTGGTTGGCATCTCTCTAGATCTCTATGGGATTACGTGTAACATGTGCATTATGTGATTATGCGCACAGTAATTAAAACAGAAACTTAGAGCGAGCGAAGGGAGCTCGACTTTTCTCCGTTCTACAAAGCTCAATCAATCTATATTTTTCCCGAATTGACCGCCCGTTGTAAAGTGCCGCCCGCCTTGCCTCGTCTGACGATACGTATATAGATAATGTAACTAAACCTACCTGCCACTTATCGGAGACCATATGCCTCAGCCGCTGATAGTGTATGACTCCGAAGAATATGTCGGCGGTCATCTCCCTGCCGTCGACGCCGCTGTACATTCGCTCGGTGCCGTAGTAGTTGTAGCCGCCCGCCTCCAGCAGCCGGCCGAAGTAGTTGATCGCCGTGTCCTTCTCGTTGAAGCGGAATGGAGTCGCGTCGTGAACCTGAGAACGGTATACATAAGATATAGCAAAGTGCATATAAAACATAGGTACAGGACGGGTAGTACTAGTATTTATTCTGTGGTACAGGATACATTTTTAGTCAGTGTGGAAACTTAAACCATGTAATTTTATTTTATTTTATTTATTAGACAAGATTTGAGGTCAACTGTCCGAGTATTTTCAATACATCATCATAGGTCACTCTCACAATTAAGACGAATCTAATGGCACCTTATATTTTAAAATCCATCAAGTCGTTCAGGCTACAGAGCGAGCGTGCCAATGGAATGGACATACACTCGAAAAACATTTCCCTTCTAGCCCAGTCATTTTACGGAGTTTTGTTAGGCGGGGTAGGGAGAAAAGACTATTATCATTATCATTATCATTATAACACTTTATTGTACACACGGACATAATAATACTCAAAGTTGAGAAAACATGTACAAAGGGCGAGCTTATCTCTGAAGAGATTTCTTCCAGCAGACCCGTAGAAGAGACAGTTAACAATTACAAGGCAAACTTATTGTGTACAAGCAAACAGTATAAATAAATAAATAAATGTAATATATACCTACAACATACAATATATATTAATATATGTATATAATTATATATATGACTATCTTAAAACCTATTTAAAAAAATTCAATAAGCAACATAGAAATAAAAATTGTGTGTCCCAGAAGGCTTTTAAATCAATAATATTAATACCAATGCACTCATTTGACTTACATTTAACAATATAAATTATTTTTGAGCAATAAGATAGTAATAGACATTGAAATTTAGAAATGAGATTTTTATTAGAAAATACAAATGCGTTTTTCAAAACCGTCTAAGTAGAAAAAAATATTTACACCATATTTGAAGTATGTATAATGGTAAAGCCTTAAATATGTACCAAAAAAAATTTACCATCAGGTTTTTTAGAACGAGATTTAGATTTAGGCGAGATAATACCTAATTTTTAAAGTTGGAACTGTTGCTAACGTGATTTTTGGTAAATTTCGAGGCTCGAATTGGCTCTTCAATATTATACCGACAAGAAATATCAATTATTAATTAGTCCCGACTCAAACCGTAAAATGACTGGGCTATTCTTGCGTAGTCAGGAAAAAAATATTTAAGTTATAAACGTTACATGAGTTACAAAGTAACTTACATGACCGTGCAAGCTGGCTGCCTTGCCCGCCATGCACTCGATCATCATAGCGATGGTCATCCGGGAGGGGAAGCCGTGCGGGTTGAACAGTATGTCCGGGATCAGACCCGACTCCGTGAAGGGGAGGTCCTCGGCTGGCCACTTCTGTGAGCAGATACCTTTCTGGCCCGCTCGGGACGCGAACTTGTCGCCTACTGTTGGGTTACGCTGCAAGTTTATAATATTTGATTACATAAGTACCAGGGCGACCGAGCTTTGCACTGCGTCTTAAGAGATTCAGAAAATACGTTATCACACAAAAACATATTCTTTTAATTTTTTTCCAACGACCTCCACAAGGTGTTACAAAAATACATTTAGAACATAAAACTAAACAACTTTCACTATGGGACCAAAGTCGAAATCGCGAGAGAAAAATCTGCTGTTCTGTCTGAAGGAATTGTATACGCTACGAGCGTTAGCCCGTGACTTCGTCCGCACAAATATATACCAGATTTTAAGTCAGATCATAAGCTATTAAACAAAAAAAGTTTCATCAAAATCGGTTCAGTAGTTTTTGTGTGATGCTCGTTCAAAAAAACAAACAGACAGACAGACAAAAAATCCAAAAATTGGTGATATGGAATCAGGGACATCTAAAAACCATATTGTAACTTTTTATTTGTAAATATCTTCAATGTACAGACAAACTTTCTACTACAGTTTTATAATAGTTTAGATTATAATAAGATACCAGAGGATATTCTAAACTTGCCAGACAAAAAGTTTAAGTCCCATGTTAAACAAGTCCTCTGTAAAAAAGGTTACTATAAACTCGGTGACTATATGAATGACCAAAATGTCTAGCCTGTTTAATATTGTATTTTCTTTGTTATTCTAGTTTGTATATTTTGTTTTGTTTAAAAAATTTGTGTTTTAGAGTTTCTGGCCGCATCTTCTCTACAACAGAACACCTTTCGACGCGGCCGTAGATTACAAAAAATACACCAGAAAGTTATCTATGTGATATTATGTCGAATAAACAATTTTGAGTGTCTTCGAGTAAGATTCCAGTAATAATGCTAATAAGATGTCTAAGCCAAAGGAAACTGACCTGTATCCTCAGCATAATACAGGCTTTCTTAGGCACTTTGGTACTGAAGTCTCCGCATAAACGCACACTGTCCACAAACACCTCCTCCTTGCCTTTGTACCGGGACACTATGAACTGACTCTTCTCTCCATCGAAGTAACTGAAATAAAAAACTCTTAAAGTATTTGTCGACCAGTAGAGCATGCCACGCACCACAAAGCGACAAAAGCGGAAAACCGTCATGCTCAGTTTGGATGGACACCGGGGGTCCGGGTTCGAATCTGCAAGGACAACAAGCCATGTACCAATCATCATCATATCGTATGGCATTTTTTTATTTTCCTGCTTAGATCCGGAGATCTAAATTTCAAGGTCAAGGTGTTTGAGCCAGTCTTCCGCTGCCGGGGCTAATCTATGGAGTTCCTTAATTCCACCGGGGAAACATGGGTGAGGGTTTGGTCAGGTGCCCCGCAGTCGCACATCGGTGACTCCCTCAGGCCCCACTTGTAGAGATGGTGGTTGGTCCTTACATGGTTAGTTCTGAACCGGTTTAGCTTAGCCCAGGTCTTCCGGTCCTTATCAAAACCAGCCGGTTTGACAGTCGGGTCTCGCACAAGGCTTGCATGCAGATGGTCAAAAAGGCCCCTATCTGACCGCCATGCACTATTAATATCGTACTGTGAGTGAATGCCATGTACCAATGAGTTTTTCCAACTTATATACCGTAATACCGACTGCTCTCAAACGGTGAAGGAAAACATCGTGAGGAAACCTGCATACACTGAAGAAGAAATTCTGATGTGTATCTCAAGTCTACCAATACGCATTGGGCACGCGTGGTGAACTAATGCCCATACACCCTCCCTGAGGGTAGGTTTGTGCCCTGCAGTGGGACGTTTATAGGATGATGATGATGATGAAAGTAACAAAGACAGAGGCACATGTCAATTCATCTCTTTTTGTCGGGGGTGGCATACTAGACCCATTGCAGGGCTAGTATACGTAAGATAAAACGAGAAAGCTGTCATGCGCGCTCTTTTTTGGCATGCGTAGACTATGAAAGAGAAAGGCGCATCTCGATTGCTCGAGAGAGAGAGAGAGAGTGGCAAAGCGGGTCATTGGTATTATGATATCCAATTGTAGAAAACGATACTTTCAAAATGTAAGGGAATTAGCGATAAATGTAACTAACACAGAGCATTATAAGAGGGGTTAGAAATGCAAAGTAGCGCTTTTGCATCGGAGACAGCTGTCGCCACTTGTCTTCCTACTCACGCTGCTACAACTACTCATGCCCTCTAGCTCACACCACGCCGCACGCCTTATGGTGTTATGCAAATCATTGCATAACCTGTGGCGACACGTTCCACGCCTACATTGCACTTCTAACCCCTCTTATAATGTTCTGTGGTAACTACACTCAGCTATCGAAATACAGGTGCCGGTTACTGCTATGACCTGACGTGACCCGACTCCCGACACTAACTCTTGTCTCTCTAAAATTCTGTACAGTACGACCAGGAAAATAATTCCGCTCGTCAATCTTCGTTTGCGCAGAGCAGGCCCGAGTCCCCGACAAAACCCGAAGTCATTAAGTAATCAAAGGGTGCAAAGTCGGATAGCAGCGAAAAGGGCGCGAAAACAAATTAGCCAATAGCGTAAAGGGATTGAAGGTGGCACATTCTGATTGGTCAATATAATTTCGGGCGGTTTTAAAATTTGTCGACTGCTCAGGTACATCGGTAAGACTTATAAACCTGGTACTTCTGTAGCAATGTCTAGACATGTACACAACCATATCATGGGATGCGCACGAGTTTCATTGCTTATTATTTAGCACAACCATTATTACCACAAGCCGATAGATGTCGCTTGCGATAGATCAAAGTGTGCATTCGTCTGTAGAACTTTTGCACCTAAATTACCTACAAGTAACTTTTATCCTGTGGAATCCCCACTACAGGGCAAGGCCTGCCTATGGTCTGACTTAAAATCTGGCATATAATTTGTGCTGACAAAGTCACGGGTTAACGCTCGTTTATATATAAAATAAGAAACTGTGTCCTAACCATAAAGTTATTATACCTTACAGTAATAGAGGAACTGAAATGATGTCAAATGAAACCGTTTTTGGAGGTTTTCAGGAGATTACCGGCAGGCAAAAATTCGAGTACTGTCGAAGTCAAACGTGAAATCATGGATTACGTAATGAAATAGTGTTAGTATATTTTACAAAATTATCTACGATTTCACTTTCGATTCGCAATTATTCACAGAAACCCAATTTTTACCCTGCGATAAGATCCCCAAACGGTTCTATTGCCTCGCGTCACGTATCTCTTTCTATTATACAGTGGTGAACACTGCGGTATTGATGGAAATGAGGCTGCTGACGAGCTGGCACGAAGAGGGGCGGAAGAGGACGCCATAGGCCCCGAGCCTTACTGCGGCATCTCTCGCAACACCTCTAGATGTGTGCTAAAGGAATGGGCCGTGAACCAAAGCCGTAAGCTCTGGTCGGATACAGACTGGACTGAGGCATGCGAAAGAACTTGTGACCGGCTTTTCAAACAGACATACCTCAAATGCCATCGATTCAAAGCGCAACGACTTAAGGCTCTTAGTACGAGCCTTAACAGGACACTGCAAGTTAAACAAACACCTACACAGAATGGGGCTTGTCGATTCACCATTGCAGATTCTGCTGTGAAGCAGAGGAAACGCCCATACACCTCTGAGAATGCGAAGTGCTCATTCACAGCAGGAGTCGCCATCTAGGTGGTTACATAATAACACCTACTGACATTAGGGACCTCCCCTCCAAAAGCATAACACGGTTCATGAAGTCCGTGGGCCTAGGAAATGACCTTTAGGTCTAGGATACATAGCTACAATACATCTGTCCAGGTCGCATTAGCTATTTGGTCATTGACCAAGCCCTTATAACCAAATAATAATTATACAGTGGTGCCGCTAGGCACATCTCGCTCTCTCAGCTGTCAGTTCCTCTATTCCGTAAGCGTAAGGTATAATTACTTTATGATCCTAACGTTTTAGGTACAAATAATTCACGGGTCCGTAATGCGCTAGATGGCGCCAGTGTAGTGCACATAGCCGATATCACACCTCTTCATGTGTCTCTTCAGCATGTCTAAGGTGAACTAATCAGTAACGCTTACCTATAAAAAGGATCTTCCGGCTGGACCCTGGCCCCGACGGCCGGCAAACCGTCCTCGTCTATGAACTGCGCCAGCTCGGGCTTAGTGTTGTCCCTGCAGAAGTACGAGGAGGAGTGCTTCAGCTCCACGAACTCGGACTTGTATACGATGCCGGCGGCGAAGCCTCGCTCGTACGCGGACTTGTTTATTATCATAGCGTCCTCCATATCGTAGCCCTGTGGAGAGTTAAATAAAACAGTTTGGTGACTGGCTGAATGACTGACAGAAAATGCACAGCATTACCAACTGAAGACTGCAACATAAAATATCAACCCTGCGACGAAAAGTGGGTTTAGACCTCCGAAACGAGAGAGCGCCACTTTTCCCGATCCTGTACAACCTCTCGCCAGTTGACTTGTGTGGCGAACTTTTTGCTAGACTCGATTAAAATCTATTAGAGTTCCAGAGTTGCCTTGACGATGAGGCCGTCAGAGGATAACACATTTTTCTCTCGCAAGAAGAAAACGCCCATTAATTCGTGTTATATTTCATGTTCCATTCTTTCATTATTATAGTTTTGAGCCTTACATATCTCGTCATTTATCCGAACGACAACGTCTCTCCCGAGCGTCAGGTCCGCGCTCATAAGTGTCCGAACCAAAAAAGCATCAAAACGTATAAAGAGAACCAATTACGCGACAGTCTTCGTTTGATCGGCCGACTACGCGGACGCGCGCCGTGCCCCTATGGGGTCAAAATTACGAAAGCAAAATGAAAAAGAATTTCAGCATTTTCATTGTATATAGTTGGTTTACACGTACTTAGGTTTGTGTAGTCTCGGACACTTATTTCGAGAATTTTGTACTAGACCTGGCGTCCATTATTTTGTATGTATGTAGACGCATTCTCCGACTACCAGGGCTGCGTTCCGAACCTACGCCCCAGGTGCACCCCGAGTGCAACTTTTCGCACTAACGCCGTTCCGAGCCTCGGTGAACGGTTCCGTACCATAGAGCGTGTTGAAAAAACAACCGCACCCAAAGGTGGTGAACGCAGCCCTGTACCAACTCCACACTTGAAGCTCACATAGCTCCAGCGACACCTGCAGCGACCAACTGGACATCGGCCAGTAGCTCGACCAAGATGATGATCTCCTGACATGCCGATCCTTATCCATTCTTTATATATGGCCATCCCTGCGGAGGTAGTGAATTTGTCTCGTGATCATATTAGGAAAGGCTGCGAATTCTTAAATTTATCATCATCATGGTAAACCCCACTGTTGCCTCTTCATTCCAGATCGGTCTCACGCTAGTCTCACTCTATACATAGATGTTGCCAGACCATCCTGCCTGCTGACAGTTTTCCCCTCCCTCGGTCGCCATTCCATGTTATTATCTGCTAATCCAATTTCTCATACTACTCATAATTTAAGGGCCATTAATTTTGTTAGGGTACAATTTGAATAAAATTTTCTTTTCTTTTACTTAATGTATAAATTCTATAAGTTTTTTTCTACTGTTTTATGCCGATTTTGTTCATCATTGTTTATAGTAATCATTGAAGACATTAGCAGCGATGTTTTCTTGCTACTTCTTACATATATTGGTGTTTAGCATAATAACCACTGTGTAACCGTGCCTCAAAATTATATTGCGTTGCTTACACAAACAACTGAGATACCGTGATTTGCAAAAAAGTATAGTATTTTACTTTAATTCCTACGTTTTTCTAAGACTGGTCTCTTATTCGGTAGCTACCGATAACAGTTTTATTTTGGAAATTACCTATTTTAGTAACAAAATCGCCTTTGTTCCGTTGCCTTTGAAGGGGACCGGATTATGGTACCCTGAATAAAATAATGACCCTTAAACTGAACCTTACCGTGTAAGATATAACGGCGACAATAGCGTTAGTTCCCATCGGATAGTCGTCAAGGCCTATGTTGTCGTAGTGTGTAGGCCTGAACAGAGGCGTGGCGGGTGTCTGCAGCCGGTATAACTTGGTCTCCGCGTTGGTGCGCCACGTATGGATTGGCGTGCCCATCGTCTGCTTACCCATCTGACACTGGTACATGTTACTGCGAAATTATTTTTAGATTCAATAAGAATTTTTCCTGTGGTTTAAGAGATAAGACTACTTTTTGCAACCATCAGCAGCAAGGCTGATTCAGTGTTTATGGGGTGTAGAGCATCTCTGTGATGGGGATGGACTAGGTCTCGTGGTTGGTTGGAGAAACTTGTTCAGTTTGATGGTCTGATCATCCCCTTAATTATGTCCCGTGTAAAATAGTTTTTAAAATATAACCGCAATCAACTTACCGAGGCGACTGGTTGCAGTCAGGCATGGGCACTAACTGGGCCAGGTTACTCATGAACGCTGATTTTGATAACTCCATGTGCGTCGTTTTCCCTGGAAGAAATGATTTAATTATTATAAAAATTTTAAGGTAGTTGTTTTTTAATGTTGATTAGTTTGCGGCACAGAACATTGTAGAAATGCAAATTAGTGCCTTTGCTTCGGAGACGGCTGTCGCCACTGTCTTCCCGCTCACGCTGCTACAATTACGCATGCCCTCTCGCTCGCACCATGCCGCGCGCCTTATGGTGTTATGCAAATCATTGCACAACCTGTGGCGACACGTTCCACACCTACTGTGCACTTCTAACACCTCTTATAATATTCTGTGATTTGCGGGTTCAAGTCCCGTCCGAGACAAATTTTACAATCTTAAAAAACACATAATGGCTATAACCTATAACATGTTAATAATCATTAATGAAAAATATTTGAAATAATTTAATAGGCTTACCGCCTTGTGGTACAGCCAGGTACAGCCTATGGTGGGGCAGGAGAGAAACGCCGTAAATATCAAATTGAGTAATATCGCATAAACCTGGTACTTAGGCCCGAAATTCACCAAAGCAGAGCAGAGCAGAGATGTGTAAAATCAACCAATAAAATAGTTTGATTCTGACAAGCGAGGATAATTTTAAAAATTCCATTGATTGCTCCTACAAAGCCGCCTTTTTGGATATGTATTAAAAAAAAATTCTATGCTTTATAAACCAGCCAACGTTCAAGCGGGTTGTATTGTGGCTAAACGTGGGCCGCTATATTGTCGAACGTATGGCTATCCGTACAATCTAGGCAAGTTGTAATGAGGCGTGATATAAAATTTTGTGCTGGGACATTAACATATTCGTCAATGGTCAGTTATTAAGAGATATACCTTTGTATATCTCTGCGGTGTCGACTGCTATGTCCAGGTACAGCTGTTCCATGGTGCCGATTAACTCCAGCTGCCCGTTGGAGAGGTTTATGACGGGCCGCATCATTCTCGCTTCAGTCGTGAATAGGAACACGCCTGCGTATTGCGCGCATATCTATAATAAAACATTTACTGTTTTATAAATGAGGTGCTCATTTGGCGTAGTGGACAGTGGCGTAACGTAGGTTTCTATTGCCCGGGGCGCAAACAGATTTAATCGACCCTTTATATTCATAAGAAGACCAACACAAAAAATAAAGGAGCGAGCGAAGGGAGCTCGAAATTTTTTTGCGCATCTATTCGTTTTGTGGTCAAACAACTTTTGGTTTATTCATACAAAAATAGAAAAAGCTAGCGAAGAGAGCTCGACTTTTCTCTTCATTACGCATCGGTTAGCGCCAGAGCTTTTTACGTACAAAACATGTGCAAAGTAACCTAAGCAAAAGCTACGGATCGAGCGAAGCAAGCTTGAAATTTGTAGCGCCACGTCTTAGCTGTGGTCAGAACTCTTTAGGGTTATGTGGAGGCACCGTTATTAAAACAGAATCTTAAAGCGAGCTCGACTTTTCTCTGCTCAACGAATTAAACTAAATCAATCAATATTTTTTGCGCCGCTCTGTGGAAATAGAGGCTAATAGTCTCAACATGACCTGGGAGGATATCTACAGAGCTCCCGAGATCGCAACCGGTAATTATGTAACAAAACATGTACAATGTACACACGGCGACACATCAAGCTATACAAAACCAAAATAAGCTGGCCGCGCGTAGGTCGCGTAACGTATAAATTCGCGCGGCCAGCTTATGTTATGGGGAAATTGTACAGATGCCAAGCAGCTATTCATACTACAGAAAAGATGTATCCGAATTATAGTAAATATAAATGAAATGGAGAGTTGCAGGCCTCACTTCAAAGATCACAAAATACTTACTCTAACTTCGATGTACATTCTAGAAATCTGTAGCTTTGTAAAAAACCATAAGAACCTTTACCCACTAGTGAAAGACTTTTTATCCAGACCTCACAACTTACGGCATAAAGACAGATTGGCACTACCTACTACAAAGTTGCATTTAGTTAGCTCAGGTGTATACACATGTCTATTAAAATTTTTAACAAACTCCCTGTACACATAAGAAATATAGAAAAGGCATCATTTTTCTACAAAGCTTTAAAAGACTTGTTAATAGCTAAATGTTTCTATAGCATTCAGGAATATTTTGAATGTAAAGAAATGGTATAATTTTCATATGATTTTTAAGATTTTTTGTTTTTAGATTTTATGTGCTGTTTTTTATTAGTTTTAAGATATTGCCGTGCCCTTTCAGGGTTTATGTGTGAGCTGTACCATATTTATAAGATCTTTTGTAACCACATAACGCAATAAATGATATGATATGATATGATATGATATGTTGGTTTTGTATAGCTTGATGTGTCGCCGTGCGTACATACTACCTATACCTAAGTAAAAAAAAATGAAATGTATTTTTTAAGTGTCAAAAATAAAAGGCTATTATATTTTATTTATTTTATATAATGTAAAAAAGGGGTGAGTGTTGAAACAACGGCTATGAGAGATGAATGGAAGAGGATGACATATTGCGCCGACCCCAAGTAATGGGAAATGAGCAAGATAATGATAATTTTATTTTATATCCCACATACGGGTACCACACAACAGGAAGAGAAGAAGAATCTATATTTTTCCAGATCGAATTCCAGAAGAATCTATATTTTGCACCTAGTCTTTACTAGGTCTTACTAGGTCCTGAACCTACTCAGCTAAGCGTAACCTGTAAAAAATTGCTCACCTGTTTTTTAGGTATAACTACAATCTCAGTAGTAATCGGGACCTCTTCTCCTCTAATCTTGAGGGTCCTCAGGTACGCGGCGGACTTATCAACCGTGTCCTCGGAGAAGTACCCAACCAGCCGCCCGTCGATGAACACCGGGTACTTGTACACGTCCCGGGACAGTGGAGTGTGCGATACTGAACTTATTGGCTCCATTCCTGCGGTGGATGGATTAAGGGGTTTATAATATCGGAGATTTATTAATTACTAGAGTTAACCCGTGACTTCTTCCGCACAAATTATATACAATTAAATATAATTATATATAAGGTCTAACAAAATTAGCTGAAACTATTTTAACACGTTCCGGGACAGTGACCGGCTATAGACGTGATAACAATAAAAGTTCTATTGTGTCTCGTTCACTGCCCCGGAACGTGTTAAGGGGATGATCAGACCATCAAACTGAACAACTTTCTCTATGGGACCAATATCGAAATCGCGAAAAAAAATCAGCTATTCCGTACAAACGTACTTGACCTAAATGTATGGGACAGCTCATTTTTTTTCCGCGATTTCGATATTGGTCCCATAGAGAAAGTTGTTCAGTTTGATGGTGTGATCATCCCCTTAAAATAGTTTCAGCTAATTTTGTTAGACCTTATATATTATAAAAAAAGTTTCATCAAAATTAGTTCAGTAGTTTTTGCGTTATGCTGTTACAAACATACAAACAAACAAACAGACAGACAAAAAATCTAAAAAAGATTGATTTGGACTTTTGGAGTCCCCGATACCTAAAAATCATATCGTAATCGATTTCATTTAAATATCTTCAATGTACAGACACACTTCTTTTATATTTTTATAATATGTAGTCAAAATACACGATTTGACAGTTTGTCATTTTACAAAGAGAGAGATTAAAACGAACAACCACAGTAGGTCATTTCGCAATGCCACCTAAAGGCTATTTACTGTACTAATGTTACTTTAGAAACCGTTTGGATCATAAAATTCGAACAGGGATAGGCGATCTTTTAGCCAAAGAGTAAGTTAAGTATATTAGAAAAGAGAACCCACTCGTAACGACATTATGCATCCACCTTATGTCAAATTGAAAGCTAGCTAGCGCCATCTATGTTTTACCGACAATAATTCAAGCTATACTATACATATCCACTTATATCTACTCATACCGATAGATATTATTGTTTTGAATCTTGGTTTTCGTTCAATCCCGCACCGATCGAGTGAAATTCCAGTATTCCTATTATTCCTGTAATCTGGACATTGGTTAGAAAACAACAGAAACTCCAGAACATCACTAAACCGGCACGAAATTGAACGAAAACTACATACAACCCGCACATTACGCAAGATAGGTAGCCATTTTGCGAATTTGACATTGACATAGACAATAAAATCTTTTTGTTTCATAATTCTGCGGAGTATTTACTAGATGGCAGCACATTGTATGCAAACTGAATCGGAAAAAGCCACCAAACGGCGATTGTCCTCCGCCTGTAAATAGCTATTTCTTCCACACAACCTTAGAGTAGATGAATTATCATAGTGACATACCACATTTTTCAAGCACAGACGGCAGTGACTCCAATTGCTTCGGGTCTGGATGTTGCGTGACCTACAACAAAAACAAAACTTTTGCACTTTCTTCCGTCGCTGAATATCATATTCGCAAAACATCATGTTCGCAAAACACAATACAGGGTGGAAGTGAGAGCCTAGCAAATACTGAAACGGTGAACTCAGACCATCAAACTGAACAACTTTTACTATGGAGCCTACCTCAGGAAACGCGAAAAAAAATCAGGTGCCTCATACAGTTTTGTATAGGACAGCTAATTTTTTTCGCATTTCCTTAGTGAAAGTTGATCAGTATGATGGTCTGAGTTCACCGATTCAGTATTTGCTAGGCTGTCACTTACACCCTGTATACAGACTATCATATTAGGTACCTATCTATTTATCTTAGCTACGAAATTCCCAAAAAAACTTTTCACTCCGTTTTCACATTTTTGGGGGTTGAATTGCGAAAACGGTTAGTGAAACGTGGATGTTATGAAATTCGAAAAAATCGCGCGAAATCGTGAGAGTGCGGTGTCTGTTACAATAGTATCTATTGTATAATCTGTGGTAATACCTGTACCGTTCAAACCACTTTTGTTTTGTTTGCCACTCAAACGCAAGCTCATGGACATGTGCATTCTTCCAATTCTCACCTACGGTGCTAAAACGTGGTTTTTGACTAAAGATCAAAGGACAAGCCTCAGGTTTGTCAAAGGGCTATGGAGCGCAGCATCCTTGGCTTGAAACTAATCGACCAGGTCAGAAATGAGATCATTGGCTCCAGAACCAAAGTGACAGACGTCGCCACCACCGCTGCCAATCTAAAGTGGGATTGGGCTGGACATGTCTGCCGCAAGCCAGATGACCTAGATGGGCCAAAACCACTAGCAACTTGTCCCCGGCAAGAGGAAATCGGCGTCGAGGCAGACCAAGAAAAAGTTGTCGGGACGAAATCGATAGCTTTCTAAAGAACTGGCCTATCGAAGCGCAAAACCGGGACGCAAGGAGAGATCGGACGGAGGCTTTTGCCCAACAATGGGACAACGACGGCTGATATAATAATAATACCTGTGCGGACATGGTGAGGTGGTTCAGTAGGCCGCACGGGGCGCCGTCGGGCGTGTGGACGGGGCACACGAAGCCCCACGCGTCGGGCAGTAACTGCCGAGCCTCCGTGGTCCGCATCTCCATGAAGAACGACCCACGGTGGATGGCCCTGCCGTTTGAAAAGATAAATAATTATCGAGGGCATTGTCACACTTGTCTTTCCCTGCGAGATCGAATCAGAAATGAAGAGATCCGCAGAAGAACCAGAGTAACTGACATAGCCTAAAGAGTTGCTGAATTGAAGTGGCAGTGGGCGGGGCATATTGCTCGCAGAACCGATGGCCGATGGGGCCGAAAAGTTCTCGAGTGGCGACCGCGTACCGGAAAGCGCAGCGTGGGTACGCAGTGAACCCCCACACGGTGGACCGACGACCTGGTGAAGGCGGCGGGAACCCGTTGGATGAGGGCTGCGCAGGACCGGTCGTTATGGCGATCCTTGGGGGAGGCCTATGTCCAGCAGTGGACTTCCATCGGCTAAGATGATGATGATTGTCACACTGATTATTTAAAGTCCCTATTTATAGTACCAGAATCTATTGGTCTTGTACAATGAGGTTTTATAACCATAGAGTCATCATGTCATACAATAACAAAGCCTAAAAATGGCACATGTCTCTAATCTCACCTTTATATGCATCAGTTATGCCCAGCTGTCATACATTGCCGCTGACATTCCAGTCCTTTCAAATCTTTCAAATGTATTCGGTTATAAAGCAGTAATGTAAAACAACTGGGCATAACTTAGTGGTCCCGTCAATAGCGCACTGATGCGAAGTCCTCTAAGTATATTATGCTATTTCGTGAGGGACCGTTGCTATGACAATAACAGTAAAACGCATTGAATATCGGGGCTAGTTTGGGGCCGTCGCGGGGGTAAGACTTTGACAGAGGGGAAAGTATGGAAAATTATGCGTAAGGCCACTCCTCTCGGGGTACGAGTTACGTGTTTCTCTATGGCGTGAGCATATGTATGTACGTACTTGAAATGTGACATATAACGCATCCTGTTAATATTCTCCGCTACTATAGTGAGTCCTTTGTATTGAGCTAGGTTGACGTTGTTGGACGGA
This sequence comes from Agonopterix arenella, assembly GCA_927399405.1. Lineage (NCBI taxonomy): Eukaryota > Metazoa > Arthropoda > Insecta > Lepidoptera > Depressariidae > Agonopterix > Agonopterix arenella. Next base: position 12,212,506 of record OV656711.1, on the reverse strand, counting down.
GCGTTGCCGGTCGCTAGGAACGTTTCCATTTTCTGCTCCAAGTTGCCTGCCATTCGCATTATTTGTTGAAGCTCTTTCTGAAACAACATTAGATAATAATCTTTGACTATTTATTATAAGGACTAGCCTTGCAGTAGCATTTCTCCTCTGCCACGTTACAAGATCAATTAATCATGTGCTTTTACATTCAATTTTATACCTTATCACTAAACGAGACAGCCAGTAATTGCGAAACAATAATTTCGAACTTAGAACGTTTGGGGTTCACACGAGACTACTTTTCATGATTTTTAACGTTCAAAATTAGAATCTTAAGTTATGAGAATAAAATCCAAAGATGCGGATTTCATGTTACCTCGACCCCCGCTCAAAGTATTATAAAATCTCGGACTTCCTGAATGATAAACTCTGAAATCTTTGACATTTTTGATATTTTAGTTTTTTTTTATGAATTCTTATTTATTATGTTTGACATTTTTGTTTTTATTTTATTAATTTTAATATGTTCGAGTAATTAATGTATAAATTATATTTGACCATATTATTTATCATATTTTAAGTTGTATTTAGAATGAATTTTGTTAATTTTATTACCTCGATTTTATATCAGATAAAGTATGTTTTTATAAGCGCCTGTTTTCGACAATGGTTGTGAATTAAATATTAGTATAATGTTATATTTGAGTAAGTAATGATGTTATTATAGGATTAGGTAAAATCATTATCATTTCTATAAATGCATAATATATTTTGTGACGCCAGAAGGCAGGATATAGCGAGCAACATTGTTTTTAACATCTTACCCACACCTGTATTTAACAAATAAAGACATTTCATTTCATTTCATTTCATTTCATTTCACTAGCAGAAATGTTTGTTAGTAGAATTACACGCGTAACTAGTCCCTATACAAGTAGTCAAAGTTGATAATACATTTTTTTTGGGTTCCGTATCCAAAGGATGAAAACGGGACCCTATTACTAAGCCTACGTTGTCCGTCCGTCCTACCTATTTAGGGCTGTAACTTTTGAAACGTAATAGCTAGACAATTAAAATGTTCACAGAATATGCGTTATTATGGCGGATTCGTTAACAAATAATAAAAATGACCAAAACTAGTTTTTAATTCCTTTTTTTTCTTCTCGCTCTATCGTAAAAACGGTAATACATACAAGCGTCAAACTTGGTGTGCTTATGGAGCAAACTCTACAGTATAATAACAAATAATAAAAACCGGACAAGTGTGAGTCGGTCTCGCGCTAAAGGCCCCGGAAAAAAAATGTTATAAGTATTATGTTGTGTGGTGGTTTCGTACGGAACCCTCGGTAGTAGCCCGACTCGCACTTGACCGGTTTTTTATTTCTGAACTAAAACCTCGTCCTGAAGGGTTATGGGCGCGGCTTGGGGAACACCGGGAAACATCATAACTCTTTCAGTGCGAAGGTACCTCCTGAAAACATTTCATTTAGTATAGAAAGTCTATTTTTCTGCGTATTCCCTATAGGTTTTAACGGAAAGTTCAGTATCATGGGTACAATCACCACTTAAAGTAATGCAACTGTTTACCCTAACTCTCTGTATAATCATAATCACCCACCCTTACCTGTGAGATAGTAAGTTTCTTGGCAGTCTTCGCTCGCTTCATCACGTTGGCCTTTATGACGTACAGTAGCATCTGGAGGCGCTCCTTCAATATCTGCAGGTACAGGTGACCACCTACTTGGAGCTCTTGAACCATTACCGCATCGGCGCCTTCCACCTGCAAATATACTTCGCTGTTAGAAGAAAACTTACATGCTTTTCGAAGCATGTCTACTAAAAAGTGGCTAGTTCACTCCGTGGTCTAATGGTTAAGAGCATTGGACTCTTGACACGGAGCTCGTGGGATCGATTCCCACGGTTGAAACCTAGTGATATGTGACTTTGTGCGTTTTTACCTAGTTGGTTAGGACAGTGCAGGCTTAATCACCCGATTGTCTTATAAAAAGAAAGATGATTCTGTGCTTTGAATGGCAAGTTAAACCGTTGGTCCCGGCTACTATCTATGATGGTAGTTACAGCCGTTACATAAAAACCTCATCAGAGGCCGCAAGGCGGTCTGAAAAAACTCTTCATCTTCTTCTTCTTATCGTGTGGGCAGAGCCCTGGTGTCAGAGTTTTTTCAGACCGCCTTACGGCCTCTGACGTGGTTTTTATATAACGACTACTACCACCAGAGATAGTAGCCGGGACCAACAGCTTAACGTGCCATCCGAAGCACAGAATCATTTTTCTTTTCAGACAATCAGGTCATTCAGCCTGCATGTCTTAACCAACTGGGGAAAAACGCACAAGGTGACATTTCACTAGGTGTCCCCCGTGGGAATCGAACCCGCGACCTCCGTGTCGAGAGCCAATGCACTTAACCATTAGACCACGGAGGCAGTTAAAAAAGTTAAAGTGAAAAAACTCTGACACCACACGACCAGAAGAACTAAAAGGTGGCGACGGACGGCGTTTGGACAGTGTCAGGCTCAGTCACTCGGCCGTAGGTACCGAAATAAGGACCTAAAATTTGGCGCATCGTACGCAACATCGCACATTCGTCACATCATTCGTTTCTCTTTCGCTTATGCTATGGTTCGTCCCTAGCTCATCGCTCATGAGCATCGGAACGTCGCGCGTAATACGAAGTAGTAACAACGTGTCAAGCTTCATTAGATACATTTTTGCGCGTACCGTCTGGTAGAAGATAATTAAAGCGTGGGAATTTATCATTTTCTAAGGAAGTGATATATCTGTTACTTAGTGGGAAGGCTTCGTTAATCCCAGAGCTTTTTATGAAAACAAATAAAATTACAGATATCACCTTACACTATTCTGAACTAGATCAAAGAGCTTCTGCGCCATGTAGACGAGCGCGTGGAACTTGTGCTTGTTGTGTCCGAGGTGGACCATGACCAGCGACGCATTAAGTCGCAGATGTAGAGAGAAGTACTTAGACCAGTATATTACAACTATCTCACCTTACACTTGTTCTGAACTAGATCAAAGAGCTTCTGCGCCATGTAGACGAGGGCGTGGAACTTATCCTTGTTGTGTCCGAGGTGGACCATGACCAGCGACGCATTAAGTCGCAGATGTAGAGAGAAGTACTTAGACCAGTATACTAATATTACAACTATCTCACCTTACACTTGTTCTGAACTAGATCAAAGAGCTTCTGCGCCATGTAGACGAGGGCGTGGAACTTATCCTTGTTGTGTCCGAGGTGGATCATAACGCAGCGTCGCAGTAGGAAGTCACAGGCCTGCTCGTCAGTGGACCAGGGCGGCAGCTCGGAGAGCTTCGGTCTGAACATGCGGCCCAGGTAGGAGCGACATTCCTCTGACGTGTGGAGACCTTCCTCGTGGAGCTCGCGGAGCATGTTTTGGATACAGCTGTGGATTCGCACATTTTTTTATGAATTTATAAAGTTCTTGACGCTGTTTACCATTGAGGTTGGCATAGTCAAAATGGTGGCCTTCAAGGATAAGGGCCACATCACACATCTACTTTTGACCGTAGCGCTTAAGCGCTGCCGGAACGATATAGACGCAATATCACCGCGAAATTGCCGTGCTATCGACGCTTCAAATGCGATGTCGTCGCGGCGGTGTAGTTGCGACGTCGTTACTGTGCAGATGCGACGTTTCCTACACTCAGCTTCACAAAATAGCTTGATGGGTCTCTAATAAGGCCTTTGACCTTGATCTATTCCCTGGAATCACACTTCCAATAAAGTATTTGAAAAGCACAGCAGCCCCCGCGGCATGACGGCGCGATACATATTTATCGCACCCTACCTCTCTTTCTTTTTGCGCGCAAACAAACGAGCCAGCAGGCGCGATAAAACGTTTATCGAGACGCCATGCCGCGAGCGCAGGTATATTTGCAGATTATTTAATCATTTATTTAATACTTTATTGTACACATAATACAATAAGAGCGGTTTCGCACTACATCCGATCCGAACCGGTGAAAATAATTATTTATGTAAAATCGGATGACGGAAGCCGGATCTAGTGCGTAAACTACCATAGAAATAGTTCTACGGGTTAGGATCGGATTCGGATCGGACGTAGTGCGAAACCGCTCTAATAGAGTAGGCAAGTGAAGAGGGCGCGCTTTTCTAAAGAGATTTCTACCAGCAGACCCGTAACGGAGATAGGTTTAAAAAGGTTATAAAGTGTGAGACATTACACTCAGTTGCAGAAAGCATTCCCATTTTCACTATGGGATGGTGACATTTCTTCAGTATGACGGTCTGAAGCACAGAGTAAAGTGTGTAATGCATTTAAGATTAAACCCCGTATAGTAAAGTAATCCAAGAATGCAAAAAGTTCCTTTAGTAGGCACTAAAGTAATCCTGAATCACATATGTACGTTGTCGGTTTCGTAACATTACGTTTTTTACATGATGGGCGGGGGAGTTACCCCTCCGCATAACCCCCGATTGTTGGAGGGCCCCATCCTACTTTGGTCGGCGAGTCCATCGGACTTAGCCGAGTAACATAGCTAGGCTGTACTATCGGTCATTCCCCACCCGGGGGACGGTCCTCTACACCATGAGGCCCAGCGCGAGGAAAAATATGGAAATAGAAGACCTAGTCTCTACTCCCAACTTACTAGGAGAGATAAAATCTGCTCGTCTACGCTGGCTCGGACACATAGAACGGATGGGGGAAGATCGCGCGGTGAAGAGAGCGTATTTGGGGCGACCCTCCGGGCGTCGCCCAGTGAGCAGGCCCAGGTATCGCTGGATAGACCAGATTACCAAGGATCTCAAGGAGCTGGAGGTGCCCAACTGGACTGAGATGGCACAGAAAAGAGATGAATGGCGTGCTTTGTTATCGGAGGCCAAGACCCACTTAGGGTCCCTGGGCCAGCGTAGTAAGTAAGTAAGTAACATATGAACGCCAGCTAAATGGACAACGTACTTGACATAGTATAAGTCGTTTTTCTTGCCATGCAACAGAAGCCTGTATATGTAGTGATCGGGCCAGTCCACTAAACACTTCATGATGAGAATCAGAGGCGCGTAGTACATTATCTTGCGATGGGAGAACATGAGCTTGCATGTTCCGTTCTGGAGGAAGTGGAGTACATTGTTCTGCAATATAAATAGTTTCAGTTACAAACTAATACCATAATAATCATTATCAGCCTCTACAGGATCTAAATTTAAATGAGTCATCCCTTCCCCTTTCTACTATCGGACTTCCAGACGCACCACGGGATACCACCCCTTCTTGGTTGATATTCCACACTAAGCGCCTTTCTGATTCATTTATAATGCGCACAGTCAAGGAGTGGAATGCCCTGCCTGCGTCAGTATTTCCGAGCACTTACAACCAGAAATCCTTTAAAGTACGTAAGAGTTAATAGGCTTCTTCTGGGTTAGCTCACTACATCTTCGACCCCTCTTTGTCCTGAGCACTGGATTGAGGTCAAGAGCAAACCATTTTTAATAATTAAAAAAAAAGTTAAAAAGTAATAAACCTAAAATATTTAGGTGGTTTTTCAGATCAAGCTTAACAACTTTCACTATGGGAACTTAGCCTCGGACATTTTTAATGGAACATTAAAAAACGGAATAGTAAAAAATTTTCAGTTTGTTAGTCTAACGCCACTAAAATTAGGCCTGTAGGTAACACAATGAGCGTTTTTCTTTTGGTTTTCTAGGGTATCCGTAGATGGCGCTACGGTCTGTGCGAATAAAGGTCTAAATTTCAAAAAGTGTTTCTTTAAAATAACAAAGAGGGAAAAGATGATTAAAAAAAATGCCAACACATCTTTTGATTCAATATTTCATTATTTACGAATAATTTTAGCCGAAAATATGAAACTGTTCACGTCTAACATGGTTGTATGGGCTCGATCCCTTGACGTTTTAAAAAAAGGCAGGCATAGTCCTGACATGATTTTGACAGTATCTCGCAAACGGCTCTATGGAATAATCATGCTGTCTGTCGAGTTTTTTAGGAACTCAATTTAGAAAAGAAAAGAAAGACCACCTATTTTTGTGCCTTTTGTATAACCTGATTGTTTGCTCTCTGTATACTATGTTTTTTGGTGTCAAATAAATAATTGATTGATTGATTGAAAAGAAAAAAACATTCATTATGTTGCATAAATTAAAATACAAGGTACAGGCTTCAAAACTCAAACTCAAAATGTTTTATTCAAAATAATATCACATGGAGCTTTCTGACGTCCTTTTAGACTCTACCACCTCGTCGGAAGGTGTTCCGTTGTAGAGAAGAGAGCCTAAAAAAGATTCTTTATAATTTAGTCGCCTCGCATGACAAACTAACCGTGCTGGTAAGGTCTGCGGTGACGCAGCGCACCATGACGCCGTAGTCAGAAAACAGATTGCCTCGCATCTTCCAGCCGGATCGTTTGATAGCGACAGGATAGTTGCGGCGGGTCACTAGAAGCATTCGCGCTAAACGTTCATGTCCCTGTGGAGCAGAAATATGGATTTTTTTAAGTTGCTGTTTTAGGCAGCGGCTACGTCAAATTGTATGTAAGATAATAGTAGGCGCGCTTCTAAGACACCAACGGCAAGTTGGCGGCGATGCTAAGATCTGTTAATAAAAATTTGCCGCACAAACAACTGAGCGGCACCGCTCAGGCGCCGCACCGCTGCCGCACCGCGCGGTGTGGTCGGATCTAAGGGTTGTTAAAATCATGTTGAGAGGATATGAAATAAATATAAGATAATCAGTATGAAAAAAGCCCAATCATTTAATATTTTATTAATTGGTAGTGATCATAATACCTAGGTATTTATTTTCATTACACATCTTCGTCTTTTACGTTTTTTTAATTCAACGTTATATAAAAAAAAATACATGTATATTATGTAGGCACGGCGACACATCAAGCTACAAAAAAACCAACATAAGGCTGGCCGCGCGACGCTATACGTTACTCGACCTACGCGCGGCCAGCTTATGCTGGTTTTGTATAGCTTGATGTGTCGCCGCCGCCGTGTGTACAAAAACAAATGAGTAGTACCATAGCTTACCTATTTATAGTATTACCGGCAATTTTAAACGGTATCTCCAGTAAAAACAATAATGTTTCAAATCACGTTAAAAATGCTTTTAACCACTTTATTTCCAGCAAATCAGTTAGTGTTATAAGTTTGACACCAATGTCTGAGTGTCTGTCTGTCTGAACTGAACAACTTTCTCTATGGGTCCAATATCGAAATCGCGAAAAAAATTCTGCTGTCCCATATAAAACTGCAAAAATAACTCAACTCAAATGTATCACACAGCTGATTTTTTTTCACAATTTCGATATTGGTCTCATAGAGAAATATGTACAATTTGATGGTCTGAACATCCCCTTAAAATAGTTTCAGCTAATTTTGTTAGACCTTATATTTATCGAGATAAATATTAACAATAGACATTCGAACCCTGGTTTTAACATCAAAGTGTATTATTTAAAAGTAAAACTGTATAGTAACCTTGATGACAAAGTATCCGCCCCACTCGTCAGCATGTTCGTTATGTTCCACCAATTCCTCCGGAGACAGGTCTGCCAGGTGACACATTTTAGACTGAAACCAAACGAAAATGTTTTATCAGTCCATTTCAAGCTGTTGTATTGATAATTGTGTTTGAATGACCAAAATGTCTGGTCTTGACATTATTACACTATGTAATTTAATATTGTACTTTATATATTATGTTTTTTTTGTAGAGAAGATGTGGCTAGAAACTTTGGCGGAACACCTTCCGATGTGGTGTTAGATTAAAAAAAATGATGTCAGGAAGTGATCTATGTTATATAATTTTCAATAAACAATTTTGAGTTTTGCTTTCTTGTGAATAGTTTGTAATTCTAGCTGTCTCATTTCAATGCTATTTCAATTATTTTTATGTTTATTAATATCAATAAAGTAATCTATATTTTTTATGTATTCACCAATGCAACATGAAAATTTATTAAACAAAATACATCACTCATATCCACAACAGGCTTCGTCAAAGAAAGTACATCACTCAGATCCACAACTCGTTTCGTCAATAATAATCTCAATGAGATATCAGATATAAACTTATTGTTATAAGTTATAAATTACAATTATAAGTATATTGGAATGGGTTTTTGGAATTCTTCTATAATTTGAATGTGCAAAGGAAAAGCAATTTTTCATAATTTCTCTCTCATATCTAGTTTACAAATAATAAGTTTTAATATTTTCAAGTGATATTCTTTTACTATTTTTCTTCATCTCAAAACATTCTAAAATAATGATTCTCTAGATCCAAACCAATCCATCCAGTGGGTGTCTGTCTAGCTACCAACCTACGACAACAACAAAAACCTAAAACGTACTTTAAGACAGTATAAGGATGAGTATCTATTAGTACAAACAGTACAAACACTCCCTGCCTCCCACCAACTTTTTTACCGCACCTCCTCTATTTGAATTGACGCGGCTGTCAATGGTTTTTTTTTACGAAAAAGCCATGTTCATACGTAGCTAAAATTGTTGTAGCTCTAGACTCTGTTTCGTATGTGCTGACATCATCTTGTCAATTTCTGTGTTTTGTAGGCAGTGTCCAGGGTGTAAATTTAGGCTGGGTATAAACAAGACAGTCTTTAGAATAGTTTTTAGAAATGTACGAGCATTAACCTCGCAACTTTGTCCGCACAAATTATATACCAGATTTTAAGTCAGATCATAAGCTATCAAACAAAAAAGTTTCATCAAAATGGGTCAGTAGTTTTTGTGTGATAATCGTTCAAACAAACAAACAAACAAACACCCAAACAAACACACTAACAAACAGACAGACAAAAAATCCAAAAATTGGTGAAATGGAATCAGGGACACCTAAAAACCATATCGTAACTTTTTTTTTGTTAATATCTTCAATGTACAGACAAACTTCCTGTTACAGTTTTATAATAGTATAGATAGATTTAGAAAGATTTACCCACCTTGATCATTATAGGCAGGTTCCCAAGTGACCTATCTATACTCATCGACTTGCCATCCACAGAGAAAGTCACCCTTATCTTAAATTCACCCTTATAAGTAGCGGCTCTTTGTCTACATTCCGTTGGCAATACTCTCTGGTTTTTCACCCCCACTGCCTCCATTGGGACACTTGGCTTCGCGAAAGCAGCTTCGTCTATGGTCACCTTGACCCTTTCTCCACTAGGCAACTCGAATTCAGCGGGAATTAAATCAGATATGGCTGCTTTTAGTCCATCTTGGACCATATAGTTGAAAGAGTCGATATGAGGTGCTCCAAGGCATTGTAGATACTGTAATCGATAAAATAGTCTTACTAAATACAAGTTCTATATTAATTTAAAGTTAAAAATAACGTTTGTTGGTTTTCAAAGGTAAATTTGCAAATAAAAACAATGCAATAGGTTACGTACCGGGTTTGCGATTTTAGGCGGTTTCCGGTAGTCTGGGTTGCTTGTGTAGGTTAAAGATGGATTCTTTAATACTTTCTTTTGATTCATTTTGTGGTATTTCTTTCACATTTGCAATTCTCGTGTGTATTTTCGATATAAACACGAAAACACGTGCGTGCGTGCTGTTGACAATATGACACCACTAGTCTGTGTATGACACTGACAGCAATGAGGGATTTTCCAAAAGAAAAAAAAAGTTAGTTCCTAATTTCTCAATTGATTGCGTTGACCAGAGAGGGGTCCAATAGGTATGAATTAATATTAATAATAAAAATACACAGTACAAGTTATTAACAATCTGGGTGTTATTGACGACCCGGTTGGTGTAATGATTGCCACGCTGTCAAACTGTCAAACCCAGGTCCAATTTTTCGTCTATGGCTTTGCTTTTCATTCACGGATTCTGACGTACGATTTAAATATTTTCGGTTTATTTTTATTGAAATTCTCAGTTTCTGTTAGGTTTTTGTAGTTTGTTATTGTTCCTCGTTTATTGTTCGTATATTCAAAACGGATACGTAGCCCATACAGCCACGTGTGATACTCGATTCGTTGATGACGGACAATAACACCGAGATAGCTAAATAATAATCCAACAACAATAAGAAAGGGTTTTTACTGTGTATTTTTACTATTAATATTAATTAATATCCTTGCTCATAGACAGACAGTGACAGATTCCTAATTCGGATCTACACATCATCACAGCAAACAAAAGAGACATATTTTTCGGGAACTATCACAAAAGTATAAATCTTTGTGGCTTGTATTCGAACGACTTTTCTTCTCTATGTGGGAGTTTCCAGAAGAAAAAAAAGGTAGTTCCTAATTTCTCAATAGATAGCGTTGACCAGAGCGGGGTCCAATAGGTATGCAAATATATTACTAAATATTAATAATAAACATACAAAGTACAAACCCTTTCTTATTGTTGTTGGTTTATTATTTAGCAATCTCGGTGTTATTGTCCGTCAATAAAGAATCGAGTATCGGACGTGGTTGTATGGGCTACGTATCCGTTTTGAATATACGATCAATAAACGAGAAACAATAACAAACTACAAAAACCTAAAAGAAACTGAGAATTTCAATAAAAATAAACCGTAAATATTTAAATCGTACGTCAGATTCCGTGAATGAAAAGCACTTCAACAAACTTTTTTTTTTTGCTTTTGGAAAATCCCTCATTTCACGGAGATTTTACGTCTATTTCTGAACGAAACATAACATTTCTTATGTTGCGTAGTTTTAGGTACTGTTTTAAATCGCAAGTGAAATAGATTGCTACAAAAACGTACTATCTGCTTCGCAGTTTTCATTTTACTTGTCATCTGTAGAATGCAATTAAAGCAATCTCAAAATTCAAAATGACAACGGAAAATATTGACACGATTTTGTTTGAAACGTAGTGGCTTCGCTTGTTGATATTGGAATATTTTACAATTTCTAATTATTCAATAATACTCATATCATAATGCTGTGAAAATTTGTAACAGTTCAAAATACTAATTTTCATCAAGTGTAAAGAAGAAAGTGATTAACATTCGTGTTGAAAAAGCATGTAAACATGGCAACAATAACCATGCAAAGAGATCTTGTGATAAATCTAAAACGAGAGACTTTATTAAATGTTGGAATACTCAGCAAACTGAATCCAATACCTGCGGAACTATCGAAGCAAATTTTCAAAGAAAATGCTTTAGAAAAGCCGACACAAAATGTGTTTAACCATCTGGCATATTATTTGGTTTCTATTATTGATTCTCAGGCAGCCGCGGCGTTGCCTTGGCCTTTGTATGATTCTAAAACGGAGAGAACGTACAGAAATGAGTTGTCGGTGTTTGTTTCCAACTACAGCAGCAAAGGATTGCTCTCTCCGGTCATGTCTTCATATTTGGTGAACCCAGGATGTTATAAAGTAACCTTTTTAATATTTCAACTTTCTCAACTCGCCGTACAACGCGTGCTTTTGTCAAAAATGAACAAAAACCATCAAAAAAACCTCTACAATGATATGACTCAAAAATACAAGACACAAAACGGTGAAGGTTTCATAGATGGTATAGAAAAAGAAACAGAAACTATGCTCAGTAAGTTTTCTTATTATTTACGTAAAAGAAAAGCTATGGAGGAAATAGCTGGTATGTTCCGGAAGAAAATTACTGATATGGAGGAAAAATTGATGACGTTAAAGGCTCAGGAATACATTGATAATATAGTCAATGAATACGTAAATAAGAACGAATTGACCACAAACACTAAAGAAGAAATACTAAAGATTAAAAACGTACATGACCCATCACAGTTTTTCGAATCTTGGCTATCGGAATTAGATAATGAATTGAACAAAATGGAAACACAATGGAATAACAAAAATGAACCATTTTTGGATATTTGTCACAACGCATACGAAAACACTGAAGCTCTAATAGCGAGGCAGACAGGCGAAGCCGATAAAAAGACGTTCATGATTGAATATAATCCAAAAACAGACGAAATATGTACAAAAGATCTACAAAAGCAAGTGAACAGTCAACAAAAATACATACTTAAAAATGTAGTCAAAGATGACAAATTAATTTTTCCGAATTTGATCAGAGCGTTCCTAGTTTCAATTTGTTTTATTTTGAGGAATACAGAGATCGGAGAAGAGATTTACAGTTTTAATGAGTATTTGGACAGTGGACGAAGGAATTATAGTGAAATTGTTGGAGCGATGAGGATTCTGGTCGAGAGAGTCTTTAATGTGGAAAGTAGGCTGCGGGTAAATATGAACAATTTCTACACTATGCAGCAAACAACTTGACTAATCCTACAAATGTTTGTTCTGCGCATTTAAGATTTTACCAAGTTGTTCGCCGGCTTTTATACTAGTCCTAGAGTTACCTGCGACTTTGTCTGCACGAATTATATACTATATTTTAAGTCAGATCATAAGCTATCAAAAAAAAAAGTTTCATCAAAATTGGTTCAGTAGTTTTTGTGTGATGCTCGTTCAAACAAACAAACAAACACATAAACAAACAGACAGACTAGAGGAGCTGGGATGGCACGCAAAATAGGCGCCTGAGTCGTTGAGTTGCGGAAAATGTGCCCGCTCAACCAATACCAATACAGACAGACAAAAAATAAAAAAATTTGGTGATTTGGAATCCTAAAAACCATATTGTAACTTTTTTTTTTGTTATTAATATCTTCAATGTACAGACAAACTTCCAGTTACAATTTTACAATAGTTTAGATAAGTCGCAGCACAAATCTCTAGCGCTGACCTTGAATGCGCTGACCACAGAACATTATAAGACGGGTTAGAAATGCAAAGTAGCGCTTTTGCTTCCGAGACGGCTGTCGCCACTTGTCTTCCTGCTCACGCTGCTACAATTACTCATGCCCTATCGCTCGTACCACGCCGCGCGCCTTATGGTATTATGCAAATCATTGCTTAACCTGTGGTGAAACGTTCCACGCCTAATTTGCACTTCTAACCACTCTTATAATGTTCTGTGGTGCTGACCATATGTACAAGGCACTATGCACTATTTTCGTCTAAATTCATTGACATTAAATGAAATAAAAGTATTTTCATTTAATGTCATTGTGTATCGCACTGTTGTGATATGTTGCTTCAGTGCTGCTTGGTTATTTATTTAGCACATCAAAGACCTATGTGAGGCTTGCTATTCAATAAAATACAATAAAAAGCGCACTATTTAAAATTCACCTAGGTTATATGCATTAGAATTTCTTATTCAGCTTAGTGCAGGTTTCCTAATGATGTTTTCATTCACTGATTGTACTGATTATACTTTTTAGAGGTCCAAATCATATCTTTCATCATACTCTTTGTGTTGTGAATGGTCACTGCTGTTGATCCTGGCTTACAGGAGTTACAGCGGTGGGAATGTGTGGTAGGCTTATGCCCGATTAAAAAAAAATTTGTATTTTTTATATCAGCATCGATATGCCCTTCACAAGGTGGACCTGTTGGATGAGGGTACCGCAGGACCGGATGTTTGACGATCCTTGGGGAGGCGTATGTCCAGCAATGGATGTCCATCGGCTGATGATCCCTGAATGATAATGTTGCAATATAGTCTATATTCCATCTCACTTTCCTTTTCCTTGGCCCTATGTTATGCAGGTCATTATTTTATATAAGTTTTTAGTTTACTAGAGTAATTAAGCATTCTTTACTTTCCAGCCACCTCAACTAACATTCAATCAATCTGTATCGATAAAAGAATGTGAAATACCACCTCTACCGGACTTATCGGACCTCAAAATGATACAAAACTACCATCCTCAAGTTTTGTTCGACGCATTCACTCCACTAAATCTCTCGAAACATCAATTCAATCTACGAAGAAAAATTACTGGTTCGTTCACAAAACCTTTACCAAAGTCCTTGTTAGTAACGCCGTTTCATCATGCACCAAGAGATGACGTTCTACACAGTGTTATTTCGTGTCGAATCAGTGCCTATGATAGACCAAATACGAATCAAAATATGCAGAACATGTCAGTGATATCGCAAGTGACCAGTAGAGGAAATGAAACAATAGCAGAGTGTTCATCGGGGTTCACAAAACAACAGATCTTCAGATTGCTGTCAACTAAGAAAACTAGCAGCTCAAAGAAACATAAATTCAAAACTGAGAGACCAGAAATTCACATAAAAAAAGGTGGTTTATTCAACGAATCAAACTTCTCAAATGAAAGCATTAGCCTATTCAGATGTCATTCATCACCAAATCTGTATGAGAATCGTGAGAAAAAATCTAGAATTAGAAAGCTATCTTGTATGAAGGAAGATAGTCCTCTTTTAGAAGTGTCTGGAATAGCCGCATTGGAAAGAGATAGCAATCATAGTACTCCACAAAATATAGAGAGCTGTCGAAAATCAGATAGTTCCAGTTTGCCTGTTGTACCATTAAGCAAAGGCAGTCCAGAAATTGATCTGAATAAAGAATTAAAAAATATAAGCACAAATTCCCAAACATCACAAACATCACAGCGTAAAAGTACAGATTATTTAATTGTACCCCAAACTTTGTTAACGAGAAAGAGCACAGAAGTTTTTGAAAAAGAAAACAGTAAGACAGAAACTCCAAAATCAAACGCCCAGCTCATTAAAAAAACTAGTTCTTTAGAAAAGATTATAAATAGATTCAAAAAAGTACGAGCCAGCATTCTTCCCACAGATAAACTGGAAGAATCAAACGAATTCAGAACTATAGTTGAAGAGAAAGAGAATTTGAACTCTGTCAACGTAGATGTGTTCACAGCAAACCGGATCTTATTACCTGACCTTTTAAGTCCAAGTTGTAGTTTGATAACGGAGAAATCTGGTGATTTAGATAATTTATGCTTTGATAGGGACGAAGATGACTTCGGGAAGTACAGAAAGCCGCGGGAAAGTCTTGGTACTGCGCTGGGCGTAGACCATACGTTTTTGGACCAATTTGATTTGATAGACTAACAGCTTTATGCCTTTGTAATAAGGCTTATTTCTCAGATGTTTAATCACTTCTCACATGACCTATTTAATGCCTAGAGAATGTCTGTATTAGTCTTGGAATAACCATTTTTTATTGAGCTCTGAATGACTGTTAATATTGGGTTCAAAATCGAAATGCTTGAAAGGTCAACTTGTACTGGATGCTGCATTGTAAGTTAACATGTAATTTCCTTAAATAAAACACATTTTAATAGATTTATAGCTTCATTCTATTTATAAAACATAGTCTTGATCTTAATACATTTTGTAATTTTCCATACATGACAAATACTTTATGAATTTATGAAAGGTTACTCTTAATGTCTACAATAAACGTGGGAAATTATCATAGATTACATATTTTGTAGCGTAATACATTGTAGTATTGAAGGTGAGTAATAACTAAGGGTCAAATGTCACAAAACACGTGTTGTTAGACTTAAGAGGCTATGTGAAAAAAATAAGATTCTTCAAAGCGTCATATATCATGAAGTACTAACAGTAGGAGTATGATTAGCGGATATGTGTAAATTGAACATATAATTGAAGTTTTGATCAGAGCCAAAACACGATTAAGACACATTTTCTCGATAGAAAAACAAACCAAAGTAGCCTCCGTCTTTATCGATAAACGCTTGGAACTGCTAAATAATAGAAACACGAGACTTAATTTAAAAAAAAGAGATTGATATTTTACAAATTTTGAAATCACTTTTAAATAAAGTTTGTTTTACGCTTGCGTCGTTTCAGGCGCGCGCGCCGCCCCATCTCTTTCTCTCGCATCAGGCAGTAATATAAGCTATCACACGCCCATTTCGCTTCAATTATTTTTCGACATAGGCCCGACCAGGAAAATAAAAAACCTCGCCATGTTGCGGAAAATCATTGAAACTAATTTTTGTATTTGAAACATTGCCATTAAAGGTTATAGTCGATTGTAGCGCCCTCAAAGCAGGTTTTTTATTTTTCTGGTCAGGCTTTACGTCTAATGTCTGGCAGCATACAAAAAAGTTGTGAGAAACCTCTATTCTGCACAGTAAATAATAAACAGTGGGATTTCATAATGGTTTTGTGTTCTGTGACTTTTGTCTCCTAGTGAATAATATTCTGTCAGTGGAAATCCGTTGCCTTAACTATGACTATAATGAAAAGTACAATTGAAGTGTGATTTAACACGTTCGCGGACAGTGACCGGCTATAGCAGTGATAACAATAAAAGTTCTATTGTGTCCGCGAAAGTGTTAAGGTGGTGTAGTAAGGTCTAGTAATTTTAATAAAAAGAAACTATTAAATATTGTGTAACAAAATAATAAATTAAAAAAATGTCCAGTACACACGGCGACACATCAAGGTATACAAAACCAAAATAAGCTGGCCGCGCGTAGGATGAGTTATGTATAACGTCCCGCGACCAGCTTATATTGGTTTTGTATAGCTTGATGTGTCGCCGTGCGTACATTGATTGAAATTACTAAATTATTGTAAAGTTCTTGTTTTCTTAGGCACACTTTTTGTATTCTTGCTTACTTCCTAATACTTTTGGGCCTTTTCACACAAACGCTTTTAGTGCGCTTAAATATGCGGAAAGACGATTTCCGATTTTGCGGTGCTCTGAAAAGTGGTAGCTTGATGATCGTCATGCTGCGATAGAAACGCTTGTGTGAATATACCCTTACCTACTCTCATTTATTATTATTGCACATGGCAACATTGTTATTTTTACCAAAAGTTTGGAAATGACTGAATTGTTAATATTAGTAGAAATAATTTAGTATTTTAAGTTATTTTTGTTCTTTTACATATTAATGTAGCTGTAACCATATGCTTCCTAATAAAAATATTTTAGCTAAACATACTTTATTTCACGACTATAATCCCTTTAGGGGTGGTCAGACTTGTCTACAACTTTATAATAAAACAAATCTATATTTTACATACTTACATGTAACGTGCCATGTCATGTACCTACCAATAAGTTTTTCTAACTTATGTGTTATGTACGTAATACCAACTGCTCTCAAACGATGAAGGAAAACATCGTGAGGAAACCTGCATACACTGAAGAAGAAATTCTGATGTGTATGTGAAGTCTACCAATCCGCATTGGGCACGCGTGGTGGACTAATGCCCATACACCCTCTCTGAGGGTAGGCCAATTCCCTGCAGTGGAACGTGTATAGGCTGATGATGATGATGAACGTTAAAGAGCACCAAATTCGCTGACCCGCCGACAATGTCGGAGGATTCTCTGTGGCTTTGTCGGCGGGTAGCATCATACTAACAACACACCATTATGCTAAGCATTCTGTTAGAATAATAATAAATATCACATAATAATTTTGAAAGCTACTTTCGTGATCGTTTACTGTTGATGTTGTACAGGGTGTTAGAAAACCATGTTGAAGCCTTAAAGGGTTGCTTCAGACCATCAAACTGGACAATTTCACTTGAAATCGCGAAAAAAAGTTGACTGCTCCATACAAAACTGCAAACATAACTCAACCAAAATGTATGGGACAGCAGATTTTTTTTTCTCGCTATTTCGATATTGGTCGCATAGAGAATGTTGTTCAGGTTGATGGTTTGAAGCAACCCTTTAAAGCTCCAATTTAGTTTCTTTTTTCCTAATATGTACCTACTCAATTTTTACATCCCAATTTGAGAAATAGGTCCCTGCTGTGTAATAAATTAAATAGAATGTTAAATTCTTTTGAATAATTAGTGTCTTTAGGGCTTGTTTCACCACTTCTTAGTAAGTTCTTGTTAGCTTTTCTGCCAGATATTTTGACATATCTTTCATACAAAATATGTCAAACTATCTATCGGATAAGCTAACAAGAGCTTACTCAGAAGTGGTGAAACAGGCCCTTAGTGTTTCAAAAATTTCTTATTTTCATTTAATCTTGTTCCTAAACCAATTCTCATTTTGTACCATAATAATTTCCCTATCAAACCAGACTGTGTCCTCAAACATTCAAGTTCTAAATCTTCGGATCACTCTCCTCCAACTTAACCGTCTTTTCAGAAATCTCCCACAACTTCCTAGCTTTCCCCATATCACTAGCTGACCTTGAAACCGTACTTTCCCTACAATCCGAAAAGTATTTCCCACTTGTCTTACCCAAAGACTCGTCAACTGCCAACATAACTGACGTCTGACAACCCTGGACTGGAGTCTTAAAGAAACATTTGTTGATCAAGGCCAAACCCCAGCTTAAAGGCGCAGGAACTGATCTCCAAATCCCAGAATCAATTAACCCTGGATGCAAGCAGTTAGCTGTGACCCCCGTGCCTTCAAGTCTTCTCGCCAACTCCTTCGTAAACAGAATATTGGCTTCTTTCGACGCGTAATACAAATACCCAGGCATAGTATTGACTGGGTTAGGATTCTCAAGGTTAAAAGATGCCAAACGATATAAAGATGACGCTACTACGACTATTCTGGACGGAGCGGATTTCTTCAGCAAATCAATCAGGAGATGCGTAAGCAAAAATGGACCGTAATGGTTAGTAGCCATGGTCATTTCTAAGTCGTCTTCGGATTTGTTTTTCTTGAAGGTTTCTGCGTATCCAGCGTTGTGGATGAGGACGTCCAGTTGGGTTTCCGTCTTATTGATGTCTTCGGCGAATGCACGGATCGATGAGAAGGAGCTTAGGTCCAACTTCTTGATGATGACTTTTGTGTTCTTCGTTGTGTCGACGATATCGTCTGAAACAT
Organism: Agonopterix arenella; assembly: GCA_927399405.1. Lineage (NCBI taxonomy): Eukaryota > Metazoa > Arthropoda > Insecta > Lepidoptera > Depressariidae > Agonopterix > Agonopterix arenella. The sequence goes on along the minus strand of OV656711.1, from coordinate 12,193,817 downwards.
TGAAAATATGCATTTAGTTATTAGTTGCTTTAGAATTGAGGACCAGTATTTTAAGTTTTTATAATTATTATGAGCAACATTTCCTAAAAACTTGTTTGTGTCGTAGTTACCTAATTCCTACATACTTATTTCAATTATATCTAGACTTTCATATATATCTACCTACCTTCCTTTTACTCCAAAGAGAAACAAAGCCATGTCGATCTAGTAAAATCGCCCAATCTCAGAGGATGGTAGAGGCACAGCATAAGAAAGAGTATATATATTACTAAGTAGAGGCTACCTATAACCAAGTGAAATTAAAACCATTTTTGACCTAGGCTATTAGGTCAATACTTCGGACAAAGGGGCTTCGTATAATTATGATAGAACTTTACTTAAGTAGTTGTAGTTCGTTTAATCATCAAATATTGCTCTCAACAGCAACCAAAAAAGACGGATAAAATAAATACATCTTACCTTTAACCTTCCCTGCAGCTTCCATATTCCTACAGGCCATGATAACCCTGGCCCCTCTCTTCGCCAGTTCCCTAGCCGTCTCCTTCCCTATGCCGCTCGTACATCCTGTCACTATCACGGTCTTTCCGTCCATTCTGGTCTTCTTTATAAAAGACCCGCAGGAATATTGAGCGTAGAGACGAATAGCGAGGAGTAGAGCGAGAAGACCAAGGATTGCTAGAAGACCGAGGATGATGAGAACTGGAAAGACCCAGTATAAGTAGTCTGCTCTCCAGGCTTCTGCGAGGATCATCTCTGTGGATGAAAAAGTTTTGGATTGGGACGATAGGTTTGACTTTGTATCTGGTGGTAGAAGAACGGGGCTGAGAAAATTGTCCCGCTGTCTTTATTTTGTTTGGGTACTCTAGGTACCTATATATCTAAAAGACAGTCCTATACAGGGTGTAAGGAAAAGTATCATTAACCTTTAAACCACATACTCTACCCATCAAACTGAACAAGTTTTACTATGTGAGAAAACCTGTCAGCGCAAAAAATCTGCTGTTCCATACTTGATAATGCCTAGTTAGGTACTTGACTCAAAGATATGGAACAGCAGATTTTTTTTTGTTCCGACAGTTTTGTTCCCTTAGTAAAAGTTGTTCAGTTTGTTTGTACCTATGTGGTTTAAAGGTTATGATACTTTTTCTTACACCCTGTTAATTTAGGTATTATAAGATTTTTGGTGCTATGTTCATATCGAAGATATCTCATCCATTTTCAAAATGATGCGAGATTTACAACTAACTAACAAAGTACCTAACTACTTAAGTACCATTTCAAAAGAATTCATTAAACACGTCATATAGGTCTAATCAAAGAGCAATATAAGTATATAAGAAAAGAGAACCCACTCGTGGCAACATTATGCATCCACCTTATGTCAAATTGAAGGCTAGCTAGCGCCATCTATGTTTCACCGACAATAATTCAACCTATACTATACATACCTACTTATATCTCCTTTTACCGATGGATATTATTGTTTTGTTAATTGCCGTGTGGTGTCGGCTAAGAATAGCACCATCCCATTTCCTCCCGTGGGTGTCGTAAAAGGCGACTAAGGGATCTACCGGAAGATGGGCAGCAGCATCCTCTGAGTATACACATTCAATCCAACTGCGGTCGCCAACCCGCCTGCCAAGCGTGGCGATTTTGGCAAATCCCCCCATTTTAGGGGAGGCTTATGTCCAGCAGTGGACGTCTGTCGGCTGATATGATGATTATTGTTTTGAATGCTAGTTTTCGTTCAATCCCGCACCGATCGAGTGAAATTCCAGTATCCTTACTATTCCTGTAATCTAAACATTGGTAAGAGAACAACACAAACTCCAGAACATCACTAAATCGTCACGAAATTGAACGAAAACTACAAACAACCCGCACATTACGCAAGATAAGTAGCCATTTTGTGAATTTGTCAATTTGACATTGACATAGACAATAAAATCTTTTTTTTCATAGTTCTGCGAAATATTTAATAGATGGCAGCACATTCTATGCAAACTGAATCGGAAAAAGCCACCAAAAGGCGACTGTCCTCCGCCTGGGTCTAATCAATCCTATCATTAAAACTAATTTACCTACTTAGCTAGTTCGGTATAATGATACTTAGCTTATGATTGTAATCCTGATTATAATGTAGTAATGTAACATGCACTTTCGAGTCTTAATAAAGAAAGTTTAGATTGAATTAACGCTTGCATGCTGTATGTGTCTATGCAAGCACTTTAGCCGCAGCAGAGATTTGTTCTAGATTCTTAGGTAATAAAAAGAAAGTCTAGATCGCTAAATCAATTTCTTAGCAATAACAGTGTTTTGAAGAGCTAACGAGCTGTCGATTTCACTGAGTTTTGCGAACATTTATCTCAAGATACCAGGAGTGCGATTTTTGAAAGTCACACTGTCAAAATCATAATCGAATGATGCATAATCTCCATAGTAATTTCGACACTTTCTACCGCAGATTTTTTTTAATATGTGACTCAAAAATCGCGATCCATTACGGTTTGGCAAACTGTTAGAGAATTTCAATTTCAAGCCGCGCCATCTGACAGAACTATCTGTGACCAATTGCTTAACGTGCCTTCCGACGCACGGAGACTCTCGCGATGAAATACCATTCTAAACGGACACCCATCCAAAGACTGACCGGTCAAAACGTTACTTAATTCGGTGATCGTTTCCAATACCGGAAATCCACTTAGGGTGAAGCCAAACGAGCGTAATTTTGTGAGTGAGCGTGATTTTTTGAGTCCGTTTATATAAAATCCGGAATTGCATTGTCCATGACGTCAGCCTTTATATGAAACGGACTCAAAATACGCGACCCACAACTCACAAAATTACGCTCGTTTGGCGTCACCCTTAGATAACCAACGAGCGCCTGAAGTAATATAGGTTACAAAACACCCTAGGTAATAATTCGTAAATTAAAAGGGGTGGTTTAGACTTTAGACTATCAAATTGGACACCACCGGTTTATGAAACTGAACAACTTTCAATATAAAGCCAGTCAAAAAATAGAAACAAATGTTTCGTACAAAACTGCCAGGAGTGCGATTTTTGAATGTCATTCGCTGAGCTTAGCAAATATACTTATATTAATTACTCTTTGGCTAAGCAGTTGAAAATCTCAAAATTACTATGGAGATATACATCTTTCTACTGCTGATTTTACTTTCAAAAATCATACTACAGGAGTGCGATTTTTGAAAGTCAAATCAGCAGTAGAAAGATGCATATCTCCATAGTAATATTGACATTTTCAACTGCTGAGTTCAATGAGTTTCAAAAATCGCACTCCAGTAGATACCTATGTACTGGACACAAATGTATGGAACAGCAGGTATTTAAATTGACGTTGTCTACATAGTGAAAGATATATATTGTTCAGTTTCATGGTTTTATGTTATTACCACCCCTTTACTATCAATATTACTATGGTGTTTTGTTACACCTTGTATAGGTACGTACAGTACGACCAGGAAAATAATTCCGCTCGTCAATCTTCTTTTGCGCAGAGTAGGATCGAGTCTCCAACAGTACCCGAAGTCATTTAGTAATCAAAGGGTGCAAAGTTGGATAGCAGCGGAAAGGGCGCGAAATCAAATAAGCCAATAGCGTAAACGGATTGAAGGTGGCGCATCCTGATTGGTCAATATAGTTTCGCGCGCTATTAAAATTTGTCAACTGCGCAGGTACATCGGTAAGACTTATGAACCGGCTGCAATCGCGGTAAATATTTGGTGATTGAACCGTTATGGGACTACGTACGAACCATAACTTTTGACACATTTGGTATTGCGCTAATCGCGGTACAGCCGTTAGAGCCGTTTTGACATTTCGCTCAGACGTTATTAACTGTCAGTTACATGGAGTTAAGCGCGATGCGGAATTCAGCACAGGTGAATAGTAATTGGATTGCAATGCGATTAGAACTGGGGTGTTACCACGAAATTCGATTATGCATTTCGACAGTGCGTCTCGACAATCGTTGGGTCGTTGTCAAAATCCGTACCATGATGTAAGATCGTTTCGACACAGGTATCATCGAAGAGAGAGATGGGTATATTCGAAAGAAACATCACCATAGTCAAAATATAGAAAAATCATAGACTTTATTCGGAGGTGGGTCTTTTTTAGTGCACATTTTATAATTACTGATTTTTGAAAACGAATCGTTTATGATTATTTGGACTACTTTTTACAAATAATAACAACATTTTGATAATATCCAATCAAAATATACTTTACTATTGAACAACTTAGAGATTTTATGTTATTCGTGTAAAAAAGATGATATTTATTACAAATTGGTTGCATAGGATATGTAACCTTTGCCTTCCGCAAAAAAAAGTTTTGTGTCAGTCAATGTCAAAAAAAAAAAAGAAAATTCGAAAATTCGAATAGTTTAAGAGGCAGTCAACCAAATCTAGCTAATGAAAAAATCAGATTTCATCCAATAGTCATGTTTACTATTAATATAAGCCAATATATTTTTTCGGCCTACTTATCGTGGTGGCTTACTTCCTACTCTGAGACGACAGTTAATACCCATCGAGCTAATGAACAAAATTATGCTAATCGGCTACTGGATATCCTTTCAAGTGGTGGACTGGTGGCCAACCAAAAAAGTTGGTAAAATTTTGGAGTACCTTTTAACCCATCGAGCTAATGGATGAAAATGTATGCTAAATCAAAGGTGAGGCTTCTACCCCTAGGGCCTAGGGAATCGGGCTAGGGGATACTGGTGGCCGAACCCGTAATATTGAAAGTAGAGGCCTAGGGGATTGCTTTGCCTTCAACCAGTTTTATCTGTCAAAGTAAGATCATGCGTTTCTTTGTTTATTCAAATAAAAACGCCCAACGCCCGGCTCGCGTGCAGTGGCGCGCTCCGCATTTCGGTCCGGCCCGCGAAAGATTTATTATCGAGCGCAAAAAAGGTTACCTAAACGTTCTCGGCTCACGTCAATAAAAGAATGAGAGGAGCTTTCTTCTCACTACTAGATTCTGGCGATAAAACGGATACTTTTAACATAAAAGATATCCACTGCTTGTTTTGTGCACTTTTTACATAATAGGATTGCAGACACACAACGTTGATTATCTTGTTTTTCCAGTTCAGACGTACATACTTAATCAATACGATAATACAGGGTATAAGGGACAGCCTTCCACAGACTGAAACGGTGAAATCAGATCATCAAACTAAACAACTTTCACCATGGAGCATATCTCAGAAAACGCGAAAAAATCAGCTGCTTCATACATTTGAGTCGGGTAGGTGCAGCAGTTTTTTATGAAAAAGCAGATTTTCAGTTTGATGATCTGCGTTCACCGTTTCATGATAGGACATATAGACACTTTTTGTACCTAAATGTATAAAACCGACTTTTTTATCACTACCTATTATATTATCGTGATCATCTACGGCCCACGACTTCGTTAACATGCTGAAGTTTAGACCGCGACTTTCCAAAGGTTGCCCATTCCTGATTTATCTGATATCGTACAGTATTACAATAACGATTAAATATGGTTTACAAGTATTTATTACCCAGTTGGTAATAAACTTGGTTACGAACCGACTTTGTTACGGCCTCCTAGTCTATTTTTCGATCGTCGATCCGGCGATATTGTCACGATAGTCGTTCGAATTTTTCGGATATTGGTACTCTAATGTAAAGTCGACGCTACAAGCATTCATCGAAGGAACCATCACCATAGACAAAATATAGAAAAATCATAGACTTTATTCGGAGGTGGGTTTTTTTAGTGCACATTTTATAATTACCTACCGTTTTATAATAAATAATCAAGTATGTACCTAATAACAATGGTTCGTAGGTTTAGCGCCGTATATTAGGTAATTTAGCGCCTTTTTAAATTTTAACAAAGCAAACAGTATTCAAGTTTGAATATTTGCGCCCTTGGGGCGTGCGCTTAGAGCGCGCGTTCGCACGCGCACACAACGACCGCCTCTGTTTCTTTTAATAATCTCTCTAACTTAATGCCTTAGCCCAAAATACCCGAATTCAAAATGTCTTAAACTTGAAATACCAAATTTTCAAAATACCGAAAGTTTATAAATATACCAAATCTTTAAATTACCCGAACCCAAAAAACCTTATTTCCAAATATAAATGCCTGAAATAAATCATTTTAAATAATCAAAATTCAAAACATTCCAGGGCAAGTTTAGTATCGTTACACCTTCAATGTTTAACCATTTTCCTGGGAGCACTGTCTTGCGACACGAAACGATGCCGAATGGTAGCGGACCAGTGTGAACTGAAAAAACTAGAAATTTTAGTTTGTCCGACTTGGCTGCATGGCTTGTGTAAACTTTGCTTTACCGCAAAAAAAAGTGTGGCGTCGACATGTTTTTTCGTCTATGACCTATTGTGTCAGTTGTGGTCAAAGATAATGTAATTCACTACGTTATAGTTGTGACATAGCGTAAATATAAATAATAGTGAGAGTGCTCTCTGGTCGCAACAGGACAAATATTATGCGTGGGGTGCGGGGCGCGGGAGTAGCGCGTCTCGGCCCCCTCTGCCTGCGCGCGGTACCAATTCTGAACTTTGAGTATTGGTACGCGCCGGCATGGGCAGCAGTGTCAAATGCTATACTCGAGAGCGCGCACGTACCACAATGGTTCGCATTGTTTGTATTGTCATTGTCAAGGAATAAATATGGTATTGTGTACGGGTGTGATCCCACATCGTATAAAAATAAAGATTTGCTGAAACTAAAGTGGTTTGAAGCATTTTTACGCGATTTGAAACTTTGTTGTTTTTACTAGGGATACCGTTTAAAATTGCAGTTAATAAATAGGTAAGCTACGGTACTACTCAATTGCTTTTATACAAACATAATACATGTCATTAATTGAAAAATAATGTGTTTTTCTTATAAAACTTTGAATTAAAAACGTAAATAATAGTTCATAACAAAAATAAATACCTAGGTCCTAGGTAGGTATTAGGATCACTACCAATACCAATTAATAAAATAGAAAATATATACAACGTGTTAATGAATTAACGCAAAGCTAGAAAATAGTTTATTTAGAATCGAGAGCAGAATCGAATTATCATGGTTTCAACATAGGTAATTTTTTTCAATATATTAAATAATTTGTTGGTAAAATTTAAAATTTACTGAATCCGATGTCGATTCACCGCACGGGCACACTCACCCTACTCACTACCAAAACAAGCTTCTTAAAATGTATCCATGAGTACGTTAGCGCTTTCATTCATTGCTGAAATGATAACAAAACATTTTTGCGTGAAAACTTATTGTAATTATTTTATCAATATAATTATTTTGTTATAAATCTGTTGGGGTGTATAAGGTTAATTCATTAACACGTTGTACCTATAGCTAAATTTTTATTTATTTTTAATGTACCTACTTACCTTCTTTTATTTGCCTTAAATGATAAGATTTTTTTAAATTAATTATTTTTCTAAATCTTTAATTTCCTTCAACTTTGTCGCACTATTCAGTAAGAGAAAACATTTATTTATTTACAACAGATAGGATAAAATAGTGACATTAAAACAATATAATTATTTCATATTGATTGTCTTATATTTCATTTCATTTCCTCAAACGTAATTGTAATTGTACCAACCCTTAGCATGACCGCCATCTTACCCTATTCGCCGGCCTGTCGGTCGCGTGGTTTCTTGGAAGCGCGCTTACTATTATTGTTATGTATACTTTGGTTGTGGTGTCCAAAGAGAATATAACCACTACGTGTGGTGTCAGTCATTGTCATCAATTGTTATTGACCAAGAATTTTTAGCTCTTTCCACTGATCTCGAAAAGTAGTTGCAGAGAATATAACTAACTCTATAGAAGTTTGCATCCAATGGTGATTCTTATCTGATGTTGAAGTTGGAAACCACAGGATCTTCTCAGAAATCACCACGTAATCACCCCTCAAATTTGGGCTCTATAGATTGGCCTCGATGAATAGTGGTTGATGGTGGATGGCCAACACAGGATCTTCATCTCCACAGTGCCTAGTCAACCTAGACCCATCAAGTTTGACCTCGTTAGACTGATCTTCGGTCGGCTTACAGATAATGATTACGGTGAAACCTATATAACAAATAATTGTACCTAATCAACAATTTTCCTGCCCTTCGCCGTGGGGACCCTAGGTTGCTGGGGTCCTGAGGGGAAAATGTTCCTCAAATGCCTCTCAAAGCGCCTATTCGAGGCTACAGGCGACAGGAGGGCTGGCAGCTATTTTGGGCAAAGGATCAGCCTTGCGATCCAAAGAGGCAACGCTGCCAGCCTACTAAGCACTCTGCCCCGAGTAGGGGCTTTAGAGTACATTTTTTACCTTTAAGTAGCCTAGGTGTTTTTCTTTTTTCTGTTGTTCTATTATGTTAGTTAAGTCATATTCATATTAATATTGTTGCTTATAATAAATTAAATATTATCAACTATTTCAATGTAATATTTTATTTTAAACCTACTATATAAACGCTTTTATTGGTCTTTGCTTGGTGATTTTTCCAACCTTAATTATTTTGTTTTATTTGTTACGAGCTTTTGACGCGCGACTTTGTCCGCGTAGCTTTAAGTGTTGATTTTCGAAAAATCCTTTCTTAGTGAATCCCTACATCCCTCTAGCTTGATAATTTAATATTCCAAATTTCAGGTTTCTATATCTTCAGTGGTTTGGGCTGTGCGTTGTTAGTCAGTCAGTCACGGAACTCTTTTATAAGTTACGAGCGTTAACCCGCGACTTTGTCCGCATAAATTATTAATCAGATTTTAAGTCAGACAATAAGCAATCAAACATAAAAAGTTTCATCAAAATCGGTTCAGTAGTTTTTGCGTGATGCTCGTTCAAACAAACAAACACCCAAACAAACACACAAACAAACACACAGACAGACAAAAAATCCAAAAATTGGTGAAATGGAATCAGGGACACCTAAAAACCATATCATAACTTTTTTTTGTTAATATCTTCAATGTACAGACAAACTTTCTGCTACAGTTTTATAATAGTCTAGATATATGACTGTTTTCTATAGTAGGGGAGAGTCGACTATATCGTACCACTTTATAGGTTCCCGCATCCCCCCTTCAAAGCAAAGAAAGTTAGAAATGTGTAATAGTGGCTAAATGTTAGACTTGGTTACTTGGTACAACATACTAAAAACTTAGCTATCTATCCTGCGATCAAATATAGTATCTATCTATATATTTTCCGGTCCAAAATCTATTTTCCTCGAAGGTCTTCCACCGATACAATTTAGCCGACCAGTTTACTAAATTGTGCCACTGATGGTACTTAAATTGTACCACTCACTATATGTCTTTAATTACACGGTTAACATCGTAAATGAAACAAAAATAGGACAAAATTATTATATATTAATATTATTGCTATCAATTTTCAATGTTAATTATACTTAGTTCAGAAAAAAAGATTTCCAACCACAATTAACTCTTGCTTGAGAGTCACAATCAAATAATAAATAAAAAAAATACCACATATTATTATTTAAATCGTAGGCTGAAATAGCTCTTCGGAGGTCTTCTTCAGAGGACCTTCATTGATACCTAATGTTTTTTTTATTTCTTTTGATTTCTGTCTAAATATAATATAATATTACTACTAGCCGGTACAAGTCCAATTTAGCGAACTTGTTCAGTATCGTGAATCACCCCTTAAAGTAATGCAACTGTTTACCCTAACACCATGTATTATTCGTGAGCATGTGCATCAAATAGTAATTTAATAAATAAGCATGTGAGCCTCTTCTAGTTATTTTATATTAACTCTATACTATGTTCGAAACGTAAAAAAAACTTAGTTGTGTAAGGATAGTTCTGATTAAAGGCGTAAGGACATGGATTTTGAATACAACCCCCTTTGAAGTCTATCACATGCATGCTTTCTACAATTATACCTACTTAAAATTGTTCTTCATCTATCTCGTCTATAATAGTAAATTCTATTACTGAAAATGAAAACTTCTAAAGTGTTCGTTTCAAGTATTTACTTGAAGTTTTCAAATAAATCGAATTATGTTATCAATGTAATCAATTTCCTTCATATTTATACTAATTATTAATTTATGATATCCAGGAATTGAGACAGATAGTTTTTAAGCACAAAATAAAGGCACTTGAACAGGAAAGTATGCTGGGATGTTCTCTTCTTAATCTGGAAAAAATAATATTGCCTATGTTATGTTATCTAACTAGGGAAGATTTTGATTCATAACTTAAATTCTATACAGCCAGATTAGCTATTTTTTAGACAAATTGGCCATAACTACAAAACTGGTAGGTGTGAGTCAATGACGAGCACTGAGGGTGGCGAATAGGGGAGAAACTGTATTTTTGCAACTTGTGTGCTCGGGATACGAGTGAGGGATACGAGCGCAATAGGTATGCGAACGAACGATATATGCGATGGATGTTTGCGAGGTATGTAAACGTATTATCAGCATCCTCATATAGCATAAAGGTCAGTTTCCGCGCACAGCTTAGTTCGTTTCGTAGCTTCGCTACGCACCCCGCATAGCTCTGGTGGAAAGGCATCCGAAATGCGGTTTCAATTCACCTTTGTTTCAAAACCCCTATTCAGCGATGGAGTCTGGAGTATAGCTTAGGATATTTGATTCGACTAGAAATGGTATTTTGAAATAGAATTCTCATCTAAGAAAAATGTCAGAAAATTCACTGCACTTGCATTGCACTTCACAGAGAGAATGTCACACCACGTTATAAGAGTCTTAACTTCCATACTAAAAAACTGGTAGTCGTGACCGATTAATGGCGTCGGTGCACGTTTCATATAATTTTTTTTGTTAGACAGTTGTGCGAGCCTGGTACTTCACTTAAAATATTTATTATTTCGTGATTATTTCACGAAAATTACCCACACACTGACAAAAAGAGACCTCTTGACTTGTCGTGGATTTGACGTTCAATTTTTCGGAAAATTGACAGTTTTATGCAGTTTTACATCTATCAAATTCAATTTATCGAGCACTGACAGTTTGTATTAGAGTACGGTTCGATCGACAAGTGTCAAACTAGTTTCGTCGATTCAATGTACGAAAATTAACGAACACGTCCTCGGCAGTTTTCGCTATATCGAAAATCAAAAGTCCATGATCCTGGAGTAACTTTACCCCCTGCGAACTTTTTATTTAGGTACTTATATTTGATTAACTAACATGGTCTAGAAAAACTAGGTTTTCAGAAATAGGAATCTCATCTCGGTAAAATTTCAAATACTACTTTTCTCACACATTTGTTTTGGCTATGAATTATACCTACATATTGAAGGTCATGTAAAAATTGTTTTCCTGTTGATTATTTATAATTATAATATAGGTACCCTCATTGTTAAACCAATTTATTGTATACTTACCAAATTAAAGCTAAGCATAACATATACACGAAAAAAATTGATAACTAAATAAAAAAAATTGCATAAAGATGGTCGCTACACAGAATTACCACTATATTTTTAGTCGTACAAATGAAGAAAATTGACAAAAAACTAATAGACTATTTTATATGCCTTTTCACTTCTAGCTTTTTTCTGGTTTTAATACAAGTAAAAAAAATTAGAGGCTCATAAAAAAGTGGCAACTCAATTTTTAAGGATCTATTGTACGAAATTTCCAATGGTATTATGTATCATTGCCTAAACATGAAGGTGTTGAAAACTTGCAGCGGGATCTTAGTGTATAACTTTGTCGAAGAAATGTCCGTTTAACATATGTCAAACTCAATTTATCGAGCACTGACAGTGTGTATCAGAGTACCGACAAAATCGACAAGTGTCAAAACTGATATCGGTCGTCCGCAATTGCGAATTAAAAGTGATTATAGTACCAAATTCAACGAAAAACGGCACGCAATATCGACGATCGAATTTCGTGGTAACACCCCTGAAATTGGATAAGAATAGAACTTCGATGTTACTTACAACTTAGCGCAATCGGGCACCTGGTAGGTACTATTGTAAATCACATGTCCTCGTGGACGAAGTCGCGGGCATCAGCTAGTATTTTCGTCTACTCCATGTATTGACGAAGATACCTAATATTTTGGTACGAATATTAACTAAATAGGTACCCAAATAACAATGGATTACAAAACATCAGAGTGCATAGGTACCTATACGACATAAGGTTGCGACCTTATACCTGTCAAGGTCCACGCAGGAATGTAGGCCGTAACTTAAGTGGATAGAATATTAATTTGAATGAGCACGCACATTATGAATTACGATATAACTATGAAGATGATTATTATTTATTATAATAATTATTCAATACCGGTGAATAGAGGACATTATAAAGTCCGCCACACACATACCGGTGATTGGTCGCTTGTCTGTCGGTTTTTTATCGGATACACTTCAGCGAGTGTGCCTAGGAGCTACATGACCTGATTCCACCAACGTACGACAAGACGTAGTGCGAGTCTGCATCCATACGTAGTCGATATTCCAACAATCCGCACAAAAAGGTTCGCATCCTCTTTTATAATGAGAACCGGTAAGGTTTGGAACTCACTCCCTGCGTCTGTGTTTCCAAGCAAATACAATCAGGATATTTTCAAAAGAAGAGTTAATAGGCTGAGGTGAGCACGCTACATCCTCGGCTTCATCTATACTTCCCATCAGGTGAGATAAAGCCAAGTGCAAACCCATTATGAATAAAAAAAATATGGAATTGCGATCCGGAACCCTGATTCAGGATTCAGTGTTGTCAACTATGGTTACAAAAATTACTTAGAGTGCTGTTTAAAAATGTCTAAAATCAAAATGAATGAAATGCCAAATTAATGACAATTGTTTTTTTAGGTATTTAATAAAACGAAACAAACAATTTCTATACATGATAATTATTATTATTATTATTGATGATGTCATGACGTTACGATGACGATTTGTAAATTGTATTTCAATATTATCCAACTATATCAAAATACTATCGATAGTTTTAGCATAAGACGTAATCTGCATACAAAATGGTATAAACCATTATCCCGCAAGCGATTTTTGAGCGTAGACGATTTCGCAACTATACGGCAACGACGTCGCAACTGCACCATCACGATACGGTATCGTTCCATTAACGCCTACGGCTCAAAAATCACTTGTTTGATATGGCTGTAAATCTTAAAAAAAGTGTCACCTAAGACAACAAAAAATCACTAGATCTAGTAAAAAAGTCTCTGAACGCGGCAACACTCCATCCGGAATCTAATTCTGAATCAGGTTTATTCCGTATTTATGTGGCGGACCTGTAACTGGTAGGTAGCAGGTACCTATAGTTAGGTAGGTACAGAGCTCGAATCTATGATGGAGAAAACATTCGCTTTCTTTGTAAACAACGGGCGAGAAAGTAGGTTCTGCATCCTATTGTTTTCTCACATATATGCAGGGAAATCTAACACGACAACAATAAGCAGATGCCTATTATGAAGAAGGCGCCAGACGCTGTTTTAAACATCTAATTTAGATGAAACAAGGCCCATGATGATGATGATGATATGACCTGCAGCAAATTTTGTATCATTGAGCAAACTGAACAATTTTTTCTATAGGACTAAAGACGAAATCGCGAACTCTACAAAACTGCAACTTCCATAAAAAAATGCACAAAATTCAAAATTCAAAAATTTTTTATTCAAAATAATATCACATAGATCGCTTTTTGACGTCATTTTTTGAGTCTACCACCGCGTCGGAAGGTGTTTCGTTGAGAGAAGATGCGGCTAGAAACTCTACAACACACATCTTTTAAACAAAACAAAATATACAAAGTACAATTAAAATACAATATTGCATTACATAGAGTAACATTGTCAAGACCAGACATTTTGGTCATTCAAATAGTCATCGAGTTTATGGTAGCCTTTTTTACAGAGAGTTTGTTTAACATGGGACTTAACTTTTTGTCTGGCAAGTTTAGAATATCCTCTGGGATCTTATTATAATAGCGTATACAGTGCCCCATGAAAGATGTGTTGACCTTACTGAGTCGAAAATGTGGGGATACTAATTTATTTTTATTTCTTGTATTGTAATTATGATTGATTACTGTTATGATGAATTACTGTTTTTGGGAAAGAGATACAAATTTTTCCGAACGTATACAATATTTTCGTAAATATATTGACTGTAGAAAGTCAAGATACTGATATCTATATGGGACATAATGCATTCATAATATTTCGATATAATACATGTATGGGACAGCTTATTTTATTTTGGTCCCATAGAAAAATTGTTCAGTTTGATGGTACTGATCATGATGATCGTCTATGATCACTGTTAAGCGATAACAATAAAGAACGCTGCTCTCAAACGCTGAAGGAAAACATCGTTAGGAAACCTGAATTTTGGAAGAACTTCCGATGCGTACTATAGTGGACTGGAGTGTACCAATCCGCATTAGGCACGTGTGGATCCACCACCAAATTAAAGCCCATACACCCTCCTTTAGGGTAGGTCTGTGCCCTGCAGTGGGTCGTATAGTATAGGCTGTGATGAACCCAATACATATTTCCAGCTTCCTGGATGAACATAAAGAAAGTTTTTTCTTTCCGGAGTCACTGGATAATAGCTTTCTACCTTGTTAGTTCCCATTTCCTGGGACCTTCAAAATACCTTCTGTCACTAGAGACAATGACGTTAGTACAGGCAGCGAGCTCGGGGTTACCTACCTAAGCTTCGACCACTGTAGAAGTACCTGAATACCTACCTACCTACACCTACCTTGTCTAAAGGCTGGGCCACACAGAGTGCAGCTACAGAACGGGTGCAGCCCCGCTGCAGGCCGGCAGTAGTTGTAAACTATGGAATTATATGCGAGGTGTCACACTGAATGCAGTCCGGCGCAGCTGCGGAACAGCTGCGGAACGGTAGCCGCAGTGTGACACCTCGCATATAATTCCATAGTTTACAACTACTGCTGGCCTGCAGCCGGTCTGCACCCGTACTGCAGCTGCACTCTGTGTGGCCCAGCCTTAATTTGTCTTGGGATTGGGAAGCCGCAACCGCAAAGGATTTTATTGAGGCAAAACCAAGTAGGTACTTACCTACTAATACTAATAAAATAGGTAGCACTCTTGAATACTTACTTAAGTATTCAAGAGTGCTACCTATTTTATTTGATTCAAGACGTTCTCTAATTCGTATAAGTATAACTGGGCGGATCGAGCTTTACTCTGCGTTTTCCAAGTTAATCTAAATAAGTTTCATCCCTTTATACAACGAAACCTATTTAGATTGACTTGGAAGACACCGAGCAAAGCTATACGAAAGTAATTAGTGAGTATTAGGTATACGAAAATGACATTTAAAAAAAAAATCATTAAAATCGGTTCACCCAGTTGAAAGTTCTGTCTGAGGTAACAAACATAAAAAAAACCAGTCGAATTGAGAACCTTCTCCTTTTTTGAAGACGGTCAAAAACAGAAGTGCTATCGTCAGATTCAAAATCATAATCGAATGATGCATACCTTTTATCTCTGATTTGAACGTGTGAATGACTTTAAAAAACCGCACTCCTGGAGTGCGATTTTTGATTCTCATACTTTGAACTCAGCAGTTGAAAATGTATGGAGATACGCATCTTTCTACTGCTGAATTGACTTTCAAAAATCGCTCTCCTGGAGTATGATTTTTGAAAGTCAAATCAGCAGTAGAAAGATGCATATCTTCATAGTAATTTTGACATTTTCAACTGCCGAGCTCAGCGAATGAGATTCAAAAATCGCACTCCACAGGTTTTTAGGTTCTTGTTCTTTGTTTTTTTTTAAACATTTTCGAACACAAATTCAAACAGCATTTCATCATAACTACCTACTTGTTTAAAATACCCACACTATTTTCGTATTAAATTCTTATTAGAAAATGGCACCCTCTACTTCTAAATGTGTCGACTTACAACAAAACAATTCCACAATAGTAATTAAATATTCCACTCACACACTGTAGATAAAAGCAACGCACGTTCGTCTGATAAGTAACCGCAATGTTAACTGATGTCAAACTTAACAAAGAACCAGTTTTGACGAAAACAAGAAAACACAAAGCTATAAGTAGGTATATTTCGTCTTTGCGAGCATTTAGGTATACCTACCTAGTATATTATGTTAATTAAGATAAGGGCTATGAATTAAATGGTTTATTGATGTCATATAGTGATGTCATAAATAAGCTTTTACGTAGCCAGGGATTTTCCCTAATAGCCCAGCCATTTTATGGAGTTTTGTTAGAAGGGGTGGAGAGTAATTATTAATGGGACTTTTATACTATACCTAACCGGTGGGAGGAGAGATAGCGCCTCAATTATGAGGCCGCAGTTCGATTCCTGGCCTGTACCACTAAGTTCTTTGGAATTTATGTACGGTTGTATATATCATTTACTAGCTCGGCGGTGAAGGAAAACATCGTGAGGAAACCTGCATTCCCGAGAATGAAATGAAAATACCTTCAGTTCGGAGGTATGCGTAAAATATGGGTGAGCTTGGGGCGAACAATAAGGACCAGCGCTGGTCTCAGTGTTACAAATACAAATAATTTATTTGCCAATAAATAGGGTAGGTACAATTCAGATGTAATTAGATAAAATTTTGATCACGCCTATTTAGCCATGTCAGTAGCAACGACAACGACCCTTGCTTGCAATAGCTCAACCACAAATAATCTAATAAAATACCTAACCGGCACCATTTAGTGACAAAAAGACTATCTGGAACACATGTCTAGGCTCAAATCGGCTCTGAAATACTCTACCGAAAAAAAAACAATTATTAATTAGTCCCGGAAATTTTCCATAAACTTCCATACAGAAAGGTGTTCAGTTTGATGGTCTGGAAACCCCAACTATCAAGGAGGAGGTTAAAAAGTTCTGTATAAGATACAAGAAAAGGCTCAAAAGACACACAAATAGATTGGCCAGAAGTCTGTGCAGTCATAATCAGAAGACGCGGCTTAAGAGGTGGCATATTCTAGATCTCGATTCGAGATAGTTAAAAAATGGGCATGAGGCTTGATGAAGAATCACCCATAGAAGAAACTCACAAGCAAGAACATAGAAACCATCTGATTATGGCCATCGTTGGCCGATTGCAGATAAAATTTGTGAAAAAAAAAAAAATTTGATGGTCTGAAGCACCCTGTTTAATATGTAAATAACGCATTTAATTTTACAGCCCTATAGGTAGGTATAATGATTGGATTGTAATTTACATAATAATATTATGATGATGGAGACGATGATCGGAAAAACACAATATTAGCCTAGGTATTCTATCTATCTATACTATTATAAAGCTGTAATAGAAGTGTGTCTGTACATTGAAGATATTAACAAAAAAAAGTTACGATATGGTTTTTAGGTGTCCCTGATTCCATTTCACCAATTTTTGGATTTTTTGTCTGTCTGTTTGTTTGTGTGTTTGTTTGTTTGTTTGAACGAGTATCACGCAAGAACTACTGAACCGATTTTGATGAAACTTTTTTTGTTTGATAGCTTATGATCTGACTTAAAATCATATTATCATCAATCATAATTTGTGCGGACGAAGTCGCGGGTTAACGCTCGTTATTGTATAATTGTATAACTATACAAAAATACAAAATATCCCAGCAAACAATTTAGTCTTATTAAGGCCCCATTTATATGACTATTTTGACTTATAAAACTTATATTACGGTAATTTCGTCATATACTGGTGCTTAATGAACATTTAACTTAAAAAACATTTGAGTCGAGTTATGTTTCCAGTTTTGTATGGGACAGCTGATTTTTTTTCTCGCGATTTCGATATTGGTCCCATAGAGAAAGTTGTTCACTTTGATGGTCTGATCATCCTCTTAAAATAGTTTCAGCTAATTTTGTTAGACCTTATATAAAATATTACTTTTATTAATTCCGTCTACGCGTATTGTGCGTCAAACTTTTGTATGGACTGAAACCACCTTAAAGTAATGCAACTGTTTACACTAACAGCCTGTAGGTAAGTGGAACCTACAGGCTGGTATATAAAATAGATGTCAAGTTACACAATAAGTATAGGGTCCAACTTAATATTAGTAACAATGTTTAAGAGGATGATTAGACCATCGAACTGAACAAATGGGACCAACATCGAAATCGCGAAAATATAATCAGGTGTCCCATGATTTCGATGTAGGTGCCATAGAGAAAGTTGTTCAGTTTGATGTTCTGATCATCTTAAAAAACTGTCAGCATATTAAGTTGAACTCTGTATAATAATAGGCTTAGGCCCACTTGCGCCAAATGCTGGGTTAAATTGCGTAACCCCATCTTTAGTAGCACCGACCTAAAGATTGAACGAGTGTTATCGAAGATTGTCTTGCGCCAATGAAAACTAGTTCATAGTTAACTAACCTGACAGTTCTCTGTTTTTCGCTGGCAACATCCTAAATGACCATAGAGTTTATGTAATCCGCAAAATATGAAAAGTGAATCATGAATGAACATAATATATGCACGTCTCTTTCACACTGCATCTCTTTGTATTTGTCTGTCTCATTTGTTTTATTTTGGCAATGAAATTTCGTTTTCATCGTTCATTCATGTTATCAAAGAGCATGTAACACACTACGTTAGGAGTCGGGACTTCCATACTAAAAACTGGTCGTGACCGATTATCCAGAATGTATGAAACGTGTGCAACCGTTCAGAGGAATTAAATGGCGCGGTGCACGTTTCATACCATTTTTTTTTTTGTTAGAGTGTTGTGCGAGCCTACATCAAAACTGTAAAAACAGCTGTTGCCTCAATTTTGACATTTAGCACGTAGTTTAGTGACTTAAACCTACCACATCGGGGGTTTAAATATAACACAAGTTTAGCCCCTCAAACAGGATGGTGCAAGACATAATTATAATTTAATTCCGAATTAGCGTCTAGTTCTGAGTTAATAACGATAACCCTGCTAGGCGCAAGCGGGCCTTAGAATTTTATGTGTTCCTAATCCTATACCTAAAGCAAATAGTCTGCCCTCGTAAGGAGTCCTACCTAAAGGGCTAAAGCAAAGAAGAAAAGGAGATTTCCATTTTTGACCAAATTACAGTTAATTAGGTAATAGGTTTCACCGTTTTCACCCCAAAAGGCAATTACGGTCGTGAGTTTATGTTATGTACACACGGCGGCACATCAAGCTATACAAAACCAACATAAGCTGGCCGCGCGACGTTATACGTTACTCGACCTACGCGCGGCCAGCTTATTTTGGTTTTGTATAGCTTGATGTGTCGCCGTGCGTACGTGTATACATAACTTACATGTAGATAAGGTAGGTAAGTTTCGCATAAGTTTGTACTCGATACGAATCAGCATAGAATACTCTACTCTTTCTGTTCTTGAAACATTGCATATAATTTTGTAAACAACATTTTAATGGTTATTTGATGTGCAAAACTGAAATAAGTTATTGTGCCTGGTTTTTGTTATATCTACCTACCTACCTACCTACTTAGTCAATACGTAATTCTTCGCAAATATTTGCATAAATTGCATACCAACTGAAAATTAACACCTAAAATCTGACTCAGCATTTAAACTGTTTTCTTTTCACCGTTACAACATTTAATCAGCTTAAAAATTTGGGTTTTATGTTAATAAAATTATACCTTACGCCAATGTATTAAAGTCGAACTTACCTTAAAATGTTTAATTTAATTTATAAAACAAACTTATACAATTGCACTTGCTGGTAATTTATTCACGACCTCAACCATCGATGGACGTGTGGTGACTGACTCGAGACTCATCAATTTGTCTGTCCAAGCTCCAAGCAGTCTAGCCAAGCCACGGACCGCGGTAACCGGCGCGGCGCATTATCCATTCGGGATTATTTTGGCTAAGCTATGCACTACTTTAAGCTTCGGCCAAACCTGGGCGTCTACGACACTGGACGCCAAGAGGGAGCGTCTGCGACGACGCGAAACTAGGCCTCCAAACCTGCGCGACTGCAGCGCGAACCACAATCTTCATTTGAAGTAACATTTCTTTAACTATTGTTATGGTTATGGTATTCAACATCGGAGTCTAACTAAATTTAACATTTAGAGTAATTAAGAAAATTTTTTTGTTTTTGGTTTAAAAAAATCGACCAAAACTAAAAAAAATACTAACAAAATTTAAATCTACCGAAAACTACAAAACAAAGTGTATTAAAAACAACCAAAAACAACAAAGCCCAGACACCAAAAAGTACCAAAAACGACAAAAGGAACCAAAACATGTTTAAAATGCATTCCTTTCATTAAAACTGGTATTTATTCTATAATAGAAGGTTAGAATTCTCATTCCATTATACCGAAAATAGAATATGTATGTTATGTTATACCTACACACGACACGTCTGATCACTAGTCGCATGCGTCCCGCTCCGCGCGCCGACGGCGACGCGATCGTCCCGCGTCTTTGACTACTTATATGGGGACTAGTTACGCGTGTAATTCTACTAACAAACATTTCTGCCACGTTTTGCGGGGGGCGAGATGACATGAAATCCGCAACTTTGGATTTTATTCCCATAACTTTAAATTCTAATTTTGAATGTTAAAAATCATGAAAAATAGTCTCGCGTGAACCCCAAACGTTCTAAGTTCGAAATGTTTGTTTCGCAATGATAGGCTGTCTCGTTTAGTGATAAGGTATAAAATTGAATGTAAATGCACATGATTAATTGATCTCATACCGTGGCAGAGGGGAAATGCTACCGCAAGGCTAGTCCTTATAATAAATAGTCAAAAGTCCTGCGTCGTGGTCGCGTAGGTGTGCACGCTGCACGACGCCATAAGATAACATGGGCATTGGGCAGCGACCGCCGCGCGGCAGACGCTCCCGCTTCGCAGTCGCTTTGGTCACTCAGGTTTGGCCGAAGCTTTACACGGGAAATACCTACTTTTATAATCTGTAACTAAACCCAAACAGTACTTTTAGCTACTATAACTATAAAGCGAAAACGTTGTCACCCATCTCACTCTTCACTGTAAGACAGTTTCATCTTCATCACAACCATTGATCAGTCCGTCTTCGGACATAGGCCTCCGCCATATTTCTCCCTGACGTTCTGTCCCTCGGCCTCTGCATCCAGTTGGGACCCGCGTGTCTTCTAATGTCATTGACCCATATTTCTGGTAGGCGGCCTCTCTCTACCCCGCGTGGTTTCTCTAGGCATCAGTTCAGTATCCATACTAGTCTAGGAAAAATATGGTTTGAGATTGCATTAAATACACTTCAGTAAATGGTGTTTGAACAAATATTACTGTTAGTTCATTCATAACACTTTTGTCGAGATTTCGTGGTTATATAGGCTGGGGACCCTGAGAAATACCTTAAAATCGATATAAATGTACAAAGGGCAAGATTATTTCTGAAGATATTTCTTCTGACATACCAGCAAAGGAGACAGTTAACTATCAGAAGACAAATTTAATGTATACAAAGAAACAGTTAATAATTTAGTTTTGAGGTTATAATTTTGGAATACTTACAAAATATTAAATATCTACCCAAATTTACTATCTAACAAAATTAGGTGAAACTATTTTAAGGGGATGATCAGACCATCAAACTGAACAACTTTCTCTATCGGACTGATATTGAAATCGGGAAAAAAAAATCAGCTGTTCCATACAAACCTACTCGACCTAAATGTATGGGACAGCAGATTTTTTTTGCGATTTCAATATTGGTCCCATAGAGAAAGTTGTTCAGTTTGATGGTCTGATCATCCCTTTAAAATAGTTTCACCTAATTTTGTTAGACCTTATATTTACCGGGGATTACTATAGTTATAAGTAAAACGTATTAAGGCGGTTGCAGAGGGGTTCATTTTATACAAAACGTTGACGCACAATACGCGTAAACGGTAGTAATATATATAACTTTTTATATATGGAAAAATAGTTTGGAATATATAGATGCCGCGTAACGAATAACATTTTCAATTTATATAATAATTACGAAGATATAAAGCTTTGAAGTTTTTCATACAACATTTTAAAAGCTTTATATCTTCGTAATTATATTATAAATTGCAAATGTTATTCGTTACGCGGCATCTAGATTTTCTAAACTATTTTTCCACATATAAATTATTACTTTTATTAATTTCGTCTACGCGTATTGTGCGTCAAACGTTTGTATGGACTGAAACCACCTTAAATGAAGCCGTCCTTTACAAAATCACCAGTTTCCCATTTTTTTGTTCATACCTAAACTTAATGTTTTGTAAATGTCTTAATTATTCAATAATGCACAATAAAAAATCTGGGATTATTGACAATTTATGTTTTTCAGATATGTATCTACTATAATCCATATTATCACCTAGAGTGCAATTAATGCAACCTACTCCATACAAAAATCCCTAGATTTCCCCGACTATACGTGCAACGCGGCCTACCCATCTCCACTGCCGGCGTTCTATAGTGGCTACCACATCCACGACGTTTATATTTCGCCGAATCCACTCGTGAAGATTAGACGAGAGAAGTTAGTATAGTACCGACTTAAGTATTTCTTACTCGTGTTTGTCTCTATTCTGTCTTAATATATTTCAATTTCAAATTCAAATACATAGGGTCGCGTCTTTGTTTTCGAAATAGATGTCAAATAAATTAGCTTCCACCAAATTACAAATAGGTAACCTACCGAACCTACCTAGTTACCTACTTACATAAAAGTTAATTATTACTTATCGATCGATGATAGAATTGATTGGTGGTCGATAATTTACACAATAGCATTTTATTATACTACATCAGCAGAACGGCTAGCATGCCACCCGCGAAAAAGCGTTTAATCTAGAAAAACGTCATGCGCGCTCTTTCTGGCATAAGCAAAATAATAAAGATGGAGGCACATCTCGATTTTTATGCGAGGTTTACAGGGCTAGAATGTCACGCACGGCAAAACGACAAAACCGTCATGCGCATGCATAATTATTCAAAGGGCACGTCTCGATTTGTCTTTTTTTCGGGGGTGGCATGCTATACTCACTCATTGGTATAAACTTAAATGCATTACAAACTAATGGGGATGCTTCAAATCGCGACAAAAATCATGTGATGGAAAAACTTATTGCCATCTCGTATCTGAGGTTCGCTATCATTCGGAGTTCCGGACCCTGGCGGCCTAGGCCTGCAGCCCTGAACAGTGAGGTGGTGTTGAACCATTCACATAGGTTTCTAAGCCAGGAAGTCCTTCTTCTATCTACCAGACGTTATCTTTAATGTGGTTCCAAATAAGAAAAGGGCGTAAGGTGCTATTTTTAATTTCTAAAACCCGATCACTTTTTGTTATTTTCGTATAGGACGAATCAAGGTGTAAAATTCAAAAAGAGTTTCAAATGTTCATTTAACTGTGACAAAAACTCATATATTTGGGTTGAGTAGCCCAAAATACACACGACCCGATGAAAACGGGTCACCAATCACCACGGGTCACCAACAACATAAACTTTATTTAATATCTCGGAAACTAAGAATGATATCTTATTCAAATAAAAAATATTTCATATACAATTTAATACTACTACTTAAATTTATAAAATGTCTGGTTACTATAAAGTATAAAATATACAGAGTGGAAAAAAAAGGCCGTGGTTGGAGGGAAAGTACCCTTAATATTTATGATGGCAAATTTTACTGAAAGGAAACATTCCTTTATTTTCAAATTTAATTAAAACTGCATTTAAAGATTTTTGAAAAATCATCTGCTTGAGCCGGGAATCGAACTGGTGAAATGTGAAAAAAAAACATCCTGTATTTTATGACACCAACCGAAAGAGTCATTCATAAGGATCAATTTCTTTTAAACAACATAGTATCTTAAATTAAAGAAAGACCAAGAAAAAATGATTTTTTTATTGTTAAACTTACTATCTAAAGAAAAACGTATGACTCATACTTTAAAGTATTTTCTTTAGATAGTGAGTGAGTTTAACAATGAAAAAAATCATTTTTTCTTGGTCTTTCTTTAATTTAAGATACCTAAAACCTAACTATGATAAATTTCTACCCATTGATAAATAAATAGTACCTACGTATTAAGTATAACCATAATTCTCTTCTCATCTTTTGTGTTGTGCCAATACGTATTGAAATTGTGAAAGATACAGTCATGTGCGAAAGTGTTAATAAATACTATTGGTAATTTTATGTAGGTGAGAGAAATTATATTGATAGGTATTTCAAAACATTTTGTATTATGATATTAATAAAAATGTGATAATTTATACAGGGTGTTACTGTTACTGAGATATGGCGATGGCGGATAGAGGAGATCATTTAGATAAGAACCTATGAGATTCGCGAACCTAAAACACTGGATGACGGATTGGCACCGCCTGCCGGCGTCAGAGAGCTGGTTGTCTGGCCAGAGATAACCTAGAAAATAACTTAAGGGCAGGTTATCCCAGTGCAAGCGTCTCTTTCTTACAAGCATACGTTTGCAATTAGCCATCCCACTTTAATTGAAAGCAAGATCACAGGATCTTTTATATAATTTGATATTTAAAAATATTAAAACATTTATTTAAAAAAGTAATCGTTAAATATTCTTTGATATGTTATTACCTATTTTTACATGTGATTATTGTTACTTAAAACCTGATAATCTTCAAGTAAAACAAGAAAAACAATCAAAAACATCCTATCTTTGTGATTTTTTTTTATCGAGGCAAGTTACAAGTATCGTGTTTTGAACCGTTGAATAATCAAGAAAGTATATTAAACTAAAACATATATTTATTGCGAATCATAAAAACGAATATTACTATGTTTACAGCTTTATCAAAAACAGGTGGTTCGGGATATCCTGGCCTTAACCGACGGAAAATAGGTATAACAGGTATGCGGAGCTGGCTGCCACTCTGTCAACTTCAAATATGGAAGAAGAACTTGAAGAAGAAAGAGATGCCTTCCTCTCTTTATGAGTAGGTAGAGGTATTGGTAGGTTTATGGGTTCATCAAAGGTTTAAAACTGTTATTCAGAACTATATCTTTTTATTTTCCAAAAAAATAGTAATAATGATTTAATGATAATGAGTAGATAACCTTTTTTAATTACTTTCTACTTTCTCGAATTAAATTCACTTTTCTATCCCACAGTACGTAAACAAACGTCTCTTTAGAGTAGTGTGCGATCATGCACGCCCGTAGCTCATTCCATTTCATACAGTGTTTTGAGAAAACGCAAACACTTCGGTCAAAGCGAGAAAGCGAGCTTTTGTGTGCTTAAGCGATCTCTTCACGGGTTGACGGATTTCCTGGATTATATCTATCCGTACATTTAACCAAAGGCTTTGCTACAATCGGTATCATTATGGAGCGCTCAAATCTGGACGACTGCGACGTGGAACGCGAGACGCGAAGCGGGAGCGTCTACGACCATGCTATGTTATCTTAGTACAAACTAAGTGGAACGCTGATTTTCCATGGACAGCGTCCGCCATCTATCGGTGATGTATCGAAGCACTATGTGTTGCACTAGGGTTCATATAGGAGTAACAGCGCACTACACCTCACGCGCTGCGCTATAGTAGTGAGAGATTTCGCCCATATCAATCACTGTCCTGTTGGTCTAGCGGTCTAGGCAACCGGCTTACGATCCGGGTAACTAAGGTTCGATCCTCGTGTCGGCCGATGGTCTTTTTCAATTTATTTCATAATGTGGGGCTCCCTAGTGCTAATAAGCGGCAACGCAATTAGGACGTCCTAAAATTCAAGGCGAGTTACCTATCTATATCCAATATACATATTAATCTATGTCTACGACGACGACGCGAAACTCGGCCTCCAAACCTGCGTGACTGCGACGCGAGACGCGAACTTCATTTGTTGATGAATAGTCATTGAAGCTACACTTCTTTAACTATTGTTGTGGTTATGTCATTTTTGTTTTAACATCGGAGTCTAACTAAATTGAGTACTTTGGTACTCTTCTGTGGTAGTTTTTATTCCTTTTTTAAAGTTTCTAGAAATTATCTAATTCCTTTGTTTTTGTTAGTTTTTAAGTTTTTATTGTTGTTGCTACAAAAATCTACCAGAAATTACCAAAAACCACCGAAATTACAAAAAATTTCAAAAATCTACTAAAAGGAACAGAAAACATCCAATATCTAGGAAAAACTACCAAAAACGACTCAAATCTATCAAAAAGAACCAAAAACTACCAACAAGAACCGAATTGTACTGGAATTTAAAATCTGTATTGTATTTTGTTACGAGACGAGAGCGTAACATTATACGCGTCTGACCACTCCCGCGTCGTGGTCGCGCAGTCGCTTTGTTCGTACAGGTTTGAGCGCTCCTTTATCATCAGCATACACAATATAGGTCCCACTACAGGGCACAGGCCTACCCTTAGGAAGGATGTAGATATGGGGCATCAGTCCATCTCGCGATTCACGCGTGCACAAAGCGAATTCGTTTGGGTGATATGATACAAAGGGTGAAATTGATAGTGAAGATGTGTGTTGTAGAGTTTCTGGCCTCATCCTCTCTCAACGGAACACCTTCCGACGCGGTGGTAGAGTCAAAAAATGACGTCAAAAAGCTATCTATGTGATATTATTTTAAATAAAAAATTTTTGAATTTTGAATTTTATCAAACTGAACAACTTTTACTATGGGAGCAAACCGATAGGAGCAAAAAAAAAATCTGATGTTGCATACGTCTACATTTGAGTCGAGTAGGCATTGCAGTTTAGTATGGAACAGCTGATTTTTATTTAGCTCCGATGGGTTTGCTCCTATCGTAAAAGTTGTTCAGTTGGATGGGTAGACTCATTTCACCCTGTATAGACTTCACATACCTACCTACGCATGAGAATTTCTTTTTCAGCGTATCGTATGCAGGTTTCACGATGTTTTCCTTCACCGTTTGAGAGCAGTCGTATTACGTAGGTACATATTATCTAAACATAAGACAGAAAAGCTCAGTACATAAAAAATTGATATTTCAAAATGTTTAGTTGGTATATAAGGTCTAACAAAATTAGGTGAAACTATTTTAAGGGGATGATCGGACCATCAAACTGAACAACTTTCTCTATGGGACCAATATCGAAATCTTTAATGATCAGATCATCAAACTGAGCAACTTTTTCTATGAGACCAATATCGAAATCACTAAAAAAAATCTGCTGTCTCATACATTTGAGAAGAGTTATGTTTGCAGTTTTGTATGGGACAGCTGATTTTTTTTAGTGATTTCGATATTGGTCTCATAGAAAAAGTTGCTCAGTTTGATGATCTGATCATCCCCTTAAAATAGTTTCACCTAATTTTGTTAGACCTTATATTATACCATGAGTTGGTAAGAAGTTTATATGTAGAAACGTTCTTCGGTTTGTTAAGTACGCGCAAGGTACGCGCATAGAAATATTAAGAGACTATGTGAAATAAATTGTTTTTCGACATGGGCCCTTAACTTACTAAGAGTACCTACGTCTCTTTATAGGAAAATTTCCCATTTTCACAATGTAGTGTACAACAGGCGCTTATGCCATAAAACAATAATGGCAATGCTATGAAACAAAGTAGTCAACTATATTTTACTCACTTACGGTCCTACGGAAAGTGTGATTTTCTATAGAAACTTGACCGTTATTATTAGACATTGTAAATTGAACCATAAGTCTGAAACGTGTGGTTGAAAGCAAAGGTCATTGTATAATGGTCGATTTAAAGTTTACAGTATAGGAAATTTTCCTTTGACGGATGAGCGCACTCAAAAAGTGACACTTTCTCAAATAGTACAGTTGTGAACAAAAATGGAATGTTGAAATATTTTTCTGCTTTGCGCCAAGGTTTTGCGTAAACCGCGCACCTCCATTATCGACGGCGCGATAGCTCAGTTGGTTGTGGACCTGCCTGCTGATCTGAGGGTCGCCAGTTCGAATTCCGCAAGGGGCAGATATTTATTATATAGGGTCCTTCTTATTATGCTGACACTTTTTTAAGGGGATGATCAGACCGTCAAACTAAACAGCTTTCTCAATGGCACCAACATCGAAATCGCAATAAAAAATCTGCTCTTCCATACAAAACTGCAAACCTACTCGTGCCAAATCTTTGGCTATTTATTATAAGGACTAGCCTTGCGGTAGCATTTCCCCTCTGCCACGGTATAAGATCAATTAATCATGTGCATTTATTTATTTATTTATTAGGTCAGCCTACAGCTATTACATCTGACACAATTTTAAGTACATTACACAGTGATCTTAGGCTAAGATGTATAACTAATTACAGGCAAACACAGCATGCAATGTAACTAGGGTTAACTATAAGATTTAAGTAGTTATATAAAATAAATGAGCCTTTTCAAAAAAGTAATAACGAAGAGATTTTACAGTATAACAAAACAAAGCAACTTACTAGAAACATTACGTAGGTAGGAAGGTAAAATTTCGAATTTTACATTCAATTGTATACCTTATCCCTAAACGAGACAGCCTATAATTGCGAAACAATAACTTCGAACTTAGAACGTTTGGGGTTCACGCGAGACTACTTTTCATGATTTTGACGTTCAAAATTAGAATCTTAAGTTATGGGAATAAAATCCAAAGTTGCGGATTTCATGTTACCTCGCCTCCCGCAAAAATGGCAGAAATGTTTGTTAGTAGAATTACACGCGTAACTAGTCCCTATATAAGTAGTCAAAGTGCCAAATGTATGGGAATGGGACCGCTGATTTTTTTTTCGCGATTTCAATGTTGGTTCCTTAGAAAAAGTTGCTCAGTTTGATGGTCTGATCTTCCCCTTAAAAAAGTGTCAGCATATTAAGAAGGACCTTGTATTATACAGGGTGTAAGAAAGATTTTAATTAACCTTTAAAGTTTATACCACATATTTTACCCGTCAAACTGATTAACTTTTACTATGGGAGCAAAACTATCAGACCAAAAAAAATCTGCTGTTCCATATAATTATGTTTGAGTCGAGTCCTGCCCTCCACATGGCCAGGCTTAGCCTAGTGTTACCGTTAAATTGTAGTAATATTTTCTGTCACGCTTCTTATTAAGAGGGCGAGAGGTTATTGGTGAGGGCAGGGAGTGTCCGTACTGTATGCAGTACCATAAATAGTGTACTGTACAAAGTGAAAAAAAATATTTAAAAAAAAACCACAACCATCGAGATTTTACTTAAACACCCAAAAACTGGCAGCAACAAAAATCCACAGTGACAAACAAACAACAATAAAAATTCTGACGTCTCATACAAAATGCGAAATTCATGTTGTCAAATCAAAACTAATATTTAATTAATAAAAACAATCGTTCCTTGTTGTGTTATCAAAATGGCAGGCAATAGTTTTGGCGCTCCAATACCATTGACTGAGATAGAATCTGTTTTAGCCTGGGTGGATACTTTCAAACTTTCTAGGCCAACTAAAAAAATCAACAGGGACTTCTCTGATGGTGGTAAGCATGTGCCAATTTATCTGTGTAGACACGGACTTATGGAAAAGAAAATAAGGTATAGAATAACTAAGAGCATTAACAAAGATTTTATTTGGTCTTCGCTGCGCTCCCAAAAATAATCTTTGAGTAGGTATAAGGTTTATTTTGCAATGTTCTTGCGGGCGATAGCTGATATGCCATAAGCCATTCATAAAAACACAATTTTTCTGTTTCTTCATTTAGCTCGTTGAACTATTTAGCACTTTATTTTGCCTTTTTTTTTTTATTTCGTCGAGTGGCGAGTAACCTTGCCTGCCGTGCAGGAGGCGATGGTTCGATCCCCATCCCCACCGACTGGTACCAATGAGTTTTTCTGAATTTATGTACGATTTGTAACATCACTGGCTTTTCGGTGAAGGAAAACATCGTGAGGAAACCCGTGTGCTTCAATTTCGAGGCATGTATTGTAGCCACTGTCCATTACAAAGTGGCGACGGGCTCACTCCCTGTCACACTGGACAGATTTTCGGTAATGTTCTGAGGTTTCAGAATATCTCTGACTGGGAATATAGTCGTGAGCATATGCTCTGCTATGCTATTTTGCCCAAACCACCTATAACCAGCACACTGTCTAGGGCAGAACTGGCAGGAACGCCATGGTGGTGCGAAAACAGTTTCGGGTGGAATGGTAGCGATAAACTAGATACCCAGGTATTCTTTCTTATACTGTAGTAGATGGTTCTGACACTCGCCGACCTCGGTAGCGATTCGATTCTGGCACTCGGCGGCCGGCCACTGACTGCCGCGGCATACTCGCTGCGCTCGCTTGGCTCGTAGTTCGTGCGATGTGATTAAAAGAAATCTAACATGCTCTTCACTTCGATCCTCGCTCACCTAACCGACTAAGTCTGATCTGTGGTCCGAAACCGTGTTTATTTAAATAAAAAAATTGAGTTCGCTCCTCTCTTTTCTCCTCCCTCGATTAAGGTAGCACGTTTCTAAAAATGCAACCCTGGGAAGTGGGGAGCTATGTACACACTACAAACCATCATCCTATACGTGAGTTTAGTAACTCAATAACCCTCATGAATTTTTGTTGGATCGTCCCAATTCGCAATAATAAGTCAAATAGATATTAACCCTGCACTTAAGAGCACGACTGTCTTTACGATCAACTTGTCTTGGAGTGCTAAGTGGAGAAACAATTTGTGTGTTTTTACATTCATTAGGCACTAGTTGGTAGACGTAGTGCGCTGCCCGCTGGACAGACGACCTAAAAAAAGTAGCGGGGAGCGACTAGATGAGGAAGGCCGAGGACAGAGTTTTGTGGCGCCTTGGGAGAGGCCTATGTTCAGCAGTGGACGATGATAGGCTGATGATGAGGCACTAGTTGGCGTAGAGGAGCTTATGTGTTGGAAATGATCACCGAAATTAAGCAAGATCAGGTCCGGTCAGTCTTTAGATGGGTGGCAGCTGTTTAGTTTTACCTATTTCATATAGAGCATTCCGGAGCAGGATGGACAGGACAGGACACTCAATAATTTGGGTCCGGTTTCAAACCCAAGACGACACGACATGAATGTACACCAACTTATGTACCTACCTTGAATGTGTGTCGGAGATCCAAATAAATAATTTTTCTTTCTTTACCTACGTTATACCGACTGATATCAAACGCTGAAGGAAAACATAAACAACGCTAACGAAGAAATTCTGATGCGTATATATGTATAGTCCACCAATCCGTTGGGCACGCGTGGTGTGGTGGACTGGTGTCCATGCACCCTCCCTGAGGTGCCTGTGCCCTACAGTGAGAACGTAGGTATACACCACGAGGTCCACAAAGAAATATTTTGGACCTCCCATAGAAAATCGAAATCCATCGGCTGATCCGAACTTTGTATGAAAAAGGTACAAAAAAATCTCGATTTTCGGCTTATATTCCTTAGAGAAAGTAGTTTAGTTGCATGGTCTGAATACAACCTTAAAGTTATGTCAGTAATTAGTGGTGTATTTGTAAAGATTATAGAGATGGATGATTCATCCATTCCTTAAATTCAGTTTTGTGATTGTTTTTATTGTTCTTTACAGTACTCCTACCGGAAATTATCATATTCTCCTTTTTCACAGTTCTCTTAGCAGAAATCCTTTGCGTCCACTACCCGAAGCTGGTGGAGATGCACAACTATCCACCGAGAAACAGTCACGCACTCAAGTTGAACAACTGGATGACTCTTAACAGGAAGGTTCTGAAGAAGCTGAAGCTGAACTTGTGTTGCAACACCATGGAGCAGCTAGCGAACTGCGCTCCAGGAATGATCGAACGAGTTTTAGTTATGGGTGAGGTTTAAAGGTCAATTCCTACTGAAAGACAGCCAGCTTGCGGCATTTTAGCATATTGATCTTTATCTGCAGTTCAAAGAAATGATTTTTTCCTAGGATGGGGCCAGGCAGGTCCATGTTTAGAGCGTTGGAATATGTACCTATGCAATAATTAATCATCATCATCATATCAGCCGATAGACGTCCACTGCTGGATATAGGCCTCCCCAAAAAGGGCGGATTTGTCATAATCGCCACGCTTGGCAGGCGGGTTGGCGATTGCAGTTGGATTAAATGCGTGTACTCACACTCAGAGAATGCTGCTGCCCATCCTCCGGTAGATCCCTTAATCGCCATTTACGATACCAACGGGAGGAAATAGGATGGTGCTATTCTTAGCCACACGGACTAATAATTAATAGGTATCAATAAAATATGAAATACCTATTTACCTCAATATGTATCTATAAACTGGAGCGAGCGAAGCGACCTCCAAATTTTACTAAAACATGCATAGGTCATTATGATATGCTCCAAAACCTGGAGCGAGCGAAGAGAGCCATAGATTTTACTGCAATATGATTAGGTAGTCGCCATAAACTTGCCCGGATGCCTCCGGACGCCCTTAAAACTAGGATAAATCCGGGGAAACCTGGGTGGCAGCCGTTGCTTCCGGCAGTTCGTTGTGGGTCATAGCCCAGGTTTATCCCGAGCTGGAATTATGATGACGAAGGTCCAAATGTAATTTCCAATAATATGGACAAATGGCATAATTTCCCTCTCATTATGCTGGCCATACACCATGCTTCCTATCGTCCAATCGGCATGACGCTGCAGGCTTGGTCCAATCCGGGGTTCGTCCATATACACGACACACGATCAGATTAAACTGTCCAATCGGCAGCAACGTTCAGTTGAAGCCATTGCGTCACCAGATGACGATGTTTTAGCCGTTTTGGGGATTTTTCTCGTAATAAGGAAAAAAAAGATCAAGCAAAGTGGTGCAAACAGCGGTTAATGAAAAGAAATCAGTTTAATCATACAAATTTATTAAAAGAATTGTGGATTAAGCCAAAAGATTATCGTAATTATTTACGACGAGACGACTACCATCAACCAAAATCTTGACTCTACTGAACTGACGATCGCCGACCACCATACACGCTCCAAATCGACATGATTCAATCGGCATGAACAAGCCAAAAGAATTGAAATTGGATTGTGCCGTCAAGTATAACTGTCATGCCAATCCACGACCACATACGGTCAGTTCAAACTGATCCAATCGGCAGCGTCATGCCGATTGGACGATAGGAAGCATGGTGTATGGCCTACATTAAGAGAGGCCTACTGTATCCCAGCAGTGGACTATACAGTAGCTAATGATGATGTAATTGCAGTCCGCGATAAGATCCGTCGAGACGAGGAGCTCAACAAATGCACGCGGGACACCGAACAGAACGTCTCCAGTGGTGGCAGTTACTACGAGGCTTGTGATGTCGACGGTAATGGTAACTCACCCGAATTGCTGTTGCATATTAGTGCCATCCTGTTAGGTAGGTCCACCTTCGGGAAAGAAATCAACCGTCGAATCCAACTCGAAATCAAAATTTTTTGTCGAATACAAAATTTTTAAAAGCTTTATATCTTCGTAATTATATTATAAATTGCAAATGTTATTTGTGACGCGGCAACTAGATTTTCTAAACTATTTTTCCATATATAAAATATTACTTTTATTAATTCCGTCTACGCGTATTATGCGTCAAACCTTTGTATGGACTGAAACCACCGTAATAAATCTTATACTAATTTACGTCACAGCATTTTAACAAGTGAAGAATGAATGTTGTAGGCAAGTAATTTAGTTTACCTACTTTCCTACGCCATACTTTCCGAGGAGTGTTTTGACGCTGTGGTGCAAACGAGAGAAGAAAATCTATGCATATTTTTTTTTTAATTTTGAACGGAAAACAAGGACAAAGGTTACAAGGGCGTAACCTTTTTTTTAATCTTGCCATCTTAAAGCAAGCAAGGTGTTCTACCCAGGGCTTAAAACCGGTAGCAAAAGTGCAGGTTCTGCACCGGTACTTAGCGATTTCGATGTTGGCTGCATACCTAGTGAAAGTTATTCAGTTTGATGGTCTGAAGTGCCTTGTTTGTAACGCATTTAATTTGCGTCTAGATATTGCTAAAACCTGAAGTGGTTTCTGTTTGGCTACTGCTTACAAGGTGAACCGACGACCAGGTGAAGGCGGCGGGAACACGTTGGATGAGGGCAGTGCAGGACCGGTCGTTGTGGGGATCCTTGAGGCCTTTCATAACATGCCAACGTCCCAATGAGTTTTACTAACTTTAGTACGTAATACCGCTCAATTTTCTATAAGACAAGCTCCCTCACTAAATATCTTTAAAAGACTGCTCAAAAATTACTATCTTTCGCTTTGACTTTCGCTACTGTTTTGTACTTTACGCTGACAATTTTTCCAAAGTAAATTATTGTAATTAATATAGTACCTATATAATTGTATTGTTATATTCAAGTATGTATGTATTTATGTATATGTATATTTAAACTCTGTTTAGATTATAATATTATGTATCAACTAGTACACCGCCTTAGCATTTATCTCTTTAAAGACTTCCTCCATCCACTGGTTGTCTGGAAGAAATCACTTTTAGTAGTACATTGTGTGTGTAAGTAACAGTACAACAGTGTACAACAGTAGTGTACCCATGATACTGAACAACTTTCCCTATGAAACCTATAGAAAATTCTCAGAAAACCAGAAAAGTTTTTACAGTTTCCATACTAAATGCAATCAGCAGATCGAAAGTTTGTACGCACGGCGACACATCAAGCTATACAAAACCAACATAACCTGGACGCGTGATGTTATACGTCACTCGACCTACGCGCGGCCAGCTTATGTTGGTTTTGTATAGCTTGATGTGTCGCCGTGTGTACACAGATTACTATAATCTATATATAACTGTCGAAGTCGCTATAGCCGAACACGGCGAGGAGGACTATTGGTACCTACTTACTATAATTACTACCGTAAAGTTAAAAAATTAACAGTTTCCTATACGTTTCTTAGGGAAAGTTGTTCAGCATAATGGATACAATCACCCCTGAAAGTAATGCAACTGTTTACCTTAACATCCTGTAGATAGGATCTTGCTTAATACGTCCAAAAACAGTGACGTTCATAATTACAATACAAAAAATAAAAATAAATTAGTATCCCCACATTTTCGACTCAGTAAGGTCAACACATCTTTCATGGGGCACTGTATACGCTATTATAATAAGATACCAGAGGATATTCTAAACTTGCCAGACAAAAAGTTAAGTCGCATGTTAAACAAACTCTCTGTAAAAAAGGCTACTATAAACTCGATGACTATTTGAATGACCAAAATGTCTGGTCTTGACAATGTTACTCTATGTAATGCAATATTGTATTTTAATTTTACTTTGTATATTTTGTTTTGTTTAAAAGATGTGTGTTGTAGAGTTTCTGGCCGCATCTTCTCTCAACGAAACACCTTCCGACGCGGTGGTAGACTCAAAAAATGACGTCAAAAAGCTATCAATGTGATATTATTTTGAATAAAAAATTTTTGAATTTTTGTCGCTGTACAACGTCCTCTATGGGACCAACATCGAAATCCCGAAAAAATATGTAATCAGCTGTCCTATACATTTGTATCAAGTAGGTTTGCAATGAAAATGTATCCTTATTTTAATCAAATATGACTTTTCACGACCACGATAATCTATCCATTGTAACAACGACATTATGATCAGGGCAAGGAGTAGCTAACTTTTTACGAAGTCACTCAATTACTGCTAATGCTTTCCCGTTCTCAGAGCACGTGCTGGTTGTGCCGGTTAAGATGAGGGTCAACGGCGTGCTGGAGACGATCCAGCAGAAGGTGATCAGACATGACTCGTACATCACCCTGAAGGAGGAATTCAAGGATGTCAAGGATACCGCCGAACTTCTCAGACAGAGGGTTACTGCTTTGCATTTTGCTAGTTCTGCACGCGGATTCATCATCATCGTCATATCAGCTAATAGACGTTCACTCCACTGCTGGACAAAGACTTCCCCCAAGGATCGCCACAACTCGCGGTCCTGCGCTGCCCTCATCCAACGGGTTCCCGCCGCATTCACCAGGTCGTTGGTCCATCTTAGTGGTGGCCTACCCACGCTGCACTTTCCGGTACGCGGTCGTCACTGGAGAACTCTCATTGCCACTTTAGGACATTATTTCGTTCGTCATTTTTGAACAATGCAGCCGTACAGTTTTATACTTTTTGACTGATATTATTTAAATAATAAATGTGCCACATCATATTCATCATCATCATAACATACGTCCCGTCTTGCAGGGCATGGTCTACCCTCAAGGAGGTAATGGGCGTTAGTCCACCACGCATGCCCAATGCGCAAGCACGTATCCAGACTTTAGGTTCGGGAGGGACATTCATTTTTACAACGAACAACGATGAAAAAAATTATAGCTGTAATCACAATTCCATACAAATATTAAGATTTTAGGGGTTGGGGGGGGGGGGGGGGGGGGGGGGGGGGGGGGGGGGGGGGGGGGGGGGGGGGGGTAAATCCTACCTACCCATGGATACGTGCTTGCCAATGCGTATTGGTAGACTTCACATACGCTATCAAAATTTCTTCTTCAGCATATCATGCGGATTCGAGAGCAGCCGGTTTTATTGCACTCACTGGTACATATAGGTACCTGGCATGTCGTATATCCGGCCCCCCATGGTTGAGTGTCCATACATTATGTACATAGTTCTTATCATTAAGCGTACTTCTCAACAGGTGGAACACCTCGACAGTCTTCTCAAACTGAAAGACGAGAGAATAGAAGAACTACAAAAACAACTAGAAAGAAAGCAATCAAGACGCAGGGAAGTCGATACCACTCAGTCAAACACCAGCTTTCCCCCAATCCCTCCCGACCCAGAACCCGTAGGGGGTCTCATAGACAATGTTATCATAGACAATGTTATCCTAGTAAAACCCTCCTTTAAAATACCATCGACAAAATCAGTACCTATACCTCTAGAGTCAAAATCTATTAAGCCAGACGAATCAAAAATTCCCATCCCATTAACAGATTCTTTATGCAACAAAGTTACTACCAGACCAAGTTTGACTCGGGTAGCAATGCCAGTATTTGAAGATATGGACGTGGATAGGATTAAATCCGACGTTTTTGTTGAGGCAGAGGTTTTGGATGAGAGGGTACATGAAGTAGATGAATTCAAAGACAGTGAACAAGAATACACTGTTGTTACAATAGAAGAAACCATTCAGAAGGAAGTGAAAGATTTGTCTAAGCCTATAGAGGTTATACAAGATATTTTTAATTAGGTGATTGTGAATAGATAAGTAATTTGGTAAACTACATAATGTCCTGAGGTGTTCAGTATTATCAGATTACTATTTATGTATTTATTTATTGAAATATGACAATACAATGTTTAGTAAATTAACAAATATCGACGCACTATAAACCATAACTGGTTTGTCTGATCTACTAAAAAAGCGGGTTTATGAAAATTTTAGGTCTATTATAAAATTGTGTAGGGATATTTCCGTTACGCTTAAGTTCCAAATTCAACAGGGATTTTAATCTTTTTGGACCATTTGTATTGATGTTTTTAATGTTGTTTGTGTACCTGTGTGTCCATGTCCGTGTCCCCAAAATGTTAGGTAGGTTCCAAAATTCCCACAATATCATCAGAATTAGGCATAAGAGCGTTTTCTAATTTCACACACATCGTAATGCAACGTTCCATCTAGCAGCGCTTGGGTGCTGTTAGATAAAAATTACGACAACGAAAGCCTTTTTTTCATGTATGATATAAAATTTTCTAGTCTATACAGTATTTGTAATGTTAACTTAGGATTGAAAGTTGTTATCGTTCATATCTTTTTAATAGTTTTTAATCTTTGTTACTGTCAATTTAGAAATAAAGTTGTATACAAAATTTGCTTTGATTTATTTGTTGTTTAGAGCTCGAGGCACGAACTGTGGCCTATTCGACTGCAAAATTTGGTCACTTCACAACATCCTTCTGGCTCACTAGGACAACTTCCCATTAGGAACATTTCCTAGACGTTCCAAATGGCACCATTTCCTAACGAAATCACAATCCTGATACGGAATTCTGTATGAGTGTCCATAGTTCACCCAGGTGAACTTGTCAGGTGGACCATGGGTAAGGAACGGGTCTAAATGCTATTGAGCTGTAGCTTAGAAAACAGTCAAAGTGACCATAGCTTGTGGCTCATCTATAACTAAACATATTATAGTATAAATATTTAACTATTCTTCGTGTTTTTTACACACGTGATATCCTAGCGAGTTTAAAGAGTGCAACGCGATTACACCTATCGTCCGCAACGACAAAACGAGATCACGATCGATGGCATTGCGGCAGCTTCGTGGTCGTGAAGTTCCTTTAAGTCAGCTACTACGTCACCTCAAAAGTCTTGCGAGATCACGATGGCATTACTGCAGCTTTGAAATCGTGAGATTTCTTCAAGTAAACTGCTACACTTCCTGTGTTTTTAGATCAAGATAGCATTGCCGAAGCTTTAAAATGGTGAGATTTCTTCAAGCAAGTTACTACGTTGCCTCAAAATGCTGCAGCTATAAAGTCGTGAGATTTCTTCAAGTAAGCAGCTACATTTCCTCAAGTGTTGTGAGATCACGACGACATTACTGTTGCTTTAATATGGTGAGATTTCTTCAAGTAATCTGCTTCGTTGCCTCAAAAGTGTTGCGAAATCACGGTGGCATTACTGCAGCTTTGATATCGTGAGATTTCTTCAAGCTGCTACATTTCCTCAAGTGTTGCGAGATCACGATGGCATTGCTGCAGCTTTGAAGTGGTCTTCAAATGAGTATTGCTGCTGCATTGCGTCAAAAGTGTTGCGAATGTCTGGCTATGAAATCGCTTATACATGTGTATGTTTAGGGTTGGGAATTTGCTTGGAATAATTCACATAAGCTGGGGTGCTGTTTGAGAATCTTCTTTATCTGTTGTAGCCGCGCTTTACTAAACTCCAGGTTCGGATCGGTTCTGAAACAAAATGGGTGTAAAAGCATCTTTTGTTACGCTAATATAAAAAAATACCCTCTTGCCTATCTAATGGGTTTTGTTTTGCGTTGTAACATCTTGTTAACTTCGCCGTTGTTAATGTCGCGCCAGTAGCCGTGGCGTGAATAAAAGTATCCCGAATTAAAATGGTGGCCACAGCACGAGTTCCTCATCGTTAATATCTCAGTCTGATGCCCACACGGTATAGAACTATACCTATTACCGATTAGAGAGTGTCACTTGCGTCCACCTGGGTTAGCAATAAACTCCAGGTTAAGTTGGTAACCCATGGTTTTTTTTGCATAGAAACACAACTGAGAAACCTAAACCAGGTTGACGCAAGTGCAGCTAAGAGACCTATCACTATCATCTATCACAAAAGCTATTTTTGGGCGAAAACTATGCGTTGATGTACAGCTGCATGTACCGCAACGACGGCGACTCCACAGCAACTACACCGTAGCTATTTATAAGTACTGGCGTTGAAAGATCTTTGAAATATCGCGGTGATGATGTGGCCGCGATTTCGCAACTATATCGTTCCATCAAAGCCTTTGCTCAAAAATAGCTTGTGTGATAATGGCCCCTTGTCCAACGGGTCAGATTTGAGGTAGGAATCGGACCTCGTAGCGGCTTCCTGTTTTATCAGATTCAGGAGAATATGCATAAAACCGTTACCTCTAAGTTATAAATTCAATCAGAATGTAATATGGTTAAAGAAGTAGATTTGTATAGTTTCGAGCCATATAAGTACACAGGCAGCGTCAGAATTCCACGCGGGCAAAGCCGCGGTCGGGCAGGAAATGGAAGAAGAACCTGAGCAATATCGGCTACGATATAGCCCAAAGAATTGCTAAACTAAAGTGGCGATGAGTGGGGCACATTGCTCGCAGAACCAATGGCCGATAGGGTCAAAGAGTTCTCGGCTGGCTAAGGACAGCGTGGGTAGGATCTCCACAGGGTAGACCAACGACCTGGTGAAGGCGGCAGGAACTCGTTGGATGAGG
Source organism: Agonopterix arenella (assembly GCA_927399405.1). Classification (NCBI taxonomy): domain Eukaryota; kingdom Metazoa; phylum Arthropoda; class Insecta; order Lepidoptera; family Depressariidae; genus Agonopterix; species Agonopterix arenella. Next base: position 12,153,866 of record OV656711.1, on the reverse strand, counting down.
GCAGTGCAAGACCGGTCGTTGGGAATCCTTGGAGGGGAAGCCTACATCCAGCAGTGTACGTCAATCAGCTGATGACAATGGTGATGTGTATAGAATACGTACAAGTCTCGGCTGCTCCTGTCCAGACCCAAGACCTTGAACCTGTCGAATTCAATGAGATCATCGAATAGACAGTCCTTCGCTATTTGTTCCACTTTCTGCTTCACAGGAATCAGGTCTATCACTGCAACAAAATGATACAAAATATTGATGACTGGTCCATCAAACTGAACAACTTTCTCTAAGGGGCCAACATCAAAATCGAGAAAAATAAATCTGCCCCATAAAAATTGTGTCGAGTCGGTGTGTAGCATTGTGGAACAGCTGATTTTTTTCACGATTTATATACAGGGTGTACCAAAACACTCTAGTGATACTTATGGGGGTGCTTCAAACTGAGCAACTTTCACTATGGAGCCAACATCGAAATGTCGAAAAAAAAAACCAGCTTTCCTATACGAGTCGAGTTGGTAGGTACTAGAATTTTGTATGAAACAGCAGTTTTTTTTCGAGATTTCAAAGTTGGTTCCGTTGTTCAGTTTGATGGTCTGAGCACCCCTTTAAGTATAGCCTAGTGTGTTTTGTTACACTCTGTAATGGTCCTATATAGAAAGTTGTTAAGTTCGTTAGTCTGATTATCCTATCCTAAGGGTTGAGCCTCATCTGGCAGCACGGAATTGATTTTTTTCACGCTCTGTCCTTTTCTGTCGCTCAGGAACGTCATTTGCTAGAGCGAGAAAGGTCGCAGCACTGCCGGTGCTGCCGCGTGCTGTCGCGTTCCCGCTATCTTTCTCACTCTTGCAAATGATGTTTTCGAACGACAGAAAGGATGGAGCGTGAAAAAATTCGTTTCCGTGCTCCATGCGAAATGCGTCGCCATAATTTTATACGAGAAATCCACTTACATTTGAACACTTTACCGGTGCTAGAAATAGGAGAAACTTCAGGGTCACGGCAGGTACATGGTGGTAGTGACAGGTACGACAACTCGGATGTCTGCACAGCCACACCCTGCACGCTCGGGGTCCACTCCACCAGGGGGTCTACTGGCTTCTCTTCTCCTCTCTCCCTCTTTTTCTTTTCTTCTATGCGTTTCGTTAGGATTTCCAGTTGCTCTGCATGGAAAGGAATGTTAATAAAGATTGGACGACAGTTATTTATTACGTAGTTCTGATTAAACATAGCATATCATAGCTATATTCCTCGGTAGTCAGAGATATTCTGAAAACGCAGAACATCCACGTTTCACTAGTAGTACCGAAAGACCGAAACTCTGTGAGCCCGTCTGTCGCTACTTATAATTATAATGGATAGTGGGTACAATAGACGCCTTGAAAGTGAGGTGAGGTCGCACATAGGAAGAGGCCAGTCGGAAGACCCGTGCTGCGATTTAAGGATTGCTTCAAGAGGGACCTAACCTCTTTCGGAATCGGCCACGCAAATTGGGAAGAGCTCGCGGAAAATAGAGGAGGGTGGAGAGGGAAGACAAGAGATGGTCGGACTACTCATGACGAGGCCTGGTTCGCACACCTGGCAGAGAAACGTGACAAAAGGCATAATGCTGTCACAATCCCACCTCTGTCCACCGGCGGCGTACGGTTCTATTGTGGAGGCTGTGGACGTGTATGCGGCTCTCGTATAGGACTTTACAGCCATGAGAAAAAGTGCCTCTCCAAAAACACTGCTTAAACCATCTGCAACAGATGTAAAGGCGGACGATGATGAGGTTTCCTCACGATCAAATCATCACTTTCTAGCCCAGTCATTTTACGGAGTTTTGTTAGGACCCCTCCTAACCTGGGGAGTAATTATCAATGGGACTTTTAAACTGTAACCGGAATCATTTAGTGACAAAAAGACTATCTGAAAACATATTTTAAAAAATTCACTACGCAACATAGAAATCAAAATGGTATCTCCCAGAAGGCTTTTAAGTAATTAATATTATTACCAATGCACTCATTTTAATAAGATTTAACAATATCAATTATTTTTGAGCAATAAAATATGTATATTTAAAAAATTAGGTATTCATTAGAAAATACTGATGTATTTTTCAAAGCCTTCTAAGTAGACAAAAATATTAACACCATGTTTGAAGTATGTATAATGGTAAAGCCTTAAAAATGTGTAAAAAAAAGTTTACCATCTGGTTCTTTAGATCGAATTTTAAATTTGGGGCTGTAGCTGACGAATTCTTTTTTTTTAATTTGGTACACTTCTAAGCTCATATTGGCTCTTAAATACTACACCGAAAAAAAAAAACAATTATTAATTAGTCCCGGCTCAAACCGTAAAATGACTGGGCTATTCTGCACAGCCGGCATTTTGATTAAGCCTCATCCGCCTGAATAGTAGACGTTAAAACACCACTTTAACGTCTGCCCCACACATACAGAATTCCGAATCAGAATTAGGATAAAGACGTTGTTGCTGATTCAAGGCCAGGAATTGGAGAGGGCTGTGCTTGGAGTTTCCCTGCGAGATCGAATCAGAAATAAAGAGAACCGCAGAAGAACCAGGATAACTAACTGATATGGCACAAAGAATTCCTAAACTAAAGTGGCAATGGGCGGGACACATTGCTCGTAGAACTGATGGCCGATGGAGTCAGAAGAGTTCTCGAGTGGCGACCGCGTAGGTACCGACGACCTGATGAAGGCAGCGGTAACCCGTTGGATGAGGGCAGTGCAGGACTGGTCGTTGTGACGATCCTTGGGATGTCCAGCAGTTGACGGCCATCGGCTACGATGATGATGATGATAGGATCTGATGCCGTGATTCCGAACGGATTTCTGGAGGGGCAAACCCATACGAAATCGCTACTAATTCCTTCTGGCGGCGGAATAATTCCGCATGTACACACGGCGACACATCAAGCTACACAAAACCAACATAAGCTGGCTGCGCTGATATTGCATAACGTACAGCGTCGCGCGGCCAGCTTATTTTGGTTTTGCTGTGTCGCCGTGTGTACCCTATGTGGCGGCCCTTTGGCTTACCTGGCGTGCAAACTTCGTACTGATCGAAGCTCTGCTCAAAGTGAGTGAAGGGGTTCGACTTCATGTAAGTGGGCAGAGATCTCACGAATGAGTCTTGCTTCCTTCGATTACAGTCCTTCATTGGACACACCTGAAAGTTAACAATTTTCATTATTAGAACACTTGCGCACCTACTTACTACATCCATGTAACATTTCGGAGAATTAATGTAGAGACCGCCTCCGTTGCTCTGGAGACCTTAGGCTGTTGGGGTCCCACTGCGAAACTTTTTAAAGTGCCTATCTAGGCGCCTGTTTGAGGCCACGGGGGGGACAGGAGGGCTGGCAGCTATTTTGCCCAAAGGGTAAGTTTTGCCTTTCAGGGGCAATGCGGCCAGCCTCCTAGGTACTCTGCCTCAGGTGGGCGCTTTGGAGGACATCTATTATTTGTAATTTGTGTTTTAGTTTATTATGGTTTATTGCCTGGTGTTCTGTACTTTGTATGTTTATGTTAATGTAAATAAACATTCAAAAGAATTAATGTAAAAATATGTTTATGTAATGTATGTTTATTTATGTTCATGTGTTTTTGTATGTGTGTGTTTCTATATAAAATTTTACAGTCCATACTCGCAGACAGAATGGGAGTTTTCTGCAAGTAGAAACGTAAGTAGATCAACATTCCTCGATAGGTGGCGTCGACGTGACCTGGATCTAAAGATGGTACAGTAATACCAGGTTTATGCATGTGCAGTGGACAAATTTGAATAGCGCGCTGAAATTATATTGACCAATCAGCACACGCCTGAAATCCCTTGCCCCTGGGCTGCGTTCACGACCTTTGGGTGCGGTTATTTCTTCAACACGCTCTATGGTATGGAACCGTTCACCGAGGCTCGGAACGGCGTTAGTGCGAAAAGTTGCACTCGGGGTGCACCTGGGGCATAGGTTCTGAACGCAGCCCTGTTGGCTAATTGTTTTCGCGCCCTTTTTGCAACCAAAGCTCCATTAATCTGTTAGTCGAATTTGGAACGAGATAGAGAAAAATTTAGTTGCACCCGATTTTGCACCCTTTTGGTTATGTACCGTGCCGCTGCATGATTCGGGTTTTTAATGGGGACTCTGGTCTGCTCTGCGCAAAACGAAGGAAATAATTTCCTAGTCGTACTGTAATTTAGGCTGAAGTTAAAATAAATGCACGTGGCTGGTTCAGAAGCATTGTCTTTTCATGTTTTTCTGTTTATTTAAAAAGAAACATTTATAATTTATAACAAGTTATTTTATTTCCTGCGCTGCCCTCGTCCAACGGGTTCCCGCCGCCTTCACCAGGTCGTCGGCCCACCGTCATCATTATCATATCGTATGGCATTTTTTTTATCTTCCTGCTTGGATCCGGGAAGGTCTAAATTTCAAGGTCAAGGTGTTTGAGCCAGTCTTCCGCTGCCGGGGTTGATCTATGGAGTTCCTTAATTTCACCGGGGAAACGGCGCAAGGTGCACTCATTTACCACATGGGTGAGGGTTTGGTCCACCGTGTGGGAGGCCTACCCAAGCTGCGCCCCACCAGCGAAGGACCGGTTGTTATGGCGACCCTTGGGGGAGGCCTATGTCCAGCAGTGGACGTCCATCGGCTGAGATGATGATGATGGGTTTTTTTTTTTATTTTATGAATAGCCAGGTTATGGGTCCATCTCTCACCAGCGCCATCTGTCGAGTCATTTGAAATTTTGTTTTTGTTTTTTAATGGCTTTCGTAAAATCCCTCACTTTGCGAAGACCACAATGAAAGGGCAAGATAATGATTATATTAAGACTAACCTTTTCATAATTGATCTTATGGTCCTGCTCAGGGACGTGTTGGGTTATTATCTCCAAACTATTGGTGTGGTGTCCCCTGAACAAAGTTTATTTACTTAGTTAAACTTAAGGTGGTTGCAGAGGGATCAATTTTATACAAAACTTTGACGCACAATACGCGTAGACGGTATTAATAAAAGTAACTTTGTATATATGGAAAAAAAGTTTAGAAAATCTAGATGCCGCGTCGCAAATAACATTTGCAATTTATAAAATAATTACGAAGATATAAGCTTTGAAATTTTTCATACAACATTTTAAAAGCTTTATATCTTTATATATATCTTCGTAATTATATTATAAACATCAAATGTTATTTATGACGCGGCAACTAGATTTTCTAAACTATTTTTCCATATATAAAATATTACTTTTATTAATTCCGTCTACGCGTAATGTGCGTCAAACTTTTGTATGGACTGAAACCACCTTTAAGGGCCTATGTCGAATAATAATTGAAGCGAAATGGGCGTGTGATAGCTTATATTACTGCCTGATGCGAGAGAAAGAGATGGGCGGCCTGAAACAACGCTAAGCGTACACCAAACTTTATTTAATTGTACTATTTATGTAAGTTCAATTCTGCTCTAATCAAACTTTATAAAATATCAATATCTTTTTTTTAAATCAAGTCTCGTGTTTCTATTATTCACCGTTTAGCAGTTCCAAGCGTTTATCGATAAAGACGGAGGCTAATTAGGCTTCTTTTTCTATCAAGAAAATGTGTCTTAATCGTGTTTTGGCTCTTGCCAAAACTTCAATTATATGTTCAATTTACACATATCCGCAAATCATACTCTTCCTGTTAGGACTTCATGATATATGACGCTTTAGACCTACGACACTCATACGGAATCCCCCCCCCCCCCCCATACTCGGAATTGCGGTGGTATCAAATCCTACCCGGACATTCGAACTTCGCAATTGCGTGAACGTTTTCGTTCCAATGTAAACACTATTACAATGAAGTTCGGATCGAAACGGTCGCGATACATCGAAGATCGAAAGTCCGGGTACAGGGCCTGATTCGGAATTCCGTCGTATGCAGGTCTAATGCAGTGAATTAAATAATGAAAAAAACCTACCCAAGAGGCGTTATATTCATACTTTCGTCGTCCTCCTTGGCCGCGGTGGATTGCCTTGTGAAAAAAAAAACAAAATGATAATAAACACAGGATACAATAGGGGAGCGGACTGAATAAAATATATTTAAATTTTATCTTCTTAGTAAATAAAAAAGAGAGAGGTTTCTGTTCTGAGGTTTCAGAATATCTCTGACTACCCCCTAGGGGAATATAGTCGTGAGCATATGCTATGCTAGTAAAAAAAACATTTAAAAATATCGCTATATTCACATTTTTAGTTTTTTTAGTTATAATACTATTTTTAAAAACATGATGAACTATAAAAACTAATGAAATGTTAATGACATCACTTGTGGGTACTTACTTACGACGAAGAGTGAGAGTAGACAGATTTGTCTGCTCTTAAAAATCTACCTGCAGTTTCTCAATCATCCCGTGATCATGGCAGTTGTAACACTGCCGAAATATCGGGAACTCAAATATACCAAAACGCGGTAAGAACCCGTTAAAATGTTTATTTCTAGATTAAATAATAACCGTGTAACTCTCAAAAACTGTATTACTATAATTACTCCCATAAAATTGAACCACTTTTACTACGGGACCAAGATTGAAAGCGTGAAAAAAATGTGCTAAAAAAGTAACAACCTGGACCGGCCTCCTGGACAACAAGCAAATGGTAGACCGCTAGAACGATGGGCAGATGAAAAAGTTTATATCGATAGACAAACTATCGATTATCGATTATTATTTATTTGCGGGTTTGGGGTATTGACATGCTTGCACCTGTGCCACTTAGGGCATCGCTGCACGGCTAGCATGCCACCCACGACAAAGCGTTTAAACGAGAAAAATGTCATGCGCGCTCTTTCTGAACTACGTAAAATAATAAAGATTGAGGCACATCTCGATTTTTATCGTTTTCTCGGGGGTGGCATGCTAGGGCTACTGGTCAGCTTTGAACGCCCTTTATACAGTACTGACTGCCTTACAAGCAAGAGGTGAAACATGAAAATACTCCTTGGCGGTCGGTAATGTTCACCTTCTTTCGTACGTTTTCATCGTCGTCGTTGGCTTGTCTCTTTCTAATCCAACGACGAAAATAAAAAAAAACGTTTTTATTAAATTTTATCACGTACGAAAACATTGACGTACGGAAGAAGGTTGAACCATAAACTTAAGTAGTAATTGGGTTGAACATTCATCACCGACCCGACCGCGCCGCGCCTAGGCCAATTTTCGTGCATGGAAACTTCCATGCATGTAAGGAGGATTGGTATCCTTTATCATTCTAAATCCATGGTACCTACTTATCGCAGCTGTCAAACGCGAGTGACGGAGCCACTATCTGCCAAGTCGCCTCTATGAAACCCCAAGGGAAAAGATTTAACTCACTTAGCCTCTATGTCCTCGATATCCGAGAAGTCTTCTAATTCTTCAGGGTCTCTTGGCTCGTCGAAGAACGAAGTCTGTCAAATAAATATTTTATATGAAATCATCATTATCTCAGCCGATAGACATCACTGCTGGACATAGAGCACGACCTGCGGGGCTAGCACGCCAACCCGCGATTGCGACATTTAACACATCCATCTGTCAAATTTAGTCTTTTATCTCGTTCGTTCGCGCGCAAATAGAAAGAGAGCGGAAGCGTGATAGCGCTATATCACGCTATCGCGGCTTGGCGTACTAGCCCCGCTTGCTAGTAATTAGTATGCCAGCGTGATATCGAGAGCTATCACGCTACCGCTCTCTATTTGCGCGCGAACGAACGAGGTAAAAGGCGAGATATATAGCCGTATCACATGCAACGTGCTAGCCCAGCAGTATGATTTATCTACACCGCGCCTTTGCTGCATAGAAATTAATCTGTCCAGCGATTTTTGTTGAGCGCAAGCCGCGCTTGCCGCGACATGTAGTATCTAGTGTGGAATTAGAAAAAGAAATGATGCTAGAGGGACTGTTATTGCTTTGTTAATATTGTAAAAACTTACCCTTCTATTTTTAACTCTAATCACAACTTTGCTATGATCCGAATGTTTATGCTTCTCGCGCTGGGGAAAGAAAAAAAATTATGAATATCCTTACAATTTTTTAACAGACTTAAAAAAAATGGAGGTCCTCATTTCATATTATGTGTTTTTATAGGGTTCTGTACTACTGTACCGGGTTAAAGGGAGCCAACGGGACCCTATTACCAAACCTACGCTGTCCTTCCGTCCCAACTTTAATAATAACAAAATGTATAAAATAAATAAAATAAGATAAATATCTTGGTTTCACCACACAAATTATCTAGTCACATTTAAAGTCACCAGAATCTAGCCTAGACTTGTATCAATGCATGATGACTAGACAACTGCCTATACAAGGTGTTACAAAAATACAAATAAACATTTCAGGGGGTGGTTAAGACCATCAAATTATACAACTTTCACTATGGGACCAATATCGAAGTCGCGAAAAAAAAATCTGATATCCCTTCATCATCATATCAGGCGATCGATTCGGACGGTAATGTCCCTTTCGCAAAATGTCCCTCGTGCTGAAGACGGCCCGTTATCAAAACGGCCCGTTACAGACGTCCACTGCTGGACATAGGCCTCCCCAAAAATGGGGAGATTTGCCATAATCGCCATGATGCGATGCATTTGCGATGTTCCATACCTACTAAACTACAGATTTACTCGAGCTAAATATAGGGGACAAAAGATGTTTTTTTCCGCGATTTCTATGTTGGTCCCATTGCGAAAGTTGTTCAGTTTGATGGTCTCAACAATCCCCTTAAAAGTTTTAAATGTTTATTTTTACTTTTGTATCACCCTGTATAGAATACATTTTATTATACAACGTGTTCCTGAGGTTATGCATTAACTTTGGCCTGGTTTTGAGACCATTAATTTGATGATATTATTTCACAATGGGACAAACATTGCAATCGCGAAAAAAAGATTTTTTTAGGGTTTGGAACATGGGTCGAAAACCAAGATTTTTTTAGACCTTCTATAAAAAAGCAACAAAAGTGCAGAATAGCCGATCGATTTTCTATGAGAAGTCCAAATTTTTTTTCGTTTTTCGACTCATGTTCCTTATATTCCGTATTCATATTCATCATACAAATATTTGTCCCTTACGGGATTCGAACCCGCGACGCTCGGCACGGAGGCAGGTTCACTATTATTAAACGTCTGTAACTCCTTAACCGACTGAAGTTATGCAGGCAGACCTGGTCCATCCCCATCACAGAGATGCTCTACACCCCATAAACACTGAATCAGCTTTGCTGCTGATGGTTGCAAAAAGTATACTTATCTCTTAGTCTATAAGGAACGTATAACTTCCCGCGTCCAGCTTATGTTGGTTTTGTGTAGCTTGATGTGTCGCCGTGTGTACATAAACTCACGATAATCCCTTGCGGGGTGGTCAGAAGCTCTGCGACAAAATTTATAAGCATGCTGTTGTAATTGACTTGACGGCCCGGTAGTCGGTAGCTCAGTCGATAGTGAACCTGCCTCCGTGCCGAGCGTCGCCTGTTCGAATCTCGTATGGGACAAATATTTGTATGATAGATAAATAGTCTACTAAACGACCTACGCGCGGCCAGCTTATTTTGGTTTTGTATAGCTTGATGTGTCGCCGTGTGTATGTATGTAGGTAGGTATAATTATCATTTTCGTTACCAATTTCGTAGTAGAAGCAATTTCCATAGAATCTCGAGCGCCAAGTAAATTCGACTTTGTTGCTTGCTGAGCCAAGCCGCTTGAAGTACTGTGAAAAAATAAAATTTTAATTATTAGGGAGTGCTTCAGATCATCAAGCTGAACAACTTTTACTAAGGGACCCAACATTGAAATCACGTATTTTGTCTGAACCGATTGCGACGAAACTAAGGTGTGTTATTGTGCTTATGTCCGGGAAGGTTTATAAAAAAGACGGCCAAGTGTGTGTCGGGAAAAAAGGGGTATTGCAACTTTGCAACGCATACCGGGCACAGCTTATATAAAAATCAATTGTCTGTCTGTAGCTCTGTTTGTCTCTTTATGCTTCCTTAAACCGTTCGTTCGATTGCGATGAAACTTTCGTGGGCTGTTGTGCAAACGCCGGGGAAGGTTTCTGTTAAAAAAAAGTCTATGTCGGGATAAAAAAAGGGGGCATTGCATACATTATCTTCAAAATTGATCCCATATTTCCACGAACATCTATACTTTGCGCTGTTGTTCTGTGGCTCATCTGATCAGCCTGAAACAGATTTTTTAAATTATTATTATGTAACTAGGTATCTGACTTTGATTTAAAAACTAGTGGACGTCGGGTCTCGTACAAAACTCTCGAAAAAAGTGTCCCAGACTAACCTACGTAAACGTAAGTACGTTTTAAAAACACTGAAACTGTTGAAATTCTTTTAAATTTATTTTCCTTGCGTAGTTTTTACATATTAATACCCGACTCAAATGTATGGGACAGTAGATTTTTTTTCGCGTCTCCTGATGTAGGCTCCATAGTGAAATTTGTTTAGTTTGATCGTCTGAGTTCACCGTTTCAGTATTCGCTAGGCTGCAACTTACACCCTGTATGTATGTATGTACCTGCAGCACAGCGGCACAGCACTATAGACGTGCGCGGAATCGATCGATCAAACAAAGACTGGCGCGTAATTGTTACTCTTTATGCGTTTTGTTACCCTTTTGGTTCGGACACTTTCGAGCGCGTACCCAACGTCCACGTAGATTGTAAGTCAATGGTATCTCAGTAGGTATTTCACGGACCGTAGCCCGGACCTAAACAACCCTGCCTAGCTAGCATGCCACCCACGACAAAGCGTTTAAACGAGAAAAACGTCATGCGCGCTCTTTCTGGCCTACGTAAAATAATAAAGATGGAGGCACATCTCGATTTTTGTCGTTTTCTCGGGGGTGGCATGCTAGCTAGGCAGGTCCGGACACAGGCCCAACACTTACAGTGTAGTCTCTAGATTCCTTGCCGTGTGCCTGAAGGGCCTGGCATTCCCACTTTTCGTTGGTAGGCAGATGTTTCAAGTACTCGTCCTTTATGTAATCAGCATTAAGACATGCTGTCCTGAGCATCATACCGTTGAACACTGTAGAAGATAATCTAAACTATTATAAAACTGTAACAGGAAGTTTGTCTGTACACACGGCGACACATCAAGCTATACAAAACCAACATAAGCTGGCCGCGCGATACTATACGTTACTCGACCTTCGCGCGGTCAGCTTATGTTGTTTTTGTATAGCTTGATGTGTCGCCGTGTGTAAATTGAAGATATTAACAAAAAAAGTTAAGATATGGTTTTTAGGTATCCCTGATTCCATATCACCAATTTTTTTTTGTTTGTTTGTGTATTTGTTTGTTTGAACGAGCATCACGCCACAACTACTGAACCGATTTTGATGAAAATTTTTTTGTTAGATTGCTTATTATCTGACTTAAAATCTGGTATTTATATCATTTGTTGGTTAACGCTCGTATCAACCTAAAATCTTCGCTTTTGTCCGAATACTTATAATTAATTGAATCAGGCGTTACTTTGCGGAAATCCATGACTAATATGTAGATGACACGATTGTATCAAGACCTCCGCTTCTAAGTACCTAGTAGACAAAGTTGTATTACGTTATGCAACACAACTTGCCCACCAAATAATTTCTACTCTACACGTGTTTCGCTCCACCAAGGAGCATCCTCAGGAGTTAGACCGACGAACGTTCGAAACAGAGTTGTTACTCCGCCGAGCGTCCGAGACCGAGTGACCTGTGCGCGCCGTCTGTCGCCTATTCGTTTGACAGTGCCCCGCCCCTGTCGGTTGGTGAAAGCCGTTTGTTGTGACTGACCCCGGGCGTTTGATTGGAAAATTCTTAATAACGGTGACGAAGATACATTTATCTGCTCGTTAAGAATGTTTCCGACTTTATTTTGCCTAATAATTTCTAACTGTTCCAACACATCTAGTCGCAGCCCTTTGTTCGATGTATGTATGACGTCATACGAATGTCTGTTACCCACTTGGTGTCCGGTATCTAAGAGATGTTTTGCGAAATGAGATCTTTCTGGGCCCAGAGAACCTACCACCTGGGACCTTTTATAGTCCCATTTGAAACAATATGAAGGGATTCCATTTGAGGCTTAACAATGAGGGTTGTAATGTTAATCTATTGTTGTCTGATTGTTTTACTAGCCTAACCTACCCTAACAATAAAGCATCTGTTGTTAATACCACTTTACCGCTAGTCAACTGTAACAGGAATTGAGGAAACAAAGGACCAAGACTAGTTTGCCGCCTCGAAAACACCACGCGCCAAAAAAGGTACCTTGTTGTACTTATTGTTATCAATATTATAGACAGCTAAAGATAAATTATAGACACACAGACACAGTTTAATAATAAGTTAGGTACTTTGACTAGGTACTTATACAACGTGTAAAACTAAAACGTAGTTTGTTTAGAATCGAGAGCAGAATCGAATTATCATGGTTTCAACATAGGTAAGTAATTTTTTTTCAAAATATTAAATATTTTGTTTGTAAAATTTAAAATTTACTGAACCCGATGTCAACCCACCGCACGGGAACACTCGCCCTACTTACTACCAAAACAAGATTTTAATAACCCGCGACTTCGTCCGTACAAATTATATACCAGATTTTAAGTCAGATCATAAGCTATCAAACAAAAAAAGTTTCATCAAAATCGGTTCAGTAGTTTTTGCGTGATACTCGTTCAAACAAACAAACAAACAAACAAACACCCAAACACCCAAACAAACACACAAACAAACAGACAGACAAAAAATCCAAAAATTGGTGAAATGGGTTCAGGGACACCTAAAAGCCATATCGTAACTTTTTTTTTGTTAATAATTATCTTCAATGTACAGACAAACTTCCTGTTACAGTTTTATAATAGAACGAGCGTTAACCCGCGACTTCGTCCGCACAAATTATATACCAGATTTTAAGTCAGATCATAAGCTATCAACCAAAAAAAGTTTCATCAAAATCGGTTCAGTAGTTTTTGCGTGATACTCGTTCAAACAAACAAACAAACAAACACACAAACAAACAGACAGACAAAAAATCCAAAAATTGGTGAAATGGAATCAGGGACACCTAAAAAACAATACCGTAACTTTTTTTTTGTTAATATCTTCAATGTACAGACAAACTTCCTGTTACAGTTTTATAATAGTATAGATAGATAGATAGATAAACAGGGTCCTTCTTAATATGCTGACACTTATTAAGGGGATGATCAGACCATCAAACTGAACAACTTTCTCTATGGGACCAATATCGAAATCGCGAAAAAATATCAGCTGTTCCATACATGGGTCCAGCTGGCTTGCAATTTTGTATGGAACAGCAGATTTTTTTCGCTATTTTGATGTACGTGCCATTGAGAAAGTTGTTCAGTATGACGGTCTGATCATCCCTTTAAAAAAAAGTGTCAGTATATTAAGGTGGTTTGTGTAATACCGTCTACGCGTATTGTGCGTCAAAGTTTTGTATAAAATTGACCCCTCTGAAACCACCTTAAGAAGGACCCTATACAAAGTGAAATTGATATCACTAGCATCCTTTTAAACTAAGAGTCTACCCATCAAACTGAACAACTTTTACTATGGGAGCAAACCGATCGATTTCGGAGCACAAAAAAAATCTGCTGTTCCATACTAAACTGCAATTCGACTCGAACTCGAACTCGACTCTAATGCATGCAACAGCTGATTTTTTTTGCTCCGATCTGTTTGCTCCCATAGTAAAAGTTGTTCAGTTTGATGGGTAGACTCTTAGTTGAAAAGGATGCTAATGATATCAATTTCACCAATACACAATTTCATTATGTGAGCATTGCTACGACTAAGTAGCTATCTAAATTCTTAAACAGAACGTTGTAGATAGTTGCAGCAATGTTTCTGACCACCCTGTGGATTTGTTGTTATATATCTATATGAATTAATAGACTTCGACGTCGTTTGACCGATTGAGATTAAACTTTAGTAGGTTGTTATGCGCATGCAGGTTTATGAAAAAAACGGCCAAGTATGTGTCGGGAAAAAAGCCCCCACATCGCATGCCGGGCACATATACAGGGTCCTTCTTAATATGCTGACACTTTTTTAAGGGGATGATCAGACCATCAAACTGAACAACTTTGTGTCTATGGGACCAACATCGAAATCACAAAAATCTGCTCATTTCTTTTCGCGATTTCGATATTGGTCCCATAGAGAATGTTTTTCAGTTTGATGGACTGATGGGGATGATGATGATTAAGGGCCTATGTCGAAAAATAATTGAAGCGAAATGGGCGTGTGATAGCTTATATTACTGCCTGATGCGAGAGAAAGAGATGGGGCGGCGCGCCGTGCCTGAAACGACGCAAGCGTAAAACAAACTTTATTTAATTATGATTGTACTATTTATGTAAGTTCAATTCTGCTCTAATCAAAATTTGTAAAATATCAATCTCTTTTTTTTAAGTCAAGTCTCGTGTTTCTATTATTCACCGTTTAGCAGTTCCAAGCGTTTATCGATAAAGACCGAGGCTACTTTGGCTTGTTTTTCTATCGAGAAAATGTGTCTTAATCGTGTTTTGGCTCTAATAAAAACTTCAATTATATGTTCAATTTACACATATCTTCTAATCATACTCCTACTGTTAGTACTTCATGATATATGACGCTTTGAAGATTGAAGAATCCAATTTTTTTCACATAGCCTCTTAAAAAAGTGGCAGCATAGATAGCAGGTATTGCACAATTTTTATTAAAAGTTTAAGTTAAGTAGGTATTAACCATATTCTTTCCACCTCCTTGGTGCAGTTTTATTAGCTTTTACAGTTTTTAATGTGGCTCGGCGAACGTTCGGTGTGAATTCCGACATGTCTCCATACATTATGAAAGGGCGGTTGTTGTCATCAAGACGCTCATACCACGGCTTCTCTGCTTCCTCTTCCTCTGCAATAAAATAAATAACAAAAAATTAAAACCGCCTTCAAAAAAACTAAAAATAGCCCAGTCATTTTACGGTTCGAGCCGGGACTAATTAGTAATTGAATTTTTTTTTCGGTATAATATTGAAGAGCCAATTTGAGCCTTGAAATGTACCAAAATAAAAAAAAATCACGTCAGCAACAGTTCCAATTTTAAAATTTAGCTTTTATCTCATTCTAAAAAACCTGATGGTAAATTTTTTTTGTCATGTTTAAGGCTTTACCATTATACATACTTCAAACATGGTATTAATATTTTTGTCTACTTAAAAGTTTTGAAAAATACATTCGTTTTTTCTAATAAATACATCATTTTTTAAATTTCATTGCCTATTTTACTGCTCAAAAATAATTTAAATGATTAAATCTAAGTCAAATGAGTGCATTGGTATTAATATTAATAATTTAAAATCCTTCTGGGACACATAATTTAGATTTCTATGTTGCGCAGCGATTTTTTTTAAATATACTTTAAGATAGTCCTTTTGTCACTTAATGGTTCCGGTTACAGTTTAAAAGTCCAATTAGTAATTACTCCCTAACCCGCCTAACAAAACTCCGTAAAATGACTGGGCTAAAAAGTAAAAATAATATTGCATCCGATGACTTTTTCGTTCGCGTCTACAGGGTGAAATTGATATTATTAGCATCCTTTTAAACTAAGAGTCTACCCATTAAACTGAACAACTTTTAAACTAAGAGTCTACCCATCAAACTGAACAACTTTTAAACTAAGAGTCTACCCATCAAACTGAACAACTTTAACTATAGCAGTGATTATATTACCCAACCTTTAGGGCCGATTACGGCATACATTGCTTGCTCTGATCGCTATATTTTAAAATAGAGAGAACAAATCCGGCAATGTATTCCGAAATCGAGCCCGACCGAAGTGTTATCGCTGCTTATGGTGGTTTCAGTCCATACAAAAGTTTGACGCACAATACGCGTAGACGGAATTAATAAAATTTATATTTTATATTTGGAAAAATAGTTTAGAAAATTTATAATATAATTACGAAGATATAAAGCTTTATATCTTCGTAATTATTTTATAAATTGGAAATGTTATTTGTGACGCGGCATCTAGATTTTCTAAACTATTTTTCCATATATAAAATACGAGCATTAACCCGCGACTTCGTCCGCACAAATTATATACCAGATTTTAAGTCAGATCATAAGCTATCAAACAAAAAAAGTTTCATCAAAATCGGTTCAGTAGTTTTTGCGTGATACTCGTTCAAACAAACAAACAAACACCCAAACAAACAGACAGACACAAAATCCAAAAATTGGTGAAATGGAATCAGGGACACCTAAAAACCATATCGTAACTTTTTTTTTGTTAATATCTTCAATGTACAGACAAACTTCCTGTTACAGTTTTATAATAGTATAGATTACTTTTATTAATTCCGTGTACGCGTATTGTGCGTCAAAGTTTTGTGAAAATTGACCCCTCTGCAATCACCTTAAGGGAGCAAATTATTATTATTGTTTTATATTATTTGTATATTATATTGGTTATTTTTGTTTTGAATGTAACTTCAGTAATAATTTCTGTTTGTTTGCTTTCTTTTCTATATTGTTATGCCCTCAAGCCCTTACAGAATGCTCCATTGTATAATTACTAACTGAACCGATTTTGAAGAAACTTGTACTGTTCCCTAGGGTGATGGTCTTCCGATAAGTTTCGGAGAAATGCGTGGATAAACATAGGTACCTAGTTCCTACATAACATACATAACATGTTTGTATTTGTATGTAACAAATACAAACATACATTACACCATACTCATATAAAATTTTGTACATTTGTTTGGAAGCCTGATTATTATTAGATTATCATATATAAATAATGTGAATATACTTATTACGATTCCAATAATATTACAAACATATTACCCACATAGGTATCGAATTGATAACCTCCTTTTTTTGAAGTCGGTTAAAAATAAGTACTAAATAAACGGTTGAAATGTATTTATTAAAATTAATTATTTATCCAAGTTCCAAACTTTTGTTGATGTTCAGAACTGTTGCTGCCAATAAAGTCTTGTGTATAACGTAGGTAGTGAGTTACATTCTCTTTGGTCTTGTGAGGAGAAAGCGTAACAAAATGTCATTGAGATAGGTACAAGGTACAATACCTATGCCAGTTTCCTGGGTAGGTACCAATAATAGTACCAAAATGTTGATGATATTCTATTTTTTTATCATAAACTTAACTAAGATAATAATAATCTTATATAAAAAGAGATGGCGCTGTTTTTAAAAGAACAATTCAATCTGCTTCAGCGCCATCTAGTATGCAGCACCAAAAACATAAATTAATGTTGCCAGTATATTAATACTATATACTATTTCTTTGATATACACGCTCCGATTAGAAAATAGTAAGGTACCTACTTTTAGTTCTAACCGATGAGTTTCACTATTATATTGACAGCGATTTTTGAAACTCATTCGTTGAACTCAGCAGTTGAAAATGTCAATATTACTATGGAAATATGCATATTTTTACAGCTGATTTGACATTCAAAAATCACACTCTAGGAGTGCGATTTTTGAAAGTCCAATCAGCTGTAGAAATCTCCATACATTTTCAACTGCTGAGTTTAACGTATGAGATTCAAAAATCGCAGTCTAGTATCTAAGGTTTTACCTTCTGGGCTTGGCAATTCTTCGGGTTCATCACATGGATCCTCTTCAAGATTATCTGCTATGGGTGTATTTATTTGCAGTATATTTGGTAAATCGAAGAAGTACTGGTTACTTTCGGGGCTGCCACCCGCAAAATGGTACACAAAGTTTTGGAACTGGATAACAAAAAAAGAGATGATAAACTCTGTAGTTTTGAACTTGTATTAATGTAATACGTAAAGTATTGTATATATTTCAACACAGAAAACTGGCATGGTATCAGTCTATACTATAGATTATAGAATAGATTATTGAAGATTTCAACAACTTAAGAAAAAAATTTACCTCATTTATAACTTTCTTCATTTTTTCTTTCCATTCGTAATCTACTCTTGCAGCGGTTTTATAACCTCTTGATAAATTGAGAATCAATTCTTGTCCATCAGTAAGTATATCTTGCAAATAGTTGATGTAGGTTGTGTAATCTAACACAAAAAGAAACTTGTATTATTTGGTTATTTTTGTTCAAGTATAAACTGAATTAAATATTTTGGTTTTCTTATTTAGCGTTGGTAAAATTCATACTAATTTGTCGTAAAATATATCGATATAAAAAAGTCGATAAACGTGCAATCCCTTTGACATATTAAAAGTGCTACCAAAATTCCGGACTCTGCTTATCACCAACAATCGTTATTGAAAAAATTAAAATAATATTCAAAAATAATAATAAGTATTAATACATATCTTTTATTTCCTTTTAGTAATTTTTTTAATGCATTTTTAACTTTTAAGAAATTGGTCGGCATTATGGAAATGGCCATGATGTAAAGAAATGTCAAACGATGATTAGATTTAGATTCAGGCAAAGGAAATGCAGATCGCCTTATTTTGTGCCTTTTTTCTCTGTATTTTACTGTTTATGCTTTGGTTTAAAATAAAGAATATTTGATTGATTAAAATGCAGCCCATTTCGTCGTAAAATAAATTATTCAGTGTTTTGAAAAAAACTCGTATACCTAATGGATGATAAAATCTGTTAATTTGTAGTTAGCTAGACTAAAAAGGTGTACAGGGTGTAACAAAACACCCTAGTAATACTTAAGGGGGTGCTTCAGACCACCAAACTGAACAACTTTCACCGTAGTAGCCAACATGGAGAAAAAATAAAAAATATTCTGTCCCATACAAAACTGCAATACAAACTGGACTAAAATGTATGGGACATTTTAATTTATTCATTGTTGATAGTGAAAGTTGTTCAGTTTGATGGTCTAACTAAGCCACCACCTTACGTATTACTAGGAGGAGGGTGGGAGGATTACTAGGTGTTACAACCTCTATATGGTTTGTAGGACATAATCTCAAAATGTTTGTCAAATTTTGATACCTTTCCTAAAATTAAATATTGCCCATTGTGTAAATTTCTGACAATAATCCCTTTCGGGGTAGTTACGTTTCGGGTAGTCAGCCGCCGTACTATGCCACAGTATTAAAGGGATGGTAGTGCACTAGCGACTGGTGATTTAAGTTCTAAGGATGGACTATTCAATATTTATTATATTCACCTTCAATGAGCCGCAATTTTTCAAGTTTAGCCTTACGCCTTTCAGAGCACATCACATAAATTAAACCAGCTAAGTTTTTACATTCCAACTGTGTTTGTAAAGCCGATATCTTTTCTTGTCTTTCTCTGTACGCTTCTCTCAGCATTGACGAGGCTCGCACTTGCTCATTCCTGTAACATTGTAATACATAGTTAGTATTCTATTATGATAGGACTATCTTTTAAACTTTGTAGGAAGCATTTTATTCGTTATAGATAGTATTTTTTGTAGAATCGAAAATAATCTCAATAGTTTGTGGTTGATAATTATGTGAATAAGTTTAAATTAAGTCTTTGTTCACATCTTAAAACAGTGCTTGGAATAGAACATATTTATAATTGTATGTAATATATTAAAGTGTTCCACTTACCTATCAGTTAGTAAACCACTGTTCGCTACTTACTTACTTACCTGTGTATCGCATAAAGTTTTGAAGTTTGAGTACCTAAAACTAAAATGCTAATAAAATTACAAAATGTTCTCACTGCAGAATAAAATCGAATCTTTCTTTTAAAAAATTGATTTCTTTTTCCATCTGGTTACTGAATTCTTCACGTAATTCATTTTCCCTTTCTGCTAGAAGTTGTTCAGAATCTACTTCTGGTTTTCCGGGTTCAGGCACGATGGTTTCTTGCGGTATATTACAACTGCATTGCGGTAGTACTAAGCGTTCTGCAGTTGGTTTTTCCGTAGAAAAACTAACAGTGGATTTAGGATTTTTAAGACTACTATCGTCTATTGTTGATGATATTTGAAGCGAATCTTCTTCAGTTTTCAGTACATCAAGAGGGAAAGGACCTGGGGTGCTAGTTCCTTTAACTGTACTTATTGCACCGACACTTGTATGTCCAGACATCTAAAAATATTATTGTATATTATAGACTATCCTATCCTATCCTAATTACCAAAATTAATTGCCCTTATAGCTTAAATAAATATTTTGACTGAGATGGTTTGATGATTGAGAATGACCGATCAATGGTACAGTGTAGGCAAAGAGTAAGATAAGTATATGAGTGTAGGTATAGGTTCAATTTTTTTAGTATCGCGGTGTACCTAACCTACCTACTAATAATCAATAATTAATTGAATTGTGTTGTTAATTTGTGTATAGAGTAGCATTATAAGTAATTAAGTTTATGACGTTATCATGAAGGACCTACAATTTAACGTGAATAAATGAAATAAAATGATTGACTTTCTATGGGACTGTGGTTGTGTGTGGCGTGACAATGGCCAAGATAAAAAACTACCTATAATCATAAGAAAACATTGCTATCATTGATCGTTATGTTTGTGAATGGGGTAGGTCGGTTAACAAAACATTTACTATCCTATTGTCAAAGGGTGTTCGTAGGAACCGGGAAGTAGCATTGTCTTTGATTCTCATTAGCATGGTCTTTTTACTGGCTTTTATTACAGCACTGTCTAGCACTGCATTTCTGCCGGTATAAAATAGTCCGTGAGAGTATCTGCCTATCCCAACCTCAAGGATTGTTTTAACAAAACACATTTGATAATAGAGATGGCCGAATCTCGTGACAAGCTTAAACGCGAACCGCGCGAACACTACGCGAATGACACAACCGCTCATGTCCACACTTGCAACGTGACTCCAGGCTTTTATATTATTCTATACCTACAGCTTGGCAAGAGTTCGGCAAAAATGAGGGCGCCACTTTCTTTGCAACAACGTCAAAATCACGCATAACCTGGCAAGATTTTCTAAATGGTGCAAGGAAAAGAGCCTCCTCGAGTGACGACACCCGAGTTCGTCTGGCGCAACCTGGGCAGTCAGCCTCGAACCTCGATACTATTGACTGGCTAATCTTTCCACTACAGCATGAGATGTTAGCTCCGTATGTAAGATATAAAATTATCTAAAATAATTAGTTCCGCCCATGGATCACGAATGCTTCTCCTTCTCCCGTCCTTCTGACAAACCCGTGTCCGTACCCTCCTTAATATCCCATCCCACTCTACTGACTTCTATTCCTATTCCTTCACTGTCCATGCAGTCCGGCTGTGGAACTCTCTCCCATTTATTAGAGAGACTATCAAACAATTGCTTCATTTAAAAAACAAGTCAAAGATCACTATCTCTCTCTTCAATAAACTAATTTATTTATTTATCATATTATATATATTTGTATATATGTATGTAAGTATACATATACCTGTATCTTTATATAATATATATTTATTAGTCTTAAATACCTACTGTTTTATCAGTCAAATGTGAACACTATGCCTGCCTCACTTTCTATTATCACTCTCTGTCTCGGGTCTGCTGGAAGAAATATCTTTAGAGATAAGCTCGCCCTTTGTAATTGTCTATTATGTTGTTTTCATGTATATTTCCGTGTGTACAATAAAGTGTTAAAATAAAAAAATAAAAGATACCAATCCTCCTTACACGCATCGAAAAACAAAAATTGACCATGGCGGTCGATAATGTTCGTCCTTCTTTCGTACGTGTCCGTCGTCGATGTTTCCGACCAAAGACATTATAGACCATAAGGCATAGACCACAGAGGGAGCCACACCTATTGCAAGGATATTCACTTTTTTTGCAATGCTAGGTGAGCTGCGGTCTTACAATTGGTCATATGTGTCCACACAAAAATGGTCCTGCCGCCGTAGTATGCCACCGTGATACAGCGCTATCGCACCTTCGCTCCCTTTCTATTTACGCGTGAACGAAAGAGATAAAAGGCATGATATAGCCGTATCACGTGTAACATGCCATAGTGTGACTTTTGCATGCTTTTGATTAACTTTTGTTATCGGCATATTTATAGAAATTGTATGATGTTGTAGAGCCAAGATTTTTATAATATTTTTTTTAGCAATTTCATTTTTAATATTATAACATTTGTGTGTCTGCTGCGGAGAGAAGCTAGAGAGACACTTTTTTTATGTTACACCTTATAGTGTACCCAGCCTAGTTAGCACGTTGCACGTGATACGACTGTATTATCGATCGATATCACGTCTTTTATCTCGTTCGTTCGCGCGCAAATAGAAAGAGAGCGGAAGCCCGATATCGCTATAACACTCTATCGCGGGTTGGCGTACTAGTCCCGCAGAATGGGACGGATGGACAGCGCGGGGGTGTAGGACCGTACGTTGAGCTGGTTGAGGGGTCCTATCACACAGGCAGGTAGGCTACTGCGCTCAAAGAAAATTATTTACTCACTGCGCTGGGGTGTGGACACGTCGCCTCGTCCGTCAGTTCAGGTCATCCGTCATGTATGTCAGTACAATCTAGTCTACTGTCCGTAACGGATCGTGTATAGATCACAACAAAGGTGACACAACATTTTTTTATGCAAGCAACACAGATTCGAAAAATTTGCTGTCGTGCGTGAAGTTCGTAACATGTGATGTTTCGTGAAAAGTGTTAATTTTTTACGAAAAACAATTAAATTGCGGACTGTGTAGTGTAATATAGTGATAAATAATGTCCCAGTGAATTACTCGGTGCTGTGTGAATTGTTTTACGGCTAGAAATTCCATTAAAAAAATACATGGATAAAGCCGTCACTTGAGGTTGAAAAGGTTAGTGCTTTTTTCGTCTGTTGTTTGTCTTAAAATAGATTTCTGTGCGGGTCGCAATGATATTTCAGTTTTGTTTGTGTAATACATTCATGTGACTTTTCAGTTTTTTCACTGGACCTTGAACTAGAAATCTGTAGCAACATTTTTTCGTTATCAAGGTTAGGTTGAAGAGCGCGCGCGATTTGTCACAATAATATTATTTGTTTTGCGCTTATTTGGTGAAAAAACCATAAGGTAACATTTAAAACATCTAATTCGGCGTATAAAACGTGTAAATTTTACAATTAAAGTAATAAAAACCGCAGTAAAAACCCCCACGATTTTGAAACATAACCTAAAAATTTCATCGTAACAAGAGCACTTTTTTCATTAATTAACCGTTACGCGGAGCAATAGCACATGTATTGGTGCGTGAAAGTACAAATCGAACTCAAATCACGTGGTGTTTTAGCTTCCTTTAGCGTATTTTGACAGTTTTTAAGAAGTTAAGTTTCTTATCTCATGGTTATGGTTGGACAGTGTGTCATGATTAGTTTTGATTTATTGATATTAAAACACTGTAAATAACATATTGTTTCTAAGAGGAATACCGATTGGGTTATTAGGTATATCTCTATACTGTGAGAAAGGTGTTAGTATGTACTGATAACATATTATGAAACGGTCTAGCACATGTGATTTTTGTATATTAAGAAGGGGGATAAAAGTGGTGGGGGGGCGAGTGAGAAAAGAGTAAGCATGATAATTTTATAGGTAAATTGTTAGTCTTTATGATTTGTTTACTTTTTTATGCTAAGTAGGTACCTAATATAATTTGCATGAATCATCAAATGATTATTATCTGAATTATATTTATTTGTTGTTACAATTAGTCAGTATCTCACTCTAAAGTATATTTCATTTATTCATTCTAATCTCTGCCTACCCCACTGGCTAAGAGGCCATTATACATCCCTAATTTTTAATTACCAACAAAAAATTAAGGGTATATTCAGACAATGAAACAACTTTCCCTAAGAAACCCTCTGACCTGCCATTGAAAATTGGTCAGCAAATCAACACTTTTCTATGGAATGTACAAATGCTGGTCTCATTTTTTTGACCCATGTTCCTTAAGGAAGCTTACAATTAACATTTATTTAATAAATAGATAGGCGTTGAAGATTTTGTAAACGAAACCCTTTTTTTTGTGTTTACAAAAAAAAAGAATAAAAGAAACGATTTTGTAAGTAAATAGAGAAATAGGGGTGTAGATTGATATATATTTATTATTTGTTATTTGAGTTCTGTCAAAAGTATGTATTTCCTATCTATACTATTATAAAACTGTAACAGGAAGTTTGTCTGTACATTGAAGATATTAACAAAAAAAAAGTTACGATATGGTTTTTAGGTGTCCCTGATCCATTTCACCAATTTTTGGATTTTTTGTCTGTCAGTTTGTTTGTGTGTTTGTTTGTTTGAACGAGTATCACGCAAAAACTACTGAACCGATTTTGATGAAACTTTTTTGTTTGATAGCTTATGATCTGACTTAAAATCTGGTATATAATTTGTGCGGACGAAGTCGCGGGTTAACGCTCGTATTAAATAAATCAATATTAAAGGCTGGGCCACACAGAGTGCAGGTGCAGAACGGGTGCAGGCCGGCTGCGGGCTGGTAGTAGTTGTAAACTAAGGAATTATGCGAGGTGTCACACTAGATGCAGTCCGGCACGGCTGTGGAACAGCTGCGGAGAGGTAGCCGCAGTGTGACACCTCCCATATAATTCCATAGTTAAAACTACTGCCGGCCCGCCGCCGGCCTGCACCCGTTCTGCAGCTGCATTCTGAGTAGCCCAGCCTTTAATCATACCTATTTTACATAATATTATGATCATAGTTCATGTATTTTGAGTAGCACCATCTGAAATTGGGATCGTTTTGAAGCCAAAAGGAGGTGATATGCCATCAGTAGTAATCGATTGGCATGGTAAAATAAAAAAATAATCTATTAAACCTTGAAAGTGTGAGAACCATTAGTAAACTTTTCTTATCACGCTGACAAATGAAGCCGACATTGCACCCGCCTACGTCGCTAGTGTCACATTACTAGTTACTTCGTAACAGATGCCGCATTTCCTTAGAAAACGATAAGTTTTTACTCTTTAATCATTTACTGCCAGATGGTACCTACGCACGAGAATGTACCTAATGGCGCGTTGTTCTTACTTCGTACAGACAACACGTGACATAAATGACGTTACCGCTTGGAGGGAGTGGCAGAATTCCTACACCAAAGTGTAGGTACTTATCATGATTCCTACGGCCGACTGATGGAGGCTTGGTACGGATCCGAGGCATTTTCGAACATGGCTTTCAAATATTTTAGTTTTTTTATTTAACAGCCTTTGTACAATTCAAATTCAAATAGCCTTTATTTCTGAACATAATTTCCAATTTTACAATACTATATCATTCAATTCATTTATAATTAAATCATTTCATTTTCATTTACTTATAATTAAATTACTCTTAAACATTTATAATTACATTATTTGAAAATTGAATTATTATTATTTAATTTCATGCAGTTACTCTAATACAATTAAAAAATTCGCATTCCAGTGTTATAAATATATAAAATAAAATTATTATAAATCAATAAAATCTCTCAGTTCAGAGTGCCTTTCGGCAAAGGCCTCCTCCAGGTCCTTCCACTGTCTTCTATCAAGGGCTACACGACGCCATAGTGGGCCCGCTGTCAGTTTGATTTCATCCTCCCATCTTTTGAACGGTGTTTTGTACAATTATATCTTCGTAATTAATTCTACTACTGGCGGCATAGCTAGTTCATCTGGCATCAAAATGACCCTGATTCCACTGTGTATATGTTTGTTTTTTATGAATAACGTTTCTTTATCTAAAGAGCCTACCGAGTCATGTATTGTAGTGTATTGTGCTGCCCTCAATCATATTTTTTTTTATTTCTAAACAATTAAACAACATTTCCAAAAAACAAGAATGTCACATTGTAGTCCTGATTGGCTTTCAATTTATCGAAACATTATGGATTATTATGCTTTATGCAATATAATAACTACAAGCACTATAAATAAATCCGCAAATTGAAGATCAGCAATGACTACAATGTGGCATTATTGTTTTTTGGAAATATTGTTTAATTGTCAAGAAATAAAATAAAATATGATTGAGGGCTCGGTGCAGCCTTAACCATAAGTATTATGCTCAGGACTATATTCCCTTTGGGGGTAGTCTGAAAACTCAAAACATCCACGTTTCACTAGTAGTATCGAAACTCTAGTGTGATCTTCTTTATCTTTATAAATACACTGACCTGCAAAACTAAGTACTACACTTTTAATATTTAAATTTTTCCTGAACTATAGAAATTAGAGATTTAAAATAAAAAACGTTTTATAGCAAATTTTATCAGCTTTCTTTTTAACTATTCTTTGTAAATTAAACTCTTTTTTGAGTCCTTTTTATTTCTAAAGTATATGTTGTGTACTGGAAAAGTTATTGGAATTTTAAAAGTGTGATACTTAGTTTTGCAGGCCAGTATAGTTAGATTCATGTTTATACACAATAATTATTTATTAGTTTATGACACTGGGCACTAAACTAGGGATAAGTTTAGGGGAATTAATTTTTATCTAATATTTTTTGTGTTTTCTAAATCCTGTATTTTAGTCGGGAGAGTGACTGATTCATTATAAAAACTGAAATTTATGGCATATAACGGGTTCTTACAATATTCTTGGAAATATTTCAGTTCCCAGTAATTATTTTGGCAGTGTTTTGGTTAATTTTTAAATTGGTAAGTTTTTTTTAGAGATTTTCTCAAATAGATGATTGGCGACAACGCCAGTCGAGCAAACACACTGTGTTTTTTGTTAACGTATGTCTCAGCATACAAGCATGCTTTATGAGACTTGTTAACACTTTGGAAACACTCGTAAACACTTGTAAACACTTTGAAGCTGAAGATCATTTTCTATTATATTCTAACGAGCGTTAACCCGCGACTTCGTCCGCACAAATTATATACCAGATTTTAAGTCAGATCATAAGCTATCAAACAAAAAAAGTTTCATCAAAATCGGTTCAGTAGTTTTTGCGTGATACTCGTTCAAACAAACAAACTGACAGACAAAAAATCCAAAAATTGGTGAAATGGAATCAGGGACACCTAAAAACCATATCGTAACTTTTTTTTTGTTAATATCTTCAATGTACAGACAAACTTCCTGTTACAGTTTTATAATTATATTCTAATTTTAAAAGTGTTGATGATTTTGCCAATGTCTAGTTTATTTACCAAAACATGCTTGACGTCTTATTTTTATAAGTATTTGGTGACTTCAAGGGTTGTTTTTCAAAGAAAAACACTGACTTGAGCCACCATAAAATTGGAGCTTTGTTGTAGGCCAGGGAGCAGGCACCGTCACGTGTCTGACCACCCAATAGCACCTACAACGCAACTCCTATAATATTCAAATCTTGCCAACTTCATCAACAGACTATCAGAAAGAAGAGTGAACAATTTATCCAGTCCTTTGTTTGATTTTTTTTTTCTAGCCTATTTCATCCCACTGCTGGGCAAAGGCCTCCCCTTTAATCTTCCAACCATCTCTATTCTGGGCAAGCTCTGGCCACTTGTCGTCAAAAGCATCCAGATCATCCCGCCACCTCTTCCTAGGACGACCCGGGCGCCGACGACCGTTTTCTGGGATCCAGGGCGTAACAATTTTTGCCCACCTCTCCTGGTGCAATTTTATTACTAACGAGCAAGTCTGTCGAATGCACCTTTGTTTGATAAGTCATTTTTATTTTTGAGTCTTGATTTAATGACTCTACTCTCTTTCTCTTATCCTATTATAAGATACCTGAGTCAGTATCCATTCATCTCTGATGTAACCACTATCTAATTTAAAATTCTAATATACTTCCATGAAACAGTGTGATAAGGGATTGGTGTAAGTTGAAGGATGTTGTTGTCACTAGGATTAGGTATGCTTAGATGGTGTAGCATCGTTTTCAATTTCATTCATTATTGTTGATAATATGTTTATTTTGATCCTCCTATTGGTCATTTTATAAACAATGTTTACTTACTTATTTTCTAGTACAAATAATATACATTTACCTTTACTAAGTATCCTGTTATATCGACAAAAGTAACATTTATTGATCCTTACATTCAAAAATGAAATATTGTTTTTGTATTTATGTGGATTTTACTATTTTTTGGGATGTTTTTGGTTTTTGTGCAATTGTGTTGATGACAAGTTGTTGAGGTTGACTGATTGACATGAAAGTGTGACATATTTACAGTTGACAGTGATTTGTCAAATTGTTATTGAAAAAATGGCCAGGTCTTTAAAAAGTTTTACATACTTCTACATTGTTAAAAAGACTTATAGACAATATCTATGCCAGCTTCCTGATAAAGACTATCAGAAGTGTGCCTGAATATTAGCTTTTTCCCGCGACTTCGTCCTCGTGGATTACGGATTTTCTAAAATAAAAATCGTAGTGCACCCCTACAACCTACATGCTCTGTAGAATATGTATTCCAAATATCATGAAATCAGAAAATTTTATTGCCGATTTTTTTTCATGTTTCGATCTTTCGATATTTAGTATCAGTCACTGAACTGTTTTATAAGTACATAAAAATAAAAAATAAAACAGTTTGATGTATAGTATAGGTGTCCTCGACTCCAAATCACAGATTTTTTTATTTTTTTGTTTGTTTGAGCTTCACACAAAAACTACTAGACGAATTTTGATGCAACTTTTAATTCTTCTTCTTCTTATCGTGTGGGCAGAGCCCTAGTGTCAGAGTTTTTTCAGACTGCCTTACGGTTTCTGACGTGGTTTTTATGTAACGACTACTAACACCAGAGATAGTAGCAGAATATTATGTAATATTATATGGTATTCTAACTTTTAATGTTTAAAATCTTATGATTAGACTTAAAAACAGGTATTAATATTTTATCTCACTATAACTCACTACAATGACAAAAATAATCTAAAATTTGAATTAGGTTATATATCAACCAAAGTAGTATGTGAAGTCTATCAATCCGCATTAAGTTCGCATGGTGGACTAACACCAATACACTGTACTTTATGTAGGTCTGTGCCCTGCAGAGGGATGTATATAGGCTGATGATGATGATGATATCAACCAAAGCGTAAAATGACATTAAGTGTTGCACATACTAGGACGACGACTAGACGCGGACGCGGACGAAGTCGCGGGTTAACGCTCGTTATTTTATAAATTGCAAATGTTATTCGTGACGCGTCATCTAGATTTTCTAAACAATTTTTCCATACAAAGTTACTTATATTAATACCGTCTACGCGTATTGTGCGTCAAAGTTTTGGAAAAAAATCTCCATTTGTAAAAAACCCCTCTGCAACCACCTTAAATACTTAATTTGCATAAAGTTTTTAAATACAAATCTTGTTGTACACAGTCCTTTACGGACATTTCGTTCCATTAGATCTGGCTCCTAAAGCATCCTACACCTTTTTCACAACGCTCGGTGCGTTTCGCATTATGAAAAGCGCTTATGTGCGTGTGAATTTTGCGCTCAAAAGAGCGATTTCTCTTGCTATTAAGTATCATTAAATTGTCAGAATTTCCAGACGGCTCATATTAAAACCGTCTACGCGTATTGTGCGGCAAAGTTTTGTTTAAAATTGACCCCTCTGCAACCACCTTAAAAGGAAATCTGACAAATGCAAAGCACAGAGATTCGTTTCTAATTGTACTTAAAAATTGCATTGTCTTTTACTGGTTAATATAGAAAATAGGACAGCCCTTCGTTTGTATGCAGCGCGGTCGGGAGCTTTCGTAATAAACTTCTCTTAATGAATGTGTAATCAAATTGTGCACACACTTGTGTCAACACTGTTGGTATTCAGCACGGCTAGCATGCCACCCACGACAAAGCGTTTAAACGAGAAAAACGTCATAGTCATAGTCATATAATTTATTGCAACCATGGGTTTTTAAAAGATGTTACACAATATTTATTCTAGTACACATGGACCCTGCTAGGGCACTGCAAAACTTATATCTGGAATGTCATGCGCGCTCTTTCTGGCATACGTAAAATAATAAAGATCTCGATCTTTATCGTTTTCTAGGGGGTGGCATGCGAGGCCTACAGGTATAATAAAGAAGTCACTTTAACATTGTTACGTCAAGCCGGTACGATTCGCGACAGGGCTTGCATTAGTTTTTTGGCTTGTCTTGCCTAAAAAAACTAATGCAAGCCCTGTCGCGAACCGTACCGGCTTGACAGCGACTTCGATAAAACGAATTAATGTTCTTATGATGCGAATGAAAAAGTCATCGGCTGCAATATAATTTTTAGCTTTTTAGTTTTTTTGAAGGCGGTTTTAATCATTATATTTATTGGGTTATTCTCTAGGTGGGAATAAAGATTGATAAGCTAATACAAGACAAGGATTGACCTTGTTTTGTTACATCTTCTTTCGTATCAGCATGAGTAATCATCATACGACAGCTCATGCTGTAGTGTTTTGGTTTTGCCATAATTTGACTGCCTATTATTTTTATTGTGAAATTATTATGAACAGGTTTTTGCATTACAACAATGTAAAATTGTTGTTATTAAAATTGTATTATGTACTATCGAGGACTTTTTCACCTGATCACTAAAAAAAATTTTTGCATAATTCCGCACATAATTTATTGTTTGAAAACTATTCATTCATTTATTTATTTATCTAAACTATTATAAAACTGTAACAGGAAGTTTGTCTGTACATTGAAGATATTAACAAAAAAAAAGTTATGATATGGTTTTTACTTTTTAGGTATCCCTGATTCCATATCACCAATTTTTGGAATTTTTGTCTGTCTGTTTGTGTGTTTGTTTGAACGAGCATCACGCAAAAACTACTGAACCGATTTTGATGAAACGTTTTTTGTTTGATAGCTTATTATCTGACTTAAAATCTGGTATATAATTTGTGCGGACAAAGTCGCGGGTTAACGCTCGTTTATTATAAAAATTACATGTAAATTTACAGAGCAATTTCCAAAATACTTACATGCTAAAAATACATAAGGTAACTACTTACTAATGATAATACTTATTTAAATGAGATCAGAACCTGAGCCAGCCAGGCCTATGAGCCTAGTGGTGGTGAGGCGGAAAAGTCCCCGATAGTACCTACTAGCGGCACATCTAGCGGTCCGCGACTCCGTACGCGCAGACCTCAACAGATTGCGATGAAATAAAGCCTAAAATTGTAATCCAAACGAAGTCCTATGCTTTTGTTCAGTAGTTTTTAAGTTATGCGTGCACTGACAAAAATTTACATTATCTAATTAGTTCTAAAAATTAGGAATTTCGTATCGGAATGACCTACGCAAAACATCGTCCTATAAGCAAAACGTCGTCATACGAGATGTGCGTCTTGTCGGTCCTTAGACTTGAGACATTTATTTACAAACTCAATTTGTCCTCAGATATGGAGTCACATATTCTGAACACATACCACCAAGCTCGATATCGCACAATCGGCCACAAGATCCTTCGTTCGACGAGCGACTCCCTATCCTCTGAGAGCAGCTGCAATCAGAACAGTCCGGAGTATGCCAATCAGCGACCTGAGTTCGGGCAGTATGAGAACAATGCTGATTACTGGAGGAAGAGTCAGGATTGGAGTCGGAATCAGACTGTAAGTTGATTAAAAATGTTTGTATTATTATGGGAATATGTGATTGTATTATAAAATACTTTTAGGGCCTTTTTTCTTTTCTACATCGACATGCGGATCCGGGTGGGATGCGTGCTCTTTTCAAAAATCGTAAAATTCATATGGTACGCAGGCGCACCCGCGTGGCTGGTAAAAGGACCTTACTTTCACTATGGGACCATTACTGAAATTGGCGTAAATGTGTTTTTCTCCATACAATACATCTGCTTTTAAACATAATAATCTGTTTCGTCTTAAGATATTTTTATAATATAATTTTGGACCCATATTAACACGTTCGTGGACAGCGAATGACTATAGCTGTGATTCAGTGCTTAAAAACTATTTCTTTTCTTTGTTTCTATCAGTCCATAATCAATTCTAAATGGTGTCTAAAATACCATAGCAATCACAATATTTTTAGACTGCATTAAAACATAATTGAGTTCGGAAAATAGGTATTATGTTCTCACTATTTATTTAGAAATAATGTAATTAAAAACTGTTTCAGATAAACATGACGAGAAGTCAAGATACCAGTTCTGATGAGGAAGAAAATATTGAGGTCCAAGAAGTTTCTTTCGACGAAAGAGCTTCAGACAACTTCCATCTTTCAGAGCCAGACATTGTTGAAGAGAACACACTTGTCGAGGGAGATGATTATGACGTCATCCAGGTCTACGCTGTCGACCCTGATTTAGATCTCGAAGCATCATCAGATGAGGAACTCGAAGATTTCGCCATTAGGGACCAAGAAGATTCCGAAGGCGAATATTTGAGCGTTCCAGATAGTAGAGATGTTTATGATCAAGAGAACAAAACACCAGACGTCTTGAGTTTTAATTTGGATACTCCAGTAGTTTCAAATGTCGACGAATACTTCATAAAGGAGGATAAAGATAAAGATATTCTGGCAGTAAAGGACGAACCGGTTGTAAATGATGTTGACGAATACTTCATCAAAGAAGAGAAACCAGTTCCGAATGTAGATGATTTCTTTATAAAAAAGCCTGAAGAAGAACATGTTCCTAAAGCAGTTGTTGACGAATATTTCAAGGCAAGTACTCCTAAAGTCAAAGACTCGGAAGATATACCCGACGTACCAGATGGTCCGATAAATGAATCTGATTTAGAAGTACTACCTAACATTGAAGAATTAAAAAGATTTCTGCTAGAAGACATGACTTATTCTAAATTCAAAAGCGCTCAAAGGTCTTGTTCCTTACCACAGTCGCCTATGCGCAATATCTGCCTTGACATAGACGATGCTAAAACCTGTCTCAGCTTCGAAGACCTAAATCTCGATCTGTCTGACTTAACTTTTGATAATGATAAAGACAAGTCAATAAATAGTACTAAAAGTGATGACATTCCACGTACATTGACAGACGAGGATGTCAATAGTTTCCTTATTACAAGCAAACCAGAGACGAAGATCAACGAAGATGACCTTAGCCATCAAGACATGGAAATGGACCGACCAGTCGAAAATACAGTTTTAGATTTTTGCATAGAAAAAACTCCTGTTGAAGAAAAACCTATAATGCCTGTAAAACCTGTAATGCTAAAATCTGTACCAGAAAAAATCGTAATAGAAAAAACTGTTACAGCAAAAGCAGTAATAGAAAAAACGGTAACAGACAAAAAAGTAATAGAAAAAACTATCAAGAAAGAGAATGGTCATGTCAAGGTGGAAGAAGATGAAGATTTGGTTGACGTAGAATCTTGCAATGATGTCGTAATACCGGTCTTAGAGGCAAACAACTTAAGTTCTCTTTTAGAACAATTCGAAGCTACGGAGAAGTTGAATACGAAGCCAAAACGACCAGTCATAAAACCACCAGAGGAGCAGAAAGCAAAAAGCGTTAGTCTAACAAACGGTATGCGATTGCAGGACGCTGGCGTGCAACTCAACAAGAACAAAATGCGGCAAATACTGGTAAGTACATTCTTTTCGTTCCGAAATTCCCTCAGATCCGTTTAAAGAACACATTCAATCTTTAAACGTGATTGCAGATGCCGTCTACTATAAACGCAACAGCCAGGAGGTCGCCAAGTCCTGTGCACTCTGACCATGACTACTGCTCGTCGAAAAAACGTTACAGCCTCCCAAATATCAAAGGAGGGCAGAGTCTTCTCAAACCAGAAGTTCTCTCTAGCAACAGTAAAATACTTAGTTCCCGTCACAGATCGTGCAAAAATAAAAAAATCGTCTACAATCTCAGTAGCGACGACGAGGCCGAGAAGTGTAACGTAAATAAAAACAAAAAACACGTGACACCAGATGACAGTGACATTAAAATAAAGAAACCTAGTGTTAGTACTAAACAGACAGTCAAAGTGATTACAAATCCTACTCGTAAGAAACTTTCGCCGGTGCACAGTGCGTCAAACGATACTTTTAAAGATAAAAGCAACAATTCTGTGATTGTAAAAGATGCTTGTAAAGCAAGTGATACTCCTTGTAGTCAAAATTCTAACGGTAGCATTAAGTTAACTATTAAAAATAAATCTGAAGTTATTCTTAACTGTGATGATAAAGACTCTCAGAAAGATAAAAATATTGAAAAACTTAAGTCTAGTGCGTGTGATAAAGTTAAAATAGAACAGAACAATACTAAAAGTAAGCATGTAAAAAGTATAAAAGAATTAGATAGCAACAAAAATAAAACTGTTAGTGAAAATAGCAACGTTGTTAAAGTGAAAGAGGAACCCCGTCATAAAGCGGAACACTTTTATACAGCCCTATTTAGTAACAAGCAAGACGTTCAAGTACCTCAAGCGATACAAGTTAAATCTGAAAAGAGGTCTTTTGAAGAGGAGATTAGTATAGCAACTAAAATTCAGCCGAAAAGTGAAGCAGAACAACCGCTCAAGAAGAAAAAGCTTAATCTTCAAGAGTATAAGTTGAGAAGATATGCTAGTTCAAATAACAGTTCAGCCACAGTCAGTCCCGAAGCGATATTCCCTGACATGCCAATTCCATTCAGTATAGACAAAACTCCTAAAAATATACCAAATCGAATACTGACCAATGGAACTTCAAATGCACCTGAACAAACAAATGTAGAAGAACCTAAGGAACTATTTGATCCAATCAGAGATGCTTCGAGAAAAATACTTATGAACACTAAGAAACATAAAGCTGAAGCTATGAGGAAAAGAGACGAAGATATAGTCATGAGTAAAATACCTAAAGTCGAAAATTTGGAGTTACAACCTTTAATAAGCGATGCGGAAATGATGAAAATAGTTGGCATGGCACCAGAGGTTGCAGCCGAAGTTTTACCCTTGCCTGTAGTTAACGAAAAACCGCAACTATCTGCAGAATACGAAGAAATCGTCATGGTCAGTGTAGGAATCAATACAGACCAAACAGTTTTCAAAGAACTAGAGAAAGCTGTTAGAAACAAAAAATCCCCGTCGCCCGTCGATTCTAAATCGCTTATCAACTTTAAAATCAAAAAATCCGACCACGTTCTTAAACAAAACGTTTTCGATACTTCAAAGAGAGATAAAAAAAGTCCAGTTGACGATAAAAAACCAGATACGAAGATTGATAAGGAAAGATACAAAGATATAACTGCTACTCTTAAAAGTGTGGGGAAGCAGGTCGATACGAAAATGTCTAGCAATTCTCTTTTCGCAAGCATCCAAGACGTTGTCATGAAAAAAGCTCCGGACGAAGATTCTCATGACTCCGGACATGAAGAAAAACGATCAAAATCGAAATCACCGAAACAAACAACTTTCGTCTCAATTAAAACTACCATTGTCCGAGATTACGACACCAAAGTCGAACATGGTGAAGACAAAGTTATACTGCACTTGGGTAAAGATAGAAACAAACCAGATATCGCCAGTATAAATATACAAACTGATTCTACACCGGAATTTAGTGAATTACCTATTTTGAACCCTATTTCAATAGAGATTGCTAAACAAAAAAGTCCTTCGCATAGAAAACGGAACGACAGCGACATGTCAATGTCCAGCGAAGGAAGCCCAGTCCGTTCCAAAAGCACACCAAAACAGAATAAAGTAGCTAAAACAAAAACCGACCGAAGAGAAATAAAACGCTCAGCATCGAAAGAGAAACGATCAAGATCGAAGGACCGTTACGAGAAATACCGACGGTCAAGGTCGCCTTCAAGGAGTCGTAGACGGCGTCACTCCCGCACCCGATCAAGGTCCAGATCACGCGGTCGGTTCAGGCGTTACAGGCGATCAGACTCGCCTTACAGAAGAAAAAGGCGTTCAAGATCACCGTACAGGAGTCGCAGATCACCGTCAATCAGGAGGGAATATCGTTCAAATCGTTCAAGATCGAGGCATACTGACCCTAATCGTAGTCCGATCGCTAAAAAGAAGAGTCCGCTACATAATCCCGTTGATAAAAAGCCAGCAAAGAGTCTGACTCCACCGCCGAGGAAACCCACCGTTTCTGAAAGCTCTGATTCTTCTACCAGGTTAGTTTAATTGCGAAAAAAACTAGCTATTGCGAATTCGCTCGCGTACAATTATTTTTTAGTACCAAGAGTAGGATGCCGTTTTTAACCGACTGCGCCAGAAGGAGGGTTATTCAAAATATAGGTTACCAACCAATCGGTAGGTACTCATAGGTCACTCACAAATTTTTTAATAAGTTCGTTAGTTAGGGCTTATGATCTGAACACTTTGCATGGGATTGCTGGTCGTGAGGTTATGTATACGGGTTGAAAGAAGACCTCTTCCGAGAACTCAAAGGAGTGAAAGTACCCGATAAGATATAAGATCTCATAGTTGGTCCCATAGTACAAGTTGTTTGATGGGTACTTTCACCCCTTAGCGCTAGGTACACGTATCGTACACGTGCGTAAGAAGCTTTGTTTCAGTGATTTAATTTACTCCTGTGCCGTCGAAAATACGATCGAAAAGTATGTAATCTGAAACCATTAATAGTTCTTTATTTGGATCTGAGAGAATACATCACTTAATCATCACTAATCTAATCATTTTCATGCATATTTTCAGTTCGTCGTCGTCATCATCATCATCATCGTCGTCGAGCTCGTCCGAAGAGTCGAGGAAGTCGAGAAGGTCGTGCAGTCCGTACAGGAGGGAAGAGTACAGTGCTAAAGAATATCGGAGTCCGTATAGCTCTGAAGATAGGTAAGTAATGCACTATACTTTTTTGTTAGTCTATATCATCATCATCATCATCTTATTTAAGAGCTGCGCTCTTGTCGGTGGAGTATTAGCCAATCCTGTCTCTGTGCCGCTAGTCTGAGTTCTTGATACGACACTACATCAACCTTTTCCTTCACTTGGTCCAGATAACCCTGTCTAGGTCTTCCTCTGCCTCTCTTCCCCTCTATCTTCCCTTCTAGTATGGTTTTAAAGCAATTGTCGTTTCGTATCAAATGTCCGATCATTTTCCCCCTCCGGTTTTCGATTATTTTTAAAATGTTTCTCTTTTCTTTAACCATTCTTAACACCTCTTCATTTGTTATTCGTTCCGTCCAACTTATCCCCTCCATTCGCCTCCAACACCACATCTCAAAAGCTTCCAGCCTATCTCATCTCATTTATTCAGTGTCCACGTCTCGCTACCGTATAGTGCAATGCTCCAGATGTACACTTTAATTAGGCGTTTTCGGATTTTGCTCGATATTTTCGCTTTCAAAAAGTTAGTGTTTTTTGTCGTTGAAAGCTCTTTTTGCCATAGCAATTCTTGCAACGACGTCTGGGGTGCATCTGGAGTCTTTTGTAATGAGACTACCCAAATATCTAAATTTTTTTACTTGTTCTATTGGAGTGTTGTTAATTTTGACGAAACTAGTAACTGGCCCATTTTTTGCTGTTACCATTATTTTTGTTTTACTGATGTTTATGTTCAACCCAAATTCTCTG
The DNA here is from genome assembly GCA_927399405.1 of Agonopterix arenella. Taxonomy (NCBI): domain Eukaryota; kingdom Metazoa; phylum Arthropoda; class Insecta; order Lepidoptera; family Depressariidae; genus Agonopterix; species Agonopterix arenella. The sequence continues at coordinate 12,116,434 of OV656711.1, read as the reverse complement.
AAGACAGTGTCCGTTATTCGCAATAGATTTTGTAGTTGTTCTGTGTCTTCTGCAAGAGCAGCAATATCATCCGCAAACCTAATGAAATGTATTTTTCCCCCGTTACTTTTGATACCCCTTCTGTCTGAATCTAATATTTTTCTGATTGCTGATTCTATGAATATATTAAAAATTAATGGGGAGAGTGGACAACCCTGCCGTACACCTTGTCTTATCTTTACCGTGCCCTTTTCCTCCCCCACCTCTATTACTGTTTCCTGTTCCTTGTAAAGTTGGTAAACTATCCTTTTGTCTCTGCAGTCAAGCCCTGCTTCTTTCATAATTCTCATTATTCTTTCCCAATTCACCCTACCAAACGCCTTTTCCAGGACTATGAATGCAATATGTGTTTCGAGGCCATTTCGAAAACAAAAAACGTTCTATAATACTTTATACCAGACCATGTGACCAGACCTGTGCTATTACTATAATTCTTCTTCTTCTTCTTTTCGTGTCAATGGTTCTGCAGTGATGTTTTTATATTTTAGTAGCCAGGTGTTCGGCAAGTCTGACTGCGTAAGGAGTAGCTGTATTTAAATCCTCTCTCGTGCAGGTGTTCGGGCACAGCGGACATTCCAGCAGATGACCCATCGACTGAACAGATTCACCGCAATCACACTGTGTCAGACCTAGATCCCTATACCCCCAGTTACACAGATTTAGTCCGCAACGTCCGACCTGAGTGCGAAGCCGATTTAAGGATTTCCCCACTTGCAATTGCAGATTGTGTCCGGGCGGTAGTTGTTCCTGTGGGGAAATGTACTCAGCTGGTTCATTTCCCCACATGTAGGGGGTACCCTTTCTTTCCACAGAGTGCATCTTTTAGCAGACGTGTATGCGCTCAGCGATGATACAAGAGAGAAATGAAAGATGACTGACTTTAAATTGGTTTACTACTTTCAAAAATGGTTTGACAAAGATTGATATTTGTTGAATGTAAGGAACACGTCTTATATTACGGACGGTCTCGTGGTCAGTGGCGGGCGGTCGGGTCCCCCGTCGCTCGCTGCGCTGGCGCTTCCTCCCGCGCCCCGCGCCTCGCTCCCTCCGTCGGAGACATCCTGGGGCCCCTTGGAAGAAGCTGAGGAGCCTTCAGGAGTTGCTGAAGCTGAAGTTGCTTCCAAGACATCATCCTCATGGGGGAGAGGAACCACCTTGTTTATTGCACGTCGCTCGATGCCTCTGTATGTTTTGAAGTCCGCTACACGGCAAACTCCGTCCTTTCCAGGGTATAAACGATGAACTCGTCCTAGTTTCCATTTCAACGGAGGCAGGTTTTCCTCTTTGAAAACTACCATAGACCCTTCTTTCCGGTTTTTCGTTGGAGAGCGCCATTTTGTTTTAGTTTGTAGTTCGCATAGGTATTCGTTATGCCACCTCCTCCAGAAACCTTCTCGTAGAGCTTCTATTAGCTGATATCGAGTCTTGATCTTTTTCTCTGCAGCAGCGGGAGGCGTTGGCAGTGACGTCAATGGCCGCCCGATGAGGAAGTGCCCTGGGGTCAAGGGAGAAAGGTCGTGTGGGTCAGAGGTTAAAGGAGTTAGAGGTCGGGAGCTGAGGACGGCTTCGATTTGTGTACAAAGCGTGCTCAACTCCTCATACGTCAAACTAGCATTTCCCAAAGTACGTTTTAGATGAAATTTTGTGCTTTTTACACCGGCTTCCCATAGTCCGCCGAATGTCGGAGAATAAGGGGGGTTGAAACTAAACGAAATACCTTCATCTGCAGTGAAATTATAAATGGAGTGTATGCCTGCTTGTAATTCCCTACCTAATTCATTGTTTGCCCCAACGAAATTGGTACCATTATCACAATAAATTCGATTCGGTTTTCCTCTACGAGAAATGAACCTACGAAGGCAGGAAATGAAAGCGTTAGTGCTGAGATCGCTAACAGTCTCTAAATGAATTGCGTTTGTGCAAAAACATATAAAAATACAAATATAACATTTCGAAATTCTGTTACCGCGGCCCTTTTTGCTCGAAATAGGAAAAGGGCCAGCGAAATCGGTTCCACATATTTCAAATGGATAGTTTTGAGTCACTCCATTCGCTGGCAGGTGGCCCATCAACGGCTCCGTAGTTTTCCCTCGGAAACGCGTACATATTACGCACTGACGGCTTACTTTACGTGCCAAAGTTCGTCCCCCGAGAGGCCAAAACTGATCCCTGAAGGAAGCCAGGAGTAGTTGAGGGCCAGCGTGCAATGAGCGTTGATGTTCGGCTTGCATCAGAAGTTTTGTAAGATGATGCTTTCCCTCTAGTAGTATAGGGTGTTTCTTTTCAAAGTTAAAGCTTGTGTTATTGAGCCGACCACCCACTCTCAGTACCCTCAGTAGTATTTTCGTCAAGGAATGGAGACAACTGCAACAAATTGGATGAAGTAAGTAATTTTCCCTTTTTAATTATGTTTATTTCTTCTTGGAAAGACTCTGCTTGTGCCATTTTTATTAGGCAAATGAAAGACTGGTCAAGTTCAATTTTCTTTAAGAGTTCGGATGAACGGTTCTTTTTTGCATTGCTTATGAATCGAACCACATAAGCGAATGTTCTTGTCAATTTTGATGAACTAGAATATTTTTCAAAGTTAATTAATGTGTTAGATTTGTTAATGTTATTGTCTGTAACATTCACAGTATGTACCACTTTAATGTCCGGTAGTGGTACATTACTGTCGGGTAGTTGAGGCCACTCCTTCTCCTGTTTAAGAAGAAAGGTAGGTCCTTGCAACCACAAACTAGAATTTATAAATTTGATCGGCTCTACGCCTCTCGAGGCCATATCTGCCGGATTACAATCTGTGGGAACATGTCTCCACGACTCCCGTTTGGTTAATTCATGTATTTCGTTGATTCTATTTTTTAGAAAATGCTCCTCACAAAATTCATCGTCAACCGACAGAGGTAATTTTGAAGATGGGATTTCCTCAAGCCTCCAAAATTTTGTCAGATTTTCATTTATTTCCTTTGTAAAATTACAATGAACCTTCTGGGGAGGTTTACTTCCACCAGAACCAAATTGACCCGCGACTACCCATCCTAATGTAGTATTTTGTAGGATAGGTTTATTACGACCTAAAGGTATTTTTTCAGAGCCTAAAATTTCAAAGAAGATTTCCGCACCTAATAATAAATCAATGTTGGAGGGATGACAAAAGAAAGGATCGGCAAGCTGCGCATGGTTAGGCAAGTTTAGCTGGGAAGTGTCCATTGGAACATTAGGCAATTGACCAGTGATTTCAGGAACAATCAAGCACTTAAGGTTTCTGCTGAACGAATGTATTAGGGACGATATGGTGATGTCACATCTATCTGAAATCGGTACTTGTACGTTATTAATACCTGATACCATTAACGAATCAGGAGTTTTATTTACTAAACCAATTTTATGTTTCAGGTTTTCAGTCATAAAGGAAGATTGGCTGCCAGCATCAAGTAAGGCGCGAGCCAGGTAAGTATTTTTGTTTTCAGGATTTGTTACCTTTACCAGAGCGGTACCAAGGAGGACCTGCCCATGAGAACGAGCTGACAACGTTGCAGGTACCAACGCTTTTACGTTAGGATCGTTATCGTTGTTATCTGCGTTTTCTTTATGCAATAATGTATTATGCTTTTGGTTACATAATCTACAGGAACCCAATCGACAGTTGGGCGCATCATGGCCTCTTCTTAAACAATTTAAGCAAAGGTTCAACCTTAAGGCTTCACTTAATTTGTTTTCCGTAGATAAAACCTTGAATAAATTGCAATCAATGGCTCTATGGAGCTGAGTGCAGAAAGGGCATGGCACAGGTTTTGATGGTGAAGTGACGAAACTTTTTGAAAATTTATTGTTTTTATAATTATTATTCTGAACAGAAGGTTTAGAATCGCCTTTGTTATGTTCTTGGTATAAAACCATTTGATTAGGTTTATCACCTTTGTTTGCTTGCATGGTCTCCAGGATATCAGCCCTACTACGTAAAAATTCGATAAATTCAGCTAAAAGCGGCAAATCGGAAAGATTGTTCCTGTATTCTTCCCATTTTCTATGAGTGGTGGGATCTAGTTTAGTGGATACCATATAAATAATAAGGGAATTCCACTGGTCCACAGGCTGTCCGAGGGTAGTAAGCGCTCTCAAGTTTTTAGTGACAATATCAATCAGATAACGTATGGATCTATGGGACTCCCTTACAACGGATTCAATGCTGAACAACGCCTTCATGTGGTTATTGATCAGGATTTTTTTGTTATTATATCGCTCACACAACAAGTCCCAAGCTACACGATAGTTAACCGAAGTGAATTCAATTGATTTAATTACAAGAGTAGCACTACCTTCCAATGAGGATCGTAAATAGTGGAACTTGTTTATGTCAGGGATTGATTCATTGGTGTGTATTAACGATTCGAAAGTGTCTCGAAACTCCAACCACCTAAAATAGTTCCCATCGAAACATGGAAGTTTTATGGTAGGCAGTTTAATATGACTGTTATCATGACTCGAATGAGAACTAGAACTATTGTGTGCATGGTATGTATCTTCAGGTTTCACCTTAATAGACGACGGATGTGATTCAATTAGAGACTGCGCCTCAGTAACACTTGAATAGAATTGTCTTTCAATTAGTTCTCTTTCTATCAATTGTTCATCAAGTGCCGAACACCACAATTCTATTTGATTTTGACATTTATCGAAATCAGAAAGCAATACGTCAGTCCTATCCATTCGTAGGCTCAATTCTTTTAGTTGTGAATCAGTCACATCCTTAATGCTAATCAATTTTAGTCCAGACAGATAATTTCTGAAGTTCGTTAACCGACCTTTAATTGAACCCCGTTGTCTAATAAGATCCTTATATTCTTTAGTGTCTTCCGACATGTTTACTACATAGAATGTAAAATATTTACGAACGTAAGTTATGGACAAATCAATAAATTAGATAAGGAAAATGTGCATCAAACCCAACAACAAGCAAGTATGTTGCAGCAGCGCTCGGCAACAGAACCGGTTATGTCGTGCCAGCCGGCACGCGGTCACGCTCGCTCCGCGTGGCGCGTACGAAAAACTGCACGGAATGGCGGTCGGCGCCGACCCTGGAATCGTTAACAGATATTCCTTTTAATATAATGTTAAAATAATGAGGCACTACTTGCAGGTGTCGCAGGCGCAAAATTTTGAGTGTCGAGATGGACTGCAAATATGCTGTAAGCTTATATTTTAAGAAAGCACAAGCTAGGAAAGTAAATTTGAAAACGTAAGAAAAGACGGTTGTAGCAAGATTCTGGCCCCCCGAAAGGGGTTGTGGTCGTGAATATATGATTGAACTGAAGTATGTAAGCGTAACTAATGAGAAGGCAGCACGCTTGACTGTTGCTTATGAGAAGAAGCCGAGCTATATCAAGACCCAGATCCCGTTACGGGCTTATGGTCGTGAATGTATGAATTATGTATGTAAGCGATACTTATATTATGAAAGCAGCCCACTTGAATGTTGCTTATGTAAAGAAGCAGAGCTATATTAAGGCTCAGACCACCCCGAACGGGCTTATGGTCGTGAATGTATGAATTATGTATGTAAGCGATACTTATATTATGAAAGCAGCCCACTTGAATGTTGCTTATGTAAAGAAGCAGAGCTATATTAAGGCTCAGACCACCCCGAACGGGCTTATGGTCGTGAATGTATGAATTATGTATGTAAGCGATACTTATATTATGAAAGCAGCCCACTTGAATGTTGCTTATGTAAAGAAGCAGAGCTATATTAAGGCTCAGACCACCCCGAACGGGCTTATGGTCGTGAATGTATGAATTATGTATGTAAGCGATACTTATATTATGAAAGCAGCCCACTTGAATGTTGCTTATGTAAAGAAGCAGAGCTATATTAAGGCTCAGACCACCCCGAACGGGCTTATGGTCGTGAATGTATGAATTTATGAATGAAGGAAGATGCAGCAGGTGCAAAGCTCACTAACATACAAGCCTAAAGCGATAGTTTTCAGTTGTAGCAACTCACTAACCACCCCACACGGATTATGGTCGTGAGTATATGTATGTTATGAACGTATGAATGAAAGAGGACGCAGCTGGAGCAAGGCTGACTAATGTGCAAGCTTAAAGCTACAGTTTTCAGGTATAGCAACTCATTGACCACCCCACACGGGTTATGGTCGTGAGGATATGTGTGTTATGAATGTATGAATGAACGAAGGCGCAGCTGGAGCAAGGCTGACTATAGGAAGCCGGTGCTAATTAAGCGACTATGAAAGATTAACAAAGAAATGTGCTGCCACGAGCAGCACGCGCTGCCGCGTGGGCGAGGGTGCCCGCGACGGCTGTAAAGATGCGCTGCCACGAACAGCACCAGCGCTGCCGCGTGGGCGATGGTGCCGCTAGGGTTTAGAAAGCGCTGCCACGAGCAGCACCAGCGCTGCCGCGTGGGCGATGGTGCCTCTAGGGTTTAGAAAGCGCTGCCACGAGCAGCACCAGCGCTGCCGCGTGGGCGATAGTGCCGCTAGGGCTCAGAAAGCGCTGCAACGAGCAGCACTGGCGCTGCCGCGTGAGCGAGAATGATTTTAATGGAAATAGCTACTGCGAACACACGAGACGGAAATCCTTTCCGACCCGTGAGCCAGCAAAGCACGTGAAAATTCTAATTTAACAGATTTTGAGCAAAGAGACACTCAGAAACACAAATCAAAGTAGGATAATGGAGATAAGAAAGGAATGTGCACTCCCCTGGCGTGATTTTGTTGTTTCCACGCGTCGTCGCGTCGATCGGCCGAGTGACCTTGCCATCGCGTAAGGTCGCGTCAGGTCCGCCCGCTCGTCCGCTCCTTTGTTCTCGAAACCTCGTTTTCGTTGACTAGGTTCGTGTCTTCTTGTCTGCGGTCGCCACTTCTTGTATGCGCTCAGCGATGATACAAGAGAGAAATGAAAGATGACTGACTTTAAATTGGTTTACTACTTTCAAAAATGGTTTGACAAAGATTGATATTTGTTGAATGTAAGGAACACGTCTTATATTACGGACGGTCTCGTGGTCAGTGGCGGGCGGCCGGGTCCCCCGTCGCTCGCTGCGCTGGCGCTTCCTCCCGCGCCCCGCGCCTCGCTCCCTCCGTCGGAGACAAGACGGGTCATTATGTATAGTCGACGTATAGCGTTGGAAGCTCCTGCGGCTCTTGAGGCGGGCTTGTGGGCTTTGGTGGCCATATAGAGGGTTAAAACATGTGTATTGTTACAGAGAGAGCAACACGCCCGTGGAAGAGAGGCGGATAGTGTTCGTCGGCAAGTTAGAGAAGGACATCACTAAGTCGGGACTCCGGTCGCAGTTCACTAAGTTTGGGCCCGTTATTGAAGTGCGGCTGCACAGCAAGGAGGATGGGTAAGCTGTGATTAATTTTAAAGAGTATTTGAATCATGTATTGGCTGGCTAAGCTCGCTATTCAACCACCAGAATTCTCGCCTTAGAATTATAGCCCAGTCATTTCACGGAGTTTTGTTAGGCGGGGTAGGGAGTAATTATTAATTGGACTTTTAAACTGTTACCGGCACCATTTAGTGACAAAAAGACTATATTAAAACATATTTAAAAAAATATCGCTACGCAACATCAAAATAGTGTGTCCCAGAAGGCTTTTAAATTAATAATATTGATACCAATGCACTCATTTGACTTAAATTTATCAATAAAAATTATTTGTGAGCAATAAAGTAGGCGTTGAAATTAAAAAAAATGAGGTATTTATTAGAAAATTCGAATGTATTTTTGAAAACCTTCTAAGTAGACAAAAATATTTACACCATGTTTCAAGTATGTATAATGGTAAAACCTTAAATATGAGCAAAAAGAAAATTTACCATCAGGTTTTTTAGAATGAGATAATACCTAAATTTTAAAATTGGAACTGTTGCTGGCGAGTTTATTTTTAATTTAGGTGCATTTCTGGGCTCAAATTGGCTCTTAAAAATAAATCTGAAAAATATCTAAAATATCAATTATTAATTAGTCCCGGCTCAAACCGTAAAATGACTGGGCTATTTAGTAGAAGTTATCATACTTCAAGGATTTTGTAATGGTAATTTCATCTAATTGGTGAAACTGAGTGTGGGTCACATGACTACTCCAGTGTTAATATTAGCTTTGTTAGGTCCGCCACACACATACAAAATTGCAATCCGGAATTCCGAATCAGAATTGTAATTTTGTATAGAATTTGATACCTCCACAATTCCGAACGCAATCCATGGGTAGGTTGGTATTGGCATGGCTCTCCATGTGTTGGTTAGAAAGCGAAAACCCAACGTATTTAGTAGACTGACTATACCTATAGAATACAGTTTTTGAGAGTTACGCGGTTACAACAACACTGCCGAAATCCGGGAACTCAAATTTACCAAAACGCGGTAAGAACCCGTTAAAATGTTTATTTCTACCTATAGAATGTTCTACCGCCGTAGTATGGCAGCGTGATACAGGGCTATCGCGACTTCGCTCTCTTTCTATTTACGCGCTAACGAATGAGATAAAAGGCGTGATATAGCCGTATCACGCGCAACATGCTACGGCTTCTAGTGTGTGAACTCATCTCGATTATTATCGCTCGTTTACGCTAGTACTAAATCGTATAATTTGTCAACAGATCTAGGTACGGGTTCGTGACGTACCAGCGCGCGAGGGACGCGTGGTCGGCCGTGGAGGCGGCGAGCACCTTCCCGCAGTACGACGTCGGCTTCGGCGGCCGCAGGGCCTTCTGCAGGCAGAGCTATGCAGACCTTGGTAAGACATACACATTGTTACCTATTGGCTATATGCACGACACTAGCGCCATCTATCCCATTACGGACCCGTGAATTGTTTTTACGGCGACACATCAAGCTACACAAAACCAATATAAGCTGGCCACGTGACCCTATACGGTATTCAACCTACGCGGGGCCAGTTTATTTTGGTTTGTATAGCTTGATGTGTAGTGTGTACATGAAATTTTAGGTTTAGGTTTGTTATTTTAAGTTTGTTAAGTTAAGTTAAGCTATTTAGTAAAAACTAAAGAAATGCACAATAGTGTAGGTATTAAATTATTTTAGCTAACTAGCCGGAATACCCATTTTTTACTATGAAATTTCCATTTCACCCCCGTTTTTACATGAGCACCTAGATGCCAATAGAAACATCCATGCCTAAGTTCTATGTTGGTAATCTTTGTAGTTTTGGAGCTTTCGTTGTGAGTCTGTGATGCAGTTTTTGGGGGAGTAAATGCAAAATTAATTAGAAATAGGTTTAAAAATAGGTGTATGAAAGATATTTTCTACTATTTAAAAGAATATACCGAATTAATATTATAAAGAAAGGCGTTGTCAAATTACAGGTAAAGGTTGTATATTCAAGCCTTAAAATGTAAAACAAATAGGAATATCGTTACTGGAAAATGCGATTCCGTGCATAGAATCCGCGAGTTTACAACTAGTAAAATCAGCAACTCATTATCAAACGTCAAGTTTGTCGTCGTCGTTTCGATACTTTTTTTTATAGTTTATCCTTTTATTAAGAATAGTATTCAAGCTACAGAATCACTGAAAATGTAAGTTTAGCATTATTTTTACTGAGAAGATAAAACTAAAATATATTTGACGCAGTCAAATCCCCAATTTGCCTCGACAAATCTACATTAGGCGCAGTGGCCATATGGCTCACAGCCTCTTGCCCTCATTCATGAGAGGCCTTTGCCCTGCAGTGTGATCCAAAATCCAAACGGCTATATCTTTATTTTTCTTCACCAGACGGCATAGAAGCGAAATACACGGAAAGTGTATTCCACGGACAAACAGCTCCCCCCGCCCGTCGCCACGAGGCCATGTCCTTCGAACAAATGCTGCTAGAGATGAAGAAGAAACTCAGCCAACGCAAGAACGACCCCAAGCGGGACGACGACCCCAACGCTTGACGATTGCTTCAATTCGGCCGGGTTATTTTCGACCTGGTTGCTACGATATGTAGTCTGAATTTAATCGCTTGAACGGTGAGTGCAATTTGACAGTTGGATGTGTTAGGGTTGTTACAAAGTGATTTTTTTAATTAGAACTGATATCGGGAGCTGAAAAAAGTTTATGTGTTAAGAAATGGTGTCTATTGGAGATATGTTTTGTAAAAACTTTTGTTTTGGTGAATTTTCGCTCTAATATGTTTTCCTGTGTCTGAGTTTCAATCCCGAAACTTGGTGTTAAATACTTATTTTGCATAAAGTTTTGAAATACAAATTGTGTTGTGCACAGTCCTTTACGTACATGTTTCGCTCCATTAGATCTGGCTCCTAAAGCATCGTACACCTTTTGATAATACGCAACGCTCGGTGCGTTGCGCATTATCAAAAGCGCTTATGTGCGTGTAAATTTTGCACTCAAAAGAGCGATTTATCTTGCTATTGAGTATCATTAAATGGTGACGGACGGCACCAGATGTTATGGATTTTTCTGACAAGTCTTTCAAACTTTTGGCACGTCTTTGAGCTTTTTAACTAAAAAAGATTTTTAGAAAATGGAAGAGTCTCTGTCACTTATGACTCTTGCTTTTAGAGAATGAAGATTAACTAAACTGTAACCCTAAGTTGTTTAACCTATGTCAGTGTCAAGAATAGTTTATTAGATAGTGTTAAATTGATCGTGCAATTAAAGACTTTTGGATGAGTACACTTTGCTCATACTTAAACCTTATTATTTTAAGTTAAAGTATAGTACGTTTTCTTTAGTTTTGACCAAACCTGATTGTAAATAGTAGTTTTAGTTTTTTTTTTCATGTATCAGATCGCGTACATTAGCTTTTATTTGTATTTTTCTTATGATTTTGACAGGTGTCAAAAATTTAAGAGATGTTGTACAACATTATGAAAATGTTATGTTGGTATACTATATGAACTGATAACTGATTGAAAAAAATGTTATTAAGACAAAAATTTTGTAAAAATAAAATTAAAAAAAAGGCAGTAAATTGGGGCAACTAAAGTATCAAAAAAGTTAAACTATTAAAAAATGCACAATTTATTCGGTGTTATAAGAATAAGTAGGTTTTTGAATGACCCAGTGTTTTGGAAATATTATTAAAAAAAAGAAATATAAATATAAAAGAGGCTTTATTAACTTTAACTTATCGTTTATCATTTACTGACGTAAATAGACAAAAAGTAGATCCTAGTAGCACACAAGCTCTACAGCAGCTGTATAGAGGTAAAACTGTTTCTTAACGACCACTGTAGAGCCATTGTAGAACTTTAGTGCTGCTTGGGATATTCCATAGTATAAGCCTATGTACATAAATGTAAAAAATCTTCATCAATCAATAGTAACTGTGGCGTGGACAAATATACGTAGGATAGTTGAGTCTTCTCTTCGCGTCACCATGAGTTATATCACATGACATTCACTCGTACTGTAATGAAAAGATTAGTCAGTCAGCAATGGTCACATCGAAGCTGCCATTGACTACCATTTGCGTCTAAAATCTATTATATCGAATGTAAATATCAGTCACACAAATTCTCGTCTATTTATGTCAGACGTCTTCGACACAAGTAGTTTACGGGGATCATTTTGTGTGAACCTAATAACGTATTTTATGGCGGTCGCTTACAAAGCTATCGGCGCCTATGCGAATGGATGAATATATTCGAAGCAGACTTTGAATACAGCGACCGTTTTAGAAAAGCAGTCAGAGGTACGCATGATATTTTTATGGGCGCTTAACACATGCATTCTCTTGTCCTGGCCCTCTTAAATCTGATAGATAGGGACACCTATACGATCAGAGGTAGCAAGCACGTATCCTGACTTTTGGTTCGGGACGGCGACGACATTCAATTTAGGGGGGATATTCATTGAAAAATCATGTAAAAGAAGTCAATGTAATTACTGTTCTAAACATATATTCTATAACCTATAACCGGCAGCCTATATACCACACGGTGGATATTCCATTCGCCTCTTATGACACCTGTGTTGTTTGGTGCTATGTAACAGATAAGCATACCTATTAAAATGACAAAGCCTTAAGCACAGTATAAGAAAGAGTATCTAGTAAAAAATATATCATGGACACTCCCTGCCACCCACCAACTTTTTACCTCACCCCCTCTCGTTACTTCGGGGTTACCAGTAGCCTAAATAGACACCACGATTGACATGCTAGAATTTATGTTTTTTGAAACAAAAAGAATATTTTATAATCGTAGGATGAAGGATAAAAACTCTTTTTTGAATAGACGCGGGTGTCAATGCGTTTTATTTACGAAAAAGTCATTGTACCGCACGCAGCTAAAGTTGTTGCAGCCCTAGACTCCGTTTCTCATGTGCTGACGTCATCTTGTCATTTTCAGTTTTTTGTAGGCAGTGTCCGGGGTGTGCCGTAAGCCCTAGCGCCGTTAGATACCTTTTCATGCCGTTAGACTCATTTGTAGAATTTACTATAATATAATGGTTGTAAATACTTAAGACAGCTAATAGTATCAGACTTGTTGTGACATTAAATAGCCATTTGTTTCTTTCACTGCCTCATTTATCTTAAGAAATAACCTCTTCTACGCGTTACCATTTTAATTATGTTTACGTTTTTGTTTGCAATACTGTAAATAATTTAATGTGTCTACGAAATTCTTTAGTCGAATGTTTGGTTAAGAAATTGTAACTAATTTTACTTGGTCGCCATTTTGTTCGTGAATGTTCATGCATTCCAACCTAACTTTGCAGATTAGATTGTTTGTCTTTAATGGTTTTAAATATCTTTTTTCAGTTATTCAAATCCATGCGCTTTATTAAAAACGGTAGAGTAATAACTAATAATTAATACAATCGTGTTATCTACCTATTAGTCATGGATTTCCGCAAAGTAACGCCTGATTCAATTAATAAATTAACACACTAACATTTGCGTGTGCGCGTGCAACAGTGCGTTTTTACTGTCATATATGTCATGCTTTACGTAAAGTTGGCTATTGACGCATGTAGCCTAAATGCGTACTATTTTTATGCGTATCCTCAAAATGGTAAAAACGCTCTTATTTTTTGTTTAATTCATTCATGTGATCAAAGATGGCGTTTTACTTGAGGTGCTTATATCGAGTTTCAGTCACTCCGAATTCAAGCCAGCAGTAAAAACGATAGAGGCTGGTCACGACGAGAAAAAAATCAACGTAAATTCGGAGTGACAGTACACCCTTGTAGCCACAAAAGCTCCGTATTAGCTGTACAGTTGATAGTAAGAGACAAATTGCTACTGTACGACTAATATACAGCCACTATACAGCTTTTGTGCTATATGGGCTTCCAGCGCCATAAAGAAGTAAGATTAGTTAGAACAATTAATATTGGTTAAATCTATATCTTCCATTGAGATTTTAAGTGCCAAAATTTAAGCGAAACGTTCCTACAGTTTGAGTAATTTATTATAAATACATGACCATAGTATATGTTTCTATCAATAGAGAAAGCCAGAGATGTTTCTAGCTTGCTCTCTCTTATGTAAAGTGAAGCAGTACATCTCTGTCTTGTTGATCTTTTTGATGAAATGTGGTATAAAATCGAAGATTAATTAAGTTTTACGCATATAAAAGTGGTAAACTATATAAGGACTAACAAAATTAGCTGAAACTATTTTAAGGGGATGATCAGACCATCAAACTGAACAACTTTCTCTATGGGACCAATATCGAAATCGTGAAAAAAAATCCGCTGTCCCATACATTCGAGTCGAGTTATGATTTGCAGTTTTGTATGGGACAGCTGATTTTTTTTTCGCGAATTCGATATTGGTCTTAGAGAAAGTTGTTCAGTTTGATGGTCTGATCATCCCCTTAAAATAGTTTCAGCTAATTTTGTTAGACCTTATATATACCGAATTAAGCTATAAGTCAAATGTAATGTTCTTTTTCGGTGGCACTTTCCTCGCGGCTTGATAGCGAAAAATCATCCAACACCAATAGTCCAGGATTTTGCGGGATATTCAGTTTTAAATCATTTGAGTTGCCCTGCCAAGCCATACAAAAACCCGCATTGTATTTTACTAATATTTTATTAAGCATTTCATTAGAAATACATTTAGAGTTCCCACATAAAACTAAAAACTCACCTACCAACTTGTTTCTAAGTAGCTACTTTATTAGTTTGCAGATTGTCATCTATCTCAGTGATATTTGACTGTCGCTTAAGGGCCGTCCGTAAACTACGTTAACACTATACGCAGGTCTTTTAAGTAATTTATAAGTGTAATGTAGTTTCTGACTGACCCCTTATTAAAGAGGTACATAATTAGATAACTTACTTATTGAAAAGCCTAGTCAATGTTACTAGATGATATTCTGTTTTATTATTTTCGTTGTGATGATATTTATTTTACGTAAATATAAGGATATTTAACTGATTTTAAGTTTTAAATGTAAGTTTTTAAGTCAAATGTTCGTATTATGAAAACAATGTCCGTTATACAGCCAACACTGTTAATGAACGTATGATGTGCGATAAAAATAACAAAAATATATTATGATCAAGGCAGCTGGTAAAAACACACCAGTGTTAATGACGAATAACGTTATCAAAAATTCACTCAAAAGTGTAAAATAGTTGCTAAGAATGTAGGAATATTGAAAAAAAAATCGGTGTTTTTTTTTTAAATCATAAACTCACCTGTCGCAATTTGTCTAGTTATGACAATCAATTTTATTGTGCATATATAAAATTATGAGAAAAGAAATTCTGCGAATAAAAAAATTGTTTCATCAGATTTTTTTTTAGTTTAGTCAAATCCATTTTAGCCATCATGAACATCATGCCAATACTCGTTATTAAAAAAAAAACAATAAAAAAAGTAGAATTCATTATGGCTTTTAGCATTTAGTTTTTTTAGTCCAATTAATTTGTTACACCATTGTGTTGTTAGATTAATTACCTTAGGATTACTGTGAAAGATTATTTTCTCTTTAAGACTTTAAAACCATGCAATTTAGTCTATTTTCGCTTGACCTCAGTATATTGTAGACATTCTCACAACGTATAAAATTAAGTACATTAATTACTTAGGATTGGACTGTGTTTTATTTTATTTTAGAAATAAGATGAATGTTTGTACATTTTGAATTTTGACATTTTATTGTTCATTCGTAAATGGAACAAAGGAAATGCTTTATATGGCGCGGTGTATACAAAAGAGACGTGTGGTGGAGGCGGATAGTCAAAGTAACACAATATAAACCCTTATAGTACGTACTTTGACTACTTATATGAGGACTAGTTACGCGTGTAATTCTACTAACAAACATTTCTGCCACTTTTTGCGGGGGGCAAGGTAACATGAAATCCGCAACTTTGGATTTTATTCCCCATAACTTAAGATTCTAATTTTGAATGATAAAAATCATGAAAAACACTCTCGTGTGAAACCCAAACGTTCTAAGTTCGAAATTATTTCGCAATTATAGGCTGTCTCGTTTAGTGATAAGGTATAAAATTGAATGCACATGATCAAATTATTCTTATACCGTGGCAGAGGGGAAATGCTACCGCAAGGCTCGTCCTTATAATAAATAGTCAAAGAGTACGTAGCACCTACGTCACCTGGAGTCGACAAAAACGACGCTATGGTACGAACTATAAGGTTCATATTGTGTTATTTTGACTATCCGCCACCGCCACACGTCTCGTCTATATAAACCACGCCTATAGGTCGCTTTAGTAACATGTTATATAACATTTATTTTTATAACACATTTCCCTACAAATTTACATATTTATTTAATGTGTTTTATAAATTTCATATACTAGGTGATTTTTTAAACACTTTCCAAATTTTCAGGGGTGGTTCATTCCATCAATCAACTTTTACTACGAGAGCAAACATTAAAACGCAAAAAAAAACTGCTGTTCCATACCATGCTATGCCTATGTATAACAGCTTTTTTGCGATTTCAGCTTTGTTCATATAGTAAACGTTCAGTTTTAAGGTTTGAACCACCCCTGAAAACTTTGAAATTGTTAAAATAATTACATAGTATGTTAAATCGAATACGGTATAGAAATGAATACAGTGAACAGTATGGACACTCCATGCCGCAGCTAAATCAAGATCAGAGACACTGCAAATACAGGGTAAATTTTATTCTACTCATCAAACTGAACAACTTTCACTATGGAGCCAGCTTCGAAATCGCGAAAAAAAATTCTGCTGTCCCATATACACTGACCTGCAAAACTAAGTACTACACTTTTGATATTAATTTTTTTCCGAAACTATGGAAATTAGAGATTTAAAAATAAAAAACGTTTTATAGAAAATGTTATCAGCTTTCTTTTTACCTATAGTAAACTATACATACTCTTTTTGAGTCCTTTTTATTTCGAAAATATATCTTGTGTACTTGAAAAGTTATTGCAATTTTAAAAGTGTGATACTTAGTTTTGCAGGCCAGTGTATTTAATTTATAAGTTGTTCAGTTTGATGAGTAGAATACATGCTGAAGATATCCGCAGTGATATAAAATTTACCCTGTATAAAACTAAAATACTGACCAAGATTCCTTTTATAATAATTATGACAGATTTTTTTATACTCAATTTGGACTACGTTACAAAATGCTCGAGCACTAAGTTCCATTCAAGCAGAGCTGAAAATAATATACAACAGTTGACTCTAATCCAGCGGAAAGAAGCGTGGTTTTTGCGCTTAGTTTGAATTGCGGCCACATGCGCGCGCATTTTCCCGCCTTGTCTGAAATGACCCTTAGATTCACCTTAGACATTCCAATATGATGTTACAAAGTTAAATAACTGTTATATAACATGTTGGCAAGGATTTGGCAATGCGATTTGCCCAGTGTAACTTAATACCTGCTTGGAAGGGAGTTCCTTAGGTCATAGGTGTAAAGTTATATTGGACGATTGTCTTGTAAAGTGTGGTTTATTAGTCCAAGACTAAAGTAGACCATTCAAGATTTGAATACAAAATAATTATGGAACACGAACAAACGAATTTATGAATACTGTTGTTGCTTATCATGCTTTAATCAATTTGGAACTTTATATGCTTAGGGGTAAGGATCAAAATATACAGGGTCCTTTTATATGCAGAAAATTTTTTTAGGGGATGATCAGAACATCAAACTGAACAACTTTCTCTATGGAACCAACATCGAAATCGCGACAAAAAATCAGCTGTCCCATACATTTGGCTCGTTTTCAATTTTGTATGGAGCAAATTTTGTTTTTCGTTATTTTGATGTTGGTGCTATGGAGAGAGTTGTTCAGTTTGACGGTCTGATCATCCCCTTCAAAAAGTGTCAGCATATTAAGAAGGACCCTATAAAGGGCGACTATCCATCATTTTGATGAACATTTTGTGCTGAAAATACGAAGTTGATTTGCGTTTTATAAACGAATTATTCTATGGTTCGCTAGACGTCTTAACTGCAAAATTAAGATTGTTTTCTCAATATGATCTTGGGTAAAGATTTTCATTTTGTTACTAAACGCCATGGATTTTTTATTTTGTTTTACAATATTTCTTTTTAAATCAAATTGAATATTGTCCAAATAGTTTTCTGAAGTACAAAATACATCCAAGTCGCCCCTTCTATTCAACGAATAAAGCAAAATTTAACAGTTTCTTTCTCTCAAATGCGCTTTGCATTAGTCTAAAAGAGTAAATAAAATAACGCAAATGCATCCTTTTAAACTATGAGTCTACCCATCAAACTGAACAACTTTTAGTATGGGAGCAAACAAATCGGAGCAAAAATCTGCCTTTGCATACATTTGAGATGACTAGGCGCTGCAGTTTAGTATGCCACAGCTGATTTTTTTTTAATTTTTCATATGGAATCAGGGGCTTACATCTGCCAACAAATGCAGTTTGGCAGATTTAGGGCCTGTTTCACCACTTCTATAGTTTGGATCTATAGTCTTCTTCTTCGGATAGTTTGACATATTTTGTATGAAAGATATGTCAAAATAGCTGTCGGATAAGCTAACAAGAACATACTAAGAAGTGGTGAAACAGGCCCTTAATGTAGAGAAACCAAGAAACTTTTTTGTAATGTCTTTTGGACAAATAAATAAATAAATGAATGACACCCAAAAACCATTAAGTAACTTTTTTTTGTTAATATCTTTAATGTTTACACACTAACACACTTTCTGTTACAGTTTTATAATAGTTTAGATATTCGTTTACATGGAGCACGCCAACCACAGATCACAAAAACTAAAGGGAGATGTGAAAAGGGGGCGGGGCCAGTGTCGCAGCAATATGCGCAAAAACGGAACACATTGCTCGCGACAGTAAGGATTCAATATATATTATTATGAGGCTGAAACCCAGTCGAGATATTATGTGTAAATAGTTAACAATGCTTGCGTAGTACTAAAGATTATTCGAACGTTGAGTTTTGATACCGCAATGGATAATGAGCACATTCAAGCTAACAAAATAGTTTCTATCGCGTGGTACTAGTTGTAATGCGACACTCGGTTTCGTACTCAGCGCGTTGGTTGGCATCTCTCTAGATCTCTATGACGCCAACGGTAGGTAACTCTTAGTGGAGGCTGGTAACGATGTTTTGTCAAATAACAAATAAGGCTTTATTCGTCGAACAAACTACACTTAGAAAATAAAGAACCTTGAAGGTGATAATAAATAAATGTCCAATGATTAAGTATAGATAGTTATACTAGTATCCTACAGGATACAGTGAGAATGTTTTGTACGCTATGTTGTTGGGAAATAAAGTATTTTGAACTATACATGTTGTGTATTATTTTATTTATTATCAAACTGAACAACTTTCTCTATGGGACCAAATTGAAATCGCGAATAAAATCATCTGTTCCATATATTGGGGTCCAGTAGAAGTGCTGTTTTTTTCGAGATTTGGGCGTTGGTCCCATAGTGGAAGTTGTTTCGTTTGATGGTCAGGAGTGCGATTTTTTAATCTGATTCTATTCTATTTTTAAAAAATGGCTGCCATCTTGGTAGCGATGATTTTGCCAATATCTAGTTTAAGGAGCAATTAGTGCTTGACATTGTACGGTAATGGATATGGCGATCTCAAAGCCCTGTTTTTATACAAAAACACACACCCGAAACCGCCATAAAATGGCGGAGCCGCGTGGCTACCTAAATCGCGAGCCGGTCGAATGACGTCTACTCGAGAGACATCTAGCCACGCGACTCCCTGAATCTCATTCGCTGAGCTCAGCAGTTGAAAATGTCAAAATTACTATGAAGATATGCAACTTTCTACTGCTGAATTGACTTTGAAAAATCATCTTCAGGAGTGCGATTTTTGAAAGTCTAGAAAGATGCAGTACAGTACAGATACAGTACGATTTTTGTCAGCACTAGAAAGATGCGTAATATTGCATATCTCTATACATTTTCAACTGCTGAGTTCAACGTATGAGATTCAAAAATCGCACTCCTGATCATCCCCGCAAACAAGTAGGTAGTGAAAAAAAAAGCGTATGATTAAAATAAACTACATTTTCAAACCAGTTGGAATGGCAACAGAATGGCTGACGAGTCATTCGGCATATACAGGTGTAAGGAAATTAACCTTTTAACCACATACTATACCCATTAAACTGAACAACTTTTTCTACGGGTGCAAACCTAAACCTGTCAGTTCACTTCAGTATGGAATATCAGATTAGTTTGATGGTTTGAAGTCAATTCAATTCAATTATTTATTGCCATAAATTACATGTAGTCAGTATAAATATACAGAATAGGTACAAGGATGGTAACAGTACAGAATGTTCAATGTAATTTTACCCTAGGGTGTAGCACACTAGCAATTAAGTACAATATACTTTGATGATAAATTTATAATTATACAACATGAAATTACCCAATTAATTAATTTGATTTTTGTGAAAAAAATAAAAAATAAATAAAACATTATGTCAAGTTAGTGTTAGATGTCAACAATTTTAAAATATGAAATTAACAGCAACACACGATACTACATAATACAATTATTCTAAACCTACAAATATTGTCAATCAATTACTGACTATGATTATTTATAAAAGTCCATAAATTCTAGCAAGCTATAAGGACACATATTAAGTAAAACAGATTTCAGTTTCGCAAAAAATTTCCTATCTCCAAGGGCTTTTACATCGGTAGGCAATTTATTGTACACTGAAACAGCATTGTAAATAGCAGTTCGTTCGTATGCAGTCGTTCTACAGTGCGGAACTTGCAGCTGAGGCTGATGTAGATTATTTAATCGACTGCTATGGAAATCGGGTCTATATGGGAATTTTTCCGGATATCGCCTAACGAGCTTACACAACTCCATTATATACAGGGCCGAGACTGTAAGAAGCTTCAGTTCAACAAAAGCCGACCTGCAGGAGTCTCTGCTAGATTTTAGTCCCATGATAATGCGAACACAGCGCTTTTGAATAATGAATATTCTGTTAATATCCACTGATCCTCCCCAGACGGCAAGTAAACCTTTAAGGCTCCAACAGGGTATTTTTTACATTGTGTGCTCCGGGTGAGGGCTACGTTCAAAGAGAATATGTAACTCAGTACCATAGTCACTACGTTACCTATAAGAGTCGGGAGTTCAATATTAGTCCCTTACCTATTATTTTTATGTAGTTAAATAATAATTATTATATGATTTAGATTTATTATTTATTTATTTATTTTATTTTAACACTTTATTGTACACACGGAAATATAAATGAAAACAGCATAATAGACAAGATTTACTCAGTTATTAAAAAATATTTACTTAGGTAGGTAGGTATTATACTGTTGTTTTGAGAAAAGACCGGTGATAAGTAGTCAGGGATCACCAATAAAAGTTTCCAGGGTTTGGGTTGGTTTTTAGTTGATTATAATTAGAAATAATAAAATTATATTTATCCTTTGTATTTGCTTTGTATACAGGGTATAAGGAAAAGTATCATTAACCTTTAACCTTTAAGTTTGATGGGTAGACGCTTAGTTTAAAAGCATGCTAATGATATCAATTTCACCCTGTATAATCTGCGCCTTTTCCCTCCTAGAGCAGGGGTGGCGAACCAATGGCACGCCACACAATATTTTGGGAAAGCCACTGATTAAAAAAATGAAAAAAAAAAACAATAGAATTAAAAAAAAAAAGGGTTGGCAATTTTAGTTCAAAATACGAAGTAGGATCTACTTCCTACCTACGGTAATAACTATTACGTAATCTGTGCTACTACTTAGTAGGTATTACGGACAAACGCAAGCCAACGCAACGGAAGCCTACGCTACGGAGTGATCTGGCGGGATCAGCGGTATTTAGTTTTATTATTTTCCCAATAATCACTAAGTCAACATTATTTGACGGCACGTCTATGGCCTCATCAGTCAAAAACGGGACGCACTCTGGGCTGCACTAACAGATTGCGAACAGGCGAGGAGTGCTCTACCAAGGGTGAATCCTCGCCTCACCAAGTGCCTCTTGCGTCTCAAGAGAGCTCAATTACGCCTAGTTACTGGAGCCCTGACTGGTCACGGTCCTTTTAACAAACATCTGTTCAATATTGGTGTTACTAACAGTCCTCTATGCAGGGTGTGCATAGAGGTTGAAGAAACGGCTGCGCACGGGCTGTTGGAATGCAACGGGCTAGCACACTATCGGGCACAACACCTCGGATCACCGGGGTCTCTTCCAGAAGTCTTCGGCAGCATTAACAAGCTGGTGGGCTTTCTGGAGGAGTTGGGATGGCAGTAGTAGTCATTCCCACCTAACGCAAAATAGGCGCCTAAGTCGTCGAGTTGCGGAAAATGAGCCCGCTCAACCAATACCAAAAAAAACCAATGGTCTCATAATTATTTTTATAGTAAAAATGGCACGTTTATTCAAAAAGGTTTGCCGTGCCCGTCCTAGAGCGTGTAATTTCTCTCTATGTCTGGCCCTCCTCAGAAGCTGTCGCCGCGCCGCGGGAAAAGTGAGCGCACCACAGTATATAGGTATCCCACTGAAAACCCTCTGTCGTAAGAACCTGGAATTATCTGTAAAGGGAGCAATGTTGGGAGGAGGGTTGGGGGTTATGGTGCTTCCAAAAGTGACCGATAGGAGTCGCTACGCACTATTCGCTGTAGATGGCGCTGCTTGTATTGAATTATTCTTAACTTTGCATTTAATTGAAACTCTTAGCAAATTATTACTTTTTGTGTAACAATATAACATTTAAAATAGACATAAACTCTGAAATCCAATGAAAAGTGCGTACACGTTATCAAGATTATATCTATTAGATCATCATCATCATCAGCCTATAAACGTCCCTCTGCATGATGTAGGCCTACCCTCAAGGAGGGTGCGATTAGTCCATCACGCGTGCCGAATGCGGATTGGTAGACTTCACATAGGTACGCATCAGAATTTCTTCTTCAGCGTATGCAGGTCAGGTCTTCCTCATGATGTTTTCCTTCAACCGTTTGAGAGCAGTCGGTAATAGGTACGTAAGAATAACTCATTCGTATCTAGGTACAAGATATGTCGTCCGTGCGGATTCGAACCTGGACCCTCATGATTGAGTGTCCATACCTCTCCGAAACGCCGTTTTTCTAAGGAAACGCGCTACCTTCGCTCTCTTAAAAGGTTTATTTGGAAATATAGGATCGTCGCTTTCTTGAAACGTTTGTTTCATAAAGGGTAAAAAAATCTATAAATAACGCTCACAGGCACATACATTGTAATGATCCCAAGTGTGGCGTTCACTGCGTGAGGTAAGTAAATAATAATACAATATTTCATTAGTTAAATACACACGGCATCTGGTGGATCCAACGTACGCTCGGTACGAGGACTAGATTAGTAATGATGGCGGGTGTTGCCCCCACCACTTACAATGTATACATTTATTTAAGATCAATAAAACAACTATTATTATTATACTACACCACTACTAAAGATAATATATATTTATAAATAATAATACCTATTTATTTAAATGGCAGAACACCACACCAAGTATGCCAGAAATTGATACGCCGATACGAATAATAATAGATTTTGCTCCGATCGGTTTGCTCCCATAGTGAAAGTTGTTCAGTTTGATAGGTAGACTCTTAGTTTAAAAGGATGCTAATGATATCATAAAGTAGGTACGTACTACCTACCTAATAAGTATAATATTACTTAGGAATTATCTGAAACAAAAAGGTACCTAAGTAGGTAAGTAAAGTCAAAATACCTAGCCAACTATCAACAAACAACACTACCTTTTAACTCAGTCAGTCGAGTAAAAAATCACCCCTAAATCTCGTACACTACCCCTTCGCGCCTAAGGGCTCCCACAGACGGATTCCTCCGCAAATTAGTGTGGTAGCCTGAAGCTATTCCGGCCGTCTGCGGGTGCCTTGACGACTAATTATGGATGTAATTGCCCTTGCTTGAATACTTTATTCACTATGCGTTGATACGAATTTGTGTTAGCGACGTTTAAAACGTTGATTTGTGATTCAGTACGAATCTGAGATAATTTTGTTAACTAACCAAAAAATATATTCTCATAGATACTATGTTATTAGGAAAATAGTTTTGTGTCTAAAATCGTTCC
Source organism: Agonopterix arenella (assembly GCA_927399405.1). Classification (NCBI taxonomy): domain Eukaryota; kingdom Metazoa; phylum Arthropoda; class Insecta; order Lepidoptera; family Depressariidae; genus Agonopterix; species Agonopterix arenella. The sequence goes on along the minus strand of OV656711.1, from coordinate 12,092,821 downwards.
TGTAATATGTAGGTATATAAGCAGTTTTAAAGATTTGCCTATTCGATTACCTTCATCATCATCGTCATCTCAGCCGATGGACGTCCACTGCTGGACATAGGCCTCCCCCAAGGATCGCCATAACGACTGGTCCTGCGCTGCCCTCACCACGACAACCGACCCTCTGACCTACCTTACCTATCTACAGGGTGAAATTGATATCATTAGCATCCTAACTAAGAGTCTACGAAAAAAAAATCCGCTGTTGCATAAATTTGAGTTGAGTAGTTGAGCAGCTGATTTTTTTTCTCCGATCGGTTTGTTCCCATAGTAAAATTTGTTCAGTTTGATGGGTAGACTTTTAGTTTAAAAGGATGCTAATGATATCAATTTCACTTTGTATAAGCAGTTTTGAAGATTGCCTTTCTACCGTATCTTACCTACCTATAATAACATTATAACAGGTGAAAATAGTGTTTATTGCTAAAACTATAGAGGCGCTTTTTATTTGAGTTAGGTACCTACCTAATAATTGCACTTAATTCATGCGTCATGCACATCTTCGACGCCGAAACCGTGTGGCTGCCCGATTATAGCTACTGCATCTGACCCCACCTCTGATCATATCGGTCTCCTGTTCCATCAGACATAGGAGGGTAAGAACCAGAGAGTGCATCTATGTTTAGCGCGTACACTTGTGCACTTCAAAATATCCTGCGCGCGTGCCTGACTGCTTGTCTTTAAAGACTAGCAGTCGCCGTAGTAGAAATCGACAAGGAATCCATCATCATCGTCATCAATTAGGCACATTACAATTAATCATGCACACACATGGCATATATATTTCATAAATAACGCATCAGCATATGCTCACGACTATATTCCCCGAGGGGGTAGTCAGAGATATTCTGAAACTTCAGAACATCCACGTTTCACTAGTAGTACCGAAACTCTGTCCAGTGTGACGGGGAGTGAGCCCGTCGCCACTTGTAATGGAAAGTAGGTACAATATTTGCCTCGAAATTGAAGCATCCAGGTTTCCTCACGATGTTTTCGTTCACCGAAAAGCCAGTGGTGTTACAAATCGTACATAAATTCCGAAAAACTCATTGGTACGAGTCGGCCTGGACGGGGATCGAACCATCGCCTCCGCCACTGGACTACCACGGCTATTTAAATAACGTATGTTATAAAATAAGTCAAATTTCGATATAAATAGAAGGGAAGTACAAGTTTTATTTTACCTGAAGAACATAGACCTCTCTATCCTCGGCCTTCCTCATCCAGCCGCTCCCCGCTACCCGTCTCAGGTCGCCGGTCCAGCGCCGGAACGTCTCACGCTACGCCTGACAGTTCGTGGTCTACATTCTAGAACTCTGACTCCCCATCGGTTTTCAGTTTTTTGGCAGATATGACCAGCCCATTTTCATTTCAGCTTGCTTTTTAGAGCTGATGTGAACTGTATTTAACTATCTTCTGTTACATTTTGACAAATTAATAATAGGAAAATTACACAATAATATACAAGATGAAATTGAAATCTCTGGCATCTGTTTAAACTTTACACATCAAACTTTTTACTATGGGAGCAAAACTGAAATCTTATAAAAACAATCGGCTGTTCCATAGGTACCAGGTTTATAAGTCTTACCGATGTACCTGCGCATAGGGACACGAAAAAAGTATCGATACTTTGTGGTATCGAGTACGTTTCCGTTCGATACCGATACTTTTGTACTCGATACTTTTTATTTGATACTTTTACTCAATGAGTACTTTTCGACAGGTATCGTATTGAATAAATCTTAAAAATTTACTTAAAACTTGGCTTTACGGTTACGGCTCATGTTTATGGCAACGCCATGTAGTTCAATCGTGCTGAAACTTCAAAAACATTACCTACCTATTCTACATGAAGTTCGAATCGAAATCGTTCGTTCCGAACGAGTGAGTGATTGTTCCACTATTGGTACGGACTAGTATTAATTCTGTGGTACGGAGGAGGACTGGGAACTTTAATGTGTGCCTAAAGTAATAAAATAAATAATCAAATAATTTAATATTTTTTAAAACTTTTTAATTTGTGAATTTATTTTTTTATTATTGTATTAAATGTATGTACCATTTGTTTTTTTAAGTTGCTAATCTGACGTTACTTACCTTCTGACTGGCATTGACGTCCTGCCGTCCTAAGCCCTAAGAAAAGTACTCGATACTTGAAGTATCGATACTTTTGTCTCGATTTATCGATGTCTTGTGAGTACGATTCTTTTTTTTCGATACTACTCATGAGTACAGTATCGATACTTTCAATTCGATACCGTGTCCCTACCTGCGCAGTTGACAAATTTTAATAGCGCGCGAATATATTGACCAATCAGGATGTCCCACCTTCAATCCATTTACGATATTGGCTAATTTGTTTTCGCGCCCTTTCCGCTGCTATCCGACTTTGCACCCTTTGATTACTAAATGACTTCGGGTTTTGTTGGGGACTCGGGCCTGCTCTGCGCAAACAAAGATTGACGAGCGGAATTATTTTCCTGGTCGTACTGTACTAATCTGCAATCATCATCATCAGCCTATTATGCGTCCCACTGCAGGGCACAGGCCTACTCTCAATCTCAAGGAGGGTTGTATGATATGGGCGAGACCACCTCGCGCAATACGATTTGAAAGTGGTTCATTTTCATGCGTAGTCTTATTTAGTAGGATGCCAACGAATCATTGATTATAGGAATTGAATTTCACCTTTTATATCGTACCTAGTAATTGGTAAAGTAAATGCGAAAAGTTAAATCAAACCTGATTAATCCTGTTAATTACCAAGAGAAGCCACAGAAATACAATACGTAGGTATTTGTGTTAAATACATTTAAGTAGGTATAATATAATATACCAATGGTTAGATTGGTTCGATGAATGGAATGAATAAATGGAATTTTTGTGTCGTAGCCAACGACAAATTCAAATCAAAATGATTCAAAATAATTGAACATTGATTCAAAAATCCAGCTGCTTACTGGAGTATTAGTCGTTCTTAATATGCTGATACTTTTTTAAGGGGATGATCAGACCATCAAACTGAAAAACTTTCTCTATGGCACCAAGATTAAAATAACGAAAAAAAAAATCAGCTTTTCTGAAAGAAGGCAAGGTACATAACATCGAAGACCGAAGTACTACCTAGCTACTTAATATTTATTACCCAGCTTTATTTTTTGCGCATTAGTTTCATGTAACAATCCGCCTCCACTTTTAGCCCAGCCATTTTAGTACGGTTTGAGCCGGGACTAATTAATAATTGATTTTTTTTTCGGTATAGTATTTTATTTGAGCCTGGAAATGTCAAACATTAAAAAAAATTACGTCAGCAACAGCCCCAAACATTTTTTTGCACATTTAATTTTACCATTATACCCTACTTCAAATATAGTGTTAATATTTTTGTCTACTTAGAAGGCTTTGAAAGATACTTTAGTATTTTCTTATGAATTCATAATAATAATTCATATAAAAAAATTCAATGCCTATTTTATTGCCCAAAAATAAATTACATTGTTAAATCTAATTAAAATGAGTGCATTGGTTATTACCAATATTATTACATTATTAAGTTATAAACCTTCTGGGAGATACAATTTTGATTTCTATGTTGCGTAGCGAATTCTTTTAAATATGATTTCAGATAGTCTTTTTGTCACTAAATGGTGCCGGTTACAGTTTGAAAGTCCCATTGATAATTACTCCCCAGTCTTCCTAACAAAACTCCGTAAAATGACTGGGCTATTCCCTTTACAAACAATAGAATAAGGTCACGATACATAAATAAAATCTTAGAAATATGCATCTACGACTGAATTTCCTTTCGTGGTAGACAGAAACATTGCTACAACTACTCTTAGGAGACAGCCGCAACCGCCGCATAACACTCCTGGCCCAAAGTTCTATATACTTATTAACATAATTAAATAAATCACATTATTTGATCATAATTCGATCATCAGAAACTTTCAATGGATTAAGTATGATCAAACTAACGAAAACCGCATCAAAATCAGTCCATTAGCTTTTCAGACCGCATTAACTTAACTACTAATAGGTACTCACAAACAGAAAGCCTTTTGGTAACCAACGTCTTAATTTTAACCCCTTACATCACAAAAAAAACCTACCAAATAAAATTGTACTCCATTCCCTCTCATCTCCCCGCAAATTCAGAGTAATTACAATTCAGCAAATTTAACATAAACACTGGGAGAAACATGAAAATAGTTTCAACGATTCGCTGCCTAAGTACCACCCTTAATTGCGTTAGTCTATTGCGGCTTTCCATCGATTATTCTACCCCTCTTATACCTTTTACAAACTTATCTCTACCACCGTAAACTGTAGCCTGTAATAGCCATTTTTGTTTAACGCCTGCGACGGCATATCTTGGTATTTTTGTGGGAAAAGGACAGGGATGTCGAGTGGGGGTTGCATTCGTTAAGGGGTGGTTCTTTGGAAGAGTGACGCCCCAAAATCTAAGGGTAGTTGTCAGTACCAAAACTAAAGTCGCATTGATACGTTGTCGACTTAAACTTAAGAATAGACGAAGGGTATGAGATTAGGACGATTTTATTAAGTTTGGACTTGTAATTGTTTTTGTTAGATATACGTTTTAAATAATAGTTAGTTTTTATTAGTGACTGTCCAAGTTATGTTAGTGAAATTGTGAATGTGTTGTGAAGAAAAGGAATACACGATTACTGTTTTTCTGAAGGTACCTATTTCTGATAATCGTTTTTGACTACAGTGACTACTTATTTACATTAGTCCGTTAAGCTGGCTGTCCACCAGAGATGTGGGATGTAACTTAGCTGTGCAAGGATGTCTAGCGAAGCTATAAAACTATGTACTCGAGTCCACCAAAGCTATGCGAGGTAGATGAGCGATGTGTAAATGCGTAGCTTAGTTACATATTGCTTAGTTTAGCTTCTTAGCTAGGTACCTATGATGAACCCCGTTTATTATTGACTGTATGAAACTCCGATAGCTCTTTTCTCTTCGTACCTCTTACGCATCCTTAATACACATCTCTCGCTCGAGTTGATCAAAACTGCGCTAAGCAATGTTATGAAAATGGAGTGATCTGATTGGTTATTTTTGTCCTCGCACGTAGCTTAGCCACATTGCACATCTCTGGTGAACAGCGAGCCTAAGCAGGTCTTTTTAAGTATATGATATATGTAAGCTAAACACAGATGCACTCTTGTCTTTACTCTCCTGAATGTATATGGAACGTCAATCACTACGATTAGTAAATTCGGATGCAGTGACTCTAACCGATGCGTCTCGGTGGCGCGTTGCAAAGAGGTACCTATGGGTACTCAATAAGAGGGCTCGGGTTCAAATCCGCTCGGACGACATGCGATGTACCAATGAGTTTTTCTAACTTATCTACAATGCTTATCTACGTTATACCGATTGCTCTCAACCGGTGAAGGAAAACATCGTGAGGAAACCTGCATACGCTGATGAAGAAATTCTGATGCGTATGTGTAGTCTACAAATCCGCATGGCACGCTTACTTCCTCTTTGAGGGTAGGCCTGTGCCCTGTGGGACGTAGGTATACATAAAACGTGTTAATGAATTAACGCAAAACTAGAAAGTAGTTTCTTTAGAATCGAGAGCAGAATCGAATTATCATATTATCAACATAGGTAATTTTTTTTTCAAAATATCAAATAATTTGTTTGTAAAATTTAAAATTTACTGAACCCGATGTCAACTCACCGCACCGGTACTCTCACCCTACTTACTACCAAAACAAGCTTCTTAAAATGTATCCACGAGTACGTTAGCGCTTTCATTCATTGCTGAAATGATAACAAATCATTTTTCCCTCGAAGCTAAAAATGCGAATATAAATTTTAACTATCAAAATAATGAAATTATTGTTTCAATCTAATTATTTTGTTATAAATCAGTTGGGGTGTATGAGGTATTGCGTTAATTCATTAACACGTTGTATAGGCTGAAGATGATGATGATGATGTAGTATAGCCGGTTCCCACACGGTGTCAGCACCAAAGTTGATGACGATACCTGATGTAGGTAGATAACAAGATTGTATCGAGACCTCCGCTTCTATATACCTAGTAGACAAAGTTGTATTACGTTATGCAATACGACCTGCCCAATAAATAGCCTCCCAACCCCTCCTCCTAGGCAACTGATAACTGATGGGATCAATTGTCTCTTAGGACTCAGGTCGGCTGTTAGAAGCTGAACGGATATTATGACTCTACTCTAAGGTCAGGGACTCTACTATCAGGGACGAAATGTGAGTTCAAGTTCGAACTCCTGTATGTCAAATTAATACGTTATCAACCCTATTCAAAGTGAAGTCACGTTCAAAAGACGTCGCTGAATATGAATAAACAGTGTGAAATTGATATCAAATTAAAGATTGCAAAATTTGTCTCGGGCGGGACGGTTTGGAAAAGTGCGGGTTCAAGTCCCGCCCGAGACAAATTTTTCAATCTTTAATTTGATTCGAAATAGCATAACATGGCTGTAACATGTTTAAAAATCAATAATAATTGAAATTGATATTATTAGCATCCTTTTAAACCCAGAGTCTACCCATCAAAAAGAATAACTTTTACTATGGGAGCAAACCGATCGGAGCAAAAAAATAATCGGCTGTTCCATACTAAACTGCAATGTCAACTCTACTCAAATGTATGCAACAGCAGATTTTTTTTTGCTCCGATCGGTTTGCTCCCATAGTGAAAGTTGTTCAGTTTGATGGGTAGACTCTTAGTTTAAAAGGATGCTAATGATATCAATTTCACCCTGTATATATTTTACGCCTGTGGTTATTACTTTTCCGGTTTAATTAATTAATGTATTAAGTTCAAATAAATAGCACTTACCTAGCAAGACAGTACATTTCGTTCGAGTTATGTTTGCAGTTTTGTATAGGACATTTTCGCGATTTCGATATTGGTCCCATCGAGAAAGTTGTTCAGTTTGATGGTCTGATCATCCCCTTAAAATAGTTTCAGCTAATTTTGATGGACCTTATACAAGGTGTTACAAAAATACATATAAACATTTAAGGGGGTGGTTAACCATCAAACTGAACGACTTTCAATATGGGACTAATATCGAAATCGCGAAAAAAAAAATCTTCCATCATCATCATCATATCATCCGACAGACGTCCACTACTGGACATAGCCTCCCCAAAATGGGGAGATTTGCCATAATCGCCATGATGCGATGCGTTTGCGATGTTCCATACTAAACTATTCTACTCGAGCTACAGATCTACTCAAGCTAAATGTATTGGACACAAATTTTTTTTTCGCGATTTCGCTGTTGGTTCCATAGTAAAAGTTGTCCAGCTTGATGGTCTCGACAACAACCTTTAAAGTTTTAAATGTTTATTTTTACTTTTGTAACACCCTGTATGGATAAAATAATATGTAAATACTAAATGTAAATGTTACTTCTATTGGATAGCAGCAATTTCAAACGCAAGTATGATCCAGTTTGACTCATGTATCATGTTAACTTTTATAATATCAGTCGGTATGACATTTGTCCTAATTAATTAAAGTCACTTTAATTAATGACCTGGTTGCTATTACAATTTCTACGTTAAGCCGTCACGTTAAGGGAGGTTTAAACATTGTTTTTTATCAATCGAAATGTAGATTAAGCTTTTTACTTTATTACTATTGAATTAGTTATGTAGGTAGTATTATAAATAAATAAATATCTTGGACATCGTCACACAAATTATCTAGTCACATTTAAAGTACCTGGACTTGTATTATGATGACTAGACAACGATATATAAGGTCTAACAAAATTAGGTGAAACTATTTTAAGGCGATGGTCAGACCATCAACCTGAACAACTTTCTCTATGGGATCAATATTGAAATCGCGAAAAAAAAATCAGCTCTTCCATACAAACCTACTCGAACTAAATGTATGGGACAGCAGTTTTTTTTTTCGCGATTTCAATATTGATCCCATAGAGAAAGTTGTTCAGATTGATGGTCTGATCATTCCCTTAAAATAGTTTCAGCTGATTTTGTTAGACCTTATAGAATACATATATAGATACAAACGTCCATAACTCGGGTACAAATATTCATAATTATCATATAAATATTTGTCTCTTACGGGATTCGAACCCGCGACTCTCGGCACAGCAGGCAGGTTTACTACAGACTGTGCTACCGGGCCGTCTTAAAATAATATCACATAGATAGCTTTTTGACGTAATTTTTTGAATCTACAACCGTTTCGGAAGGTGTTCCGTTGTAGAGAAGATGCGACCAGAAACTCTATAACCCACTTTAAAAACAAAAGTATACAAAGTATAAGTACAAAGTTTTGTTTCTTTGTTTTTGTTTTTCCTTTAGGTTAAGGGTTATATGTATATTAGTATCTTTTCTATTGTTATTAAACCTTTTGTCTCTAAACTACAAAATAATAATGTAAATATAACATTGAATTTCATAGCGTTACATTGGCAAGACCAGGCATTTTGTTCATTTATACAGGCTGTCCTCAATCAATCAATCAATATGTCAACATTTTATTTTAGGAAAAGGTTCTTAGTTTTCGAGATAAGGACAGTTTTATGAAATTCGTGAAACTCTTTACCTTAGTCACTATTTTGAGTGCCACGGCTACAAATGTTCCATGCAGTATCTGTGTTAAATCTGTCAATATCTCGAAAACTAAGACACTTTTACTAAAGTAAAATTTTGATATTCAGCTTAGTCATGACCTAACCTATCAGCATCCGCCGGGTTGACGTCGGCTTACGGGACATCCTGTACAATCATCGATAATATAAGATAATAATCTTTGCAATATATAACTATTTTAACATGGGACTAAAACGTTTTGTCTGGCAAGTTTATAATTTCAGTTTCAGTTCTTTATTGCCTTAAAATGTATGTAAATATATAATTACGAGCGTTAACCCGCGACTTCGTCCGCACAAATTGTATACCAGATTTTAAGTCAGATCATAAGCTATCAAACAAAAAAAGTTTCATCAAAATCGGTTCAGTAGTTTTTGCGTGATACTCGTTCAAACAAACAAACAAACAAACAGACAGACAAAAAATCCAAAAATTGGTGAAATGGAATCAGGGACACCTAAAAACCATATCGTAACTTTTTTTTTTTAATATCTTCAATGCACAGACAAACTTCCTGTTACAGTTTTATAATAGTATAGATGAGATGAAATATTACAATAAAATCAATCCATTTTTACCCAAGTGTCTTAAATATAATAGAGTACATAGCGGATTACAACATTGGCCCGAATAAAACCGTCGTACCTACATCAAATAATTATGTAGTAGGAAGTAATATTCTAGATAAAAAAGATATTAAAAATTTTGTACAAACATAATTAATTAATTAAATGTACAAACATCAATTATATTTTATCGAAACTTGTGATCAGTTTTAACATTGTAAAAACTTAAATTAAATAACCCTTTCAACACATCCCCGGTAGGTTGTAAAATGACATTACAAAGTCAAATTTTTTAATAACCCTTTTTCAATACAACTAAGATGCGTTTTGACGTTTGACCGCGGCCGCCTCTTACACCGGAACGTACTTAGGTACCACTTGACCTAGTAGTCACATTTCAGTCAACTATAAAATAAAACTAAGTGGTTGTTAGGAGAGCCTTCAGTCTCGCTTACCATCGGGCGTGCAGATTACAAGCCCTGCAAGCTCTTTTTATTTACAAACATGCAACCCACAACCCTAATCCCTTTTGGGGTGGTCAGTAACTTGGTTACAACTAGCAATTATGTTTTCAAGCGTGCGTTTGTAGCAATGCGCACTTTAAGGATATTGTAAGTTTCAGGATGGAATGAAGTTTCTTGCCGTGTGAGGACTATTTTAAAAATTATTGGCTAATTAATTCATTACCATTGTACAATATAATTTTTTTAGCATTTTATTAAAATATGATTGAAATAGCCGAAGATATTGGATTTAATGCAAAGTCTAGTCTTAGATCCAAAAAGCATACATTTTTTGGGGCACTGGTGTTTTTCATTTGTAATTTTGTAGGTGTAGTTTACCTTGTAATCTTGTTGGTTTATTTTGTGAAAACTTTGGAATATGAACGATACAGTTCCGAAGAATTAAGTCAATCGGATCGGGATCAACAACATCGGAAAAGAATCTGGGCCACATCGTAACATAAGTATCGGCAGCACAAAGTCGGGCATTGGGGGCCCCAATGCACCCCCCAGGGGCACCAATCATTCTCACGAATACACAACACTAGGCAATGAAGTCCATTAAGCGAAAGGGGAAAAGGGTGTTTTGGTGTAAAATAAAGTATATTTGATTGATTGATTGATTGAAAGGGGGATGACTCTAATCTGTAACGGAACCCGCAACGAATTTATTCAAAGATGGGAAAAAAACTTTAAAGAAATTAAAAGAATTCTGATGTGTATGTGAAGTCCACCAATCCCCATTGGGCACGTGTGGTGGACTAATCCCTGAGGGTAGGCCTGTGCCCTGCAGTGGAACGTTTATAGGCTGATGATGAATGAAAAAATATCAGGTAAAAAATTAAGAGCCCTAATTTCTTTGAAACGTTTAATTTTGCACGTTTCTCAAAATTAACTTAGCTAGATTTATTCGCTGGACGTGGTTGGACTAAAGATAGCTCGGTGCGGTGTAACAGAGGGTCATATTAACCATCTCTCGATTAGCATGCAAAGGGTTAGCATTTACAGCGCTGTAAAGTTTACGGTTAGATGGTATCGGCAAGTGGCCAGCTGTTGCCAGCTTAGTAAAGTTATTTAGTTGAAGCTAATGTCCTGTTTAGATTGTGGTGTTGCTTGGCCTATTGGCTGCTTTCTTCAACGAGTTTGGTTTATTGGTTTTATTTGTATGTTAGCTTTTGTTTTTTCCGCATAGAATTAATTATGCGTATTCAAATTCAAATAAAATGATTTTTCAAGATAAACACAATCTCACCTGAAAGTGAAGATACATTCAAGATACTCGAAAGTGAACATACATTCAAGATACTCGAAAGTGAAGATACATTGTTACATTGAATATATTTAAAAAAAGGTTACGATATGGTGTTTAGGTTTCCCTGACTCCAAATCATCAATTTTTTGTCTGATATTGTTTGTTTGTTAGAGCATCTCGCAAAAACTACTTGATCGATTTTGATGTAACTTTTTGTACTTAAAAGCTTATGATTATACTGGTAATTTTAGCAATGGGAACCCCGATGGGAATTATGGTCCTGAGTTTATGTATGAATAAAATAAATTAATAAAGCTCACATCAGCCATTGTATTTTTTGAGTAAGCTATCCACAACGAAACAAATATACATGGTGAAATTGATATCATTAGCATCCTTTTAAACTAAGAGTCTACCCATCAAACTGAACAACTTTTACAAAAGGAGCAAACCGATCGGAGCAAAAAAAAAATCTGCTGTTCCGTACTAAACTGCACCCGCCGCCGCTGCCTACTCAACTCAAATGTATGCAACAGCAGTTTTTTTTGCTCCGGTTGGTTTGCTCCCATAGTAAAAGTTGTTCAGTTTGATGGGTAGACTCTTAGTTTAAAAGGATGCTAATGATATAAATTCCACCCTGTATAACAGCCATGACCGAACTGGGATTAGAACCCAGGACTCTGGTATGGGAGTCCGGTATGGTAATAATTACACTAACCAGCACGGCTAGCATGCCACCCACAACAAAGCGTTTAAACGAGAAAAACGTCATGCGCGCTCTTTTTGGCATACGTAAAATAATAAGGATGGAGGCACATCTCGATTTTTGTCTTTTTCTCGGGGGTGGCATGCGAGGCCTACTGGTCGTCGCGTCACAGTCCCCTTGAAGCTTTAGGTAAAAAGCATGCATAGCATATTCTGCCAAGTTCTGCGGTTAACGCTCGCATTAAGTTCCTTTTGATTTTAATCGACACATCTATACTCTATCTAAACTATTATAAAACTGTAACAGAAGTGTGTCTGTGCATTGAAGATACTAACAAAAAAAAAGTTACGATACGGTTTTTAGGTGTCCCTGATTCCAAATCAGCAATATTTGGACATTTTGTCTGTCTGTTTGTTTGTGTGTTTGTTTGTTTGTTTGGACGAGATTCACGCAAAAACTACTGAACCGATTTTGATGAAGCTTTTTTGTTTGTTAGCTAATGATCTAACTTAAAATCTGGTATATAATTTGTGCGGACAAAGTCGCGGGTTATCGCTAGTTATTAATAAACATAAAAAACTGTTTTTGGTAAGCTACCTCAATCCAACCGCTCTGTAACCAAATACTTGAAGATAAAAATCACTAAAAGCCGGGTGTGTGCGATTTGATGAAGCGTTAACGATTCGTAACCGATACTTTTTTAGAATCGATCAACTTTTTTACGAATACACTTGATTTTCTTTATAGTTTTTAATTAGTTTACTTTATAAAATTTAAGAGGTTTCGTGTCAAAATATTATTATATTCGACAAAAAGGCGGGCGTGGGAAATGTTTAATAGAAAATAAATATTAGGTATTGAATAAAACCAGTTTTGTGTGTAGCTTCCGATTATATCGTTTACAAGATCGGTAACGTATTATGAATGTACTAGACAATTTTTTTTTAAACCTATTTTGTCCCATTTTTGGGCAAAGGTCTCCCCCAAACCACTAGTCAATTATTAAGTAAAATTTTGTTTTTATTTATTCATATTCATTGTTTGAAATATTTTTATTTTGTTTTGACTGTACAATGAATAACTTACATTATGTTGGTAATTCAATTAATATTAACTTAACCTACTATATTATTTATCGGGTAAAAAGTATATATATTGAGACTAAAAAGTAAGTAAGTATGTACAAATTTACAATCTTAATAGTAGGTGAGTATAATATACAGATTTACAGGGGGCCACCGCACAGTCGAATGCATTTTCTATGTATCTTACGACAGATAGAAAATGCATTCGAGGTCGCTATCGAGAGGGAGAGTGCCCAGGACGCTGGCGGCGTTACCTCGCTGTATCGCAATGCTGATGCGTTGCCCGAGGTATGCGCCGGCCCTGTTGTCCCAGTGTCTGAAATTAATTCTAAATTAAATAATAAGAAGCAGAAAGCAAAGAATTGCTAAACTAAAGTGGCAGTGGGCGGTTCTCATTGCTCGCAGAACCGATGGCCGATGGGGCCGAAAACTTCTGGAGTGGCGACCGCGTGCCGGAAAGCGCAGCGTGGGTGGGCCCTCCACAAGGTAGACAAACGAACTTGTTGGATGAGGGCAGTGCAGGACTGGTCGTTAGGAATCCTTGGAAGGGAGGCCTACATCGACTCATCCAGCAGTGTACGGAGGCCTACATCCTACTTTAATTCTTTCTTAATATACTGACGGTCTTTGAGGTGATCGAAGTAAACAACTTTCTTATTTAATATCGAAATCACGAAAGAAAAAATGTATCTGTTCCATACAAAATTGCAAATCATATCGGTCCTGATCGCTTATTTTTTCCTCTCGATTTTGATGTTAGTCCCATTAGAGAAAGTTGTTTAATTTGATGGTCTGATCTTACTTAAAAACAGTCATCATTTAAAAAGAAAGACCCTTTATACAGGGTGTAAGATTAAATGCTTTACACACTTTATTCAGACCATCAAACTGAACAACTTTTTCCATCGGATCAACATTTAAATCACGATAAAAATTGGTTTTTGGGTTGGGTTGAGCGGTCGTTGTCATTTTCTATGGAAGAACCCGTTTTTTTATTTTGAATTTTTCTCCTTAGTAAAAGTAGAGTTTGATGGTCTGAATCACCCCATAAAGTATAAAACTTTAATTTTACACCCTATTATACAGGATGAAATTGATATAATTAGCATCCTTTTAAACTAAGAGTCTACCCATCAAACTGAACATCTTTTACTATGGGGGCAAACCGATCGGAGCACAAAAAAAATCATCTGTTCCATACATTTGAGTCGAGTAGGCGTTGCAGTTTAAAATGGAAGTTTGCTTTTTTTTGCTCCGATTGATTTGCTCCCACAGAAAAAGTTGTTCAGTTTGATGGGTAGATTCTTAGCTTAAAAGGATGCTAATGATATCAATTTCACCCTGTAGATTCAAATGCGTGCGTTTCCCAGTTGATTTAGTGCGCAGTGTCATGCAGTCGTATATTTAATTCAATATCATGATAGTATTAATGTCACTTGTACGCCGCGCCGTATAAATTATATTTTTTTTAACTAACAATTACTTATGGTCAGTATTGTGACTATATGGTAAAGATGCGTATCTTTGATAGATTTTGCCCGCGACTTTCTCTGCCTTGACTTTTAATAATATACACCTATTCTATGTGTTCATCCAGTACTGCCTCTGTGGTCTAATGGTTAAGAGCATTGGCTCTCGACACGGAGGTCGTGGGTTCGATTCCCACGGGGGACACCTAGTGAAATGTCACTTTGTGCGTTTTTCCCCAGTTGGTTAGGATTAGACTGTCTGAAAAGAGAAATGATTCCGTGCTTCGGATAGCACGTTAAGCCGTTGGTCCCGGCTACTATCTCTGGTGGGTAGTAGTCGTTACATAAAAACCACGTCAGAGGCCGAAAGGCGGTCTGAAAAAACTCTGACACCAGGGCTCTGCCCACACGATAAGAAGAAGAAGCACACATTTATCTGTGTGCCAAATTTCATCGAAATCCGTTCAGCCGTAGTTCGCCTATGGTTTATGCGGGGATTGAGTCACAAAAACATCCTCGCAAACTTTCAGATTTATAATATCAGCAGTCCGATTGCGCTATGTTAAAACATCGAAGTTATATTCTTATCCAATTTCAGTTCTAATAACATTGCAATCCAGTTACTATTCAACTGTGCTGAATTACGCATCGCGATTAACTCTAGCTTCAGTTTCGAGGCATGTATTATTGTACCTATCTTGTCCATTACAAGTGGCGACGGGCTCTCTCCCCGTCACACTGGACAGAGTTTCGGTACTACTAGTGAAACATGGATGTTCTGAGGTTTCAGAATATCTCTGACTACCCCTCGGGGAATATAGTCGTGAGCATATGCATGCTATGGTAGGATGTCGGAAGCGAATTCTTACGCAGTTTTCTGCTGATGGTATAACCAACCAAAACGGTCAGAGAAAAGGTCGGACACCAAATCTTTGAATGTTTGGGTTGAACGGTTAGTCAAAAAACATTCAAACTACGTAACTAACTCCGCTAGCTCAACGGCCCGTAAGTCTTTGCCTCAGAAACGAGAGAATAAAGCAGCTAATACATTACCCAACATTTAGGGCCGATTTTAAAGTGTAGCGACCAAAGCCAGCAAAGTATGTCGAAATCAGCCCTAAATGTTGGGTAATGTAATGGCTGCTTTAAGGTGGTTTCAGTCTATACAAAAGTTTGACACACAATACGCGTAGACGGAATTAATAAAAGTGATATTTTATATACGGAAAAATAGTTTAGAAAATCTAGCTGCCGCGTCACGAATAACATTTGCAATAAATAATATAATTACGAAGATATAAAGCTTTTAAAATTTTGTATGAAAAATTTCAAAGCTTTATATCTTTGGAATTATTTTATAAATTGCAAATGTTATTTAGAACGAGGCATCTAGATTTTCTAAACTATTTTTTCATATATACAAAGTTATTTATATTAATACCGTCTACGCGTATTGTGCGTCAGTTTTGTATAAAATCGACCCCTCTGCAACCACGTTAACCACTTTTTCCGATCCTTCGCCACCTCTCGCCATTAGCTGACTTGAATCTCACGAAGGTCAGCCTCCACTACGTCGTGACAAAACCGAATCGAGACAATGAAACAAAACTAACTATATTACTATGACTAAGTAGTTTAAACTGACAACTGTCGCGAAATTCCTTTTTCAGAACGTAGGTCGTAGGTGATAAAAGGGAATGCCTCCATTAAAATTCAGTTAGCATAAACGCGATGACGTGTCAAAAAGTAGTTAATATAAACCATTTTGCTATTCTACAACGGTCATTGTGAACCGCACCTTAACTGTAAAAGTACTGTTTATGGTTCATAGTTAAAATATAATGCCTGAGAGAGTTAAAACTAGGTTATTAGACTAGAATTTGTAGGCTTTGTGTGTAAAGCTGAAAGTAATACTAAATAATAGTATAGGTGTAGTGTTGGTATGGTTAGGCATAAAAAGATGGAGCCACTTTAGAGCCCTTTCACACGAGCGATTTTAATCGGCGATTTCTCGGCGGAGCGAGATCGCAGCGAGCACGCGGCATAATAAAGTGCTCGCTCCTCCGAGAAATCGCCGAATAAAATCGCTCGTGTGAAAGAGCTCTTAGAACTGGGACATGGAACAAGAGAATAATATTAATAAATACAACTAATTATTTATTTGAATTATTTAAAACCTATACAGAGTGTAATTGATATCATTAGCATCCTTTTAAACTAAGAGTCTACCCATCAAAGTGACTAACTTTTACAATGGGAAGAAACTGATCAGAGCAAAAAAAATCGGCTGTTGCGTACTAAACTGCAATGCCTACTCGACTCAAATGTATGCAACAGCCATAGAGATCTAGAGAGATGCCAACCATTGCGCTGAGTACGAAACCTAGTGTCGCCTTACCCCCAGTACCACGCGATAGAAAGTATTTTGTTAGCTTGAATGTCCTCATTATCTATTGCGGTATCAGAAATCAACGTTCGAATAATCTTTAGTATTACGCAAGCATTGTAAACTATTTACACATAATATCTCGACTGACTAAACTACAGCGCTTAGTCGACTAGAGTTTCTTTTTTGTTCTGATGGGTTTGCTCCCATAGTAAAAGTTGTTCAGTTTGATGGGTCGAGTATGTGGTGTAAAGGTTAATGATACTTTTCCTTACGACTTGTATCATTTATGACAAATAAGCAATTCAAGTTCTTCTTCTTATCGTGTGGGCAGAGCCCTGGTGTCAGAGTTTTTTCAGACCGCCTTACGGCCTCTGACGTGGTTTTTATGTAACGACTACTACCACCAGAGATAGTAACCGGGATCAACGGCTTAACGTGCCATCCGACGCACGGAAGCATTTTTCTTTTCAGACAATCAGGTCATTCAGCCTGCAATGTCCTAACGAACTGGGGAAAAACGCACAAAGTGACATTTCATTAGGAGTGCCCCGTGGGAATCGAACCCACGACCTCCGTGTCGAGAGCCAATGCTCTTAACCATTAGACCACGGAGGCAATTCAAGTGACAATATTCCCATTCATTCAAATTCGAATGAATTTTCCCCGCCGGCGGGCGAGCATTCGAACCATCGCAATATTCGTGTAAAACATGCTTTTTACCATCAAACGTGCTGATTTTATGATAAATTGACGGTTTTGTTGTTCAATAATAGCAGTATCAACTATCGGACGAATTTAATCGACACTCAACAACGTGCGATGGCCATTTTGTACTTTATTTAATTGTTGATAAGGTTTTATTTCAATAGCATTGCAATTTGTAAAATTATTTGCTTGCGTATAGTTTTGTGAGTGTTCAATGTACTATTGCCACTATTAAAGAGGATATGTGAAAAAAATAAGCCGTGGTGGTCCAGTGGCGAGTAACCTTGCCTGCAGTGCAGGAGGCGATGGTTCGATCCCCGACCAGGCCGGCAGGCAATGAGTTTTTCGGAATTTACGTACGATTTGTAGCACCACTGGCTTTTTCGGTAAAGGAAAACATCGTGAGGAAACCTGCATGCTTCAATTTAGAGACATGTATTGTACCTACTTTCCATTACAAGTGGCGACGGTCTCACTCCCCGTCACACTGGACAGAGTTTCGGTACTACTAGTGAAACCTGGATGTTCTGAGGTTTCAGAATATCTCTGACTACCCCCTCGGGGAATATTCCCCGACTATATAGTCGTGAGCATATGCTATGCTATGCTATATGAAAAAAATAGGATTCTTCAAAGCATCATATATCATGAAGTACTAACAGTAGGAGTATGATTAGCGGATATGTGTAAATTGAACATATAATTGAAGGATAGAAGAACAAGCCAAAGTAGCCTCCGTCTTTATCGATAAACGCTTCGAACTGCTAAACGGTGAATAATAAAAACACGAGACTTGATTTAAGAAAAAGAGATTGATATTTTATAAAGTTTGATTAGAGCAGAATTGAACTTACATAAATATTACAATCACAATTAAATAAAGTTTGTTTTACGCTTGCGTCGTTTCAGGCGCGCGCGCCGCCCCACATCTTTCTCTCGCATCAGGCAGTAATATAAGCTATCACACGCCCATTTCACTTCAATTATTTTTCGACCCTTAATTTAAATTTAATTTAGGGGCTTGACAGTAAGGTGACGAGGGCTTTATCGACGACTAGCTGGTGCCCGCGACTTGGTCTGCGCTTCGTCTGAACAATTCGCACATATCTTTATAAATTGTAGCCTATGTGTTATTCTGATGTATAAGCTATATTATTCTAAAGTTTCATTAAAATCCATTCAGTAGTTTTTACGTGAAAGAGTAACAAACATCGATCCATACTTACAAACTTTTGCGTTTATAATATTAGTAGGATGTAGGATAGGATAGGACAGGATGAAGTGTAATGACCTTCTATCTACAAAAGGACGATTATATTAAAGGAAACGAAAAAAACGTTAAATATTTTTTTACACTTAATCAATAATTTTTATATCTATTCATCGTCATAGGAACCTTTAATTTATGGCACAGTTTGTTGGTCATACTAGTACATGCGAAATCGTATTTTAAACATAGGAATCACAAAAAGGACAAAATGTCAGTTAGGAGGTCATTACTCTTCGTTGTCGTTATGTAACATTGAGACCATTGCTGGTCTATCGTGTTTGTCCCAAGCTGATTGCATTTAGTATGAAAAGTAATTGTTTTTACTAATTTTCTTGTATGTTCCTTGGGGAAAGAACTTCAGTATCATAAGTAGAATCACATTTTAAAGTAATGCGACTCTATACACTTACACCCTGTATTGCATTAGGAGTTGCAAAAATAGTCAGTTTTCAGGTAACTTTTTAATTTTTTAATAAGGAGCTCTTAAAAACCTCTAAATCTTAAAACAAAAATCCCAAAGTACACTATAATTCCAAATAACTAATTCAAGAGTGTTCAACCCAAATACAATATTAAAGCCTTAAGGGACATCCCTAAATAAGGCTAAGAACAATAAGGCACTTAAAGCTACTGAATTAAATATGATAAACGTCTTAGCTTGCGTAATGTATAGATAGAGTTTCGGCACAATATAACAATCAATCAGTATCGATAGTTAGCTCTTGAGAATAGTATTTTTTGGTGTATTAATGGGGACATTCTGAAATTCTGGGAAAGGGACCTTTTTAAGAGACGGACATTTTGGGAAAAGGAAATTGTGAACCTAAACGTTACACATTTTTTTTTTGATAAAAAATTATTGTATCTATCTATGCCCATTTTCATATCAAATGAATTTCAAGGCTATTGTATAAACAGCTGCTGCGGCATGAAAAAAAATGTTCACTTCACATTAATTATAACAATTATTATGTAAATTCCTGTGGGTTTTGTACGAGGCGACTGAAGGTTAGGTATTCAATACTTTTATTGCGTTTGGTAAGGTTTGTAGTTAGTGGGTAAAAGGCTCGGTACCTATAAACACTTGCTGAGAGAGCTATGCTCGTGGCTCGGTGTTTCTCTGAGAGATATCAGAAATATTCGACGGGGTGTCAGAGTTCTAGAGTAGAGACCGCGAACTGGCAGGCGTAGTGTACGTACTACCTGATGCCCGCTGGACAGACGACCTAAAAAAGGTAGCGGGGAGCGACTGGATGAGGAAGATCGAGGACAGAGTTTTGTGGCGCTTGGGAGAGGCCTACGTTCAGCAGTGGGCGATGATAGGCTGAGGATGACCCTGATACCTTCGTAATGCAAATGAAGTGCGATTTGCTGCCATTTAAGTTTTTAATAGAGGGTTGATAGATGTAGCAAGGTTTTTGATACGCTCGTGGCATTATGTATGTGTATAATTATTAAGCTGAGTACACATTAAATGGAGATCGAACATCTATGTAGTCGCTACTGTTTGATTAGTATATTTGGGCTTTGTTTCGAGAATTAATGTGTTCTTAGCTTAATATTGTAACTATGGGATATAATAGTTAAACGACAAAAAAACTGATTCTCTGAAAAAAAATCACTTTTTAATTTAAAAGAAACCGAAAAAGCAATGAAATTATAAAACGTGTAACTTCAAAATCGTTAAAAAAATCTGCTGTCCCATACATTTGAGTCAAGTCTGTATTGCAGTTTTGTTTGGAACAGCAGTTTTTTTTTTGCAATTTCAGTTTGATGGTCTGAAGCACCCCCTTTAAGAATCAGTTACACCCTGTAGAATAAATGAGGACTGACATAAAAAAATACATTCCATACATTGACGTTTTTTATATGAGTACATAACTACTTGCCGTGTGGTGTCGGCTATGAATAGCACCCATCCCATTTCCTCCCGTGGGTGTCGTAAAAGGCGACTAAGGGATCTACTGAAGGATGGGCAGTAGCATCCTCTGAGTACACACATTGATTCGATCCAACTGTGATTATGGCAAATCCCCCCCATTTTGGGGGAGGCTTATGTCTCCATTAAGGCTTTATCTATACTATTATAAAACTGTAACAGGAAGTTTGTCTGTACATTGAAGATATTAACAAAAAAAAAGTTACGATATGGTTTTTAGGTGTCCCTGTTTCCATTTCACAAATTTTTGGATTTTTTGTCTGTCTGTTTGTTTGTGTGTTTGTTTGGGTGTTTGTTTGAACGAGTATCACGCAAAAACTACTGAACCGATTTTGATGAAACTTTTTTTGTTTGATAGCTTATGATCTGACTTAAAATCTGGTATATAATTTGTGCGGACGAAGTCGCGGGTTAACGCTCGTTTAAAATAAAGTCGTGAGCGAAATAAAATTAACTATCACTTCCACTTATTCACCCCTTTCTTTCCAGACACCAATAAAATGAACTAACAACCATGGATTCCCCGGCCTCATCCCAAGACGACCGCGACATAGAAGTAAACGTAGTATCCGGAGCGAGCAGTCCCGACATCACCTCCTCTCCAAGAAGGCTAGAAGATAAACCATTCTATGACATAAAGAAGGATAAAGAAGAGAAGGCGACCGGCAGTGCACCGTACACAAGCTTTTCTATAAGCTCGATATTGAATAGGACTGAACCGAGAAGAGAGAATGTGCTGGAAGCGGCCCTATCGGCTAATCATTTTGGGAACAACGATGCTATGCTGTCTAGGTATGTTGATTTTGTAACTATTAGGCTCACCACACACATAACGAATTGGCTTCTTGCACAAGATTACGCAGAGAGTGAAACACTAGGTACTCGGTTTTCACACACACACACACACACACACATTTATACATAATTTCATTTTTAAGTACCCTGTTGCTCTTTTTATTTTGTTTTATTTTATTATCTTTTAGTTACATTATTTCTTTTTCTTTTGTTTCTCTATTGTTTTAAATCTCCTTCTGAGTTTCAATTACGTCCGGATGGAGGCCTGGTGGCTGTAGCACAATTCCTAGTTTCTAGGTCTTAGCACTAACGCCAGTCTCCACATAAATGACTGTACCTATAATTTAAGACCATTTTGTGTATTGAAAACTGTGTGGAGAAGAATAAACGTTTATATTATATGTTACACATACGGAATTGCAATCCGGAATCCTCAATCGATGCATGGAAAAATTGTATCTTGTTTTCTTTTTCTTTTTAGTACCTATGTACAGAGACACGCACACGATGCTAATTGTTTATCTTTTACTTATTTCATGATGTGCACATATGATTATGGCTTGCTTTACCTTATAATCTGTCTATATTTGGTGTTTTTGTAACTGTAGTCTGTTTTATGTGCCTAATAAATAAATAAATCAGGATTACGATTTCGTATGGATTTTCCCCCATCAGAATTGCGTTCGGAATTGCGCAGCTGTCAAATCCTATACAAAATCACAATCCTGATTCGGAATTCCGGATTGCAATTCCGGATGTGTGTGGTGGGCGTTATCGTAGTAATTTTTTCCAGCGACTTAGGTCGAGTTAGGTATTCTAAGACGTTTTTTAAGTCTAGTAGTAAAGTAAGTAGGATTTGGTACTAAAACTTAAAACATATCTCAGCCTTAGTTAGAATTCCCGTATATCAAAATCCATACATTTTGACGTAGTGTCGAAAATGTATAGTAAGTCTTAGTCTAGGTCTTAGATTAACTAACGGCACGCTCAAAAAAGTATCCTAATCCTCACCTAGGTGTTAATCCAGACATATTCTATCTGTGTGCCTTTCATCCAAACCTGTTCAGCCGTTTACTTATGGCTTTTGGTTTATGGTTTACTTTTATTTATTTATTTATGGGTTACAAATTAACATCCAAACATCTCGTCACAAACTTAAGCGCCGAGTTCCTTAACGTTAAGAGTCCTTTTACCGTTCAGTGGCAAATTTATCATAAAATTTGAGATTTCTGGATTTGTACCGTTCAGTGGGGCCTCATCACAAAAATTTCAAAATTAAGAGAACCTGTAACAATTATTTTGTAAATTCGAAACATTCCACTTTTAAGGAATAAGTTTTAATTTTGAAGACATTTTATTAACAAAAAAAAAACAAATAATAAAAATACCGAAATTTTCTTTAACTGAAAAAAAAAGTTTAATGTATTTAATGTGACATTTCAAAAGACAGAAAAGTACACATATTTAATGTGACATTTCGAAAGACAACGATTTTGTTATGTAGCCCTAAGAATGCTTCATTTCATTATTCAAATTGCTGATTACCCTATCAGAATCTCACACCGCCACTCACATAGCAGAGCGTTCAAACTAAACCTCAGAGCTCCCTCACTTAGATTACAAGTGGTCAGTTAGACTACCTACGGTCAGGCATCGATCGCAACCGCCCATTACCTCCAAGATTCAACGAAGCCAGTCTGCCATAATTGCTAAACAATTTGAGATTGTTTGAGTGCATACATTGCTCATAAGAAATGTAATTAGTGGTCTATTGAGAGAACCAGAAACTAATGACAAACTTATAAATTACGAGCGTTAACCCGCGACTTTGTCCGCACAAATTATATACCAGATTTCATCAAAATTAGTTCAGTAGTTTTTGCGTGATGCTCGTTTAAACAATCAAACACACAATTGTTTGTGAGATTTTTAGCAATTTCTGATTTGCACCCATAGTAAGAGTTGTTCAGTTTGATGGTCTGAACCACTCCTGAAGATTTCAACATGACAAAAAAAACATTACCTATGTTCGTATTTACACGCTAAAAACCACCAACCCGATTTCAATAAAATTTTGTGTATGGTCGGTTTCAACTTGAAAGATAGGATAGTTTTGAACCCGATTAGCGCTACCCGGGTGAATCTAGGGGGGGGGGGGGGGGTCGCTATCTAAACTATTATAAAACTGTAGCAGAAAGTTTGTCTGTACATAGAAGATATTAACAAAAAAAAAGTTACGATATGGTTTTTGGGAGTCCCTGATTCCATATCACCAATTTTTGGATTTTTTGTCTGTCTGTTTGTTTGTTTGTGTTTGTTTGTTTGAACGAGTATCACGCAAAAACTACTGAACCGATTTTGATGAAACTTTTTTTGTGATTGCTTATGATCTGACTTAAAATCTGGTATATAATTTGTGCGGACGAAGTCGCGGGTTAACGCTCGTAGGGAATAAAATCCAAAGTTGCGGATTTCATGTTACCTCACCCCACGCAAAAAGTGGAAGAAATGTTTGTTAGTAGAATTACACGCGTAACTAGTCCTCATATAAGTAGTAAAAGGTCCTCGTACGATAAGTCTACTGCTGTGTAACTTCACTACTGCTTGAATAGTTTATTAGAGCACAGACGCCAAAGCTATTGTAAGTTATTTGACTCCATTATTATAATAAAAAAGTAAGTACGTACCAGAAGGAAAAATATAGTTATTTATCCATTTCAATAGGTGCTTATTATTCTTACAAACTCGATTTAAAACAACCGTCTAATTAAAGAAGAGAAAAGCTTTTTAAACCATTTTTATTCCCCTAATTTTCTTCCAAAGCTTTTAATCATAGCTACACAATTACGGCATTTTTTATTTACTTAATTAGTCTAAACAAAACGAGGTTGAATAGCGGAGCTGTTTAAAAAAAAGAATAAGAAAAAAAGTTGAAGAAAATGGCGGCAACGGTGACAGATCGTTTACAAGAAAACAAAATGTCCGCCGTCACTTCGCGGGCATAATTAAGACACGGGGACGACGGGGAAAAGTGGAAAATAAAGATGTTACGTTGTTTAGTAAGTTTGTTTTGGATTTGTCTGTAATATAAAAAGTTCTATTCTATTTTTATTAAATGGCGTTTCCTTAAAGATTTCGCCAGTATCAAGTGTTGAAGATATTATTATAATTCAAGTTAACGTTCATTGTACGGTAATTGATATGGCGATCTCAAAGCCCTGTTTTTAAACAAAAACACACACCCGAAACCGCCATAAAATGGCGGAGCCGCGTGGCTATCTAAATCGCGAGCCGAACGAAAGACGTCTACTCGAGAGACCTCTAGCCACGCGACTCATATAAAAAGTTGATTACATTTTTATATTTCTAATTTAGATGTCATTTAGGAGATTGGGAAGGTTAGGGAAAATTATATCAAAATCTTAATTTTTGCAATTAATTCAATTGGCCAGCAGTGATTTAAGATATAATCTTAGAAAAAGCATATGTCTAGAATGAGCCTGACGCTTCTACCGTATAAAACAAAAAAAAATATATATATGATCGAATTGAGAAACCTCCTCTTTTTTGAAGTCGGTTAAAACTTTCTTAGGTTGGTGTGCGTAATTTATTGACAATGTTGTTACAAAAATTTTTACATCTTTCATTCTATACTAGAATGAAAGATAATAAATATCATATCATAAAAAATAAGAATAATAATTTTTTTTTATATTCGTATGCCTCATGGTACATCATAGTGGTCTTGTAAAACTAAACTCCAACTATTGTATAATTTGTCTATTGTACTTTTTTACTTATGATGACGAATAAATGTTTCCGATTTCTGATTTTTTATTTCTGAGGCGTCATACAAATTATGTCTGTGTGCGTGTATATAAGGTTTGGACTGGAATTTTTTTCGAGGTTTTCGTAGCTTCGTTGTCAATCTTGACATATAACTTATCCAAGTTCATAATATACCTATTTATCGTTTACAAAACCAACATTTATTCAATGTTGATTGATTGAAGCTTTGTTATTGTGTTAATTTAGGGACTACATTAAGAGAAAGAGCTCCTAAAAAGCTCTTTTTCCAACTGTCTGACAGTAAACATACCAAATACAGATTAATAATCGAATACAACGTATAAGTGCCATCCCACAGCGTGCATACCTACTTGATTTAAATGTGACTAGATAATTTATGTAAAATCCCACAGAGTGACATGGCCTCAGGCCAAGCATTTCAATAAAGATTAAAATGTCCAAGATATTTATTTATTAATTTGTGTGGGTTATTGTGTCAATCCGGACAGCAATCGCCATTGAAAAACGCTTGCAATTTGCAAAGATTTTCTATGAGACTTGGGAGTCTATAGTATTTAAGGTAAATGTTTGTTATAAAAGGTTTATTAGGTAGGTACAATTTATATTAGAAAAAACGAAAAATAAAGAACACGCCTCAACTATCAGTAAACAAAACATTTATCTTCAAATCATAATTTAATCGAAACACAAACGCTACAAAAAGGACCTCTCGTCAACTCAAATCACAAAACGACTTCAAGAGTCATGTCCGACACGACAGCGGCCATAGCCCTAATTTGCTTCAGCAATCCCACCCCATTCAACCCCATTCTACCCAACTTTACGCTGTGTTGCCAGATAAAAGGTTCGTAAAAGGGAAAATACTTGTAAGTTACCCTGATTAAGGGGTAATGATGCTCCCTCGTTCGGATTAAACGGATAAAGGTTGTTCGTTTTGTTTTATTTAGTTTGTGCGGATAAGACGCGGCGGGGTTTGTTTGCGGCGGATTATTATGATTTGTTTTAGTTATGTTTAGTAAGATTGCTTTCATGTTATTGCTATATCTGCGAGTATCTAAACTAAACTAAAATTCATTATTCTACGAATAATTTTGCAATGCTCTATAGAATATGCCAAACTGTCTTAATGTGGTTTCAGTCCATACAAAAGTTTGACGCACAATACGCGTAGACGGAATTAATAAAAGTAATATTTTATATATGGAAAAATAGTTTAGAAAATCTATTTGCCGCGTAACAAATAACATTTGCTAATTATAATATAATTACGAAGATATAAAGCTTTGAAATTTTTCATACAAAATTTTGAAAGATTTATATCTTCGTAATTATATTATAATTAGCAAATGTTATTTGTGACGGGGCAACTATTATTATTGGGTGATTGGGGCCTTAACAGATTTGCGTCTGTGCCAACTAGATTTTATAAACTATTTTTCCACATATAAAATATTACTTTTATTAATTCCGTCTATGCGTATTGTGCGTCAAACGTTTGTATGGACTGAAACCACCTTAAGCGGTTTAGGTTTTGCGTTTTCTGTCTTGCTAAAGATACGCATTTAAAAAGATACTTAGTAGATAACTGTTGCAAAGTTTCTGGTCATCTTCAGGTCAATACGGTCGTGGGTTTAAGTACCTAAGTCTAACAAAGTAATCACTATATTATAACTCACCGAGTAGTCTGTCTGTCACGAATTTTTATCCAAACTAACTTGGAATACAGAATCTGTTGATCCTACCTTATGTTCTGTGAGTTATTTACGATATACCCCTGAGTACGGGGGATGAACCCTGTTGGTTAGGGGTTGGTAGGTGGTGACAAAACTTAGTTGATAGTTTGAGTTTTATATTTGTAGGTTGTTGAAAATATACAAGTAGAATTGGACTTGAATAACTCTTTTTACGCTACTTGAATAAAATTTTCTGTTTTTATTTTTATGACTGTATTCAATAATTTAATAAATTAATGGACGCACTGCATTTCCACCAGTGTCCATTAGTTTGTGGGAGTCTATCCCAATCTCGAAGATTGTTTTTGATCAAAAACATAGCCGAGAAGAGAATGCGGGGCCTCGTGGCAATCAAAACTGCAAACCGCGCGAACACCACGTGAAAGACAACCGTTCGCGTCAAAACTTTCGACGTGTATTCAAATGAGTTTTGTATAGAATGTCATTGATTATAGGACTATTATGTATTATACTCACTCTGTGTGTAACATAGTTTTGAAGTATAGACCTACTAACAATCCATGACGAGAACGATTTTTGATTTGATTTGATTTGAAATGTTTCTAATTTGATTTTGACATGATAGAGGCGAGACACCTGCGGCTTCCGTGCAGGAGGCGACAATTTAATTTTCGCCAAGACCCCATTAACGGATTTTCGATATATCGTGATGCTTGTCGGAACTTCATTAAGATCGAGTTGTGAATAGAAATTCGAAACTCAGAGCATGGTATGTTATCTTAGTACAAATTAAGTGGAACGCTGTTTTTCCATGGCCAGCTTCCGCCATCTATCGGTTATGGTTCGAAGCACTATGTGTTGATCTAGGGTTCATATCGGAGTAACAGCGCATTACACCTCACGCGCTGTGCTGTAGTAGTGAGAGATTTCACCCATATCAATCACTGTCTTGTTGGTCTAGCGGTCTCGACGGTAAGCCGGTGCTTACGATCCTGGTAGCTAAGGTTCGATCCTCGTGTCGGCCGATCGGCTTTTTCAATTTATTTCATAATGTGGCGCCCCCTAGTGCTAATAAGCGGAAACGCAATTCCTAACGTCGACGTCCTAAAATCCAAGACGAGTTACCTCTCTATATCCAATATACTACATATTAATCTATGAGTCTGAGTAGCACTTTGCTTGGTCTACTATTAGTAGGTAAAAAATATGTTTAAATAACGAAAACGTTCTAAAATAGAATGTTGATAGGAACACAAACAGTAATCGAAATAAAATCGAAGAAAATTCAGAGGACATTCAAACGATTAAGACATTTTCAAATTCAAATTCTACGTACCTACTAGGTAGGTACAAATATTATTGTATTTTACTACCGCCATAATAAAACCAATAGAGCCACATAGCAGCCTATTGCTTACCCTCTTAAACACCTACCTAATAATACTAAATAGCCGAGGCACGTCGAAATCTTCGCTAACGGTCCCGGGGGGCATCTCCCCTCTTAAATATAAATAATTTGACGCTGAGGCGTGTGGTACAAGGCAGGGGAGGTAGCGGTTATGAGCGGGCCGGTGATGAGGAAAACCGTCTCGTGTACGCTACTAATCACAGCTGAATTACTACCAAAATAAGATCTTCTAGTCTCAGTACACCACGTTATTGACGCTAGTTTGTGCAAGTTTTAAAAATAAAAATCTCGTAAATGTTTTAGTTGCTTGCATCCAAACGTATTTAGCCTAACGCTCTGTCTTTCACTGATGATAGTGACGGAAGTATGTTTAAACATGTTTAAGCCTAAATACGTATTGATGTAGGCCACGTTAAAACTTTCTAATGAATGAACAGCAGCCGGTATAACCATTACTGAGAGAATTTTTAAACACTTAAAGTTTTCAGAGGAAACTGAAAAATTTTTACTTTGGGAGCAAGCCTGACATCGTAAACACAGCTGTTTCAATACATTTGAGATGGGTAGGCATTGCAGTTTAGTATCGAACAGCTGTTTTTTTGCGATTGCTCTGCAATAGTATAAGATGTTTAGTTTGATTGTCCCCTGAAAATATGAAAAGTGATTATAAAATCACCTGGCAGAAATAGTGTCAAAATAGAATCACACTCTTTCCAACATCACAAATCGCTCGCCGCTAGTCCTCTATAACTTGAACCATAATCGTAAGTATATCACATCTATGTACCACCACTGTGAGGGGTAGGTACTTACGCACTTATCGGTTTAGACGGCTTGATATAAGGGCTTTTGATTTTTGAAGGAATTCCCCTCAAGATGTTTTGGTTTGCTTTTTTGTTTGGGTTCACGCGTTTTTTGGGGGACAGTTTTATTTGAAATTGTATTGGATGTCGGTTTTTGTTGATATTTTTTACAGTTTTCCGATTACCGAGTTCTTAGGTAGGTATGGTTTCAATTGGAATTTTACTTACCTATACAAATTATACACAAATTAATAATCATTATAATATTTTGGATATTGTAAAACAGATTATCCAGTCTCATTTAAAGTACTAGAACAGGCATGTCAAACTAAAAGTCACTGGTGCGGTGGGCCAAATGTATAACGATAGTAGGATCTACTCTGACTCTCTCAATAGGTTCAGAAGGAACATAGTTTGAAGGAAGAAAGGGGAAAATAGGAGAAGGATAACGGAAGGGAGTTTGCTCATTGTATTGTCTCCACCACGTTATCACTGCAATTGTTATTTGTCACTTTCTCATTTCGTGTATTTCACTTTTTAATTTTCTAAAATATAATAATAAACAGTACCTAAGTTATTTGTCATCTGAGGTCAATGTTTCTCTTTCATTGGGTGAAACGTTCTGTTTTTTTCCTTTTGTGACTGTAAATTACGCATGTTGTGTTCACTTTTAAGTGGTTATGCATTTAGCTTAAGACGTAGTTAAGTATTACAATGATTGTATGAGTGTAATAACTGTAAGTGAATCAAATAAATAAATAAATAAATCTGTGGGCCGCAAAGAATATAAAGAAATAAAAGTCATTGCATCCATATTGCATCTATCGTAGAATAGGACGATACCTATATTACTTCTATTACTAGGGCAACATTTTCAGAGGTTTTGTGAAAAATGCTACATATTATATAAAAACAGTGAGCGAGCTAAGCGAGCTCGAAATTTTTTACATCATGTCTCAATGCAGTGGTGGTACCTTCATAATATGAGTACCAGTGTCAAGTCTGTACAGTTGCGGGCCGCATCAGGAACCTATTCTTAAAATTGGATATGCAAAAAAAACGGGCCGCTGCGGCCCGCGGCCCTCAAATTTGTCATGTCTGTACTAGAATCTAGCCCAGACTTGTATAATTAAATTAAATTAAATTAAAATTAAAAATGATTTATTTCAGATTATTCATCCATATTGTGTTAGTAATGATGACATAATGATGACTGGACAACGATATAGAATTCATAATTATACCTACTTATACAGGTCCAGACCACATGGATATAAAATATATGTAGATTGCTAACTTGGGGACCTACCAGGATCCGGTAAGAAAAAAAAATCGTTTTATTTAAATTAATTTACAATTTAGTACGTTTTAAAATCCACAAATCGGCCACCAAACGAACTGGTTGTTTTTGTTGATAAAGTCCGGTTAGTAAAGTAAAGACACGGCATAAAAAAAATCAAAAAATTCACATTGAAAATGTTACTGTTCCTCAAGATAGAGATAAAGGCCAGGCCACACAGAGGCGGTTTTGCGGGAAAGTGGGCCGGAGGTGGACCTGCGGGAAGCGAATATCTCCGGACCCGCGCGTATTTCTGTGTGGTAGGATACATACAAACTCGAACATTACCACCACACCACACCATACACAACAAAACACACAGAAAACCGAGCGGCTCCGGAGATATTCGCTTCCCGCAGGTCCGCCTCCGGCCCGCTTTCCCGCAAAACCGCCTCGGTGTGGCCTGGCCTTGAACAAAAAGTCTTTTCTCGTAATCTAGAGAAAACCGATTTTGTTCCTGCCAGGTCCTGATAGGTCCCCAAGTTAGCAATCTAAAAAAATATTGCATATCTGGCCTAGACTACCCTGTACAAACATCCTCCTGAATGAGAATACATAATGTCCATGATGAGATTGATGAGTGGAGGAATTTCCCCAAAAAATCATTCTCTAGATTGGTTTTGTGGGATTCTTTGTCAAAAAGTGTGCAATGTAACTTATATAATAATAATAAATAAATAAATAATAATAATAATAATTCGCAGGTGAATATTTTAGGAAGACGAATGCCATGTAGAAAAATGACTTCCTGGGTTAAGAACCTGTGTGAATAGTTCGATATAAATACCACCTCACTGTTCAGGGCAGCAGTCTCCAGGATCAGAATAGATAATGATAGCCAAACTTCGAAAGGAGATGGCACCACAAGAAGAAGTGGAGAAATGTTTTACAATAATACTTACAGAGATTACAAGAAACCTGGAGTTCGATTTTTGAATCTCATATTTGAAAACATTGAAAATGTCAAAATTACTATAGGCATCTTTCTACTGCTGATTTGACTTTCAAATATCATATTCCCGGAGTGCGATTCTCGAAAGTCAAATCAGCAGTAGAAAGATGCGTATCTCCATAGTAATATTGACATTTTCAACTGCTGAATTCAAAGTATGAGTTTCAAAAATCGCACTCCAGAGCCCAAAATTAACACCGAAACTAAGTACTAACTCTTAAGAATAGTTAGACGGTCTCAAGAAAAATAACTAAAAAGTTACGGTTTCTTTTATGTAGTCCCTCTTATCAAGCGATTCTTGCACCTAACTCTTTGGTATAAGAAGTTTTTAAAAGCTTTTTTAAGTTGATTCAACTATAGTAGGGTTTAACAATAGGGTTCCCGTGTCGCTTGCACGGACACCAGTTACAACGGAACACTTTAAACCTTAGAAGTACATAATAGAGCTGTAATATGATACTAGCTGGTAATAGGTTTGTAACAGGGCGGAACGTGATACTTGTAGCTGTGATTTTAGTTCAGTTTTTAGAATGTAGTGACATTTTTTGTATTCAGTATCTTTTTACCGCGACTTCGTCCGCATCGGCTATTGTCATTGTAGCAAGATACAATTTAGAAAGTCGCGTTGTAGGTCTGCTATTGGGTAGTCACGTGTCACTCGTCGATTGTTGGTTGCTCTCTCCCGGGCCTACAACGAAGCTCCAGCGGTGGCTCAAGATAGTCACCAACTAACGTACAACGTCAAGAACTCTTGCTAAATAAACTAGACATTAGCAAAATCATCACAACCAAGATGGCAGTCTTTTTTTTAAAATACAATACAACATAAAATTTATACAGGGTCCAAATTAATATGCTGACAGTTTTTTATGAGGATGGTCAGACCGTCAAACTGAACAACTTTCTCTATAGGACCAATGTCCTAATCGCAAAAAAAATATCAGTACTCCCATACATTTAGGTCGAGTATGATTGCAGTTTTGTATGGAACGGCAGATTTAAAAAAAAATCTGCAGTTCCAAACAAAATTGCAAACCTACTTGAGTCAAATGTATGGGACAGCTGATTTTTTTTTCGCGATTTCGATTTTGGGCCCATAGCGAAAGTTGTTATGTTTGATGGTCTGATCAAATTCTTACAAAATCGTCAGCATATTAAAAAGGATCCTGTATACCAGTTTCAAAGTCTAACTAAAAGACTTGGAACCCAAATCATTTTTGCGTAGTGCAAAAAAAAAACATATCGTAACAAGTTTTTGTAAATATCTTCAATATGATATATAGACTGGACTGGACTGGTAAGTACAATCAGCATTTTCGGTATACGAACGAAGCGAAAAACTCTGCCTACCCCCCAAGAGGAAGGCGTGACGTTGATAAATAGTACTTTCAGTACTTCCTTACTGATACTTGGTGGCTAAAAGATAGTTTGTCTTAAATACAATATATTATTGTGTAAAAATTGAGCGTGATTTAAAAACTAAATCTTGTACTGTAATACCTCTGACCTAAGGTATCACAACCCTATTTTAAACCATAAAAGAAAACAACCACCATTATTAGCAACAAGCGAAAAGTGTCAGCCGACGCGCCGAGCTAAAAAGAGAATGAGAGCGTTCCATCGATTTTTATATTTATACCCCCCCAGGGAGGCGGGGTCACGGAGGCAGCCAATCAGAGCGCGGTGAGCCGACCAATCACGTGACGGCTTCTTCTATTCCACTTTTGAACCAAGCAGTTCGTGTAATGGAATTCTGCGTCGGAAAGTTGCCGGATTAGTGGACTGATGCAAATTGGTTTTGTGCTTTTGGTATTGATTCTTTTTTCGGTTTTGGAGGGTAATTAGATTTTTTTTTTAGTTTTTTAGGTTTGTCTTTTGGATTTTGAGAGTTTTTGAAGATATATAAACTGGAAATCATGATTCGACAACCAATTTTACGTAACGTGATGTTTTTACCTTCGAAACTTGGTCGTCTTATTTTGAATTTGAGTTGATATATTTTATGTTTTAAGGGCGCAAGCTGGACTGTTTGAGATATTTCGAAGTTGTGTCGTGTCGAAATACACTATGTTGTTTAAAAGAAATTGATCCTTATGAATGACTCTTTCGGTTGGTATCATAAAATACAGGATGTTTTTTTTTCACGTTTCACCGGTTCGATTCCTGGCTCAAGCAGATGATTTTTCAAAAATCTTTAAATGCAGTTTTAATTATTTTTGAAAATAAAGGAATGTTTCCTTTCAGTAAAATTTGCCATCATAAATATTAAGGGTACTTTCCCTCCAATCACGGCCTTTTTTTCCACCCTGTATAGTTCTCTCATCGTGGGTATGGTTGTTTGGCAGAAATTTATTTTATTATACTCTTTCCTATTTGGACGCTTTTCGTTCGACTTTTTAAGTTCTTTTGTAAGTTTTTGATAAATCAGAAACGTTTAGTTATTGATGCCAAATATATATTTAATATTGTAAAGGTGGGTCTTCGGAGACGCGGGGAGTTGCCTCTTTGACGGCACCCCGCCGCGCCACCGAAGAACTACCTGAACTTACGTTGTAGATCGTATATAGTATGAGTCGTGAGCTATGTATTTAGGGTTCCGCTCCGATGAGGGTGGCATATTCCTTTTGGAAAAAACCCTCTATAATAATGTAAAAAAAAAAAAAAAAAAAAACATTTAGTTATGTTAGTTGGTGATGGATTTTGTAGACATGCATTTTCAAAGAAACCTGACATTCATGGGATTGATAAAAACAATTAAGAAATAATTTTGTTAAATTAATAGTCCCATTTCAGACTATTCTGTCATTTAAAGTTTGATATTTTTAACTTACCAAGTAGTTTGGTATTTTAAGCCAGTAGGCCTCGCATGCCACCCCCGAGAAAACGATAGAAATCGAGATGTACCTCCATCTTTATTATTTTACGTATGCCAGAAACTTGAATTGAAATTGAATATGACGTTTTTCTCGTTTAAACGCTTTATCGTGGGTGGCATGCTAGCCGTGCTGGTCAGAGGCCTAATAAGGCGGGTTGAAGATTCGTGATGGAGTTTGGCGTAGAGTTTTGCAAGTGCAATTACTCTTTTTAGGTAGTGTAACTTACACCCTGTATAAGCATACTAATTAAAATATTAATTTAAAAACCTTCTATCAAAAAGAAACGGTTCATAAATTGCTCTTTTACAAAATGTTATCACAAAATAGAAAAAAAGTAGAATAAGTTGGCACTGCCAGTAGAAAAGCTGCCATTTTCCACAATTTTCTATTAGTATCTTTTCCCGATATCGCTTACCACAATAAAATATTGTCGATAAAAGCAAGCAATCGGTATTGTTATTTCGATAAAAAGCGTCGCGAGATAGGAATATAGGTGCAATAGTGAGGGGAATGTATCGATAATTATGGAAGGTGTAACACTCTAGAAACATTTTAAGAGGTTGTTTAAATTATCAAACTGAACAACTTTCACAATCGCGACAACGTCGAAAATAATCATCTGTCTCATACCTACATTGACGGCCCAGTACTCAGTCTGTAGTGAACCTGCCTGCTGTGCCGAGAGTCGCAGGTTCGAATCCTGTAAGGGACAAATATATTTGTATGATCAATATAAATATTTGTACCTAAGTCATGGATATTTGTATCCCTATACAGGGTAAATTTTATATCACTACGGATAACTTCAGCATGTATTCTACTCATAAAACTGAACAACTTTCATTATAGTCACCTTCGAAATCGCGAAAAAAAGAATCAGCTGTCCCATACATTTGAGTCGAATAGTCGTTATACATCTTAGCCGCCTAAGATCAATGTGTAATGTACTTAAACTTGTGTTAGTTGTATTATCTGTAGGCAGACCTATTAAATAAATAATCTGATTTATTTTTCGCGGTTTTCTTTTGGCTTAATCGTGAAAGTTGTTCAGCTTGATGGTCTTAACCACCCCTTTAAATATCACTACAGCGTTTCGTTACACCCTGTATAACAAACCACTTTACTTGCTACTTACCGATGTCGTATTTTTAAAAACGTAATAGGTTAGTATCAAATATTAACAAAAAATTAAAATTTAAAATCCAGTATATTTATTTTGTGTCAAATCATTATACAGGTTGTCCCAAAACTCAACGACAAGCCGAAAACAGGAGATAGGTAATTGTTCAGGACAACTTGGAATTTTTTTTTATGTTTCCCTGAACAGTTATAAACTCACCTATCTCCTGTTTTCGGCTTGACGTTGAGTTTTGGGACATCCTGTATAATCTATTAGAATAATTATTAGTTCAAAAAAGTTTGAAAAAGAATCCACGCACTATAATATGCTACGTATGCCTACGCCGTAGTCGCTAGCTACGTAGCCTCTACGCTCTCGTAGTCTTAGTTAATTATTATTTTAAACACGATTAAATGAATGAATGGATAAGTTTGGTTTCGATTATTACATTTTATGGGTGTTTAATATTAGTTTGTTAGATAAAATAATATATAAATTTTTTATTAATAAAAAAATTTTATATTATTTAATTGCCTAAATTCGTTAGTTATTATAATTATATACTAGCGTTCTACCCGGGTACCATTAATCACCTAAACCTGTATATTAGTGAAAACCGTATCAAAATCTCGACAGTAGTATCTGAGTCTGCCTTTACAGGCAGACGGGAGAACACAAAAACGCGGCGGGGTCTTACAATTATACATGGTGTTAGGGTAAACAAGTGCGTGTTGGAGTGTTTTATTACACCCTGTATAGTGATGATTATGATGCTAAGAGTATTTCAAAACTATTTTTTAATTATCCACAATAATATGCCTAAAGTATAGTAGGTATAATAGTTTTAAAAAATCGTTATCATTTTCACTCAATCATCATCATCAGCCTACAAACGTCCCACTGCAGGGCACAGGCTCACCCTCAGGGAGGAAGCATGGACATTAATCCACCACGCGTGCCCAAAGTTGATTTATTTATTCATATAGACAACAATACATCGTACATTTCACACCTTCAAGAGTGAGTGAGTGATTACATATAAAATATCGATAAAAACTATCGACTTTTCCCCACGCTACCGCCAACTGTCACTCCCCAGAGCGCGCTGCAATCCTCTTTGTCTAGCAATCGATATACAATACATCGATATAGTCGAACTAAGTGAAAAAGCTTGTTCGATAACATATAAAAGTTTCCTAACAAAAACACTTCGGTTTAGTCGTTAGTGATATATTACTTTCCTTTTTATTTGTTTGAGTTTACACTTTTTTGGGTTCAGTATCTTAAGAGCCTACCGAGCCTATTGCGCTGCCCTCAATCGTATTTCTTTTTATTTCTAGACAATTAAACAATATTTCCAAAAAAACAAGATTGTCACATGGTAGTCATTCCTGATTTTCAATTTATCGGGTCACTGACCACTGTGGATTTGTTTTAATAAACATTATTAAAACAAATTAGTTAGTTTGGGGGGTCGATGCCAAGGACTTAGTTAGGGACTTAGGGCAGCGAATGCGGACTAAAGGGGGAGACCCACGCTCGGGAGCCTTTCTGGTGCAGATAATTTCTCTGGCCATCCAGAGAGGCAATGCGGCCAGCATCTTTGGGACCTTTGAGCCGGGGGGGGGGGGGGGGGGGGTCGCGCAGGGCAGTGCCTTTAGATTAAGTTAGTGACAGTCTGACGAAGCTTGCATGGGGATTTTATCTTGTGTGCTGCCATTGACGAAGCTTGTAGCGGATATAGCTATATGTGATTCATATTTGACGAAGCCTGCGAATGCGAATAAAATAAGCCGCTCACTAGATGTTGGCACCTTGTCGCTCCTTGCGAGCGGCCTATTTGGGGGGCCCATCAAATGAGTTGGCAAGTCACCGTCTGCCATTTTTGACAAACTAGAGACATTTGTTACGCCAGGCGTCCCGAGTCTCTCCGCAATAAACCAGATTTCCCGGCTCACCCATTTCACCCCCATAACGCTAGTAGTTTTCTGTCCTGTTGTGTATGTATCCTAGCTATACCTATACAGTGTCAGATGTTAAGCTGTTTGACAGGCAATAAACCAGTGTGCTACGACCCGTTGCCTTATTCACTTGTCCCACGTTCGCATACTTAACATGTCCTTTCTACAATAGTCTCTGCACCGAATGTGGTATGTCTTCTGGTGCATTTGCATAATGCATTCAGTGATAGACCACGGTTGGTGCATCCCATCGCATTTAGATAAAAGTGTCTCAAAGGGGCCTCTACGTGTTGGACCTGTGTCCCCTTCCAAAGGTCCAGGCTACGGCCCGTGAGTAAGCCTTTTACAGAGATATATAATAATAATAAATATAATAGTTAGTAGTCCTTATTATCTTTACAAAATCTTTTCAAACACGGTTGACCGACGACCTGGTGAAGACGGCGGGAACCCGTTGGATGAGGGCAGCGCAGGGCCGGTCGTTATGGCGATCCTTGGGGGACGCCTATGTCCAGCAATGGACGTCCATCGGCTGAGATTATTATGATGATAATTACGTACATAAGTTAGAAAAACTCATTGTTACATAGCATGTCGTCTGTGCGGATTCGAACCCGTACCCTCATAATTGAGTGTCCATAGCTCTCCGCAACGTTTACTCGCAGTAACTCAGTACCACACCTTGAAACTAATATGTACTACGGAATATCATTGTACTACACAATCATGCTGTTTACACTTATTAGTTTCATGCACATGCTTACCTCTTCTTGCCCTTAGATCAAATGATCTAAGTTCGTGCCAGCTTTTCGCATTTATATAATACGAGCGTTAACCCGCGACTTCGTCCGCACAAATTATATACCAGATTTTAAGTCAGATCATAAGCTATCAAACAAAAAAAGTTTCATCAAAATCGGTTCAGTAGTTTTTGCGTGATACTCGTTCAAACAAACAAACAAACAAACAAACAAACAAACGCACAAACAAACAGACAGACAAAAAATCCAAAAATTTGTGAAATGGAATCAGGGACACCTAAAAACCATATCGTAAATTTTTTTTTGTTAATATCTTCAATGTACAGACAAATTTCCTGTTACAGTTTTATAATAGTATAGATGAAGTGACAGCCAACTGTCCAGTGTGTGACGATGTCAACATTAATAATAATCCATAACTTATAATAATCTTTTCTTCCTTCTCTAAAGCCGAATTTAAATCTGGATTATTGCACTTCCCGTTACATTATAGCTTATCGCACCCTTAGACTTATAAGTCTTTGAAGCGTCACCCCTCGAAAGATTTTGGGAATCCTGACAAAGATCTTCAATTTCTAATGTAGATATTTTACATTAGAAAATGTGAACTCGGAACTGCAACAGTTAAAATAATAGTTTTAATTTAATTTTTATTTAAAATTAAAATTTACAGTTTCACTACCAGTTACATTTTTTTGAAAACTAGTCGTTTCCACCCTGTAGGCACAGGAGTGCGATTTTTGAAACTCATTCAGCAGTTGAAAATGTCAAAATAACTATGGAGATATGCTTCTTTCTACTGCTGATTTGACTTTCAAAAATCGCACTCTTAAAGTATGATTTTTGAATGTCAAATCAGCAGTAGAAAGATGCATATCTCCATAATTATTTTGAGATTATCAACTGCTGAACTCAGCGAATGAAATTAAAACATCGCACTCCTTTACCCCAAATGAATAGATTGAAATAGAAATAAAAACCTTAATTTCAACTCATAATATTTTAATGGTACTGCTTCAGAAACAAGATGGCGTTCGCACACATGTCGTCCCGTTCACACGCGCGCGCCTGGTTTATGCACAGCACCTCTTAACTCGCTCCTAAAGTGCGGGGTGAGGTACGGTATATGAAGTTAGAGAGGGGCAGGGTCAGACGTAACTATTAGTTAATCTGTGCAAGTACTATTTATATTCTGTGCTGTATGTATAAATGTAAGTGTTCTTCAGTCCCTGCACTCAGTCACTTAATTAAAATAACCGTATTGTTTCAGGCTGGGTCTAATATCACAATGGAGCGCTCTGGCAGGCCGGTACGGTGGACTGGTGCCAGCGCCCTGGTACTGGCAGAGGCCACACGAACGAACACCGCCTAGAGGTGAGGATTTATTCTTCTTCGCCATGCGATATAGCTTATGCTGCCACGAATTCAGCATGAGCTATATCGCATGACAATCGCTTATGCTCTAGTGGAGAGACTAGACAGTCAGCAATTGTAGTGTCAAGACTGTCAGCCCAGGGCCTTCCATAATAATAATAATTGAATACCTAGTAATGGTCGGAAGCCCGGTCATTTTACGGAGTTTTGTTAGGCGGGGTAGGGAGTAATTACTAATTGGACTTTTAAACTGTAACTGGAACCATTAAGTGACAAAAGCATATTAAAAAAAATCGCTACGCAACATAGAAATCAGAATTATGTGTCCCAGAAGGATTTTAAATTAATAATATTAATACCAATGCACTCATTTGACTTAGATTTAACAATATAAACTATTTTTGGGCAATAAAATAGGCATGAAATTTAAAAAATGAGGTATTTATTAGAAAATACGAATGTATTTAAACCTTTCTGAGGTCTTTCTTCCTTCTTTACCGGTCAAAACCACTTTTGACTGTAAAATCAGACAAAAGTGGTTTTGACCGGTAAAGAAGAAAGAAAGACCTCAGATCGAACACAGTCGGTCAGGTTAGCGAGGAGCGAGGGACGAGCAACTTGTCAACTTACCGGTCAAAACCACTTTTGTCTGATTTTTGCAGTCAAAAGTGGTTTTGACCGGTTATGAGTTTTGACTGTAACTGATACATTACCTAACTGGACAGCCTATGGCAGACGAAAAAAATTACAGTGTATAACTCCCATAAACGGCAACCGTACACAACACTAGACAACGAAGTCCAACTTAAAGCTACTCAAGATATCAAAGTGACTAATATTATAAAACAGTAGGTACAACAATAGTGTTGTGGTAACAGGGGATTAGCCAGTAAGGCTTCGGAGTGTCAGCGGACGTAATCGATTCGATTCGTGCCGGTGTTTGGTTACGAGACGTGATTGCTTGCTAGGGCTGTGCCAATCTACATTTTTTAATTTAAAACTTGATTTTGCCCGTTAATTCGTCAAAAATCTAGTACACCTAAACACCATAATATGGCCATATCATAACCTTTTTTTTTATCTTCAATGTACACTTCTGTTTCAGTTTTATAATTTTGTTTTCAAAATTTTGTTCCTTTTATAAAACTGTAACAGAAGTGTGTCAGACTTCTGTTACAGTTTTATAAAAGGAACAAAATTTTGCAATCTAGCCTAGTCATTTTACGGTTTGAGCCGAGACTAATTAATAATAGTAATTTTTTTTCGGTATAGTAGAGCTTCGATATGTACCAAAATAAAAAAAAAATGGAACTGCTGTTCCAAATTTAAAATTTTGCAATTATCTCGTTATGAAAAACATGATGGTAATTTTTTTTGCCCGTATTTAAAGCATAACGTAAACATGGTGTAAATATTTTTGTGTAAGTACTTAGTAGGTTTTGAAAAATACATTCGTGTTTTCTAATAAAAATCTCACTTTTTAAAATTTCAATGCCTATTTTATTGCTCAAAAATAAATTTTATTGTTAAATCTAATTCGATGCACTCACATTGGTATTAAAATTATTCATTTAAAAGCCTTCTGGGACTCACAATTTTGATTTCTATGTTGCGTAGCGATTTTTTTTTTTAATATGTTTTCAGATAGTCTTTTTGTCACTAAATGGTGCCGCTGGTGCCGCAGTCCAATTAATAATTACTTCCCACCTCTCCTAACAAAACTCCGTAAAATGACTGGGCTAATCAGCTGCCATGGGATTACCCCGTACCGCAGCGCAGGCCTCAAAGGTTGCAACTCAATTTTTCAGAATCCATAAATATATATTTCCAATGGAACACTTATTTATCATTTCCTAAACATTATGGGTGTAAAAACCGTATAACTGGATCTTACACTCGTATTCTCAGTCGCTTCCTTGAACTCCTCAACCTCACTCGGGGACACCTTAAGGTTTTCCTCAACACATTCCTAAAATCCGTATTCTCAGTCTTAAACTATTATTCTGTAATCTTAACGTAACTCGAGGAGTCCTTAAGGTACGTCGCGAGTTACCTTGAGTTGACGTTTCATTCCTCCAGTTGACGTTTCTTTCCTCCAGTTGACGTTTCTTTCCTCCAGTTGACGTTTCTTTCCTCCAGTTGACGTTTCATTCCTTCACTCGACGAAGGAAATTACTCAAGTCGAGGACGTTTTTGACGACTAATCACACAAACTGTTTGAGTGGAGGATGGTTCGAGTGGAGGAAATGTCAAGGAAACAACTAAGAATACGGGTGTAACACCCGTATTCTTAGTCTATTATAACAAAGCCCCAAAAAAAAAGCGCGTTAAAATTTCGTTTTTTAGCTTCAACACATTAAAACCTGATGGATAGCTTACTTCATCCATTCTATTCTAGCTTTCAACCATACACGTACTATGTTACAAATGCTCACAAAATTCATTCATTATCCAAATCGAACAGTAATCCCAACAGACGAAATGTGCACAAATGATGACTACGAACGTACGTAGTCACTAACACGTTGTATCATTTGTGTATGAAAACACATTCAAAACTCAACCTTAATACAACTACAGAAAACACAAATGAATAACCAACTAAATTGCTTACGTCATTCAACGTAAGAAGTCACGCGAAACACGCTGTTTTCATACTTAAACGTGTGGTAAAAAGAGTCGTGTAAGAAGTCGTGATATCAGACTCGTGATATGAACTGTAGATAGTGTTGTGAATGACTCGAGCTTCTTAAGACCATAGCCCACGGTGGTATTTTGCATAGATGCAGGCAGCAATGCAGGGATACGATTTTTGAATGTCACTGGCTAAGCAAATTGGCAGATATTAACAGATTTCCCAAAGTTCGCATTTTTGAATCTCACTTGTGACTAAATTTTCATAGCCATGAGTTCAATACGAATGCCTTCCCACTCGTATTGAACTCACGGGTATGAGAAGGCTTTTTTAGAGATTCAAAAACCGTTCAAGCTCAAAGGTGAAATTAAAAAAATCGCACCCCAGGAGTGCGATTTTTTAATCTCATTCGCTGAGTTCAGCAGTTGAAAATGTCAAAATTACAATGGTATGCATCTTTCTACTGCTGATTTGACTTTCACAAATCGCACTCCTGGAGTATGCAGTAGAAAGATGCGTATGATAATTTTTATATTTTCAACCACTGAGTTTAAAGTATGAGTTTCAAAAATCACACCCCAGGTCCTAAAATCAGACGTTCGATTTTCAAAATTTTAAGTTTTCTTGTTATTGAAAGTATAAGTCAGAATTGCGCGTGGAAAATGCACAGGGCGCGCTTCTGCATTTACGAAATGCACTACTCTCTTCATCATCATCCCAGCCCATAGAAGCCCACTGCTGGACATAGGCCCCGACAAGGACCGTCATAACAACTGGCGATTCCCTCGTCCAATGGGTTCCCGCCA
Organism: Agonopterix arenella; assembly: GCA_927399405.1. NCBI lineage: Eukaryota > Metazoa > Arthropoda > Insecta > Lepidoptera > Depressariidae > Agonopterix > Agonopterix arenella. The sequence goes on along the minus strand of OV656711.1, from coordinate 12,049,904 downwards.
CTTTCAATAAATAAATATATTATGTTGGTAAAGACATTGATACTACATACTGTGAAGTGGGACCCAGTGCATGAAAGAAAATATTAAAGTGATTAAAAAAAATACATTCAATTCAGGACTGTTTTAGATAGGACCGAGCAATAATGAAAGACCGTAGAAAGAGAACATAATATAAGGAAGCACGTGTCTTTTCATGTTCAATCAATAAAAGATGCACATAGCAAATTCGCTCTAGTTAAAAAAGGAGATCGCTACCTTATTGCTGTCCTTATCGACCGGAGATCCGGATCACTTAAGGTGGTTTCAGTCCATTCAAAACTTTGACGCACAACACGCGTAGACGGTATTAATATAAGTAACTTTGTAGATATGGAAAAATAGTTTAGAAAATCTAGATGCCCGTCATAAATAACATTTGCAATTTATAAAATAATTACGAAGATATAAAGCTTTGAAACTTATAAATACAAAATTTTAAAAGCTTTATATCTTCGTAATTATATTATAAATTGCAAATGTTATTTGTTACGCGGCATCTAGATTTTTTAAACTATTTTTCCATATATACACAGTTACTTATATTAATACCGTCTACGCGTGTTGTGCGTCAAAGTTTTGTATAAAATCGACCTCTCTGCAACCGCCTTAATATGAATTGTATCGGATTTTGTGACTATCGCTATCTCATACGCGGTTACTAATATTACCACAGAATAAATACTAGTACATTACGTCTACTAGCGTAAGCGAAAAAAATTTCGTCTATGTAAAAGACTCAAGTCTTTGACAACACTAGAAGTAGAGGCATAAATGCAAAAAGCTGCTCTCTCAACCCCGCTCATTTCGCTTTAATTTTCCAAAACCCATCTCGTTGTAGACAAAGCTGGCGCCATTTCACGCGGCCCAAACCGACCAAACAATGTATGGAGCTAGGGCGGCTTATGAGACGTGGCGGGTGGAATTTTGTCTCTGCTTTGCTTGGAGTTGTGGTATAATGTTGGCATGACACGACAGGCCTTGTTTTTTTCTCTTTGTGTATTTAAGTGTGTAATTTGTTTTTATGTGCAAAATCAATAATTATTATTAACAAGCGCAAAATCAGTAAGCTTTTGTAGGTAACATTCTTTTTTCCTTACATTCCTTAGTTCAAGGGAAAGTATATTTAATACTAGGTAATGCTTTTTTAGAGAGACATAAGTATTTAATTTTATAATTTCTTTTAACTTTTTTCTTTTATTATTGTTATTATTTAATTTTTTTTTCATTTCTTTTTTTCATGTTAAGCCATTATTCTAGTCTTTTGTGAAAGGTTCTAAAAAGGAATTCAATTCACATTGTAAATTATCATTATCACTTATCACAAGTGATAATAAAGGTGTAAAAAACTTATTTTCATTTCATTTATTTTGACATATGCATACTTAATTGTTAGGTTAGGTTAGGTTAGGTTAGGTTATTTATGTACGAAACTAGTACAAAAATAAAAATAAAACGAAAAATGTTTCAAATGGAAAATTAAAAGCTCTCACCTATACGCCAAAATAGTAATTTTTTACCTCTATATTTCCTACTATTCTCGTACGATTTTCTGCATATAGCCACACTGAAACCTCAAACGTATGTTTATCTCGCTCGCACTCACGCGTAGCCTTATTTAAAGCTATTCGCTTGTCGCTCGCACCAAAAGTGTTGGTAAGTTTGCAATGGTTACGTTCGAAAACATGTCACATTCGTTTTAATTTCGAATGCGGTTTGTTTTTGATTGATGCTTGATTTTGTCGACATTTTGCTTTTTAGCGTTGTTTTATGCATTTTATTCATAGACGAATGCTCGTTTTTAATAAAATAACGTCGTTTTTCGGTCCTATGAGTGAGGTCACTCGCAGGACCTGTAAACTCCTTGGTAAACTAAAAATCAACGTAAAATAACTGGCCATTAATAATATTCAGAACTTTACACTTCATGTTGCCGTTGCTGTTGCCAGCATAGAGTCAGAAAGAGAAGTCATGTGATTTTTTTTAATCAAGCTAAGCAAATAACAGTTAAAAATTAAATTTGTATTGTGTATAAAAAGTCATTGTTTGTATCGATAAACTCGATGAATTGAAAAAAAAATAGTTTTTTAAAATGATGTCTTATGTCCGTAAAAAATATTAAAATAAAGATCAGAACAAACTTGACATACCGCGAATTAGATCTTATGGTTTATGAACTACCCACACATTTCTTATTATGCTGATTGTTTTTCTAAGAATACTATCGATCGACCATCAAACTGAACAACTTTCTCTATGAGGGATTTTCCGAAAGCCATTAAAAAAGAAAAAGTAGTTCCTAATGGCTCGATAGATGGCGTTGACGAGACAGGGGTGAGCGACCTTGCAGATAATAAAATACAAATATAATAGTAAGAATTTGTGTTTTTAAGTAACCAGCAAAATATGAACATATATTTCGTCAACGGATGCGTCTGAGTCAGTGACATGCATTTTTGTTCATTTTTTAGCCTAAAATGTTCGTCTTCGGACCAACGCCATCTATCTCTCTGGTCAACGCCATCTATCGCCGGTTTGTTGAACTACGTTTTACTAGCTGTCAGAAAACTCCTCATTGGACCAAAATCGAAATCGCCCTAAAATCTGCTGTTCCGTACAAAACTACAAACCTACTCGACCCAAATGTATGGGACAGCTGATTTTTTCTCGCGAAAATTTTGATAAAGTTGTTCAGTTTGATTTATTATTTATAAAAAAAATAAAGGTTATTATTGAGCAAGGCTAAAAACATAATCTTTCGACAATTAAGTAGGAAAACTTTCTACCCAATATTCTCCATTCTATTTCAAATGACCCGTCAAAATAATCTCATTTAACAATAAGTACGTAAATAATCCACTTACGTCCGTTAGGCAATATAAGAGATAAATATTAAACAATATTTAACCAACTACTAAACTACTTAACTACTAAGCGGTTGTGTAAACAGCAAGCGAAACGGTAACAAAGGATAATAGGGCTTCTAAAATCAATCACTGCACTGACGACCAGTGTTGCCATGTCTTATTTTCACTTTACCCCAGACTTGGTCTCAGTTTACCCCAGATTTTGCATCATCATCAGCCTGGTTACCAACTGATCCAAAGTAAAATGAAATCGGAAAGAAGAATCCAGAAGAAGGTGGCGGGACGAAATTGATCGCTTCTTGAAGAACTGGCCTAACGAAGCATTAACAAAACCAGGACGCATGAAGAGAACGGAGGGAGGCCTTTGCCCAACAATGGGACAGCGGCTGATATAATAAAACAATAATCAGCCTATATGCGTCTCACGCAGGGCACAGGCAAGCATACTCTCAGGGAGGGTGTAAGGGCGTTAGTCCACCACGCGTGCCCAATACGGATTGGTAGAGACTTCACATAATCATCAGAATTTCTTGTTCAGCGTATGCAGGTTTCCTTGTTATCCTGGCTCGTTTGAGAGCAGTCAGTATTACATACATAAGTTAAAAAAACTCATTTAGTCAGATTTTGCATAATTTAGCAAAATGACTCCTAAACCTTCCAGTCTACAAAAATAAAAATAATTTTTAAATATTACAGTTTTAAACAACATTTTTTTCACCATTTCCTAAAAATTACCCGGTGACATCGTTTTACCCTAAATAGGGTAATACCCTAAATTGGCAACACTGACAACCAGTCTACCGTGACCTCTGAACGCACCACTAAGGCTTTATAACTAATAGTCTTTATATGATGGGCGACTAGATGTTTGCAAATGACCATTTTAACATGACTCCTGGAAGCTGGAATGTTGAAAACTAGAGATCTCGTTAAATTTGACGAGAGTTCACTTAAAAGTTATGAAAGTGCGTTGTAAATGAAGCTTTATTAGTTAACGAGTAAAGTTGATGTTGTATGAATCGTGGTAAAATATGCAATTATGCTCGATTCGATTTCTAGTGATTCGTACAAGTGTTAAATGACATTTTGCTTTGCACTTTAGTTCCATTTTGTCAAATCACCGTTGTTTCCAGTCTCGTTCGAAATCTGTGCGTTATTTGAAATTCAATTTGTCATACCCAAGTCATCTAAACTATTATAAAACTGTAACAGGAAGTTTATCTGTACATTGAGGATATTAACAAAAAAAAAGTTAAGATATGGTTTTTAGGTGTCCCTAATTCCATATAAGCGATTTTTGGATTTTTGTCTGTCTGTTTGTTTGTGTGTTTGTTTGTTTGAACGAGCATCACACAAAAACTACTGAACCGATTTTGATGAAACTTTTTTGTTTGATAGCTAATGATATGACTTAAAATCTGGTATATAATTTGTGCGGACGAAGTCGCGGGTTAATGCTCCTACCTATTAATAACGTCGATTTCGTTGTTTTTAGACTCATCTAATCTTAACTATTATAAAACTGTAACAGGAAGTTTGTCTGTACATTGAAAATATTAACAAAAAAGATATGGTTTTTCTAATTCCATATCACCATTTTTTGGATTTTTTGTTGTTGTTAGTACAATAGTGAAAGTTTTTCAGTTTGATGGTCTGATCATCCTTTAAAAAACGTCAGAATATTAAGAAGGACTCTTTATACCTTTGATTCTTCTTCTTATCGTGCGGGCAGAGCTCTGGTGTCAGAGTTTTTTCAGACCGCCTTACGGCCTCTAACCTTGGTTTTTATGTAATGACTACTATCCACCAGAGATAGTAGCCGGGATCAACGGCTTAACGTGCCATCCGAAGCAAGGAATCTTTTTTTTCAGACAATCAGGTGATTCAGCCTGCAATGTCCTAACCAACTGGGGAAAAACGGACAAAGTGACATATCACTAGGTGTCCCCCGTGGTAATCGAACCCACGACCTCCATATCGAGAGCCAATGCTCATAACCATTAGACCACGGAGGCATACCTTTGATTGTAATAGAATAGCAAGATAGGTGACTAGCCTATAGCACATGGACCGCATAAATTGAGCCCCGTCGACTAATTTATTGACAGTGCATTGCGTGATTGGGGTACATTTTTGAAAGGTAGGTACTACAATGCATTCGCATGCTTAAAACTCGTACAAATCATTCAAAAAGAACACGGCATTACTTTTCAAAAAGCAGGTCCATTTCGTCACCTATCTTACGCTGATTTAATTTAATCAATAAGCTTTATACGATCAAAAACTGCAGCGACCCTTAACAAAAACATAAAAAAGCACTCCCCGGCTAAAACACTGTAACATAAAATCCGTCAAATTGCCTAATCGCAAGCGTGGGATCCTTCAATCGGAATTAGTCGCATTATAAATACCCTGTAATTGGATCGGACATGCCGTGGTTACAGAAAACGTGTCGATTTGTCCGATAATGAAACCTTTGTAATGTAATCCGATGTGATTCAACTGTGATTCCGATTTGATTGAAGCACTATTTTCTATTGACTTTGTAGTTGTGCTGACATGGGAATCGCGTTGCAAGTTTTAGCCCAGTCATTTTACGGAGTTTTGTTAGGAGAGGTGGGAAGTATTATATTAATTATAATAAGATACCAGAGGATATTCTAAACTTGCCAGACAAAAAGTTTAAGTCCCATGTTAAACAAGTCCTCTGTAAAAAGGGCTACTATAAACTCGATGACTATTTGAATGACCAAAATGTCTGGTCTTGACAATGTTACTCTATGTATTTCAATATTGTATTTTAATTGTACTTTGTATATTTTGTTTTATTTAAAAGATGTGTGTTGTAGAGTTTCTGGCCGCATCTTCTCTCAACGAAACACCTTCTGACGCGGACCTATGTGATATTATTTTGAATAAAAAATTTTGAATTTTGAATTTTTTGAATTTTGAGTAATTATTAATTGGACTTTTAAACTGTAACTGGCACTCTGGCGTTTTAGGTCTACCGTTTAATGTAATAGTTTTAAGCAAAAGTTAAAAATAAACATTTATCTTATCTTATCTTATCTTATTTAGTGCCAAAAAGATTATCCGAAAATATATTTTTAAAAATCACTTCGCAACATAGCAATCAAAAGTGTGAGTCCCAGAAGGCTTTTAAATTAATAATATTCATACCAATGCAATTATTTGACTTAGATTTAACAATATAAATTATTTTATTTTTATTTATTAAAACACGAAGGTATTTTTAAAACCTTCTAAGTAGACAAAAATATTTACATCATGTTTGAAGTATGTATAATGGTAATGCCTTTAATACGTGCAAAAAAAATTACCATCAGAATTTTGATAACGAGATAATAGCTAAATTTTAAAACTGTTGCTGACATTTTTTATTTTATTTTGGTACATTTCTAAGCTCGAATTGGCTCTTAAATACTATACCGAAAAAAAAATCAATTATTAATTAGTCCCAGCTCAAACCGTAAAATGACTGGGCTATTTTGCCGCGAGGTTGTCATTTGCGTGGTAGCAAGAACTGGTAGCCAGTTCTTTGCCCCTTAGAAAAGAAATTTGCACATTGCAGTTAGTGCAAATCTTGTACGGAATAAGACCCTAGGTACTCCTGTTAGGTCTTACTCAAAAACTAAAATCTCAACCATTGTTACAGAAGACTCCACGACCAACGAGGAAGGCTCAGCGGGCGGCTCCCCGCGCCGAAGCCCCCCTCGAGCACAGACGCCCCCCTCCCCCTCGCGCTCGTCCCCCCGCTCCCCCCGCCTGCACCCCGCTCTCTACCCCCAGCAACAAGACGCCAACGACTCAGACCCCGACGTCGACGAAAGCGACGATTTCGACAAAGACGAGAAACGAGATCCAAACGCCAACCTCGGCAAGCGAAAGAAAAAGACCCGAACAGTATTCTCGCGGTCTCAAGTTTTCCAACTAGAATCCACTTTCGATATGAAACGGTATTTATCGAGTTCGGAACGCGCCGGCCTAGCTGCCAGTCTCCATTTGACAGAAACTCAAGTAAAGATCTGGTTTCAGAACAGACGTAATAAGTGGAAGAGGCAGTTAGCTGCTGAATTAGAAGCTGCTAATATGGCACATGCGGCGCAACGTTTAGTCCGAGTGCCTATTTTGTACCACGAATCGAGGCCGACGTCAATGCCGCATACACCAATGCCAATGCACCCTCAGTTTTCGAACGAACCCGGTGTGTATTTCACTCCTCAAGCGCCACAGCAGCTGCAACCGCTGCCGCCTTCCCCAGTGACGTCTAGAGCACCGCTTTCGAGTTTAGTGTAGTGTTCGCTTGAATCCGCTCGCAGGACTGACAGCGCGGTGGATGGATTCTAATTTTTTTTTAAAACCTTGGAAGGACAAAGGACTAGTCATATTATGAGTGTCGAATGCCAAATCGTTCAAAAGTGTAATTAGGTATTTTAAGGTAGTGATAATGTCTTACGAAATACCTATTTTATTTACTTTTAGGAATAGCTATGGGAAATTTGAATTAAATTTGTAACGTACAAAAATCATTGTCATTCCATAATTTGTATATTTGAGATGTAAATAAGAATGTTTTAATGAAAAATCTTTCTTGTATTTATTCTGTGGTTAAGTTATAGTTAATGTTGTAAATAGTAAATTAAAAGAACTGAATAATAAAGGTTTCTTATAGCATTTTGTAAATCTTAAAAATGAGATAGTTAAAGCTTTAAAACGAAGCGCAAATAAATTGAATTCTGTAATTTAAAAAAAAAAATTAAATTCTCCGTTACTGGGTAACTAAAGTCACATGAGTTTAATATCGCACACAGACAAAGCTTCTAAAGAGTACATAAAATGATCAAGTATCGCGCTCGCCTGTCCACTGGCCGAGCCGGTTTTTCCACGGACGGCACGTAGGTGAACGCATCGCCGCGCTTTGTAGTAGTGTATAGTAATCAAGATTACATTTTGGTATAAAAGAAAAGATTTTTTTTTACATTGGTTAGTGTTATGCATCAAATGTTAAAAAAATTAAGAGCCTTGTGTATTTTTATGGTACATACGCGAACATGAAAGTTATTTTCAATAGATTTTCAATTTTTTTTTTTCGATGTTTAACACAATGGATATTATACTAATGGATCCATAACCTCCTTACAAGCATGGACACACGAAAATTGGCTATGCCGGTCGGTAATGTTCAACCTTCTTTCATACGTCGATATTTCAAACTTTAGGTTTGTCCCTTTCTATCAGAACAAAAATTGCATAAAAACTCTTTTTTCATTTTCGTCGCTGGATTAGAAAGAGACCAGCCAACGACGACGATGAAAACGTACGAAAGAAGGACGAACATTACCGACCGCCAAGGAGTATTTTCATGTTTCACCGCTGCTTTTAGGAATAGACAATACCTATTTCCAGCTTCCTGTTTATCACCTACGGAGTCACTGTGTCGAACGCCGTCAGCTTATTAAAAAATACCCAGCATTTTTTTTTATAAATTATGGCAATAACTTTATCGCAAGAATTAAATTGTTCTTCTGGCTTCAATTTCAATATTATTCAATTTTAATCAATAAGCGTATTTCAGTTTTTTACATTTTTCAAATCGCATAATTTCTAAATTAAAATCTGTTTTAATACTAATGAGCGCATCTCTGAAAAAGAGTCAAACACGATCTACACCATCCGATCTTAGCTGATTTGAGTTACATTGCTTTATTTTGTTTACCTTTGTAGTACAGCTCACGTATTGCTGCCGCAATGTAAACCAAAATCTACAATTCGAAGACCAAATTTGACGAATGAATGAATCCATTCATAATTACGTCAAAGTTATTCATAAAAATTGTGACGTAGCTAAGAATGAATCAATTCATAATTACATCAAAGTCGTTCATAAGTTACCTACGTAAAAATTGTTCGCTGATTTAGGGCGGGAGCCCTAAATGTATTTGCGATGCGATGCGAATTCGCAGTTATGAATCATAGTTTATTTAAAATTGGAACGTGTAGAGAGTGCTTAACGGCTCTGGATTCCCGCTCTTTGAGCCGCTGTTGTAAAAATGTGTTGCCATGTCGCTTAAATGTAATTCTGTAATATTGCTAGCCTAAATAAATTAAATGCTTAATTCTAAATATTAATGTTATTTATTGATATGGTAGTTGAATATTCGCATTGCATTGTATTTAATGTGCTGGAGTATGGTGAGGAATAAAACAAATATGCTATAATTTTTGTGTATTTATTTCATTACCTCATGGTAAGATATAAATAATGAAATGTATATTGAAAAATCTCTTTTAATTGCATGGTAAGAAACAATGCATTAGTTAAGTCTACCTAAAAACCATTTATTTTTGTCAAATTCATTTTATACAGGGTGAAATTGATATCATTAGCATCCTTTTAAACTAAGAGTCTACTCATCAAACTGAACAACTTTTACTATGGCAGCAAACAGATCGAAGCAAAAATAAAATCAGCTGTTGCAATAACAATTTGAGTCGAGTAGGCATTGCATAGTATGGAACAGCTGATTTTATTTTTGCTCTGATTGGTTTGCTCCCATAGTAAAAGTTCAATTTGATGAGTAGACTCTTAGTTTAAAAGGATGCTAATGATATCAAATTTCACCCTATGTAAAAAATATAATATGCATATGTGAAAAATAAAATAAAAAGATAAACAAAACACTGACACCCTACTTTTTAGACAAGTGGCTAGATCTACCTCAGTCAATTACTATTTTGAGGGAAAAGACTTCAACGAGACAACATTTCTTAGTAAATATTCAAGCTTAGAAATCTTTTGAGTTTTGTTGTCGTCCTGTATGTCAGCTGTATTATGTCTATAGTATGTCTGCGGATTTGGTTTTATTTTAAAGAATTTCTCAAAAGTGAGGCATTTGATCAATATTCTTATTAAAAAAAATCAAACTTTACGGATAACGTTAGGTATAGTAACACAACCAGAATATAATATAGTCCTGTTGATGTCTTTTCTGTAGGCCTAGCATGCCACCCCCGAGAAATCAATAAAAATCGAGATGTGCCTCCATCTTTATTATTTTACGTATGCCAGAAAGAGCGCGCATGACGTTTTTCTCGTTTAAACGCTTTGTCGTGGGTGGCATGCTAGCCGTGCAGCTGACGGGTTTTTAAGGGGATAATCAGACCAACAAACTGAACACCTTTCTCTCAAACCAACATCGAAATAGCCAGAAAAAAAATCAGCTGTTCAACAATAAATTGCCAAGTTGATTTTTTTGAGATTTCCATCTTAGTCCTATAGACGAGGTACCAATATTGAGGTAGGTATTCAGTTTGATGATTTGATCATCCTCTTAAAACATCGTCGGCATATTAAAAGGAATTGTATAGGGATGTGCCGAAAGGTATGTCGTCATCCCAGGGAATATAAGCAAGAGCACTACATGGCCACCAAAGCCCACAAGCTCGCCTCAAGAGCCGCAGGAGCTACATAATGACCCGTCTGCTACAAGATGCACTCTGTGGAAAGAAAGGGTACCCCTACAAGCTGAGTACATTTCCCCACAGGAACAACTACCGCCCGGACACGATCTGCAATGGTAAGTGTGGAAATCCTTAAATCGGCTTCGCACTCAGGTCGGCCGTTGCAGACTAAATCTGTGTAACTGGGGTTATAGGGATCCTGGCCTGACACAATGTGATTGCAGCGAACCTATTCAGTCGATGGGTCATCTGCTGGAATGTCCGCTGTGCCCGAACACCTGCACGAGAGAGGATTTAAATACAGCTACTCCATACGCTGTCAGGCTTGCCGAACACCTGGCTACTAAAATATAAAAACATCACTGCAGAACCATTGACACGAAAAGAAGAATGAATGATTGTAGTCTGTTGATAAATAAAATAAATAATCTATACTTATAAAAGAGTTCCGTGACTGACTAATTGACAGACAACGAACCGCTGACCGCTGAAGAACAAAATACCTATACATAAAGTGACAGCCTAGCAAATACTAAACGCGAAAAAAAAAATCAGCTGTCCCATACAAAACTGCTGTACCTACCCTACTAAAATGTATGGGACAGCAGATTTTTTTTTGCGTTTTCCGAGGTAGGCTCCATAGTAAAAGTTGTTCAGTTTGATGGTCCGAGTTCACCGTTTCAGTATTTGCTAGGTTGTCACTTACACCCTGCATATTTGAGATTAAGAAATATCACTTGCAACATATTTGGCTCTTGTTTCTAAGAAAGTATTTTTTTCTATGTATTAATAAATAAAATAAAGTTCTTAGCTCCTGCCTTGCAGTTGGACGAATACAGGCTGATGATGATGATGATGATTCTAATGGCTAACACATGGCTGCGTCAGGATGCAACTAATGAAATCGTACATTGCAATATTATCAGTAGATCACAATAGGTCGCGTGCGAAACAGAACGAAATCGTTTATTTGATAATTATCAAAGTAAATACCCTAAAATAGGGTGGCGAGCTAAATGTTGGCACGCGGCGAGTGTTGCCCGCAACCGGCCACTTCCGGGAGTTCCGGTGAATGTTTCCGGTCAGGAAATGCGTTGGTGTAAACATGTTGTTTTTAGTTTAATTTTGTATCAGATGGAGAGCGTTGAAGGTCTGTTATTGGGCAGTCGCTCATCTGTTGCTCCTGGGCCTACAATGAAGTTCCGATTATATGGTGGCTCAAGATACATTTTTTTTCAAAAAACAACCCTTGGTCGCCATATATTTATAACCGTACAACGTTAAGCATTTTTGCTATAGATACTAGAGATCATCAACATCAAGAAGGACGCCACAATTTGAAAATTAGAATGGAGTAGGATTAGATGAATCTGCAATGATCGGACCTTTGCAAAGGTCGTTCGTTAGCGAGCTCGAGATTTTACTACAACATTATTTTAGGCCATTGAGGTACCTACCAGAGCTGGAACCCAGACAAAATCTTTTATAACACTCGTTTGAGCTAATTGGCTCAACCTTACTTAGCATGCCGGGCGCGTGCTGCACCGCGACGCCACCACTTCTGATCGCAATGCACAGATTTTGTTCGCGTTGTCTGTTCTACAGGGTGATATTGATATCATTAGCCTCCTCTTAAACTAAGAGTCTACCCATCAAACTGAACAACTTCTATGAGATCATACCGATCGGAGCAAATAAAAAATCTGCTGTTCCATACTAAACTGCAATATCGACGCGCGAGTTCGCGAATCAAATGTATGCAACAGCAGAATTTTTTTTGCTCCGATCGGTTTGCTGCCATAATAAAAGTTGTTCAGTTCGATGGGTAGACTCTTAGTTTAAAAGGATGCTAATTATATCAATTTCACCCTGTAGACATACATAGACTTACCTCCGTTTAGGGGTGGACAGAAGCTTCGTTAAAAGGTCTACTGCTGGATATAGGCCTCCCCCAAGGATCGCCACAACGACTGGTCCTGTACTGCTCTCATCAAACTGGTTCCTGCCACTTTCAGCAGGTCGTCGGTCCACCTTGTTGGGGCTTATGTTCTATCCAAGCTGCGTCTTTCGGTAAGAGGTCACCACACGAAAACTCTTCGGCTCCATCGGCCCTCTGTTCTGCGAGCAATGTGCCCCACCCATTGCCCTTTAGTGTAGCATTTCTTCGGGGTATGTTGGGTACCCTGGTTCTCCTGCGAATCTCCTCTTTTCTGATTCGATCCCGCAGGGAATCTCTGAGCATAGCCCTCTCCATGTTGGTATCATCATCATCATCAACCTATATACGTCCCACTGCAGGGCGCAGGCCTACCTTCCAGGAGGAGATGGGCATTAGTCCACCACGCGTGCCCAATGCGGATTGGTAGACATCAGATACGCATTGGAATTTCTTCTTCAGCGTAAGGTTTTCTTACGATGTTTTTCTTCGCCGTTTGAGAGCAGTCCGTATACAGGGTGTAAGTGACTGCCTAGCAAATACTGAAACAGTGAACTCAGACCATCAAACTGAACAACTTTCACTATGGAGCCTACCTCAGGAGACGCGAAAAAAAATCAGCTCTCCCATACATTTAAGTCGGGTAGGAACAGCAGTTTTGTATGGGAGAAATGATTTTTTTTCGCGTCTCCTGAGGTAGGCTCCATAGTAAAAGTTGTTCAGTTTGATGGTCTGAGTTCACCGTTTTAGTATTTGCTACTTATACCCTGTATACAAATAAGTTAGAAAAACTCATTGGAACATGGCATGTCGTCTCTTCGCAACGCGCCACATCAAGACGCCTCGCTAAGTTGTTAAGTAAATTATATTTAATAATTATTATAATTATTATTTTGTAAATTATTCCTACATATTTTTTAATGACATATATGACTGATAATATAACAGAGACGTGACTCAATTATCCTAAACCATTCAAGAGAACGACAAAAATAATAAATAACATTATATTATTGATTTAACCAACCGATTCAATAAGATCGAATCAGGAGTCACTTTGCAGGTTCTGACCCGAGCACTTGTCTCGCGTGGTTTTCGCGCGTCGCGTTTTTGCCTGCCACGTGGCTCCGCACTCCTCAATCTCTTCTTGTTCTGGACCAAAAACAATCCCTGAGATTGGGACAGATTCTCCCATAAACTACTTGACACTGGCGGAAATTCACTGCTAACGCACAAGCAAGAGTCCATTAATTAAAAAAAAAATTTAAAAAAAGATCGAATCAATTTGATAAGATAGCAGAGGCGTGACTCATATCTTAAAAAAACATTAAATAAAACTAAAAAATAAATAAAAGTTAAATGACAAACCTGCCCTCTCATGAAGATATCTATTTAATTAACCGATTCGCGATATTAATTCGATTATTACTCCTCGTAAAAAAGTTAAAGAGCATCAAACGGCGCGCTATCACGAACCACCAGCTATTACCATAAAGCAATTTGGATTTTATCGTTAAGTAATAGAGATTACATTGCGTTATCACGGACAAATACTCTAATTACTGGCGTACAATGCGCGATCACGCTATCTGAGCTTACGTTTGAAATTCAACCTTGGGTCTAAGGAGGTTGGATCCATTTTTGTTGAAGTTAAGGTTTTAAAGTTAATTATGTCGTAAGTGGTTTTAGTTGGAAATTAAAAAGCACTTACTTTGAATAAGGTTTAGAATGTAGTGGATGGGAAATTGAAGAAGAGTTTTATTTCATTTCAGCACTCATAAAAGTCACCGATATTTTTTTAATCTGTAAAAAAGTCAGACACATTTTCAGTATTTTTATTTTCGTTAATATTATATTGTGATATAATAGTAGTAATTTAATGAAGTAATCTAGGATATGATTAGGTATTTAATTTAATTTATCTTTATTAGTTATCAAACAGCAAACCACCTAAATTCTAATACATCAACATTTAAATTTCACAGCGCCAATAACATGATAACACGTTTTAGGTACAAAGGGCAAAACGTAAAAAATATGAAACTATGGAAAAATAAAAAGACATAAATATGTAAAAATATACCTAATGCAAGAAGATTACAAAATAAAAAAAATTACGAGGTTCTGTGTATAAACAATACATTTCCACCGAAAAAGTTTTTGTTCCCTAAAACAAAAAACAAACTGGTTGATAAATCTAAAAAAAAATATTTGAATAGCCATAAAAAGTAATTAAAAGAGATTAGTTTTCTTTTTCGTAAAATTTTAAGGCAACAAAGTATTTTTTTTACCAATAACAGCCTGCTATTTATAATTCACTAACTACAAACTCTATGGAGAGAAAGAACAGAAAAAAGAGTAAAATTATTGTAAATGTGTTTTTTTTGTGTTTGATTAATTTTTTCGCATATTTAAAGGGTTTTAAGGGTAGGGTAGGGTTTATTAAACCTTTCACTACTTATATGTGGACTAGTTACGCGTGTAACTACTATCAAACATTTGTGCCACTTTTTGCGGCGAGTGTGGTAACATGAAAACCGCACTTTGGATTTTATTCCCATAACTTTAGATTATAATTTTGAACATTAAAAATCATGAAAGTAGTCTCGTGTTAACCCCAAACGTTCTAAGCTTGAAGTTATTGTTTCGCAATTACTGGCTGTCTCGTTTAGTGATAAGGTATAAAATTGAATGTAAATGCACATGATTAATTGATCTTATACCGTGGCAGCGGGGAAATGCTAGCGCAGGGCTAGACCTTATAATAAATAGGTGGGTTTAACCCCCCCCCCTCCCCCCCGAATATTTGTATGGAAAAGTGATTACAGCACTTAGTTTTTCATATTTTTTCTATGAATATCCCCCCCGAAACTAAAGTCTGGATACGCGCTTATCAGACCATCAAACTGAACAACTTTCTCTATGGCACCAACATCGAAATAACGAAAAAAAACCAGCTCTTCCATACAAAACTGCAAACCTACTCTAACCAAATGTATGGGACAGCAGATTTTATTTTTTCCGATTTCGATGTTGGTGCCATAGAGAAGGTTGTTCAGTTTGATGGTTTGAATCACGACCAAAAGCGTGTAACGTATTAAATTGTACACCGTGTATAATTAGTGAAAGTTTCCTACTACACCGAGAATCTTCTTCTTCTTATCGTGTGGGCAGAGCCCTGGTATCAGAGTTTTTTCAGACCGCCTTACGGCCTCTGACGTGGTTTTTATGTACAACCACTAACACCAGAGATTTAGGAGTAGTAGTTTATTCAGCCTGCAATGTCCTAAACAACTGGGGAAAAACGCACAAAGTGACATATCACTAGGTGTCCCCTCCGTGTCGAGAGGCAATGCTCATAGCCATTAGACTACGGAGGCAGTTACACCGAGAATAACGATCATGTATTATGAAAATAAAATAATACAAACTCAACAACTAAAGAGCAATATATTTGAATGCAACGCGTAATCTTAATTAAATTAAAATAGTAATGGTATCGCGCCATCATCGCATCGCTCGTGCCTCCGAGTGGGCACGCTTCGTGTTTCGCTTCGATTGTCGCCACCCGCCCTCGGAGCAAACACTAAAACTATAATGGTCATTCTTAATAAATGCTGACTGTTTTTTAGGATTGAACCCTTAGATCAAGGACCTCTTTAATCTAAAGCATAGATTCCGCATCAATATTACTTGTGTTCAAATACCTATGCCATCTTCCTGCTTTTGTAGTTACTCTCTTATGTCTTTTGACGTACCTTTAATGGTAAAAGAAGATTATCCTTATCTCTTAAGATTGTTAGAAGAATGTGACAATTCGATTAGGTACCTTTACTTACCACTTAGCGCTTTTACAGACGAGCGACACTTTGCGGTCGCCGTGTGTCGCAGAGGGTCGCGCTCATATAGACTTTACGGTCGCGCGACAGTCGCTGCGACCGCAAAGTCTCCCTCGTCTGTAAGAGCGCTTAGCTGTCGTTTCATACAAATGTGAAAAATTGACAAGATCACAGTATCTTGTCAATTTTTCACATGTGCGATACTGAGTGAATGCGACCGAGACAGGAATACGTCATTGCCTACACTTTCCGCCACGCTTCCTGCCAAAAGGGGTGAGGTTAGAATTGGTAGGGGACAGGGAGTGTGCATACTGTATGTAGTACTAGATACTCTTTCTTATACTGTGTTTTAGAGGTGGTAATAAAATAATTAGAGCTACCAGCCCCGGGAGTCTATGACTATAGTTATAGTTCTGGCCCTGGTCGCTCGCTTGGCGGGATTTCTGACATTCGTCGTTATCTGTCACTTCATTATCAAAATTGAATTTGGAACGTGTTGTTTTGGTTTTTAGCTGAACTTACTGGCTGCTTTGATTGTCCGTTTGAGTTAAAAAAAAGTAATACTTAAATAAAAAAATGGGTAATCTAGATTTAAGTTTTACTTCGTAACAAAGTACCTACAGTTTATTTAAAAAATAACAACTTAAGAATACATGTCATTGTAAAAATTAAAATTTTTTTTGTGCCTTATTGTAACAAACCGGGATAGTTTTTTATGTGGACCAGCCAGATTTTTTTATCTCGGTTTCGATGTTGGTTTCATAGAAAAAGCGGTTTTCCCTTTAAAAAAAATTATATAGCAGCATAATTATGCGGACGGTTTTATAAATGGATGATCATACTTATTACTCATCTATTCGTGTAATTTAAAAGAAACAATTTTTAATCAGTCTGTAGCGATCGCGTTAACACTTTCGCTGCCAAGCTTAAAACAATGATCTTCGCGCGGTGCTAACACTGTGGAATGCTATACAATTCTGACTCACCGGGCGAGTCGTGAGCACTGCGGCATTTGTTGCTGACCTACGACGTAGGTCGTCAGCAGTTAAAGTGTTAAGACTCCAATCGCGACTAGCGCGATACCGAATGGGCAAAAAGTTGTCAATTGTCATTCGGTAGCGGTTTAGCAACCATAAAGTGGACATTTATTTACTGCGTTCGCCCCAAGCAGAGGCGTAATTTGGCGTAAATACGTCAACTTTACGTGTGGCACAAGTTTACATAAAAAAAAACAGAAAAAAATCATTAATAACGTGTTAAGAGGTAATTACCGGAGCTGACAGTTTTTTGAACAGATAACTGGCTGGCTGGCTTTAATAACCAGCTCCGTATCTCCGTGTTTGTTTTTAAAACTTGTAATTATTTAAATTTCGAACGGCAGATGCGTTCGAAAACGTTAATCGATTTACGCGAGCACGGCATTAGGTTTTTATTTGTGGTTATTTAAAATGCTTTTGGGGAAATGTGAACTTTATTTTGTGATGTTATAGGGATATGCCTGAAAATTCGATGTTAAAAATTAGTTTGGTTTTTGTTTAGATTCATCAAAGTTATGTTTTCCTCAAATTTTTAATTACACTTATGTTTTTAGACACCGGACATAATTTTGAACTTTAATGCTTAGGAAATAAATATGAGAATGATTTTATTTCAAGTAGTTTTAAGCGTGTATTTTGTGGACACATTTCTACCGAAACAAAGCAGTTAATTGCCTGTTTAATTATAATATACTTCAAAACAATTATTCGGGTTAATAATTCATAAAATGTTTGGATATTTCATTATAATTACATTATTTGTCGTGTCGCATGGCAAATATTAAATGTTGGCTTTAAAATTAATTAATCTAATTTTTTAAAATCATGTTGATTACTTTTTTTTCTGTGGTAATTTAACTGTCAGGTTTGACAGTCAGAATAGTGATAAGTCAAATTGCAAGCAAACGTAGTTATAATTAATATTTTGGATATCAACCAATTTAAATCCGATTTCTGATTAAATATATGGAGGTGCTTATGGGAATGTGGATTGAAAAGTTTTTATTAACGGTATGTTCCCCCATTGAAAAGGGAAGATCTTCCACCAGGCTATGTGTTAAGCCTGGGGACCGGCCGTGGTCTAACAGTTCTTAGTTGGACCTTGTATATGTATCGAATCTCTGTGATTATTTCTCTTGCGCGATGTATGTCTTGCATTCGATTATGAACCTTATGTGTTACGAGTTACGTATTCACGGTGAACATTTCCGAGAGCGACGGTATCGCCATCTGTTGGCATCTTTGCTATAACTTGTGGGTGCTGACATCTGTAGTAAGCCCCAACAGGACTCCGCCTCAGACCGGAGGTCGTTGAGTAGTTCGAAGTGTGCAGTCTGTATCCATGTAGTGTCTCACAAATATGTAATTAGTTTCAATGTTTCTTTCAAATCTTTGAGCCACTGTAACTTTGAAACTACTTATAAATTTTAACGAAGATCGTATAAACCATAGACTGATATTAGTTCTATTATAGATCGTGCTTAAAAAATGGGTGGTGGTTGGTGACAGTATAACATCTTAATATCTACTTAATTATCACCTCCAGCATTAAAAATTTGCGTATGGATTGAGGAGCCACATTTGCTATTGAAATAAGGATTCTAAGCCCTTTTTGTTGGAAATTAGTAGACTTTGTAGGCCCAATCCTGGAATTTGTAGCAAAAGTATAGAGAAGTTACATGAACATAAAGGTGGTAAACACACCAGACGCATCTGGTATGGAAAGTAAGTGATGAAACTTTTTGAAAATTTTGTAGGATTTAGTAGGAGTTGGAAAAAGATCCTACAAAAAATAGTACATTATGGTACAAGTGTGTAATGTTGGTGATTACCGCTGAGACGCCATTGAGACCCGAGCCGTAGGCGAGGGTCTTAAGAGAGCCGAGGACGGTAATCATCAATACACACGTGTATCATACGACGTTTTTCAACACACTTGTGAAGAAAATAATAATAAAAAATCATTTTATTTAATAAATAAAAAGTTTATTTAGAGAATTTATTTGTACTATTGAATATGATCTTTTTTGTATTTTTAAGAACAAAGCAACTCAAGAACTCAACCAAGAAGTTTAGATACCTACTATAAAAAACCTATAACTCACTTGTGAATAATAGTAATGAAAAAGTCACAGTTTGATTATAGGTGTCATTATGTGCCTAATTGCTGTGAAATAAGGGCCATTTTATGAGCAAGTGTGTTGAAAAATCATTTATGTATATTCCTTATTAAAAACTAATTTTCTTACAAAAAAAAAAAAAAATTATGTTCGACTAAAACTGAAAAAGCTACAACTCTGATTGTGGTTGAGGTTGCCACCTTTATGTTCATGTAACTTCTCTATACTTTTGCTACATATTCCGGGATTGGACCTACAAAACTACTAATTTCCTACAAAATGGGCATAGAATCCTTTTTTCAATAGCAAATGTGGCTCCTCAATCCATACGCACATGCATAAAATACTACTGCAGAGATGGAACAAGCCTTTTCTCAGAAGGTAAGAGAGAGATAGCATGAACCAAGAGACCCTAAGCATGATAAAAAGCCATAAATAATATTTTAAAACGCGACACGATTCCGTTTACAATTTTATCGCGTATTAATTAAAGAATTCGGCACAAAAATTAAAAAAAGAAGAGACGTAACACGAGTGCCCCCGAGCATTGAATTCGGGTTTTATCGTGCCATCGGACCACATTGTCGGGTGCCCGATCTAACCACAAGATAGCAATAATAACGGTCTTTTTGATACATGTTTGTATAAAACTACATGCTCAATAAATGCTACCTAATTATTAGCATCCAAATGTCTCGTGAACTTATGTTGTCCTGGTATTTAACATTTGCAGTAATGACGCCACATGAGTAAATTTCCCGTACAGAAAAAGCTTCTAAGGAGTGCACGCACACAAGTATCAATAGCCCTCAGCCTCACTGAATCGAATAAAAAAAATATACGAATTGAGAAACCTCCTCCTTTTTTTAAGTCGGTTAAAAATAGGCTACACGCCCAATATTCGGACCGTTGCAAAGTTCGTTCGTTAGCGAGCTCGAGATTTTACTACAACATTATTTTAGTCCATTGAGGTACCTACCAGAGCTGGAACCCAGACAAAATTTTTTATAACACTCGTTTGAGCTAATTGGCTCAACCTTACTTAGCATGCCGGGCGCGTGCTGCACCGCGACGCCCCCAGTGCGCGCTCCGCACTTCTGATCGCAATGCACAGATTTTGTTCGCGTTGTCTGTTCTACAGGGTGATATTGATATCATTAGCCTCCTCTTAAACTAAGAGTCTACCCATCAAACTGAACAACTATTACTATGGGAGCAAACCAATCGGAGCACAAAAAAAATCAGCTGTTGCATACATTTGAGTCGAGTAGGCAGCGGCAGCAGGTGCAGTTTAGTATGGAACAGCAGATTTTTTTTTGCTCCGGTCGGTTTGCTCCCATAGTAAAAGTTGTTCAGTTTGATGGGTAGACAATTAGTTTAAAAGGACGCTAATGATATCAATTCCACCCTGTATACATAATTATTCAATGTTTTAGGCCCATATTATATCTGCCATAGTCTAGATCCATATCCTCAATCCTTATCTGAATGTTGCAAGCATGCAAGCAACACGATCTAAATCCTGGAGCGGGAGAATCAAGCTCGAGATCCTAATACAATATGTCTAGGACGAAAACCAGGAGCGAGCGAATTGAGCTCGAAATTTAACTGCAGTGTAACATTATAACCCGACAAAAATCTGACTGGACGAGAGACGCCGCAAGCTTTGATAAGTTATATGTCAAGATAGAGAGTCGAAGCTATGGACACGTCGTAAAAAATGGCAGCCAGTCATGCCGCACGCACACCAACCTAAGAAAGTATGCCTTATTGTTTTATACGTTAGAATCGTGAGGCTATATCTATAATCTTGACGTATAATTAATCAAAGGCCGCCAGTTGGGTTGGGTCCATCTCCTTGCTATGTCTATCCCAAGTTCATGTAAAAAGGTTGTGTTTGCAAGTTTGCAATACTAAAAGTTAGGTTCTTAGGTCCACTTCAGGCCCTGCCAGCCAGAATTTACGCCACTGGAGCTTAGACCATATACATGGACGAGTTACGCGTTTTTCTGCTACTTTTTGCGGGTGACGAGGTGGCGTGAAATCCGCAACTTTTGGATTTTAATTCATTACTTTAGATTCTAATTTTGATTTTTGGACCCTAAACGAGACTGTTTTGAAATTATGGTTCTGCAATTTAATGATAAGGTATAAAATTGGTCATGGTAAATATTGGCCATGTATCTTAGAAGAGGGGAAGCTAACGCAAGGCTGGTCCCTAGTTATATGGTCTAAGTACTTGGAGAGCACGTGTCTTGCAGTGAGATACATTTAGGTTGTTGTTAAAAAGCTAATGACTAATTAGAAAGCCAAACGCCATATTGTTCACGCAACTTCGCGCCAAATGCAGCATAGATAGAAGTACCATAGATTAAAAAAGCGAGAACATTAAAAAGTTAATAGACGATAAACAATAGACATGTCCGACCAATAAGGGGACGTTCGAAACATTAACAACCGATAGAGGGATTATTATCAACCACTCACGCTTATTAGAAGTGGGTGAAAATTACCTACTACCAAATTGTTAAGGGGCTGAAACACATCTGGAATGTCATTACTGAATTCTTATTCGTACACGAAAGTTTAAAAAATGCGAGAGTGTATGCCATTTGCGAATACGAACGCGTGAACTTAAAAAATCCTATTCGGAAGAAATTTTTTTCAACCAATTTTCCGATTGTTGGGCAAAGGTTTTTATGACCTTAACTAATGTTTTGCCAATTATATGCAATTGTGAAATTTCTAACCTAACATTAAATTTTATTTAATTTTGACATTATTTTTAAATTTTATTGCTTTAGTTGACACTGAGTTTGTACTAATTTTTTATTGAATGACCTTTTTAATACTTATTATAATAACAAAATAATTATGTACCTAAATTGTTTTTATACTATCTTGTATGGAATTGCTACATCTTGTTTAGTATATTATTATAATTTCCTGCAGTAGCCATACTATAGACTAAATTTGTAGTTATGTATACCGAATTTGCATGTCATGCTCATGGCGAAACATGCTGTACTAAATTAAAACTGTCTACCTGTACTATGTTACCGTGTTTCCGCAAATTAATGATTTCTATTTCTATTTCTATAAGGCTCTTTGATTAATTATATGTAAAGATAGAGCCTCACGCTTCTAACGTACTAGAACAAACAAGCCAACTTTCTTATATTGATGTGCGTGAGGCGTCAGACGACTTATCTCTGTCTGTGCATAGTGTTCGTAGCTTCGACTGTCTATCTTGATATATAACTTATCAAAGGTCTCCCCCAAGCTTTGACACTCTTAAATTCATTATCATTTTCCATTCCAAGCCATCATTTGCATTTCTGCTTCCTTGGTTGACTCATACGACACTCACACTAAGAAAAACTGACTGCCTCCGTGGCATTGGCTCTCGACACGGAGGTCGTGGGTTCGATTCCCATGGGGGACACCTACTGATATGTCACTTTGTGCGTTTTTCCCCAGTTGGTTAGGACATTCTAGGCTGAATCACCTGATAGTCCGAAAAGAAAAATGATTCCGTCCTTCGGATGGCACGTTAAGCCGTTGGTCCCGGCCACTATCTCTTGTGGTAGTAGTCGTTACATAAAAACCACGTCAGAGGCCGTAAGGCAGTCTGAAAAAACTCTGACACCAGGGCTCTGCCCACACGATAAGAAGAAGAAGACTAAGAAAAAACAGGTTTAGGTACGTGATGACGTATTATATTATTTTGGAAATAGTCCATCTTCCCCTTAAACAACCACAAAACTGTAGCGATTCCAAACCGAAAGTAAACACGGCATTCGCTCGTTAATACTCCTCTTATATTATTTTAGTTTACCATCTATATCTACTCAGTAATAGAGACGGTATACACCCCCTGAATCATCATTGTCTTACCCATTTCCCATTATTTGGGGTCGGCGCAATATGTCATCCTCTTCCATTCATCTCTCTTAGCCGTCGTTTCAACACTCACTCCTTTTTACACATATCATCCTTCACACAATCCATCCATCTTTTCTTCGGCCTCCCTCTCCTACTACAGCCATCCACATTCATACTTAACACTCGTCTCGTAACATGACACTCTTCTCTCCGCATTACATGCCCATACCACGATAATCTATTACCCTGCAATTTTTCCGTTATAGGTGCTACTTTCAAACTTCCTCTAATATACTCATTCCTAATCTTGTCCATTCTAGTTACACCACACATCCATCTCAACATTCTCATCTCAGCTGCATGCAATCGTTTCTCATCCGTCCCTTTTGTGGCCCAACACTCTGATCCGTACATAACGACAGGCCGTATTACGGTCTTATATATTTTCCCCTTCAATTTGAATAAAAATGATAAAATTGAGAATAGTGGAAGCGCGGTAGGCCACGAAGTCGCGAACCTAAAAAGAGTGGACAGGTACTGCATATCCTATCATCTCAGCAAACGAAACCGCTCTTCCACGCTGTCGATAGAGGTGACTGCCAAGTTGCGAACCTCTAGTAATGGAGAGGAATTTGTCCGAGGCTTAGAACGTTGCAGGTGGTGCCTATCCGTGTGGAAAAATACTGTGTTAAAAGTTGTGGTTCGCACGCGCTCCAATCATGGTTCAGTTGCGATTTATTTACCGCAATTACCCTCCAGGAGTGCGATTTTTGAATCTCATTCGCTGAGCTCAGCAGCTGAAAATGTCAAAAATGCTATGGAGATATTCATCTTTGTACTGCTGATTTGACTTTCAAAAATAGCACTCCTGAAGTATGATTTTTGAAAGTCAAATCAGCAGTAGAAAGATGCATATGTCCATAGCATTTTTGACATTTTCAACTGCTGAGCTCAGCGACTGAGTATCAAAAATCGCACTCCTGTACCAATCAGCATGGGCATGCGAGGTAGACTAAATGCCCATACACCCTCCCAGAGGGTAGACCTGTGCCCTGCAGTGGGACGCATAAATATAGGATAGGGTGATCGTGATCAAACCTAGCACTGTGCCTGTGCCTGTGCATTTCTATGAATAAACAAACGAACAAAACCTAGCATAATGTAAAAAGAGATGATATATATTTTTTACCCCTCCGGGCGGAAAGCGTCAACTTTCGTCCCGCTGCGCTAAACGAAGTTGCCCCTTTCCGCCTCTGTCGAGGAGAAAAATAGTATACTAACCTCAGGCAGTAAATAAGAAAGCCTCAGATCTCATGTAATTGCTGGCCGAGGCGAAGCCGAGGTCAACAAACATGAGATCTGACACCTTTCTTACCTTCCTGCCCTCGGTGTGTCATCTACTATTAAAAAATAGCATTGATTATTGTCTCTTGTCACCGGAAGGTCATTATTAAGGGTGAAGCAAAACGAGCGTAATTTTGTGAGTTGTGAGTCCGTTTTACATAAAATCCGAGAATGCATTATCTATGACCTCACCTCAGCCTTTATATGAAACGGACTCAAAATACGCGACACACAACTCACAAAATTACGCTCGTTTGGCTTCACCCTAAAATATGTTGTAAGATTGTGGAAATAATATTATAAATAGTTTAATAAAGAGGTAAAGATATATTGAACATTCGTATTAATAATATACATTACACCTAGACCTACCAACGTGCCATATACCTAAATGCTACCAAAGCTACCAAAACTATTTTTGCGACTAAAATGGACCAATGGATGCAAATCATCCTTACAAGCATTGAAACACGAAAATTTACCATCGCCGTCGGTTATTTTCGTTCCTCTTTCGAACTTCTTTCGTACGTGTCTGTCGTCGATGTTTCCGAACTTACGTTTGTCCCTTTCTATCAATTTTTGTTGTTGGATTAGAAAGGGACAATGTTGACGTCGGAAATAATGGCGGTTTAAGAAAGAACGAACAGTACCGACCTACGAGGAGTATTTTCATATTTCACCGCTTGTAAAGCAGTCTGTTCTGCTGGTTGTATACATTACCTATATCCCTTCCTGGCAGTTAATCAAATCAACAACAAAACCTACCAAAACTACCAGCGTACCAGACAAATGCTACCAAAGCTACCATCCATCACGCATCACCGCCATATTGTCTAAACAACAGTTAATTGGATTTGACTAATTTGGCGACTCGGTTGTGCTTTACATAAAATAAACATTAGGCTTGACTCCCCTAGGGTAAACGACGTTCTAAGAATTGAGGTGCAGTATTTGATTTAATATTTTGAATGAATTATCATAGTACGACTGCTTCTCTTTAGGCTTCTTCTGGGTGAACTCGCTACATCTTTGACCCCATCTTCGTCTAGATAGACTAGATTGAGGTCAAGAGCAAACCCATACGTTATAAAAAAAAAAGCTATTCTGAAATTGAAAGGTATTATAACGGTATGCATCAATCATAAGAGATCTTCAAAAGGTCGAAGTGATACTGGTCTGCAGGAGGATCGAAAAGCCACTATACTCTAAAAAAATGTAGGCGTTTATAATTAGAATATAATTATCATAGTTTAAACATAGATTTGGAAATAAAGAAAGTTTTATCAACATATAATATTATTTTATGTACCTAATTTCGAAGATATTAAGGGCCCGTTGATGTCTTATGTATGGAGTAATTTTTAATTCACGACTCATCATGCCTTATACCATAGAACATTATAAGAGGGGTTAGAAGTGCAAAGTAGGCGTGGTACGCGTCGAGAAGGCATGAGTAGTTGTAGCAGCGTGAACGGGAAGATAAGTGGCGACAGCCGTCTCCGAAGCAAAAGCGCTACTTTGCAATTCTAACCCCACTTATAATGTTCTGTGCCATGGTATACCATGCCTGCCTCACTCGGCCGAAGGTAGGTACAGAGATTATAATCTACACTTCTTGTCGCATCGTAAGCGATGTGCTTGCTTGATTTCTGCCACTCTATAATGGGAAGTTTTCTGACAGCTAGTTTAAAAGTAGTAATTTCTCTTGCAAGCTTTGAATTTATAAGGACTCGCCTTGCGGTAGCATTTCCCCTCTGCCACGGTATAAGATTAATTAATCATGTGCATTTACATTCAATTTTATACCTTATCACTAAACGAGACCGCCTATAATTGCGAAACAATAATTTCGAACTTAGAACGTTTGGGGTTCACACGAGACTTCTTTTCATGATTTTTAACGTTCAAAATTAGAATCTAAAGTTATGGGGAATAAAATCCAAAGATGCAGATTTCATGTTACCTCGCCCCCCGCAAAAAGTGGCAGAAATGTTTGCTAGTAGAATTACACGCGTGGCTAGTCCCTATGTAAGTAGTCAAAGCTATGTTAACTCTTGCCACACTTGAAAAATACGGTTATGAGTTTATAATAATATTCTAATATGAACAAAAAAACGCGCACCCTATTTTATCGAACGTCCTGTAAAGGGCCACACGACCAATTATCTAACGCGCGCATCGCTCATAAGTAAGTTAATTTATTGTTTAATTACATGTATATCTGTCTGTCTGTCCGTCCGTCCGTATGCTAATGCACCACAATAACGATATACACAAATTAAATTATGTTACAGAATATTAATTGTTTTTTTTTTCTTGGAAATTGGTTTAACAGTGATAATTCGTTTTGGATGCACTTTGAAATTGAAATACGTTAATAATGAGCATCATGATCATTTTGTCTAAGATCCCACTGCAAGTTTTCTACAACAATATGTTTAGGCAATGATACAATGGAAATGTCTTCCTGCAAAGATCATCCTAAAAAAATAGGGTTGCCACTCTAAATCCTGTCGTAACCGACTAAAAAGTGTTTATACAACCCATAAAGTAGTACCTACTTTATGGGTTGCTTCAGACCACTTCAGAGGCTTATGTACCGCATTTAAGTTTACATACTACCTAATATATAAGGTCTAACAAAATTAGCTGAAACTATTTTAAGGTTATGCTCAGACCATCAAACTGAACAACTATTTCTATGGGACCAATATCGAAATCACAAAAAAAAATCTGCTGTCCAATACATTTTGCAGTTTTGTATGGGACAGCAGATTTTTTTTTCGCCATTTCGATATTGGTACCATAGAGAAAGTTGTTCAGTTTGATGGTTTGAGCATACCCTTAAAATATTTTCGGCTAGTTTTGTTAGACCTTAAATAATATGCTTCATCTTAATACCTTAAAATAGTATTTTTTCAAATAAAACAGCAAGTTAACAATTCACTTTACAACACTTTATAAGAAAAGCAGAATCGAGATAAATCAAACAAAAGGACACATTTAAAAATGGAACGTTTATCCGATTTAAAAAGATTAGTCAAATAAAAACTTTAATACGTTTTGTAACCGGAGGAGGTGCCAAAGTGACGACAATTCGAACACCATTTACTTGTTGAGTTTAAAAACATTCGATTCCTATTTCAAAATGGTTCGCTTTGTATAGGTCGTTAAGATAGTCCTGGACTTTTAAAATTTTTATTAGAGCTTCAAAAGTAATTCAATGCTTTTTATTAGATAATTGTTTGACTGGTTTACATACATGGACACAAAAACTCATTTGAATTTGATCAGTAAATACCTATACTACAACTATCAAATCAAAAAGTAAGTGAGTAGGTTATAGCCAGTAGGTTCTCACTGCTGCAGCTAGCTTGCTACGCATGACAAAGCGACAAAACAAGAAAACCGTCTCGTGCGCGCTTGCTATTGCATACGCAAGGCAATATAGACAAAGGTCTCGATTTTTTCCGTTTTCTCCGGGGTGGCATGTGAGGCCCCCAAGAAAAACGCTTCCTCTCTCGAATAACGATCAGAGGGAATGGGCCATACCTCACCACGCGAGCCCAGTGCGGATTGGCAGAAGCAAGTTAGTGGTGAACTTGCTATCAAATAATTTTCATGGCAATTAATTCAAATAAAGTAATAAATAATAATTCCAGCTAAAATCACACTATTATTAAATTCAATATTACTTTTGATATACTGTATTATTAAATTCAGTATTGCTTTTGGGCGATTGATAGTAATTTTATATTCAGTTTGGCAGAGCAATAAGTAACAGTTCATTTATTAATTTAAACAGAGCTTTTTGCATAATTGCGGCCGTTTCTGATTTCAACAAATAAATTGCATGATTATTTTGATAATTTGTATTACGATTCGTTTAATTTCAACTTCAACTACCGTTCGTTTTAGTAATTCATGAAGCTAATATTGGAACTAAATTGTTCAAAATCAACTAATAACATAGATACAATTATTAACGTAGTGTTTTAGAGACAGCATTTTTGTGCTCCTATACCAAGAGGGAGTGTCCAATGACACCTCACTGATGTTTTGAAATAAGAACGCCGCATTCGCAATTCGAACCTACAAATTACAATTTAAAAAAAGAAGGGAGCTGTTTTTTCTTTTTTTGCTTCACGAAATTCCAACTTAACATTCTGCCTTTGTTGTAAATTGGTGACATTTGATTTTGGACTTTATTTCTTTTAATGAAATAGTAGTTTTACAATTATTTAATTAAAACTAGGTGCATTAATATGTTTGTCGAATTAATACAAAGCCGTTTATTTTTCTCTTTGTTAGTTATTATGCGTCGATTTGGGCGTTAAATTCCTTTTTGTCAAATGAATAGGTAAATAGTCGCGGGTCAGGTTGCAAAGTTTCGAAATGATAGGTGCTTTATTGTAGGCACTACTTAAAAGACATTTTAAAGTCTTTGACGATTAAAAAATACTTTCAAATCATATTTTTTTTTAACAAAAATTTACGTTAGTGAAGTGATAACCGTGATAACTGAGAGACAAAGCACAGCCTAAATCACTATATCCTTACATTCAATCACCGCTAGGAGTGCTCAGACCCGCACGACCAAAGCGACTGCGAAGCGGGAGCGTCTACCGCGCGGCGCGGCGGTCGCTGCCCATGCAATCTCCCGCCATGTCGCCCAAACCGAAATCCATACCAGTATACGGACGAAGTCGCGGGCAAAAGCTATTTTAATAATAATCATTAAGAGAAATTACAATTTTTTTTAATTACACTTTCGTATAGTCAAAAACATACATACAACTTCCTATAAGTACATATAATATCCATTAACTCATGACGTACTGTATGGTTAGGATTTCCAGATGCTTTATATTTTTGATACTGGTAACCCTTAATTTAAGAACCGGCTAGTGGCAACCCTATATGTGTGTGGTTGGTCAGGCGTCGAGTCGACCGACTTTATGGCTAAGTGCCTTATAGTTATTAGTAGGCTTTCTAATAGCACAAATAATAATAATTTCCGGAACAGAATTTAAAAATGATGTCTCCCATTTTTTTATTTTTAATCGATAACACTTTGAGTTGACATTAAAAAATTATTATTCTGACAACACAATCGAATTAATTTACTATATCCGTTAACTAATCTAATTATATTCATTTAATTTGTTGCATTAGCACACGCACAATTAAATACCTTTTATGTTTTTCTATCTCTTCATAAGTCACGTAAGCCAAAGGATTTTCATATTTATTTCCTTGTAATACGAGTTAGGTAAAGGGATTCCTTATTTGCTGAAGGGGAGAAGTGTCACCTTAAATAATAATGACATTTAAAAACATCTGCTGGACGCATTTAAATGTATTAATTGTAGTGGAATGTGTGGGTGGACTATGAAAGACCCAAATTACGGTTTTAGGTTTTAGATAGAAAGTGACCTGTTAATAGATATTGCCCACGTGACGAAATGTATTCGTTTCAAAGTGTTTCACAACTAACGAATGAGTGTGATCAAAGAACACATACAAAGAGTATGATAGCTAAAATTATACACAATAGGAGGAATATCATACTTACCAAGGAAATGGAAATTAGGTACCTATTCTTTTTTAATCTAGCATTTCTTATAAAATTCAGTTTAGAGGCGAAACGGGATTGGGCGTTTTACTTTGTTGTATGGTAGGTCTATTTATTTATTTATTAGTCTTGCCAATGGTAAACAAGTAAAACAGTACAATTATATAAATAAACGAGCGTTAACCCGCGACTTCGTCCGCACAAATTATATACCAGATTTTAAGTCAGATCATAAGCTATCAAACAAAAAAAGTTTCATCAAAATCGGTTCAGTAGTTTTTGCGTGATACTCGTTCAAACAAACAAACACACAAACAAACAGACAGACAAAAAATCCAAAAATTGGTGAAATGGAATCAGGGACACCTAAAAACCATATCGTAACTTTTTTTTTGTTAATATCATCAATGTACAGACAAACTTCCTGTTACAGTTTTATAATAGTACGAGCGTTAACCCGCGACTTCGTCCGCACAAATTATATACCAGATTTTAAGTCAGATCATAACATAAGCTATCAAACAAAAAAAGTTTCATCAAAATCGGTTGGTTCAGTAGTTTTTGCGTGATACTCGTTCAAACAAACAAACAAACAAACAAACAAACACACAAACAAACAGACAGACAAAAAATCCAAAAATTGGTGAAATGGAATCAGGGACACCTAAAAACCATATCGTAACTTTTTTTTGTTAATATCTTCAATGTACAGACAAACTTCCTGTTACAGTTTTATAATAGTTTAGATATAGATGAAGAGGACAATAGTCTAACAAAATTAGCTGAAACTATTTTAAGGAGATGATCAGACCATCAAACTGAACTACTTTTTCTATGGGATCAACATCGAAATCGCAAAAAAAATCTTCTGTCCCATACATTCGAGTCGATCAGGTTTGCAGTTTGGTATAGCTATATAAGGTCTAACAAAATTAGCTGAAATTATTTTAAGGGTATGCTCGGACCAACAAACTGAACAACTTTCTCTACGGGACCAATATGGAAATCGCGAAAAAAAAATTGATGTCCCATACAAAACTGCAAACACAACTTGACTCAAATGTATGGGGCAGCAGATTTTTTTTTCGAGATATTGGTCCCGTAGAGAAAGTTGTTCAGTTTGATGGTCTGAGCATTCCCTTAAAATAGTTTCAGCTAATTTTGTTAGACCTAACCTAACCTAATATTTTGCACAGCTTACACTACGCAGCAGACTTTTTGACACTTTCGACATTACTGATCTCACATAGAGAATGTTTAAAAACACCTCTTTGAATATAACCATACTATCAGGTTACATCCTACTTTTGGAATATATCTGACTACCCGTGAGCATGCTTTATGCTAACATAGGGACCGTATAACCACAATTATCTTCTTCTTCTTTTTACTTATATTTAATGGACTCTTGCTTGTGCGTTAGCACTGCATTTCCGCCAGTGTCACGTGTTTATGGGAGAATCTATCCCAATCTCAGGGATTGTTTTTGGTCAAGAACAAGAAGAGATTGAGGATTACGGAGCCTCGTGGCAGGCAAAAACGCGACGCGCGAAATCCACGCGAGACGTGTGCTCGGGTGGATTTCGCGCGGGTGGGTTTCGGGAACCTGCAACGTGACTCCTTCTTCTTCTTATCGTGTGGGCAAGCCCTGGTGTCAAAGTTTTTTCAGACCGCCTTACGGCCTCAGACGTGGTTTTTAATTATTATAGTATAATCTAAACTATTATAAAACTGTAGCAGAAAGTTTGTTTGTACATTGAAGATATTAACAAAAAAAAGTTACGATATGGTTTTTAGGTGTCCCTGATTCCATATCAGCAATTTTTGGATTTTTTGTCTGTCTGTTTATTTGTTTGTTTGTTTGTTTGAACGAGCATCACGCAAAAACTACTGAACCGATTTGGATGAAACTTTTTTTGTTTGATAGCTAATGATCTGACTTAAAATCTGTTATATGATTTGTGCGGACAAAGTCGCGGGTTAAAGCTCGTTATAGTATAATTATGAATAAAAGCCTTCCGCCGCGTTTTTCTTTCGTTCTGTCTATAGGCTAATTTCAGAAAGTACTGTAGATATTCTGATACAGTTTGAACTAATAGATAGACTGATTCATGAGGAAGCTATGTGTACCCGAAGCCGGGGCGTGACGCAAGTTTCTTGTAATTAATAAACAACAGTTATCGAAACATTTGATAAGACAATAAATTAAATTAAAGCAGCACACGACCCCCTCAAATAATTTTAAGTAGCTCTTATCTCTACCCATCCCTTAATCGAATATTTGAATAAAAATACAATTAATTCGTAACATGTTGTGACCGGCGAATAAGGGTGTTAGATTAGAATCGAATTAGTTTTTATCTGATTATTTTCGAGTTAGTTGTGAATTTTTTTTTTAAATAAAAGAGCAGAGTATAAAAAAAAAGAAGTTTGTTTATTTTTCTCAGTCCACAAACATTAGATGGATCACACACGATGACGCATGTCGCACCGGCAGACGTCAGTCTCGTAGAAGCACACACGGTGCGTCAATCCGTCACCGTGTGTGCTTCTACGTGCGGTTTCATACAACTCCTTGATACGCATATGACGGACTGACGCCTCTGCCGGTGCGACATGCGTCATCGTGTGTGATTCACCGTAGGTAGGTAAAAATTAAATAGCTCTTATGAATAGGTTTACATGTCCAAATTATTCTCGTCTTCATCTAATAGAATGCCCTGTGCCCTGCAGTGGGATACTTATTATAATAACTGTCCCACTGCAGGGCACAGGAGGGTGTATTGGCGTTAGTCCACCACGCGTGCACAAGTAATGGGGATTGGTAGACTACACATACGCATCAGAATTTCATCTTCAACGTATGCAGGTTTCCTCATGTTGCTTTCAATCACCATTTCAATTCAATTCAAATTCAAATAATTTATTTCAGACAAGATGTCCATATAGTGTTAGTATACATTTATCTTAAAGCTAGTGTTAGTAACAAAAAACAAAAAAAAAAACATTTTAATTTAAAAACCCGGTGTGGACCTTCACCCAGCAACAGCGGGGAGTCCCACCGGTCTTTGAAACATTCAGGAGACCGTTAGTGCTGGCTCGGAGCCTGCCCAACATGGAGGCGCACCGTTTTCTCAATATAGCATAGAAGTCGTCCGTGTGCGCCTCCGCAAACATTCCCGACGCGCTACAATGCCGTGCCAGCCCCATCAGTATCCTGAATGCGTTATTATACTGTACGCGTAAATCGCTGTATGCCCGTTGCGTATACCGGGTCCAAAGGCTGCACGTGTAGAAAGACTGACAAAATGCTTTAAACAGTGTGATTTTTACTGGTTTCGTACATCGTGCAAACCTTCGTGCCAGCATATTACAACGTACAGTCAGCGACCTACGCTCCTTTTGAGAACAGTTGGTAAGTATTTCGTACATAAGTTAGAACAACATGTTTTCAAGACTATATTCTTTGGGGGGGTATTCTACATATTCCAATTTTATTGACAGAGGTATCCAATCCACTAATCTAGGTATTGCGGCGCACAAATGCCACCCTGGGTGACGGCTACATTCTTGCGCCATTCGGTGTAGAGACCCTGGGGCCGTGGGGGCTGGACGCCCGACAGTTCTTTAAAGAGTTGACGCGTTTGATCGAGGTGTCCGGTGACAGAAGGGCTGGTGCGTACCTCGAGCAACGAATATCAATTGCCATCTAACGAAAATTCTCAACAAGAATGTCAAGATAATTACTACACCACCACGATGGGGCCGCGAGAACAATGAAGCTTGGACTTTTTTCTCGACCATTCTCATCTGTTTTCGGTGAGATTTTCTGCTTCACTATACTATAAGTATGTACCAAATTTTTTTAAAGTTATTCAGCTTTGTAAATACCAGGAACTGTCTCCAGCCAGCTCTCAGTTCAGCAACAAATCTAAATCAGCGGCCATCGCATGTAGCGTGGAGAGTGTAGTAACGAACGAGCCACGTTCGAAAACCGACCATAAATAAAATAAGCCCGTACCGTGCTAATGACTGCATAACTGATATTTACGCGCCTCTCTCTGTGTCTGTGTTCGTGTTAATGACTGGGGAATTGATGCTTTTGAAGTTTTATTATCCCAGATTATCCTCTTATCATTTCTTAAATAAGACAATCAACTACAGGAAACAGGCCTCTTTTCTAATGGCGTGGGCGTTTTTTTTTTTTTTAAATAGTTTATCCTTTCGGAAAGGCAATGGGAACTAGCCCTTACAGCCTGGTCTTTAATTTCAATTTCGTGGGCGTTTAAACGTAGGTTAAATAAGTTGTCAACTTACTATCAGAGTATTTTTAAGCCGCCTAAAGGGGTGCTACTAAAAAGCCCCCCGAATGAAAAAAAATCAGAGTTCGTCGTACCGTGGGCAGTCGGCCTCGACACGACTGTTGTTGACTGGCAATTGGACTGGAATATTTCCAGGACAGCATGAGTGATTGTCATCTATTGTCATGTTGTATAAATCATGCTGTCAAGAAAGAAAAAGAAGCCGCCTTTTTAGGCGGCTTCTTTTTCTTTCTTGGTGGGGTGAAAATATAATTTGTATACTTTTGTATACAAATTATATTTTCACCCCTCCGGACGGAAAGCGTCAACATTCGTCCCGCTCCGCCCCTCCGTCGAGGAGAAAAATAGTATACTAACCTAAAATAAGAAAGTCTCAGATCACAT
The DNA here is from genome assembly GCA_927399405.1 of Agonopterix arenella. NCBI lineage: Eukaryota > Metazoa > Arthropoda > Insecta > Lepidoptera > Depressariidae > Agonopterix > Agonopterix arenella. The sequence goes on along the minus strand of OV656711.1, from coordinate 12,015,077 downwards.
GTTTGTTGACCTCGGCTTATGAGATCTAAGACCTTTCTTACTTTCCTGCCCGCGGTGTGTAATCTACTATTGAATCATCACTAGCGAGGGCAAAATATGATTTGTTGAACCCCGATTAATGTGTGTGAAAATGTGAAAGACAGTCTGTTTGTTTGCTTGTTTTGTTCGTTTCTGTCTCATGCCTCAACCATTCAACCAATCGAAATGAAAGGTTGTACCTAGTCATCAAGTAACTTGGATATGGTCTGATATTTCTTAGAAACAAACTATGTAACAGAACGCCCTTGATTAATATGTGTGTGAATTTCTATATTCGTTAGGAAGTCTTAGGTTTTTATTTCATTGTAAAATTGTTTCTTTTTGTAGAGTCTTTTAAGGGTTAGGGCACGATGGGGCTGACGTAACCTCAGGGTTAACAGCTCCAAAAAAAACAAAAGAATAAATATAAAACGCCCTTAATATTGACGTAGCCTAGTAACTCTTTAGTATTCTGTAGCCTCGGTTGCAATGCAAGAGGGCGATGGACGGGTTGGCGTTTGGCTATCCAAAAAATACGATTTCGCTTTAAACTGGTACAGTTTTTCCTAGATTCATTATTTATTTATTTGTCGACTCGCCACACAACTTCTCCAACTTTTCTACAATTTAAAAAATTATTAAAATGTCTTTAAATAATTCAACAAGGATCTAAACCACTGACATGTACGAGAATTAATCACGTACCGAATCCATACAGTCCAGTCAGAAGTAATATTGGACGAATAAAAAAAGAATGTATGTCTGTCCGTGGCGCGTAGTTATCATAGCAAAACGAATTAAAAAGCGTAGCCCTCTAAAAGTATGGGTTCGCCAAAGGATTGGGCGAAATGATAAAAATGAAATATGGCTTTGATGCCAGCACGGCTTAAAGAGACGGGAATCGTATATATCGATGTCGATACAGATCGATATTTTCTAACTTTCTTCTTTGAACAATCAAACTGAACTAATGTGGAGCTATATAATTAACCTACTATTATATATTCTGTGCTATGGAGCTAACACCGAGAAAACATATAAAAAATCTGCTGTCTCATACAAAACCTACTTGACTCATAAACTCATAATGTATGGGACGATACGAGTCGAGCTAGCTTCTGAGATTATAAGAGATAAGTGTACTTTTTGCAACCATCAGCAGCAAGCGCTGATTCAGTATTTATGGGGTGTACAGCATCTCTGTGATGGGTATGGACCAAGTCTCCCTGCCTAACTTCAGTCGGTGTAGGAGTTACTGATGTTTAAAGGTCAGTAAAAAAATTTCGATCAGCTGAAAGGCTGATCGTATGATATTATTGTAGTATGCACTGTAGCTATGTGAACAGTACAAAAACTGTCATGGTCCATCCAGGAGCTACATCCGTTCAAAGGTCCGACCTTTGAACGGCTGTATCTCCTAAACCGACAGAGATGATCTACACCCCATAAACAGTGAATTAGCCTTGCTGCTGATGGTTGCAAAAAGAACACTTATCTCTTATACTATAACTGTCTACTGTCAGGATTCTTCCGTGAAAGTAAAGGAGTAGCAGATAAAAAAAGTGTGCAGTATAGTTAAAAGACATTTTTCGATTTCAGCTGGCAATCTTATTCACGATTTTAATCTATCGACAGTTCATGTCCATCTCTACACTTTTAACATAAGGGTGACGTGCACACTATTGGAATGATCAGAATCCAAAGAATGTTAGTGATTCTTCTCTACATCGACAATACGTTCCGACGCGGTGGTAGCTACAAAAAAAAAGATTTGACATTTAATAAGTGTGGTTCAAGTGTACGTAGTACTTACTATCTCTATGGGTTCAAGCTCCTATCTAAACTATTATAAAACTGTAACAGGAAGTTTGTCTGTACATTGAAGATATTAACAAAAAAAAGTTACGATATGGTTTTTAGGTGTCCCTGATTCCATTTCACCAATTTTTGGATTTTTTGTCTGTCTGTTTGTTTGTTTGTTTGTTTGAACGAGTATCACGCAAAAACTACTAAACCGATTTTGATGAAACTTTTTTGTTTGATAGCTTATGACCTGACTTAAAATCTGGTATATAATTTGTGCGGACAAAGTCGCGGGTTAACGCGCGTATTGAATAAATGCTTTGAGTTTGAATTGAACCGATGGTGAGTCTGCCACCCACAAATTTTGACCTCACCCCTCTCGTTGGTTGTAGAGTGTTGGTTGTAGTTAGGTAGGATACTTAAATATTAGTTACTTACAAGTACAGTAGTACCAGGCTTATAAGTCTTATCGATGTACATGCGCAGTGGACAAATTTTAACACCGCGCGAAATTATATTCACCAATCAGGATGCGCCACCTTCAATCCGCTTACGCTATTGGTTTTGTTTTCGCGCTCTTTTCGCTGCTATCCGACTTTGCACCCTTTGATTACTAAATGACTTCGGGTTTTGTCGGGGACTCGGGCCTGCTTTGCGCAAACGAAGATTGACGAGCGGAATTATTTTCCTGGTCGTACTGTAACTGGCCTGCCAGTGTAAACTCTCCATACAAAACGGATCGAGTGCCAGAACCCTACGTCAAAAGAATTAAAAACTACGACTCCAAATGGGTTGAAAAAAAAATCAACTCGCAATGGCAATGGCGGAGCGAGAAATAACGTCTAAGCTACGTAGGTATGTTATATACATAGAGGCACGGATTATTTATGTTCGCATGCGTTTTGTATTTTGTGTATTTGAGTTTTTACACGAGATAGAGCGGGATATCCGTATGGTGTCGGCTAAGAATAGCACCATCCCATTTCCTCCCGTGGGTGTCGTAAAAGGCGACTAAGGGATCTACTGAAGGATGGGCAGCAGCATCCTCTGAGTACACACATTGATTCGATCCAACTGCGATCGCCAACCCGCCTGCCAAGCGTGGCGATTATGGCAAATCCCCCCCATTTTGGGGGAGGCTTATGTCCAGCAGTGGACGTTTAATGGCTGATATGATGATAGAGCGGGATAGAGAAGGTGACGTGATGAAAATGTCATTGGGTGATGAATAAATGTATTTATTCTACGATCTGGGTACCCTTACTTCTGAGTTCTGGGTGCCTACTATCTTTTACATAAGCTTTGTTCTAAAAAATAATTTAATTGAAATTATTCGACAAAATAATGGTGAGATGGTGACCATCAAACAGGTAATTTTTTAACCAGAGTAGCCTGCTTGTCGGTCTTCTACAGATTGTACTTCGGTGAGGGTGCCCAAGTGCTACATGAGCTCATCCCGCCATCCCCTTTCTACTATCGGACTTCCAGACGCACCGCAGGATATCACCCCTTTTTGGTTGACATCCCACATATCCGCACCAAGCGCCTTTCTGAATTTTTTATAATGCGCACAGCCCAGGAGTGGAATGTCCGTCAGTATTTCCGAGCGCTTACAACCCAAATTCCTTTAAAATACGAGCGAATAGGCTTCTTCTGGGTTAGCTCGCTACATCTTCGACCCCATCTTCGTCCTGAGGACTAGATTGAGGTCAAGAGCAAACCCATAAGAAATAAAATAAAAAAAATTGAGTGTTTAAAAAATTTCCGTTACCGTTTTTTGTTCTTGTGTCCAGTATTTACAAGATCAAGTGCTTAAAAATACCCTATACTGTGACTGTACCTATTTTTATGACTGTGACAAGAATTAGAAACATTTAGAAACTTTATCTCATACGTTGAACTCAGCAGTTGAAAATGTAATTGGAGATACGGATCTTTCTACTGCTGATTTGACTTTCAAAAATCGCACTCCTGAAGTATGATTTTTGAATGATCAGCAGTAAAAAGATGCATATCTTCATAGTAATTTTGACATTTTCAACTGCTGAGCTCAGCGAATGAGATTCAAAAATCGCACTCCAGTCTAGAATAGGTACCTACCTATTCTACCGCACACGTCAATATTTTTAACACGTGAAATTAATTGGCTTCCTGTTTGTTGAAAACTTTTACATATGCATGTAGAATATAAAGTTAGTCCATTGACCAAAAATTTTCGATCAACTTAGACACAATATTGCTTATAAAAAACGCAAAAATATAAAAGCTTAACGAAAATGAACAATAATATCAATATCTCAAAACAGGCGGCATGAAACAAACAATTTAGAAAAAAAATGGCAGACGCCACAAAAAAAACAGGCTTGTCTATGGTAAACAATAGTCTACCGCCTTCACCCCCGACAAAAGGAGTTACCGATCGTTGATAAATAATATTTTTCATAGCCACCGCACTTTTGTGGTACAAGTGAAGAGCTGACAGAGATTGGAGCCACAACCCCTTATCGTGTAATAAGATTATATATAAGAAACATACAAATACTTTCACTTTTTCTTTTATCTGTATTTACTTGCTGATGAATACATTTCTTATTATTATTAAATATAAGCCTTTGGTTATAGCCTGCAAAATCCCACTACATAGCAAAGGCTTCAGTGGTAAGAAAGAGTGGTAGTGTTGCATAAAATCTTGATATAATTGATATTCTTTATTTAACAAAAACATACAAAAATAACAACATGAAGTGAACAAAAAGTTAAATAAAACATGATGGTTGATGGAAGAAAATTAATAACTTGCTGCAAGCTACGAATAAGAATAACTATAGAAGAATAACTCTAAACAAAATCAACATAATTTTTGGCACCTCTTGAAAAATGACATATTGTATGAGTTTTGGCGGTAAGGTAGAGTTTTAAAAGAACAAATTTTTTGGTGCCACTTTTTGAGCTTGATTTACATTAGGCTGCAAGTTATGCCTCATTTAAATACTTGATATCACCATCGAAAGGCACTATCCGGTATGAGCCTATTATGAAACAGGGATGTTTTCGAGAATAATTTTGATAATTATAATTCGTAAAAATCAATGGTTTTTTAGAGCTTAACTAGAAAAAAAAACATGCTTTTGGGTGCGCTACAATAGAATATAATGTCCCAGTTAACCATATTAATTTTTAGAACATCAAAAATGGTTTTTAATGACTTTCCGCTATATGGGCGAGGTGATTTATTTTAAACTTTTTAAAATCCATTCCCGCTCCCCGCTCCAACGCTAAACTTGCAACTAAACGTTAAGGGTACTTCATACGAGTTATTAGCCCTATTGTGGAGTCCATATTTCACGCACCGCTGCCGATGCCAGTGTGGGAGTGGCATTGTCTGAATTTGTTATTGTTAACTGTTTGTTAGCTTTGGTTTATAAATGTGATTGAGATATAAAGGGGTTGCTTAAATGAGTTATTACATAATTGAGAGTTTATCTTATTTGGTGACAATTGCACTTGAAATAGGAACACAATATATTATCTGGTTTGTTATTATACGGCCTTGTGATTCCGGCATAGAATGAAACATACTAGTTAACATAATACAAGGTGTATTATGTTAACTAGTATGGTTCTGGTACTGCAGGACAAACCTAGGTCTGAGTTAACCTTTGACTACTTATATAAGGTCTAACAAAGCTGAAACTATTTTAAGGGGATTATCAGACCATCAAACTGAACAACTTTCTCTATGGGACCAATATCGAAATCGCGAAAAAAAAATCTGCTGTCCCATACATTTAGGTCGAGTACATTTGTACGGAACAGCTGACTTTTTTTTCGCGTTTTCGATATTGGTCCCATAGAGAAAATTGTTCAGTTTGATGGTCTGATCATCCCCTTAAAATAGTTTCAGCTAATTTTGTTAGACCTTATATTCCCTATATAAGGTCTAACAAAATTAGCTAAACTAGTTACACGTGTAATTCTACTAACAAACATTTCTGCCACTTTTTGCGGGGGGCGAGGTAACATGAAATCCGCAACTTTGGTATTTATTCCCATAACTTCAGATTCTAATTTTGAACGTTAAAAATCATGAAAAGTAGTCTCGCGTGAACCCTAAACGTTCTAAGTTCGAAATTATTGTTTCGCAATTATAGGCTGTCTCGTTTAGTGATAAGGTATAAAATTTAATGTAAATGCACATGATTAATTGATCTTATAGCGTGGCAGAGGGGAAATGCTAACGCAAGGCTAGTCCTTATAATAAATAGTCAAAGGAGTTAGCTCATAAGAATATGTCGCGAATAGAGAAAATCTGGACATTTTTCACGACTCTCTGAATCGGTTTAAATCCAAGGTGCTGAGGTATTTGACCACCAACCAATAGTGTCATGGAAACAGTCGAAACCATTTGTTCTCTTCTCTCTATTGTACTTATTATTGTTATTTTCCTGTTTGTTTGTCGATTGTTACCTAAATTGCTACACCTAAATTATCTAAATTGTTAAAATGTTGACATTTTCTATTTTATAAGATACGAGCGTTAACCCGCGACTTCGTCCGCACAAATTATATACCAGATTTTAAGTCAGATCATAAGCTATCAAATAAAAAAAGTTTCATCAAAATCGGTTCAGTAGTTTTTGCGTGATACTCGTTCAAACAAACAAACACCCAAACAAACAGACACAAAAAAATCCAAAAATTGGTGAAATGGAATCAGGGACACCTAAAAACCATATTGTAACATTTTTTTTGTTAATATCTTCAATGTACAGACATACTTCCTGTTACAGTTTTATAATAGTACGAGCGTTAACCCGCGACTTCGTCCGCACAAATTTGATTTTAAGTCAGATCATAAGCTATCAAACAAAAAAAGTTTCATCAAAATCGGTTCAGTAGTTTTTGCGTGATACTCGTTCAAACAAACAAACAAACAAACACACAAACAAACAGACAGACAAAAAATCCAAAAATTGGTGAAATGGAATCAGGGACACCTAAAAACCATATCGTCACTTTTTTTTTGTTAATATCTTCAATGTACAGACAAACTTCCTGTTACAGTTTTATAATAGTATAGATAGATAGATATAGATTTATTTATTTATTTATTTATAGACTACTTGTGTAACTGGCCAATGCTGTGTGCGCCTGTTATATGTATATGTATTAGAAACAGATTTTTAGCGTTCCTATGTTATTGTAAATGTTTAAATATGTATACTGTTGGTGTGCCATATTAAATAAATTAAAATTAAAATTAAAAAAAAAATAGTTATTGATTGTCTTGAAACTAACAAATTAAAATGTAGGTCAGAGACCTAGAAAGGCTGCGAGGAATTTTCCTTTTTTTTTAATTTATTTTTAAAGAAAAAGTTACAAATCTGTTTTCTTTTCGTTTTCTAACAAAAAACCTTTATTCGTAAGAAATGAGTCGCTTTTTACAGCTTACCCGATTTTATAAAAAAAAACCTCAACTAACATCAATTCAAAAACAATTATAGTGTGCGCGACATGTTTGAATGTGATGTGTATGTGCGGGGGTGCGTGCGTGAGTGTGTCAAAAAAAGATTGTAAGTGAGCAAGGTTACTGTTTTTAAGTTTAAGGCATATTTGAAGTGCGTAATGAAAAATTGGTCCTGTCCCATATCTCTGAGAGCCAGTTAACCACTAACTTGACTCCATAAAGTATCCGTACAGTATGAGCCAATCTCCCTCACCCATATTGGTGATTAAAATGTTGCCCTGGTGGAATCATACACGCTTTTACTAGGTACTAACTACTTACTTTCAAGAAGTGTTTTTTTTTTGTAGAAATTTCGTTGCCCCACTGTCAGTCGAACTACTCAAATAATTTGATCTGAAATCGACATATGTAATAAAAAAAATTTGTGCGTGCTCCTGTATTGCTCGTTGTATGGAGCCGGCCTTCTGTATGTATTTATTTTGTGCCGTTACTCTATCTAACTGATCGTAGGCAGAAGAAAACAGTTATACAGAAGTTATCCAAACAAAAACTAATCTTTTCCGCCTTCTTAACTCAAAAATAAACGGCTACCATCCGCTTAATTTAACAGAACTGCAATCAATGGCGCGTAAAATCGCAAATTTTCTCTATGGCCCCGCAAGATGGCCGATTGACAGCAAAAAGCGCGCCAAAACCCTTTGGGATTGATCTGTCAAACGGCAGATGGCGGCAATTTGCAATTTGCTGGATTCGTTGACGATTTCATTGTAATTTATTGTAGTGTAATAATTGTTGAGACAGAACTGTGTTGCCAATACGGTGACAGTAATTATATTAACATGTTGTTACTGCTGTGCCCGCTGTTAATGTGTTTGACAGCAATTTGAGATGACCCCATCTAACGCCCAACCTGGCCTCTGGCCTGGCCACAGATAAAAAAGTATAAGAAAGAGTACGTATGGTCACACCGTAGAAGGAAAAGTAAAAGTAATAGAAGGTTGTTTTGTCCTATTCACTCAATAAGAGATGCATAATTACTTGAGAAATGAATAAATTATTATCTTATCAGTCAGTCTAAACTATTATAAAACTGTAACAGAAAGTGTCTGTACATTGTAGATATTAACAAAAAAAAGTTACGATATGGTTTTTAGGTGTCCCTGATTCCATATCACCAATTTTTGGATTTTTTGTCTGTCTGTTTATTTGTGTGTTTGTTTGTTTGATCGAGCATCACGCAAAAACCACTGAACCGATTTTGATGAAACTTTTTTTGTTTGATTGCTTATTATCTGACTTAAAATCTGGTATATAATTTGTCCGGACGAAGTTGCGGGTTAACCCTAGTCTTATCTAATTATAAAGATTTCGCTCCAGTAAAAAAAATAGATCGCTACCTTGTTGCTGTCCTTATCTACGTCACCAAGTTTTCGTACTACGGCCACAGCGTAAGCGAAAATTTTTTAGTCTATGACTGCCACTGACCAAGAAATGTCACTTCATATAAATTGTATGCAATTGTATGACTATCGCTATCTCATCTCATACGCGGTTACACTGACATTCAATCTACTAGCGAAAAAATTTCAATGGGCATTTTTTTAAATGAAAATACCAAGATAGGTCACCAGTCTATAGAGCGCATGGACCGCATAAATTGAGCACAGGACCGGTCGTTATAGCCATCTGCTGGCGAAGTCTATGTCCAGCAGTGGGCGTCTATCGGCTGTGTTAATGAAGACCAAAGTAAGCCAGTTCGTAAGACCAAAGACAAAAAGTTACGCACATTTAAAAACAGAGACCATAGACAAAAAGATGGGCACATTAAAAAAGTAATAATTATTAAATGTCGGGTTAAATAATAACGAGCGTTCAATAACGAGCTGGGTGGGTGGTGGGGGTAGGGGGCTAAGCTAAACGCGCTTTGATGTGATCGTTAATTATCGTGCGGGTTTCTGTTACAAATTCGTATCCCTAATGTGTTATGAAGGTGCCCGAATAATACGGACATTGATGAATATAACCAGCATATTTACATAAACTCACGACCTTGTTCTATTTTGAGGTGATCAGAAACAATAACTTCAGAATAGGGTACAGGAATTATACAGGAATATGTCGCAAGGGAATTTCAGCGATAGGTACTTATAGTGACAATCCAAATTAAGGTGGTTTCAGTCCATACAAAAGTTTGACGCACAATACGCGTAGACGGAATTAATAAAAGTAATATTTTATATATGGAAAAATAGTTGAGAAAATCTAGTTGCCGCGTAACAAATAACATTTGCAATTTATAATATATTTACGAAGATATAAAGCTTTTAAAATTTTGTATGAAAAATTTCAAAGCTTTATATCTTCGTAATTATTTTCCTTGTCCTTTGCCCAACAGTGGGATGAAATGGACTAGTAAAAAAAATGTTTTATTAAACTATAAATATAGTGTTGGTAGGTACCTACATAACATACCACAGCTGGTCCAAATTGAGACCACACATATTAGGGTACCGTAATTGCTAAAACATGTAACTAAACCCCAATGGCGAAGGGTGATCATAATGCGAGCTATGGGACTTGATCGTTTGTTTGTTTATTACTTAAATTAAAATACATTTTTGACGTTTAATAATGTTATCAACGAGTAGGTAAATAAAACAATAGAGGATAGTGAATCATAGAAAAGGTTTGTTGTGGAGCTTCACAATCTTTTTAAGAGGATAGGCGGGTACCGTTTTTTCCATGCAAACGTATTCCCTGTTTCCTCCCTGGATAATGACACAATATTTTTTGCTATACAATCTATGTTACCTCTGCTATGTCCCTATGTTTTGCTTTTGTGCATTAATTAACTACTGTAAGAACTAGAGACCTTCGAAAATGACAGATTTTACCGCCCGCTTTCAGACATCCAGCAAACTAATTAGACGAATATAAACAAAAAAAGCAAAACAAACAGACATAGCCAAAGACTTTCTTATATTATTCTTGAAAGAATTATTAAAATCGGTTTAGTTTTAGAGGAGAAAACGGAGGAATACAAAATGCTGATTTCGTTGATTTTATGTAGATAATAAGTTGTTAACACAATCTAGAAACCAGTAGTCAGATTTCCGTTTAAATATTTAGTTTCAATTCTAGGAAAATTTGTATGGTAAAATCTTTGAGCCGCGATAACTTTGGAACTAAATATTGAAACGAACATCTGACAAGGTACCTACTTTGATATTGGTTTCTAGATTGTGTTAACGTTTTTTAATTTATTTTCAAAACAAACAAACTAATATAGAACGTAACTAATATCCTCTTAATAAACTCAGACTCGTGCGTTATTAAGACCTCTATGGAATCCGCTATAAAAAATTAAATAAATGCGAATGTTTACGCATAGAGTTACGTTTATGTATTGTATAAATGGGGATGAAAACAATAAAAAACTTCTATTTAATCGAGCATAGGTCCACCACTATAACTCGTGTAAACCAGGGTCGACAGCGGCGACCAATCACAGCACTAGACAATGAAGTCCAATCACCCTGGGAGATGACTCCTATCTGTAGCGGAACCAGCAAAGAATTTAATCTAAGAAGATAGGAGGAGTAGGAAAAAATAATGACATACTTCCCGCCATTGTAAAATGGGCAGCATGTAAAATCAAGGCTAAAAGCTCAATGTGTATTTGAAATTGCAGAGATGCAACTTTGATCTTGTACCATTAAACTAATCATTCAAAATGTCCACCAACAAACAAAGCACAGTTAGCACCCCAAAAATCTGGACCCATTCAATCATTTAGTACCAATTCATTTACCAAGCCCCCTCACAAATCCCTTAGACTTATAAGCATTAAAGATGAAAATGAAATGATTCGAGGGACATTGCAAATGAATGGAACTATAACAAGTGTTTATAGTTATTAAGTACAGACGGAATCCCGGGGGCTGGGATCCCCGGGGCCGGGATCCCGGGAGGTGGAATCCCGCGGGAGTGGAACTCTGATATGTCCATAAAATTGCGAGTGTTTTGCCAGTTGTTTAGATAATCTTTTTATGGATGATGTTACTTGCGGTTTTTGGGGGTTATATTTTGTTTTCTATTTTTAATATTTATTTTTTGTTGTGGTTTTGTCTGGTTGATGATAGATATGGTGTAGTTATAGTAATTTAAGCTCGATTGAGCATTTTCATAGCATCTCGTCATTGTAGTTGGTAGTTGTAGTAATGTTTCTGACTACACAGAATAGGACAAGAGTCGTAAGGTTATATTGTACCTATGTAATATACAGGGTGTAAGTGACAACCTAGCATATTACTGAAACGGCGAATTCAGACCATCAAACTGAACAACTTTCTGTCCCTCATGAACCGTGAAAAAAAATTTTCGGTTTCAATAATTGTCAAGTAGGTGCCTTCAGCTGTTTTGTATGGAGCAGCATTTTTTTCTGTTTCCTTAAGTTGGCTTCATAGTGAAAGTTGTTCAGTTTGATGGTCTGAATTCACCGTTTCAGTATTTGTTAGGCTATCACTTACAACCCTGTATAGAGTTATTATGTTCTTACTTAAAAGAGCTATTTAACATTTTGAATATTAAGCCGTGGCGTCGAAGAAAAATAATATGATCTAACAGAACCTAGAAGTTTCTAGATTTTTTTTTCTGTTATACCTACAATAGATAGTGACTTGACTAGTTACAGGCTAGGCTAGTGTATAGGAGGCACAAACTATTGTGCCTCCTAGAAGGCACTAGCCTTGAAGGCACTAGCCTTCTTCAAGTCAAGCTAAGAAACGACAAACGAGGTGGGGTTACCTGGTCTATCCACTGCTGTACCTTCTGTCGATCTCTTAGGTAAGTATGTAAAGAATGATGAAAATTGAAACGAACAATTTTTGAAAAAAAGGTCATCAATAAATTAAAAAAATATACAGGATAATTGGAAAAAAAAAGATGAAATAAAAGATAGGTACAGGATGTAAAATTAAATGAGACACTTACTAGGGGTGCTTCAGACCATCAAACTGAAGAACTTTCTCTATGGGACCAATACAGAAATAACGAAAAAAAATCTGCTGTTCCATACATTTCAGTAGAGTTATGTTTGCAGTTTTGTATGGGACAGATTTTTTACGGATTTTTTTTTTCGCGGTTTCAGTGTTGGTCCCATAGTAAAAGTTGTTCAGTTTGATGGTCTGAAGCACCCCTTTAAGTAAGTGTCCCATTTAATTTTATATTCAATATCCAATACTTAACTATAAAGATACATAAATCGATGAACACACAGTTACACACTAAATCCTTGTAGTACCTCCTAGGTACTACACAATAAATACTACAGAACTTATAAATAGTGTCAGTAATAACAACATAGGAAGTAAGTAACTCGGAGTAAGTGGAAGGGTAAACCGTGAGGCCGCCGGCATGAGTTTGTTGGGGCTGCAGGAAGGTGCGAGGAAATTAGCTTTTAGCGAAAATTGTTGTTTTTATTCCTGGAAGGACAGGATATCTTATATCTTTAGCGCAAGTGCGTTAGATTTGTGTGAAGCTGACCGTAAAAAAATACCACAGTGTCTTGAGACGAAAGTCTTTGACCAGTGTGTATTGCCAGTGATGACATATGGAACAGAGACCTGGTTGCTCATTCGCCTCATAAAAAGGCTGAAACTCACCTAAGGGCAATGGAGAGGGCTAATCTCGGAGATTCCAATGCGAGATCGAATAAGAAATGAAGAGATCCGCAGAAGAACCAGAGTAGCTGACATAGCATAAAGACTTGCTAAACTAATGTGGCAATGGGCGGGGCGCATTGCTCTCAGAACCGATGGCCGATGAGGCCGAAGAGTTCTCGAGTGGCGACGGCGTACCGCAAAGCGCAGCGTGTGTAGGCCCCTCACAAGGTGGACCGACGACCTGGTGAAGGCGGTGGGAACCGGTTGGATTAGGGCAGCGCAGGACAAGACGTTATGGCGATCGTTGAGGGAGGCCTATGTCCAACAGTGGACGTTCATCGGCTGAGATGATGATGATCATGACAGTACAAGTTGTGATTAAAAAAACTGTTACATTTTTAAAGATGAATGACGGAATTTTCTTTCCACAAACATTCGCTAGCGATTATAAAAGTACCTTCATGCACCCCTAAGCCCTTAGGGCATCACTAGTGGTCCAATTACGCTCCCTCCCATTGTAACGAACAAAGAGCATCTTATGTTGGCTATTGGCCGCTAATGGAGTAATTATTCGCCCCCGCGCTTATCTGCCGGCTTGGATAATCTGTGGATGATATAATAAAAGTTTCGTTCGTCTATGGTTACTGCTGGCTGGATGGAATAGTCTTTTGAGTGTGATTTTGTTTGCTTCCTTTTTGTGTGATTACTGATTAAGTTAGATTTTTTCTAAATAGGAATTTGTATGTGTTACTCTGACGAATAGAGTTTATAGTAATTTATTCACGTGTGTCGGATCAATGAAAGGGTTTGTCATTATCATTCGAGAAGAGTTACTTACTGCCGGAAAAGCCAGTATATAAGGTCTAACAAAATTAGGTGAAACTATTTTAAGGGGATGATCAGACCATCAAACTGAACAACTTTCTCTATGGGACTAATATCGAAATCGCGAAAAAAATCAGCTGTTCCATACAAACCTACTCGACCTAAATGTATGGGACAGCTGATTTTTTTTCGCGATTTCGGTATTGGTCCCATAGAGAAAGTTATTCAGATTGATGGTCTGATCATCCCCTTAAAATAGTTTCAGTTAATTTTGTTAGACCTTATATAGGTAGTTCGGTCATTCCGATGGCCGTTTTAACGCCGTCATTCCCAAGGACAAATTCACAGCGCAATATAAACTAATAATACAAATAAACAATTTCATTTCATTTCAATAAAAATTAAAAAGAAAATGGAAGTGCTCTTGGTGCTTTACAAAAGCGCAAACAAAAACATAGATAAAATGATCATTTTCTCTTTGGGAGCCAGAAACTTTGCTACAACCACCAACCTTCTTGTTATTAAGCGTACAGTTGTAGCTAGACCGCTGTGTGTTTTACGGTCGTGAGTTTAGGTATGTATGTAGTTGTAGCTAGCTTACATTTAGGATATTGACATGTCAAATAAATAAATGTTACTTTAATTTAGAATCACACATTTAATTATTAATGTGTGATTAAAGCGTGTGAAAGTGTGTGTGTGTTTTTGTGTAAGGGCGTGTGTGTGTGTGTGTAAAGCCTAAGCCTTTTAGTTCTACTATAACAAGGCTAATAGTAATTTTTTTTTAACATTTGAATAAAATAAAATCCTAAAGAAAAAACAAACGGTTTCCTTTACCTTTGATATTTGCCACATTATTTAAAAACAAAATCGTCACTTCCCTAATTGGTTTATTCAAATATAGAACGCGAACATCCAATTCTCCCCCAACCAACAGGAACTGTTAGCGAATCGAATTTAACCATCGAATCGAAAACAAACATCTCAATTCAAACAAGCAAGCTTATTCTAAATTCGAATAGACAATCACTCGCTGCAGATGAACATTAGATATTTTTGGCGGGAACGCATAGTGGGTTGGTTCGATTCTTTACTCAACTCCTGTCTGGAAAAGAGGGTGATGTTTTTTTTGTCCCCTACTTGGTTGACATCCTACATATGCGCACTAAGCGCCTTTCAGAATCTTTTAAAATGCGCACAGCCAAGGAGTGGAATGCCCTGCCTGCGTCAGTATTTCAGAGCGCTTACAACCCGAATTCCTTTAGAGTACGAGTGAGTAGGCTTCTTCTGGGTAAGCTCGCTACATCTTCGAACCCATCTTTGTCCTGAGGATAAGATTGAGGTCAAGAGGAAACCCATATTTTATAAAAAATAATGATTTTCCTGTGTCTGTTTGTCCAATGTATTTTTTTTAAATGTTTAACTAAATAATAAATGTCAGGTTTTAACTGGTATTTCCGCTGGTATGTGGTAAATTCTAAATGAAACATAGGACGTACTAATAATTCGGACTTATATCAAATTGTAATAAGTTTAGTGAAAAGCGTAATTTAGTTATGAAAAAGAAGAACAATCAAAAACTTTATCAATCAGACTATTAATCAAATTGTACTTAGGTACTTTATGCACAAAAATAATGGTAGGTACATGGGAATAGCAGATTTTTTTTCGTGATTTCGATGTTGGCTCCATATTTTATTTAAATTAATTTCGATGTTGGCTCCTTAGTTTATTTAAATTAAAAGAGATTTTATTTACTCTACCTTTTAACTACTATATGGGTCGATTGGTATCAAAAACTGCTATCTTTCCAGACACAATAGATTTTTCGATTGTGTCTGGATTTATGACCGTTTTTGATACCAATCAACATAATTATATTTTAGAAATAATCAGCCGAATTGAGGTGTTACGGTGCTACAACAAAAATGCATAGACAACTTTTTTCAGTTCTCATCATTTGCCCACATATTATATTTTTATTTTTAACGAGCGTTAATCCGCGACTTCGTCCGCACAAATTATATACTAAATTTTAAGTCAGATCATAAGCTATCAAACAAAAAAAGTTTCATCAAAATCGGTTCTGTAGTTTTTGCGTGATACTCGTTCAAACAAACAAACACCCAAACAAACAGACAGAAAAAAAATCCAAAAATTGGTGATATGGAATCAGGGATACCTAAAAACCATATCGTATCTTTTTTTTGTTAATATCTTCAATGTACAGACAAACTTCCTGTTACAGTTTTATAATAGTATAGATTTCTATTCGGTATTTAGAACTAGCTTACCAGTTTGTTCAGTGTACGTTGATCTTAATGGAGCTATTACACGACCGGTTGGCCAAATGGCGCGAAATCCGACCCTCTTGGCCAAGCCCAAAACACTGGGGCGGGTATCGGCATAGAGTAACCGCTTTATAGTGTAGAGGAGACCGCTAGATTTCTGGATATGTACATATATTGAATACTTTTAAGGCAATGAATTTAATGTGTACTTTTAGCATCTTTATCACTCACTCACACACACAGGTACACTCATACAGAGACTGTGACATTTTGCGAGTGTAACATTATTTGTGACGTTTAGAGAACGTGACTTTTCAAGAATTCAAAATTTGGCAAATGTATCATTATGTAACGAATCCATTTCTTCATTAGCCTATATACATCCCATCCTACTGGAAGGCACTGGCTTAATACTATTAGGGCCATACTTCAAGAGTCTCCATTCCAGACCTTGGACTCCCCATCGGTTATCAGTTCTTTTCTTCTCTCTTCATGTGGCACTTCTGCTTGCGAATTTTCAGAGCTACATTCACGACTTGAGTTCTCTGAAATAATAAAAGAACCAAAAAGTTCAAGAGTGTTCCCATACCAGCCAGATACAGTATTTCTTCATTTTTTGTTTTGTTTTGCTATATATCATAAAAACGACAATACATAAAAGCGTCAAACTTGGTGTGAATATATTGCAAAATCTTTTGAAATAAACACCAGAGAAGAGTGAGTCGAGCTAGCGAGCCCGACTAAATGAAACAGAATATAATTTTTTTTGTAAATACATAACACAATGGTAGGATATACAGGGTCCTTCTTATGCTGACCGTTTTTCAAGGGGATGACCAGACCATGAAACTGAACTGAACTCTATGGGACCAACACATATTAAAACCACCTGTCCCATACTTTTGGCTTGAGTAGGTTTGATTTCGATGTTGGTGCCATAGAGTTGTTCAGTTTGACGGTCAATCATCTCCTTAAAAAACTGTCAACCTATATTGTGTGATGCCCAAGTCTGACTCGCTCTTGATCTCTTTTTCTCTTTGACTACTTATATAGGGATTAGTTACGCGTGATATTCTACTAACAAACATTTCTGCCACTTTTTGCGGAGGGCGAGGTAACATGAAATCCTCAACTTTGGATTTTATTCCCCATAACTCTAGATTCTAATTTTGAATGTTAATAATCATGAAAAGTAGTCGGTCAAACGTTCTAAGTTCGAAGTTATGGTTTTGCAATTATAGGCTGTCTCGTTTAGTGATAAGGTATAAAATGCACATGATCAATTGATCTTATACCGTGGCAGAGGGGAAATGCTACCGCAATGCCAGTCCTTATAATAAATAGTCAAAGGTTTTTCTCTCAGAGGACTGTCCCATCTGTTTAATTACCTAACTCTTTGCCTGGTCCGCATTAGGCCGGCTCCCGTCCACTGCGCCCGCGGGACGCGTAATGGCGGCTCAGCTAATGGCGCCAAACACATATTTTCAATTCATTTCTCCTTTTTATTACTCGAGGGTTTTTTTATTTGGCCCTCTGTTTATTATGTGTGGTTATTGATGGGGTTAAATCTCAATTATAAACTGGCTACCGTATTATCTACTTATTTGTTGTTAAATGTAATTATTAAGCATTCGTCCCATCTAATCTACCTATATGTACTCATAAAACAATTGCGTGACTGACTGCCTAATCATAATTGGATTATAAACTGATAAAAAGTATGTTCAGTTAAGTATAATCCAAATTCAGATGGACATGCTTTTGAGGAAAACAGTTTTAAACACAATTTAAACTCAAATGTTTGTGGTTTGTCATATTTTCCTTAAAAAGTTCTTTCATAGTAATTTTAAAGTTACAGTGGCCTTAAGATTTCCATACAAATCTTAGTCCTATCATTAAACCAGTATATAAAACAAAATTAACGACATCAACAACAACAATCAACAAACAACAATCAACAATCAACAATCAACATCAACAATCTTAACGATTTGTTTTCTTAACTATTATAAAACTGTAACAGGAAGTTTGTCTGTACATTGAAGATATTAACAAAAAAAAGTTACGATATGGTTTTTAGGTGTCCCTGATTCCATTTCACCAATTTTTGGATTTTTTGTCTGTCTGTTTGTTTGTGTGTTTGAACGAGCATCACGCAAAAACTACTGAACCGATTTTGATGAAACTTTTTTTGTTTGATAGCTTATTATCTGGCAATAAGTCGCGGGTTAACGCTCGTTTTTTATAAAAATTCATTGACTTTGGTACATTTTGAAAAAAACTGTGGAGCTAACTTCGTTTGTCTGCAGCTCTACCCTCTGGGTGGGTGTCATTTCTTCAGAGGTATGCTCACCGTTTTTACATGTCACCTATATATTTTGTCTTTATTCAATTCAATGTTTAATAAAATATATAAACAACCAAAAATACGTCTTGTAGCAAGCAAAATTATGTAAATCATAATATTATCTAAATACCTGACAATAGCCCATAAATATTTAAAAACAAAATAAAGTCACACCCATACCAACACGAATAACACTAGTAATTTTATTCATGATCTCTAATTTACACGAAAACTGATTCATATAGACTTAATTACTTCTACCCACCCTCGTAACCCCGCGTTTTAACAACGAATTACTTTTGTAATCGCCCAAACGATTCATCTTCATACAAGCATTTATGCCACCCATTAAAAAGATACCTAGCGTTATTTAAAAAAAAACGAAAAAGTCACATGTCTACTTTTAATCTATGGTTCTTGTGACGTTCTGTTTTTAAAAAGGATTTCTTTTAAAAAAATATAAAATGCGTAAATCTATTTTAGTCTATGGTTCGTATGACATTTTGTTTTTAAAAAGTGTAGTTCTGACATTTAGAATTCGAATTTCGAACGACCATCTGCCGCCACAATGGGCACTTACATGCGTGCGCACTTGGAATGCTTTTTTCGAAATCGAATGACATTTTTTATTTCCTTTTTCGTTTCTATTCCGATGACAATAGAGTTGGCTTTAGAGTGTAATTCAAAAAAGTCCTCCCCCGTTTTTGTTAGGATTAAGTATAATGAATCGTAAATTCGATCTTTGACACCTTTTTCATTTGGTTTCGGGTGCGTACATTTCTATGATTGTGTATAGGGTTGCCACTTTTAAGAAAGACACAAATTAAATAGTGCCACAACAGCAGAACATTTAACAGTAATTACCTCTTACTTTTATCTATATAGGTAAGTATAAAAATAAAACAAATGTGCTTACCATAGCACTTAGCATGTAATTTACTTTAGCTAAAAGATATTCATGAATTCTGCATTATTTTAAATATTAGTATTGTATATGGATAATGTCATAAACAAATCTGGTGTAGTAGAGTTTATATCTTTTTCGTATACAAATTAGAACTTGCGATATTAAAAAATATCACACAATTTATAAGTAAAATATAATGAATAAAAAATTAACAATAATGCCCTACAGTTCAATTACTTAATAAAATATTGGCATTTTAATTAGGTAATTTTTATTTTATCCAAAAAGTAAAATAATTTGAATATCTCTAAAAAAAATCACAACCCTGACATTTTATACCATCCAGGTTCTTACTAACCAAGCCAATTGAAACCATTACGTCTAAAGAATACGGTAAAAAATCGTTTACCGCATACTACAGTGTAAATGAATATGTTGTCTATTCGATAGATATTACGAGTTCTTTACAAATTCAATAACCCGTAAAACAACATACATACATATTCTCACGCCTGTCTCCCACTGGGGTAGGCAGAGACAACGGAACGCCACCTGCTACGATCCTGACATACCTCTCTAGCTTCCTCCACATTCCTCCTAAGTCCTTTCATGCATGCTCGTCGGTTACGGGTAGATCTGACCTGGCCCTTTTTAAGCACGTCGCCAATTTGGTTCGTATATGTACGTCTAGGCCGTCCCCTTCCAACATTTCCACTTACGCTTGCCTTATAGATTGCCCTCGTCAATCTGCTCTCATCCATTCTTTCCACATGACCAAACCATCTCAACATAAAACAAAGTATTTTGAAACCTACGACGTACATCATAGGGGTTTAATAAGTGACTTAAAACATAGTACTGATGAAGGGGAAGGAATAAAATGATTTTTCGTTTAGGCTCAATACAAATAGTACCTCTATTCATGTAATTGTATTTTTGTTGTAATAGAAAACATATTTGTTAATATGAGAAGGGTTACAATTTTTATTTAGCTGTTCTTATCAGATTACTTACTTACTGTTTAGTAGGTTATTTAACCTAATACGCGATTACACGACCGTACCTTATTATTCATACCACTGTCTTTTTAAGAGGTTTCCCCCACCGAACGACCTCGACCCTTTCAGCCATATCATCTCTACTAAACTGCATCATTTTATTACATAAATCTATTTTCGACTGGCTTATCCTTCATTATGTCACTGTGGTGCCTTCTAATCTAAGGAAATCAAATTCGAAAATCAAAAGAATTCGGACCAAATTTTAAAATAAAAAAAAAAAAAATGTATATTATTTCTCAATATTTTTACATAAAATTATCTAATAACTAATCAAATACCGGTTTTTAAAAAAATTACTTAATAGCATTTTAGATATTAATACTGTCTACACAATGGTGTGTCGCAAATAAACGTGACTTCAACTTATAAAGTAGATGCACATAAAGGCTGGGCCACACAGAGTGCAGCTGCGGGCCGGCTGCGGGCCGGCAGTAGTAGTAAACTATGAAATTATATGCGAGGTGTCACACTAGATGCAGTCCGGTGCGGCTGCGGAACGGTAGCCGCAGTGTGACACCTCGCATATAATTCCATAGTTTACAACTACCGCCCGCAGCTGCACTCTGTGTGGCCCAGCCTTAATACAGACTTTTTCAAAATATTTAGGTTTTTCTTCGAACAAAGGTTTCATATATATTTTATAAAAAAAAAATAGGAATACACTTCATCTATACTATTATAAAGCTGTAACAGAAGTGTGTCGGTACATTGAAGATATTAACAAAAAAAAAGTTACGATATGGTTTTTAGGTGTCCCTGATTCCATATCACAAATTTTTTGATTTTTTGGCTGTCTGTTTGTTTGTTTGTTTGTGTGTTTGTTTGTTTGAACGAGCATCACGCAAAAACTACTGAACCGATTTTGATGAAACTTTTTTTGTTTGATAGCTAATGATCTGACTTAAAATCTCGTATATAATTTGTGCGGACAAAGTCGCGGGTTAACGCTCGTCTTTAATAAAAATTATTTAATTACGTATCAAATGGTGATATTATTGAGGGATATCATCATGATATCCTATGGTAGTTTATTAAGATCCCATAGTCATCTCATAGCTACAGGAAGAATGATTTTTTTAAACCTATTTTGTCCCATTGTTGGGTAAAGGTCTCCTCTAAGCTTTTCCAGCCTTCCCTATCATGTGCCATCAGTAGCCATTTCGCTTCGTGGGCATCCAGGTCGTCGCGCTATCTCTTTCTTGGTCTGCCCCGGCCCCGGCTTCCATCGTCGGGCTCCCATTCGTGATCGTTGCCCATCGCTCCGTATGCATGCGACAAACATGTCCGGCCCAGTCCCACTTCAGGTCAGGAAGAATGATACTGTCATTTCTTGCGATTGCCAATATTATAGGCTATATACTCGCCAGAAACTAGAGGCTATAGAAATGTGGTTCTACCGAAGAATGCTGCGAATTAGTTGGGTTCAACGAGTCACCAATTTGGAGGTTCTACGACGTGTCAGGAAGTCCCGGGAGCTGTTGCAAACCGTTAAAAGGAGGAAAGTCGCCTACCTTGGTCATATTTTGAGGAATGAGCGATACCAACTGCTCCAGACTATAATAATGGGCAAAGTGGAGGGCACAAGAAGCGTCGGTAGGCCACGAATGTCATGGCTCGCGAACCTTAAAGAGTGGACAGGCATCGCCAGCGTCGAAGAGCTGTTTCGTTTGGCGAGAGATAGGCAGGGATATGCAGAGCTGACTGCCAACCTCCAGTAATGGAGAGGAACCCGAAGAAGAAGAAGAATATTATAGGCTAGAAACCTAACCATCCATTATAACCAATCATATCTTTCTAAGGGAATCCCATACCCAACAGTGGTCTTCTTTCCACTTATCCTCGTGAGACCGAGCTAAGGTACTCTGAAAAAAAAAACAATTTTAATATTGGACATGTTTTTTGTCGGTTCGGTAGTTCGGCCCGATTTTCAGCGAAAGTGCGACATCGCCCTGGTTTCCTCGTGGGTTTTAAGACTACGCGGCTGATTGAGGTATCAAAATACGAGTCTTTATGAGGGCTAAAAAAGCAAAAAATAATTAAAAACTTTTTTTTAAAACATTAATAAATATAAATATAAATATCTTGGACATTGTCACACAAATTATCTAGTCACAACAAAAAAAAAATTGTGAAAAGTCATATCTAAAAAACGAGTTGTCGTAGAGTGTTGTTGTAGAGATATGACTTTGGGCTATATTTAAAAAAATATTGGAGGTGCGTATCACTGGTAACGTGATGATAACGCATAGCAAACAAACACAAACTGAAACTACATTTCAAAATGCTCTTAGAAAACATACCAAAAATCCGTCCTACATTTTACGACATAAACCAAAAAGCGTATAAAATCCATTTAAAAGCGAGCACATAGCGAGCGCGTCGGGAAGGCGGCACAGGACAGCGGGAAGGTGTTTCCGAACGAATTCAGTGCAAAATGAACGAGAGATGAGCAGGACGCGCTCGCGGCGAGCCACAGAGTAGCTGGGGGCAGAGACCAGCGCTGTTCCGTTCCGTTCTGTTCCATTTTGTTCCAATATTAAACTTATGCTCCTCCGGGGTACAAGGTGGCTTGACGAAGCACATAGCGCGCTCGTCGCGTCGGGAAAGCGCAATAGAACAGCGGGAAGGTGTTTCCGAACGAATTCAGTGCAAAATGAACGAGAGATGAACAGTAGGCCTAGCATGCCACCCCCGAGAAAACGATAAAAATCGAGATGTGCGTCCATCTTTATTATTTTACGTATGTCAGAAAGAGCGTGCATTACGTTTTTCTCGTTTTTCTCTTTGACCTGGGTGGCATGCTAGCCGTGCTGGACGCGCTCGTGGCGAGCCACAGAGTAGCTGGGGGCAGAGAGCAGCGCTGTTCCGTTCCGTTTTGTTCCATTTTATTCCAATATTAAACTTATGCTCCCCAGGGGTACAAGATGGGTCGACGAAGCACATAGCAAGCACGTCGCGTCTGGAAAGCATCACCGGACAGCGGGCAGGTGTTTCCGAATGAATTCAGAGCAAAAATGTATGAGAGATGAGCGGGACACGCTCGCGGCGAGCAACAGGGTAGCTAGCAGCAGAGAGCGGCGTTGTTCCGTTCCGTTTTGTTCCATGTTTTCTCGTTTATTAATTTATGTATAAGTGAAATAAGATCATGAGCCTTGCGGGTAGGCCTATGTCCTAATTACGATTCAATAAATTAAAAACTACTACGTTGGCTACGGCGTAGCCCAGTGCGTAGACCGTTCGTTTATCAATATTTTTTTTAATTTTCAATCAATTTTTTAACTTACGATCCATCGTGATCAAGTTCTAAGTCTCGCCCTAAGATATGTACGTGCATATCTTAGGGCGATTGTATGAAGTTTGTCTCTGTGAGGCAATTTTCTCGTATGGCTCAGCCACAGATCACAAAAACTAAAGGGAGATGTGAAAAGGGGGTGGAGCCAGTGTCGCAGGAATATGCGCAAAAACGGAACACAATGCTCGCGACAGTAAAGAGGCGGTATACTTTGAGGTCAAAAGCCAGTCGAGATATTATGTGTAAATACCAACCACCGCCACTATCATGATGATACCTCTAAAGTTCGTCAACTCTCTGTCTATCGACACTGCTCTGTACAGAACTGACAAGCCGGCGAATAAATACGCGCGACGTCGCGCGACCGACGCTGATTTCCCAGCGGCACGTGACGCGCGGGGCTCCAATCACAGCGCTGCCCCCGCGCCCCGCCCCGCCCCCGAACTGAACAGGGCTGGCGGGCGAGGGAAAACGTTCCGAAAAAAGCCTGACCAGATAAATAAAAACCTGAATTGGGGGCGATACAATCAACTACACCGTGGAATCAGGGGTCGCATTGAAGCCGTAACAGGTTTCAGACAATCAAACTGATCAACTTTTAGTATGACACCACCATTGAAATCGCATAAAAATGCTGCTGTCTCATATATTTTTTTCAAGAATCTATTGACATTCAATCAATCAATCAATTATACTTTACTTATACTTTACTATAGTATACAGGTATACAGAGAGCGAACAATCAGGAAATACAAAAGGCACAAAATAGGCGGACATTTTCTATGGAAGTGCTAATTTTTTTTCCCGATTTTAGTATTGGCTCCGTAGTGAAAGTTGTTCAGTTTGAAGGTCTGAAGCACTCTGTTTAGGACCCTGATTTCGATGTGTATGAAATGGTTACAAGTAAGTACTAAATTAGTATCTACCAATAATTTTCCTCAAACTTACGAATTTTTCTTTTTTCAGCACGGCTAGAATGCCATGCCACCCACGACAAAGCGACAAAAGATCATGCGCGATCTTTTTGGCACATGGTAACAGAGAAATTAACTTAACGTAAAATATGATGCAGGGGTACCCAAGATGCTGGCAGCGTTACCTACGTTCTTAGATAGCCTCATGACGTCATTTTTTGACTCTCACACTTCTTTGGAAGGTGTTCCGTTATAGAGAAGATGCAGCCAGAAACTCTAAAACCTTTGACTACTTATATAGGGACTAATTACGCTTGTAATTCTACGAACAAACATTTCTGCCACTTTTTGCGGGGGGCGAGGTAACAAGAAATCCGCAATTTTGGATTTTATTTCCCATAACTTTAGATTCTAATCTTGAACGTTGAAAATCATGAAAAGAAGTCTCGTGTGAACCCCAAAACGTTCTAAGTTCGAAATTATCGTTTCGCAATTATAGGCCGTCTTGTTTAGTGATAAGGCAATGATAAGGTATAAAATTGAATGTAAATGCACATGATCAATTAATCTTATACCGTGGCAGAGGGGAAATGCTAAAACACATATCCTTTAAACAAAACAAAATATACAAAGAACAACTACAAAATAAATAGGGAATTAGGTACATAACGTAGTATTATCAACACCAAGATCGTTAACATCTAACACCGTCCATTCCTTACTTCTTTGTGTCCTTTCATTATGATAAAATAATAGTAAAGTGATATATAAAACTCCTAGGTGGCAGCCCTAGCCACACCTAATACTCACCTCTCTCTAATCAAAACCCTGCACTCCTCAAACATGAACCGAGACGATACCGCGCTCTTAATTTCGAGTTTAAAATTCGAATGATCGAAGGTTCTTTGGATAAAAATTTCGACTGTAATATAAATTACGAGCGTTAACCCGCGACTTCGTCCGCACAAATTATATACCAGATTTTAAGTCAGATCATAAGCTATCAAACAAAAAAAGTTTCATCAAAATCGGTTCAGTAGTTTTTGCGTGATACTCGTTCAAACAAACAAACACACAGATAAACAGACAGACAAAAAATCCAAAAAATTGGTGAAATGGAATCAGGGACACCTAAAAACCATATCGTAACTTTTTTTTTGTTAATATCTTCAATGTACAGACAAACTTCCTGTTACAGTTTTATAATAGTAAATAAATAGATGTTAAACCTATTGTTATGTCCATATTTTCACAGTTGTTTTCACCTATTGTTCTCTTTGATTGGAATGATTTTTAATGCAAACTTGAGTAATATTAATGTTGAATGTTTAAAATTGAACCTTAGTAATCTACATTTTAACCTAATATGTTACAACGTGACACATTTTTATTATTGTAATATAATATTTTAAATTGAAACTAATTTGAATTCTATTCTATTTAACTCGTTATTCAACTAATTTGTAAGATATTATTGTTTTGATTGTTCAATGTTTTTATTGCATAAACTGTCTTGGAATGTTGTGTATGTTATGTAATGATATTGATAAATTTTTGTTTAATTGATTGAACTCAATATTGTACTTTATATTCTGAACCTTTCTTAACCTTTTATTTAATTTGTAGACTTAACTTCATTTGCCTATAATTGTTGATGAATACCAAAGCTGTGTATACCTTTAAGTGATGTATTCATAAGACCTGTTGCTCGTGTATTTTTTAAACCTTTAAATCAAATTTGTGAATGGGTCGTTGGTGTACCTAATAAACTAATTATGACAAAAATGCATAATAAGTAATAAATAAAATAATAAAAATAAAAAGGTTTTTTTCATTCACAGTAATTAGCGATTTACAATAAATAGTGATTGAAGTCTCCTTTTGAGCATGATAATGCTTGCGCGGGAAGCTCCGCTCTTCCATAACCATACTAAAATTAGACACAGATTTTATACAATAATATAGAATAGTTCGAAACAAAGTATTAGAAATTTATTTTATACATATTAATATCATATCCCTATCTAAATGGTTTTTATTTTATTTTATTTATATTAACATCATGATTATAACTAATTTGATAAGTAGGTACTATACACCACTTTTTATTATGTATACCAAAAAATGCAAAGCGTGTATTTAGATAATGAAACTAACCAACTTTCCCTAAGGAACATAGGTCGAAAAATGAGAATAATTTTGGACCTTCCATACAAAAGTGCGTATGACCGATTTTCTATAAATAAATAAAAATTTGTTTATTTTTCCCAGTCCACAAACATTAGGCAGGTACAAATTAAATAGGTTTACATGTCCATATAACTAGATCCCGATTTAGGTTTTTTAGATTGATAAATCTGTCAGTCAGGTCACCAGCCCCCCCCCCCCCCCCCACCCTCTTTGGAAATTACAAAATTTTGAAGGTATTGGTAACATTTTTGAGCATACTACTATACGAGTTGGAGGGGCAATTATTTTCTCTTTTTTCGACCCATTGTTCCTTAGGGAAAGATGTCTAGTTTCATTATCTGAATACATAGAGGTAGGCGTAACTCGTGTCAACGCATTGAGGTAGGCGTAACTCGTGTCAACGCATAGAGGTAGGCGTAACTCGTGTCAACGCATAGAGATAGGCGTAACTCGTGTCAACGCCGGCGTTACTCGTGTCAACGCATAGAGGTAGTCGTAACTCGTGTCAACGCCGGCGTTACTCGTGTCAACGCATAGAGGTAGTCGTAACTCGTGTCAACGCCGGCGTTACTCGTGTCAACGCATAGAGATAGTCGTAACTCGTGTCAACGCTGGCGTAACTCGTATCAACGCATAGAGGAAAGCGTATTTCGTGTCAACGCATTGATGTAGGCGTAACTCGTGTCAACGCATAGAGGTAGGCGTAACTCGGGTCAACGCCGGCGTAACTCGTGTCAACGCGACAGGAGTCACGTGACGCTCTCTGAATACACCCTTAACATTTTTCTTGAATAATAAAAAAAATATGGTTGTATTGATACTAAGTGCTTATTTCAAGAGTGGGTATTAATAGCCCAGTCATTTTACGGTTTGAGCCGGGACTAATAAGTAATTGATATTTTTTTTCAGTATAGTATTTAAGAGCAAATTTGAGCTTTGAAATGTACTGAAATAAAAAAAAAATCCCATCAGTAACAGTTCCAAATTTAAAATTGAGGTATTTATCTCGATTTATAAAACGTGAGGTATTTTTTTTTGCACATATTTAAGGCATTACCATTATACATACTTAAATATTTTTGTCTACTTAGAAGGTTTTTAAAAATACATTCGTATTTTCTAATAAAAACCTATTTTATGGCTCAAAAATAATTTATATTTTTAAATCTAATTCAAATGAGAGCATTGGTATTATTACTATTTACAATTTTGATTTCTATGTTGTGTAGCGTTTTTTTTTAAATTTAATATTATATGTTTTAAGATTATCATAATATAGATTGTTTTAAGGTTATGTTTTAATTTTTGTCACTAAATAAAAACTAAATAGTGCTGGTTACAGTTTAAAATTTCAATTAATAATTACTTCCCACCTCTCCTAACAAAACTCCGTAAAATGACTGGGCTATAAACACAATATTCTCGCACATCCTTTTAAATCTGATGATGTATCTTTTCCTAAAATTTCCTAACGTAAACCATTGAGGTACCTACTAGAGGCGACATCCAGACAACATTTTTTATAACACTCGTTTGAGCTGATGGGCTCCAACTTACTTAGTATGTGACGAGCGCGTGCTGCACCACGACGCCCCCAGTGCGCGCTCCGCACTGCTGATCGTGGTGCACAGATTTTGTTCGCGTTGTCTGTTCTGTACATAAAATTATATAATGACCTAAACATACAAAAATTAAACTACAAATACACGCATCTATTACTATTATAAAACTGTAACAGGAAGTTTGTCTGTACATTGAAGATATTAACAAAAAAAAGTTACGATATGGTTTTTAGGTGTCCCTGATTCCATTTCACCAATTTTTGGATTTTTTGTCTGTCTGTTTGTTTGTGTGTTTGTTTGTTTGTTTGAACGAGTATCACGCAAAAACTACTGAACCGATTTTGATGAAACTTTTTTGTTTGATAGCTTATGATCTGACCTAAAATCTGGTATACAATTTGTGCGTACGAAGTCGCGGGTTAACGCTCGTACTATTATAAAACTGTAAAAGGAAGTTTGTCTGTACATTGAAGACATTAACAAAAAAAAGTTACGATATGGTTTTTAGGTGTCTCTGATTCCATTTCACCAATTTTTGGATTTTTTGTCTGTCTGTTTGTTTGTGTGTTTGTTTGGGTGTTTGTTTGGGTGTTTGTTTGAACGAGTATCACGCAAAAACTACTGAACCGATTTTGATGAAACTTTTTCTGTTTGATAGCTTATGATGGACGAAGTCGCGGGTTAACGCTCGTATCTAATAAAGGTGTTGCGGGAAAGTCTCTGATCACTCCAAAAGAGAGTGATAGAAAGCACCTTGGTATGGCTCGTGTATAGCTCATACTTTACAAACAATAATTATACTTAGAGTTATACCTATGTAATATGTGTACTCAATTATGAAGTTCAAATTAAATGTAAGCGATGCTCCACTTTCCACGACCATTTTGATCTCGGTAAAATAATGTTGATTGCTCTGTTTTAAAAACTGGTATCTACACATTGTAATGCACGGAAAATCAAAGCCCATCAAGCCCAAAGCTCATTATCCACTAGACCACGGAGGCAGTAAGTAACACTGCGGTAAACACCTTAAACTAATTGTAGCGGGGCATACATAGATAGATCCAGTGGCGGATTGGCCCTAAGGCCCAGTAGGCCTGGGCCACAGATCACAAAAACTAAAGGGAGATGTGAAAAGGGGGCGGGGCAAGTGTCGCAGCAATATGCGCAAAAACGGAACACATTGCTCGTGACAGTAATGCTTCAATATATTATGAGGCTGAAAGCCAGTCGAGTTTACAATGCTTGCGTAGTACTGAAGATTATTCGAACATTGAGTTCTGATACCGCAATGGATAATGAGCACATTCAAGCTAACAAAATACTTTCTATCGCGTGGTGCTGGTGGTGATGCGACACTAGGTTTCGTACTCAGCGCGCTGATGGCATCTCTCTAGATCTCTATGGCCCGGGCCTAGGGCGGCCAATCGTGACAAAATTTCACTGATGATCTTCTTATCGTGTGGGCAGAGCCCTGGTGTCAGAATTTTTTCAGACCGCCTTACGGCCTCTGACATGGTTTTTATATAACGACTACTACCACCAGAGATAGTAGCCGGGACCAACGGCTTAACGTGCCATCCGGACACGGAATTATCTTTCTTTTCAGACAATCTGGTAATTCAGCCTGGAATGTCCTAACTAATCCCAAACTTACTGTTTTGGGTTTGTGATATTAACTTTATGCTTAAATCAGTGCCATATTATCTCAAATGAAGTAAATATTGGATAACAATATAAGTAACAATATAAATTAATATTAATAGAACAAGAAAAAACAAAACAAACAGAAAAAAGAAAAACACCTAGGCTACTTAAAGGTAAAAAATGTCCTCTAAAGCCCCTACTCGGGGCAGAGTGCCTAGGAGGCTGGCAGCGTTGCCTCTTTGGATCGCAAGGCTGATCCTTTGTGCAAAATAGCTGCCAGCCCTCCTGTCGCCTGTAGCCTCAAATAGGCGCTTTGAGAGGCATTTAAGGAACATTTTTCCCTCAGGACCCCAGCAACCTAGGGTCTCCACGGCGAAGGGCAGGAAAATATAGCTGTCACCCAATCCCTGGTAGATCCTTTTTTTTTCTGATTCTGCTAAGGCAGCAGCTACACCTGCGCGGCAGGAAGACGCACGAACATGTGAGGGTGCCAGAGTGTCGACACAGGTGGCGTCCCAATATCATAATACTTTAACTTAATTTTATTTACTAAACTATATTGTATAGGTAAGACTCATTTTTTTTTAAAAGTTGAGTGTAATGTCTTTCGCCAACAAACTGTTCTGCAGTTTGGCAAAAAGTAAAGCAATTTGTACCTTTTGTAATTATGAAAACTAAAAATTAATAAAAACAAAAAAGTAAGTTAGGTTTTCATGAAACCATTAATGATATGGTGTCAGAAAATTAAAAAGTTGGTACTTTCTCATAATTATAAGGTGTTTTTAAAAGACTTCGTTAAAACTGATTTCTTGTTCTTTTCATACTTTAGCAAGGATTTTTCAGAACTCTACCACCTTATAATATTATAGTTGGCTGTACCCATTGAGGTACCTACTAGAGGCGACACCCAGACTAAATTTTATGTAACACTCCCTCGCCATGTCACCCTTAACGACATCATACGTCAACGTTTCTGCCATTCTCGAGCTGAAAAGGATCATACGGAGCGATGGCAAGAGACCAGACGGGATATCTCTCGTCCCGGGAGTCGAAGTCCGGCGCGGCGGCGGAGGCGGCCGAAAAACGAAAGGCCTACTGGTACCGGGCATGTACCGGGATATCGGGACCCAATACCATTTTATGGCTTTCGGTGTCGAAACTCTCGGGCCGAGGGGACCTAATGCGCAGGCGCTTTTTAAAGACCTGTCAAAGCGCCTAATAGACTCGACAGGGGACCCAAGGGCTGGCACTTTCCTCGCTCAGCATAGCCATTCAGCGAGGACATGCGGCCAGCGTTCTGGGTACCCAAGGACCGAACCTGCACCACACCACATCCTAGATTAGTTTAGTTTTAATTCACTTTATTTATAACGAGCGTTAACCCGCGACTTCGTCCGCACAAATTATATACCAGATTTTAAGTCAGATCATAAGCTATTAAACAAAAAAAGTTTCATCAAAATCGGTTCAGTAGTTTTTGCGTGATGCTCGTTCAAACAAACAAACAAACAAACAGACAGACAAAAAATCCAAAAATTGGTGAAATGGAATCAGGGACACCTAAAAACCATATCGTAACTTTTTTTTTGTTAATATCTTCAATGTATAGACAAACTTCCTGTTACAGTTTTATAATAGTATAGACGAGCGTTAACCCGCGACTTCGTCCGCACAAATTATATACCAGATTTTAAGTCAGATCATAAGCTATCAAACAAAAAAAGTTTCATCAAAATCGGTTCAGTAGTTTTTGAGTGATACTCGTTCAAACAAACAAACAAACAAACACCCAAACAAACACACAAACAAACAGACAGACAAAAAATCCAAAAATTGGTGAAATGGAATCAGGGACATCTAAAAACCATAGCGTAACTTTTTTTTGTCAATATCTTCAATGTACAGACAAACTTCCTGTTACAGTTTTATAATAGTATAGATAGATATAGATTTTATTCAATATTACTATTTTATCGATCTGTCGAATACAAATTGTTGTAAAACAGTTGGCTTACTTACTTAGTATGTGACGAGCGCGAGTGCGCGCCCCGCACTGCTGATCGTGGTGCACAGATTTGGTTCACGTTATCTGTTCTATACATAACTATTCAATGCTAAAAACTGTTTTCTCGTTCTTTCCATACTTTGGCAAGGATTTTTCATAATTCTATCACGGAATAACAGTAGGCTGTACCACGTTTTCGTCCTACGCACAAAGTATATTGTCTCGGGACACTGATGGCATTTTCGCTCGATGATTTTTCCATTCCACCACACTCCCGAATGACTGCGTTCTCATTTAAGCAATGCCATTTGACAGACTCCGCCTTTGTCACAGTGGAGCGAAAAAAAAATAGATGACATTCCATTTTTGATTGAAGTTGGCGCGCATTCGGGACACTGGTGCTTTTTTCTTTTTAATTATTATGTTTATTTTCTACTGCTTTTGTTTTTAGGCATAGACAATACTTATATGCCAGCTTCCTTGAAAACGCAAAACATCTACGTTTCACTATTAGTACTGAAACTCTGTCTAGTGTGATGGGGAGCGAGCCCGTTACCACTTGTAATGGACAGTGAGTATAATAAACGACTCGAAATTAAAGCATTCAGGTTTCCTCACGATGTTTTCCTTCACTGAAAAACCAGTGGTGTTACAAATTGTATACATAAATTCTGAAAAACTCATTGGTACGACTCGGCCTGGACGGGGATCGAACCATCGCCTTCTGCACGCCAGGCAAGGTTATTCGCCACTGGACCACAACTTAGATTTTTTTGGTTTTGTACAAATGGTTAGGGTTTCTATGCAATGTTTCTTGGGCGAAATGCGTAGAGATAGATGGCACTTAGATGGCACTTAGAGGTATAAGCTACCTTTCTTAGTTTCCGAGAAATTAATAAGGTATGTTAGTGACCCGTTTTTATTGTTCGCGAGTGTAGATGTCCCTGACTCACCGATTTTTGAACTTTTTGTCTGTTTGTTTGTACGAGCATCACGCCGATACTTTACCGATTTTGATGAAACTTTATTTGTTTGAAAGCTTATAAGTAGCGGGTAAACTCTAGTACTATTATAAAACTGTTATGACAAACAAACATTCACGATGTTTGTTTGTTTGTAACAGCATCACGCAAACACTACTAGACCGATTTTGATGAAACTTTTTTTGGTTGAAAGCTTATGATCAGACTTAAAAAATATAAGTAAATAATTTAACTCGCTACTATGACGTAAACCGGTGCGAACGAAGTCGCGGGAAAAAGGACGTTAACCAAAATCAAAAAGCAATGTAACATGCTATCTTAACATTTAATTAATTTTATCAAATTATTAATAGCATTAAAATGAAAAGGAAAACTTTGTTAATAAAAAAAAAGAAAATCGGAATAAATCCAATTTCTCGAACTCATTAATATTTATTGAAAAAACTCTACGGTTCGAATGTTAAACAATTTCTATAAAGGAGGTGTCAAGTTAGGTGAAAAGATACAATATGATACTATTTTATATTTACACCCAAGATAATACCTTAGGTTCCCTATTTCGTCAACTTAAGATTCAAAACTGCTTGACAAAATCTTTCACCGCCAGCATCAATTTTTGACAAACATTTTTCTCAGCAAACTCTAATTTTCCTTCGACATTCAAATTTTAATAAGAGTATACAACGCTAACACAAGGTATTAAAGCTTATTTTTGAAAACTAAGCTAGTTCGCGGACGGTAAAACATAGTTTGCCTACATGATAATAGCATTTTTCACATTAAAAGTTATCGCGGCATATTTACGTTATTCCCAGGAGAGTGAATTGGATAATATTCTGGAACGTTCGACATAACGGTCGATTTTTAAACTTTAATTTAAACATGGAAGCTATATTACTGTAACTTTTGTTAACTGTCAAAATAAGCGAGGAAATCTGTCAATTGGAGAGCGGACTGCATCTATCTATCTATCTATCTATATACTATTATAAATCTGTAACAGGAAGTTTGTCTGTACATTGAAGATATTAACAAAAAAAAAGTTACGATATGGTTTTTAGGTGTCCCTGATTCCATTTCACCAATTTTTGGATTTTTTGTCTGTCTGTTTGTTTGTGTGTTTGTTTGTTTGGGTGTTTGTTTGTGTGTTTGTTTGTTTGAACGAGTATCACGCAAAAACTACTGAACCGATTTTGATGAAACTTTTTTTGTTTGATAGCTTATGATCTGACTTAAAATCTGGTATATAATTTGTGCGGACGAAGTCGCGGGTTAACGCTCGTACTATTATAAAACTGTAACAGGAAGTTTGTCTGTACATTGAAGATATTAACAAAAAAAAAGTTACGATATGGTTTTTAGGTGTCCCTGATTCCATTTCACCAATTTTTGGATTTTTTGTCTGTCTGTTTGTTTGTGTGTTTGTTTGTTTGGGTGTTTGTTAGTTTGTTTGTTTGAACGAGCATCACGCAAAAACTACTGAACCGATTTTGATGAAACTTTTTTTGTTTGATAGCTTATGATCTGACTTAAAATCTGGAATATAATTTGTGCGGACGAAGTCGCAGGTTAACGCTCGTTAAAATATAAAACCGATTTTAGTTTTAAAAAAAAAAAATAATGCTATACATACTTATAACGCTATACTCACATTTTTAGTTTTTTTAAAAGTAATGTAATGTTGATGACGTCACTTGTGGGTATTTAGTACAATTTTTCATACATCGCGCGCGTTTTGAGGTTCGATTAAAAGTTGCTAATTTGACTAATTGTCCGATCCCCTATTTTTTATAGTAGAGCCGCTTTTTTTTGTGGCAAAAAGCCGTGGTGGTCCAGTGGCAAGTAACCTTGCCTGCCGTGCAGGAGGCGATGGTTCGATCCCCGTCCAGGCCGACTCGTACCAATGAGTTTTTCGGAATTTATGTACGATTTGTAACACCATTGGCGTTTCGGTGAAGGAAAAACATCGTGAGGAAACCCGCATGCTTCAATTTCGAGGCATGTATTGTACCCACTGTCCATTACAAGTGGCGACGGGCTCACTCCCCGTCACACTGGACAGAATTTCGGTACTAGTGAAACGTGGATGTTCTGAGGTTTCAGAATATCTCTAACTACCCCCTCGGGGAATATAGTCGTGAGCATATGCTAATTTTCATACATAAAACCGATTAATGTAAAGTCTAAATAGGTTTTTTTTTAAATTACGTATGGGTTTGCTCTTGACCTCAATCTAGTCCTCAGGACGAAGATGGGGTCGAAGATGTAGCGAGTTCACCCAGAAGAAGCCTATTCACTCGTACTTTAAAGGAATACGGGTTGTAAGCGCTCGGAAATACTGAAGCAGGCAGGGCATTCCACTCCTTGGCTGTGCACATTATAAAAGATTCAGAAAGGCGCTTGGTGTGGGTATGTGGGATGTCAACCAAAAAGGGGTGATATCCTGCGGTGCGTCTGGAAGTCTGA
Organism: Agonopterix arenella; assembly: GCA_927399405.1. Lineage (NCBI taxonomy): Eukaryota > Metazoa > Arthropoda > Insecta > Lepidoptera > Depressariidae > Agonopterix > Agonopterix arenella. The sequence continues at coordinate 11,979,636 of OV656711.1, read as the reverse complement.
TAGCAGAAAGGGGAAGGCGGGATGCAGGGTTTGCAGTTTAGTATGGAATAGCAGATTTTTTATCGATTTTAATGTTGGTCTCATAGAGAAAGTTGTTCAGTTTGATGGTCTGGTAATCCCCTTCAAAACAGAAAGCATATTAAAAAGAACCCTATATTATAGGTACCCACGGAATAAACAAGAGGATAAATACAGGGTGTAAGTGATAGCCTTGCAAATACGGTGAACTCAGACCATCAAACTGAACAACTTTAATGACAACAGTATGGAGCCTACCTCAGGAGACGCGAATAAAGATCAGCTGTCCCCATAGACTTACTACTAGCGCTGTCCCATACATTTTAGTCGGGTAGGTACAGCAGTTTTGTATGGGACAGCAGATTTTTTTTTGCGTTTTCTGAGGTAGACTCCATACTGAAAGTTGTTCAGTTTGATGGTCTGAGTTCACCGTTTCAGTATTGGCTAGGCAGTCACTTACACCCTGTATAGCAAAAAAAATGGATTTAGATATTTTGTTAAGACGGTAAGACCTCTGACCCAATCTACTTATTTGAATTCAAAAAGCGAACGCACACGACAAAATTAATCACCAGACAAATCGTACGATGATCACGAAACCATTAAATAACCAATCCGTTCGAAACGCATCTGCTTACAGCCAAAATTGATTTAAATAAACGATTCCCAACTCTATTCCGAAAGCGAAAAGGATATTTAGGTTAGTGTAAATCGTAAAACGATGCGTGCACCGTATTTAATCACCTACAAAGGACTCCGAAGCTACATACTCGCATTCAAAACTGACAAAAGAAAAAAAGCAATCTTCTCAGATTGGCATTTGGGGGTCCCAGCACAAAAAGGGGCCTCTTTTGGGGGAATATTGTTAGCACAGATTGAAAAGCGTTTTGTCGTCAACATGTTATTCGGTAATTTAGTGTTGCCCGATTGAAATAAGGAGGGAGTTTTAGCGCATGTGTGCTTGATTGATTGCTTTTTGCCGCCTTAATCTTTTATAATGTATTAATTTTGTTTTGACTTCAAGAGATTACTTCTCTTTCTTATCGTGTGGGCAGAGCTTGAGCAGAGCCCTGGTGTCAGAGTTTATTCAGACCGTCTTACGGCCTCTGACGTGGTTTTTATGTAACGACTACTACCACCAGAGATAGTAGCCGGGAGCAACGGCTTAACGTGCCATCCGAAGCACGGAATCATTTTCCTTTTCAGACAATTAGGTGATTCAGCCTGCAATGTCCTAACCAACTGGGGAAAAACACACAAAGTGACATATCACTAGGTGCCCCCCGTGGGAATCGAACCCATGAGCTCCGAGTCGAGAGCCTTAATCATTAGACCACGGAGGCAGTAAGAGATTACTGTCTATTATTTATGTGGTGACGGGCTAACTGCCAGTCACATTGAACGTTTTGAATCATAAACTTATTATTATTTTATAGGATATTAAGCTTACGCATTGAACATAGTTTTGGTACTACGTGTCTATTAGTGAGTTGCGGAGAGCTAAACTCAAATCTTGAGGACCACGTTCAAATCCGCACGGATGACATGCCATGCACCAATAAGTTTTTCTAATTTAAGTACGTAATACCGACTGCTTTCAAACAGTGAAGGTAAACATCGTGAGGAAACCTGCATACGCTGAAGAAATGCCTATGTCAAGTCTACCAATCCGCATTGGGCATGCGTGGTGGACTAACGTCCATTCCATACCTCCCTGAGGGTACGATTACCGAAGTCAAGCAACATCAGGTCCGGTCAATCTTTGCATGGGTGAACGTTTCATTGGTATTTGATCTCGGCCGTCTCCGTGCTTCGGAAGGCAGGATTTTGAGGCGTTTGTTGTGTTCAATTTGGGCAACTTTTCGTCTTTTAGTAACGGGCTCACTACTTGGTCCGAATCAAAACAAAACCTTTAGCAAACCTCTTCGGATCATTCTTCCTCTTACCGACATCTTATTGTCTATGCTCGGTTTTTCCCATAAATAAAATCCTCGGAAAGTAAAATAAAATTTATTCATTCGGTTATTAAAAGTTTAGCGAGTTTATAGTATTTTTTTTTTAATAAAACGCATGATATTTTAAAAAGCAAACACGGTACATTAAAACAGAAAGAGCATACAGGCCATTACGTCCATTCATTCACAGCACACGGTGAATTTGAATTGAAATTTGAATTTCGAATCTGTGCTGCCAGATCTATTCATACGTATTGGCGCTAGTTTTAATTAAAGATTATACGATTTTTTTTAGAACAGCCTCAGATTTTATTATTATCGTCAATTATACTAATTTTACAGTTAAGTTGAATTTTTATTTTATTTATAATGAATAGACTCATGCTTGTGCATTAGCACTGCATTTCCGCCAGTGTCAAGTAATTTATGAGAGAATCTATCCCAATTTTAGGGATTGTTTTTGGTCAAGAAGAAGAAGAGATTGAGGATTGTGGAGCCTCGTGGCAGGCAAAAACACGACGCGCGAAAACCACGTGAGACAGAACCTGCAACGTGACTCCTTAAGTTGACTTATTGAACATTCTATTTCCAATCCATTCCATCCAACATCTATCATATGCCTTGATCAGTCCATCTTCGGCCTACTCCACTACATGACGGTTTTGATCATCGCCTTCTACATTCAGTTGAGACCTGCGTGTTGCCTGCAATAAAAGCTTGATGCCCCATGTTTCGGAAAGGTCATACAAATATTATGTTCTATCCATCAGACTATTTTATTTGAATATCCTAACTTAGAGGAGTTTTCTGACGACAGCTATTAAAAAGGTAGCTCAACATATCGCGTTGACGTGTGTTGGATGCCAATTGGACGAAAATTTTGGCTAAAAAGTAAACAAAAAAATGCATGTTAGTGCTGAGTTAGACGCATCCGTTGACGATGTAATGATGTAAAAAAAATGTTTATTTCAGACACAAAGAGCAGGCAGAGGAGGCTAAATGTAATAATATTTTTTTTATAAGAGAAATAAATAAAAAAAAAATTAAAAAAAAATTTGAAAGTGTTTACTCACCCAGTAAACACTAAAATAAAATGCGTCAGGTCTAGCTACAGAATCGCTAAAATGGCAACACAGATTCGAATAGAGAACGACTGAACGACGAATGGACTGCGTTCCGTTCTCAGCGGACCTCCAATTTGGCTGATTGACGCTCGGCTTCGATTTTCAAACGGCTCAAAGACTGCGTTCTCGAATAGAGACCGGTGAAAGAGCGACAAAATTGCATCTTTTGGATATTATAGGACGTTACACACTTGCCTTTTTGAGTATTAGTAAATTAAATATTTTTTTATATACGCTACGAATGTACTACGAAAATCGTAGCAGTTACTACGAATTCGTAGTAAAAGTTTGTGCTGCGCCAAAAGCGTTCTTATAAGTTCATGGTGTGTAGTTAATACAATAACACTTAGTAAAAATTGGTCTTTGTCACAAAACTGTTTATTTAGCTGAAAGTTCTCCAAAAAGGAAATAAAAAAAATAAAAAAATCACAAATTACGGTCATATTTCCTTTCTGGGTCATCTTCTCTCATCATCATCTTTCATCAAAAACTTACAGTCGATTGCCAAAAGAGTGTCTGTGGCGTGTTATGGAAACTCAATCTTGAGGTCCAGGTTCGACTCCATATGGACGACATGCCATGCACCAATGAGGTTTTCTAACTTATGTACGTAATACTGACTACACTCAAACAGTGAAGGAAAACACCGTGAGGTAACCTGCATACGCTGATGAAGAAATTCTGATGTGTATGAGAAGTCTACCAATCTGATGAATGAAAGCGCTAGCGTGCTCATGGATATATTATATGAATCTTTTTTGGTAGTAAGTAGGGTGAGTATGCCCGTGCGGTGGGTTGACATCGAATTCAGTAAGTACATTTTAAATTATGCAAAAAAATTATTGAATATTAAAAAATAATTGACCTATGTTAAAACCCTGATAATTAGATTCTGCTCTCGATTCTAAACAAACTAATTTCTAGTTTTACGTTTATTCATTAACACGTTGTATCAGATATCAATGGTTTATTAAGGCTGCACCGAGCCTATTGTGCTGCCCCCAATCGTGTTTTTTTTATTTCTTATAAATTAAACAATATTTGAAAAAAACAAGAATGTCACATTGTAGTCATTGCTGATTTTCAATTTATCGGGTCACTGCGGATTTGTTTTTATAATGTTTGTGGTTATTATCTTTAAAATGAAGTCGCGTTGTAGGTCTGCCCCCTTCCGGGCTTACAACTAACTCCAGTGGTGGCTCAAGATAGTGTTCTTTTCGAAAAACAATCCTTAAAGTCACCAACTACCGTACAACGTCAATTACTCTTGCTAAATAAACTAGACATTGGTAAAATCATCACATCCAAGACGGCAGCCATTTATTTTTAAATAGAACAGAGAATCTTTAAAACGATAATGGCTACAAGTATTAAAACATAATAATCCTAATGTTTCGATAAATTGAAAGCCAATCAGGATTACAATGTGACATTCTTGTTTTTTGGAAATGTTGTTAAATTGCTTAGAAATAAAAAAAAATATGATTGAGTGCAGCACAATAGGCTCGGTAGGCTCTTAAGACAGATCCTGTATGAATAACCCAAATAAAAATATTTTCGGAGCAAATTTTTTCCGTAACAATGTAGAATAGAGTGTAGATACTTCGCCTAATGTCGTTGACAGTTGACACCCGTGATGGAATTCTCGTGTTTACGAATGTGAGGGATCCTTTGTGCCTCGCGATCCATTTTGCGATTGTAGCTACCTAGGAGTACGTTGTAGGTAATGCCTTTACTTACTTTAGGTATGGTCATGGGCGTACCCAGCTTATGGTCTAATGGGGGACAAATCTTGAATTTCCTGTATAAGTGTAGAGTGGCGAATTTCCAAATGTATTTCCCCTCCACCCCCTCTATCCCCTATTTCTTTTTAGCTATTTCATATTTGGTTTTACCTCCACAGATAGTAAAACTTGTTCAGTTTAATGGTCTGAAACACCCCTGAAAATTTGGACGTGTATAAAAAAGCCACAAATCTAAGAAAAAAAGACGGACGGATTTTCGTCAATCAAAAGTGAAGCACCCATTTATATGAGTGTGCGTGCTGTCGCCCTGTCGCGAGGTACATAATGGCGGCGGGTTGTCGGACCTGCGCCTAGAACTGGTGCGTCTGTGTGAGTGTAAGTCCCTTGTAGAACGAACGATATTGTAGGACCTTGCATGCTTCACCTGTTTTTAGTGTCACATTACCTCCGTCTTTTTTCAGGGTCCGTGAAAAAAGCACCTAGTATTGTGGATAACTATCATTACCTTCCTGTCCTTATCCCATAACTTGGAGTCCGTAATATCTCGTCTTCCTCCTTCATCGTTAGTATAATACTGTGTGAGAAAGAAAACATTATTTATGATTTTATTATTTGGTTATAAGGGCTTGGTCAATGACCAAATAGCTACTGCGGCCTGGACAGATGTATTGTAGCTGTCACCCTAGACCTAAAGTTCATTTCCTAGGCCCACGGACTTCACGAATCGTGCTATGCTTTTGGAGGAGAGGTCCCTAATGTCAGTAGGTGTTATTATGTATCCACCTAGATGGCGACTCCTGCTGTGAATGATTGAAACATTATTTATTTTATGTTTTATTATTTATTTTACTTTTGACGAAGCATGTTGATTTGGACGACGCGTGTTGCAGATTTGAAGCTTGTTCTTTCTTAAGCATTTAAATTCAAGTATGTAAATATAATAATACCTATGCTATCCTTTATGTTGTAAAATAGTTATAAAAATTCAATCATAAATATAAAAATTAACGTTTTTAATCGCGGGTCGTAACAGTTTTAAAAAACATTAAAAAAAAATTACTTAGTAAAAAGTTTTAATAATTCCTTTTACTGACTTTGCACACACCTATATAAGAATTAATTAACTTAACACCAAATATTTTGGTTAGCAAGGTTTAAAAGGGTAAAACTAAATTGACTTAAGATACAACTTTGCATCCTTTTAACTACATTCATCTTGAGTTTTCCAGACAAGGACAGAAGTTATCTTAAGATTTACTTCAAAACCCCTTTCATTCCCGAATCAGAGTTCGATTCAATTTCTTAATTTAAATTTTCAAATGATTCTATCGACGAAAGACGGGACGAATTTTGAACTTCGAATGTCCAGCCTTTCAAAGTGTATTGACTTAATTTTAATCAGATATGACAAAAATAATTCTACCTATTTTTGTATTGCTCAGGGATGATTGATTAACAAAATTGCATTAGGTATACCTACTTTACATGTCCCCAAACGTTTTAGAAGTAAATGTTATCGACATTTTCTGAATTTTTTCATGAATTAGTTTCAACCGATTTAAACATGGTTATTAAATGTATTGTAATTTTTTTCAGCTTTAATGTTTTTATTACATATATGCATATACTCATGCCTGTGTCCCATTGGGGTATGCAGAGACAATTGATCAGCATCTGCTACGACCCTGTAGGCCTCGCATGCCACCTCCGAGAAAACGACAAAAATCGAAATTTGCCTCCATCCTTATTATTTTACGTATGCTAGAAAGAGCGCGCATGACGTTTTTCTCGTTTAAACGCTTTGTCGTGGGTGGCACGCTAGCTGTGCTGACACCTGAATGAGGTAGTAGACTAAGAGATAGGTGTACTTTTTGAAACCATCAGCTGCAAGGCTGTTTCAGTGTTTATCGGGTGTAGAGCATCTGGTGACTAGTCCATCCTTATCACAGAGATGCTCTATACCCCATAAACACTGAAACAGCCTTGCTGCTGATGGTTGCACAAAGTACACTTATCTCTTATAATATAAGAATGTGTGGTAGATCTTTGATAACACCTAATTAAATGTAAAAATGGACTCACCCTCAAATAAATGACTTCTATTTTTTTGTATTTCTATTTCTATGCCTGTTTTAAAATCCCAAACACTTTACTTAGCATAAGTGGTTTTTGTTTTTATTTCACTGCAAATTTTACGTTACTAATTCTCAACTTACATTACTATAGCATTTTCTCAAAACTATATCTTATTAGATAAAAATGGTACTGTAATGTAAGAACATAATAAAAACCCCCAAACCGCCTCCCCAACTCAACAATATAATAACTCCAAAGCTCCAAACTTTCAAAGCATTTGACAAATCGAAAATTGCGTCGCTTCTGTTCTATGTTTCGTCTATTGAGAATTCGAAAATTCAAATGTTTAAATTTGGAACACGAAAGATTAAGATTCGTCCCGAGGGGCCGGTGCCGGCCACCGTAGATCTTGATTAGCGAGCTCGCCTGATTAGCACGATTCCTTATAATTACTTAAAATTTACTTGTGTTTTCTTGGAGACGCTTTTAGGGTTTGTTACGTGGTTAGGAATATTGTGGATGTGGCTCTGTTTAATTTTATTTTAGACTAGCGGCGCCCGTGACTACATACGCGCGGACCACTGACTTTAAATACTCATAACTTTTGATTGAACAAACCGAATGCAATGAAATAAGACCTATATGTTAATCCAAACTAAATACTATGATTTAGTGAAAACTCCATCCAAATCAGTTCAGCCGTTTTTAAATGATGCGTGAACAAACAAACAGACAAAAATTCTAATTAATAAAAATGGCCTCAGAGGAAGGATATCTTTATTATATGTAATTCCATTATGTATCCTGAATACTTTATTTGCAAATATCTTCAATTACCTGCGTCATCGCTAAGTTTATTTTATTATTATGTAGTATTAAATTAAATTAAATTAAAAATCGACATACACATATATATACATACACCTTTATATATACACATTTTAGAAAAAGTATATGTCTAGAAAGAGCCTCATGCTTTTACCGTATAAAACAAAAGGAGCCAACTTTCTTAGGTTGGTGTGCATGAAGCGCCATACTAATTATGTCTGTGTGCGTGTATATGGATAGGGTTTAGAGGCCAATACTGGTTACAATTTTTTTTCTACGTTTTTGTAGCTTCGACTGTCAATCTCGACATATCCAAGATACATATATACATTGTTTGGCTTTTAATTTTTTTCTAACCTTTACTGCCCCGCTATGTTAACTAGCATAAGCAGGGGCCGTAGCATAATGCGCTTGATAAGGCTATATATACAGGTGAAATTGATATCATTAGCATCTACCCATCAAACTGAACAACTTTTACTATGGGAGCAAACCGATCGGAGCAAATAAAAAATCTGCTGTTCCATGACCATGGTCTGAAACCATTATTCAGAATAATCTCGGAAAACTTGGGAATTTCCACTGGTTTTCAATTCAGAATAATGGTCTGAATTGACCGTTTCAGTTTTTACCAACCCATTTCCAACCTGCATCTAGAACAAAGAACCTTAACATTTACAAAAAAAAAAGACAAATTACTATTCTGAGATTTACGTCAACGTCTCCAAAAGCATGGTTCAATTACCCACTCCTCCTTCCAAAAATATCCTTAAAACAAGATCAGGACATAAAAATGAGATATTATCCGTAAATCCCCTCGATCCCCTCTAAATCCAACGCGGGCCCGGGGGAGGGAGCCGAGTATGATTCAACATTTAAATGTTAAGCAACGCCCGACCAAATTTGCGGGAGACAACCATCTTAGAGAGTATACTTTGTACTTGTAGTGAGAAAAGTGTTTGGAATTCGCCGGTACTAATAAACCAATCATCAACATCTCAGCCGATGGACGTCCACTGCTGGACATAGGCATCCTCCAAGGATCTCCACAACGACCGGTCCTGCGCTGGCCTCATCCAACGGGTTTCTGCCGCCTTCACCAGGTCGTCGGTCCACCTAACCACGCTGCGCTTTCTGGTACGTGGTCACCATTCGAAAACTCTTCCAATAGATATAATAAATAATAAACCAATAGTCATATATAATAGTCAAGTGATCGTGCATTCTTATATCTTATCTTGTTGTGGGGGGCTGGCAAGCCAGCAACACTTCGAGCCAGCGGGATCTTTTGTGTTAGCCCCAATACTTTTTGTTTTCTTCACCCTTCAAATACATGCTCAATGAAGGAGGCAATACCATTGAGGGGAAGAAACCTAAGATCTCCCGGTTTTGGGTATCCATCTCCGAGGAGGCACATGCGTTTTGCCGCCAGGACATCACAGTCACAAAGAACATGTTCCATAGTCTCTTCATCCTCTCCGCATGGTCGGCAGCTGGGATCCAGGGTGAGTTTCATTTTGTGCATCATCGTGCCTGTGGCGTAGTGCCCAGTGGCTCCGACTATGGCACGAGCCTTGTCACAGTTGTCACATTGCTGATAAATTTTTTGGAGTGTTGTAGGCCTACAAGGCTTGACCACTCCAGCCTGTGTGTTTTATCAGCCCAATCCCTAATGGCCATTCTCATACTGCATGCCGGGATTCCCACACTTGGTTCTGGGCCAACCATCTTTCGTTCTAACCGATTCGTGCATTCTTATAGAGACAACTCTTGAATCTATACTAATATTATAGATGCGAAAGTCTCTCTGTTTGTTTGCTACTTTTTCACGGCTAAAATTGCTAAACCTATTTTGGTGTTTGGTTTAGAGATAGCTTGAACTTAACTTGACTTGACGAAGTCGCGTGAAATAACCACCTATAAAAATTGAGAAGAAAAACAGTTTGGGATGAAATAAGATTGTATAGACTTTCATGAGTGTTTGCATGAGTGGGATAATTTTGTCCTTAGTTGTAGCACAACCTGGACACTTCCTTTTGATAGAAAAGGGTATAGACTAAGAGATAAGTGTACTTTTTGCAACCATCAGCAGCAAGGCTCATTCGGTGTTTATGGGGTGTAGAGCATCTCTGTGATGAGGACGAACCAGGTCTACCTGCATAACTCCAGTCGGGTTAGAAGTTACTGATGATCATAATCATAATCATTTATTTCATAAAAATAATTTTACATGTCAAATGCACTCCTTAACTACTTATAATTATATTATTTATATTACATTCCGGTTACATTCCAATAACATTAGGTACAAAGTTATAAAATTCATCAATGTCATAGAAAGCACGATCTATAAGTCATGTTTGAAGGTCTGAGGGAAGGTATGATGTTTAAAGGTCAGTAAAAAATTAACGATCAGCTGCAAGGCTGATAGTATAATATTTTTGTAATTTGCACTGTAGCTATGTGAACAGTACAAAAACTGACATGGTTCAACAGTCGGTTTAGGAGTTACAGCCGTTCAAAGGTCCGACCTTTGAACGCATGTATTTCCTAAACCGACTGGCAGTTCATGTTAGTTTTTGTACTGTACACATAGCTACAGTGCAAACTACAAAAATATTATACGATCAACCTTACAGCTGATCGTTAATTTTTTACTGACCTTTAAACGTCTGTAACTCCTAAACCGACTGAAGTTATGCAGGCAGTACCAGCAGGACCTATTCCATCCCCATCACAGAGATGCTTTATAACCCATAAACAGTGAATCAGCCTTGCTGCCGATGGTTGCAAAAAGTACACTTATCTCTCATAATAGTACTTCATCGCACTGACAAGAAGAGGCTAGCACATGCATGCTGAGTTAGTACGAGTGAGATGCAAATACATTATCACTGCTTGCTGTCGTCCACATTCCGCACCATATCGACAAGGGGAGAGATTAACATTGGTCCCCACCAATTTTTAACTTTTTCCTACTTTGTTGACGGGAGTAGCCGTACTGTATTTAGTACTCATATTCTTTCTTATACCGTGCGTGCAGATAATGTTACTAGTGAAGATTCGAAAACGACCTAATTGAGACGTCTTTCAATAGTTCGCGTCAAGCAATGCTACGAGCGAGACGGCTGTGGCGCGGCACAATTTTATGCGCTATTTTCTATTAAGGTAACATTATCTTGTGATCACTATTAACAGTGAGATTCCCCTAATTTCCGCCTAGATGGGCCCGCGTGGTGGAGTATTACCCTCTCCTCCCTTATTCCTAAGGCTTTTGCTTTGCATTGGGTATTCTACAGGGTATAACTTTAACTATAATAATAAATATTAAATGTAACTATTATGTGCACGGTTGTACCGCATATTGTAACTTAGCCACCTTTGAGATATTCTTCTAAAGAGCATGAATAAACTCTTACACGCTGCCTGATACGTTTTGGTCATTACATTTATATCTCTACGCAATACTTGGGATCGGCTCAGAGAGCAGAGCAAAGTCACTGACGTCATCAAGCGAAGCTCAAGTGGCAAAGAACTGGTCATATCGCCAGAAAAAAAGGTTCGTGGGACAAAACACTGTTAGAGTGGAGACCGTGAGGTGAAAAACGCCCAAGAGGAAGACCGAAAATGGGTTGGTATGACGATATAAAAAGAACAGCTTAAGTAAAATGGATGGAGGGATGGCGTAGACTAAAGGAGGCCTACATCAGTATGGTTGAAAACGGCTAAGAATAATACTTGGGATAAAGTTTTAATATCTTGTGAAGTGAAACATTTTAAACCTTACATACAAAAGTGCGGATCAGACGATCAAATTTTATTGTTGCACGCAACGAAGTGGAACCCCTAGTACATATTATATAGAATGTTACAGTATTGTACGCACACAATACAAACAGTGAAGGAAAACATCGTGAAACCAGCACACGCTGAAGACGAAATTCTTGTGTATGTGAAGTCAACCAACTCGCATTTGATACGCGTGCTGGACTAACGGCCACCCTCCCTGAGGGTAGGCCTGTGCCCTGCAGTGGGACGTTAATTCACTGATAATGATAACGTTGATGCACAAACGTGGGTGCCCCTGTAGTAGTAGTAGGTAGTTCATTCATTCATTCAAGTTAAATCGGTTTGCTTGTATGAAGTGTCGGGGATATGTTTAAAATGTCTACCTACCTCTAGTACGCAGGCATGAGTTTAATAATGTGTGCAGAAATTTTGCTACAACTAACAAAAAGTGACAAGTATCAAATACGTTAAGTCGTAGTAAAGACGAGATCTCTTAAATAGAGGCGACTCGGCGAAATAAATAAAGTTGGATGAAGAGAGACTCGCTAATTACCTAAATACAAGTTATTCACTTGCATAGGAGTGTTGCTACTTACTTACATTTACTATCTGTTAGTTATTTCATTAGATTCTGAGATTTTCAGAATATTTTAAGTACACACGGCGGCACGACGGCGACGGCGATATCCGTGTGGTGTCGGCTAAAAATAGCACCATCCCATTTCCTCCCGTGGGTGTCGTAAAAGGCGACTAAGGGATCTACTGAAGGATGGGCAGCAGCATCCTCTGAGTACACACATTGATCCGACTGCGATCGCCAACCCGCCTGCCAAGCGTGGCGATTATGGCAAATCCCCCCCGTTTTGGGGGAGGCTTATGTCCAGCAGAGGACGTTTAATGGCTGATATGATGATGATGATGATACGGCGACACATCAAGCTATACAAAACCAACATAAGCTGGCCGCGCGTATAACGTCGCGCGGCCAGCTTATGTTGGTTTTGTATAGCTTGATGTGTCGCCGTGCGTACATACATACCTATGGCAGGTTGTGGGGTCAAGTCGAGTAAGAAAATGACAATCTTTAATTTGAATTTAAACAGCACAACAACAAACACACACACTTATGGCGTGACAATAATTCGCTACATATTTTTCTATACATGTATAAAACTAAAACAGTTTCATGACTGACTGACAGACAACGAACATTCAAAACCGCTGAAGATAGAAACATGAAGGGAATACAATATTATATTCAATAGAGGATCTAGGATTGTACTAAGGATTTTTCGAAAATCAACCTATATAAGTGTAGGTAACAGGTTGTTGAAATTTCAGAAATCCGGCAAGCGGACAAAGTCGCGAGCAAAAGCTAGTTACATCCTAAATATGTTTTTGAAAATATTTGTAATAATATAGGTATACTCTTGAATTCGTCATCGGTTACAAAGTTATAATCACTTTGATAAGTTATATGTCAAGATAGACAGTCGAAGCTACGAACGCGTCGAGAAAAATTGCAGCCAGCGCTGGCCTCTAATCTAAACGCTATCGCTATGGACGCACTCAGACAGACATAATTTGTATGACGCCTCACGCTCACGAAGCGTACATAATTTATCAAAATATCTGTTACGTAGGTATGCGAATTAAAGGGTTGAAAACCGCTCTAAAATCATAAATAACGCCAATATAGTGTTGTAAACAAAAACCAAGATATAAACGAAACTACACAAGCACAATATTCATTACATGTCGCAGTCTTGAGATGAGTTTTCAATGTTTTCAGGCATTCATCTCGCGTCTCCTTAGATCGTGATTTTCAGCAACTTTCATCCAAGATGAGGCAAGTTCGGAAATTATTTTGTTCACGTACCTGCGTATCTATTTCTGAACGTTAAATAACAAAATTGAAATAAGTTTTTATCTAAAAGGTAAAGGTAGATTAAAGAACTGGCTGAAAGCTGTGAAAAAAATATTCAGATGCCATAAAAAAGTAAATTGGTATTTTTTTTTCATATAATGGCGGTGAGGGTTTTACATATTATGACCATTCTATGTCTTTAGACCATGCGAAAATTTTAAATCTAAGGTTTAGACAATAAACTTAATATTTGGTTTAGACTTGACATCAAAATCTTTTTAGACTTAAACATGACCGTAATTGATTGTTCTTTGTTATGCGAAAACTACCAAAAAAATTATACAGTGATAAAGTAGTGAAGTATTGTATTGTTTAAGATCATTCCAATTATACTACACGAGCGTTAACCCGCGACTTCGTCCGCACAAATTATATACCAGATTTTAAGTCAGATCATAAGCTATCAAACAAACAAAGTTTCATCAAAATCGGTTCAGTAGTTTTTGCGCGATACTCGTTCAAACAAACAAACAAACAAACAAACACACAAACAAACAGACAGACAAAAAATCCAAAAATTAGTGAAATGGAATCAGGGACACCTAAAAACCATATCGTAACTTTTTTTTGTTAATATCTTCAATGTACAGACAAACTTCCTGTTACAATTTTATAATAGTATAGATAGATAGATAGATACGGACCTAATGGGTACTGACGTAAATATAGAATAACATAGCTTAATTATTCTCACTCCCTGCTATAATTCCTCAAGGGGGCAGTCAAATAATATAAAAACAAATATATAATCATAAATAAAAATACCTAAATATAATAAACCTGTAGGCCTAGCATGCCACCCCGAGAACACGACAAAAATCGAGATGTGCCTCAATCTTTATTATTATACGTATGCCAGAAACAGCGCGCATGACGTTTTTCTCGTTTAAACGCTTTGTCGTGGGTGGCATGCTAGCCGTGCAGCACGGCTAGCATAAAGATGGAGGCACATCTCGATTTTTGTCGTTTTCTCGGGGGTGGCATGCTAGGCCTACTGAAATAACAAACGAGAGTCGCGTTGGTGGCGCGTTACGGAGAGGTATAGAAACTCAATAAGAATAGTTAATAATAATCTTTAACTATTCTTATGGTCCGGGTTCGAATCCGCACGGACGATATGTCTTGTACCAGGTTTATAAGTCTTACCCATATCGCGAAATTATATTCACCAATCAGGATGTGCCACCTTCAATCCGTTTACGCTATTGGCTAATTTGTTTTCCCGCCCTTTTCGTGATAGTTACAATTTAAATTTATAGAAGCGTCAATGTACAGCGAACTTGCCTAAGTTTGCGCAAGCGTTTAAACCCGGCATAACGCCCATACACCATCCTTGAGGGTAGGCCTGTGCCGAAGAATAATATAATACTAGAGTTAACCCGCGACTTCGTCCGCACAAATTATATACCTACCAGATTTTAAGTCAGATCATAAGCTATCAAACAAACTAACAAACACACAAACAAACAAACAGTGAGACAAAAAAACCAAAAATTCGTGGTATGGAATCTGGGACACATAATAACCCGCTACTTTGTCCGCACAAATGATATAAGTACCAGATTTTAAGTCAGATAATAAGCTATCAAACAAAAAAAGTTTCATCAAAATCGGTTCAGTAGTTTTTGCGTGATGCTCGTTCAAACAAACAAACAGACAGACAAAAAATCAAAAAATTGGTGATATGAAATCAGGGATACCTAAAAACCATATCGTATCTTTTTTTTGTTAATATCTTCAATGTACAGACAAACTTCCTGTTACAGTTTTATTATAGTTTAGATAGATAGATATAGATTTAGCCTGTGCCCTGCAGTGGGACATTATAATAGGCTGTTGATGATGATGAACAAATAGCATCGCATCTCTAAAATGTTAACTTAACGATAATTGGCATTAACTTTCCAATTAAGAAAAAGGGTCAAATTCTTTTCAGCACGGGGTTCGTTCGGAAACGTTGATCGGATCTCAGGAACCGGAAAGGGCGGGAAATAATTAGCTATCGTCCCGCCTCCACTCGCTGCTCGCCTCGGGCCAAGGAAACTCTCTATGCAGCCAGAGTGTAAAACTCGGAATATTTACTTCTGAACGAACTGGCTGTTTATTTATTTAATCCTTGGTTTTAATTATTTTCATCGAGTTTATTTTAAACTAGCGATAGCGGCACCATTGACTACAAATATACAACGTGTTAATTAACGCAAAACTAGAAAGTAGTTTGTTTAGAATCGAGAGCAGAATCGAATTATCATGGTTTCAACATCGGTAATTTTTGTCAAAATGTTAAAAAATTAGTTTGTAAAATTTAAAATTTACTGACCCGATGTCAACCCACCGCACGGGCACACTCACACTCACCCTATTCACTACCAAAACAAGTTTCTTAAAATTAATCCATGAGTACGATAGCGCTTTCATTCATTGCTGAAATGATAACAAATCATTTTTGCCTCAAAACTTAAAATACGAATAACTTTAAATTTTATCTATCAAAATAATGAAATTATTGTTTCAATCTAATTATTTTGTTATAAATCAGTTGGGGTGTATGAGGTTTTGCGTTAATTCATTAACACTAGACATTGACTAGCCACGCGTGTAATTCTAATTATCCGCTTCAGATACTACAAGGATTCAGGAGAGTGGGTGACTCTTCAAGGGCAAACATTAGAAGAGGCTGGTTACGCAAAATGGGCTTCAGGAGAACCCAATAATAGAGACTCCAAAGAGTACTGTGGTTCCATTTACCCCGATACTGGAACGTTGAACGACATTGGCCGCCCGGCCCGGTAGCACAGTCTGTAGTGAACCTGCCTGCTGTGCCGATAGTCGCGGGTTCGAATCCCGTAAGGGGCAAATATTTATATGATGAATATGAATGTTTGTACCCGAGTCATGGATGTTTGTATCTATATATGTATTCTATATCGTTTTCTAGTCATCATAATACAAGTCCAGGTACTTTAAATGTGATAATTTGTGTGACAATGTCAAAGATATTTATTATTATTATTATTGTATGTCTTTTCCTTATCTCGGGACATAAGTGTCTCGGACCTTTGGGAGGCGTGCGTGGGGCCGAAGCCAACACGTAGAGGCCCGTCAGACAATTTGATGTAAATATTAATGTGACACCAACCGGCAACTATCCCAGTATACACTATAGAAGTGCATCCAAAACAGCCTCCGGTCAGTGTAGGACTATTGTAAGGAGTGGAAAGAAACTATTATTATTATTATTGGGTGTGAAGACAAATATGCATTTATATGTGAGAAAGATCCTGCAATCCTTTTGTGTAAATAAAATGCATCAAAACATTTTAAGACGGTTTGTCTTCTTTTATTTAATTTATACGACAAAAAAGAATTTTTTGTTTGTTTCTCTGAATTAGTTTATTTTGTTTAACATATTGTATATTGTTGTAAATAAATTATTTATACTGTATTAATTGTATTATTTATTTGTACTGTATGTTGTGACAGCCTGTAAGAGAAGTAACACTAAATTATTAAGTTAAAATGTAAAAAAAATGTAATAAACAAATAAAAATAAGTAAATCAATGTTCAAAATTTAATAGTGTATACTTTGTTGGCAGTCCTTAATAAATAAATAAAATATATATTTTGTTTTATAGCTTTTTGGACAGTTTTGATTAATTAATAAGACTTACTTATTATCGTTGATTTCTCGAATAATTTTATTTCAATTATAATTTATTTACTCAAAATTATTAATTGAATATAGGAGCTTTTCGAACCTTTTTAGGGTTCCGTAGTAATTTAATAATTCATTTATTTTTACGCCATTAAATTTTTCTTTGACATCGGTCTGTTCTCTACCCTCGGTGCCATATAGTCATAGAGAAATTACGCGCTCCCCTACATATAGTTGACCGAGAGTAAGGAACAGACCGATGTCAAAGAAAAATCAAATGGCGTACAAACAAATGAATGACTAAATTCGGAACACAAATACACAAGCCTAAATTGAAAATAAGTTTGAATTTGGAATTCTTAACCAAACGCCAGATATTTGAGATCAAAGTGGCCAGTTCGACAAAACGACAATTTCATATGTAAGGACCTAATACTACCTACATAAAAGTTAGTCATCTCGTCCAGAATAAACTCAGACGAACCCGTAGACAAAAGCTAAACGTAAAGCAGGCACTTCACTCTCGCGAGAACTTCTCGGCGAGAACTTTGCAGGAAAATTACTACGGCTTATGACGCCATCGCCACGAGAACAATAAAGGGCATCCACACTCTCGTTCTCGGCTTTTCTCGGCGAGAATGTAGTGCCTGCATAACAAGAACCCAATATAATCAAAACACGATACAACAGAAAGCCATCAGCCGAGTAAATCGAAAAAGAAAATCCACAAAATCGTCACGTACCCCATTCACGTCGCTTTCCATCTCGCATGGGGCAACACCGAGCGTGAAAACGAAAAAGAAATGTGACAAAATGGCGCGTTATTATCTGTGGTAATAAAAATTCAGCGCGCGAAAATCCCCGTGACTCTATTGGCCGGCGTTCCCTCGGCGCCTCGCTCCATTGGCTGGATGCTGTTTATTCCATTTTCAAATTAACTTTCACTGTCTCTGCTGCCAGTTAGCTGGGAAATTTATTTATTTCATTCACGTTTTATTAGATGTTGGGTAAGTATGGAAATGACTGTTCTGAAAAAAAAAACAGGTTTTATACCAGTTATACCTACAATCTCAAACATGCACTATTCAGATCACTATCTATGATTAATTATCTTCGTAGATTTTTATTAGTTTTATATTTGCGATAATTTTTATAAAAAGACATCCCACTGTAGGGAATCCGCGTTTTGTGCAAACTAAAGATGAAATCAGAAAGTTAGGGCAATTTATTTTAGACCCACAAACGGCTACGTTTATTGATGGTATTACACTCTAAAAACATTATTTAATTTTTTATAGTAATCGGACAAAAGATTAGGTAAAAATGCAAACGTAATTATGAAATCAACATAAAAAAGCACTATTTTGACTTCTTTACTAAGATTTTTTTTCCCTGTTAAAACCGCACATGTAAAGCAATGCGTGTATAGGAACGTCTATGTTCATACGAAAATGAAAATAAAAAACAAACAGCAGCTCCCCGGTTTGGAAGAGTGCGGGTTCAAGTCCCGCCCGAGACAAATTTTTCAATCTTTAATTTGATTTAATAAACCAACATACCTATCTTACCGAGACAACTGCGTTTAGATGAGGTATAGCTAATAATACATACCATTTTTGGTTTAGGGGTCAGAGTTTTTAAACAAAGAAGTGTATCAGCCGCTTGTATAACGTGTGTTATTAAGAATTTGTGTGATGTAAGTAGGCTAAATGAAATGCAAATAAAAAAATTATTATTATTAAAAAAAAAAAAATACCACAGATTATGAGAAACAAATAGACATGAGTTCCATAACTATATGCTAACATTTTTATATTAGCCTATTTTCCGTACTAAGATTGAGGATCTCTTTTGTGTAAAGTACCTACACAGACACACAACCTCCATACAACATTTATGATTCTTTCCATCCCGAAAAAGGTACTAGCAAGTCTATTTATCTACATACATTTACTTACTCACGCTATTATCCCTCAGGGGTAGGCAGAGACTACGGCTCGCCACACACCCCTAACCTCAGGGTTAAAAGCTCCAAAAAAAAAAAGAATTAAAAAAAAAAAACACTACAATTCCGACATCTCTCGCCTCATCCACTTTATTTATTGAGTCGTTTATTTATTAATTTATGTATTGTAAGTACGCTAAAATGTTACTAAAACAAATCAAATTCCATATTAATGTAGCTAAATTCTCAAATCCCGGCGTACATTTCGCCAAATATATCGTCAAACTAGTTTATGGGCATCGCTTCTCTCGCTTGCGCTTAACCGGCACAGCGTACATTGTTAGGTACCTACTTATTTTAAATACCTACCTAGTTAACCAAGTCCTTTGTAAAAAAGGCTACTATAAACTCGATGACTATTTGAATGACCAAAATGTCTGGTCTTGACAATGTTACTCTATGTAATGCAATATTGTATTTTAATTTTACTTTGTATATTTTGTTTTGTTTAAAATACATGTGTTGTAGAGTTTCTGGCCGCATCTTCCCTCAACGAAACACCTTCCGACGCGGTGGTAGACTCAAAAAATGACGTCAAAAAGCTATCTATGTGATATTATTTTGAATAAAATTTTTTTGAATTTTGGTAGAAAGTTTCAGATGATAATTTGCAAAAAAATCTTCTTCAATATACTAAGAGTGAGTCTTGCTGATGAACAGATGGTTCAAAATATAATTTGGAACCATAGAGATCTAGAGAGATGCCAACCAAAGCGCTGAGTACGAAACCTAGTGTCGCATCACCACCAGTACCACGCGATAGAAAGTATTTTGTTAGCTTGAATGTGCTCATTATCCAATGCGGTATCAGAACTCAACGTTCGAATAATCTTTAGTACTACGCAAGCATTGTAAACTATTTACACATTATATCTCGACTGGCTTTCAGCCTCATAATATATTGAATCCTTACTGTCGCCAGCAATGTGTTCCATTTTTGCGCATATTGCTGCGACACCTGCCCCGCCCCCTTTTCACATCTCCCTTTAGTTTATGTGATCTGTGGTTGGAACGGTTAGAAGTTGATAGTTTTAGTAGCGGGGTTTCTCACCACCCCGGAAGAGAATGAGCGTTTTTCTTTTGGTTTTCTAGGGGATCGATAGATGGCCCTACGGTCTGTGCGAATAAAGGTCAAAATTTCAAAAAGTGTTTCTTTAAAATAATAAAGATGGAAAAGGTGATCAACAAGATGCCAACGCATCTTTTGATAGAATATTTCATTATTTGAGAATAATTATATCGAAAATTTGAAACTGTTAAGGTGGTTGCAGAGGGGCCAATTTTTTTACAAAACTTTGACGCACTATACGCGTAGACGGTATTAATATGAGTAACTTTGTATATATGGAAAAATAGTTTACAAAATCTAGATGCCACGTCAGAGATAACATTTGCAATTTATTAAATAATTACGAAGATAAAAATTTTGAAATTTTTCATACAAAATTTTAAAAGCTTTATATCTTCGTAATTATATTATAAATTGCAAATGTTATTTGTGACGCGGCAACAAGATTTTCTACTATTTTCAACTATTTTTCCATATATCAAATATTACTTTTAATAATTCCGTCTACGCGTATTGTGCGTCAAACTTTTGTATGGACTGAAACCACCTTAACGTCTGACATGGTTGTATGGGCTCGATCGCCTTAAAAAAAAATGGCAGGCACAGTCTTAACATGATTTTGACAGGATCTCGCGTACGTCTCTATGGAGCGATAAACATGTCATCTGTTGAGTTTTTTAGGAACTAAATTTAAAAAAGA
Source organism: Agonopterix arenella (assembly GCA_927399405.1). Taxonomy (NCBI): domain Eukaryota; kingdom Metazoa; phylum Arthropoda; class Insecta; order Lepidoptera; family Depressariidae; genus Agonopterix; species Agonopterix arenella. The sequence goes on along the minus strand of OV656711.1, from coordinate 11,958,744 downwards.
AAAGAAAAACGCTCATTACGATCGTGAATAGGTACACGGAAAGAAATTTCTGTGACGAACGTCTGATTTTGCTGACTTTACTTAAAAAATTTGTTGCTGCTACTACAGGGTGAAATTGAGATCATTAGCATCCTTTTAAACTAAGAGTCAACCCATCAAACTGAACAACTTATACTATCGGAGAAAACAAATCGGAGCAAAAAAAATCTGCTGTTGCATACATTTCAGTCGAGTAGGCACTGCAATGTAGTATGGAACAGCTGATTTTTTTTTGCTCCTATCGTTTTGCTCCCATAGTAAAAGTTGATCAGTTTGATGGGTAGACTCTTAGTTAAAAATGATGCTAATGATATCAATTTCACCCTGTATAATTCTTGTCAATATTACTAAATAAAATATACTTACAATAACAATTTGTTTAGCAATGTCTACTAAAAAGTTCTTAGCTGCTGTTTCGTTGGGTAGGGGGGGGTCTGCTTTCCTCGTCTATTTCCTCCACTTCACTCTATCTTGAACATCATCAATAGAGAGCTCACAACCTATGTATATTCCATGTCCTTATTAACCATATCAGACTATCGGAATTTCGGCCTACCTACCTACGCCACGTTGTTGACCTGGTAGAGTAAAGTGCTTTGTTGCCTATACACAGGGTGTAACAAAACACTTTACTAATACTTTAAGGGGGTGCTTCAGACCATCAAACTGAACAACTTTCACTATGGAGCCAACATCGAGACACAAAAATCTGCTGTCCCATACATTTTAGTCGAGTCGGTACTGCAGTTTTGTATTGGACGGCAGATTTTTTTCATTTTTTCTCGATGTTGACTCCATAGTGAAAGTTGTTCAGTTTGATAGTCTGAAGCACCATTACTAGGGTGTTTTGTTACACCCTGTACACAGGTGGTCTTCTTTTTACATGACCAAACCATCATAAGATTTTCTTGAAGTTTATCAGCTACGTCGTTTATCATCAGCATTCACTAGCATGTTTTTTATAAGTATTATTTTTCTAAGTAACATACAATAAACGTGCATCACCGAAATAACACCTGATTTACCATAAAGCCTTTCACATTACCACCTAAATTGGAACCGGGCTATGTAATTCTACCCTATAAGGGTTTAAGGGTAAGATTGCGCGCCGAGGTAATTTCAGAACGGAATCGAGGTAATTCCACAAGGAGGTGGCAACATTATTTTTTGGGTAAATTTAGATACGCGGGAAGAGCGAAATTTTTTTTTTATTTTTGGTTAGGTTCAGTTAGGACTTAGGTAACTAATAATTAAATTTGCTTGCGGGATAAGATTTAACAGATACCTGGATTTTAAAATTTAGGTAAAAACTGAACTGCAATACAAACACGATATAGTTTATACAGGTCAACCTGTATAAACTATATCGTGTTTGATAGTTATTCGTGGTTGATATCATTAGCAATACTTTTAAACTAAGAGTCTATCCATCAAATTGAACAACTTTTACTATGGGAGCAAACCGATAGGAGCAAATAAAAAATCTGCTGTTCCATACTAAACTGCAATATCGACGCGCGAGTTCGCGACTCAAATGTATGCAACAGCTGATTTTTTTTTGCTCCGATCGGTTTGCTGCGCCATAGTAAAATTTGTTTTGTTCGATGGGTAGACTCTTAGTTTAAAAGGATGGTAAGATGCTTATGATATCAATTTCACCCTGTATACTTATCTACACTAGTTTCTATTAAGTATAGTACCTACCTGGGTGATCGCGTGCTTCGCTCTGCATCTTTATTTTTTGAGAAAACGGATTTTGTCAGTGATGACTAATTAGCGACACCTAGCACCTAAGTACTCGTATATCTAAAAAGATAACATTTTCTAAATACAAAATTTCATTAAGATCGTAATGTATACGCAGCAGTTTTCGAGCAATAGGTAGTTACTTGAGGCCCATAATCCAAGCTTAAAGTTTGCCAGAGAGCGATGGAGCGCAGCATTCAAACGAACCGACCGCGACCGAGTCAGAAACACCACGTTGCGCTCCAAAACTCAAATAGCCGACGTCGGAGAGAAAAGGGCCGGTCATGTCTGTCGGATGCATCCTGAGAGATGGGCAAAAATCATCATGCCCTGGATCCCCGAAAACAGTCGGCGGCGTCCACAGTTCGACCCAGGAACAGGTGGCATGATGACCTGGACAAATTTGACGACCAATGGCCAGAGGTTGCCCACAACAAGAACGAGTGGAAGAGCAGGGGAGCGACCTTTGCCCAGCAGTGGGATGAAATAGGCAAATAAAAAAAAAAGGTACTTACTTAAAGCGAGCTCGTCTTTTCTCTGCTCCACAAATTGGTTATAGACAGAGCTCAATCAATCTACATTTTTCCCGAATTTGCGTCGAGACTTATAAGTCTATGTAAGTACTACATTACATTTTTACCCACGAATCTCAACCCACCTATTAAACATTAAAAACCAACCAACGTGAAAACAAAGTGGATAATTATTGTAACCCACCGCTAGAGGGCGCTCCATGATCAAAAGTGAAATGGTAACAATAGTCGAGTGGTGTATCGATACGCCACGTGACCGTTCATTTTATATTTTGAGTTAGGGAAGAAAATAGAAGCGGCAAATTGTCGTTTGTTAACATGGGACTCATAGCGTGTTAGTAACAATATCTTAAAGCTAAGTGATAGTATTAACATGTAGGTTGTTACACTGCGTAGTGTATGGACAGTCCAGTCTGTCCGCTATCATGTTCAGAATGGTGTTGGGGCTGGACCGAACCCTGCGCACCAGGGAGTCGTGTAGAAACAGTCGACGTGCGCCGCCGCGAACATTCCCGAGGCGCTGCAGTACCTACCGGGGCAGCCCCATCAGCACCCTGAACGCGTACCTATGTAAAACTGAAAATAATTAACTATCAGTTAAACTTTCTGCTTGTTTTGATGTAATAAACATGAAAATTTGTAACAAACCAGTAGAAAAAAAAGGATCAAACCAGATACCTATAAGAAATATCAACATTTTAATTGTATTTAACTTTTTGAAAATATATTTTGCAGTTTTTGGCTTCCTATGCAAATTAGAATACCGACGCGTAAAATTTTTGCGGGAAAACTAATTAGGTACTTACCTACTTATAATTCTGCGAATTTCAAAAACTAATAGTTAGGTATAACTTTGTTATGCAATGTATTTATTATTGACCACAATCATAAATTTCTTTCCGCAATAAGCTCGTAAATAAACTGTACTAGAAAAATGGCCCAGACTTTAAAAAATCGCACGACTGGAGTATGATTTTTGAAAGTCAAATCAGCAGTAGAAAGATGCTCCATACATTTTCAACTGCTGAGTGAACTCACGAACGAACGTATGAGATTAAAAAATCGCACTCCTGGCCCATACTACAGATTGCTAATTTTTCTGATTTACTTACAAAGTTTCTAAAAAAGTTGTTAAAGAAGTTGTTAAAAAATATTGTTATTACGTAAGTAGTAACACCATAATAAGTCGTTAATACCTATTTGTACTTCTTTAGGTATATCATGAGTAGATATATGTGAGCTTCTTTAAAAAAAAACATGATTTCCAATTATTAATACTTTTTCAAAGTTTGTTAAATACGACATGTCACCTCTATGCATTGCTATGCTCCCCCACATTAAGGCAGTTTCACACGGGCGGCATATTCGTGAGTTTTATTTAATTAAGGACCGTAATGGGCCACGCGTGTCTTTACTCTTAACGCCCTAACTTTTAGCTTTGTACTCGAATGGGTACATAAGTACTGGTACTAAACAGAGTGGATTTGGAAACATAATAAAAAGTTTGCGAGTTGTTTTTTTTATTTGTGGTTTAGGTTTTTAATTACTTTTTGCGAAATAAAAGCAGCTTGCTTTTTTTCTCTTTTATTAAGTAGTTACGTTTATTTAATTTTTGATGTGTTTTGGTTTTTTTTATTGCATACCTAAATTATGATTTTGGGTGCGGTTTCGCTCGCAGAGAAAAGTACAGTACGACCAGTAGGCCTCGCATGCCACCCCCGAGAAAACAACAAGAATCGACATGTGCCTCCATCTTTATTATTTTACGTTAAAGAGCGCGCCCGACGTTTTTCTCGTTTAAACGCTTTGTCGTGGGTGACATGCTAGCCGTGCTGGAAAATCATTCCGCTCGTAAATCTTCGTTTGCGCAGAGCAGGACCGAGTCCCGTAATCTAAGGTAATCAAAGGGTGCAAAGTCGGATAGCAGCGAAAATGGCGCGAAAACAAATAAGCCAACAGCGTAAACGAATCGAAGGTGGCACATCCTGATTGGGCAATACAGGGTGTAAGTGACAGCCTAGCAAATACTGAAACAGTGAACTCAGACTATCAAACTGAACAGCTTTCACTATGAAGCCTACCTCAGGAGACGCGATCTGCTGTCCCATACATTTGGGTCGGGTAGGTACAGCAGTTTTGCGATGAAATGCGGCCAGCGTTCTGGATACCCTCCCACAAGGACCGAACCTGCACCACATCCTAGGTTAGTTTAGTTTTATGTCACTTTATTTATAATTTTGTTTAATGTTACTATTTTATGGATCTCACGAAATATTAAAATAATTACGAATATTGTATTGTAGTTTACATAGTTCGAATTGTCCTAGAGTAATTTTAATTCGGATAACGATTGGCTATGATATAATGGCAACGGAAAACTAGTAACCAAAACATTTTTAGCTCCCTTATTTTCACAATTAAAACTAATGAACGTTTTTAATGGCACCCCCATCTTGTTAATTGATACCTGAACTAGTCGTTAGTTTAGTGAAAAATGATCTTTTAAAGGGGAAAAGTGAAATATTCACCAGGAGTGCGATTTTTTAAACTCATTTTTTGGATTCAGCAGTTGAAAATGTCAATATTACTATGGAGATATGCATGTTTATCCTGCTGATTCGACTTTCAAAAATCGCACTCCTGAAGTATGATTTTTGGAAGTCAAATCAGCAGTAGAAAGTTGCGTATCTCCATACATTTTCTACTGCTGAGTTCAACGTGTGAGATTCAAAAATCGCACTCTTGGCCATCAAAATAAAAAAAAATATAAAGGTAACTAGGTACAGTAAGTATTTAGAAATACCATCTGGTAGGTATAGATGGTTAATTTTTTTTTCCATTTTGTTAACGTGAAAGTTAGGTAGGTACGTTAAATAAATAAAACAATTTAACTCTGACATTATGTCATCGAACCATAAAAATTACCCACTTTTACTTTCAACATAGAAACGTTAATCTCCAAAAAAACTGCTACTTACGACTACCTAAAGAATCTTAAGTATCACGATTGTCCCAAATCCATTGGAATTCAGTTAATTCCAACAAAAACATCTCACTTCGTCCTACAAACACAGTTCTTTAGTTACCAAATGTTAATCTTGGATGTATACTGTATAGGATTGGATTCCTTTACCTTAAAAAAAAGAAACCAATATGTTACAAATAATGGCGCCGAAAGTGTTTCTTGTCACACCGATTTGATCCGATAACGTTCTACTTTTGAAAATTAAAAAGAAAAGATGTCATTGAAATTGTATTCAGCCATGTTTTGTGCAAGTGCGGTAGAGCGGCATCATGTTTTCGAACGTGCTTCAGTGGAGTCGAGAGTTTAAAAAAAATCTTTTGGCGCAAAAGTGTCCTTTGCGTCACATTTTCTGAGAAAGTGTTTCATTTTGTTTGTAATCTTTTTTCTTTCAAGCAGTAATCTAACACTCTCTAATCTTGTAAACATCTCGCAAAATTAAAAATGTTTTGGATCCTTCGCCTTCGGGCAATCGGGGCTCATTTAAAAATAAAACGAGTCTAGTTCTTATTTTATGAGTTTTTGTGTCACCTGAAAAAGTGCAAAAAAGACAAACATTTTTTTTTTCTTAACTCTAAAGAAATAATAATGGAAGATATTTATAATTGGTAGAGTATACTTACCTACCTAAAAACATGTTCTATGTAATTTACCAACTTACCTATCTAGTACCTACCTACCAATATTTGTAAATTTTTGAAAAGTTTGAATGAATTAAGTAACTAAGTACTTCTAAACAACGTATTTAATTAATTAACATAAAATTAAAAAGTAGTTTGTTTAGAATCGAGAGCAGAATCGAATTATCATGCTTTCAAAATAGGTAATTTTTCAAAATAAGTATTAAATAAAATGTTTTTTAAAATTTACTGAACCTGGAGTGCGATTTCTGAATCTCATACGTTGAACTCGGCAGTTAAAAATGTATGGAGATATGCATCTTTCTACTGCGGATTGGACCTTCAAAAATAGCTCTCCTGGAGTATGATTTTTGAAAGTCAAATCAGCAGTAGAAAGATGCATATCTCCATAGTAATTTTGACATTTCAACTGCTGAGCTCAGCGAATGAGATTCAATAATCGCACTCCTTATGTCAACCCACCGCACGGGCACACTCACCCTACTTACTACCAAAACAAGATTATTAAAATAAGTATCAATAAAGACTTGACGTTAAAAAATCAAAATCTCTAATTATTTTTATTTAAACTAACAACGTTCCAAATTCGTCAGTTCCTTTGTTATTAAACCAAAGCGTACCGAATTTCATCTTATTTAAGGTGAGATCTCACACAACAATGAATCCTTAAGTAGCTTTATCGTATTAAAATCACACTTGAGTGCGTTTAATGCATCATATAAAGAAATCTTTTTACAATAGACCTTGTTGCGTAATTCAGAGAATCTCTCTAGTCGGAGAAATCTACGGATTTTTGTATGGAGTAGGTTGCATTAATTGCACTTTAGGTGATAGTTTGAAATATTAGTAGATACATACCAGAAAAACATAAATTCTCAATTATCCCTGTTTTTGTATATTGTGTATTATGGAATAATTAAGACATTTACAAAACATTAAATTTAGGTATGAACAAAAAATGGAAAACTAGTGATTTTGTACAGGACGGCTTCGTTCAATACGTTTTACTTATAAAAATAATAATCCCCGGTTAATATAGTTAATTTGAGTGGATATTTAATATTTTGTAAGTATTAAAAAATTATAACCTCAAAACTAAATTATTTACTGTTTGTTTGTTCACAATAAATTTGCCTTGTGGTAATTAACTGGCTCAGTTGCTGGTATGCTGGAAGAAATATCTTTAGAAATAAGCTTGCTCTTTGTACATTTATATCGATTTTAAGGTATTTCTCAGGGTCCTCAGCCTATATGAATACTACGAAATCTCGACAAAATTGTTATAAACTAACAGTTATATTAGTTCAAACACAATTGACTAAAGTATATTTAATGCAATCTTAAACCGTATTTTTCCTAGACTACTGTTGAAGTTGAGATGTCTTGATTTTTGTTGGTGTGAAGGCATGAACTAGGGAAGTTTTGTAGATATAGCTAGTAAACACTGCTGTCTTGATAATATTTTCACCTAGGCCTAATAAAACCGGTCAATTGCGAGTCGGGCTACTTGCGCATCGAGGGTTCCGTCCGTACCACACAACTCGGTAACTCTTCGGCCCACATTAGTTCCGATCTCACAGCTTCTGACCTCCCCGAATGGGATTGTGGTTTGTTTAAACTATTATAAAACTGTAACAGAAAGTGTGTCTGTACATTGAAGATAGAAACAAAAAAAAGTTTATCTAGAAATAAACATTTTAACGGGTTCTTACCGCGTTTCGGTATATTCAAAAACAAAACAAAAACTGTATTTTCAAAAAAAAGTCACTTTATGGTTTTTAGGTGTCCCTGATTCCATATCACCAATTTTTGGGGTTTTTGCCTGTCTTGCTGTGTGTTTCTTTGTTTGTTTGATCGAGCATTACGCAAAAACTACTGAACGGATTTTGATGAAACTTTTTTGTTTGATAGCTTAAAATCTGGTATATAATTTGTGCGGACGAAGTCGCGGGTTAACGCTAGTGTATAATAAAGTCATATCGTAGGGAAACTCCGAGCATAGCCCTCCCCATTTTTTCTTTAAAATCACAATGAATCAAAAGTAGGTAACTATAACATAACAAAGCCAACAGAGTAGGTGCTTAAGAATTAAAAACCAAAAAAACTATCAATAGATAATCGTTGGGATTAGACGGACCGACGGACAGACAGATTCAAGTAGCACTTACGACTTTTATATTTACTTTTGTGTCATGGATTCGTGGTCACCGCCAAAAGGTTTTTTTATGGGCTTGCGTTTGCCCTCAGACCCGTAGGGCTAGCATGACATAAAAAGATGTGCAAAGTTTGGCAGAGCGACATAGCGTAGTCGCGCCTTATCATGTGAAACGTTAGCGACAGAAAAGGTGCGGGATAAGATCTAAGTCTCACTCCATCGTGGTGTCGATGGTTTTGCTAATCTCCAGTAGGTATAAACTAGCATTCCTGCCAGGCCGGAGAGCAGTCTACCTGAATCGATACGCGACCGCTCATTAACAGACCTGCAACGTGACTCTTTTAACCCGTGTACCACGGACGTGATATAAACACTTAAGCACCCATTATTCATTTATTGTTATCTTAAAGCTGGGTTAGGTTGCCAGGGATGCGAGCGGTTAACACTGCTTACCTACCCAGTAAGGCTTTAACTTCATTTCAAATAAGGACGACAAGATTTTCCTATTCCTATATAAGGTCTAACAAAACTAGCTGAAACTATTTTAAGGGGATGATCAGACCATCTAACTGAACAACTTTCTCTATGGGACCAATATCGAAATCGCTAAAAGAAATTAGCTGTTCCATACAAACGTACTCGACCTAAATGTATGGGACAGTAGATTTTTTTTTTCGCGATTTCGATATTGCTCCAATAGAGAAAGTTGTTCAGTTTGATGGTCTGATCATCCCCTTAAAATAGTTTCACCTAATTTTGTTAGACCTTATATATCTTTTTGGCCAATTCTGATTTGCAAACTTAATTTATTTATCAGAATGATATAGTATCGGATATATTTTGGACGTTACTAAAGCTGTTCTAACAATAAATGAGAGGAAGTGTTTTAAATCTGCGTTTCTGTAACACAAAATCGCCTTAAAATTTAGTTGCTATTTGAAATTGAGATAGATGTAGAGAAAACCATCATGCGCGATCGTAAAGTAACAAATACGGCGGCACATCAAAATTGTTTAGTTTATCTCACGGGCGGGCATGCTAGGCCGACAAAAGCCTTTTGCCTTGAAGATACTGACATTTTCATTGTACGCCACCACTTGCGGAGTGAACTTATTGATATAAGTATCAATGGTTTTATTGTACACACTATAAGTACCTACAATTTACTTTGTTGGTTTCCGACCGCCAAAATGTTGACCACATGCCTGTATTCTTTGGTTCCACCTTTGACTATTTATTATAAGGACTAGCCCTGCGGTAGCATTTCCCCTCTGTCACGGTATAAGATTAATTAATCATGTGCATTTACATTGAATTTTATACCTTACCACTAAACGAGACAGCCTATAAATGCGAAACAATAATTTCGAACTTAGAACGTTTGGAGTTCACACGAGACTACTTTTCATGATTTTTAACGTTCAAAATTAGAATCTAAAGTTATGGGAATAAAATCCAAAGTTGCGGATTTCATGATACCTCGCCCCCCGCAAAAAGTGGCAGAAATGTTTGTTAGTAGAATTACACGCGTAACTAGTCCCTATATAAGTAGTCAAAGGATTCCACAGACTGAGATCACAAGTGAGAAAAAGCGTATTATTTTAGATTTTTGATTCTTTTCAATCAGATAGACTATCATCAAATATTTTAGATTAGTTTTAGAGATAGTGTAAGAAGTTGAACGAATAAAAAAGTGATTCCATAAATGTTACGTTTTTCTGATGTTAATTCAGAAACAAGAAATTCTGTAGGTACATAAACAATACAGGGTGTAAGTTACAGCCTAGCAAATACTGAAACGGTGAACTCAGACCATCAAACTGAACAACTTTCACTATGGAGCCTACCTCAGGAAACGCGAAAAAAATCAGCCGTCCCATACATTTTAGTCGGGTTGGTACAGCAGTTTTGTATGGGACAGCTGATTTTTTTTCACGTCTCCTGAGGTAGGCTCCAAAGTGAAAGTTGTTCAGTTTGATCGTCTGAGTTGACCGTTCCAGTATTTGCTAGGCTGTCATTTACACCCTGTATAGGGTCCTTCTTATGTCGACGGTTTTTTAAAGGGATGATCAGTCCATTCAAACAATCTGGCTCTCTGTGGTCTAATTGTTCGGAGGTCGTGGGTTCGATTCTCACGGGGGACACCTAGCGATATGTCACTTTGTGCGTTTTTCCCCAGTTGGTTAGGACATTGCAGGCTGAATCACCTGAATGTCTGAAAAGAATGATGATTCCGTACTTCGGATGGCACGTTAAGCCGTTGGTCCCGGCTACTATCTCTGGTGGTAGTATTCGTTGCATAAAAACCACGTCAGAGGCCGTAAGGCGGTCTGCAAAAACTCTGACACCAGGACTTGCTGCCCACACGATAAGTGGAAGTCCATTAATCTGAACTTTCTCTATGAGACCAACACGATCCAAAATGTATGATACAGTTTTTTTTCATGGTGTTGATTTTATAGTCCCGTAGAGTTTGTTCAGCGTTTGATAATCTGATTATCTTCGACCGTGCATAACACCTACCTACACATACGTTCACACCATAGCCCCAATTGGGTTGGGCAGATCCTACCCTTAACTTAATACACCACGGTTCTGAGAAAACTTAATTGCATTTATCTTAGCTAAGTATTTATTTGATAAAACGTCTTTTAGAAACAAGGCGTTAAAAGCCCCCGATCAATTTCTCCGAACCAAATACAAAAGCTGGCAAAGAGCATTGAAAAATAAGAAAATTGGAAGAAAGCAAAATATGATCAAAGGGAAAGGCATCTCTTCATACGATATCAGGTAATAATACGGGGCTATTACAAAATTGGATTTGCCTGTTATGAATGTGATAGAGTGCCTTCCGGTTGTGTCCGGGTTTTGAATCGAATTTATTTTGCGGATTTCTAACATTTGGGATCTTCTTCTTTCGTATCAATGGTGTCAACATAAGCCATGTCGCATGACAATAAGTCATGCTGTATTGAAAAGATTAGTCAGTCAGCAGTAGCAGTATTGAGGTTGACTGCCCTGGGTGCACCAAACAAACGCACAAATCTTTTGAGACTTTTGAGACTCAGTGAGAGACCTGGAGTGCGATTTTTGAAACTCATTCGCTGAGCTCAGCAGTTGAATATGTCAATATTACTATGGAGATATGCATCTTTTTACTGCTTATTTGACTTTCAAAAATCATACTTCAGGAGTGCGATTATTGAAAGTCAAATCAGCAGTAGAAAGATGCGTATCTCCATACATTTTCAACTGCTGAGTTCAACGTATGAGATTCAAAAATCACACTCCAGGTCTGTGCACCGTAGGTTAGGATAGGCAGGATACACATGTCGATAAGTCTGCGTTTGAATCAATGCTAAAAGCTAAAAATTTAGGTAAAATTTATAACCGTTCTTGTACCTAGCACGCAATAAATATTACTTAGTACCTGTACTTTATAGGTGACTCCTACGTGATTCTTTAGAAGTGTGTTTTTAATTAAAATTGTTCAGATTGATATCCTAACTGTCATCCCAACTTATCAAAACAAAAATGTTGTGACAAACGCCAACACCCGCCATCTTTTATTTATATCAGTCGGCTACTTAGCGGATGTCTTAGAGGGGAGAAGTTTTGAGGGATTGTCAGAGGGTGGGGTGAGGCAGGGGTAGGTATATCATTGTATCATGTGGCCTAAGATTTTGACGGGTTAGTGTGGAGAGAGCGTCTGGCTTGGGAGCCATCTTGAATTTAATGAGTTTTATTAGTTTCTATTAGAGGGTAGAGACTTTTACTTGGTACCTATGTATTAGGAAAGTATTTGTTTTTTTTTACTATGTACTCGGTAAGATTCTACACAAGAAAAATCACCACAAAAAGAGTGTCCACATTCTCGTTCTCGGCTTTACTCTGCTGTTGTTTGCGAGAATATAAATTCTATCAGGAGTGAGATTTTTGAAACTCACACGTTCATAATCATGATTGAATAGTAAGCCATAGTAATCCATCCCTAGTAATTTTGGCATTTTCGACTGCTCATAACAACGTTTGAATATCAAAATTCTGTCTAAAATCTACCAAGTTATTGCCTGTGTCGAGAATTGCGAGAACTTATGAATTTATAATTTAAAAAAGAATGCTACAAAAACATAGTTCGCGCTCCGTGAACGGGAAGCGGAGAGTGAGAGAGAGGGAGGAGCTGGCAGACAAGATGGCGGAGATAACCAGGAGGAGAAGACATAAGGAGATGTAGAATGGATGACTGCAGAGAAGTATAAAGGCTGGGCCACACAGAGTCCAGCTGCAGAACGGGTGCAGGCCGGCTGCGGACCGGCAGTAGTTGTAAACTATGTAATTATATGCGAGGTGTCACACTAGATGCAGTCCAGCGCGGCGGCGGAACGGTAGCCGCAGTAAGACACCTCGCATATAATTCCATAGTCTACAACCACTGCCGGCCCGAAGCCGGCCTGCACTCGTTCTGCTGCTGCACTCTGTGTGGCCCAGCCTTACATGTTTGGGATACGGTAAGATGGTCTATAGACCAAATGAAATTCCGGGTGAGTCACAAACATTATAACCAGAAACGTGCCGTTGCGCATTTAGGTATTATAGAGTTGGAGATGGAAGGGCTATAGGGGGTGGCAAAGGAGGCCCTACCAGCTATATGCTGGAGTCCAGAATGGATAAGAAAATCCGTCCAGATGGCTAGAAGATGGATATTTCATCAGATCGCGTGAATGCATCGACAGGTCAATCACCTTATTCATTTAGGATTTATAATGATTTGCAGTGAAGCCTAAAGCAAGAATTACGCGTATTGTGTGCTTCGTGTCAGCCTCTTTTAGATTTTGCCTTTTCGAACTGTGTACGTACGCCATACCTATGTACATGAGATAAAATATCCAGAACACCCAATGAGCGATACAGCCCGTATATGGTCAGACTATTAAATATTAGGTACCTACCTACTTCTTTACAGTAGTCTTCAAAAAAGCTTCCTTAAGAAAAACACGACCCCACTCCACTCAATACCCCTCTAATATTCGCGCGTCTCTGTCACATCATCCCATACATATTTTACACAAAACAGTAAATATAATAAAAGCCCCCCCTTTGCCTTTAGGTATGTGCTATGTAGCATTATCTTCTTTGGTTTACTTTAGGTTTTTGTGAAACTGACTGAAAAGGTTAGTTGAGGTAGAGATAAAAGAGATAAAGTAGGTTGAATTTGTGGTATAATTCAGTAAGTGGCTTGCGTTGGTTAATGGAGGATTGGAGGAGAGTGGAGGCCTTTGTCTAGCTGTGAACCACCACATGAGTAAATACTTCAGAGTCAAAGCTTCATACAATCCGGCTACATCGTAGAGGTATACTACCTGCTACTAGGCGCGGTTGTGTATGCATTGTGACTTTCACCGAAAAGTTCGCCGAATATCTTTGCTGCAATCGCGGTAAATATTTGGTCTTCTTCTTCTTACCGTGTGGGCAAGCCTTGGTGTCAGAGTTTTTTCAGACCGCCTTACGGCCTCTGACGTGGTTTTTATGTAACGACTACCTACCACCAGAGATAGTAGCCAGGACCAACGGCTTAACGTGCCAACCGAAGCACGAATCATCTTTCTTTTCAGACAACCAGGTGATTCAGCCTGCAATGTCCAAACCAACTGGGGAAAAACGCACAAAGTGACATCACTAGGTGTCCCCCGTGGGAACGAACCCACGACCTCCATGTCGAGAGCCCAATGCTCTTAACCATTAGACCACGGCAATATTTGGTGATTGAACCGTTATGGGACTACGTACGAACCATAACTTTAACTTTGGTATTGCGCTAATCGCGGTACAGCCGTTAGAGCCGTTTTGACAGATCGCTCAGACGTTATTGGCTGTCAGTTACATAAAGTTTAGCGCGATGCGGAATTCAGCAAAGTTGAATACTAATGGGATTGCAATGTGATTGGAACTGAAATTGGATAAGAATAGTTCGATGTTTTCGACCGCAATCGGGCACCTGGCCAGTATAATAATAGAAATTATGAAAACATTATAATGCTTCGAGCTTCCCTGCGAGATCGAATCAGAAATGAAGAGATTCTCAGAAGAACCAGGAAACTGACAGCCCGAAGAATAACTGAAATCAAGTGGCAATAGGTACATTGCTCGCAGAACCGATGGCCGATATGGCTGAAGAGTTGTCGAGTTGCGACCGCGTACCGGAAGACGCAGCTTGGGTAGGCAGTGAGCCCCTCACATGGTGGACTAGGAGTACGATTTTTGAATCTCATTCGATGAGCTCAGCATTTGAAAATGTCAAAATTACTATGGGGTTATGAATCCTTCTACTGCTGATTTTACTTTCAAAAATCATACTCCAGGAGTGTGATTTTTATAGTCAAATCAGCAGTAGAAAGATGCGTATCTCCATAAAATGTATGGACTGCTGAGTTCAACGTATGAGATTCAAAAATCGCACTCCTCGTGAGGGTGGCGGAAACCCGATGGCTGAGGACAGCGCAGGACCGGTCGTTGTGGCGATCTTAGAGAAAGGCCTATGTCCAGCAGTGGACGTTTATCGGCTGAGTTGATAATGATGATGATAAAATCAACGACACGGAATGTTTTTTAAAAAAAGCTTCCAGGTTATTCATATATTAAAGCACATAGATTAAAATAATGTTGGGTAGTCTTTTTATTTGTCCAAATTTTCATATTTTGTACGTTTTGTTCTTTGTTAAAAAACGGGATAATGTATCCTATAAAAGCAGTTAGTTCTAATGTTAGATTATCTTTTTATTTCTCCATAGTTTCATATTTTTTACGTTTTGTCCTTTGTACCTTTTTTAAAACGTGTTATCATGTAATTGGCGCTGTAAAATTTAAATGTTGTTGTATTAGAAATGAAATTAAGTAATTTGCTATTTGATAATGATAACCAATAAAGATACATTAAATTTAATTTAATAAACACTATCTAGTAATTCTTAGGTCATAGGTAAACCCCTAGGGAAGCGCGTGATTTCTCTATGGGTAAACCCTACCTATAAGTCTAAACTATTATAAATCTGTAGCAGAACGTTTGTCTGTACATTGAAGATATAAACAAAAAAAAAGTTACGGTTAAGTTATGGTATGTATTAAGTTATGGTTTTTAGGTGTCCCTGATTCCATTTCGCCAATTTTTGGATTTTTTGTCTGTCTGTTTGTTTGTGTATTTGTTTGGGTGTTTGTTTGGGTGTTTGTTTGTTTGTTTGTTTGAACGAGTATCACGCAAGAACTACTGAACCGATTTTGATGAAACTTTTTTGTTTGATAGCTTATGATCTGACTTAAAATCTGGTATATAATGTGCGGACGAAGTCGCGGGTTAACGCTCGTACTTCATAAAATTCCATGTTAATAAAAATAAAAAGAGATCGATCTCCTTTGTATCTAAAACCTCTTACATACCAAAACGAATCGAAAATGATGCGATTTTGAATTTAGTTTCAAAACACTTATTGTACAATAGTGTAGGTAGCCCCGACGACTCATTGAATGTGAACCATTGTACGAATCCAGTAGCTATTTCTATTAGGGTTTAAAAACTGCCAAGTGCGAGAAGAACGGGAACGCAGAGTTCCGTATACTTGTGTTCATAAGCGAACTATTTTTGCGTGTACTATATTTCATTTTGGACCCCAGTTGCTATGATAATAAGTTTACTAACAAAAGCGTGTTTTTATTATATTTTTGAACTAATTAAATTTAATTTATTATTTACTTTTAGTCTGAAAATATCATAAGCCTAGTCAAAATAAATCAAATGACTTTAAACTCGATGGGTTTACTAGTAGAAAGCCCTTGAAGAGTTCCACTGTCCACCTCTTCACTTCATCATTAGATCAATTCGATGGTACCAAATTATAAGTCATCCGAATTAGTTACCTATATACACTTTCAAAGTTTCGAAGTACAGGAGTGCGATTTTTGAAACTCATTCGCTGAGCTCAGCAGTTGAAAATGTCAAAATTACTATGGAGATTATGCATCTTTCTACTGCTGATTTGACATTCAAAAATCATACTCTTATTTCTACTTAGAAAGCATATCGCGCATATTTCATTACTTACCAGGAGTGCGAGTTTTGAAACTCATTCGTTGAACTCAGCAGTTGAAAATGTATGGAGATACGCCTGTTTCTACTGCTGATTTGACTTTTAAAAATCGCACTCCTGGAGTATGATTTTTGAAAGTCAAATCAGAAGAAAGATGCATATCTCTATAGTAATTTTGACATTTTCAACTGCTGAGCTCAGCGAATGAGATTCAAAAATCGTACTCCTGGAGTAATCTTTGTACTGCTGATTTGACTTTTAAAAATCGCTCTCCTGGAGTATGATTTTTAAAAGTCAAATCAGCAGTTGAAAGAAGAACAATTTTAATATTTTCAACTGCTGAGTTCAACGAATGAGTTTCAAAAATCGCACTCCTGGTTGGTACGTAATCGTATCTAAAAAAACATGAATAATAAAATAAGTTAAAAATTGTAGGTCTATAAACTATTATGTAATCTGTGCCTGTTAAGTATTCATAGATTTTTTTTTTGGTTCTGTTCAAGGTAAAGGGCTTATAATATCCCATACAACCGATGTCTTCAATAAAATTCTCTCATATATAGCAATTAAAACATTGGAGTTCGATGTTTTAACGCTTCTTTGGAGTTTTTGGAGGCAATCGATAAACGCAGGAAACGCAGAGAAGTCCACAGGAAAGAGGTGAACCGGCCGCTTTGCCGCGCTACAAAATGACGGAACACTTTTCCTGTTTACGACCCATACACCTTCATATTTCACTGAACTATATATTGTTCACTTGCACGACACTTTGTTCCGCAAAACAACACCAATTTTACGAACCAAAACTCACTATAAACAATAAAAATTCAATAAAATATGAGGACTCCAAACGTAGCTGAAAAATAACCGCCAAAAACTCCGTATTCATAGATATTTAATAAGGTAGCTATATATAAAGCAGACAACGAAGTCTTACTTTTCTACACAGTAAGGGTTCCTTTACCTTCCGAGTGCGGAACCATAAAATAGGGGTATGCAATGAGTATTTAGTTTAGTTGTTTGTTATTTTGTACCACCCGCGGTGTTTGTTTGAAGACCCCGCCGTTTTTTGGTCCATTTTAATCTATTGTTGCGATTTTTTTCATTCTATTATCAAGTAGGAGCTAAATACCGTACATAATGAGTGTAAAAATTGGATAATGTATTATGTTTGTTGGGGCTTGTCATAATTTTGTAGATTTTTTTTGTTAGTGGCGTTAGTTAACTTAGTGAGAGCACAGAATAAAAAGGTGAGAGTGAGTTTATGATAGATGTGAATAGAGATGTTTTGATGATGTTAAATGTTAGATAATAAAATGTTTTTTAGTCATTTTTGATAATTGAAATCATAAACTTAATATACTTACATATTAAGTTTATGTACGGGTAGTACTAGTATTTATTCTGTGGTTTGTGGTTGAAATGCTCGTTTAAACCAGCAGTAGAAAATTTCAGAATCAGTATCGATCATGATTATGAACGTAATTTCGAAAATCGCGCCCCAAACCTATAATAGGGTTCATAGATTAAAACGTTGTATAAGTACTTTTTTTTTTTTTTTTTTTTTTTTAATCTTTATTAATTTTAAAGAGGGTTTTGTCACACATTGACCATGCCACCCCCATCGTTCTATCCTATTACAATCTTCGCTTAATGCACATGCATTATTTTGTGTATAATTTGGGAACTGTACAAAAAATTGCCATCTATCTGCTTCGATCCGCACACACTCCGCCATCACATGATAGACATCTTCAATTTTGTCACATTCTGTGCACTTATCTGAATCGGTTTTTCTCATAAGGAAACCAAAGCTATTCAGCGGAATATGTATAAATAAGGTCTAACAAAATTAGGTGAAACTATTTTAAGGGGATGATCAGACCATCAAACTGAACAACTTTCTCTATGGGACCAATATTAAAATCGAGAAAAAAAATGCTGCTGTCCCATACATTTAGGTCGAGTAGGTTTGTATGGAACAGCTGTTTTTTTTCGTGATTTCGATATAGGTCCCATTAGACCTTATATAAGGTCTAACAAAATTCGGTGAAATTATTTTAAGGGGATGATCAGACCATCAAACTGAACAACTTTCTCTATGGGACCAATATCGAAATCGCGAAAACAAAATCAGCTGTTCTATACAAACGTACACGACCTAAATGTATCGGACAGCAGATTTTTTTTTCGCGATTTCGATATTGGTCCCATAGAGAAAGTTGTTCAGTTTGATGGTCTGATCATCCCCTTAAAATAGTTTCAGCTAGTTTTGTTAGACCTTATATAATTCAATGTGTTATTTTATGGTATAGGTACATGGTCCTTCTTATTAAGCTGGTGATTTCTTAAGGGGATTAGAAACAACTTTAAAAAAAATAACTGTTAATATGCTTAGGTAGAGAATGTCATTGTTAGGTAGGTACACACGGCGACACATCAAGCTATACAAAACCAAAATAAGCTGGCCGCGCGTAGGTCGCGTAACGTATAAGGTCGCGCGGCCAGCTTATATCGGTTTTGTATAGCTTGATGTGTCGCCGTGCGTACCATACTGTAAACCTGGAGTGTGATTTTTGAATCTCATATGTTGAACTCAGCAGTTGAAAATGTATGGAGAAATGCATCTTTCTACTGCTGATTTGACTTTCAAAAATAGCACTCCTGGAGTATTATTTTTGAAAATTAAATCAGCAGTAGAAAGATGCATACCTCCATAGTAATATTGACATTTTCGACTGCTAAGTTCAAAGAATGAGTTTCAAAAGTACGTAATCGTGTCATAGGCTAATCTCGTTTCAGTATGTTTAAGCTAATCTTAGAAACTACTTTTTAGCCGACTTCAAAAAAGGAGTAGGATTCTCAATTCGACCGTATCCTATTCTTTTTTTATGTGTGTTCGCGGATAATTACGTACTGTAGGGACTTTGATACGGTTTTCACTAATAGATGGACTGATTCACGAGGAAGGTTTGAGTACCCGTGCGAAGCCGGGGTGGGTCGCTAGTTTTATCATGTTACGAGCTTTAACCCGCGACTTCGTCCGCACAAATTATACACCAGATTTTAAGGCAGATCATAAGCTATCAAACAAAAAAAGTTTCATCAAAATCGGTTCAGTAGTTTTTGCGTGATACTCGTTCAAACAAACAAACAAACACCCAAACAAACACACAAACAAACAGACAGACATAAAATCCAAAAATTGGTGAAATGGAATCAGGGACACCTAAAAACCATATCGTAACTTTTTTTTTGTTAATATCTTCAATGTACAGACAAACTTCCTGTTACAGTTTTATAATAGTATAGATATAGATAGATAAGACATCACATTTTTACATTGCCTCAATTTATAACATAAGTAGGTTAGTTAGTACATACCATTCACGGAAAGCTCTCTCCTAAAAACCTACTCAGTGTAGCCCAGTCATTTTACGGAGCTTTGTTAGGAGGGGTGGGAAGTAATTATTAATTGGACTTTTAAATTGTGACAAAAAAGTCTAACTGAAAACATATTAAAAAAAATTTGCTACGCAACATAGAAATCAAAATTGTGAGTCCCAGAAGGCCCTTTTAAAATAATAATATTAATACCAATGCACTTATTTGAATTAGAATAAACAATATAAATTATTTTTGAGCAATAAAATAGCCATTGAAATTTAAAAAATGAGGTTTTTATTAGAAAATACGAATGTATTGTTCAAAACCTTCTAAGTGGACAAAAATATTTACACCATGTTTTAAGTATGTATAATGGTTATGCCTTAAATATGTACGAAAAAGAAAATTACCATCAGGTTTTTATAACGAGATAAAAGCAAAATTTTAAATTTGGAATTGTTACTGACTGGATTTTTTAAATTTTGGTATCTTTCTAAGCTCAAATTGGCTCTTAAATACTAAACCGAAAAAAAAAAACAATTACTAATTAGTCCCGGCTCAAACCTTGAAATGACTGGGCTAGTTAGTGGCTCAATAACATAATATACTTGTCTATCTACCACTGTTTTTGTAACAACCCCAGGGGAGCGCGTAATTTCTCTATATCAATAAAATAGCTGTGAAAATATTTTGAAAAATAAGTTTAAAAACCACTAGCGACATCTTTTTGGGAAATAAGAAGACAAATGATTACGAATATGACAGTAGCATATGTTCCATTTGACTGCAATGTTCTGAACTATTTTAATAGATGGCGCAAATTTTAATAACCCATAGCGACATCTGTTTCGGGGTGAAAGAACTATTTCAAAGGAAGTATAGATAAACTGAATAATACTAACGTCGGCGTCCGTCGGCAGTTTCATTGACTCGTAAATAGATGTCGCTGAATTTAAAAAGTTGCTGTACCTTATCTTAAGGGTGCTTTTCCACCAGAGATTTGCGAGGGAAATTTGTCGTGCGAGGATGTCTAGCTGTGCTGTGAAAATGTGTGGGTCTTTCCACCAAAGCTGTGCGAGGAAAATGTGTCGTACGAGGATGTGTAGCGGAGCTGCGAAAATGCGCATTAATGTGCGGTTCGAGCCGTGCGAGGATGCGTTGCGAAGCTTTGAAATGTGTCGGCCGGCGGGCGGGGGCGTCTATCGACTGGCTGGTACAGTATGTCGCAAACCTCGCAACACATTCCTCGCACATATCTCTCGCTTGTTTTGTACGTATAAAAACCTCGCTCCGCTAAGCCGTTTCCACCAGAGCTGTGCTGTGCGAGGCAAGGTAAATGAAGCGATTCTATTGGTTCTTGAAAAGCATATCCCTCACTACGCGTACTCGCACATCTCTGGTGGAAACGCAGCCTTACCACCCACTGGACGAAATCGCTTATAGCCCAGTCATTTTACGGTTTGAGCCGGGACTAACTAATAATTGTTTTTTTTTTCGATATAGTATTTAAGAGCCAATTTGAGCCTAGAGATATAACAAAATTTTAGAAAATCACGTCCGCGACATCCCCAAATTTAAAATTTAGCATTTATCTCGTTGTAAAAAACCTCATGGTACTTTTTTTACATTTTTAAGGCTTTATCTTTATACATAGGTACTTCAAACATGGTGTTAATATTTTTGTCCCCTTAGAAGGCTTTGAAAAATACATTAGTATTTTTCTAAGAAACACCTCATTTTTTTAAATTTCAATGCCTATTTTATTGCTCAAAAATAATTTAAGTATATTGTTAAATCTAATTAAAATGAGAGCATTGGTATTATAATATTATTAAGTTAGAACCCTTCTGGGAGATACATTTTTTTTTATTTCTATGTTGCGTACCGAATTTTGTTTTCAGATAGTCTTTTTGCCACTAAATGGTGCCGGTTACAGTTTAAAAGTCCAATTCATAATTACTCCCCACCCCTCCTAACAAAACTCCGTAAAATGACTGGGCTATAATTTTATTTACCATTCACTTTTATATTCATTCATATATTCTTTATTGCTTGCTTTAACCTTTGGTATGCCATCGTATGGAACGCGGATCCGCGCGACGAAAACAATTGATTTCTTTTGTGTCTGTAATTCCAGGCATACGAGAGGTTAAGGGCCTATGTCGAAATATAATTGAAGCGAAATGGGCGTGTGATAGCTTATATTACTGCCTGATGCGAGAGAAAGAGATGGGGCGGCGCTCGCGCCTGAAACGACGCAAGCGTAAAACAAACTTTGTTTCATTGTGATTGTACTATATATGTAAGTTCAATTCTGCTCTTATCAAAATTTGTAAAATATCAATCTCTTTTTTTTAAATTAAGTCTCGTGTTTCTATTATTCACCGTTTAGCAGTTCCAAGCGTTTATCGATAAAGACGGAAGCTGCTTTGGCTTGTTTTTCTATCGAGAAAATGTGTCTTAATCGTGTTTTGGCTCTAATCAAAACTTCAATTATATGTTCAATTTACACATATCCGCAATTCATACTCCTACTGTTAGTACTTCATGATATATGACGCTTTGAAGAATCCTATTTTTTCATATATCCTCTGAATCATTTTTCATGTTTTTTATGTGAAAATGGAGTTGTGTTACAATATACAATAAATAAACTCATACATAAATTACTGGATTTAGGTCAAGAGGAAACCCAACTGTAATAAATAAAACAAAATTATATAAATTTTGATCGCGTTCGATTAAAAAAAAACTAGTTAAAACATTAATTTAATTTATTTCAAAACAAACATTATTCTACGAATAAAATCTTATAAATAATCAATAAGTAGTAAAATAAGAAATATAGCAATTTTAGCATCCTTTAATCAAATAATTCATTGTAAATATAATAAATTGTTGAACAAAAAAATTAAAATAAACTGGCAGTTAATCACTTACGGATCTTTTGGCTAACGTTGCGATAACATTAGGTAATAGAGAAAGCTTTGATTAGATTATAATAGCGGAAGATAGGTGACGTTCCTGCTTTACGCACACGGAAAATAGACCTATTTCTCATGTACTCATGTTTCACGAGTGAAAAGTAATGCCTTGCGATTTCCTTTTTATTTTTAAATGATTTGTACAACGGGTTTTAAGCACGCAAAGGAATTGTGGTACCCTTATCCAGCCTAAAATCAGAAAAGTATATAGAGCTACATGAGCTCATCCCGCCTTCCCCTTTCTACTATCGGACTTCCAGACGCACCCCGGGATATCACCCCTTTTTGGTTGACATACCACATATCCGCACCAAGCGCCTTTCTGAATCTTTTATAATGCGCACAGCCAAGGAGTGGAACGCCCTACCTGCGTCAGTATTTCCGAGTGCTTACAACCCGAATTCCTTTAAAGTACGAGTGAATAGGCTTCTTCTGGGTGCGCTCGCTACATCTTCGACCCCATCTTCGTCCTGAGGACTAGATTGAGGTCAAGAGCAAACCCATAGGTAATAAAAAAAAAAATCACGCAATGCCGTTCTTAAGTAAATTAGGCGACAGGGCCTAATTTATGCGGTCCATGCGCTATAGGCTAGTCACCACCGCCTATCTTGCTATTTTTATTTAATCGAAGCGAGAAAGTCAGTGAGTCACGAATAAGGTTTTCTCGCATTTTAAATACTGTACTGGACCACAGATTGTTTTAATAGTTACAACCGTAACAGATACCACAGATACTCAACCCAATTTCGCGCGCTTTTTCGAATTTAGAACTGCGCTTCAGGAACGAAAACTAAAATGCGCCTTATGTCAATATGCATCTTAGAAGATGCAGTCTGTAAAGGGTAATAGGGTACTTTACTTCGATAACTATGGAATAATAATTTTATGGATTACTGTATCTACCAGTGAAAACCTGTTATTAGCTTTCTGCTTTATACTCATGTACTTAACTACTATATTATATTGCTGTTGGTTTTTCAAAAAAATATAAATAAATAATAATAAACTAACTAACTGGAACTATGAATTATAGTAGTTTTCGCAAAGCGCAATCGAATAATTTCGGTCTCAGCCTAGCTAGCATGCCACCCACGACAAAGCGTTTAAACGAGAAAAACGTCATGCGCGCTCTTTCTGGCCTACGTAAAATAATAAAGATGGAGGCACATCTCGTTTTTTGTCGTTTTCTCGGGGGTGGCATGCTAGCTAGGCTGGTTACGAAAACAAGACGATGAAAAATCTACTTTTTTAATCTGTTGCAAAACCAATATAAGCTGGCCGCGCGACGTTATACATTACTCTACCTACGTAGCTTGATGTGTCGCCGTGTGTACATAAAAACGTGCAAGATGGAAGCCGCCATTGTGATTCCGATGTGACGTCATCAGTAAATTCAGTCATTTGTCAAATGTTAAAAGTTTACTATACTTATGACGTTAGGAGTGAAGCTACACGGCGTTCCGTTTTAGCGTGGAAATATTATCTATCTATCTATACTATTATAAAACTGTAACAGGAAGTTTGTCTGTACATTGAAGATATTAACAAAAAAAAAGTTACGATATGGTTTTTAGGTGTCCCTGATTCCATTTCACCAATTTTTGGATTTTTTGTCTGTCTGTTTGTTTGTTTGTTTGTTTGTTTGTTTGTTTGAACGAGTATCACGCAAAAACTACTGAACCGATTTTGATGAAACTTTTTTTGTTTGATAGCTTATGATCTGACTTAAAATCTGGTATAAAATTTGTGCGGACGAAGTCGCGGGTTAACGCTCGTATTATATAAATGTAAATTTGAAATGAGTGTTAATGCTGCACTATACTTTTTAGCAGGGACCGAAACCGGTATCGATAATACCGGTATTTTTTGGTTACAACCTTTATTTTTTTACAGGTATTTTTAGAGGTAACCTTTATATCATTCTACTAACGGTCCGCGTACACAGAGATATGTTTTAATAAAAAATTGTTTCTTTATAAATATAGTAAGTATTCATTTTTAAGTAAGTACCTCGTTAGTCGTAACTAAATACAAATTAAATCAATTATAATAACAAACATAAACACAAATGTGAACGTAAACTTAAACCATTTGGGTTCAATAAAATGTAAATAACCTTTATTGTCTCGACCTGTCCAATGCTGTAGCAACACTGAAAATAGTGCGCGCGTCGCTCGTCGGGTACTCCAAAATTTGCGTCACCCGCTACAACAACGACGTTGTTCAATCATTTCTGTACTTTTGATTAGTAGAAATTAAAGTTCATTTTTCAGTGTTATTAAATACCACGCGCGCTTATGGCCGCTCCGTCTATACTGACCCTTAACCGCACTCACTAGCATTCTCTTGAAGGTCATATTTAGGTTACCGGTATTAAAATCGGTTGTTACCTGGATAAAGGTAACATTTAAATAAAGGTAACCGAAAATTTTCGGTCCCCGCTTTTTAGAAAAGTAGTTTATTACCACTAAATAACCGAATATACGCATATTTCGTCTAGGGGTCGCCCTAGACGTACGTATGCGGACCAAATTGGCAGCGTACTTAAGAAGGGTCAGATCAAAAGTACCCGAAACCGACGAGCGTGTATGAAGCGACTTATGACTGTGGAAGAGGCGAAAGAGGTGTGTCAGGATCTTAGCCGATGGCGATCCATTGTCTCTGCCTACCCCAATGGGACACAGGCGTGAGTATGTATGTATGTAGGCCTATTTCAAAAATTGGCGTAATACCCTACTATTGCAGCTAACAAACGTGAGTGACGGTGCACTGACTGGACTTAAATATTTGATAGTTACAATTCTTCTTTGGACTTAGATTTCCTCGTCTTCCCATCAGATATCTTTATATTCAAACTCTTCGATGTCCAGTTTTCATCGACTATTCTTTTCTCTATGACGTTCTTGTAGAAGAGTGCAGACAGTCTCGCTGTCCTCTTCTTATCCGCAGAGTTAAAGTCCACCTCGTACAAGCCAAAACGTTCACTGTAACAAAAGCATAAAGGTTAATTTTTGTTCTATCAGCACAAAACAGTTTTTGCTCACATCTTTAACGAAATATGTTTTCTTTGAATGAATGAATGAAATATACTTTATTTACACCAAAACAAAATACAATGCACAATAGGAAAGATAAACTGAATATGGTACAAATAAGGTGGTCTTATCGCTAAAAAGCGATTTCTTCCAGACAACCTTAAGGTAGAGGAAATATAACAAAGAACAGGTCGGTGTTATAAAAAACAAAATTAGAAGTGAATACAACAAATACATAAATATACATACATATTACATATGTTTTCTTTGTGTACAGACAGGGTGAAATTGATATCATATTAGCATTCTTTTAAACCAAGAGTCTACCAATCAAACTGAACATCTTTTACTATGGAAGCAAACAGATCGGAGCAAATAATAATCAGCTGTTCCATACTAAACTGCAATACCTGCTCGATTCAAATGCAATAGCAGATTTTATTGCTGATCGGAGCAATATAGGTTTGCTCCCACAGTAAAAGTTGTTCAGTTTGATGGGTAGACTCTTAGTTTAAAAGGATGCTAATTATATCAATTTCATTCTGTATATGCGTGTGTGTAGGGTGCGTGTCAGCATTTATTTATGCGAGCGTGTGAACGTGCGGGCATGCAAGCGAGGGTGCGTGCGTGTGCATGCGAGTGTATGTGTGTGTGTGTGTGAATAACATTTATAATGGCTAATAAAGATTACCTGAAGCAGGCCGGCCATTCAGCATCATCCATGAGACTCAAGCACTGTACCCTTTCACATCAATGCCGTCTTCCAAAGCGTTAAGGTGGTTTCAGTCGATACAAAAGTTTAACGTACAATACGCGTAGACGGAATTAATAAAAGTAATATTTTATATATGGAAAAATAGTTTAGAAAATATTGAAATAGAATAATATCAGTATCATTATAAAATAATCGAATCCGGAACGCAGGCTTCGTCAAATATTAATCACATATATCTAAATAGTTTAGAAAATCTAGTTGCCGCGTCACAATTAACATTTGCAATTTATAATATATACGAAGATATAAAGCTTTTAAAATTTTGTATGGATAATTGCAAAGCTTTAAATCTTCGTAATTATTTTATAAATTGCATATGTTATTTATGACGCGGCATCTAGATTTTCTAAACTATTTTTCCATATATATATTGTGACCCTTTCGTCCTCTCTGGGTTTGTGAGAGCGTGTTTGCTGGATTTTACTGCATGTTTGCCTCAAAAGCCCATTTATTGACCGCTTCCGTCGTAATTTTCCTAGATTTCATAAATAGAACACTAAACGATAACTTCCGCTTGTCACCTTTCCCGCCATTCGCCAGCGTGCTTGTTTGGCGCTGCCGCCATTTTCTTCATTGTGTTTCCGGATTTTATTGGGTGCAGTCCTGCCTCAATACATCGCGAGTGAAAATAATTTGAAAAGTTCGAAATTTCCGTTAACGATAATAATGTGAAATAATTTCGTTAAGTCACTCGTATAGTGTAGTTTTGTTAAATTTAAAGCCCGTTTAGTGAATTCGGTTCGTGATGGTTCTCGAGAATCATTATTTCGTCGAATCGAGTGTTGTCGCCGCGACCGTCTTGCCGCGCCGCGTCTCCGTGCCTCGTGTCCTGCTCCCGCGCCTCGTGTCCCGCGCCGTGCGGCCCCAGCTCCAGGCGCAGCTCCAGCGCCAGCTATAGATTTATGCGAGTTGAGGTTTGATAACTCGCGGGCCAGGTTTGTGTTTTGAATTTGTACAACGTTTGAGCGCTCGACCGCGCTGGCCCTCCATTTTCGAGGGAATTCTTCCGCGCGGCATCTGGCCAAATTATAACGACTTGAGGCTAGGGTAGCCTTACTGTGTAACTAATAAGTGTGTCATGCATGATAAATCTAAAAGTTGGATGCCCTAAAACGTTTCTCTTTTGCATTGTGACTGTTACATAATAAATAAGCTTTCCGTTGATGAGTTGACATTATTGCGGTTCGTTTCAGACGAAATACCGGTTTGACCAATATCAAATTTGACCGATGTCTTAAAACCCTTTAGAACGAGATTTTCAAATGTCAGACCTGTAACAGGAGCAGGGGCGGCGGGATTTCGAAGATTTCCAATCTATTTAATTTTCATACATGCATATTTATGTACATAAGCTCACAACCGTACTTCCATTTCGGAAAGGTTGTCGCAATAGCTATCAACCATCTTCCAAGGTTGCATATTGCGAGTAGTAGATCGATAATTTAAAAAAAAAAGGGGGGCGTCGGTAAAATGTTTGTCCAAAATGATTAAAACCGAATAAGAAAGGTCTTAAATTATCTTGTATAACATTTATAACATTTGGTAACTTTATATTTTAACGGCTCAAAGAGTTGATGAGACCTATTTTACTAGCCAACTTATCGGAATGTTTAGCGAATGACCGTCATCGATCAGTAGGAGCCAAAATGATTTGAATATTGTTTTTGGTCTGAACCTTGATATTTTACTAAACGCCACCTTTGTTTTGGTTAAATTCTGAAATATTATTAACTCTTCGAGATTCTACCGTCGTCGCGTCGTCGTTTCCACAGTAGACGACGACTTGTTCAACATATAAGTGTTATTTTCATCAAAGGAGGCGGGAACTCCCAATCCCGTCCATATAATTATCTATAAAACCTGAGAAAATGTGTACGTATAAGTACGTGTAAGTATGTGTACATAGATTTATTCAGGTGGGTGTCGAATCACAAGAATATTAAATTCGACATGTACATTTTCTACAGCGATTGGTAAGCCAAAGAAGGTATAAATTGAACGTAATTTAAATTTTATAGCAATTCTAACACTTCGTTAGATTCTTCGGCAAATTTACCAAGACTTTTCCAAAAGACAGTTTGCGTACATATCATCATATCATTTGGCGTAACCCTCTCCAGAAAGCTTCGCTACATCGAACATCATCGTGTTCTTCAATTGATTATAAATGCTATGAAATGTCTTGGACAGAGATTTAATTACGTAAATAAATAAAAAACAAGTAACTAATTTTTCTAAAACTAATAGAACATTTCTTGGTGCCTGTCTACTGCAACATGACCTGAAACAAGAATTCTTCACGAAAAGCGGACAAAAAAAAAAAAAAAAAAAAAAAAAAAAAAAAAAAAAAAAAAAAAAAAAAAAAAAAAAAAAAAAAAAAAAAAAGAAGGAAGGAGTGGAATCTCACAATAGGTCGTGGACAACTCCAGGAGGGTAAAGTCCCTATTTGGAGTCCATTGTCGGAAGTAAAATATTTACGAACTTCGTCGTGCACACTACCAGTTGGATAAAATTCCCTGCCAGAAGTCAGATGTTTATAATTTGTGAGCTTCGTCGTGCACACTACCAGTTGGGTAAAGTTCCTTGTCGAAAGTCAGATATTTAAGAGCTTCGTCGTGCACACTTCCAGTTGGGTATAAAGTGTCTCGGAAGACAGATCTTTGCGATTTTCATCGTGCACAAACCAGGTGGATAAAATCCCTCCTCTGAAGACATCGTCTTGCATACTTCCAGGTGGTAAAGTCCCTCCTTAGAGGGCAAATTTTTGCGAATGTCGTATTTACCCGGTTGGGTAAAGTCCTTGATCGGAAGACAGATCTTTGCGAGCTTCGTCGTGCACACTTCCAGATGAGTAACACTTTCAGGTGGGTAAAGTCCAAACTCTGAAATTAGATTTTTTTGCGAGCTTCTTTAGACTTACTTCTAGGTGGTTAAACTCTCTCCTCTGAAGTTAAATCTTTGCGAGTTTCCTTGTGCACACTTCCAGGCGTGTAAAGTCCCTCCTTGGAAGTAAAATCCTTTCCAGGTGTGTGTAGTCACTCCTTGGAACGGAAGGCTGAGCTCTGCGGGCTTCGTCGTGTCATCTGGGCCGCCTACACTGTCGCAGAGCTTAGGATATTGAGACGTGAGTCCCAGTGGTCAAGTCCCTGGAG
The DNA here is from genome assembly GCA_927399405.1 of Agonopterix arenella. Lineage (NCBI taxonomy): Eukaryota > Metazoa > Arthropoda > Insecta > Lepidoptera > Depressariidae > Agonopterix > Agonopterix arenella. The sequence goes on along the minus strand of OV656711.1, from coordinate 11,929,197 downwards.
TCGACGGCCTCTAGCGTTCTTCATAGACGATTATAAATAAGAAACGTGAGCAGCGTTTAATTTCATCCGCGTTTTGACAGCTTTGACTATAGTTCGACAAGTGTTCTGCTGTGGCTAATATGTATAATAAAAGTGGAGATATTGGCCTTCGTTTATACCTTTTGTTTGTTTGTGATTGATAACAAAACATAATAGCTGGTTTATCAGAGTGCTATTTTTTTTTTTGAGTACAATTCAATTATATACCTATCTATGTATTAAGCGCTATATTGAAAGCTACCTCATATAAACCCGCACTTCAACCGCAACATCGCACTTCATATAAACCCTATGGTTTCTGAAGTGCGGTTAATATTTATAAATATAAATATAAGTGATTATAAAGTAATGTATTGAATAAATAAAAAAAAAAAATAATAATAATAATAATAATTAGAAGTCAATTTAAATTTTGTACTTAGTATGACTATGAAATGCTTCATTCAATCCTCGTATTACTATTTTATCAATAGCAAGTTTGACGTCAGTAAAGTCATCAATACAACTGAAAAAGTAAAATCGCACACCGAATAGCTCATACACAGTGGACACAGATGTGTAACATCAACGCCGAACAACCCAACCCGAACACATCACCACGGGGTAACCTCGTCCAAACTTGGAGGATCTGAAACTGGAAGCATGGTTGATCGCAGGAGTCCCCATAAGCCTGAGTGGAAAAGAAGACGTTTTAAACATTATTTTTCCATAGAACTCCATAGCAAGCATAGAATATGCTCACGACTTATGTTCCCCGAGGGGGTAGTCAGAGATATTTTTAAGCCTCGGAACATCCACGTTTTACTAGTAGTACCCAAACTCTGTCCAGTGTCGAACTCCATAATTATAATATAATAATATATGAATAAGTGGCGCTTACATAAAAATATAAAATATAATATTGTCATTTCGTATCCATCGTCTAAAATTTAAGGTTGTTAATATTCTTCTCTTACTTTTGTTCTGCGGAAACTTGCGCACCAAACAGGAAGCACGTTTACCGTGTTCTTTCAACTTTCATAACTTCAACTTTCTTACCTGGGCTAGGAATAGAGCGCTTAACAAACATTCTTTTCAAACAAACCACAGTTTGTGTGAACTTCGATTTAGGATCTAAGTTGCTAGAGATGATAGATACGGCCATTATGCGATTCGTTGCGTCGGTGCAACACGATTTTTTTTTTTTTTGTTGTAGGCATCGGCGCGGCCGGTATAAATCTTAAATTTAAATATCAAATCGTGATTGGTAATGATCTTCATGTGACATGTTTTCCTTATTAGCTTGAAACAAACTTAGCGTCATTTCGCAAGTACAGATCGACTGTTCGGTTGCCCCGATCAAAGTATTAACTACGAAATTTAATTTTGACAAGTATTTGATTACATTATAGGTATTCGGTATAATTGAGCCAAATTTCAGCTTTATTTTCCTATCTATTTAAAAAGTCTCGCTTCTTTCCCAGTGGGGAAAGCGGAGAGTATTATTATTATAAAATTGAATCGACGTCTCAAGTCTGATTAGTGATTTCTCCCTCGATGATGTATTAAAGGGATTAGTAGAAACTTCCATAGTTACTACAGAAAACAAAATAGGTTGAATAAAGACAAAACTTATCATATTCTTTTCAGACATATAACTTTTAATAGAAAATTATATGGATAACTTTGTTAGGTTATCAATCAATCAATCAATCAAATATACTTTATTTTACACCAAAACATAAACAGTAAAATACAAAGTTATCAATGCATTCTTATATGTATTATTATTAATAATTGAAGAGTTTTCAATTAATTATATTATTTTGTTTTTTCTTTTCTTACCATAATAGTACTTACTATGTTTTTGTTTTTAATAACAATATACTTATTCTTTATTCTCTTGAATCTAGTACCTATCATAACTTCATCCCTGCCATTCACCAGGTGATAACAGACACGTCTCACAAACCCAGAGAGGACGAAAGGGTCACAATAGAAAGATTTTACCTTACAATAAAATCAATATTGTGATCCTGAAGTCCTCTCTGGGCCTATTTAAGGCCACCTGGTGAGGCGCAATGAAGAAAATGGCGGCAGCGCCAAACAAGCACGCTGGCGAATGGCGGGAAAGGTGACAAGCGGAAGTTATCGTTTAGTGTTCTATTTATGAAATCTAGGAAAATTACGACGGAAGCGGTCAATAAATGGGCTTTTGAGGCAAACATGCAGTAAAATCCAGCAAACACGCTCTCACAAACCCAGAGAGGACTTCAGGATCACAATATTGATTTTATTGTAAGGTAAAATCTTTCTATTATTACTTTTGTTAATTCCGTCTACGCGTATTGTGCGTCAAAGTTTTGTATAAAATTGACCCCTCTGCAACCACCTTAAGAGCCTGCCGAGCCTATTGTGCTGCCCCCAATCGTAATTTTTTTATTTCTAAAAAATTATACAACATTCCCAAAAAACAAGAATGTCACATTGTAGTTATGATTGTCTTTCAATTTATCGAAACATTACGGATTGCTATGTTTTATGCTTGCAGCTATTATCGTTAAAACCGCCAATAGTGGCCACTTTTGGCGGTTTTAAAGATAATAACTACAAACATTATAAAAACAAACCCGCAGTGACCCGATAAATTGAAAATCAGCAATGACTACAACGTGACATTCTTGTTTTTTGGAAATATTGTTTAATATTGTTAAGAAATAAAAAAATACGATTGGGGGCAGCACAATAGGCTCGGTGCAGCCTTAAGCAACGCTGCTAAGTATCCACCCATCCGTTCCACGTTACTCTCGTCCCGAATACCGCGCTGTGTTAATGACATTTATAGAGGCTTATTTACCTGAAGCCGGCCAGCAACTCTCCATGAGACTCCAAGCAGCATAGCCCCTCACATCAATACCGTTCTCCAAAGCGTAAGGCAACGTTGCCAAGTATCCACTGCAATGCAATTCACTAAACGCAAACATCGTCGCAACCTTAAATTCGTCGTTGAAACATCGGCGAGCTGACAATTCGGTATTCGCTATGGTTACGTCATGTGTCCCTATTATTATTTTGGTTGTAAGGGCTTGGTCAATGAACCAATAGCTACTGCGACCTGAATAGATCTATTGTAGCTGTCACCCTAGACCTAAAGATCATTTCCTAGGCCCACGGACTTCATGAACCGTGTTATGCTTTTGGAGGGGAGGTCCCTAATGTTGGCGAACCTAGATAGTAAACGATGGTAAACCTAGATGGCGACTCCTGCTGTGAATGAGCACTTCGCATTCGCAGAGGAGGTGTATGGGCGTTTCCTCTGCATCACAGCAGAAACTGCAAGTGGGTGAATCTACGAACTACTGTTAAGGCTCGCACCAAGAGCCTTAAGTCGCTGCGGTTTGAATTAATGGCATCCGAGGTATGTCTGTTTGAGAAGCCGGTCACAAGTTCTTTCGCATCTTCAGTCCTGGTGTATCTGACCAGAGCTTAATGCTTTGGTTCACGGCCCATTCCTTTAGCACACGCCTAGAGACGCCTTTGCAAGAGATGCCGCAATAAGGCAAGGGCCTATGGCGTCCTCTTCCGCCCCGCTTCGTGCCAGCTCAGCAGCCTCGTTTCCACCATCGTCATGTGTCAAACTCATATAAAAACTTCGACGATCTGAAGAATGCAAGAAGGATGTTACATTTTTGAGCTCGTCGATGTTTTCCACAGCGATGTGATGCTTAGTGAATTGCACTCCTGTTCCACTCTGCTCTCATAACGAAGATCGCGCTGTTTGTGTGTGTTGATGACATTTATAAAAGTTTTTTTTACCTGAATCCGGCCAGCCATTCAGCATTATCCATGAGACTCCAAGCAGTATGTCCCTTCACATCAGTGCCGTCCTCCAAAGCGTACAGCAACGCTGCCAAGTATCCACTCATTTGTTCCACTCTGCTCTCATAACGAAGACCGCGCTGTTTGTGTGTGTTTATGACATGAATAGAAGTTTTGTTTACCTGAATCCAGCCAGCCATTCAGCATTATCCATGAGACTCCAAGCAGTATATCCCCTCACATCAGTGCCGTCCTCCAAAGCGTACAGCAACGCTGCCAAGTATCCACTCATTTGTTCCACTCTGCTCTCATCTCGGAGACCTCGCTCAGTTGACCACCCGTTCTCGGTTATGAAGATCGGTGGATAATCGTATTGCTTGTTTAGATACAGACAAGCTTTGTAGAGTCCGTAGGGTGCACTCTGTAATAAATATAAGAAAACTTTAAGTGTGGAGCGTCGGTGGCGCGTTGCGGAGAAGTATGGACATCATGAGGGTCCGGGTTCGAATCCGCACGGACGACATGCTATGTACCAATGAGTTTTTTCTAAATTATGTACATAATACCTGTAGTGTAGGTAACTTATTATTAATATGGTAGGGTAGTTATGCGCAGCGCTTCTCGCCTGTCCTTGTATCTGACAGTCTGAATATACCGTTGTACAAAGACTACGTGGTTTGATTCCATCCCCTAATCGCACCCTTGCCTAGGACATTACAGTGGCGACGAAGGCCAGTATTTGAAAGGGGACAAGTGGGTGCCAGGGACTATATCGGATTCCTTGGGGACAGACAATTACAGGGTATTAGATACAGATGGGAAACAAGTACACCGACACATCGATCAGCTGAAACGTAGGTCTAGGAGTTCCCTTGTATTCCCGTCTGGCTCAGGGGATCGAACCCTGAGTCCAGTAGGAGCCACCGCGGAACTAGCATCGGAGACAGAGAGCCAGTTGGAGCAGCAGCCGGTCCTGCCGGCGACGCCGGCTCGCAGTGGGCTGTTGAGGGGGGAGGACGTAGAGGAAGGGCCTATTGCCGCAGTAGATCCAAGTCCTCACAATCCACCTTCTGGTTCGTCTCCCGCAGGAATTGTACCGTCTCGGTAGATTAGATAAGATGTGTAATTATAAGTGTTAGGTTAATTCATAAAATATAACTGTGTAGGTTATTTAGTTGTAATTATTAGTCTGTAATTATTATGTGTTTGGTAAAGGTTAACTAGTTATAATACTTAGAGTAAGTTATATAAGATAGTAACGGGGTTTATTGTGAATTTAGTGGGGAGGGATGTAGTGTAGGTAACTTAATATTAATATGGTAGGGTAGTTATGCGCAGCGCTTCTCGCCTGTCACTGTATCTGACAGTCTGAATATACCGTTGTACAAAGACTATGTGGTTTGATTCCATCCCCTAATCGCACCCTTGCCTAGGACATTACAATACCGACTGCTCTTAAACGGTGAACATGTGTAAGGTTCAATTTAATTAAAGAGATTTAAAATAATTATTACTATTTTATCTAGCTACTTTTTTCGTTAGTTTTCAATTATTAGTCAATCAATAATATTAAATCTCTAAACGATTGAAGATTGTAAGTTGAATCTGTTTTTAGTCCGGAATGTTGGTAGGCTGCATCGATTGGTATTATTCGATTGGTAGTCTGCAACAACGGATAATATGTCAGTTGATCCTTTTTTTAATCCGGAATGTTGGTAGACTGCATCGATTATTATTGTTCGATTGGTAGTCTGCAACAACGGATATGTCAGTTGACACGGATTTTAGTTCGGAATGTTGGTAGACGGCAACGATTATGATTATTTGTCTGTCGGCAACGATTGGTAGTCGAGGCGGGAAAACACTTGGTCGGTTTACATTCATTCGGACATTTTGCTGGGCATTCGAGCCTGAACTCTGAAGCTGTACGGTTATACTTTTACGCAAGAAAGAAATTAAATAAGTTATTGGTACCCGTGGTCTTCTTTTCTGATACGTGCTACACATGGAAGCAAAATAAGTCATAGTTTCAGTACAATGTTAGGTAGGATACTACCAGCACAAATGACATTAAAACATCTATTCATAGTTTGAGACATGAAAATAATATAATCAATGACACATTGGAAGTGGCCGAATTTTTAAATAATTATTATGTAACGGAAAACTTGACTACAAATCACGATGACAATAGCTATAAACCAACTTATGATAAGGAAATGTGCAGTATATTTCTTAGGCCAATAGATGCAACCGAAGTTATGACAATAATAAAAAAATTAAAGAACAAAAAGAGTTGCGGTGAAGATGGAATGTCGATGCAAGTCATCAAAGCATGTGCATGTTTTATTATTCCACCACTAGTGCATATCATAAATCTTATGTTTGAAACAGGTAATTTTCCGGATAAATTAAAAATGTGCCTTATCAAACCATTACATAAAAAGGGTCCAAAAGACGTGCCTAATAATTATAGGCCTATAGCTTTACTTTCTAGTTTTTCCAAGATATTAGAAAAGGCTATTTACAATAGGATTATTAACTTCTTTGATAATCGCAATATACTTAGCCAAAATCAGTTTGGTTTTCGTAAAGAGAGATCTACATCCTTGGCTATTTTTGCTTTTCTCTCGAAGTTATGGGAATCCGTAAATAATAAAAAACGCTGTGCCGCTCTTTTCCTAGACATGTCAAAAGCATTTGACTGTGTCGTTCACTCGATCCTGATTCGTCAACTTGATTGTCTTGGTGTTAGAGGAGTAGCAAATGAGCTTATCCGGTCGTACTTAAAGGAAAGGAGACAAGCACTAGTACTCTCAAAGTATAATAAAGTAATCAAATCCATTGAAGAAGTAAAGTCATCGTTTAAAACCAATCAGATAGGTGTGCCACAGGGAAGTGTACTCGGCCCCCTTCTCTTCCTAGTATATGTAAATGAATTGCCAAATTTGACTAATCATTTATGTGTTATGTTCGCGGATGATGCTACCATTTTATTTGAAAATGATAGAGATAGTACAAAAATTTTTGAAATGGAAATAGCTAATACTCTTGGAAAATTGACTACTTGGCTCGAAACTATAAATTTAAAAGTTAATTTAAATAAAACAAAATTTATGCAATTTAAAAACTACATGCAAATAGATCTAGACCTAAAATTAAATTACAATAACACTGAAATTGAAGAAGTTAATGATATTGGTTTCCTAGGTGTTACTATTGACAAGCACCTAAACTGGAAAAACCATATTGACAAACTTAATAGTAAACTTTGCTCCTGTTGCTATGCTCTTTCTGTGTTAGTCTATGTATCTTCAATCGAAGTTGCAACAAATGCATATTACGGAAATGTCTACCCCTTATTATTGTACGGAATCCTTTTCTGGGGAAATTCAGTAGACGTAAAGAAAACATTTACAATGCAAAAACGATGTCTGAGAATAATTTATAGTTTGCCTAACGGTGCGTCCCTTAGAATATTATTTAAAGAAAAAGGCTTTTTAACACTGACAGGTATTTATATATTAGAAGTTTGCCTTTTTGTACGTCAGCACAAGGCTTACTTTAAGAAAGTCTCCGATATTCACACTAGAAATGTCAGAGACAAAGACCGCCTTGTTCTACCACACATAAATTGCATGATTTATGATAAGAGTACATACATAATGGCAGTGAGAATTTATAATGCGGTTCCAAAAAATATTAAATGTTTAAATGACATTAGTTTTAAAAAAATACTGAAAATGTGGCTAATTGAAAATGTATTTTATAACTTAGAGGAATTTTATGCTAAAACGACTACATATGTAAATGCTGTTAAATTATAATATTTTATTGTTGATCTTGACTTGTTGACATTTTTGAACATTATAATTCTAATCTTATTGATATTGAGTGTGTTGTGTTTATTGGCAATTATCTGACATTTTGACGAATTTATGACATTATATTATTTTTTATTTATTGAAATTAAATGTATTTTTTGGTAATTGAAGCTGCTTGCTTTTTTAATGTAATGTACATATCCAAAGGTGTCTTAAATGTCATTTAAGTTTTGTTGTTGCGTATAAATTTTGATATATTTGCATGTAAGATAATATGTTTTAAATATTGTATTGTATGCCTGAAATAGGTAAGAGCTGCTTGTTCATGTAATTATTATGCAAGACCTTTATGTACCAGTTCTAACAATAAAGTTATTCTTATTCTTATTCTTTTATTTTTTGGTGCCTTTGCGGTAGGTCTTCAACTATCAACTATACGATCGGCCGCCGACCCAGCGTCCTCTATTCGCACTTGGTCGCTCGCCCGCCAGCCACCAAGGACGTTGGAAGGTCAAATCAAATTTGGTTGCAAACCGCTGTCTACGCGGCGCCAAACCACCAAGGTCACCTTTGTCAGATGTCTGTTGGCAACCGTGAAGCAACCGTTTAAACCGAGATGGGTGAGGTCAAAGGAGGAGGCAGTCAGTACTGTATTATTACCTCCTGTTTCTTATACGTAGCCTAGTTGCCTCAATAATAGGGATGATCCTGGAAATCCATAGATTGTGACGAATTACCATTGACTATTTATTATAAGGCCTTGCGGCAGCATTTCCCCTCTGCCACGGTATAAGATCAATTAATCATGTGCATTTGCATTCAATTTTATACCTTATCACTAAACGAGACAGCCAATAATAGCGAAACAATAATTTCGAACTTAGAACGTTTAGGGTTCACGCGAGACTACTTTTCATTATTTTTAACTTTCAAAATTAGAATCTAAAGTTGTGGGAATTAAATCCAAAGTTGCGGATGTTATGTTACCTCGCCCCCCGCAAAAAGTGGCACAAATGTTTGTTAGTAGAATTACAAGCGTAACTAGTCCCTATATAGTAGTCAAAGCGAATTACGGAAATAGGATAAATTTAAAAGCAAAATGTTCAAACGAAATTACAATTGAATAGAAAACAAAAAAGTTGTAAGCTATTGAAAAATGTTTTTTATTATCTTCTATCCCTTTCATGCAAAACAGGTGTTTGTATGACATATCATACGTGTATCGACGTGTCATACCACGTCATAATTTGTATCATCATCAAATCAGCCGACAGACGTCCACTGCTGGACATAAGCCTCCACCAAAACGGGGGGATTTGCCATAATCGCCACGCTTGGCAGGCGGGTTGGCAGGCGGGTTGGCGATCGCATTTGGATTGAATGTGTGTACTCAGAGGATGCTGCTGCCCATCCTCCGGTAGATCCCGAAAATTAATTTCACTTTAGGGTTTAAGATATCAGAGTTTCTAAATAAATTTAATAACATTTTTTTTGTCATCATGTCTATTATTGTCCGTAATACCAATCCAATTTATTCAAGGATTTACATTCTAATATAATCTACGATACTGATTTATATTAAAATAAAATATTTAAAACAGTATTATAGATTATATTATTGTCTACAATACTGATTTATTTTAAAATTCCACGCTATACCTAGTAATAATCAGGTTGATTCAAGGTAACCTACCTTGAATAAATTGGATTAGTAATTATATAGATGAATACATGTAGTTGAACCACCAACACGTCACCATCAGGCGTTAGAAATATTTTTTTTTTAAGAACAAAGTGCTTAAAAAGTGAAACGTGGATGTTCTGAAGATTTAGAATATCTCTGACTGCCCCCTCGGGGAATATAGTCGAGAGCATATGCTTACAAAGTGCTTAAAAAGTTTTATAGTGCGGTTAAATTAAAAAAACTAGCTTTTGCCCGCTATTTCGTAAGTGTGGGTTTCGGAAAACTTCAACACCCCGTTGTACCTCTTTAGGGGTAGATTTTCGAAAAATCCTTTCTTAATGCACTCCTATGTCCTGTGTAGAAGATAAGAGTTGTTTGGATTTCTGAATTTTCCATTGTGTCTGGATTTTATGTCCGTTTTTGATCCCAAACAACTCATTATATTCCAAATTTCAAGTTAGAAACTTCAGTGGTTTATGGTTGTGCTTTGTATGTCTGTCATTCAGTCGCGGAAATGTTTTAAAAGTATAGATAGACAGCATTTATGTTCACAACTGTTTCTCAGAGAGGCGGAAGAATATAGTGGGAAATTCTGAAAGTGGGGAATTTTTAATTTTTGGAAATTCCAACAATAAAACATTCAAGGTGTTAATTTAAAAGCCTTATACTTTAGGGGTTTACAGGATCAAACTGAACAACTTTCACTATGGAACCAATATTGAAATCGTGAGAAATAAATCGGTTGTTCCATAGATGTCAATAGCTGCATGACTCAATTGTATGGAACAGCATATTTCCCCTCTTTCTACGATAAATTTGTTTTGTTTCATTGTCTGAAACACCCCGTCCGATATTTGTAATGTATTTAATGTTACACCATGTATAGACATTTTAATCTATCTATACTATTATAAAACTGTAACATTGAAGATATATAAAAAAAATTAAATTGTTTTTAGGTGTCCCTGATTCCATATCACCAATTTTTTGCTTTTTTGTTTGTCTGTTTGTTTGTGTGTTTGTTTGTTTGGTTTGATCGAGCATAACGCAAAAACTACTAAACCGATTTTTATGAAACATTTTTTGTTTGATAGCTTATGATCTGACTTAAAATCTGGTATATAATTTGTGCGGACAAAACGCTAGTTATTCTTAAAATTACCAAACCCACACCCTTATAGCATGTTTAGTATATCCATATTACACTAGCAATGTAACATGGGTCGTGAGTCGTCAAAAATAGAAAAGATTTTTTGGGCAAAGGTCTCCCCTAAACTCTTCCAGAAATCTCTATCCAATGCATCCATTTGTTTTAATAAAATTCGTTGAAAAGATTAAAAACAGAACAAATTAAAAACAGTATTAACTTAAAATAATGTCTGAAGTGAACACAGCAGTGCAAGATTTTCTGAAATTAGTACAACTCAATAGATCTTCGCCACTTTTGAAATGGATGCTGCGTATTTTGGCCTTGTCTCAAAGTATATCACCGTCTGGATGGCCGGATTCTTATGGATTAAGAGGTACCTAATATATCATAATACAAGGTACGCAAAACAAACATAAGCTGGCCGCGCGACGTTATACATAACTCCACCTTTACCAGACCAGCTTATTTTGGTTTTGCGTGGCTTGATGTGTCGCCGTGTGTACATTATTAAGAGAAAAACCTGTCGGACTCGTCCATTATAGGCTTTCGAAGTCATTATAAATTTTGAAAACTGTAGATAACTCAAGGAATCTTCAAAAGGAATCAATAGCGCGATATAATTTCGTATTTCTATTTATCGACAGCATAGAACATCTATTTGTAATATTCATAATACAGGTTTTTATTGAATTTTTCCTACACTGATTGCGCAACATTGTTCGGTATAATTTTCATTGAAAGTAAATTACCTACTAAGAATAGTTTTGGATAATCTACACCAGTATTTTAAAATATAAGAGAGGTTCGAAAAAAAATTGCTACTTCTCAATTAACTAACACATTTTTTCATTTGGTTTGATCTGTCTTCTCGTCATGCCAAAAGACATTGCCCACGTGACGAAGTGTATTCGTTTCGGTCGTTTCGCATTTGGCGAATGTGTATGATCAAAGAACACATACAAATAGAAAACATACACATAGAATCTGATGAGTTTGTCTTTTGATGTGATTATCTCAAATTCAATTTAAATTTTATTATGTTACTTTTGTCTTGTTTTTGTTAATTGCTTTCATTATGTATAATTAATTATCCTTATAAATTATGTATCCTCGAACGTTTAATGTTAATTTTTCTATTATTGTAGCTTGAACGAAGAGGCCAGTACCTAGTAGCACAGGGTTCTTCCCTGCTGATAGTTGCTGGCAGCTCCCCCTGTTCGAAATCGGTCAGCCAATATAATATAAGATTTGTAAAAAATTGTAAACAGTAGCATTATCTAGTGATATTGTACTAGGCTGTTTTTGTTAAAATAAAAAAAAAATCGTATGATAGCTGAAATTATACACAGGATAGGAGGAATATCGTGCTTCCCAAGAAAATGGAAATTATCCTTTTCTATCGTGGCATTTCTTATAAAATTTAAATTAAAATTTACCTACACGTTTTGAGGCGAAACGGGATTGGGCATTTTCCATTACAGAATGGATGAAAGTACAAGGGTTTCTTGATTGACTACGGAACCTTAAAAAAAGGAAGAAACCTTAAAAAAAGGAAGAAACCTTAAAAAAAGGAAGAATTTTTTAAAGGCGTAAATATTCAAAACATTCAAATTATGTTAGAAGACACTTGTGTTAGAAGCTTTTTGATTCAACTACCAACTGTCTCTTTAAACATTCAGTTGTAGCACAGCATAACTATACAAGGTGAAATTGATATCATTAGCATCCTTTGAAACTAAGATTCTACCTAAGGAGCAAACTGATCGGAGCAAAAAAATTCTGCTGTTGCATACATTTAAGTCCGGTAGGCATTGCAGTTTAGTATGGAACAGCAGATTTTTTTTTTTTGCTGTGATCGGTTTGCTCCCATAGTAAAAGTTGTTCAGTTTGATGGGTCGACTCTTAGTTTCAAAGGATGCTAATGATATAAATTTCACCCTGTATACTCATTACAGTACGGCAACTGATGTACTTGCGTAGAGCGACGGAGGGGGCCTTGTGGGGAAGCGGGCGGCGGGGGTCGCATCCCGAACTCTGTATAAAGAGGTTAGGATTGCCTTGCATATCTGCGCATGACAGCGTAAGTCCGCTCCCGCGATCAAGAGTGTTGCCATACTGTCAGGCTTATAGTAATACTGTGGTTGGAGCAAAGGCTCACCACGTTTAGAATAAAAATGTCAAATTAACACAACAGAGGGCAACACATTCGACTTCATCGTGGTGGGTGCCGGGTCGGCCGGCGCCGTGGTAGCGGCCAGGCTGAGCGAGGTCTACCATTGGAGGGTGCTTCTGATTGAAGCGGGTGGTGATCCACCTCCGGCCAGTGTGGTAAATATTATCATCGTGTAAAGGAGATAAGAAAGAGTGCTATTCTCGATAGTAAGTAGCGAACTGTTAGCAGAAATGTGGTTTTTGGCCCCTTTAGCTGCACTCGGAGGCTGTCAATACTGACAAGTGGTCACTGCATACGCAATTTTCAACCGCTCCGAAAGTTTTATATAATTACTAGCGTTAACCCGCAACTTTGTCCGCACAAATTATATACCAGATAAGCTATCAAACAAAAAAGTTGCATCAAAATCGGTTAGATAAACTAGCTGTTACCCACGACCTCGTCTGCGTTGACTCTAAAAATTATCCTATTTGTTAATGCATAACATATACTATCTGTGTGCCAAATTTCATCCAAATCAGTTCGGCTGTTTTTGCGTGATTGAGTCACAAACATCCAAACCTCGTCACAAATTTTCACATTATAATATTAAAATTTTAGTCCTTCAGAAACAATATTGTTTTGTTTTAATAAAAAGTGTCCAAAGTCCTTTACTATATACTACTACTATATACTACTATATACTCTTGAAAATACACACTTGTGTACAAAATTTCATAATGACCGGTTGAGTAGTTTACGCGCGAAAGCGTACCAAACAAACAAAATAGCTCATAACGACGTTTAGCGAACTAGCTTAGTATAGACTGTTCCTAGGTATGGAAATTACAACTCTTTAGTTCTCCTTACTCTATGCTATTATTATACAGGTGTAGAACGGTAAAACGATGTAGATATTTTCTAAGATGATTGATTGGCACCTTTATGATAATTTTAAACCTCAAAAGTAAGTTTTTTTCGTTTACTAAGGGTTTTGGTGCGGTTAGAGGTCCATAACATACCAGTTAGTCCCTCAAACATCTCTATTTTTGTTTTAAATTAGTCCTAAGTACACAGTCTATCATTGCAATAGTTTAAACAATAATTGAGTAGGTTCACACACCTAGGTAGGTAGGTTGAGTAGGAATCATACACAAATCTTGATTTTAACTTGTCACAAATAATTTACATGATGAAAACTTATTTTCAGACCCCAAGTTTGTTCTCGACACTGCACCAAACCAAATACGATTGGAATTACCCTGCATACTTCGACAAAGGGACGGGCCAGGCCCACGCAAACGGAACCCTCTCCATGACTCGGGGCAAAATGCTCGGCGGTTCATCTGCCATCAACTACGAAGCCTACGTAAGAGGGGTCCCGAAGGATTACGACGATTGGAACCAAGAAGGATGGGATTGGAACAACGTACTACATTACTTCAAGAAGTTAGAAGGAATGAACGACCCAACTGTGCTACATAATCCTAGAAACGCCCATCTTCATTCAACGAAAGGCCCTGTTTTGGTATCTAGACCCAAACCAAACAAACATTTTGATGTCGCAAATGAGAATTATTTGAAATCTCTTGAAGAAATAGGTTTTAAAAGAGTATTGGAGAATAATGGACCAGATATATTAGGGGCTTCGACACCGCATTACACATTTGCAAAAGGAAGAAGATCGAGCACCGCCGAAGCTTACTTAAGACCTAACAAAAATAGACCTAATCTTTATGTAACGAAATATGCAAGAGTTATAAAAGTACTGATTGATGAAAAACGAGCTTACGGTGTAAAGGTAATAACTAAAGGGGAAATCATCAATATATACGCAGAAAAAGAAATCATATTAGCAGCGGGATCAATAGATACACCGAAAATATTAATGTTGTCAGGAATAGGACCTAGAGAAGAACTAGAAATGCTACATATAGAGACAATAGAAGATTTACCAGTTGGCAAAAACTTACAAGATCATCCGTTTGTTATCATTATGTATACTGGATTGGGTATTGAAACATCAGTGCAGAATTTACTAACAATTGACGAAATAGATTCTTTTCCTGTACCAGTTCAAAGCGGATTTTTCACTGTAGACAATTCTAACAAACAACCTCAACTCCAATTCTTTAATGTTCATGTCGGGGCTGGAGCGTTTCCCTTGGTAATGCATGGCTGTAAGACTGCCATCAGTATGAACGATGACTTCTGTTATTCAATGGCTTTACCAAACGTTGACCACGAAGTAGACTTGACGACACTTATTTTATTGCATCCTAAATCAAGGGGGCAGGTTACTTTAAGAAGTGTAGACTATAATGACGATCCAATCATCCAATTGGGATACTTCAGAGATAAACGTGACGAAATTGTTTTAGCTAAAGGTTTAAAGCACATGTCGCATTTGATAAACACAACACATTTTAGAAAAGTAAGAGGGAAGATTGTTAAATTTAATGTAAATGGTTGCGAAGGCATCGAATGGGGAACGGATAGATATTGGCGATGCTACGTTAGGAATGCAGCAACAACATTGTTTCACCCTGTGGGTACGTGTTCAATGGGACACGACGGGGTGGTGGATGAAAGGTTAAGGGTGCATGGAATGGAGTCACTAAGGGTAGTTGATGCGTCAATAATGCCAAAGTTACCAAGCGCAAACACTAATGCACCTACAATGATGATTGGTGAAAGAGCTAGTGATTTGATTAAATTCGATTATATGAATTCGATTTATGACTAGTAGTAGACATTAGTAGTACGTAGATTGTAGAGGGGTACATGTTTGTTCCTTTTGAAGATGAGACCCTAGGGCCAAAGGGTCCCCATGGATCAGATGCAAAACAGCTGGTTAAGGCTTAGACTAAGGAGATATCTGTGCACCTTATTGAGACTACTGGTGATAAGAGGGCGGGCAGCACATATTACCCCCAAAAGATACCGTATATAAGGCCGCCGACACTCGCCACATATAAGCAACACGAGTGAGCGAGCTCGAAGTAGTGCGACCTTGAAATGGCCAATCACGTTGCATCGTTTCGTGCCCCGCTACCCGCACCTTCCGCCAAAAATGATGACTTCGGGCGTGTACAAAATTTTCTCGGTATCTATTGGGGTAATCTGTGGCGGGCAGTTACCTTCGTGATCGCGCGCAAAGGCTTGGCGATTTAGAGGGGAACGCTGCCAGTGTTCTTGGAACTGTCCTGTTGGAGGGGTTTGGTTGTAGGTTCCTTTTACAACTTTAATTGATATTTTCTATTTAGCAATAGTAATTTACGTAGCTTGTACATGTACGGAACGTATTTATTGACGAAACAAGTTGTGAATAAGAGTGGCATATTTACTTTGATTTGACGAACCCTGTTGTGGATACGCACTATGTATTTTGAGTAGTATTAAATTAATAAAAATACGCTGTTGGTGACTGTTTGTTTTATTTTATAACTCAGTTCCGCTTAGAAGTCGCAAGTAGGTGGGATCCTTGGTGGTTTCTTAGTCCAAGGTGGGATCACGCATGCCACTTATGTCATTTTGTAAGGATGTTATTTTATTTATTTATTTAAGTTATCATGTTGCCTGAAATAAATGATATTTGATCCATCTGTTTATTGCAAAATTTGTCTCTCTTCCAAAATATTGGTCGTCAAGACAAACACGTAAGAGTCACGTTAAGGGATTTCTTATATAAATTGTGAATATTCTGAAAGTACTGTGTAAAAAAAAAGTCAAAATATAAAAATCTGAGACATGAAACTCATACCAGTCACAAAGATAATCTATCTATCTATCTGCAAGATTGGCATTCTGCTTAACATATTTTCCCTCTTTATTGTTTTAAAGAAACACTTTTTGAAATTTTGCCATTTATTCGCACAGACCGTAGCGCCATCTATCGATTCCCTAGAATACCAAAAGAAAAAAGCTCATTGCGAAAAATCCTTACAAAGATCCATAAATAATGTTGCTAGTCTTTGTAGTTTTGGAGCTATTGTGTTGAGTGAGCATGTGGATTTGCATAAATTTAAGCAAATTCGATACAGCTTTTGGTTGAGAAAGTGGAAATTTCGGCCACAGAGTGCACTGAGATCAACTATACCTCATTCACGGAGTCCGTGTGGCATGGGGCTATCTCTGTCCCACATTTGCATACAAATGACATGGACAACAAATGAGACTGCCCCGCCCATAAGCTTAACCAACCGGTTTAAAATCATAAGGCTTGTTCATACTGTGTACTCAATGATATTTAAAAAAAAGTTTTTTTTTAAGAGGTTTTTTTTCATCATTAAATTTTGGTACATTTAAATGTAAACATTTATGAATAAACAAATGTAGAATTTTTGATCGCAACTGTAATACTGATTTAATAACAATAAATTCTTATAAATAATAAAAAATAAACTCGAAATTTACTAAACTTTAAATTAAATTAAATAGTACAACATAACAAATATAAACAAGGCAAGGCAAGTTCAACCCAGGTCAAAGATTCGCAAAGATCGCAGTGATGAGTGCGTAGGAGACGTCTGAACGGCACGAAGCGCATGAACAGACTAAAGATGACTCGCAATGTGAACGCCAATCCCAATCTTCGTCCAATCACAGGCAAGATTAATTTTTCGGTGCCACATCGACTCGCTGAACGGGATATAGACATAGACAGTTCTCCTCACCTTATCTTATATCTCCTCATCATCCTTATCTTCTCCTCATCCTTATTACACTATGCGGTATTCAGACAGATTGACTGATTGACAGATTGATTGATGATTAGACTGACCGAATGGGTTCGGCCGTGCTTACTCGCTTGCTTGCTGAATACCGCGTAGTGTAATAAGACTTAGCACGCTTAGACCGTTCAGTCAGCGCGCGGCAGCCGCAGAGCAAAGACATATTATATATATTTTATAATATATTTGCATATTTGATAATTTTTCTCGCAAAACTAAATACTCTTTCACCCATATTTTTCTTTTCTTTTTTGTATTTAAATTAATAGACGCGGCAAGAGCTATGGCGATTTTCTGGTGCTTTGAAAGTTTTCCCATCGCGCGACAACCGTCACCGACTACGTACGCTTTGCAAATGAGTTAGCATGCGGTATTCAGCCCAGTGTAATAGCGAGCTTGCCTAGTTAGATTTTAAGACAGTCGTACTAAGACTGTCTGAATACCGCGTTGTGTAATAACCCAGCCGTGCGTGCGTAACACATACGTGCTATATCTATGCGTGATTCAATGAAATAACAATTGACCTTATCAGACCTAGTGATTTTTTTTTTATTTACTAGTTCTAGGTTAAGCCTATTAGAAACCCGAAACGTGCACGAAATCGTAATAGTTATTTAACTATCACGCTATTGCTATTTATTAATTTCAGGCATAATTGACAAAATGACAAAAGTTCACGTTGTATTTAGGGTGAAGCCAAACGAGCGTAATTTTGTGAGTTGTGAGTCGCGTATTTTGAGTCCGTTTTACATAAAATCTGGGAATGCATCTATGACCTCAGCCTTTATATGAAACGGTCTCAAAATAGGCGACTCACAACTCATAAATTACGCTCGTTTGGCTTCGACCTTATGTTAAATCACATTATAAGAAAGAGTATCTATTACAACCTTTGACTACTTATATAGGGACTAGTTACACGTGTAATTATACTAACAAATGGTAGTGGTAACATAAAATACGCAACTTTGGATTTTATTCCCATAACTTTAGATCCTAATTTTGAACGTTAAAAATCATGAAAATTAGTCTCGCGTGAACCCCAAAAGTTCTAAGTTCGAAATTATTGTTTCGCAATTATAGGCTGTCTCGTTTAGTGATAAGGTATAAAAATGAATGTAAGTGCACATGACTATTTGATCTTATACCGTGGCAGAGGGGAAATGCTACCGCAAGGCTAGTCCTTATAATAAATAGTCAAAGATTACAACATATAGTACGGACACTCCCTGCCTCCCACCAACTTTTTACCTCACCCCCTCTATTGCCCTCTGATTACCTCGCCTCGGCAGTTATCAATGTTAAGCAAATGCGTATTCCTTTCTCGTTTGCACTCACTCAGTATCACACATGCTTACCTCCTCTTTTAAATTTTTCAATTTGTATGATATGACAGCTAAGTGTCCTAGGAGTCGAGTGGTTAAATGTGTCAGAATGTACAAATTTTGGAGTCACGTTGCAGGTTCTGACCCGAGCACTTGTCTCGCGTGGTTTTCGCGCGTCGCGTTTTTGCCTGCCACGAGGCTCCGCAATCCTGAATCTCGTCTTGTGCTTGACCAAAAACAATCCCTGAGAGTGGGATAGATTCTCTACAAACTACTTGACACTGGTGGAAATGCAGTGCTAGCGCACAAGCAAGAGTCCATTAATTATAAAAAAAAATAAAAAAAATGTACAAATTTTACTGTGTTTATGTAAAGTCGTGTCAGTGATTATATATTTAAAGGCCAGGCCACACAGAGGCGGTTTTGCAGGAAAGCGGGCCGGAGCGGAGGCGGACCCGCGGGAAGCGAATATCTCCGGATCCGCTCGGTTTTCTGTGTGTTTTGTTGTGTATGGTGTGTTGTGGTGATAATGTTCGAGTTTGTATACCATACCACACAGAAATACGCGCGGATCCGGAGATATTCGCTTCCCGCGGGTCCGCCTCCGGCCCGCTTTCTCGCAAAACCGCCTCTGTGTGGCCTGGCCCTAAATACTTCTGATGCTCCGAACACTTGTTTACGTACTAAGACTAAGTTAATGATTCAAACAAAGCAATGAAGGAAGCTAAATATTTTACATTTTACCTTCAACCACGACGACCGGGCCTGTTTCCACTTTTCCCCTTGTGATATTTCGACCTGCGTATCTGCGAAGTTATACAGCAGATCGGCGTCCCCATCCCCTTTCTTAATTAGGAACGTTGTGTAGTGATTTAATCCGAGGAAATCCGCTGAACCTGCGAATTGAAGATATCATCATGATCATCATCAACATCTCAGCCGATGGACGTCCGTTGCTGGACATAAGCCTCCCCCAATTACATTATATTTTCGATTTGTGAGTCCTTGTTTTATACATTTTAATTAATTAAATGCAAAAACTATAATAGCCACAAAGCCAAAACTCAGAGGCAATACTGCCAAATTTCGAGCTCGCTTCGCTCGCTCCAGATGCATGCAAGTGCTAAAGCACCCATACCACAACTGTTATTGTTTATGAAATAATCGCGTTTTTTCACGTGTATAACATGTTCTACAATCTCCTTAAAAATCCCAAACAAAATTTTGCTTACGGGCGCCTTAGAAAAATGAACTTTTGGATCCAACCTTGCCACGAGAAATGTGAGTCTTGTCACTGGGACGGAAGCTATGAGCTAGGTGGCCGGTTGCCCCCCTCAGGGAAAATCTCAAGCTACGCCAATGGTGATCGTTTTCATCTCGAGCATCTCCGCGCTTCGGAAGGCACATTAATCAGTTGGACCCGGCAAGCAACAACTATAGCTACGGAGCCAACGTCGAAATAAATTTAAAAATAACTATTTCGAACAAAACAGCAGTACCTACTCGACTCAATTGTATGGGATAGATATTTTTTATTTACTTTGTCTCCATAGTGAAAGTTGTTCAGTTTGATGGTCTTAACTCTAAACCACCCCTTTAAATATTACTAGGGTGTTTTGTTACACCCAGTATAATACAGTGATTTCTTGTTCATAGGTTTTTCAATGTATGTTCCCCAAACATGATTGTTATGAGGATCTAGAGTTTTCAATGTTTTGTTCGTGTTGAGAATTATTAAAGCAAATTTTATTTTATTTGTATTTATATTGACCCTTAGGGTGAAGCCAAATGAGCGTAATTTCGAGATTTGTGAGTCGCGTATTTTGAGTCCGTTTCATATAAAATCCGGAAATGCATTGTCTATGACGTCAGCCTTTATATGAACTGACTCAAAATACGCGACTCACAACTCACAAAATTACGCTCGTTTGGCTTCACCCTTAAGGTCACACAGATTTTGTTAAACCATACCTTTCAGCAGTTTAATCTCCTCAGAACTGAGTTTAGGCAACCTTGACTTTTCATATCCTTCTTCTTTACTCTTCTTAGCTACTACATCTCTTACTACTTTAGGAAAATCACCCTCTTTCGACCATATTGGATTCGTGAACAAACCAAACTGAAAATAAACAATTATCATTGAATAAAGTGACTGAGAGACCCAGTGAATGTTGAGTGAGTGTAAGGAGTATCGCATACAGAAGATGTCGAGGCGGCGTCGAGGCGCGGGCGCGCCTTGTCAGCTTTGACATACGGTCGATAATTGTATACCAAGAATCCGTGCGGCGGCAGCGAGCCGCTCGGATTGGTATGATATACAATTACTGACCGTATGTCAAGGACTTTAAGGCGCGAGCCCGCGCCTCGACGCCGCCTCGGCTCCTTCTGTATGCGATACCCCTTAGTGTTGTGTTGAGTGAGTTAATGTGAGTGTTGAGTGAGTATGAGTGTTCAGTGAGTGAGTTTGAGTGTTGAGTGAGTGAGTGACTGAGTGAGTTTGAGCGTTGCGTAAGTGTTGAGTAAGTTTGAGTTTTGAGTGAGTGAGTGGGAAAGATAGCTGCTTATTTTTGGCTCTCGAGGCACCACCACTGTACGGAACTTCGGACTAGATACAACACCAATACAAAAACCCATCCAAATCGGTATAGAATAGAATAGAAATCGGTATAGAATGGAATCTATGTGATATTATTTTGAATAAAAAATATTTGAATTTTGAATTCTTGAATAGAAAACTTTATTTTCGACCAACTGAGATCACAATATTGTTAGTTTATACACAGCGACAGGGTATAGAGGTGTTTACAAGAGGTACATACACACACACACATACACACACACGAATGCACTTGTCCAGCCGACAAGCCGACAAGCCTTGCGCTTGTCTTGTCAAGACGTAGGTGTAGTATCGATGTCACAGCCACCGGTTATAGACACTCGATAACATTCTATACACAAGGACTTCGCATCAGCGCGCTGTAAACGGGACCACAAAAGTGTGCTTAATTGTTTTACATTACTGCTTAGTGACTGAGGAATCCTTTGAAAGGAAAAGGTCCTTTGAAAGGACTGGAATTATGTGAGTTAGAGAGAGTGCATCTATGTAAAGCAGACACACTCATGCACTGAGTACAGTAGTACCAGGTTTATAAGTCTTACCAATGTACACACGGCGACGCAAAAAGCTATACAAAACCAACATAAGCTGGCCGCGCGTAGGTCGAGTAACGTATAGCGTCGCGCGTCCAGCTTATGTTGGTTTTGCATAGCTTGATATGTCGCCGTGCGTACCTGCGCAGTTGACAAATTTTAATACCGCGCGAAAATATATTCACCAATCAGGATGCGCCACCTTCAATCCGTTTACTCTATTGGCCTTATTTGTTTTCGCGCCCTTTTCGCTGCTATCCGACTTTGCACCCTTTGATTACTAAATGACTTCGGGTTTTGTCGGGGACTCGGTCCTGCTTTGCGCAAACGAAGATTGACGAGCGGAATTATTTTCCTGGTCGTACTGTTCTAGTACACTCGACAGCAATGAAAACGGGTCACCACGGGTCACCAACAACATAAACCTTAATATCTCGGAAACTAAGAATGTTATCTTATTCAAATAAAAAGTATTTCATATACAATTTAATACTACTACTTAAATTTATAAAATTTCTGGTTGCTATAAAGTAAATGCCAATAAAAAAGGCTAAAACTTAAATAAATTATTTTTTGAAAATTTAATTTTTAGTATTTAACATTTATTATTAATGTGTTAATTTTATCACTCACATACACTAAAATATGGAAAAATGTTATAACTGTGTTAAAAAATGGTTATTTCCAATTTTTGGTCTGCTATAGAATTGATTCATTTGTATTTATGTATTTTAATTAAGTCAAACAAATGAAAACTAAAAATGTTAGCAATTAATTTAAGAAGTATTAAATAGTCTATGAAAATCTTTTTATTTAAATAAGCTATCATTCCTAGTTCACGAGATATTAAGGTATGTTGGTGACCCGTTTTTATTGCTCTCGAGTGTATTTATTATGTGCTCCAACTTACATAAAATTGTCTGTACTCCTCAGCGGCATCTACGTTTGCAGTCTTATTATCTACAGCTTCGATCCAGTTTATTGATATCGATATACCAACAGATCCTGAAACATTGAAAAATTTCATCATTCAATTACCCAACCTAACCTTAATTCTGACTACTCTCAAACGGTAAAGGATAACCATCGTGAGGAAACCTGCATACGCTGAAAAAGAAATTCTGATGTGTATGTAAAGTCTATGCGCATTGGGCACGCGTGGTGGCCCATAAGCAATGAGTTTTTATAACCATAGAGTCATCATGTCATACAATAACAAAGCCTAAACATGGCACATGTCTCTAATGTCACCTTTGTATGCATCAGATATGCCCAGCTGTCATACATTGCCGCTGACATTCCATTTCTTTCAAATGTATTCGGTTACAAAGCAGTAATGTAAAACAACTGGGCATAACTTAATGGTCCCGTTAATAGCGCACTGATGCGGAGTCCTCTTTGTATAGAATGTCATTGCCCATACGAGTGTAAGAGTAGCAGTAAGTAATAGCCCAACTAACAATTTGGTCGTATAGGTGTCGTATAGTCGAACATCAGACGCATAAAGCACCGGTATGTGACGAAATTACCGTAATATAACTTTTATAAGTCAAAATAGACATATAAATGTGGGCCTAATACCACGAAATTGTTTGCTAGGAGATTAATATAATAAACACGAGAAAAAATACCACAACCCTCACAAATTTTGTCCTCACCCTCTCAGTGGTACGGCGCAGATGGACTACAGTAAAGGCTGGGCCACACAGAGTGCAGCTGCAGAACGGGTGCAGAACGGCTGCGCGCCGGACTGCATTCAGTGTGACACCTCGCATATAATTCCATAGTTTACAACTACTGCCGGCTCGCAGACGGTCTGCACCCGTTCCGCAGCTGCAATCTGTGTGGCCCAGCCTTAAGAAGTGGTATACTATCTCAAACGCACTCATTCGGTATTGTATGTGATTCTCTTCTTGTCAGTGCGAGCCCGTTCTTATAAAGTAGGGCGTGTGTGTGTCCTACAGTGGGACGTAGCTTGAACACACCTTGAACACTTGACTTATGGACGTATATGTTCCTCCATTGAAAAGGGAAGATCTTCCCCCTGGCTATGTGTGAAGCCTGGGGATCAGCCGTGGTCCAACAGTTCTTAGTTGGATGTATGTCTTGCATTTGATTGTAAACCTTATTTGTAGTAAGTTACGAGTTACGTATTCACGGTAAACAATTGTCGATGTATGGAAAATATTTCCGAGAGCGACGGTATCGCCATCTGTTGGCATCTTTGCTATAACTTGTGGGTGCTGACATCTATAGCAAGTCCCCAAAGGCTCTCATTGCATACCTGCAAATGGTATATAACTGACACGAAGGGGTAAGCATATGCGTTACTGAGTGAGTGCGAGTGAGACCTACTATTTTCTGCATGCTTTCTACCAGAAGGTGGTGAGGTAAAAGTTGGTGGGGGCAGGGAGTGTCCGTAATTTATTTGATACCGCACTCGTTCTTGCTTACCATGTCCGTGTGGTGTCGGCTAAGAATAGCACCACCCCATTTCCTCCCGTGGGTGTCGTAAAGGGCGACTAATAGTCTAACAAAATCTACGGCTTTTTGTATGGAGTAGGTTGCATTAATTGCACTTTAGGTGATAGTTTAAAATATTAGTTGATACATACCCGAAAAACATAAATTCTCAATAATCCCCGATTTTGTATTGCGTATTATGGAATAATTAAGACATTTACAAAACAGTAAATTTAGGTATGAACAAAAAATGGAAAACTGGTAATTTTGTACAGGACTGCTTCGTTCAATATGTTATCTTATAACATTAATAATCCCTGGTTATATCGTAAATTTGAGTAGATATTTAACATTTTGTAAATATAAAAAAATTATAACCTCAAAACTTAATTACCTATTTACTGTTTGTTTGTACGCAATAAATTTGCAACTTGATAATTAACTGTCGCTTTTGCTGGTATGCTGGAAGAAATATCTTTAGAAATAATCTTGCCCTTTGTACATTTGTATCGATTTTAAGGTATTTCTCAGGGTCCTCAGCCTATATAAGGTCTAACAAAATTAGGTGAAACTATTTTAAGGGGATGATCAGACCATCAAACTGAACAACTTTCTCTATGGGACCAATATTGAAATCGCGAAAAAAAAATCTGCTATCCCATACATTTAGGTCGAGTAGGTTTGTATGGAACAGCTGATTTTTTTTCGCGATTTCAATATCGGTCCCACAGAGAAAGTTGTTCAGTTTGATGGTCTGATCATCCCCTTAAAATAGTTTCACTTAATTTTGTTAGACCTTATATAACCACGAAATCTCGATGAAAGTGTTATAAACTAACAGTAATATTAGTTGAAACACAATTTACTTAAGTGTATTTAATGCAATCTCAAACCGTATTTTTCCTAGACTATAAGGGATCTACTGTAGGATGGGCAGCAGCATCCTCTGAGTACACACATTCAATCCAACTGCGATCGCCAACCCGCCTGCCAAGCGTGGCGATTATGGCAAATCTCCCCGTTTTGGGGGAGGCCTATGCCCAGCAGTGGACGTCTATCGGTTGATATGATGATGATAATGATACTCGTTCTTATACTGTAAACTTACCCTTATATTTCTTCTTAAACTCTTTCTCATACAGTCTATAAGCCTTAGCATGCGCAAGCATGATATTTTTAACGCACATGTAATCTCCTATCCCCTTCGAACTGATAGCGGGCGCCATTCCATTCCCATAGCTGTCCATACAAATCGACGGCTGGTTTATTGTGACCCAGTATTTCACTTTATTTCCGTACCTTTTGAAAACTACCCTGAAAATTTTTTTAATATTTTAACAAATATTAAAATTTTCGGCTATGTCATATGCCACTCGTGTAGGCGCCATCATCATCATCAGCCTATCATCGTCCACTGCTGAACATAGGCCTCTCGGCCTTCCTCATCCAGTCGCATCCCGCTACCTTATTTAGGTCGTCTGTCCAGCGGGCAGCAGGGTATCTCATACTACGTCTACCAGTTCGCGGTCTCCACTCTAGAACTTTGACACCCCACCGGTTGTCAATTCTTCGGCAGATATGACCAGCCCATTGCCACTTCAGCTTGCTTATTTAAATTTTCTGAGCTATTTTAACCACTTTCATTCTCTGACGTATCACTTCATTTCTGATGTGATCTCTATAGTATAGTATGTAGGCACTACGCCGCATTTCAAATAATAGCCCAGTCATTTTACTGAGTTTTGTTAGGAGAGGTGGGAAGTAATTATTAATTGGACTTTTAAACTGTAATCGGCACCATTTAGTGACAAAAAGACTATCTGAAAACATATTTAAAAAAATTCGCTACGCAACATAGAAATCAAAATTGTGAGTCTCAGCAGGCTTTTAAATTAATAATATTAATACCAACGCACTCATCTGAATTAGATTTAACAATATACATTATTTTTGAGCAATAAAATAGGAATAGAATTTTTAAAAATGAGGTTTTTATTAGAAAATACGAATGTATTTTTCAAAACCTTCTAAGTAGACAAAAATATTTACACAATGTTTGAAGTTTGTATAATGGTAATGCCTTAAATATGTACAAAAAAATTTACATCAGGTTTTTTATAACGAAACAATAGGAAAATTTTTAATTTTGAACTGTTGCAGACGGAATTTTTTTTTTTAATGTTGGTACATTTCTAAGCTCAAATTGGCTTTTAAATACTATAGGTACCGAAAAAATATATCTATTATTAATTAGGTTCGGCTCAAACCGTAAAATGACTGGGCTAATAAGATACGTTCTGACAGGTCTCTTATATCAAGAAACTAAGCAGGGAAATTGCTTGTTTCACGCATCTTCCTATGTGAAACTGATTATCGGCACAGAGCAATAGATCGCCACATGATCATCATTCTCTTACCCATTTCCCATTATTTGGGGTCGGCGCAATATGTCATCCTCTTCCATTCATCTCTTTTAGCCGTCGTTTCAACACCTACCCCTTTTTTACACATATCCTTCACACAGTCCATCCATCTTTTCTTCGTCCTGCCTCTCCTACCACAGCCATCCACATTCATACTTAACACTTGTCTCGTAACATGACACTCGTCTCTCCGCATTACATGCCCATACCACGATAATCTATTACCCTGCAATTTTTCCGTTATAGGTGCTACTTTCAAACTTCCTCTAATATACTCATTCCTAATCTTGTCCATTCTAGTTACAGCACACATAGGTACGATTCTAAATTTCTGACACATCTCTTGCCTCTTCAACATCCATAAGTCTCTTCCGGATACATTTAATTGGCCCTTCTTTAGTACAAGTACTACCAAGCCGTAGCATGTTTCGCGTGATACTGCTATATCACGCCTTTTAACTCGTTTCTTCGCCCGTAAATATAAAGAGAACGAAGATAGCGCTGTATAACGCTGCTATACGGCGACAGGTGTATTAAGTTTTACCGATGTACCTGCGCAGTTGACAAATTTTAATAATGCACGAAATTTTATTGACCAATCAGGATGTATCCCTTGCTGATATTAGGTAATAGTTTTCGCTCCCTATTCGCTGCCATCCAACCTTGCACCCTTTGATTATTACATAACTTCGGGGTTTGACGGGGACTTGGGTCTGCTCCAAAGAGTAATATAAGTATATAAGAAAAGAGAACCCACTCGTGGCAACATTATGCATCCACCTTATGTCAAATTGAAGGCTAGCTAGCGCCATCTATGTTTCACTGACAATAATTCAACCTATACTATACATACCTACTTATATCTACTCATACCGATGGATATTATTGTTTTGAATGCTAGTTTTCCTTCAATCCCTCACCGATCGAGTGAAATTCCAGTATCCTTACTATTCCTGTAATCTAAACATTGGTAAGAGAGCAACAGAAACTGCAGAACATAACTAAATCGTCACGAAATTGAACGAAAACTACAAACAACCCGCACATTACGCAAGATAGGTAGCCATTTTGTGAATGAGTCAATTTGATATTGACATAGACAATAAAAAATTTTTTTCATTCTTCTGCGAAATATTTAATAGATGGCAGCACATTCTATGCAAACTGAATCGGATAAAGCCACCAAAAGGCGACTGTCCTCCGCCTGGTCTGCTCTGCGCAAACGAAGATTGACGAGCGGAATTATTTTCCTGGTCGTACTGTACCCGTGTCTAGGTCCTAGACTTTCTCAACTATTCCAAAATAAGTAAATTTTATGCTTCAACATACTTTCCTTCATTCTTTCCACATTTCCAAACCACTTCAATATACCTTTTCAAACAGATTAATACAGCATGTTGATGTTTCTGTACTACTAGTGAAACGGGGCTGTTCCTGACTACCCCCTCGGGGAATATAGTCGTGAGCATATGCTATACAATGAACAGAGCATACCTGGCATAATCTTCGAACCACTCAGCTGATAGTGGATTGGTCCATCCTCCTAGTTCTTGCAGTTTTTGAGGCAAGTCGAAATGGTACAGCGTGATCATCGGTTCTATGTTGTATTTTAGTAACTCTTCTATAAGGTTGTCGTAGTACTGGAGACCTGCTTCGTTTATTTTGTTAGAGTGTCCTGGAAATTTATAAAAAAAACTAGCGTTAACCCGCGACTTCGTCCGCACAAATTATATACCAGATTTTAAGTCAGATCATAAGCAATCAAACAAAAAAGTTTCATCAAAATCGGTTAAGTAGTTTTTGCGTGATGCTCGTTCAAACAAACAAACTTCTTTTGTAACTTGACAGTTTTATAATAGTACGAGCGTTAACCCGCGACTTTGTCCGCTCAAATTATATACCAGATTTTAAGTCAGATCATAAGCAATAAAAAAAAAGTTTCATCAAAATCGTTTAAGTAGGTTTTGCGTGATGCTCGTTCAAACAAACACACAAACAAACAGTCAGACAAAAAATCCAAAAATTGGTGATATTGAATCAGAGACACCTAAAAACCATATCGTAACTTTTTTTTTGTTAATATCTTCAATGTACAGACAAACTTCCTGTTACAGTTTTATAATAATTTAGATAGACATAATTATATAAAGTTTATAAAATACTTTCATATTGTCATATCCAGTCACTCATATCAAAGAGCAATTGGAGAGGGCATTGCCTAGAACCTAGGTAACTTGACATAGCCCGAAAAATTGCTGAAGTAAAGTGGCAATGGGCGGGGCGGGGCACATTGCTCGCTGAACCGATAGCCGATGTGGCGAAGAGTTCTCGAGTGGCGACCCCGTACTGGAAAGCACAGCGTGGTTAGGCCCAACAAGGTGGAACGACTACCTGGTCCAGCAGTGGACTGTTTATGCTGATAGTACAGATGCCAATTAATTAAAAGAATATTTCCGTAGGACTGAGTAGTATAATACCGACATGTGATATCGTTGCATTCAGTAGAGTTTCCTGAGTAGGAAAAATGACGGTGTCGCTTTCTCAATTGGTGGAGTGGGGAGTTATGACGTCATAAATTTTAAATTTAGGAAGAAAAAAAATTTTTTTCTGAAACCTGTCGTGTTGGGTATCAAATGAAAGGGCTTTGTGAGCCGGTTCTAAAAATATACTACAACATTACCTTTCAGCTACTGGTTTTCAAATTATATTGTTCAATTTAATTTAAATGAGTGCATTGATATTAATATACTTAATTTATACCCCTTCTGGGACTCACAATTTTGATTTCTATGTTGAGTAGCGAATTTTTTTAATAGTAGATTACACACCGAGGGCAGTAAAGTAAGAAAGGTCCCAGATCTCATGTATTTGTCAATAAACATGTGATCTGAGGCTTTTTTATTTACTGCCCGAGGTTAGTACACTATTTTACTCCCCGACGGATGCGGAAAGTGGCAACTTATTTTAGCGCAGCGGGACGAAACTTGACGCTTTACGCCCGGAGGGATGTAAAATATGTTTTCAGATAGTATTTTTGTCACTAAATGGTGCCGCTTACAGTTTAAAAGTCCAATTAATAATAACATCGAACCTCTATTTGAATTAAATAAGGACGAAATAATTATCGGTGGTATAATGGGCTCAATCTACGCTGACTCAAAGCACTCAGGCCAGTTCTTGATGGTTTCACTAGTACAGTTGAGTCCATTACTCATCAATTGAAGAATCAAAACCCACCAATAGGAAGCATCCTCGACCAAGATATTGAGAATCTGTAGAAGTCGAGTCTAGAGGTATTAAGGCAAAAAGTGACACAGGACTACCTACAGTCACAGCCCGGACCCTGGATACAAAAAATTGAAATTGAAAAGATGATGTCAGCACATGCGAAACCAAAGAAATTGAACCTTAAGTCTTCTTCGTAGGTAACTGCCGGGTAACTGGAGGGCGATAGAGGGGGTGAGGTAAAAAGTTGGTGGGAGGAAGGGAGTGTCCGTACTGTATCTAGTTTTAGATACTCTTTCTTCTCAGAAGAAGAATCAAAACCAACCATTAGGTAGCACCCTCGGCCAAGATATGGAGAACCTGTAGAAGTCAACGCCAAGCTCCCTCAACATCTCCACGTCTCTCTCGTACTGGTGGTAGGAGTCGCTCGCTTCATCTCCGTTCGTACCGTCTGCTGTTATCTTTGGATTGTCGTGGAGGTACCTATCCCATATGCTTTCGCCTTTTCCTGGAAAGGATAAATGATTGTATTAATGATAAACAATAGACCAGCGGGGCTAGTACGCCAATCCGCGAAAGTGACATTTAACACATCTATCTGTCCAATTTAGTCTTTGATCTTGTTCGTTCGCCCCATAGAAAGAGAGCAAGCTTGATAGCGCTATATCATGCTATCACGGGTTGGTGTACTAGCCCCGATAGTCTTTTTTTTATAACAACTTCAATTGTAAAGTGGTCTGGCCATAATTATTTATACGACTTACTTGAAAGAATTTTCTAAAAAAATTGCCAAGTCTTTAAAAGTCAAAATTAATGTTTTAAAAGACAATAGTTTTTGAACGGCAAGTGATGGGACCTAGCCAATATGTCAATCTCGACCATAGTATACTAAAATTTAACAAGTCAGCTAGATTGTAGTATCAAAACGCAACTATGACAGCAATTTACAACAACATTAAATTATCTTATCTTATCTTGTTGTGGGGGCTGCTGGCAAGCCAGCAGCACTTCGACCAAGTGGGATCTCTTGTGTTAGCCCCAATACTTTTTGTTTTCTTCACCTTTCAAATACATGGTCAATGAAAGAGGCAATACCATTGAGGGGAAGAAACCTAAGGTCTCCCGGTTTTGGGTATTCATCTCCGTCTCCATCTCACAGTCACAAAGAACATGCTCCATGGTCTCTTCATCCTCAACAAAAATTAATGGGTTACTGGGTTTTTAGAGAAGGAAAGTTAGGTTGAACGGTTCAAAATACTTGATCCGAGATTGTATGGATGTATCACTCGTCGCTCATTGTATGGAGCCAGCCTTCTCTGTCTATTTACTTTGTGGTGCAATCTTGGACATCCTTTGGCTGAGATCATGATGACGATAAATGAGTCGCGTTGTAGGTCTGCTATTGGGTAGTCACTCGTCGATTGTTGGTTGCCCCCTCCCGGGCTTACAACGAAGCTCCAGTGGTGGCTCAACATAGTGTTCCTTTCAAAAAACAATCCTTGAGGTCACCAAAATACATAAACTACCATACAACGTCAAGCTCTCTTGCTAAATAAACTGGACATTGGCTAAATTATCACAACCAAGATGGCAGCCATTTTTTTTTTTAAACAAGATAGAATGGATCCTAATGAAAAAGAAAACCTCACCAAACTGTGAGACTTGCGGAGTAGTTGAAGATGTGTACGTTGTTGGTGGAATGTGTCCGGTACGAGCAAGCTCGGGAGGCACTGATGGGAAAACTAGGGTTGAACAGGCTCCATGTAGGAACGTTCCACTAAATTTTGGCATCACCAGAGTCGGAGGCTGCAAGGAGCCTGTTCACCTTTGTTAACTCATCAGTGTCTCAATAAATAGTTGTAAGTTGTATATATTTATGTGTATAAGGGTAAAAGGGTACGATGGGACTAACATGTACAATAGGTACAAAAGTCCCTAAATAAAATAAGTATAATAAAGAAATGGAATAGAATAGATGACGATAAATAATAATCTCTTATCTCCACTCACCATCAGCATCCCAGCCACCTTCGACCTGGTAAGCGGATGTGGCCGCACCAAACAAGAAGCCATCTTTGAATCTACGCTGTCTATTGTCTGACCATCCTTGTGCCGATGACACTAGGCTGAAAAATATAAGGGAACCAATGTATTGGTTACCTACCAATATAAAAATAAATAAATATCTTCTTCTTCTTATCGTGTGGGCAGAGCCCTGGTGTCAGACTTTTCTCAGACTGCCTTACAGCCTCTGACGTGGTTTTTATGTAACGACTACTACCCACTAGAGATAGTAGCGGGGCCAACGGCTTAACATGCCATCCGAAGCACGGAATCATTTTTCTTTTCAGACAATCAGGTGATTCAGCCTGCAATGTCCTAACTAACTGGGGAAAAACGCACAAAGTGAGATATCACTAGGTGTCCCCCGTGGGAATCGAACCCACGACTTCCGTGTCGAGAAACCAATGCTCTTAACCATTAGACCACGGAGGCAGTTAGGCAGATATCAGTTATACACGCAAAGGGTACATTCGATACGAAGCAAATGTTTCAATCGCCGATGATTTGCTGTCACAATAATTATCTAGTCACATTTAAAGTACCAGAATCTAGCCTGGACCTGTATTATAATGACTAGACAATGATAAACAAAATAACTCAATTAAAGGCTTTAGAGAGCACGGACCGAAACCAGTATCGATAATAACGGTACTTTTTGGTTACAACCTTTTTTTTTACAGGTATTTTACGAGGTAACCTTAATATCATTCTACTAACGGTCCGCGTACACACAGATATGTTTTAATAAAACATTGTTTCTTCATAAATATACAGGGCGAAATTGATATCATTAGCATAGCATTGTTTTAAACTAAGAGTCTACCCATCAAACTAAACAACTTTTACTATGGGAGCAAACAAATCGGAGCAAACCAAAAATCTGCTGTTGCATACATTTGAGTCGAGTACGAGCAGTGCAGTTTAGTATGAAACAGAAGATTTTTTTTTTTTGCTCCATTCGGTTTGCTCCCATAGTAAAAGTTGTTCAGTTTGATGGGTAGACTCTTAGTTTAAAAGGATGCTAATGATATCAATTTCACCCTGTAGCAAGTATTTAATTTTTAAGTAAGTATCAATAGTCGTTACTAAATAAAATTAAATGAATTATAATAACAAACTTAAACTCAAACGTGAACATAAACTTAAACCATTCCATGCTTTTGGGTTCACTAAAATGTAAATACTCAGTCATAGAAAAACAATGAAAAAGAAAGCGCTGTAATCACTTTTACATACACATATTCGGATTTTGGGGGGGATAAATATACATAGACATAGGTCATTTTATTGTATACACTATATGCATAGGTTAATATTTTATTTTAAAACAATAAAAAAAAAATTATATTAGCAATAACAAATAAAGTCAATTATACTATATTACAATGTACATTGAAATTCAATTAAATAAATGTCATAAATTATTCAATCTTGCGTGACAAGAACTCATTATATGAGTAGAATGCTTGCTGGACAAGCCACATGCGCAGTTTTTTTTAAAAAATAGGTAGACTCTGTGCATTTGCGACATCTAGCGGCAGACGATTGTATACCGACGGACCCATGACTCTAATAGTCATTGAGGACTTTGTGAGCTTGCGAGTTACCGAGCAGAGCCGTGTGGATGTGCCGGACACTGTACGAATGGCCGTCACCGAGTCGCTTATACTCACTCAGATTCTACCTCGTATAAACAGCCACCTGGTATATTAGAATACTCGGCAGCGTCATAATTCCTAGGGCTATGAAGTGGTCTCTAGCACGCTCATCACGAGCCACGCGAGCAACCACCCGCACAGCACGCTTCTGCATTCTAAAGACACGCTCACACTCAGCGGCGCGTCCCCATAACTCCACACCATACTGCAGTAGCGACTGCACGGTGGCGAAGTAGCACGTCCTTACAACCTCTTTTGGGAGAGTTGAACTGAGGCGACATAGGGCAAAACATGCTCCACCCAGTTTCCCGCAAAGTTTTTCAATATGGGTATCCCAAGTGAGGCTCCTATCGACATGGAAGCCGAGGAAAGAGGTGGTCGTAACTTGCTCAATCATGATCCCTCAAATCCCAGCTATCCTCCCCCCCCCCCCCCCCCTTGATACGTGCCTGACGTATTAAATTTTACACCCTGTTATATTTTCTGTAATAAATCTGAGTCAAATTCAGAACCAAATTTTTACTAAAAGGTTGTAATTTTGAATGTCTGATTTCAGTTTTTGTGCACTCAGTAGAAGTTCTATATCTGTACGATATTTTATTTATAGGTTTTTATACCTAGTTTTATAGTAGAATGCAAGAAATAAATAAATCTCATAAATTTTGTTACCTTATCACGAAAAGTAACCAACAATTATTCATTTTCAGACAAAACACGTGACAACGGCAGTACGGTCGTCTTTACATTGCACATTATGACGACTATCATTATATTAAGCTCTGGAAAGGCTGATAAGATTATAATTTCTGTTATAATTATGCTAATTATCTTTGATAATTTTCAAACAGTTCGCGGTAAAATAATTTGCTTGTTGCGTTGACATTGACAATCAGGTCAAACTTATGACAGCTTTAGTTCCGATAGGTCCGTTGTGGCGCTTCAGTCACAAGTCACATTTTCCCTTTCATCGTATCCTAGCTTCATGCTATTTTGGATTTCGAAGCTAGTTAGGCAGTGCCGACTCTTAAAACGTAGTGATTCCATTCTCTTTGATAAGACGATGATAGGACGCCACGCCACAGGTAACTGACCTAAAGAGAATGGAATCACTACGCTACGCTATCGCCATACCAGTGCCGACTCCTAAAACGTAGTGATTCCATGCTCTTTCCACTCTCTATATAGTTCAGAATACTCGAGAAGCCC
Source organism: Agonopterix arenella (assembly GCA_927399405.1). Taxonomy (NCBI): domain Eukaryota; kingdom Metazoa; phylum Arthropoda; class Insecta; order Lepidoptera; family Depressariidae; genus Agonopterix; species Agonopterix arenella. The sequence goes on along the minus strand of OV656711.1, from coordinate 11,894,303 downwards.
TAATTTTTTTTCCGTTGTATGATATAATAATATCGTTGATTGGTTTGATTCTTGGTCAAATATCCATATTTTTGCATTTTGGAATCACTATACATACTTATAACTACAAGTTTTATACAAATTAGCTTGACGACAGGAGCGTCACATCGGAGCTATTGGAACTAAGTTAAAATTTCACTGTCGTATCTGTAGCTTGCTACATACATACCAGTTATCTGTGGTGTTATGTTATCATTATCATGTCAGATTTGACATTGACATTTCGCTTCTCGAGTTTTCGTCCAGAAATATATGTTTTTTGTTAAATTCAAGATAAAGGGATCTAGCCCATACAACCGATGCCTTTAGTAAAGTTTTTTCTATGTTGGTAGCCACTTATCTTGGAAGCACGTGCGATGCTGCCAAAATTACCACACAAGTTAACTTAATATATTCTTTTCAATTCATTTATTGCTTTCATGTACAGTATTAAAGGTCTTATTATATGGTTAGGTATGAGTACATGAACCCTGTTGATTAGGGCATTGCAAATAAGAGTCATGCAAGATAATTAATATCAATTACAAAAAATAACATTTAACATGGATAAATTGATTTACAGAATTACAGATAGCTTTGGAATTATAAAATTTTTGTATACATTTAAAATTGAAATAAAATATTGTTAGGTATATGAAAAGGAAATTACATTAAAGATAAGACCAGCACGCTATAGTTTATCACACATAAACTCATCAATCAATCGTATAATAGCATTTGTCGACTAATTCCTCGGGTCTTAAGTTGTCTGTAAAAAGGTTTGTCTCCGGTTGGAGTTTTTATATCTTTTGGGATTTTATTATAAATTTTTACCGCCGTATAGTGGGGGCTTTTTATAAACAACTGCATATTTCCTTTAGGTAGTTCCAAAAGGTAGTTTCTTCTCGCACTTTTACAGTATTCGAATAAGTGTATGTTTTCCTTACAAACAGGGCCGCTTCAAGGATAAAGATGGAAGGGAATGGTAAAATTTTCTTGTTTAAGAAGTATGGTCTACAGCTTTCTCTTGGTTTGATGTTAAAAAGAATTCGAATGCATTTCTTTTGTAGCACAAAGATTCTTGTTATGTTCAGTGGCGTAGCTAGGGGGACAAGGGCCCTGGTGCATAGGGAAAGAATCGGGCCCTCCTCCTCCCCTCTTTCCGCGTAGTTTGAACTTATATTGGCCTTCAAAATTATTGATAAGAATAAGAATAGAAAACAGTAAGTGAACTTATCCCTAGTAGGCTAAATCCATACGTCGTCTCTATTAGAATCTCCATGTGTTTAATAGAAGAAAAAGGGAATAAATAAACAACGCCGCACATGACAATATAGAATATTTATTATACAGATGAGATTAATTAATGGAAAAAACGATTTTTAACAGAATTCCCCGCCCAATTCACAATCTCTTGCGCGCTTTAATTTTTGCGAATTCGTCTATAATTTCACTCAAATCCAAGTTTGATGCCGCCTCATTTTCTATTGCAATTAACGATAAATGTCGGAGGCGATCTTGTCGAATGCTGTTTCTTAAATAATTTTTTATAATCTTCAGTTTACTGAAAGATCTTTCTGCTGCCGCGGAAGTAACAGGAATTGTATGAAACAGTAGCATCGCTGTATACACTTCCGTAAGGTCACATTCGAGCACGCCAAATTTTGTTATAATTTGTTTGCAAAGCTGGCGAATAGACCACGTCTCCATCAATTGAGGGAGAATCAGATGATATACATTAGGAAATTGGAGCGAAAAATTGGGTCCAATTATATCGCAATATTTTTTCTGAAACTGATCACATTTCTCGAGTAAAATCGTTTCATTCCAGCTAAGCAAGTTTTTTGGCATCAGGAAGTCGAACGATTTACAAACTGCACTCATACCAATAAAACGCGCATCTAACTGATTGATTATTATGTCGAGTACATTGTTGAAAATAGTTACTCTAAAGACTTCTTCCTGGTTTTCGAATCGGTGATCAGAAGCCAATTCATCGAAATGCTTTTTAGTTTTTCTTCGTCGCTTTTCTGGAAAGGTAGGATCGATATCGTATTTTCTCGCGGTTTCGGTGGCTTTGGATTTGAAGGACTCGAAGTCATTTCTATACTTTTTCAATTTATCCGTTGTTTCGTCCAAAGCCTTACTCGCTTCATCCAAAACGATATCACGTTTTTGCAAAAGTTTGGAAACATAATTGATGTTGTTCAATACGCTGTGCATGAATTCACAAAGAAATACAAACTCAAAATTCAGCATTTTTGATTTTATAATCTCTGCTTCACTACGTTCGTCTTTACTGGAACTCTTCAGCGTTATTTCGGACAATGCTTTAATGATATCGAAAAAACGAAGTTTGACTGCAGTTATTGAGTTAACCCTGCTGGACCATCTTGTCGGATTCAATTTTTTCAAAGTAATTTCTGATTCACCGGTGAATTTCGATAAAAGGTCCCAGCGCTTAATGCTGTTTCCAAAGAAGTTAAACAGGTCTTGAATTGTTGCAAAAAACTTCTGAATTTCGACGGAACCTCGAACGTCATCATTTACTACCAAATTTAAATTATGACTGGCGCAATGTACGTACTCTGCGTTTGGCTGAATATCTTTAACTTGTTTTTGTACTCCATTATACGCACCACTCATTACACTGGCCCCATCGTAACCTTGCCCAACACACTTTTTAAAATCAAGACCCTTTTCGGAGAACAACGTGGTAACTTGATTTACCAAATCCGCGGCGCTGTGTTTAGTGACTGCATGGAAACCTAGAAATACCTCTCTTACTTCAATGTCGATTGCTTGTCCATTTTCCGATCTTGATATCACTGCATATCTTACGACAATGCTTAGTTGATCCACTTTTGATATGTCCTGCGTGGTATCCATGATGATGGCAAAGAACGGTGACGCCCTAATTTGATCCAATAAATGATTCTCGAGTTTGGTGCCCAAACACTCGATCATTTCATTTTGAATCGTTGCACTGAGGTATCTTGTTGATTCTAAAAACATGGGGAATATGAGAAAACATTCGATTATGATAACATAAATTATAAACTCAGTAAACGAGATAAATTCTTACCTTTGGGCATATCCAAAACTTGACGCAAGATGTGGGCGTATCTAGCAACGAGTTGGACAATTGAGAGAAAATTTCCGTGGTTTCCTCCCTCACTCAGATCCTCTCGATGTCCTCTCAAAGCCAGAGAACTCTTCGCAAGAGTAATTATGATATCGAATAATCTCCGAAGAACTTGTCTCCAAAATGACGCTTCTTTGCGAATTTCATCTTCAAGTTCTCTGTCGATGGTAGAATTTTTTTGCCACGCTTCATATACAGCGCACGCCTCCGTGTGTGCTTTCGAGGAACCATGTTGCTTAACTCTATCTGATAAATGCCTCCAGTCCCGGATGCCTGTGCACCATGCATTTATTTGCGAAGCAAACAACCAACACGGTTGGCAGTAGGCAGCATCCAGAATTTTCGAATAGCATATCCAAAAACGATCCACTGGACCGTATTGTGACGTAGAAACGTAATACGTTTCTGAAAAGCTCCTGTTATCTTGGTGGGGGTCTTTCGGAAAAGGTCCCGGAGGTTTCAAAGGTCCTTAGTCAAGAATCAGCCGTTTTTCGTTATCGTTCAATTTCTTGTTCGTGTACTTTCCCAAGTCATTTGAAATTTCAAGAACTTTTGAAGATGAAGAAATGGATGATTCTTCTAATGTAGGTTGCACGGAAGCGTCGCGGTAGTCATTTTCAGCAGTGGTATTGTCGGTAGTTATTGGATCCTGATATTCCTGATCTACTCGAGTCACTTTATTAATTAACACAGCTGTGTCCACGTTATCAATAATTGAACACTCGTTACTTTTGACCGATATTCCAGCTGTTGAAGGAACTGTAGCAGAAAGCGGTTTCGTAAAAAAGCTGTCTAGCTTGGTCAATTTTTTTTTTACTTTCTTCCCTTTCTTGACGTTGTTTCCGCTTTGCGGCACCGCTACGTTCCTTTTTTCTTTCCATAATTTTTAATTACATGGAAAAGAAGAAACACTTTAAAATACAGTGGTACACGGTTTTTATTGGACTCGAAGCGATTGCAAAGCGATATTTACTGAAACGTAGTGCTCAAATTACAGTGTAATCCAAAGTAAATTTTAACAGTTCAACACTGTTAAACACAGTGTTGTGTGTCCGTGTATTGGTGATAACGTCACTAACCGTATAAAGAACAGTGAAACAACCGTGCCACACTGTAAAATTAAATGAATCGCTCTGTAGTCAATACTGTAACACTGTAACCGTTGTTGCTGCGTACAGTATGAAAATCGGTGATGTCATCTAATTTTGACAGTTGAACACTTTTACTGGAAACATTGATGAATTTAGTGTATCGAACTGTCAACAATCCAGTGTAACTGTTAAAATCTCAGTTTGGACAGGAAAATTCTCTGTTCCACTGTAAAATGAAGTGGGTACCCCGTTGTTTAAGCAGTTTACACTGCGATATTTACTGTTTCTTTTTTTCCGTGTAGTAGCTCATTTGTCAATTTGAATTTGAGTTTAGAATAACGTTGTTTATTTTTTGTTGTCGATCATGTTGAGAGCTATCATAGATTATACGGTTACCGTTGTGCTGCAACCGGTATCATACATATTTTGCCATCGGATTTTTTTTTTAGCAAAAATGAGTTCTAGCAGAATTTGGTGCCAGATGGATGGATGTGCGGAATAGAAATCATAGCATTAGTGGTGATACTTGATGAAATAAGGCTGGTAGTAGGGAATTACGAATTACAACAGTCAGCGACACACCTAGCGTCAACTATTGTAGTACGTCCCAGACCCCAGAAAGTTGAAAACATCGCCACAAATATCATAAATGAGAACTCATGCAAGGCAAGAGCGAATGAAAGTTTCATTAAAAAGTTGATGGGTGGAATTGGCGAATTGATCTCACTACCGTCAAGCACGTGAGCTTATCGCTGATCCAATGTGCTACGGACGTACTCATCAAAACTACCAAATAACCGAACTAACGATAACAAACAGCACATGCCTATCGAGGACGCTTGGCGCATGTGTTGGAAATGTTGAATAAGGAGTTCTATAATTGTTGATTTGAAAAAAAAATAAAAAAATCTTGTGAGCAGGCTCGAGACTTGAGGCTCGAGCCTGCTCACAAGATTTTTTTTTTTGATTAAAAAAAAAATATATTAAATTTTTTTTTTTTTTTTTAATTTAAAAAAATTTTTTTTTTTTCAAAGCTGAGGTTTGAGGGCCCCCTGAGCTCCGGGGCCCTGGTGCACTGCACCACCTGGCCCTATGATAGCTACGCCACTGGTTATGTTATGGACCTTATGGACGCACCCAGGAAGCTGGCATAGGTATATGATTTTAAAATCCTTGGGACGCAGCCTTAGACATATTAATTTACTACGATTGGATATCTATGTTATGAGTTCATCAAAAACATCATCAAGCAGTTTAGATGTTATGTTAGTATTCATGCTTTATTCAATGATTTTTCGTACTTATTAGTTTTATGGTTCTATTCTGTAGTAATCATTTAAAACATTCCGCTTACGCTTATCCTCTGATTTATTCATAGAATGTATTATACAGGGTCGTATTTATTTATTTATTAGGCACATGCAACAGATTACAGTTATAAAAACACCAAATATAGACAAATTAAAAGGTAAAGCAAGCCATAATCCTAAGCATATGTGCACATCATGAAATAGATAAACAATTAGCATCGTGTGCGTGGCTCTATACAATACTCAAAAGAAAAAGAAAACAAGATACTAATTTTTCAATGCATCGAACGACATTATACATTTTGAATAGCTCTATCTCTTTCTCTCATACAAATAACATTGAAAAATAATAGAAACTCACTACCTGGGCGCCAGATATGTGGACAAAATACGCAATAGTCTACGAATAAAGCAATAGTAGATTACACACCGAGGGCAGGAAAGTATAAAGGTCTCAGATCTCATGTAATTATTAGTAAAGGCGAAGCCGAGGTCAACAAACATGTGATCTGAGGCTTTCTTATTTACTGCCCGTGGTAAGTATACTAATTTTCTCCTCGACGGAGGTGGAAAGCGGCAACTTCTTTTAGCGCAGCGGGACAAAAGTTGACGCTTTCTGCCCGGTGGGATGAAAAATACCTAAAGTCTATAATTATATTAAATTTATGCTATCTCATTTTATCTTCAGAGAGGTGGAAAGAGAATGCAAGGTGGACTGCCGTGAATGGGCCCCTTAAAATTAAAAAATCCAACCTTTTTTTCACCCACCCTAGAATATAAACGTACAAAACAACCTTTGACTACTTATATAGGGACTAGTTACGCGTGTAACTACTATCAAATATTTGTGCCACTTTTTGTGGCGAGGGTGGTAACATGAAATCCGCAACTTTGGATTTTATTCCCATAACTTTAGATTATAATTTTGAACGTTAAAAATAATGAAAATTAGTCGTCTCGTGTTAACCCCAAACGTTCTAAGTTTGAAAATATTGTTTCGCCATTATAGGCTGTCTCGTTTAGTGATAAGGTATAAAATCATTTGTATTAAATCATTTATTTATATTAAAGCACTATATACTTTAGTGGGGTCAATTGATTGGGGAATAAAAATTTCACATTTAGAAAAATTTAGTTCGAGGCCAATGGAGGCGAACTCCGTGATTAAAGTCTGTAAGTCGGTCAGTAGGTACTGATGACACGTCGCGGAATGTAGAAGATGTTGTTTATGTATCAGAGTGGAAGGGGAACTGTAGCATTGCCAAAGGTACGGGTAGATCTGTGGGACGTTAGTTTGGATTTCTGTGAGTAGTGTACCTCGCACTGAACAAGTAATGTAGTGATTACTTGTTCAGTGGTACCTCGGTCTACGGAGTTGAATGCATTTTTGACATCAACCTTCAACAGCACCTCGGCTCCATTGTTCAGGAGCAGGGTGCGGGTATAAAATTGAATGTAAATGCATATGATTAATTGATACACCGTGGCAGAGGGGAAATGCTACCGCAAGGAAACAATAAATAGTCAATGAAAACAACAGTTTAAATTTTCAATAAAAATGAGTACCTATACATTTTTATTGAAAATTTAAACTGTTGTTTTCTTTTTTGTGGGTCTGGATATTTCAAATCGACCTGTAGGCCTCGCATGCCACCCCCGAGAAAACGATAAAAATCGAGATGAGCCTCCAGCCTTATTAAATTACAAATGCCAGAACGAGCGCGCGCATGACGATTTTCTCGTTTAAACGCTTTGTCGTGGGTGGCATACTAGCCGTGCTGGGCATTCTTGGTAGCTCTATGAACATATTGAGATAAAGTCAAAAAGTAACATATAAGTAGGAGTAGAGTAGGTACATAGTTAGGTACATAGGTACAAAGGTTTTAAAGTAAAGCTCTCCATTTGCAACATTATAAAATTTAGGTACAAAGGTATTATTGAATAAAAAGTAGGTAGATGCCTTTTAAGAAAATACTTGGTTATTGGTATCGCGTTGTCACCGAACTGACTAATTATACAGGGTCCTTCTTAATATGCTGACACTTTTTAAGGGGATGATCAGATTATCAAACTTAACAACTTTCTCTATAGGACCAACATTGAAACTAAGCATTGAAATCGCGAAAAAAAATCTGGTTGTGGATGTGAGTGAAGATGTATATAAGGTCTAACAAAATTAGCTGAAACTATTTTAAGGGGATGATCAGACCATCAAACTGAACATCTTTCACAATGGGGTTTTTTATGGGACAGCAACATTTGTTTTCACGATTTTGATATTGGTCCCATAGAGAAAGTGGTTCAGTTTGACGGTCTGATCATCCCCTTAAAATAGTTACACCTAATTTTGTTAGACCTTATATACCTATGACGAAGCCTGCTTTTTATTTTTGTTTTATTTAATATGGCACATCAACAGTATACATATTTAAACATTTACAATAACATAGGAACGCTAAAAATCTATTTCTAATACATATACATCTAACAGGAGCACACAGCATTGGCCAGTTCAAGTAGTCTATAAATAAATAAATAAATCAATCTATCTATATCTATATATCTATATCTATATCTATATACTATTATAAAACTGTAACAGGAAGTTTGTCTGTACATTGAAGATATTAACAAAAAAAAAGTTATGATATGGTTTTCCATTCCATTTCACCAATTTTTGGATTTTTGTCTGTCTGTTTGTTTGTGTGTTTGTTTGAACGAGTATCACGCAAAAACTACTGAACCGATGTTGATGAAACTTTTTTTGTTTGATAGATTATGATCTGATTTAAAATCTGGTATATAATTTGTGCGGACGAAGTCGCGGGTTAACGCTCGTTATCTTATAAAATAGAAAATTTAAACCTGCCTGTTGTGGATATACCTTTGACGAAGCCTGTTGTGGATTCGCACAATTGACAAAATAATAGAACTCATTTAATAATTTGTAGCTGTATCCAAATAAACTGTAGTTCCCCATTTAACTGAAAAGAGTTACGATATATAAAATAGATGATTTTAGTCTTTACGTGTAAAAAATGATGAATATAAAAGGGATTTTAGTCGAATTTACTAATACATTTCATTTTACATGGAGCGTTTCGGACTCTACCAAGTAGATTTCGAGGACCCAGCTAGAACCCGCACTCCCAGGAAGGCTGCCTTCGTTTACAAGCACATCATCAAGACACGCTCCATTGATCAGAATTATGAGCCAGACATCACTACGATGACCATCGATGAGGGACATTAAGTTTTATGACAGTAACTGAAATTCCAAGCATAAGAACTTTTTCTTAATCCTTTACAAATCCTTATTTTAGAATGAACGCACACTCCGCACCGCAGTCCCCGCACGCAGAATTTGTCCGCATGTGTGCGTTCGCATTTATATAATGGGTAGGTGTGCGTTCTCCTTTAATCTCCTCGGTCGATAAATAAGTAAGAAAATAAATACGAAAAAAGAACAATAAGTAATCTTTGGTTGTGTGGTAATTTTGGAATTTCGGTTTTTTTCCCCATAGAGAAAATTGTTCAGTTTGATGGTCTCAAGCACCCCTTTAAGTAAGTGTTCCATTAAATTTTACACCCTGTATAATAACGAGCTTTTGACCCACGACTTTGTCTGCGTGGATTACCTCTTAAGGGGTCGGTTTTCAAAAAATCCTTTCTTAGTGCACCCCTACATCGTCTGTAGAAAATTTCATGTTTCTATCTTCAGCGCTTTAGGCTAAGCATTGTCTGCCAGCCAGTCACGGAACTATTTTATAAACATAATTATTTGTCTAATTAATCATTATTAAGCCTAGGGCCACACTCACTCACTCTCTCACTTAAAAACTGAGATATTTTTAAAACTAACTATTCGTCCTATATTGGCGTATATAAGGTCTAGCAAAATTAGGTGAAACTATTTTAAGGGGATGATCAGACCATTAAACTGAACAACTTTCTCTATGGGACCAATATCGAAATCGCGAAAAAAAAATCTGCTGTCCGATACATTTAGGTCGTGTATGTTTGTATAGAACAGCTGATTTTTTTTTCGCGATTTCGATATTGGTCCCATGGAGAAAGTTGTTCAGTTTGATGGTCTGATCATCCCCTTAAAATAGTTTCAGCTAGTTTTGTTAGACCTTATATACAGGTTGGAAAAAAAGGCCGTGGTTGGAGGGAAAGTACCCTTAATATTTATGATGGCAAATTTTACTGAAAGGAAACATTCCTTTATTTTCAAAAATAATTAAAACTGCATTTAAAGATTTTTGAAAAATCATCTGCTTGACCGGGAATCGAACCGGTGAAATGTGAAAAAAAACTTCCTGTATTTTATGATACCAACCGAAAATAGTATCTTAAATTAAAGAAAGACCAAGAAAATATGAAAAATGATTTTTTCATTGTTAAACTTACTCACTATCTGAAGAAATGGGTCTCATTTTGAGCAACTTATAAGTTAAGTAAAGAATTTTCTTTAGATAGTAAGTTTAACAATAAAAAAATCATTTTTTCTTGGTCTTTCTTTAATTTAAGATACTATGTTGTTTAAAAGAAATTGATCCTTATGAATGACTCTTTCGGTTGGTATCATAAAATACAGGATGTTTTTTTTGGACGTTTCACCGGTTCGATTCCCGGCTCAAGCAGATGATTTTTCAAAAATCTTTAAATGCAGTTTTAATTAAATTAGAGAATAAAGGAATGTTTCCTTTCAGTAAAATTTGCCATCATAAATATTAAGGGTACTTTCCCTCCAACCACGGCCTTTTTTTCCACTCTGTATATATACAGGGTGAAATTGATATCATTAGCATCCTTTAAAACTAAGAGTCTACCAATCAAACTGAACAACTTTTACTATGGAAGCAAACCGATTAGAGCAAAAAAGAAATCAGCTGTTCCATATATTTGAATCGAGTAGGTAGACAGCGGCGGGCGTGGCGGCGGCGGCGGCTGCAGTTTAGTGCGGAATTTTTTTTTGCTCCGATCGGTTTGCTCCCACAGTATATGTTGTTCAGTTTGATGGGTAGACTCTTAGTTTAAAAGGATGCTATTGATATCAATTTCACTCTGTAGAAGGGGGATAGAGGGAAGGCCGGCTGGGTGGGTGCTTCAGACCATCAAACTGAACAATTTTTACGACGGAGCCGGAGCCAATATCTAAATCGCGAAAAATCATCTATATACAGGGTGTCCCAGAAATGGTGAATCAAACTGCTATGGGAGGCAGCTTGACTAATGTCCTATCCATAAAAAATATAAAAAAAAAAAAAACAACGCACATGACCATAAAAAAAAAGATTCAAAAAAAAAAGATTTCGGTTCAGAAAAAACAATTAAACTAAGTGGTCTGTGCTCGAAGTGCAGACATTTTTTTTTGTAAAATGTTAACAATCAGTCGAAGCAACCTCTAACAATTAATATTGGCAGTTTGATGATTTTCCCGTTTTTTGGATATTCTTGTTTTTTTATGTTCATGTGCGTTTTACTTTTTTTATATTTTTTATGGATAAGACATTAGTCAAGCTGCCTCCCATAGCAGTTTGATTCACCATTTCTGGGACACCTGGGATATTTCTGTATATCACTTTCGATTCGGACAATGTCAGGGGCAAAAGTTAGTTAATCTATGTGTGAACACTCGAGCTAAATCTCGAAGCTTATCGAAGATATCAATATGTCACAGAAAAACTAGATATGATAATTTATGTTCTTGTCAATAAACAACACAATACGATAACATAATCATGACTCATAAGTACCTACATAATACTACATAATAGGGGATATAATATACTACCTGCCTACCCAACTGCAGTACCTAAGGGCTTTAATGCGAAAACCTAGTAACCCAATTACTTTGATTACACTTTTGTGAAACCTTCTGAATTATACATATAAATACATAAATAAAAAAAAATTAAAAAAAAAAATTAAAAAAAAAAAATTTGGAGAAAAAATACGTTATTTTAAAATACGATTTAAAATACCCATTTATTACCGGTTCGGTCCCCCATACAAGACACGTTTTCTATATCTTCTATTATAAAACTGTAACAGGAAGTTTGTCTGTACATTGAAGATATTTAACAAAAAAAAAAGTTACGATATGGTTTTTAGGTGTCCCTGATTCCATTTCACCAATTTTTGGATTTTCTGTCTGTCTGTTTGTTTGTGTGTTTGTTTGGGTGTTTGTTTGGGTGTTTGTTTGTTTGAACGAGTATCACGCAAAAACTACTGAACCGATTTTGTTGAAACTTTTTTTGTTTGACAGCTTATGATCTGACTTCAAATCTGGTATGTAATTTGTGCGGACGAAGTCGCGGGTTAACGCTCGTAACTTATAAAAGTGTTTTTTGACGAGGCAGCGAAACTAAATCCGTCTAAACATCTATGTGTTCTCAATCAACACCTTCCAGTTATGTTTTCTTACAATCGGTCTCGAAGTCAACGCCAACGTATTCAAGCTAGGTGGGTGAATTCTGAAAATTTTTACTCAAACCAAATAGAAGTAACCAGTAGTGCTAAGCTCAGTTGTTGCTGCAGACTGTACCTTTTAATATTTATCATCATCATCATCTCAGCCGATGGACGTCCACTGCTGGACATAGGCCGCCTGTCGCTGCGTGCGCTGCCCTCATCCAACGGGTTCCCGCCGCCTTCACAAGGTCGTCGGTCCACCGTGTACGCGGTCGCCACTCGAGAACTTTTCGGCCCCATCGGCCATCGGTTCTGCGAGCAATATGCCCCGCCCACTGCCACTTTAATTTAGCAATTCTTTGGGCTATGTCAGTTACTCTGGTTCTTCTGCGGATCTCTTCATTTCTGATTCGATCTCGCAGGGAAACTCCGAGCATAGCCCTCTCCATTGCTCTTTGGGTGACTTTCAGCCTTTTTATGAGGCCTTGAGTGAACAACCACGTCTCTGTTCCATATGTCATCACTGGCAACACACACTGATCGAAGACTTTCGTTTTAAGACACTGCGGTATTTGGGACGTGAAGATACTACGTAGCTTCCCGAACGCTGCCCAACCGAGTTGGATTCGACGGTTATTTAATATTTATATCAGATTAAATTCCTTTTGTATTTTAACAAATTAATTTTTTAAGTATTTACCTAACGAAGTAAATCTTTGTATTACATGTATAAGTAGTAGGTACCTACAAAATTGTCCTCTGATTGATGTAACTGTACTGTTTATGTTGCACTTCCGGATAAACCTCCGATGGTTTTTGGAAGTTCAATTGTCCAAATCTTTGTCATTTTTCTTACAATAAATTATAAAAAAAAAAAAGTTAAGTTAGGTAATTTTTAACACGTTGTAAATCGTTTAAATTAATGTAATACATTATTTATACTGATATAAAAGACTTTCTCTACTCCACTCGACTTCTAATCTACTTCATTGTAAGTAATTAAACTGACTTTTTTTGTCAACCCCTGAAAAATAGTTTTAAAAAAAATCTAAAAAGCTAACAAGCACATAACTACTATGGTTGAGATTCAGATACGTCTTTTGAGCTTGAGATCAGTTTCAGTCTAATTCAAAGAAAATGTAACTACGTTATAAGAGTCGGGACTTCCATACTAAAAACTGGTCGTGACCGATATCCAGAATGTATGAAACGTGTGCGAACGTTCAAATTAATTTAATGGCGTCGGTGCACGTTTCATATAACATTTTTTTGTTAGAGTTGCGCGAGCCTGGTCTAATTATGCTCGAGAATGTACCTATGGATTTTTTTATTTACAAGAGATCAATCAATCAATTATAGGTACTCGTTCGAGTTCGAACTTTTTTTTTTGTTATTTTTTTTTTAGTTTAGTTCTAGTACCAATCATTCTAGTACCTGTTGAGAAAAGTAGATCAATGTAGACATTTGCTATTTTTTTGCGTCCTCATAGAGATAATACATCCTACAAATAAGTGCCTTACGTAGGTAGTACCTGTAAGTAGGCACCTAGCACCTACTTTAGGTATGTACCTAAATGATTTACTAGCTTGTACATCCTATAAGTCCTTCTTCTATATTATAATTAGTTTAGATCTAGTTTAGATAATTATTTAGTTTATTTACAAAATTGTGTATTCTCCTACAATTTGTTACGTTTAAAAAATCATTTAAATACTAGTTGCGGAATTGACCATCACATCAGATTGATCTTCTCGCGTTTTATTATCAGATTCAGTCTCTAGATAGTAAGTCTAAAGTGACGTGGGGTCCTTCACAAAGCTATAGAGAGATAAAATAATTTACTATATAAGTAGATACGCGAAAATAATACTTGTATTCATTTACGATGAAGCTGGTAGCGTTGTTGGGGTAAGTGTGTAGGTCCTTAATACAAAAATGTGTTTCATTTTAGCTAATAGCAGTGTGTTTTTCTATCCCGTTGGCCTTGGCATTACAAAATAAATAGTTTTCCTTGTTTGAATGATGTCTTGCTGTTTCTCTGTAGCTAAATATCTTTAGTTATTTTATTTCATCATTTATGTTGTTTAGTATCAAAACAGGTCATAAACCCAGACACAATGGAAAAATTCATTGTGTCTGGAAAGATAGCCGTTTTTGATAATAGTCGACTCATTTACCAAACTACACATAATAAAAAAAAATTAAGAAACAATTTCGTGACTGACTGACTGAATAACTGACAGACTGACCTTGCGATACTTATTCTAATTTCACGCGGACGAAGTCGCGGACACAAGCTAGTAGGTGCCTACTTACAGGTACTACCTACGTAAAGTACTTGTACTTTTAATAACTATCACAAAATCTAGTCCAAGATAAAATGCACACAATTCGTATCCTTTATCAAGTTATTAAAAGTTATCACTTAAACTTTAATGATACGTATTTTATAATTATATTCCAGGCTAGCAATAGTGGGCTGTAACGCCCTTAGCATAAAACAGAATAGGAAATTCCCTGATGATTTCCTATTCGGTACAGCCACCGCTTCCTACCAGATAGAGGGGGGATGGGATGCTGATGGTAAAACATTTTTCTTTACTTATTTAAAGAGCTATCTAGCAGTCTACCCTAATAAGTTGTGTTTATTTGATTGATAATGAATTAATTAATTGACTGGTGTCACAAGTAGATTCATAAATTCTTTATTGCACACAAAAACATAATTATGAAAAAAGTTACAATAAGTCGTAATGTACAAAGGCGAGCTTAACTCTAAAAGAGTTTTCTTCCAGCAAACCGTTGACTGAGAGGAAAACTAATATGTTTGTGTAAAATTAGTGTGCACACAAATAAAAATCGTAGTAAATAAAACAAGTAGGTATTAAATTAAAGATTGAAAAATTTGTCTCGGGCGGGACTTGAACCCGCACTTTCCGCGTTACGCGTTTCGCCACCGAGCCCACTACCCAGAGAACGAAACGTTCCCTTAAGACGCAACAGATTGAAAATTTCGTTCTCTGGGTAGTGGGCTCGGTGGCGAAATTGGATAACGCAGTTCCCCGGTTTGGAAAAGTGCGGGTTCAAGTCCCGCCCGAGACTAATTTTTCAATCTTTAACTTGATTCGGCTGTAACATGTTTAAAAGTCAATAATATTTGAAAGCAGGTATTATCTTAGCTTTAATACGAGTGAAATCTCGAATCATAAAGTAGTTAAGAGTAGTTAGTCATTCAGTCTAAGAAGTCTTACAATACCGCTACACCGACGAAAGGACAGTTTTCACAATAACGATTACATTACAGGCAAAGGCGAAAATATCTGGGATCACATGACCCACAACAAGCCCCACGTCGTGAGGGATAAGAGTAACGGAGACATCGCTGCCGACACATATAACAACTACAAGCGTGATGTTGAAATGATGAGAGAGCTTGGCTTAGATGCCTACAGATTCTCCTTATCCTGGTCCAGAATCTTACCAAATGGATTCTCTAACCAGGTCAACGAGGCCGGAGTAGAATTCTACAACAACTACATCAATGAAATGGTGAAATACAACATCACTCCCATGGTTACTTTGTACCACTGGGACTTGCCCCAGAAGCTCCAAGAATTGGGAGGCTTCGTCAACCCTCTGATAACTGATTGGTTTGAAGATTACGCAAGAGTAGCTTACGAGAGATTCGGTGATAGAGTAAAAAATTGGATTACTTTTAATGAGCCTAGAGAAATATGTTATGAAGGTTACGGATTTTCAACCAAAGCTCCACAGCTAAACGCAACTGGAATCGGAGAGTACTTATGTGCAAAGAACCTGGTCATAGCTCATGCTAAAGCTTACCATGCGTATAACAATGACTTCAAGCCTACCCAAGGTGGTACTTGCGGTATTACAATCAGTGTTAACTGGTTTGGTCCTTTGACTGAAACAGCTGAAGATGAAGCAGCTGCTGAACTTAAGAGGCAATCTGAGGTAAGAATTCATCAATATCTTCACTTCCAACCAATTTTTGTCTGTATAGATACTGATTTAAGATATAATTTTCAGTGGGGCATATACGCTGAGCCAATTTTCTCAGAAGCCGGTGGTTTCCCAAAGGAGCTTTCGGAACGTGTAGCTGAAAAGAGCAAGCAACAAGGTTATTCAGCATCGCGTATGCCAGAATTTACTGAAGAAGAGAAGGCGTTTGTTAAAGGCGCTTTCGACTTCTTTGGTGTTAATCATTATACAAGTTTTTTGATTACGGCTAATGAGGAATATAAGAAAGGCAATAATGCTGTACCTTCATTGCTCGATGATATCGATGTCGGGCAGCACGTGCCTGAAGAATGGCCGAGATCTGCTTCGGTCTGGTTAACGGTACGTTATTTTTTTTGTACTTATACCAGATAATTAGTAGACTGTCATACCTTAGAGTACTATAGTAGGTCATACTCAGACCTGAGCTGTTTTTGAATCTTCACACTCGCAATCATGACCGAATGAACACACAAACTTTATACTATTTTGGTCATTTTCTACAGCTGATTTAATCTCAACTCATTTTCACATCATACCTATTGCTCTCGTTTATTTCAATAGTGCACATCGAAATGAAGAGTGTCCTTCGCAGTCTCATCACTAAAACCTAAAACCTTTAAGGTACTCTATGAAAATTTTGAGAAGTCCAATCAAATGTTGGTAAATGGTAATATCAATCTCATAGATTAATATGACATTGTGTATTATAATACCGATCTAACTTAATCAGTCATGCTAGCTCATCTATTAAACTACAGTCGTGATAAGGACCCTTCGAGGTGGTAAGATTTGGCGTTTGCAAACCATCGATGAATATAGTAACGTGATTTCGATCTTTACGATATCAACATCAAGAAAAACGACACATTATAACTAGCCCACAAACCCTACACATTTATCGTAAAATTTTATTTATCAACAGCAAGCACCAAACAGCATCTACAACGCATTGACACACCTAAACAAAAAATACAACAGCCCAATCTTCTATATCACTGAGAATGGTTGGTCGTCGCCTCCCGAAGCTGGCCTGGTTGATGACGACAGGATCAGATATTACAGAGCTGCTCTGAATAGCGCCCTGGATGCTTTGGACGCTGGTGTAAACCTTAAAGGATACATGGCTTGGAGTCTGATGGACAACTTTGAATGGATGGAGGGATACCTGTAAGTTTTGACATTGACTAAATACTAAGCTACACTGGGACTTAACCCATGGCTATGCGGCAAGTAATAATCTGCATAGGTCCCTTTCGTCTTGACTTGAATAAGGGTGAAAGGCATCGGCGGCTGCCTCTCTCCGTTATTCGTGACGAAAGGTCTGTGTTCTTCAGTTGGAAGAATTCAGGCTGACGATGATAATTTATATCAATTTAGTTTTGGAAATTAAAGCATTTTTATTTTGTAGTTATGTGTTGATTGAACGGTGTCTTCGATTTAGGTATATCTATTTTAGGCAGTTGGATAAAAAATATTCCATAAGTTATGTAAATGATCGATTGATAACGCTTATCTAATCAAAACTCTTCAGCTTTAGGAGTAAACACTTAAGAATAGTATTCTTCAACGTACATTCTAGGAAACCCCCCGGCCGAAAATTATAGTATAATGAAGATTATTTCAGATCATCATCAGCTTCTATCGTGTCCTCTGTAAAGGACACAGGCCTAAGTACCTTCAAGACATAAGTACAATACATAGACTGGTTTAAGCAAAATCGATTGGGAATGCCAGTACACTAAATCAGATAAAAATCCTACAAAATAAATCTCATCGAAACAACATACAGGATGTATCAAAACACCCTATTAATACTGGGTTATATACTTTCACTATGGAGCCTACTTCGAGATCATGACAAAAATATCAGCTGTTCGAAAGAAAAACCACGTCAGAAAGGCGGTCTGAAAAAACTCTGACACCAGGGCTTGCTAGTTTCTGCCTACACGATAAGAAGACATAGAAAACTGAAGTACATAGGTACTGACTCGACTAAAAAGTATGGAACAGCTGATTTTTTTTCGTGATTTTGCATTTGGCTACAAAGTGAAGCTTTTTCAATTTGATGGTCTGAACCACCCCCTTTAGTTTTACTATAATGGTGTTTTGTTACACCTTGTATAATTATATATTTTAAATAATGTGGACCAAAAAATTATTCACCTTTTTTTTATTTGTAAAAGACTTTAGTCTTTTATGTGTAAAAAAATGATAATTAATATAAAAGGGATTATAATAGTAATTACGAATTTACTTCTCATTTTACAGGGAACGTTTTGGACTATACCAAGTAGATTTCGAGGACCCAGCTAGAACCCGCACTCCCAGGAAGGCTGCCTTCGTTTACAAGCAAATCATCAAGACACGCTCCATTGATCAGAATTACGAGCCAGACACCACTACGATGACCATCGATGAGGGACACTAAATTTTATGACAGTATCTCATAGTAATTAAAACAAATTTCAAGCATAACACTCTTTTAATATCCTTTACGAATATTTTAGAGTGAAGTCGTACACCTAGCCGCACCGCTGTCCCCGCACGCAGAATTTGTCCGCATGCTTGCGGCCGCAGCGTTCGCATTCACATAATGGGTAGGTGTGCGTTCACCTTTAATCTCGTCGGTCGATGAATATTTGTATGTAGGTACCTAACCACAAACTCACCTACCCATACCTTAACTACAGACACTATTACATACAGAATGAAATTGATATCATTAGCATCCTATTAAACTAAGAGTCTATCCAGCAAACTGAACAACTTCTATTATGGCAGGATATCTATCTATACTATTATAAAACTGTAACAGTAAGTTTGTCTGTACATTGAAGATATTAACAAAAAAAAAGTTACGATATGGTTTTTAGGTGTCCCTGATTCCATTTCACCAATTTTTGATTTTTTGTTTGTCTGTTTGTTTGGGTGTTTGTTTGTTTGAACGAGTATCACGCAGAAACTACTGAACCGATTTTGATGAAACTTTTTTTGTTTGATAGCTTATGATCTGACTTAAAATCTGGTATATAATTTGTGCGGACGAAGTCGCGGGTTAACACTCGTAACTAAGATAAATAAATAAATAGGTAAGTAGGTAACGCTTAGGGTTGAGTCTCATAATTATGGTAGCACGGAATCGCATATTTTTTTCACGCTCTATCCTTTTCTGTCGCTCAGCAACGTAATTTGCTAGAGCGAGAAAGTTCACATCACAACACTGCCGGTGCTACCGCGTGCTATTGCATTTCCGCACTATCTTTCTCTCTCTAGCAAATGACATTTTCGAACGACGGAAAAAGATGGAGCGTGAAAAATGCGATTCCGTGCTGCCAAACGAGGTTCAACCCTTAGGTATAGTCACAATCAATGTAGGTACCTCACTTCAATATCCTAAATTCCCAGGAACATAAACTAATAAGTACTTACTAAGTTTTTTGTTATGGAGATCATACAAATCAACAACGGCACAAACATAATATAACATCCTTGAGCAACCGGGATTTTAAACCAGGACTATGGTTTAGATGATGAATTAGGTTGGTAACTAGGTAATCAATAAAATTTTAAATAAGTGCTTAGATGTTACGTAAATAATTTAACAAAAAAAATTAATTATTATTTTTTTTTTTTCAATAAAATAATTTTACATACATATGCTCACGCCTGTGTCCCATTGGGGTATGCAGCGACAATGGATCGCCATCGGCTAAAATAATTTTTATCTTTCCTAGTGTGAAAGGTAGGCTATATACTTAGATCAGCTTATTTTAAGTCCTGTATTGTGAGCTGGAGCTTTAGCTGAGTACCTAAGTTAATGAAATGAGTAAATAATGCACAATAAATGCAATACCTATTAATAATATCAAAATAAAAAATAAATGAGTAGTGAAATTCTGTCAGACGAGAAAATTTACGTTCTATATTCATAACCATAGACGATGTCTCGCAATAGAGTGAGAGGTTTTGGTAAAAAGTCAAGATTCCAAAGCCGGAAGATCTCCTTACTAGTCAACTTGTCATTGTCAAAACAGAAAAAAAAATTCATTTAGTCTTTGATCTCATTTGACGGGAGACGGACGTATTTCCTCCCTAAAGTTAAGAAAAATATGTTTTGTTTATAAAATCTCTAGAACAGGATCTATCCGCCGCAATATATCATCCAAATATTCGGAATAATATATGATAAAATAAATCATTCAAAATGCAAAGGCGGCGAGATAGAGGTCCAAACTTTACGTACGTTAGTGGCTGTGTGAAATACATGATTTTCGTCCTTAATTTCATATTTTGGGTGAGTAATTTACTATTTTTAGACAATATGAACAATTAGTGTACACATCTCAATTAGTGTTTCACAAAATTTCTCTCAAATAATGTGAGAAATCAGTGTTTAGAGATAAAGGTTTTTAGCCATTGTTTGGTAATGATTCACTCTATTCACACGATTTTTATGGGAACTAGCTTGTTCGTTTGCGTAAAAAGTTCGGTTTAGCGACAATTTGTTTCCGTTCGAAACAGATTGTGTTGCGAGTCGTCACAATGGATGATTTCATTGTGTTATGAAGGAGGTAAAACAAAGTATGCTATTGACATCATTGTTATAAATATATAAACATCAGTAATACGTTCTTAGTGATAAGACCGACTAATTAAAACAATTCATGATTTTTTTACATAGTCCATATCTCATGTTTTAGTTTTTATAGTAAAATGTTTAATCAAATTGAAATACTTTTTTTTATTTGTTTTTATTTATTTATGATGAACTCTTGCTTGTGCGTCAGCACTGCATTTCCGCCAGTGTCAAGTAGTTTATGGGAGAATCTATCCCAATCTCAGGGATTGTTTTTGGTCCAGAACTAGAAGAGATTGAAGATCACGTAGCCTCGTGGCAGGTAAAAACGCTTCGTGCGATAACCACACAAGACAAGTGCTCGGGTCAGACCTGCAACGTGACACTTGAAATACCTACTTAATACTCTAAAAAAGTATGTTTAGGGGAGACCTTTGCCCGGCAGTCGGACAACACAGGTTAAAAAGAAAGTATGTTTGTCTTGTCATCTATACTAATGATTTTAATTAAATTCTGCAGAGATGTAGTGTAAAAGACAGTAGCCATGCACTTCTTTTTAATTACCACATTAAATTGCTGCTCTTCTAAAAATATAAAACGATAGTGTGCTAACACCATGGGAATGCTATATAAAGATCAACAGAATAAGGGGATGATCAGACCATCTAACTGAATAACTTTATGGGACCAATGTCGAAAAACTTCAATTGCAAACCTGCTCGACCCAAATGTATGCAACAGCTGATTTTGTTTTCGCGATTTTGATGTTGGTCCTAAAGAAAAAGTTCTTCAGACTTGCCAGGCAGGTTCTCGAGCATGCTGGCCATATTATTGACCAACGAGGTAGCTCTTCAGCAATGAGTGCGTTTACTAAATTCCATAAAATAAAATGAAATAGCCTTTATTCACCGACACAATATTTTTCCTTATTCTACACTTTACTTAACATATCTAAATCCTACATTTGGTCGGGTTGTCCTAAGACATAGGCCTCCTCCAACATTCTCCACTCTGTTCTTTCCTTTGAACTGATTCTCCATCCCTTTGGGAAATCATCCTCCCACTGTCGTACCGGTCTGCCTCTACTGCGTATGCCGTCTCTGAGATACCGTTCCCTTACTTCCCTCATCCATTTCTCCTTCTTAGATCACATCATTTTCATCAACAGCTTTCGCTATCAGGCAACCAAGTGCTGGAACAATATTTCCCCACCACTGCAATCACTTAAGTCAGTTTTCACGTTCAAGAGAAAATTGAGGGAATTTATCCTGAAAAAACAAATTATTGGCTTGCCTGATAGCTACGCTAACGCACCTTTTGTATCATAGTTTGTTTTACTACGTATCCAATTTTAGGCTATGTATACTTATTTATAATAATAATTTACAATAACGATTTACAATATACCTATCCTGAATGGTCACCTCTCTGGTTCATGTTTTTCTCTCTTTGATAAATAATTGTTGTTTTAGTACTCTTTTATGTATGGTATGTATTTGTAGGTATGAATATGTATTCGTAATAGGTATTTATATTATATATATATATTTTTATATTACAGTATGTTTGTATTTGTATAACATTATTTGTGTATGTTATCCATATTGTGTTATTATGATCTATACCGCCTACCAATCTTCTTTCACTATTTCCTCTACCCTAAGGTTGTATGGAAGAAATCGCTTCTTAGCGATAAGACCGCCTGTTTTTGTGTCTTTTGTATTTCCTGATTGTTTGCTCTCAGTATACTCTGTTTTTTTGGTGTCAAATAAAGTATAATTGATTGATTGAATATAATAATAATCTTATGTAAGTTATACTTATAATATTACTAGCTGTTGCCAGCGACTTCATACGCGCAGACCACTGCAATATACATTCTCAGACCTACTGAATATAAACACAAATAAGAATCAGTCATGCCGTTAAGGAGGAATTTTGTTACAAACACCGTGATCGAGAATTTTATACATTAGATTCTAATTCTTTTTTACACTTTCTTCCTTACACTAATACACTTACTTATTTATTATCACTTGGTTGGTGTGTCTAACTACTACTAAAAAGGTTTCTTCTGAAAATTAACACCCTGCTTTCGGGACTTCGGGCAAGGTCTATGTTGAGCTGGGACCTATTTGCTGCTGTAGCATACAATAAATTACATGTTGTTCTATTGATGAACTGTAATATTATGTGTGTGTTACTATGCAAATAAATTGTTTATCTATCTATTAATAAACTCCATATAAGACAGATATTAGCTTAGAACCAACTATTTGTTTATTTCATACACATACATACAAACTCATGACCATAATCCCTTTCGGGGTGGTTAGAAGCATTGATACAACCACCAACTCTCTGTTTAAGAATGTGGTTGTATCATAATGCTCACATTCAGCAATTTAAGTTTCAAGAATAATGTGTCAAGTGGTGAGAGGTGGCTAGCCTTTTAGCCCACAATAATAACCCTTTAATCCCTTAGTCACCTCGTACAACAACCACGGGAAGAATTGGGGTCCATTCGAAGTTACAACCACTCTGCAATTGTTTATTTCAACTCTCCATATATTTCCAATTTTTTTGTTATTTTATTACTATCTGCAATCAGTGCTGACACTATAAGCCTCAGATAAATTACCAGGAATGGATGCGATATTACGCGCGTACCCCTCTGCCAAAGGCATGCGCTCAGTGAGCATACCCGTTATATAAAACTAGTCCCCGCGCGTCTCGCGCCAGTCGCCAAGTGTTTGTTCTCGTGGCACGACATCCCGCAAAAATGCCTGTCTGTAGTGTTTATCAGTGCAAAAAAAGGTCAGGAACTTCAAGCGTACAAAAGGATAACACTACCTTTCACTTGTGAGTATTTTTTTGTCCAAATATTATCAAATAATGCAATAAACTACCATAAAATAGAAAAATATTTCCAATAAATAAGTGTTGCCGGTTGACCGTATAAGTCCATATTTGTGCGATTTTGAAGTTGTATGAACATTACTACATTTTACCGTATATTACTTGTGATGTTATTATTACTCTACCTGTATAATAAAATAATAGAGTAAATACTGCTTGCACTTATTAAACTTACTTGGTATATTTGGTAATCTGAAAAACCATCATAATATAACCCATGAACAATTCTTTACATGTCACTTTTTAGAATTAAAACTATTGTTTAAATGTACAATAATAGTGTTAGTATTTTTATAAACATGTGTATGTTTTATTCTTAATTCGATCCAAATAATTATTTTATTTAAATGTGGCTGGCCACACCGCTACGAAATTAGTGAAGGGCCTGCACATATTAAATATCGATATCGATATTTCGCTACTTGTTAGTATTTTAATAGCTGTATATCTTTACAGATTTCCAAAAGAACCCAGTATCCGGGTTGCTTGGTCAATCAATAGGGGTCATCTTAAAATAAAATCCTTTTCATTATTTAACCTTTTTATTCAAATAACTTAATAATTCTCTAACTAAATCATTAAAAAAGAATCTTTAACAAACATATAAGGTAACCTATAATATAGCCATGTTGTGGTGTTTCAATTCACTAAATCAATACTGTAATATTTTTCAGTATAGTGTATCTTTCTATGAATAAATCATTATTATTTATTGCTGCGAACATTACATACCTACTTTAAATTCGTAACATCTTTTAATAAATAGCTGAACTATTATTTTATAGTGCATTGTATTCTATTACATAATTTTGTTGTAATTACAATTACT
This sequence comes from Agonopterix arenella, assembly GCA_927399405.1. Taxonomy (NCBI): domain Eukaryota; kingdom Metazoa; phylum Arthropoda; class Insecta; order Lepidoptera; family Depressariidae; genus Agonopterix; species Agonopterix arenella. The sequence continues at coordinate 11,869,972 of OV656711.1, read as the reverse complement.
TATTTTAAATACATCTGGTAAACATGAGGGTATACGTGTTTTTATTTAGCCGCTTTCCCAGTATTTAGAATTGATTAAATATCTTCTCTTTGTTGAAAATGTTCTAAGTCCCAATTTTGTATGGGACCCTCTTTGCGACACCCCGACCGTGAAAAATATTATATTCATTTCATTTGATAGTCATACACGATTATTCATGATTGCCAAACTTATCGATAAATAACGTATCGATAGTGTCAAGCACTAGCACTTTTATGAGTCCATTTCAACTAGCCAGCATAACTAGACCTCTATTTTCAAATACTTTGCGTGAATATGTGGTTCAACTTACCTTCTGGCCTTTTGGCCTTCTGTTTACGTATTTAATACACGTCTATGTGTGCGAATGTAATTGTTTGTGTACAGTTCAAGCTAGTGTTTGTAAATGTCGTCGTTTGCGTGCATAGCGACGTGATCGAGAAATGCATTAGTAATGAACAATTTCTTTGTGTGCGTTACCTCGCCCCCCGGCAAAAGTGACAGACTTTTTCGCGTAGAATTGAGCGATCGTTTCCAATCCATTCCTGTTAATTTATCTGAGCTATAAGCAGATCATGAAGGTGAGGATGTTTATTTGTGGAAATAGCTTGCTCCCAGTGGAGGGTATTCCTTTATTGTTGCCTTCTAGAAATGTCTAGATTGTGTATGTTAAGTCGCTTTAGCCATTTTACGTCAATTAATAAATAAATGATACTGATTCATGATCAACATGACACAGGTTTGTGTTTTGTCAGTGTTTTAGCATGCTTTAGCATTCAGAGATATTCTGAAACCTCAGAACATCAACGTTTCACTATAGTACCGAAACTCTGCCCAGTGTGACGGGGAGTGAGCCCGTCGCCACTTGTAAATGGCAGTGTCAGTGTTTTGACCTCATTATTTCCCAAGAACTTGGTTTGATTTGACATATTATCCTTATATTTTAACACTTTATTGTACACACAGAAATACAGTTGAATACAGCGTAATAACTTTTTATTAGTTTAATGCTTGCTATTTAATCTATGTTTAGGATAGGATGGAATTCATAGCCCTCTCCCAAACCATGATAGTTGATAAAAATATCTCAGTCATTATCATCACCTTCTCTCATCCCTCATCCTAATCAGCCATAAAGCTCTAAATATATTCCATCTAGGCCCGTCACATCTGCAGTTATCTCCAGTTTCTTTTCAATAATGATATCATTTCTTTAATTTACAGTTATTTGGCGGCTTATTGATCGGCGTTGGACTCTACGCATTCATAGACAAATGGCAGGCTACTGGATTAATCAAGGTATGGACGTTTTTATATTAATATCACCTTGGAGATTTTAATATTGTTATTTGAATATTCTTGTGAAAGCACTTCTTTGCTCTCAAAAGTTCCAGAACACATACAAGGTTTTCACTGTAATGTATGTGGTACGTCGCCGCATAACGTGTAATGCTACGATTGTTCTACGTATATAAATACGTCTACGTCTGCTGTCATATGCTTCTTGCTCGGCCCTCCTAAAGTGTCACCAGAAAGTGCGCAGTGAGGTTCAGTATCTGAAGTCAGAGAGGGGAGGGAGTGACCGTTCTATATTATAATCTACTAGCTGTGTCCGGCATGCGTCACAATGCCCCTTTTTTACCGTTTTAACCTTCCCTTGTCTTCCACAAATATTTCAAGCTCGGTCCAGCTGTTCTCTAGTGACGGCGTGACAGTGACGGAAGGCAACGACTCATTTTTAATTTTTATACAGGGTGTTACAAAAATACAAACATTTAAGGGTGTGGTTAGGCCATCAAACTGAACAACTTATGGGACCAATATCGAAATCGCGGAAAAAAAATCGGATTTTCCATCATCATCATCATATCAGCCGATAGACGTCCACTGCTGGACATAGGCCTCCCCAAAATGAGGAGATTTGCCATAATCGCCATGATGCGATGCCTTTGCGATGTTCCATACTAAACTACAGATCTACTCGAGTTAAATGTATGGGACAAAAGTTTTTTTTTCGCGATTTCGATGTTGGTCCCATAGTGAACGTTGTTCAGTTTGATGGTCTCAACCACCCCCTTAAAAATTTTAAATGTTTATTTTTACTTTTGTAACACCCTGTATAACACCTAAAACCATATCATGATGTTTTTCTTGTAAATATAATCCTCAATGTACAGACACACTTCTGTTACAGTTTTATAATAGATTATGTGATCTTGTGACAGTTGGACACGGTCTACGACGTGATGCTGAACATAAGCCTGCTCATAGCCCTGCTCGGTGCCGTGGTCTTCATCGTCAGCTTCGCCGGCTGCGTGGGAGCCCTCAGAGAAAACACTTGTCTGCTTAAATTCGTAAGTTACATTTATATTTGAGTATCTTATCTCGTTGTGGAGGCTGGCAAGCCAGCAACACCCAGTGCGATCTTTTGTGTTAAGGTGATTATAATTCGTAGCTCGCTCCATACAATATACAGTCTGGTTATATTTTCAATACTGACCAATTAAAAGAAATGAAAATTTTTAAACACGATCTAGAAACAAATATCTGTGCTTTTACTCAGATTTTCATTTTCTCTTAAACATTTGTGTATTCTTCATCGAACCTCATTGTTAAATAATATATGATTGAATTTCACCTGAGTTCGTCTGGCGCACCCTTAGCAGTCAGTCCGCTTCGGTACGGCCTTTGCTAACTGGCTAATCTTTACACTACAGCATGAGTAATTGTCATGCGATCATCATCATCATCTCAGCCGATGGAAGTCCACTGCTGGACATAGGCCTCCCCCAAGGATTGCCATAACGACTGGTCCCACGCTGCCCTCATCCAACGAGTTAATGTAATAATAATATGATGACACGATAGAATAATAGTTTGACCACTGACCAAGGATGAAGTGGCATTTCTTGGTCAGTGGCTGTAGTAAAAAAATGTGGTTACGTCGATAAGGACAGCAATCGGCTGACCATGTGGCTCGAGTAGGTTTGCAGTTTTGTATGGAACAGCTGATTTTTTTTCGCGATTCCGATGTTGGTGCCTTAGAGAAAGTAGTTCAGTTTCACGGTCTGATCATCCCCTTAAAAAGGTTCAGCATATTAAGAAGGACCCTATATGCATCTCTTACTGAGTGAATATGACAAAACATGTTCTGAGTTTCCGACCTATACTTTGAGTTCCGAGTTTGACTGTATACGTGTTTTGTTGACCCGACAGTATTCTCTATGCCTGCTGATCCTCTTCCTCGTCGAGATGGGGGGTGCGGTGTGCGGGTTCGTATTTCCGCGCTCCTTGCACCCCTTCCTGGAGCTCAGCTTTACTGAGAGGGTGGTCCACGCGTACAGGGACGACCCCGACTTGCAGAACTTCATCGATTTCGCCCAGAGTGACGTGAGTATTATTTTTACCAGGGTTCCAGAGAATAATTATCATTGATGATTAATATACCTTGATAATTATAAAATTAATTAAAAAAAAAAAACAAAAGGTTTGCGCTAAAAATGTTACGCGAAAAAAGAAGCTCACAAACACGAAATAATTTTTTTCACTGTTTTCTGTTGTTTTCCTCAATTATTTATACGAAACGAAACGAAAATGCCGAAGGCATAGGTGCTGGTTTCTGGATATGAAAGCATTAAGCAAAAACAGCAATATTAGAACTTTTAATTAGAAATTTTACTCAAAACTAAGAATCAGCTTCGAAATTATTTTTTTTTAACCTATTTTGTCCCATTGTTGGGCAAAGGTTCCCCCTTGGATAATTATCAAAGAAAATAAACATCTTGATAATTTCGATCCCTGATTTTTACTTAATTTTATTTAAGATGTTATAGACACCTTTATGCATAAGATTGTAGTTTGGGACCGTGAGGAGTGGTGCAATAAAATGGAGGCCAAAGCCCAGCAGCGGGCTGATGTGAGCAGATTTGATTGATTGGTTGATAATAATATGGCAGACTACTCGATTAGGTTTAGAATAGTTTAACTACATAATAACTTGTTTACTGTACTCGTTTTCTGAGTAATAAAAGCCCAAAAAATTTTGATTTACTAAATATGAACTTTCCTTCTTTTAAAATGTATTACCGTAGGCAGAACCGTAGGTATAACCACAGAAAATAACTTTTTTTTTCTATATTTGTCCTCCAAAAAGAATTTTAAAATATAAATACAAGAACATCAACTCTACTGCTCTCAACTTTTTGAATTTGATGTTGGTTTTATTATTTTTTTATAGTGATTAATTTCGCACAAATTCCATTAATTATTTAACAAAATGGCAGTTTTAGTTACAACGTAATTTTTTATTGTATCTGACCACAAACAGTACCTACAATTTTGTTTGATAACTTGACCCAGATACAAACGATTTGATTTCGCTATAAAATGATGTAACTATCACCATTCTGTTTACATAAATTATTTAACTATACCATCTAGGTGAGACATATAAAAAACTGGTTATATTGGGTCATTGACATCTTAATCAAAGTTGATATTATATCAGTTATATTTAAACTGACCTACGATAAAATGTTTCTCAATCATGTATATTAATGTGTACATTAATAGTGTTACTTTTATTACGCCATTATTCCACGGGGGTAGGCAGAGACTACGACCTAAAATTACTCTAGCCACATCCACTTGTCACATGTCTTCATGCACTTCCGTCGGTTGGGGGAAAATAAATATTTAAATGTTAACGTAGAGCCATTATTTATTTCGTTATGGGGTAGACGAATTCGAAAAGTACAGTTGTGTACCAACAAATTGAACAATTTTCACTACGGAGCCAATATCAATATCGCTATATAATATATATATAATAACTAAATGTATCAGGGTTCGAAAAAATTCAATTTTTTGATATAAATCCGATATTTATATCGGATATATATCCAGGCTAAGAAAAAGAAGCGAATTTCATTCTGTAAGGGGATTAAACACTTAAAAATGTGAAAGGAATTTGTAAAATAATATAAGTGTCACCTTATCACATTTTTTATTTAAAAAAAGTAACAAAAAATTTCTGTTTATTTGATAAAGAATTTTTTAATGAACACTTTAAAAAAACAAGTATCTATTATTGTAATAATCTTCATTTGTTTGTGAGATAAATCAACTAATTTTAATAATAACGAGCGTTAACCCGCGACTTCGTCCGCACAAATTATATACCAGATTTTAAGTCAGATCATAAGCTATCAAACAAAAAAAGTTTCATTAAAATCGGTTCAGTAGTTTTTGCGTGATACTCGTTCAAACAAACAAACAAACAAACACACAAACAAAGAGACAGACAAAAAATCCAAAAATTGGTGAAATGGAATCAGGGACACCTAAAAACCATATCGTAACTTTTTTTTTGTTAATATCTTCAATGTACAGACAAAATTCCTGTTACAGTTTTATAATAGTATAGATTGGTAATCATAAAAATGTAATCATTCAGGGTCAGGCCTCAAGCATAGATCTATGAGTGGGACATCATCATCTGGCTCCTAGTCCCAGTCTACCTTTGTTTCTTCTATGATGTCCTCATTCACACTGGGATTCCAATTCGAATCCTGTCAATATTGTATGAATTTCAATAAAAAGCTAGCCATACTGATACTGGTAAGTTAAATGGGATTTCCCCAACTTTAAATGAGGTTGCTATTTTGGGAAACAATCTAAATTATTCTGAATTGTAGTTTTTCGCTACGTGTTGCCAGGCTAAACATTAATCTTCAAAATTTTTAGTTCAGAAGACAGGAAAAAATCTATTGATATATATTAAGATAAAAATCAATTGATAATTATATCGTGATATATATCCGCTGATATAATTATATCGGCGAACCCTGAAATGTATGGATTTTAATGTTGACTTATTTCAGTTTACAGCCAGTCTCTTCGACTGCTTCGTCGATAAGTTCACTACAAACTAAACTAAAATTCATAATTTGACAGCCAATTATGATGTAACTATATGAATGGATCCATTCATAATTACTTCAAAGTCATTCATAACACGCCCAAATTGATCGCTGAATTATGAATCCGAACTTAAGTCTGTGGGGTCTTGCTACAGATGTCAGCACCCACAAGTTGTAGCAAAGATGCCAACAGATAGCGATACCGTCGCCCTCGGAAATCAACGTTCACCGTGAAGAGAGAAGCAAGAGAAATAATCACAGAGATTCGATACATATACAAGGTCCAACTAAGAACTGTTGGACCACGGCCGGTCCCCAGGCTTCACACATAGCCTGGTGGAAGATCTTCCTTTTTCAATGGTGGAACATTCCCATTAGCACCTCCATAAGTCTATCAAGCCGTCAAAACTAATCAAAAATCTTATACCTTACAGTTCCACTGCTGCGGGCTAACATCGGACGGGTACATGGACTGGTCTAAGAACGAGTACTTCAACTGCTCCTCCCCCTCGGTCGAGAAGTGTGGAGTCCCCTTCAGTTGCTGCATCAACGCAACCGACATATCGTCCGGTCTCGTCAACATTATGTGCGGTTATGGTGTACAGAACTATCCGGTGAGAATGGTAGTTTGTTTTCTAACATGGGCTGATCTAGGAACGAGTACTTCAACTACTCCCCTTCAGCTGCTGCATCAACGCCACCGACATATAGTCCGGCCTCGTCAATATTATGTGCGGTTATGGGGTACAGAACTATCCGGTGAGAATGGTAGTTTGTTTTCTAACATGGGCTGGTCTAGGAACGAGTACTTCAACTACTCCCCTTCACCTGCTGCATCAACGCTACCGACATATAAACCGGCCTCGTCAATATTATGTGCGGTTATGGGGTACAGAACTATCCGGTGAGAATGGTAGTTTGTTTTCTAACATGGGCTGGTCTAGGAACGAGTACTTCAACTACTCCCCTTCAGCTGCTGCATCAACGCTACCGACATATAAACCGGCCTCGTCAATATTATGTGCGGTTATGGGGTACAGAACTATCCGGTGAGAGTGGTAGTTTGTTTTCTAACATGGGCTGGTCTAGGAACGAGTACTTCAACTACTCCCCTTCAGCTGCTGCATCAACGCCACCGACATATAGTCCGGCCTCGTCAATATTATGTGCGGTTATGGGGTACAGAACTATCCGGTGAGAATGGTAGTTTGTTTTCTAACATGGGCTGGTCTAGGAACGAGTACTTCAACTACTCCCCTTCAGCTGCTGCATCAACGCCACCGACATATAGTCCGGCCTCGTCAATATTATGTGCGGTTATGGGGTACAGAACTATCCGGTGAGAATGGTAGTTTGTTTTCTAACATGGGCTGGTCTAGGAACGAGTACTTCAACTACTCCCCTTCAGCTGCTGCATCAACGCTACCGACATATAAACCGGCCTCGTCAATATTATGTGCGGTTATGGGGTACAGAACTATCCGGTGAGAATGGTAGTTTGTTTTCTAACATGGGCTGGTCTAGGAACGAGTACTTCAACTACTCCCCTTCAGCTGCTGCATCAACGCCACCGACATATAGTCCGGCCTCGTCAATATTATGTGCGGTTATGGGGTACAGAACTATCCGGTGAGAATGGTAGTTTGTTTTCTAACATGGGCTGGTCTAGGAACGAGTACTTCAACTACTCCCCTTCAGCTGCTGCATCAACGCTACCGACATATAGTCCGGCCTCGTCAATATTATGTGCGGTTATGGGGTACCGAACTATCCGGTGAGAATGGTCGTTTGTTTTCTAACATGGGCTGATATAGGAATGAGTACTTCAACTACTCCTCTTCAGCTGCTGCATCAACGCTACCGACATATAGTCCGGCATCGTCAATATTATGTGCGGTTATGGGGTACAGAACTATCCGGTGAGAATGGTCGTTTGTTTTATTATTTTTCAAAGTTTTAGTGAAAACTTGCGGTGCCCGCGACTACATACGCGCCGACTTCTAGTATACTCATAGTCTCATATCTTAGGAATATGTGAATTGTGAACCGATTGCGATGAAGGAGTTGTTACCTTTGCAGTGACTTCTCACTGCATTGAATTCTCCCTGCAGTGATTCTCTTTACGGTGAGTCTCTCTGCAGTGATTCTCTTTACGCTGAGTCTCCCTGCAGTGACTTTTTCTCTTTATAGCATGTATAGTCAGATCTAGCGACAGGCCCCGGCTTCGCACGGGTGCGATTTTAGGCCTCACCCAAGGATCGCCACAACGACTGGTCCTGTGCTGCCCTCATCCAATGGGTTCCTACCACCTTAACCAGGTCTGGGGTCCACCTTTTGGGGGCCTAGCCACGCTGCGCAATATACGATTACGATATTGCCCTTTACGATTTCTTTATAATTAATTCTAACTTTTGCTCTCGCCTTTGTCCGCACCGGCTCTCGTCTCATCGTAGCAATATAAAATATGTATGTAGCAGTTTTTGAGTCTAACTCTAAACACAACAAGTTTTATCAATAACGGTCTGGTAGTTTTTGCGTTGTGCTCGAACAAACATTAGTATTTCGGTTTCTCCAATATATCTTAATTATACCCCGTTCAGCGAGTCGATGTGGTACCGAAAAATTAATCTTGCCTGTGATTGGACGAAGGTAGCATAGAAGGCACATAGGCCGCGTTCACATTGCGAGTCATCTTTAGTCTGTTCATGCGCTTCGTGCCGTTCAGACGTCTCCTACGCACTCATCACTGCGATCTTTGCGAATCTTTGACCTGGGTTGAACTTGCCTTGCCTTGTTTATATTTGTTATGTTGTACTATTTAATTTAATTTAAAGTTTAGTAAATTTCGAGTTTATTTTTTATTATTTATAAAATTTATTGTTATTAAATCAGTATTACAGTTGCGATCAAAAATTCTACATTTGTTTATTCATAAATGTTTACATTTAAATGTACCAAAATTTAATGCTGAAAAAGAACCTCTTAAAAAAAACTTTTTTTTTAATATCATTGAGTACACAGTATGAACAAGCCTTTGATTTTAAACCGGTTGGTTAAGCTTATGGGCGGGGCAGTCTCATTTGTTGTCCCTGTCATTTGTATGCAAATGTGGGACAGAGATAGCCCCATGTCACACGGACTCCGTGAATGGGGTATAGATAAGATAATTACTGAAACTGATTAAACGGGAAACCACTACGATTGGAGGTGGTCATAGATTAATATGTATATTGGATATAGATAGGTAACTCGCCTTGAATTTTAGGACGTCCCAATTGCGTTGCCGCTTACTAGCACTAGGGGGCGCCACATTATGAAATAGATTTAAAAAGAAGATCGATTCGGCCGACAAGAGGATCGAACCTTAGCTACCCGGATCGTAAGCCGGTTGTCTAGACCGCTAGACCAACAAGCCAGTGATTGATATGGGCGAAATCTCTCACTGCTACAGCGCAGCGCGTGAGGTGTAGTGCGCTGTTACTCCGATATGAACCCTAGTTCAACACATAGTGCTTTGAAACATAACCGATAGATGGCGGAAGCTTTCTATGGAAAATTAGCGTTCCACTTAGTTTGTACTAAGATAACATAGCATGGAGGTGGTTGGATGCAGAAACTAACTTGTAGCCACACAGTGTGAGCAACCGATATTTTAATAATGCCTATTTAGGTTAGATAATAGTCTCAGAATGATGCACTCGAAACCGAAAACCACACGTCCAAATCTGCCGTAAATAACCTTTAGCTATTGAAATAAACCGAGATAAAACCAAAGTAATGACAAACAGAGACAGGTTACCCATCAAAATTCTAACAACACAAATAGAATATGTAGACGAATACATATACCTAGGACACCTAATTACATTCCAGTCATGCACAGAAAAAGAAATAAAAAGGCGAATTAAAAATACCTGGAACAAATATTGGGCCATGAAGGAGATATTTAAAGGACCTCTACCACCCAACCTAAAAACAAAAGCGATGGATATGTGTCTAACACCTTGCTTAACTTACGCCTGCCAAACCTGGCCGCTAACGAAAACTCTACTAAATAAGGTGAGGACCTGCCAAAGAGGAATAGAAAGAAGCTACATGAATTTAAAAATAATGGACAGAGTGAAAAATAATACAATTAGGAAAATAACTAAAGCAAATGATGCAGTCGTAAAAATAAAAAAGTTGAAATGGAAATGGGGAGGACACATACAAAGAGTTAAAGACGAAAGATGGTCTCAGGTAGTAACAAATTGGACACCATTAGACACAAAAAGAAGACGAGGAAGGCCTTACAGTAGATGGAGTGATGACATTGTAAGAGTAGCGGGACCACTTTGGTCGAGACTGGCGAGAAACAGAAAGGACTGGAGTCATTTGGAGGAGGCTTTCACCGCATAGGCGGCCCTTGCACTAATACTAATATACAATTAAAATAACATAACATAAGATAAATTCTACTAACAATACTAACAAAATGAAATATCTAAGTTTATGTACATACCAGTTGTAAGGAATAAAGCTATAATAATAATAATAATAATAATTTAAAACTGTTGCAGGTAGCAGAAGCAAGCAAGCGAGTTTGGACCAGCGGGTGTATCGAAATAGTGCGGTCGTGGGCCGAACGTAACCTGTACACCATAGCGTCCGTGGCACTGGGCGTGGCACTGTCCCAGCTGTTCGTCATCTACCTCGCCAAGACTCTGGAGGGACAGATCGAGTTGCAGAAGTCTGGGTAAATCTGACATTAGTGTGCGAGAAGCAGGCCTAGTACTAGTATACCAGCCCTGCTTCTCGCCAAAATTTAAAAGACCCGATTAAACGATTCTTTAGTCACATTGTAAACATAGTGTAGACACAGGCGCTCCCTTATGATACTTTTGTATACCGCCTTTTGTGTACCCCCCTTATGATACGTTTTGTGTAAGACTGAGCTAAGAAGGTATTGGGATGGAAGAATTTGCCAGGATATATGCATAACGTAGGTATGAAATGCCAACCGGTGTACAATACAATATCTCTCTTCAATATTACTCTTTATTTGCACACCGAAAACATAAAATATAACAATTTTACCTGTAAATAAAATTATTATTAAGCATACTTACCTTATTCCAGGTCTATTATTATATTTGAGAGCGGCTTACTTGACTTCCGTTTCCGAGCGAACATTACCCTAGTAAAGCGCCATCTGGTGGACACAATCAGCAGCCAGGCAGTGGGGGGCACGGCCAATGAAGCCGGTGCCCGCCATTTTATTTTCATTGAAGATTTGAATTCAGCTAGCGTTCAGCGTGATCGTGCTGCAGAATGCGAGCAAACAACACGACTAGTGTAGGTGTGACCGTGTCAGAGAGCGAGCACGACTCTCCCACTACGCCAGCACGATCATATCCTGCTATGCCTTAAAAAATAGTTTATGATTTCGTTCTTTAAGATCTGGAAGGACGATATTACAGCAGACAGGTGAACAAAATAGACCTGGAATAAGGTAAGTATGCTTAATAATAATTTTATTTACAGGTAAAATTGTTATATTAAGCTTTTATACCTTATTCCAGGTCTATTATTATATTTGAGAAGTGTTTGGTATCGGCTGCTGGATTGCTTCTGGATTGACGCCAATGTGATTTATACGAAGTTCATTGATTATTTCAAATTGGTTTGCTTTGCGCGAAAACCAAAAATGTTTATATAACATTCTTTATGAATATGGTTGGCATGGTGCGTGACCCAAATTTGTTTTTGAATTTGAGTGGTTTCGTGTGAGAACCAACATTATTTCAAACTGATACCAATAAAAACTGCAATCACAAGATATTAGAATACCATTGACAATGGCATAGGAACGCACAATGCAATATTGACATCGATAAAAAGATAAATGTAGGGGGCAACGACAGTCAAAGCCGTGACTTGATCTCAACGGACTTCATCTTCACCGTACAACACCGTATAGAATAGCAGTGAGTGAATGGGTTCATTCAGCTGAGAGTGGTGGTTTCATGAGGTTCAACTGAATTTTACAACAAGATGGTTCGTCAGCCGTCAGGTGCAAATATCCGACTCGCTTTGCAGACTTCTGATGAATCCAGGAATACGACGCGTGACAATAATAATTCATCATCAAACCTAGGTAGATTTGTACCGTAGGACGTCATAAAAAATTAATGGGTGACAAGCTGACTGAGAAAGAAACTTCAAATGTAAAATACACAAACTGTCACTGTTATTTGTATGAATGTCGATAGCGACAATATAACAACGTTAGTATTTCATCTAAGAATTCTGCTCGCATACATGCACATATCCGTAGTCTCCTTGCAGAGGACATTCATAACACCTAGATATTACAAATAGCTTAGCAGTTATACCGAAGCTTTATTTATTTGGCTCTGGGTTACATTTAAGGCCTAAAGGTGAGGCAAAAATTCTTGCAAGTCATTATTCGGCAGGAATCAATTCCCTCTGGTATGAACAGGTCTCAAGCCACCGGTCACCGTGAACAAGTTTTGATGATTGATCAGCAATTAATATAATAGACTTCATTCAGCATAATAAAAACACCAACTGATAAAATAAGGATATTACCTAAGTTATGCATATAGGTCAGGTAGGTATGTAACGAGCGATTAGAATGTTTGAAAGATGCCCAGTCAACCGATAACACTCGGTTAGCATAAATTAAGATAGTTGATAAAATGATGTCATAAAAAACGATTGTCAACCCAAGCTGAATAGCATGTTTTGGTAGCTCACTCCACATAAAAGACTCAATCGTACTATTTAATTTATACTGAATTAGTATTAAAAACGAAAACGACTAACTTTTCAAGTACCTATAAGATTTTAACCCATTGTCTTTCAATAACGGCTTTTTAAATATTGTAACCTTACGCAACACGCACATGACAGATAAGAAACATTATGAGCGTACAGCGTATAGACTGGATTCGGAACATCCTCCAGGAAAACATAGTCACGGCATGGCCACGGTCATAAGAATGCATTTCACAAAAGCCTAGGCATATCGCGCAGGCACGACATCACAAAAATGATGAACTACCCTCGTAAAAGGGATTTTATTTATGTGTGATTTCATCACATATGTTTTTCAATTCAGGTTTCAAGCATTTAAATATATAGAAAGCGACAGTCACAATACGAAGCATGACGAAATATCGGATAGAATAGAACCCTTCGGCGGTATAATTGATATGCCGAGAACACACCTTATAGGCAGCTATCTTTCAGCTTCCTTCTTTGCAGTTTTTGTGTAACGTGCATACATTATTCATTACGTGGTGCTAATACTGCAACAAATTAATGGGACAAAATTGTGTGGGAGAATAGCAGACCGACGCATCAAGCCACATACAAAGATAGCTTAGCTATCAGTTATTTTATTACATAAAGTAGGTAGATATAATTATATATTATTTATAAAGTAATGCATTTTTGAAAGAATGCACTTCAGAAAATGTGTGACTTTCTGAAACTGCTTGCATGATATTACAAACCAAAATATAGAATTATTGATTAACAACCTTGGGTATTCGTCCAACGTGTATTGTGTAACCATCAGATACTCCTGCTCCGATTGAAATGATTAGAATCCTTTGCAAAAATAGAAAATGTTGGTGTTTGGAGAAGGCACCAATAATTAACTGAACTTTACCAAACGTAGGGTTACTAAATTCTGGATTGGATTGCCAGAAAGAACAGAGTTACGTGACCTTCTGTAAACATTTTTATTTCGATCTTTGTACTGCAACTTTATAAGTGAAAATTCGTTAAACGGACAGCCTGGATCCCTTAAGCACTTATGTATAGTTTATATATTATTTCGAGCACCGGAACATCATCCTGATTTATAAGTTCTGCATAATCTTGTTTTCACTGAATGTAATATTTACCAAAGAGGACCACCCAACAGGTTCGAATTAGGATCGTCTTATTTAGATTAGTATGTGGGTATTGCAGGTAGGTACCCCACATTTAACAAAGAATCCTCCCATTTAACAAAGAATCATCCCATTTAACAGGGCAAGTTAAATAAAAGCTTGTTAAAACAAAAAAGGGACTCGTTTAGACGACAGAATCCAAATAAAAACCACGAACGGTGATTACAGCGTGATAATGCTTTCCGATTCCTGCGCGAAATCATGAATGTCTTTAACCTTATTAGGAATTTCAAATTTACGTAGTCCTCCGTGGATACGGGCGCTTCTAGAAACGATGACCAGGTAGCATTCGGTACGCTGGAAAGTTTCAGACAAAATTTGATGACCATTACAGAACATGAAAAGAAAAAGTTTATGGAAATGGCTTTCTGCGTATGTCATGGGGGCAATTAATGTCCGATAGGTACCGGGACACTTAATTCCCTCCATTCTTTTACCTTGTGTTTGGTTCCCGATGCTAGATGCCACGCGGGATACCGACCCACCAGGCAGTAGGCACGTGGTCGGCTGGTCGTCGTGGTGTTGAGCCCCCAGTATAGGCACGTGGGCGGCAAGTCATCACGGTAATATGCCGCCAGCAGGAATGTAGGCAGCAGGTCATCACGGTATTACGCCGCCAGCAGGAGCGTGTGCGGCAGGTCATCACGGTATTATGCCGCCAGCAGGAATGTAGGCGGCAGGTCTTCACGGTATTACACCGCCAGCAGGAGCGTGTGTGGCAGGTCATCACGGTATTATGCCGCCAGCAGGAATGTAGGCGGCAGGTCTTCACGGTATTACGCCGCCAGCAGGAGCGTGTGCGGCAGGTCATCACGGTATTACGCCGCCAGCACGGCGTGTGCAGTAGATCATCACGGTAATATGCCGCCAGCAGGAATGTAGGCGGCAGGTCACGGTATTATGCCGCAAGCAGGAGCGTGGGCGGCAGATCATCACGGTATCATGCAGCCAGCAGGAGCGTGGACGGCAGATCATCGTGGTAATGGTAGTGCGTGGGGAGACCGCCCGCCGCATGGTACCAGTGAGCTAAGCGAACACCGGCAGGGAGTGCCGTACCGGGTCGGTAGCTTGTCCAGTATCGGCTTTACACAGGCAGAAAAATAGCAATGTGACGACATTACTAATCTTCTTTATATACTACAGTAACCAAACGGTGGGATAATCGTCGAGTGTCGACCCCAGGCCACTTATGTTACCGTACCTTAACCTGATACCTGCTTGGTGAACTGTCGTTACGCACGGACAGCGCAAGCCTGGATATTAAGTCTTGAATGTCTTCGCTTCTGCGCTTCATCCGCAGCAGACCTGTTCCTATAGACACATTACAAATACCTCCCTGGACGGGGGTAGAAACACAGGAAAAATAATACTACGAACATCTTAGTTAGCTTTAACGACACACATATAGATTGCCACTCAATCACATTCATTAAACCAGACGAAAACGATTTAGAAATGTTTTTCTCTGCAGTGTAACATTTAACGGTTCATGCACAGAAATATGCAACCGCCATACATTCAGAATTGTTTGGAAATGTTCAGCATACTGCACCATACGACCAATGGAAATTGTAATCTATAAGTAATATGCTCGACGTCTACTTATCAGATTTCTGCAACAAACGCGTCTTTGTCCACCCTCGAAGACTCCATCACTCCTGCGACCCGACGACACGACGACGAAAATACGCACTTTACTATTTACGGGCACTTGTTAATGCAATAACTATGCAAATTAATCATTTAACCATCGAAAAACAATTCGATATTAAGAAAAAGAAAATTTAAAATTTATATTTAAAAATGGCGGTAACGGGAAGGCAGCGCTTTCCGTTACATGTCCGCTCAGTAGGAATTCAAAACGCCAATGAAAATAAAATGGCGGGCACCGGCTTCATTGGCCGTGCCCCCCACTGCCTGGCTGCTGATTGTGTCCACCAGATGGCGCTTTACTAGGGTAATGTTCGCTCGGAAACGGAAGTCAAGTAAGCCGCTCTCAAATATAATAATAGACCTGGAATAAGGTATAAAAGCTTAATAACAATTTGAAAAGTGAACAAAAAAGTTAATTGCCGCGATTTTTGAGCACCGGCGTTGACTTAGCGTTATCGGTGCGATTTGTGCCGCTACACTTATTGAGAGAGTATCTCATAAATACATCGTGGCGATATCTCGACGCCGACGATATCGTCAACGCCAAAGCTCAAAAACATCTTGTGTGTTACGGCCCTTAGTTCTGCAGTCCCGGGCATTCCAACAGCTCGTGGAAGAACTTCCCTTTTCCTTCTTGTATTAAAATGATAACCTCAACTTTTCCAGATGGCAAACATGAAACAGGGGTATCGCGGGCGCTTACCGCGACGACCCGCGCCGCACGCTGCTGTAGCCCGCGCTCTGCCCCCCGCCCCAGCTGCCCCACGTGCCCCAACTGCCCCACGTGTCACAACTGCCCCACGTGCCCCAAATTTCCCCAGGGGGCAGGCCGACCCAGCCCGGTTCAATACACATGTAAGGAATGAATAGCTACTGATATTTTACAGCGATGTAATTGAAGCATATTTATTGGCTTTGGCATTGCCTCCAATCGACATGAAACGTTGAAAGGACACTGGGCAAAAATGTATGGTCACTGGTGCAAGAGCCCCCCCCCCCCCCCCCCCCCCCCCCACCCCCAGCTATGACACATGTAGGAACAGTTAGAGGATATCCTAACTTATATGGTGTGCAACGGGCATCAAAATATTTTCGAGAAAACAAATCTAAATGTATCTTTTTTTCTCTCGAACAGATATTGGTGCCGAATACAAAAAAAAAATCTATATTAAACCCCCTTTCAAACGTAGTATGCCACTTACGCCACCACTTATAGTAGACTCGTGTATTTGTATTGACATTGTACTTTATTAAACTTAATTTAAAGCTCACATTTGCACGATTCATTTCGAGATGAAGCGATGTCGAAGTGATAAAATAGTTGGCAGGTAACTTGAATTAGGCGGAGTACCGGGTTCCAGGTACCGAAATGCTAAGTGCCGGTACAGGATCTGTACTTTTCGTACCGGTTCCAAGCTGGTCATCGTTATATGCTCTTCTCTTTAGTACGAAGATGCTTTTGCCCTGTAGTCGTAAGTGTAACTTACATTTCTATAAAATATCGGTAGCTAATGTCACACCTCACAAAATTGTATGCTCATTCTAAATGGACCCATATATTAATCAATTATCACTTTTATTTCATAAGCATAAGGATCTTCTGAGAAGACTTTGGAATTAACTGTATAGTGCCATGTTAATTTATTTATTGCATTTATTTGCGGGGCATTTTTTTAAAAAGTGGTTATGAAACAGCTAATGGACTTTATGGACTATTTTCTCTATCACTCAGTGCAGAAACGCTCATTAGAGTTAATCCTCAATCAAATCTCTTGCTGTCACTTTTTGTCTTGTTGACGTAGTTAAAGCTAGCAAGAGATTAAATGGAGGATTAACTGAAATGAGCGTTTCTGCAACTGAGTGTAAGTGTTTCAAATATTAGGAAAATGATAGAATCATGAATTAATAAATGATTGGGATACACTTAGTTGCAGAAACGCTCATTAGAGTTAATGCTCCATTAAATCTCCTGCTAGCTTTTACTACGTCAACAAGACTAAAAGTGACTGCAAGAGATTTAATGGAGGATTAACTTTAATGAGCGTTTCTGCAACTGAGTGATAGAGTATTAAACTTCACTGTACCAAGAATGTTGAAAGCAGAAACGATAGCGATTCGATTGTATACAAAATTACCGTTTAGCAATCGCTGAGTGTTAGTGGTCAAGTTTCATGGTACAGAAAATAATGGCCATGTCGCTATCGCGCCTTAGCTCTCTTTCTATTTGCGCGCGAACGAGATCAAAGGCGCGATATAGCCTTATCGCGCCTTACCACTTGCTCCATCTGATTATAATCGCCTTCCCCTGTTTTTTTCATCTTATTTGATGTTTATTTGTATTTTATGTACACATTTAATGTATAAAACAAATGGCTGCATACATTTTTTCAGTCAATGAATTTTACCCATTTATAATTTGTTACGATATTATGAAGTAAAAAAGAAAATAAGCAAAATTTTGTTCATTTATGAATTCAGCAAGTATAAAAGGTGTAAAATAAAACTGTTCGAGCCTTAAAGGGTCAGACCAACCTGAACAACTTTCTCTATGGGACCAACAGCGAAATTGCGAAAAAAATCTGCATTTCCATACAAAATTGCAAACATAACTCGACCGAAATGTATGGGACAGCTGACTTTTTTTTCGCGATGTCGATGTTGGTCTCATAGAGAAAATTGTTCTGGTTGATGGTCAGAAGCAACCCTTTTAGGCTCCAACAGGGTTTTTTTTACATTATTTTCAAAATGACAAGATTGTACAACACAAATATTCAGTTAAACGTATTTAGTTTTAAATTACCCGTATGTTTGTATTTATAAAATGCATCTAAGGTAGAATCTCTAGATACAATGAAAAATATTTTTCCTAACGAGATTTTTATGTACATAAATATATAAGATTCAGGGAGTTAAGGGCCTACCGATCCTATTGTGCTGCCCTCAATGGTATTTTTTATGTCTAAACAATTAAACAATATTTCCAAAAAACAAGAATGTCACATTGTAGTCCTGATTGGCTTTCAATTTATCGAAACATTATGGATTATTATGTTTTATGCTTGTAGCTATTATCGTTAAAACCGCCAAAAGTGGCCACTTTTGCGGTTTTAAAGTTAATATAAGAACTAATAAAAATCAGCAATGACTACAGTGTAACATTCTTGTTTTTTGGAAATATTGTTTAATTGTTGAGAAATAAAAAAAAATACGATTGGGGGCAGCACAATAGGCTCGGTGCAGCCTTAACAAAATGAAAACTTCACAACCGTTGTTCAATATCATTAAGTGTTTATTTATTATCACCTTGTATGTTCACACATAATAATATCAAAGTGCATACATCATAAGCTTTGACTATTTATTATAAGGACTAGCCTTGCGGTAGCATTTCCCCTCTGCCACGGTATAAGATCAATTTGATCATGTGCATTTACATTCAATTTTATACCTTATCACTAAACGAGACAGCCTATAATTGCGAAACAATAATTTCGAACTTAGAACGTTCGGGTTTCACACGAGAGTACTTTTCATGATTTTTATCATTCAAAATTAGAATCTAAAGTTATGGAGAATAAAATCCAAAGTTGCGGATTTCATGTTACCTCGCCCCCCGCAAAAAGTGGCAGAAATATTTGTTAGTAGAATTACACGCGTAACTAGTCCCTATATAAGTAGTCAAAGATCATAAGAGACATAATATCACAAAAACTATTCTTGAGGGAACGATATCGCCGCGACAATATCGCGATATTTTAGAGATCAATCATTGTTGCGGTGGTAACGTTCAATAAAATATTCTATTCAGTTGCGATGTCGCGGCTGTGCAGTGCTCAAAAATATCTTGTGTGATATGGTTCTAAGTCGGTAGGTCGGTCGGCCATCAGTAGTAAGTTCGGTGTCGGAACATATCGGAGAATTGTGTCTCGTTTACACAGTATACCAACACCCTAGTTAGAAAGAGATACAATTATCTGGTTTGTCTTCCCTTGCTATGAAAGCATTCGAAACACGAGTACGCGGTCCGCCTTACAAAGGCTTAAGTTTGTTTAGGACCTTGCATCGGTTGTCTATGGTTTACCTTATTGTAATACGGTAATAAGGAAAACAATAATATAACACTATGGCCGGGTATCGCATCGTCGAAATCGCCAAGTCTCACAACTGTATTGACACGTAAATTGCATTGACGTAGAATACTATGGACGCTGGGTCTAGTACAAAATTCTCGAAAAAAGTGTTCCAGACTAAAGTACACAAACCCAAGTACAGTAGTACCAGGTTTATAAGTCTTACCGATGTACCTGCGCAGTCGACAAATTTTAACATAGCGCGAAATTATATGGACCAATCAGGATGTGCCACCTTCAAACCTTTTACGCTATTGGCTAATTTGTTTTCGCGCCCTTTCCGCTGCTATCCGACTTTGCACCCTTTGATTACTTAATGACTTCGGGTTTTGCCGGGGACTCGGTCCTGCTCTGCGCAAACGAAGATTGACGAGCGGAATTATTTTCCTGGTCGTACTATACGTGTAGTAATATAAACCAACTAAAAACATTGAAAATGCTGAGATTCTTGTCCATCCCACTCCCCCGTGACTCGGAGCGCGCCGCGCGCCCGCCCGTGCGCTTAGTCGGCTTATCGATCGAGGACTGTCGCGTAATTGGCTCTCTTTTTACGTGTTGGTGCTCTTTTGATTCGGACACTTTTGAGCGCGGACCCTACGTCCAGTAGTTGGTAAGTCAATGATAAATTGTGATATAATTATGCGCCCAAATGTCACTTAAAATTTCTTCTTGTATTCAATTACTTACATCGTTTATAAGTATCTGCATAATTTTGCGCTTTAATTTGAAACAGATTAATATTTTATGAGAAGGTAAAGATATTTGACTCATTAAGACATTTTTCAACATAAAAATTGTATTCGTCGTGTGAGTGTGACATTATGGAACGTGACGTGACTAATGTGACATTTTGCGTCAAGTTTCCATTTTGCGAATGTGACATTGTGGGCCTAATCCATATAAAGGCAGAACACAGCCCTGAAACTGCGAGTTGTGGTTTGTTCTTGGGGATAATTCCAAATTTTTAGAGATTGCTGTTGGCTCTATGCAACTTGCAAGCGATTCTGGGCTTTCCACACAGTCCATTCTTCCTTGCTTGCGGGAAAATGTAAATTTGAAGCTATAAGGTGCTGTTTATACAGAAGAGACGTGTGGCGGTGGCGGATTGTCAAAGTAACACCAATATAAACCTTATAGTACGTAGCATAGCATCGTTTTTGTCCTAAAGGAAAATCGCGCCCGCGCCACTAGGCGACGTATAAGGTACAGACTATAAGGCGCAGACTATAAGGTTTATATTGCCGCACCTCGCCCGCGCCACGTCTCTTCTATATAAACCGCGCCTTAGAAAGCCTAGCTGCAACTGCAAGCTTTGAAAGACAGTTGGTAATTGTTACTGACTACCCCGAAAGAGATTGTGGTCGTGAGTTTGTCTAATAAGTTAAATATTTTTGGCTTCTTGCAAAACTTGTTTCAAATAGTGTTAATGAACTGATTTTCTTTAAACATTTTTTTTTAATTTATTGTAATTTTTCTTCTGAAATGGTACCTATCTATTTCTTCGATGAATTCGACATCATTACAAAAACCCTTGCTCAATTTTCTTGAGAAAAAAAAGAAACCAACATTTTTATCGAATTTTTACCTATGTGATAGTTTGAAAATGTATTCAAAATTCCAAAAGCAGCTTAAGTTTTAAACGTGCAATATCGTTATTGTAAAAAAAATTATTAAATTTTAGTGCCAGTTTTAGATTTGTAAGTAATGTAAAATTAGTGGCGAAGTAAGCAAGGTTTACATTTGGATAGTAGGAAAGTAAGTTACTTCAAATATTATTCATTTTAAACATGTAACAGCCATGTTGTGCTATTTCGAATCAAAATACAAATTTTTCTCGGGCGGGACTTGAACCCGCACTCTTCCAAACCAGGGAACTGCGTTATCCAAGTTTCGCTTTCATTTTTTTATTTTGATTAATAAGTTACTTTTCATTGAAGTTCAAGCTTCAGGATCGTTCTATAGGTTGTTGGTCCACCTTGTGGAGGCCTACTCACGCTGCGCTTTCCGGTACGCGGTCGCAACTCGAGAACCCTTCGGCCCCATTAAGCATCTTATCTGTTCTACGAGCAATGTGCCCCGCTCATTGCCACTTTAGTTTAGCAGTTCTTACTTCTGTGATTATCTTCATTTCTGATTCGATCTCGCAGGGAAACTCCGAGCATAACCCTCTCCTTTGCCCTTTGGTTGAATTTCAGCCTTTTTGAGGCCTTTTAGCGACCACGTCTCAGTTCTGTATGTCACCACTGGCAAATTCTTAATATTAATCTCAATATTCTTAATTCTTTCTTCGTAGTATGTAAATTAGTATTTTTTTGTGTGAAAAGCAAGTACTATTCAAATGTAAACCTGTCTTAAATCGCCGATAACTCGATTATAACCAAATATAAGTGTCAAGTATCTCCTTAAAATTAA
This sequence comes from Agonopterix arenella, assembly GCA_927399405.1. Lineage (NCBI taxonomy): Eukaryota > Metazoa > Arthropoda > Insecta > Lepidoptera > Depressariidae > Agonopterix > Agonopterix arenella. The sequence goes on along the minus strand of OV656711.1, from coordinate 11,847,874 downwards.
GTTACTGTTAAGCTCATGTACATACGATCAATGTTAAAGTAAGTTTGATGTATAGGATAGAAGACTTTGTGTAACTAGACATTAAGGACCAAATTAGCTTGACAATTTATTTCAAAGGTGAGAAAAACAAGCTAAATTGGTGTTTATGGCTTTTGTAATAAAAGACAATTATGTTTTTGGGTTGATTTGTAATTTATTGTTGATATTACACGGACCACCGGCAGTACCCACAAGTGGACCTGTCACATAATAACTCTCTTAGGGTTATGACACGTTGATCCACGTTTTGTCTAGATACAAAAAGCACGATTAGTATAGGATGCCTATTGCCTATAAAGGTACAAATTCGTAGCAGCAGACGACGTGTCGCTGCAGTCATGATTTCGAACCCGACTGCAGACCGCAGCAGCAGACTGTGGCACATACGGTGCCACTCCACTGTCAACTTTGTCGGTACTGACATATTTTTATTATTATTATTATTATTTAGGGGGGTTTTGGGCCTTGACAGGCTTGCTGAGCCTGTGCCACGTAGACCATCGCTGGTCCTTTGTGAACGCCCTTTTTAAAGTTCCTTACTGAAATAGGTCATCATCATCATCATCATCTCAGCCGATGGACGTCCACTGCTGGACATAGGCCTCCCCCAAGGATCGCCATAACGACCAGTCCTGATCTGCCCTCATCCAACGGGTTCCCGCCGCCTTCACAAGGTCGTCGGTCCACCGTGTGCGGGGCCTACCCACGCTGCGCTTTCCGGTACGCGGTCGCCACTCGAGAACTTTTCGGCCCCATCGGCCATCGGTTCTGCGAGCAATATGCCCCGCCCACTGCCACTTCAATTTAGCAACTCTTTGGGCTATGTCAGTTACTCTGGTCCTTCTGCGGACTGAAATAGGTATTATTTTACATTGCACCCTCCGCGCCCGGCCGTCGTAATTTGAATAGAGCTAATGAGCTAATGCGACAGTGAAGTCCGACCGCACGTCAGTGTCCGCCACCACAGTCACCGCAGTGTCGGAAGCTACGCAGGGTATTTCATAGAAATACGTACAAACCAGTAGTGTCGCAGTGACACGTCGTCTGCTGCTGCGGCGTGCGGTCGGCTACCAACATGTACCTTAATTGCCAGACAGCCGCAGAACGAGAAGAAACTTCGCAAGTTCGCAGAAGAAAATAAAATAAAATAAAATAAAATATCCCCATTACCCTATCCGTAGCCCAACGTCCTGAGCCAAGGTCCGTACCCATTCTGGGTGCCCCTATGTCGGTTGCTGAAGTTCATTCGCTGGCTCGGTAGACCTTTCGTGGTTCCAATAGTCTGCAGTAATAATCAGTAGCTGATCTCTGAGGAATACTGTGATTGTCTATTCAAAAAAAAAAATACTAGTTGCATCATTTCACATCGACGGCGACGTGGCGAACGGCGTCCCGTACTAAACGTGATTTGTATTGACAAACCGTCGACATTACATCGACTCGGTTGGTGTCATGTTTACCACGCCGGTCTGCCAAACCCTTCATGAGTTTGGAAGAAATTTCCCTCGTAGCCAAACCAGGTCCCTAGCCCCTGGGTTCAAATCTCTGTTCGGTCGGCAAGATTTCCTTATAGTACTGTAGCCACGGGACGTTTTAATTTAAAAAAAGATTACCGATTGTCGTTTTGATATTGCCGTAGGGTACGAAATTATTAATATAAAAACCCATGTGTTACAGATCACAACCGGCCGTAGAAAAAAAATTTTTCTTAAATTTTTAAATTTCAATGTTACCGTTTTTTTTTCTATACTGTCATATTCTTCACCTTAGTTCAATACCCATACGTAATAGTAAGACTGTCTAAAGTTGCCATACAAAGCTATAAAACCCATCAAAATTGACTTTCATCTGGTCTTATAGCTTTGTGCCAGAACTTTAGACAGTCTTAGTATTACGTATCGGTATTGAATTAAGTACAGAAAAAAAAACAACGAAATTTAATTTTTTTTTTTTTGTACGGGGCGGTTTGTGATTTACAGATCTGTAAGACTTGGGTTTTTTATATTAGTAATTTCGTACTCAACAACAATATCAAAATGGTCCTGTGGCTACAGTACTATTAGTGTTTTGAGTTATTGTATGGCGTCGGTGCACACCTGGCGAAGCGCGGCGCAGAGCATTTATCCTTTGCTTGGGTTGAAATAATATCGAAAATAAACTAAACTATGAATCGCCTCAAGTCGCTTTGATGCTCTCGGGGACTAGTAATTGTGTTAATCGATTTTCGATGTTATTTCATCGCAAGTAAAGTAGATAATGGTTTGGCAGTGTAAAATGTTCTATGCTGCGCTTGGCCCATAAAAACCGTCAGCTTTAGGACATAGAAAAATGCACAATGTTACATTTAAAAAAACATGTATGTTTCCATAGCGTTACCTATAACTGTACTGAAGAATGAATGAAAATGATAATTATTCTTGTATATTGAAATACTGTTAGTCATTAATTGATAATGTTATACTAATTGAATTAATAGAAAATAAACAAATGTATTCAAATCTATAACTTGTTTTTTATGTGTAAACTAGATTTTACCCGCGATTTCGCCTTCTTAGGTGCTGTTTATACAGAAGAGACTTGTGGCGGTGGCGGATTGTCAAAGTAACTCCAATATAAACCTTATAGTACGTAGCATAGCGTCGTTTTTGTCGTAAAGGAAAATCGCGCCCGCGACACCAGGCGACGTCGCGACACCAAGCGCGGGCAATTCTCCAAACGACGCTATGCTACGTACTATAAGGTTTATATTGCCGCACCCCGCCCGCGCCACGTCACTTCTATATAAACCGCACCTTAGACTTTAAAAAAGTATTTTGTGTTATTCCAAAATTTTTCTAGATTTAATGGAGGATTAGTTCTGAGCGTTTCTGCAACTAAGTGTAAGTGTAAATAAAAATAACATAAATAAATCACGCTCACAGGCACATAGGTACATTGTAAAATGATCCCAAGTTACACACTATAGGTTTTTTAGTGTAGAAATAGTAGCTTATCTATGGTGTAGACAGTTGCATTACTTTAAAGGGTGATTGTACTAGTGCGTGATGAACAACTTTTCCCAAGGTTTTAGCAAATCCGCAAAAAAAAAAATGACAACCTAATGCCAACAATAATGCCTTCACCAGCGGCAGGATATGACTTCGACGGTTGTAAGCCTCACGGTCGCGTTCCTGTTCTTCTTGCTGCTTTAAGTCGCGGAGACGTTGCTGAGAACCAAAGCATAGTATTTATTCTATGACCAAAGTTGCTGTGCAGCAGCAGCAATACCCCTTGGGGACTAAGGACTTGTCCTTAGTCAATAAATCTCCCTCCAGTGGAACAGGTAGTGAACTGGGTCGCCTCTCAAAAATATTGCCAATGAAATGCCTCGCAGAAGTCAGAAGACACATGAAGGAAAGAGAATGAAACCACATGGAATATCTAAACTCTTATGTTCTCCCAAAGTCAAGAATCAAATTACAATAAATATTATCTAAGACTAGTCCCCAGCAGCCAATCAGCTAGGTCTACTTCTTCTTGCCCTTACGCAGCGGCTCGGGCTCCGGCTCAGGCTCTGGCGGCGGAGGCGGTGGCGGCCAATACTTGTCAAGGAAATGCTCGTCCGTTGCCTGCACCAGCGGCAGGATATGACTCCGACGGTTGTAAGTCTCACGGTCGCGGTCTTGTTCTTCTTCATGCTGCTTTAAGTCGCGGAGACGTAGCTGAAAACAAATTGAGAGGTTTTGGTTTTTGGAAATAGTAAATCATCATTGAAGAACAGTGATAGGTAGCAAGTGCTGAACAAAGGAAGAATGGTTGATTTTCAAGTGGAGGTCACGATCTGGAAAACGTGGTGGGACGCCGTCTGGCACGCTGGAACGACGATCTAAGACAGGTTCTAGCACAGGACAGTTTTATGAGGCTCTTTGATAGAGGCTTAATGGAGGCGTATGTTCGGCAGTGAATGATGAGGAGTTGAGAGGTATTTAAGTATTTGTAATTTCTGAAGAAGTTACAATCCTACTTTTTCACTATGTGCTGGAAGCTGCCGGTAGTGCAATCCTTGTGGCAAAATACCGGGCTGGAAAATTTCGGAATGGCATGCCATAGATTCGATAGAAGAATACTTTTAACTTTACTTTGCTTCTATTTTTCTATCTAAATTAATCCGGTACGTGTAGGTATGTTTATTTTTTGTTGTAGCATGTATGATATATATTATATATTATTATTTATATGTTATTTATCTATGTACCTTTAATTATATGTAATATGTATGTATTTATGTATTTGTTGTATTCACTTCTTTTTCACCTATAATTTTGTTTTTTATAACACCGACCCGTTCTTTGTTATATTTCCTCTTCCCTAAGGTTGTATGGAAGAAATAGTTTTTTAGCGATAAGACCGCCTTATTTGTACCATATTCAGTTTATGTTTCCTATTGTGCATTGTATTTTCTTTTGGTGTAAATAAAGTATATTTCATTCATTTCATTCATTCATTTTAAGCAGGGCCGTCTTAACCATATTGGGCGCCGGGGTGCGAAAATAAGCCTGCGCCCCCAAGCCAACTAACAAAATTTTGTCGCCCCACGCTCTCTTTTCACCGCTCGCTCGTTAGAACATCAATTAAATTTGTAGTAATAAGACTTAAGTTGGCTTGCACATCGCAAGTCGCAAGTGAGCAAGCCGAATGTGCCAAAGGCGTACCACTTTGTAAACAATATTGGTGCCTCTATTTTTATTATCATCATCATCATCATATCAGCCATTAAACGTCCACTGCTGGACATAAGCCTCCCCCAGAATGGGGGGATTTGCCATAATCGCCACGCTTGGCAGGCGGGTTGGCGATCGCAGTTGGATTGAATGTTTGTACTCAGAGGATGCTGCTGCTCATCTTTCAGTAGTCTTTCCCTTAGTCACCTTTTACGACACCCACGAAAGGAAATGGGATGGTGCTATTCTTAGCCGACACCACACGGACATATTAAAGACACATTTTAGACATATTAAAGTAAAATTAAGACTACTAGATTTTTTTTTCTTGTAGTAAGTTGATTTTAACGAAGTTTCTAATACTTGGAGTTCCAATGCATTTTCATTGGATCTTCGTTTAATTACAATCATAAACTTAATATTAGGTGATATTACTACCGTAGTATATGATTTGTTTGGGATCAAACTGTCACAAAGGAAAATCCATTATGTCTGGATTTTATGTGAGTTTTTGATCCCAAACAACTCATATTATAAAAACACAAAAAAATTATACGGGATCTTTCTGCTGACAGTTTAAAAAAAAGGACGATCAGACCATCAAACTGAACAACTTTCTCAATGAGGCCAACATCGAAATCGCCTGAAAAAAAAATTGGTTGTTTAACAGAAAGTGTCTATAGCTACTCAATTCAAATGCATGGAATGCTGTTATTTTTTTCGCGATTTCAATCTTGGTGCGTCTGGAGCACCCAGTAAAGTATGGAATGCATTTAAGGTTCGCGAGACGTCGCAATTGTATCGCCGCGATTTTTACTGAACGTTATCGCTGCGATTCTGCCGCAACTCTGAACCATATCAAAAATATCGCGGTGCTGTAGCGTCGATATCGCGAAATCGTAAGTACCGATGTCGCGGCGATACCCCAACGATATCGTTCCGTCAACGCCTACGCTCAAACATCGCTTGTGCTATACGGCTTTACAGGTAGTTGAAATCGACCGAATCAGAAAGTTTGAGTTGAGGTCAGTTCTGTGTGCGTGTTATAGGTAGAAGGACTTCGTTTCAGCAATGGAGGGTATTGAGTAATGTTGAAAAAAAACCTGTGATTGTCCATGACTGTAAGTATTAAAAGCGTTCACGTACCTGCATCAACGCAATATACTCCTCAGTAAGAATTTCTGGTTTTTTCCCTTTTTTACCCTTTGCAGGATCCTTCGGCGACTTGCTTTCCTTCTTCGGCTTGACTGGCTTCAGGGGTGCGTACATGCGTCGTGGGTTCTGCATTTGGAATGGCGCGTCAATTCGCACGTACTCCGGGCTGAAGGTGAATACTGCACGAACCAGATTATATTGGTAGTCTGTGCTGAATCTGTAATATTCGATTATAGTATTATTCCCTTCCTGATGTTGACACATTATAACCAGAACTATGAACTATTTAATTAGTTGTCAAGTTGTAATAAGTATATGGTTAGGTTAGGTCGGTGATCGTCGGTGGCGCGTTGTTGTGGAGAGTTATGGAAACTCAATCTTGAACTCCAGGTTCCAATCCGCACGGACGACATGCCATGTACCAATAAGTTTTTCTAACTTATGTATGTAATACCGACTGCTCTCAAACGGTGAAGAAAAACATCGTGAGGATACCTGCATACCCTGAAGAAATTCCGTTGTGTATATAAAGTTCTACCAATCCGCATTGGGCACGCGTGGAGGACTAACCCCTCCCTGGGGCTAGGCCTGTGCCCTGCCACTTTTTTAAGAGGATGATTAAACTATCAAACTGAACAACTCTCTCCATGAGACCAACATCGAAATCGCGATAAAAAAACAGCTGTCCCATACATTTGGCTCAAGTAGGTTTGCAGATATGTAATGAACAGCTGATTTTTTTTCGCGATTTCAATGTTGGGCCAATTTGATCTTCCTCTTAAAAAACCGTCAGCATATTAAGTTGGACCCTGTATAACTGCATTTAATATTATACCCTGTGAGTATCAAAAGTCTTCGAACAGTGTGTGTTGCCCCAAGCAACACGTAAGCTGCATAATAGCTGTACAGTAGCTGCATAAAACACGTAAGCTGTATAATACAGCTATTATAAAGCTTACGTGTTGCTTGGTAATGACATATGAAACAGATACGTGGTCGCTCACTCAAGACCTTATAAAAAGGCTGAAAGTCACCCAAAGGGCAACGGAGAGGGCTATGCTCGGAGGTTCCCTGCGAGATCGAATCAGAAATGAAGAGATCCGCAGAAGAACCAGAGTAGCTGACATAGCCCAAAGAATCGCTTAACTAAAGTGGCAGTGGGCGGGGTACATTGCTCGCAGAACCGATGGCCGATGGGGCCGAAAATTTCTCGAGTAGCGACCGCGTACCGGAAAAAGCAGCGTGGGTAGGCACCCAACACGATGGACCGACGACCTGGTGAAGGCGGCGAGGGCAGCGCAAAACCGGCCATTATGGCGATCCTTGGCGGAGGCCTATGTCCAGCAGTCCATCGGCTGAGATGATGATGATGAGTACCTATACTAGTTATACGTTGCCTCTAAGGGTGAAGCCAAACGAGCGTAATTTTATGAGTTGTGAGTCGCGTATTTTGAGTGAGTTTCATATAAAATCCGGGAATGCATTATCTATGACGTCAACGGACTCAAAATACGCGACTCACAACTCACAAATATACGCTCGTTTGGCTTCACTCTAAATGTTAGTGAACAAGGACTCACAAATCGAAAATATAATGTATAATCTTGGTGAGATCTCTAAGAGCGCACTCGTATGCTGTCCCCTCGAAGGTGACCACATTCTTATTGCTGGGGTCGGCGCTGGCGAGACCCATGGTACTCATCGAGATTTTACTCTTAGGTGCCATCGTGGAACTAAAAATTAAGCTCTGGTCTGAACATATTGCTGTTTATCTTTTGCAAAAATATATCTTACGAGCGTTAACCCGCGACTTCGTCCGCACAAATTATATACCAGATTTTAAGTCAGATCATAAGCTATCAAACAAAAAGTTTCATCAAAATCGGTTCAGTAGTTTTTGCGTGATACTCGTTCAAACAAACAAACAAACAAACACCCAAACAAACCGACAGACAAAAAATAAAAAAAATTGGTGAAATGGAATCAGGGACACCTAAAAACCATATCGTAACTTTTTTTTTGTTAATATCATCATTGTACAGACAAACTTCCTGTTACAGTTTTATAATAGTATAGATATACAGTTTCAATTTCAACGCTAGGATTAATTTAAAATTTGTATGGACTTTTTCAGCCACTTTGCCTTTAACCCTGACACCAGGGTCAGGGACCTCTGCCCACACGTTAAGAAGGAGAGCCACTTTACCTTTTACATTATAGGTATATCATTGAAATCTGACATAATACAGACACAGACAGATCATATTTATAAATTTTCATTAAATTTATTTGGTTATTATTGAAAATAGGATGAAACTTCGTTTGTATGGAGCGCGCTGCAGTGACTATCCTCTTACTATGTGGAGCACAGGTGGGTAGCATGTGTCCCGCTGCTGTCATTTTAAAATGACTCATATTTCAGATTACAATAAGACCTCTTTTACGTGCGATTCAGGATGCTAATAAGGATTTCAATCAGATTCAAATACCTCGCGCCAATCGCTGGTTCCTGCATGTCTACCTCTTCCTTTACTTCGTAGAACACCCCACAATCTTGTGGTACTGGTAGAATCTGCTCCTCTGCAATGACACTTGCTGCTAATAGCATATTATCCTGGAATGGCTTAACACTTTAGACCATTTAATCATCTAGACTATTATAAAACTGTAGCAGAAAGTTTGTCTGTACATTGAAGATATTAACAAAAAAAAGTTACGATATGGTTTTTAGGTGTCCCTGATTCCATTTCACCAATTTTTGGATTTTTTGTCTGTCTGTTTGTTTGTGTGTTTGTTTGTTTGTTTGTTTGAACGAGTATCACGCAAAAACTACTGAACCGATTGTGATGAAACTTTTTTTGTTTGATAGCTTATGATCTGACTTAAAATCTGGTATATAATTTGTGCGGATGAAGTCGCGGGTTAACTAATATATTTACCTAAGATAAATAAATAAATAGGTAAGTAGGTAACGCTTAGGGTTGAGTCTCATAATTATGGTAGCACGGAATCGCATATTTTTTTCACGCTCTATCCTTTTCTGTCGCTCAGCAACGTAATTTGCTAGAGCGAGAAAGTTCACATCACAACACTGCCGATGCTACCGCGTGCTATTGCATTTCCGCACTATCTTTCTCTCTCTAGCAAATGACATTTTCGAACGACGGAAAAAGATGGAGCGTGAAAAATGCGATTCCGTGCTGCCAAACGAGGTTCAACCCTTAGGTATAGTCACAATCAATGTAGGTACCTCACCTCAACTTAAAATCTGGTATATAATTGTCTGTACATTGAAGATATTAACAAAAAAAAGTTACGATATGGTTTTTAGGTGTCCCTGATTCCATTTCACCAATTTTTGGATTTTTTGTCTGTCTGTTTGTTTGTGTGTTTGTTTGTTTGTTTGTTTGAACGAGTATCACGCAAAAACTACTGAACCGATTGTGATGAAACTTTTTTTGTTTGATAGCTTATGATCTGACTTAAAATCTGGTATATAATTTGTGCGGATGAAGTCGCGGGTTAACTAATATATTTACCTAAGATAAATAAATAAATAGGTAAGTAGGTAACGCTTAGGGTTGAGTCTCATAATTATGGTAGCACGGAATCGCATATTTTTTTCACGCTCTATCCTTTTCTGTCGCTCAGCAACGTAATTTGCTAGAGCGAGAAAGTTCACATCACAACACTGCCGATGCTACCGCGTGCTATTGCATTTCCGCACTATCTTTCTCTCTCTAGCAAATGACATTTTCGAACGACGGAAAAAGATGGAGCGTGAAAAATGCGATTCCGTGCTGCCAAACGAGGTTCAACCCTTAGGTATAGTCACAATCAATGTAGGTACCTCACCTCAACTTAAAATCTGGTATATAATTTATGCGGTCAAAGTCGCGGGTTAACGCTCGTAGTGTTAATAAAACTAATAGGATAGCGTAATTAATTATAATATAAGATCTAACAAAATTAGGTGAAACTATTTTAAGGGTATGATCAGACCATCAAACTGAACAACTTTCCCTTTTTGACCAATATCGAAATCGCGAAAACAAATCTGCTGTCCCATAAATTTAGATCGAGTAGGTTTGTATGGAGGAACAGCTTTCAATATTGGTTCCATAGAGCAAGTTGTTCAGTATGATGGGTAGAGTATGTGGTTTACAGGTTAATGATACTTTTCCTTACACCCTGTATAGACCAGCGGTCGCGGTGGGTATAACATTCTCGCCCGCGCGGTGTGCAGTAGGGGACGGGACCTTTTGGGCTGTGCGTTGATATGTCAGTCAGTCACTCACTCAGTCAGCTTCTTCTTTTATACATTAATATTTAAAAGATACAAGGATGATGGTGACGACTTTCAATATTTGAAAAATGTCGACATTATTTAGTCGCCTGTCTCATCATCCGACCTGATCTCATATGTCATATCATAATCCAGAAGCTATCAATCAATCAATCAATTATACTTTATTTGACACCAAAAAAACAGAGTATACAGAGAGCAAACAATCAGGAAATACAAAAGGCACAAAAACAGGCGGTCTTATCGCTAAAAAGCGATTTCTTCCAGACAACCTTAGGGTAGAGGAAATAGTGAAAGATGATTGGTAGGCGGTGTAGATCATAATAACACAATATAGATAACATACACAAATAATGTTATACAAATACAAACATACTGTAATATAAAAAAAAAAAAAATATATATATATATATATATATAATATAAATACCTATAACAAATACATATCATACATAAAAGAGTAATAAAACAACAATTATTTATCAAAGAGAGGAATACATGAACCAGAGAGGTGACCATTCAGGATAGGTAGTCAGTGCTTGAGGAAATGAGCTTTGACCTTCGACTTAAAAACATTCAAGCTATGTTGGACGGACTATAGGGATGGATACGCAAGAGGTAGGTATGAGAAGAAAAGAGCTACACCAGCTTAGCTAGGTAGCTTGTGTATCTACGCTCATCTACCTCGCATAACTTTGGTGGACGCGGGTATACAATTTCATACCTTCGCTACGCTTAAACTGAATCGATCAAAGATACCTTGAATCGTCTCATCATTCTTTCACGGTCGGCAGCATCAAAGTGTTGCATCTCTTTCATCCATTCACAGAACCATTGAATAAGGATTGCTTGAGTTGCTGAAATAAAAAACCTTAGATTTAAACAAGACCATGGGGTGAAAACGGGTAAAAATAATTTATTTATGTGAAATTGATGTCATTAGCATTCTTTTAAACTAAGAGTCTACCCATCAAACTGAACAACTTTTACTATGGGAGCAAACAGATCGGAGCAACAAAAAAAATCTGCTGCTGCATACATTTGAGTCGAGAAGGCATTAAAGTTTAGTATGAAACAGCAGATTTTTTTTTGCTCCGATCGGTTTGCTCCCATATTAAAAGTTGTTCAGTTTGATGGGTAGACTCTTAGTTTAAAAGGATGCTAATGATATCAATTTCACCCTGTATATTAAATGCTGACGTGTCGCCACAGGTTATGCAATGATTTGCATAACACCATACGGCGCGCTAGAGGGTAGGAGTAATTGTAGCAGCGTGAGCGGGAAAACAAGTGGCGACACCCGTCTCCGAAGCAAAAGCGCTACTTTGCATTTCTAAGTTTCTAACCCCTCTTATAATCTTCTGTGTACAATTATGATCCGCCGCAATGTAATTTGAGCCTTACGTCCATTGAGGTAGAATAATAATATGCCGGGTGTAATACTAAATTCTCGAAAAAAAAGTGTCCGAGACTAAACTATAACCTAAGTACGTGTAGTAGGTAATATAAACCAACTAGAAACATTGAAAAAGCTGAAATTCCTTTCCAACCCACCCCCGGGGCCACGGCACGCGCCGACACCCGCGCGTGCGCGTAGTCGTACGATCAAACGAAGACTGTCGCGTAATTGGTTCTCTTTTTACGTTTTGGTGCTCTTTTGGTTCGGACACTTTTGTAGTAGTTTTGAAGTCAATGCTTACGTCTTTCCAATTCATCATCTTGCGCTCTCCATAGCAAATTAGCTAAAGTATCCAAGAACCAATATTCTGCTAAACTGCTAGTATAATTCTTACACCCAACGAGTTCCCCTAAAATCTCTATATACTTCTGCTGTGCTGTGTATGCTATTTTTGGAATAGCTTGTGGATCAATATCTTTATTGAATTCATCTGGCAGCACACAAATACGGTTTTGTTCTTCTATCTTCCTCACTTTTTCGGGTAAGACACGTCTAAGTGAGGGAGTCGGGAACATGTACGGGAGTTCCTCTGGTACTCCTTCTATTATTTCAGGTTTTTCTTCTTCCTCTTGTCTTGTTTCTGAAGCTGCTTCTTCTTCCTCTTCTACTTGCCCTGGAATTCAGAATTGATCAAGTTCAAATCTTGGACAACTCAGGTATCAGGTAATGTGGCATAGTCAAAGGATATCGGCCATCTGTCCAGCATGGAGACCTCGTCTAAATAGTCAAATCTGTGATTTTGAAGCTAGTAGGCGATCACAACAAGATGCCAATGCCAAACCCGACCACCAGCGGCTATACAATACTACTACGACGTGCTCACGTGACCACTATGTGTAAGGATCTTCTCTCAGAAGATTGGCTATGTTAGCAAAATGAGATCTCATCAACGCTAACCACGGAGTTGAAGCAGTCGCCGTGGCCAAAATAGAACAGAAGCAATAAAATATACGTGTATTTCGTAATGATATACACCATGTAGCAGTCGCCGTGGCTGAAATCGAACAGAAGCAATAAAATATACGTGTATTTCGTAATGATATACACCATGTAGCAGTCGCCGTGGCCAAAATCAAACAGAAGCAATAAAATATACGTGTATATCATATATGCGTCAACTCCGTTGTTAGCGTTGATGAGATCTCATATTGCTAACAATCATACATATTTTGTTGAAGTGACCAGGCTGTACCTATGTGATGGTTTATGACCTATTCCCACTAATTATTTGTGAAGCCTGTAATCTGTAGTAGGGAAGCGAATATCATCAGTCTATCATCTACTGCTGAACAAAGGCCTCTCACAAGACGCGCCATAAAACTCAGTCCTCGGCCATCCTCATCCAGTCGCTTCCCGCTACCTTTTAAGGTCGTCTGTCCAGCGGACAGCAGGGCGTCTCACACTAAGCCTGCTAGTTTGTGGTATCCTGTCAGCTCTTCAACAGATATGACCAGCCCATTGCCACTTCAGCTTGCTAAATTTCTGAGCTATGTCTCTGATGTACCTATCACTTCATTTTTGAAGTGATCTCTTCTCTCAGAGAAACACAGAGCATAGCTCTCTCCAAAGCTCGCTGAGCGACCTTGAATTAATAAACTAGTTCTATCGTCAGGGTCCAAGACGCGAATATAATCTGATGATATTGTAGACATTACCCTGTTCCTCACTCTCTCCTGACAAAATTGAGGATTCCAGCGACTCCGGCGCCGATCTGTGGCATTCCAGCCCCGAGTCTGATATCAACTTGTCCAGTAGAGTGCGGTGAAGATCTTCTATTTGTCGTGAAGACATTGTTGGATTTTATTGTTCTTATCTTAGCTTCGAAGAAAATAATTATAATGTTTGTTCGGTTCGCTTTAACGTTTTTCCTGACAGTTTATTGATAAATGACGTTTGCTGTCTTAGTATTTTTTTTTAATAAATGAAAAAGAGATATTTTAGTGAGAAGTCTCTGTTAGTGAGTTCTAGAAAGATGTACAAAAAAGAGGTGTCCAGGAAGCTGGCATAGGCATTGTGAGGTATCTGAAACGTAGCTTGTTCCCACAGACATATTATAATCTGTTTATATGTGTGTGCTTGTTCCGGTCCCAAATATCTTCCTATCCCCCTGGGACAATGGCGTGAGCTTATGTAAGTAAATGACCAACTTATAACATTAAAGCTTTTTACAAAGATTTCTTTTTGGTCTTCGCTGCCAAAAAAAATCTTTGCCTTTTTATAATATACAGGAGGATTTGATATTGTTGAGGGCATAGATATAGTAACGTAGTACTTACTATCTCTATGATCGTAACTAGATGAAACCATAACGTGGCCGCACATGAAACAGCAATAGTGTGACTTTTGCATACTAAATAGTATATTTCATTACAAGTGTGGAAAGGCTGTCATTGCAAAGAGTTCCGACAAATGTCTACCCGAGCCGAGGCGCAGCCGAAGGCGAGGGTTGACAGTCGGAACGAATAGCCCACATCCCGAACGCTATACGTCCCTGCAATACGCCACTTTTTGAGCAACTGTATTAAAAAGATAGTACTTACTATCTCTCATAGAGATAGTATGGATATCTATGCTATCTCTATGACTAAAAGACGATTTTTTTGGCAAGATGTCATCAACATGTCAGGTTTGACATCTTGCCAAATAAAAAAACCGGCCACGGTGACCGAAAAAAAAAAACATTTCTGTCTTTTTTGTTTACGTGAGTTTTCATAACTGGCTATCTCACTCTCTCATTTCTTGGCTAAATCATTCAGAGTAAAGGACAAGATTTTAATCTAAGGTTGAAGGTGATTCAGGAAGCTGGCATAGGTACATAGATCCAGTACTTACTATCTCTATGCATCGGTATTGTTGGGGTGATTATATCTCTACATTAATACTTGACACATGAGTGATCTCTTTTGGAATTGTCTCCGAATTATATCGCAAGCAAAATCACTTCTATTACCATCGGGTTAGAGTATAATCTAACCATGGTTAACATCAAACAACTATAACAACAAGGTTCACACCTCGGTGTGAGAGTATAGAGATTAATTAATTCGGTTAACGGTAGAACTGATTCCTAATTGGACCGTCAGCCACCAAAATATAAGGGGCGATGGAGCCCCAAAATTAAGGGTTTCATGGTAGAGTTAATGGGGAGAATGAGGCATGGGAGGTAGCGATTTTGGTCGTAGATTCTTTTAGTCGTTACCAAGTTTTTTTTTAACATTTATGACATTTTGATACTGATTTTTCTACAGTGACCAGGGGTGGTGTCTGATGCCGGAGCATCAGACGCCACATCATCACCCATTTGACGGATCAAATGGGTCATCACTATTCAGCGTCTATAAAGATTGCCGAAACAGCTATATTAAGTACGAGCGTTGACCCGCGATTTTGTCCGCACAAATTATATACCAGATTTTAAGTCAGATCATAAGCTATCAAACAAAAGAGTTTCATCAAAATCGGTTCAGTAGTTTTTGCGTGATGCTCGTTCAAACAAACAAACACACAAACAAACAGACAGACAAAAAATCCAAAATTGGTGATATGGAATTAAGGATACCTAAAAACCATATCGCAACTTTTTTTTTGTTAATATCTTCAATGTACAGACAAACTTCCTGTTACAGTTTTATAATAGTTTAGATTAGGTACTTATTCCGATACATTTTGTAATTTTACGCTCAACCTTCGTGTAGAAAGAAAGAAATATATTGTACTTCTTTTTTAGTGGAACTGAGTTGATCATAATTATATCAGCGAGGATTGTCAGCTATACAGCGTGTTAGGGTAAACAGTTGCATTACTTTATGGGATGATTGTACCCATGATACTGTACAACTTTCCCTCAGAAACATATAGGAAATTCACCGAAATTTTTTGGACTTTCGGTACCTTTAGGGTATACAAATTATACTCATGTGCTGCAGACGTTTCATGCTGATGTATAGTAAACTGGCTTGCAATTTATTACAATAAGGATAGAACATCGATGTTTTAAATTAGCTTGATCGGCCTCTTGATGATTATGTGACATAGTAATTAGTAAAATTATCAATAAATCCCTACAATAATAACATAAATTAAGCCTTCGACTTTACGCGGCATCTTGTCACTTAAACCACACCTATTTAGTAGGTAGGCGCACTTTCCAGGGCTTCCACTCAGCACGTCCTAATTACAGGGGACAGCGAAATTTACACCAATACGATATATGACAAACACTGACTATGTTCCAAGCTCACCGACAAGTTATACAGGGTGTAATCTTATATGCATTACATACTTTACTGGGTGCTCCCACAGAACAATATAAGAGGGGTTAGAAGTGCAAAGTAAGCGAGGACCGCGTCGCCAAAGGTTATGCAATGATTTGCATAACACCATAAGGCGCGCAGCGTGGGGCGAGCGAGAGGGCATGAGTAGTTGTAGCAGAGTGAGTGGGAAGACAAGTGGCGACAGACGTCTCCGAAGCAAAATCACTACTTCGCATTTCTAACCCTTCTTATATAATTTATGAACAGGTATCTAAATGACAAATCAAATTAAACAAATATTTTTAAGTATAATCCAATTATAAGTAAGTACTAACGAAACTAAACTAGCCTAAATTATCTGAACTAATCAACTAACACTGAATACTTGCACACCTCGACGAGGTAGATTCCATCATCATATTTTATTTATTATTTTATTTTTATTTTATTGGAAAACCAACAGCAATATAATACAGTAGTTACATCATCATCATCTCAGCCGATGGACGTCCACTGCTGGACATAGGCCTCCCCCAAGGATCGCCATAACGACCGGTCCTGCGCTGCCCTCATCCAACGGGATCCCGCCGCCTTCACAAGGTCGTCGGTCCACCATGTGCGGTACGCTTTCCGGTACGCGGTCGCCACTCGAGAACTTTTCGGCCCCATCGGCCATCGGTTCTGCGAGCAATATGCCCCGCCCACTGCCACTTCAGCTTGCTAAATTTCTGAGCTATGTCTCTGATGTACCTATCACTTCATTTTTGAAGTGATCTCTTCTCTCAGAGAAACACAGAGCATAGCTCTCTCCAAAGCTCGCTGAGCGACCTTGAATTAATAAACTAGTTCTATCGTCAGGGTCCAAGACGCGAATATAATCTGATGATATTGTAGACATTACCCTGTTCCTCACTCTCTCCTGACAAAATTGAGGATTCCAGCGACTCCGGCGCCGATCTGTGGCATTCCAGCCCCGAGTCTGATATCAACTTGTCCAGTAGAGTGCGGTGAAGATCTTCTATTTGTCGTGAAGACATTGTTGGATTTTATTGTTCTTATCTTAGCTTCGAAGAAAATAATTATAATGTTTGTTCGGTTCGCTTTAACGTTTTTCCTGACAGTTTATTGATAAATGACGTTTGCTGTCTTAGTATTTTTTTTTAATAAATGAAAAAGAGATATTTTAGTGAGAAGTCTCTGTTAGTGAGTTCTAGAAAGATGTACAAAAAAGAGGTGTCCAGGAAGCTGGCATAGGCATTGTGAGGTGTCTGAAACGTAGCTTGTTCCCACAGACATATTATAATCTGTTTATATGTGTGTGCTTGTTCCGGTCCCAAATATCTTCCTATCCCCCTGGGACAATGGCGTGAGCTTATGTAAGTAAATGACCAACTTATAACATTAAAGCTTTTTACAAAGATTTCTTTTTGGTCTTCGCTGCCAAAAAAAATCTTTGCCTTTTTATAATATACAGGAGGATTTGATATTGTTGAGGGCATAGATATAGTAACGTAGTACTTACTATCTCTATGATCGTAACTAGATGAAACCATAACGTGGCCGCACATGAAACAGCAATAGTGTGACTTTTGCATACTAAATAGTATATTTCATTACAAGTGTGGAAAGGCTGTCATTGCAAAGAGTTCCGACAAATGTCTACCCGAGCCGAGGCGCAGCCGAAGGCGAGGGTTGACAGTCGGAACGAATAGCCCACATCCCGAACGCTATACGTCCCTGCAATACGCCACTTTTTGAGCAACTGTATTAAAAAGATAGTACTTACTATCTCTCATAGAGATAGTATGGATATCTATGCTATCTCTATGACTAAAAGACGATTTTTTTGGCAAGATGTCATCAACATGTCAGGTTTGACATCTTGCCAAATAAAAAAACCGGCCACGGTGACCGAAAAAAAAAAACATTTCTGTCTTTTTTGTTTACGTGAGTTTTCATAACTGGCTATCTCACTCTCTCATTTCTTGGCTAAATCATTCAGAGTAAAGGACAAGATTTTAATCTAAGGTTGAAGGTGATTCAGGAAGCTGGCATAGGTACATAGATCCAGTACTTACTATCTCTATGCATCGGTATTGTTGGGGTGATTATATCTCTACATTAATACTTGACACATGAGTGATCTCTTTTGGAATTGTCTCCGAATTATATCGCAAGCAAAATCACTTCTATTACCATCGGGTTAGAGTATAATCTAACCATGGTTAACATCAAACAACTATAACAACAAGGTTCACACCTCGGTGTGAGAGTATAGAGATTAATTAATTCGGTTAACGGTAGAACTGATTCCTAATTGGACCGTCAGCCACCAAAATATAAGGGGCGATGGAGCCCCAAAATTAAGGGTTTCATGGTAGAGTTAATGGGGAGAATGAGGCATGGGAGGTAGCGATTTTGGTCGTAGATTCTTTTAGTCGTTACCAAGTTTTTTTTTAACATTTATGACATTTTGATACTGATTTTTCTACAGTGACCAGGGGTGGTGTCTGATGCCGGAGCATCAGACGCCACATCATCACCCATTTGACGGATCAAATGGGTCATCACTATTCAGCGTCTATAAAGATTGCCGAAACAGCTATATTAAGTACGAGCGTTGACCCGCGATTTTGTCCGCACAAATTATATACCAGATTTTAAGTCAGATCATAAGCTATCAAACAAAAGAGTTTCATCAAAATCGGTTCAGTAGTTTTTGCGTGATGCTCGTTCAAACAAACAAACACACAAACAAACAGACAGACAAAAAATCCAAAATTGGTGATATGGAATTAAGGATACCTAAAAACCATATCGCAACTTTTTTTTTGTTAATATCTTCAATGTACAGACAAACTTCCTGTTACAGTTTTATAATAGTTTAGATTAGGTACTTATTCCGATACATTTTGTAATTTTACGCTCAACCTTCGTGTAGAAAGAAAGAAATATATTGTACTTCTTTTTTAGTGGAACTGAGTTGATCATAATTATATCAGCGAGGATTGTCAGCTATACAGCGTGTTAGGGTAAACAGTTGCATTACTTTATGGGATGATTGTACCCATGATACTGTACAACTTTCCCTCAGAAACATATAGGAAATTCACCGAAATTTTTTGGACTTTCGGTACCTTTAGGGTATACAAATTATACTCATGTGCTGCAGACGTTTCATGCTGATGTATAGTAAACTGGCTTGCAATTTATTACAATAAGGATAGAACATCGATGTTTTAAATTAGCTTGATCGGCCTCTTGATGATTATGTGACATAGTAATTAGTAAAATTATCAATAAATCCCTACAATAATAACATAAATTAAGCCTTCGACTTTACGCGGCATCTTGTCACTTAAACCACACCTATTTAGTAGGTAGGCGCACTTTCCAGGGCTTCCACTCAGCACGTCCTAATTACAGGGGACAGCGAAATTTACACCAATACGGTATATGACAAACACTGACTATGTTCCAAGCTCACCGACAAGTTATACAGGGTGTAATCTTATATGCATTACATACTTTACTGGGTGCTCCCACAGAACAATATAAGAGGGGTTAGAAGTGCAAAGTAAGCGAGGACCGCGTCGCCAAAGGTTATGCAATGATTTGCATAACACCATAAGGCGCGCAGCGTGGGGCGAGCGAGAGGGCATGAGTAGTTGTAGCAGAGTGAGTGGGAAGACAAGTGGCGACAGACGTCTCCGAAGCAAAATCACTACTTCGCATTTCTAACCCTTCTTATATAATTTATGAACAGGTATCTAAATGACAAATCAAATTAAACAAATATTTTTAAGTATAATCCAATTATAAGTAAGTACTAACGAAACTAAACTAGCCTAAATTATCTGAACTAATCAACTAACACTGAATACTTGCACACCTCGACGAGGTAGATTCCATCATCATATTTTATTTATTATTTTATTTTTATTTTATTGGAAAACCAACAGCAATATAATACAGTAGTTACATCATCATCATCTCAGCCGATGGACGTCCACTGCTGGACATAGGCCTCCCCCAAGGATCGCCATAACGACCGGTCCTGCGCTGCCCTCATCCAACGGGATCCCGCCGCCTTCACAAGGTCGTCGGTCCACCGTGTGCGGTACGCTTTCCGGTACGCGGTCGCCACTCGAGAACTTTTCGGCCCCATCGGCCATCGGTTCTGCGAGCAATATGCCCCGCCCACTGCCACTTTAATTTAGCAATTCTTTGGGCTATGTCAGTTACTCTGGTTCTTCTGCGGATCTCTTCATTTCTGATTCGATCTCGCAGGGAAACTCCGAGCATAGCCCTCTCCATTGCTCTTTGGGTGACTTTCAGCCTTTTTATGAGGCCTTGAGTGAACGACCACGTCTCTGTTCCATATGTCATCACTGGCAACACACACTGAGGTAGATTGTTGAAACCTAAATATTAAGATAAGAACTCACTGTACACTATCAAGCAAGGAATAAATGATTATGATTATAGTGTTCTGTGGGTGCTCCAGACGCACCAAGATTGAAATCGCGAAAAAAATAACAGCATTCCATGCATTTGAATTGAGTAGCTATAGACACTTTCTGTTAAACAACCAATTTTTTTTCAGGCGATTTCGATGTTTGCCTCATTGAGAAAGTTGTTCAGTTTGATGGTCTGATCGTCATTTTTTTTTAAACTGTCAGCAGAAAGATCCCGTATAATTTTTTTTTGTTTTTATAATATGAGTTGTTTGGGATCAAAAATGGACATAAAATACGGTAGTAATATCACCTAATATTAAGTTTATGATTCTAATTAAACGAAGATCCAATGAAAATGCATAGGAACTCCAAGTATTAGAAACTTCGTTAAAATCAACTTACTACAAGAAAAAAAAAATCTAGTAAAGTCTTAATTTTACTTTAATATGTCTAAAATGTGTCACCACAGCACCATCCCATTTCCTTTCGTGGGTGTCGTAAAAGGCGACTAAGGGATTTACCGGGGGATGGACAGCAGCATCCTCTAAGTACATTCAATCCAACTGCGATCGCCAACCCGCCTGCCACGTGTGGCGATTATGGCAAATCCAGCAGTGGACGTCTATCGGCTGATATGATGATGATGTCTACTAAAATAAGATATTTGGCATAGACATAGGTAGGTGGCTGGAGCCAGCTGGATACCAGCCACCTTTTCTCTATGGTCGTCGCACATTATTTTCGTGCAATTGAACTCTTCTACGGATAACGGAAAGACCATTCTAAACTGATATAAAATTAAAATAATTGTCTTAAAATAAAGATTCATTTCCTACCTCGCATTTCAATAATTTTGACAATTCTCTGATAATAAAGTTTCAAAACAAACAAAATCAGCCGAACACGTCATCAATATAGTCGTCGATTGCGCAAAAATCCGATAAGTATAGCTATCTATATACATATAGTATATGCATACAATAAAAGTTAGAAGCGTTAAAGTTAAAACAATGCAAGACGGATGTTACAGCGGATATCACGCCGAAACTGAACTACGGGTAAGGAATGTTGTACATTGTTGTAACTAGTTGCAGCTTAGTGGGTTTGCTTGTAATATCGCGCAACTCCATTACAACACTGTGGTATCTTAAAAACCGACCAAAAGCGAGTCAGACTACTCACGCAGCGCGGGTGCCGTTTCGTACCACCACCACACAAAACGCCAAAAATATTTTTTTCCAATCACACTTGGCCAGTTTGTTGTTATACTGTATATGGGTGAAATAGATATCATAAGCATCCTTTTAAACTAAGAGTCTACCCATCAAACTGAACAATTACTATGGAAGCAAACCGATCGGAGCAAATAAAATATCAGCTGTTCTATACTAAACGCAATCTCGACGCGCGAGTTCGCAACTCAAATGTATGCAACAGCAGATTTTTTTTTTGCACTAATCGGTTTGCTCCCATAGTAAAAGTTGTTCAAT
Source organism: Agonopterix arenella (assembly GCA_927399405.1). Taxonomy (NCBI): domain Eukaryota; kingdom Metazoa; phylum Arthropoda; class Insecta; order Lepidoptera; family Depressariidae; genus Agonopterix; species Agonopterix arenella. Next base: position 11,826,012 of record OV656711.1, on the reverse strand, counting down.
GCTCAGAGTTTCCCTGCGAGATCGAATCAGAAATGCAGAGATCCGCAGAAGAACCATAGTAACTGACATAGCCCAAAGAATTGCTAAACTAAAGTGGCAGTGGGCGGGGCACATTGCTCGCAGAACCGATGGCCGATGGGGCCGAAAAGTTCTCGAGTGGCGACCGCGTACCGGAAAGCGCAGCGTGGGTAGGCCCCTCACACGGTTGACCGACGACCTGGTGAAGGCGGCGGGAACCCGTTGGATGAGGGCAGCGCAGGACCGATCGTTATGGCGATCCTTGGGGGAGGCCTATGTCCAGCAGTGGACGTCTATCAGCTGAGATGAAGATGATAATGATGACTAAGGTAGTACGGGACCCTCGGTGCGCGAGTCCGACTCGCACTTGACCGGTTTTTTTTAGTCTCAATATTCCATATTTGTATATATACTTTTTACCCGATAAATAATATAGTAGGTTAAGTTAATATTAATTTAATTTACTACTTAGAAAGTACTTACTAAGTATTGTGAAACATAACATAATTGTAAATTATATGAAAATAAAATAAATGTATTATTGACTGAAATGACTATTTTTATTATTTTTTTTTTCTAATTTCATGTTGTTTGTGTTGTTTGGTTGTTTAAAATTTTTGACTGATTGATAGATACATAGATTTCTGTGATAATGATAACTTAATTTTGTATAAATTAGTTGTTTTAGCTTGACATTTTTTTGTAGGTAAATTGTGACATTTAATTGTATTTGACATGCTTAATATTTGCACGCTTGCAAGCAGGCTTGATACACTTGTACTAAATAATAACTATGACAAGATCTACTGTAAACTGTATTCATGCAAATAAATTATTTCTATTCTATTCTATTGTACCAAGTTAGATGCTTGTATGTATTACAGTTTTTACAATAGAACGAGAAGAAAAATCGTTAAAAAACTAATAATCAAGAACTTGATTCTCGTTATTTATTATTAATCTTATTAAATTAATTTAATAAAGTACAAACTTGGTTTTAAGTTACAAATACATGAAAAATATCCAATAATAGTAACATCCCTAATTTTTGGGGAATATCGCCAGCATTATGCTATGCTACGCACAACCAAAACGTCGTAACCATGGAAATAAAAAAATTTCAGTATAGTGTACACTGCGTTTAAAAAAAATCGTTCATCATACGCACTCGATGTAATGTTACCTACACATAATGAGTTCGTGTCCATATGACACACACACACACAGGCAGTTAAGTGCGTGCGTGGCAAAAATGCAACTCCGCGACTTGGTTAAAATATCGGACGCGAACGAAATGATTGGAGTTGTGTTGAGACTAAAAATTTTCTAATTATCATCAGACAAGTAGGTAATAGGTAGGTAGGTAGTAGATTTTTATTTGTGTGCACACTGATTTAACCCAAACATATTAGTTTTTCTCTCACTCAACGGTTTGCTGGAAGAAAACTCTTTTAGAGTTAAGCTCGCCTTTGTACAACTTATTGTAATTTTTTTCTTAATTATGTTTTTGTGTACAATAAAGAATCTATGAATCTAATAAAATGAATGGGTTACGCGAACATTTAAAACGAGAAAAATAAGTTTGGTTTCAGTACTTCAAATACGTACCGCGATGACAGAACTGGGCCCGTTTTGACGGTGACCGAAACAAAAAATAATGTTTTGTCTTTTTTGTTTACATAAGATTTCACAACTGGCAATCTCGCTCTCGATTTCTTGGCTCCATCTTTCAGCGTATAAAAGTTTTTAATCTAAGGTTCATAGGCACAGAATAAATACTAGTACTCATAGGTACTGTCTGTACGTATAATAGGTACCGAATCATTCTTATACCTACTATGACTGTGCTATGACTTTATAGATGAGTTATTTGAAGAAGGTATTTACCTGATTGGATTTATTTTTAACCGACTTCAAAAAAGGAGGAGGTTTCTCAATTCGACCGTATATATGTTTTTTTTATGTGTGTTCGCGGATAACTCGTCGTTTATGAACCGATTTTGATGATTAATTTTTTGTTGGAAAGAAGATATTCCAAGGGTGGTACCATGATAAGAAAACTAGGATGAATAGGAAAAGTGTGAAATAAACAAAATTTTAACAAAAAATTAAAACCGCCCTAAAAAAAACTAGAAAGTTAAAAAATAATATTGCAGCCGAAGACTTTTTCGTTCGCATCATAAGAACATTAATACATTCGCGGACAGTGACCGGCTATAGCAAAGATAACAATAAAATATCTATTGTGTCTCGTTCACTGTCCGCGAATGTGTTAATTTGTTTTCTAGAAGTCGGTGTCAAGCCAAGCCAAAAAACTAATGTAAGCCCTGTCGCGAATCGTACTGGCTTGACAGCGACTTCGACAAAACAAATTAATGTTCTTATGATGCGAACGAAAAAGTCATCGGCTGCAATATTATTTTTTAACTTTTTATATTTTTTAAGGCGGTTTTAATTTTTTGTTAAATTTTTTTGTAATGTGTATTTAAGTGTATGTACAAGTTTCTTTGTGTCATTTTTAACCCGACTGTAAGAAGACACAACTTATTTTGTTATTAATAAAAACTGTTTTTTACTTATGCCCACTCAACCCCATTCTCTGCTCCCAACTTCCCCAACTGGCAGGGTGAACGAACTTACGAAATGCACGCACACATTAACAAAACGACACACAGACACAAAACGCGGACGAGCCATAACACGTTGGCGTAGGTTAGTTAGAACTTGTTTATAAATATCTTTTTTTTTACCTTTAACTATTTACGTCATTTTTTTTGTCACACCTTTATGAGTCCGTCAGACTCCTATAAGATGAGGTCTAAGACTAAAAATAATACTAAATATTCACAAAATCTTTTGAGTAAATTCGTCTGAAAAAACTCTGACACCAGGGCTCTGCCCACACGATAAGAAGAAGAAGAAGTCGATATTACATAGTCTAAATTATTGTCAGTCTTCGCACAATGATTTGGAATTCTGTAGGCATCATCACCTCAGCCGATGGACGTCGACTGCTGGACATCGGCCTCCCCCAAGGATCGCCATAACGACTGGTCCTGCGCTGCCCTCATCCAACGGGTTCCCGCCGCCTTCACCAGGTCGTCGGTCCACCGTGTGAGGGGCCTGTCTATAAATCTTTAGCCAGATTTGCTTTAAGAGCGCATCTTAACATATGTGCAACGACATGGGATCGAGCTAATGAGCGTTTTTCTTTTCTTTTTTAATTTTAGTTTCTGAAAAACTCGACAGATGGCATATAACCATGTCAGACGTTTCAAATTTTCAATCAAAATGATTCGCAAATAATGAAATATTCCATCAAAAGATGCGTTGGCATCTTTTTGAATCATCTTTTCCCTCTTTATTGTATAAAAAGAAACCATTTTTGTAAGTTTCACTTTTATTCGCACAGACCGTAGCGCCATCTATCGATCCCCTAGAAAACCAAAAGAAAAACGCTCATTTCTTTGAACATCTCTTTCCATTTCTTTGGCTTGATATTGATTGTGTATAATATGAATATGAGCATTGACGCCACTCAAGTCAAGGACTCGATAAAATATTACCAAAGGCCATCATCTCGTGTGTCGGCTGTTTAAGTAACTTAAAGAGCGAGAGTGAGGAAGTCAGTAATTCTCTGAAATCACAAACAGAGGGGCCTGTGACACAGTACCGACCGACCCAGTGAGATCAAACGTTAAGACCTATCCCCCACCGAACCACCTTGACCCTTTCAGAGCCGCCTCACCTCTACTAAACTACGTCATTTTAGTAGGTACAACTATTTTTGACTGGCTTGTCCTTTACTATGTCAATCCTTCCTAACCCAAGGAAATCAAATTCGAAAATAATAAGAATTCGCATAAAATTTTGAAATTATCTAATTAACTCCTTAAATATTGGTCTTAATTTTTTTTTAATTCATATTATTTTAGATCTTAAAATATTGTCTACACAATGGTGTGTGTCGCAAGTAACAGTGACTTCAACACTTATAGAGTAGATGCACGTAATACCGACTTTTTCAAATATAAAAGTTTCATCAAAATCGGTTCATTAGTTTTTGCGTGATGCTCGATCAAACAAACAAAAAAACACACAAACAAACAGAAACACAAATTATCCAAAAATTGGTGATATTGAATCAGGGACACCTAAAAACCATATCGTAGTTTTTTTTAAATATCTTCAATGTACAGACATACTTCTGTTACAGTTTTATAATAGTAACGAGCGTTGACCCGCGACTTTGTCCGCACAAAACATATACCACATTTTAAGTCAGATCATTAGCTATCAAACAAAAAAAGTAGATGCACGTAATACCGACTTTTTCATATATAAAAGTTTCATCAATGTCGGTTCAGTAGTTTTTGCGTGATGCTCGTTAAAACAAACAAAAAACACACAAACAAACAAACACACAAAAAATCCAAAAATTGGTGTTATGGAATCAGGGACACCTAAAAACCATATCGGAAATTTTTTTTATATATCTTCAATGTATAGCACAGACACACTTCTGTTACAGTTTTATAATAGTAATATAATAATGTAGAAGATAGATAGATAAGAATTAATATACTGCATAGCAAATAAAGCCGAAATGTTGAAGATTATTTCTTTATTTTGTATGTCTTTTAAATAAATATGGCCCGGGTCCAGCGTTTATATAGTGAAGCGTCTTAAATGTGATAAGCATGAAGGTCACTTACGTGGAATGAGATAACCCAATTTTAAAATAAGAACAGTGATAAAGACTGTTAAAATACTTCAATGGGTTTTTGTTACGGTCTTGTGTTGGTTATATCTAAACTATTATAAAACTGTAGCAGAAAGTTTGTCTGTACATTGAAGATATTAACAAAAAAAAAGTTACGATATGGTTTTTAGGTGTCCCTGATTCCATTTCACCAATTTTTGGATTTTTTGTCTGTCCGCTTGTTTGTGTTTGTTTGTTTGTTTGAACGAGTATCACGCAAAAACTACTGAACCGATTTTGATGAAACTTTTTTGTTTGATAGATTATTATCTGACTTAAAATCTGGTATATAATTTGTGCGGACGAAGTCGCGGGTTAACGCTCGTATAGTTTAAGGTCAATAGTACCTTAATTTATACTCTGATAAAGTTGACATCTTCATCATCTCAATTAAGTATATTTCATTTATCTTGGGTCTGAGGTTAATTCGGAAGTTTATCAATTAAATAATAAATATAATATACTTTTATAATATTATGATATTCATACTTATTACTTTTCTGATTAGGTACTTAATTTATCAAATAACTAGTGTATTCAACTTCAACTCACGTCACGCTGCAAAAAAGGGGTTTGCATGTTTTTACTCTTCTTGTATTTAATAGGTATTAGGTATTAGGTATTATTTGGTTGTAAGGGCTTGGTCAATGACCATTGTTGAATAAGTCGAGCATATAAAACTTATCAATTCATTGATCTTTACTCAATATTTTTTGCTTGTTTAGATAAAATAAGATAAGATAAATATTCTTTGTTCTTTTTTTCTATATTCTTTTTTTTTAATTCTTTAGACCTAAGACGTTGTTAGAATTAGAACCTTTACAGACCTGAGAGAGCTTGCTCCACTCCGCAGGTATTTTGAGTTCAAATCTGCCTTGTTTTTGTCTCTAATTGAATTAATCTTATTTAACGCAAAAATATTCACAAACAAACGCAAAACCAAAAGAAAAAATTTTTATTGTTTAGAAATTTTTTGGTTCATATTTACTTAAATTTGTAATTTGTTTAATTTTTTTGTAAGTACTATTTAAAAATTAACAAAAAAAAACAAACTATTCAGGCAAAATTGTTAAAAGTTACAAAATTTATCAACCGGTGATCGAAGAGTACCTAAGTAGGTTATGGCATTTACAGATTCTTTTTGAATTTTTTTTTCTACAGGTTCAAAGGAACTTTCCTATTTTTCTAATTATTTTCCTATTTTATAAGTAAGTTGAATGACCGCAGTAGGTGGAGGAGCGTGGGGCAATTCATCAAACTGTAATAATGTGTGTAAACGCATGCCTCGGATGGGACCTAGATGCGGACTAGGGGAGGAATAGCCAAGGCAGCTCAGACAGCGCTGCATAGAAAAGTGTTGTAATCTTTGTTAGACGACTTTCAATAAAAAAAATACTTATTGCCTATCGAAGGTTTTTGTTAAAGCTCTCGTATAAAATATTGTTTTTTTATTTTTTTTAAAGCTGTAGGTGCCTAATAATTTTCTTATCTATGAGAAATTGAGAACCTATCTCATGCAATAGTAATTTTTTGATTTTACAACATTTTTTTTATGTAAGACTTCTTTTAAACAAAATTGTTTTTATATTTCGATAAAAAGAAGTTTAAATAAATGTGGTTTTGTGTGAAAGAACAATTTAATAAAAAAATGCATGACAGATACAAGGAAAAAAACATTACCTATCAGAAAAATTTGGTTTGATGTACCAAAAACGTATATTGATTTATTAATATTTGATTCGTACTGTTCTTTTACCTTTTCAATAGCGATAGAATCCATTGATTTAATGAAAAGACCTACATTTTTTTCAATATTTCTTACAGCAGCTTCAATTTGTCTATGAAGCGCTTCCAGCTGACTTGTTTAACTTCATCCCCTATCTATCGCTGACAAGGACGCAGGCTATTGGCGGAGCCTTAACGTAGCTTCAACTAAAAATCGTGGAAACACACCCTTTGTGCCAACACTGGCTTTAAACAAAACAATACGCCATTTTAGTTTTTTCCCGCTGCTAATCTAGGAGGGTTCTAGTTCTAAGGGTAATGACCGAGAAGTGAATAGCCATTTTTTTTCTATGCCTATGATGATTTGTTAGTTGGAATTAGCTTTAAATGGATGGTTCTATTTTTGCAGCGGAGGAAAAATATATGTGGGATTTTTCATTGTTTGTATATAAAATCTGTTGTTTTTTTATTTTGATGTTTTTTTTTTAATTTGTCCGGCTTTGTAGACGGGTTACAATCATTATTTTTATTGCAAAAAGTTGCAGAAGCAAAGAAATTGACAAGCAAACTATTTTTGATGTAGATTCTCAATAGGGTCTCAAGAAAATATCTTTAGGGATAGAATAGTAATAGAATAGAACTCTTAGAATTTGTCTAACTCTACTCTCTTCTGTTATAAAATTATACAAATGCGAAAAATTTGCGTTAAATAGATGAGATTGCGATTTTTAAGTACCCAGGTATAGCCAATATCTACTTAAAAATTGCAGTCATAAATGTGTCAAGAAATTCAAAAAGTCAAGACGGATGGACGGACTTTACTTGATGTCCATGTCGAGTCTTTGGGTCTAAAGATAAGATAAGATAAGATAAATATTAATTATTTGCACACCAAAATAAACAAAAAAAAAACAACAATATGAACAAGAAGGGATGATACAAAAGGCGGCCTTATCACTAAAGGTGATTTCTTCCAGAAAACCAGTCCAAAGTATGTGAACAATATTGGGTGCTGATTTTTTCTTTTTTCATAATTAGGTGTTCACATTGGACATCTTCTTATATTTATAATACACGCATGCATATTGATAGATAACTAGGTAGATAAAAAGTTTTAAAGTACTCACTTATCTTTGAGTACTTTACTTTACTTTAGAACTTTAAATCTACCTATCTATCAATATGCATGCATGTATTATAAATATAAGAAGATGTCAAATGTGAACACCTATTTATGAGAAAAAAAAACAATCAAAAATAAAAATAATCAACCTAAAAATCACGCAACATTTAAAAGCGTACAGGGCAATTCTAAAATAGTTCTATCATTTTAATCAGCACGGGACCAGTTTTAGCCGGTTCCGAACCGGGTTCAGGACCACAGGACTAGGTTTTTGCAGCGACAGGTGACAGGATGCGCACTCCTCTTGTTGTGTAGGTCGTCCACCTTGTGTGAACGCGTTATGTTATTGAGATTTTTAATTTAAGCATTTCTTTTAAATTATTAGTTTTGAAGTGTTGTGGTGTACGGGGTTTGGAGGTAGATGTCGCTAGTTGAGTGTTTTGTTCCTTTCTTTTTTGGTAACTTTGTAAGGCCTACGCTGGGTGTTTGAGTGATTTTTTGCAAAATTTTAGTAGTAAGTACCTAGTACCTTACCTGTACGTGCCAAAAACGTTAAAAGTTTTGCTAAAGAACGATTTACGACTATCTATTACTTTATGATTGTGTCGATGTCGTAAGAAATAAAATGATTTTTTATGTGTACCTAAATCATTGTCAACGTCCATTTCATCCATCCAATAATGGATGGCGATGCATTGGACTAAATTATGTCATCCTGTAAGATTTATAATATTTATAGGTCCAACGTGATTTTTTATAAAAAAAAATTTTATAAATTTAATCATTAAATTTAGTCATGTAGTCATGACTGCCTATGTTTATTAAGATTAGGGTAGAACTATTTATTTTTTCTACAAAAAAGTAGGTATAGGCAGATACCTGATATTTAAGTTATCTTAGCGGTTTCCTAAATATAGAGTAGGTGAGGTAACTATACTTCATTGGATACCTAGGCAGTATAACAACAAAGAAACTTCATAAAAAGACGTCTAACGCCCAAAATATTATAACCAACCAACTTGTTCTAAACCATATCTAAAACGAGCCAGCAGCCAATGAAAAGCCATATAGCAGAACCAAACAAAAAACCGGTCAAAATCAAGTTTGAAATTAGAATACCGAAACCGAAACACGTTCATACGCACACATTTATACAAATAACATCCGTGACCTACCACAACGGACCATATCGAAATCTTTAGTTACATAAATCTACAAACACCGACGTAAAAATACAATTAGAATTGCTGATGTGTGCTCCACGGAATTTTAAAGGTAGGTAATAAAAAATTCATCGTGTGACATTTACAAAACCGATTCGCATTCTGTACAGCGCAAAACAGATAATTTTTGTGACTCACACTTCTATAGAAACTTACGCACACTGGCAAACGAAATTTCAAAAAGCGAACATTGTGAATGAGATAATCGGTATTCATCACGCACACGAAAATGAATAGGGCCTGCTGTAAGTGGGAGGGGGACAGGGAGAGTTCCCCTGTTTCGTTCGGCCAAAATGCGGCCGATATAAGAATGACGCTTCTAAGGCCATTGACCTTCAGTGTGGAGTCAGTTTGGATGGCGAAGCTTTTTTAGTTTTATTTAAATTTTATTCTTGAGAGCAATAGCGTCAGTCTTCCATTTTAGCTGTCTATTTTTTTTTTTTTTACATGACTATGGAAATTGATTCTTCAGAAATCTGTACCAAAAATTGTTTTGACCTTATTATTATTGAATAAAAAGCAGTTAGGACAAAAAACAAGATTTTTGCGATCTTAAAAAATCCCATAAACTTTTATATTTTTTTATGTCACACATCACATCACATCATTCCTTTCTTTAGCCATTCGTCTTACATTCGCGAAATAAAAACATGGTTTCGAGTCGATGACCGGTGCCAAGGCCGCGTCGAATTCGACTCCTGCGCCGACCGTACGCTGATGCGACACCAGAAAAGAAAATGTTGCAACTCGTGAATAAGAAATTAAAGTCTTCGTTTTGCATTCATTGATTAATACAGATATTTATTACCTCGCCTCAACTCATCAGTTTGCCATGTCCTTTTGGGAGAAGATAATTAATTTATTGACTATATTATTTTCACTACGACATTAATAAGATCTGGAAGAACGGAATTTTAGTAAGTATAGTAAAAAAACTCCCTTTATCAAATAATTTCATTAAAATGTTTCAAATTTATCTTTCAATATTTTATTACTTGATATTCATTAGATAACTCTTTTTTTCAAATACAATGAAGTAACTTATTGATTTTAATAGACAATTTTTTTTAAAGTAAAACAAAATTTAAAAATCCTATCTTACAACGTTTTTGCACCGCGGCGCGTGAGTCCAATTGCAATGCGCGGACGCGGGCGCTGCAACAGAATTTGTTCCATGCGTTTCGTGATCACGTGACACGGACAATAAAATTGTTTTATTTTAACTTCTATGTACCGACTTCAAAAGATTAAATTATCATTTTAGACGAAAGGCAACCACTGGACAACTTCTTAATAGAAGTGTCAAAATTGTTATTCTTTTAGCGAGAAAAAGTAAATAGAAAGTGTGAGTCAAATCGCAAGTTTTGCCGCGAGCGGTTGTTATTCGCGTGGTGTTCGCGCGGTTCGCATTTTGGCTTGCCACGTGGCACTACAATCTCGTTTTATTAATGGTGTTTTTGCTCTAAAACCATTCTTCATAAAATTACTTGATACTCTGGCGGAAAATCAGTGATATTATTTTTATTTTGTATTTATTTATTGATTTCTTAACGATTGTTACATTGTTCAAAGGTAGGTAGGTTACATAATTTTAAAGTTAAAGCTAAATGCACAACCACTTATAAAGAAATACAGCATGCAATAATATTTAGCTTAATCAATAGCAAGTAGAGCAACATTAGAGCTGTCCATTTTAACATACTCATTTTTTTTTATGAATTTTTTTCGGAATTGTTTCTGAATAGTGCCGAAGATTTAAATTTACTTACTAACTAACATTTTAGCGCATTAAGCGTATGCTGGGTGATAGAGTTGACGAAATAATGAGGATGATAATTATGAAATAAGAATATTTTTGCGAAGCTTTCCCATGGAATCATGGAAAATGTCGGTGGAAACACTATGAGTATTGTACAGTTTACACAAACGAGCTACTGCAGAACTTGAACCCAAAACCGTTCTCCTTAGTGGAGGCACCATCGGTGTTATGATGTTTCTGGGATACCTAACTCGGACGCGAAATTTGAACGCACAAGCAAGAGTCCGTTAATTTGTAAAAAAAATAATAGTCATACTTTTACTGTTATAAAAGTACCTAGTTATTCAAATTATGATTAATTTTAACTTAACTTTAATACCACCTTAAACTGTTAAATGATAGTGCTCTATAATTTAGAAGCATATTATTTACATATAATATAATTCTGCTAGTGATCTAAGAAGTGTTTTGTATGTGCATTTAATAAATAAAATAAAAAATCACTATCATCATAAATATTAAAAAGTAACGCACTATCATTTACATTTACAGGATTATCCTCTAGATATGCATATACAGGGTTAAATTGATATAAATTTTAAATAAATTTTATTCGGGAAACCAACAGTCAAATTACAAAAGAATGGTTACAAACTATGGACATAGAATAGACCAATTACCAATTTTTATTATTTGTTTAAATTCATTTCATTTATTCATATACCTAGACAACATTTTACATTTCACACCTTAGACAATAGTGTTAATAAAGAGTGACTTGGATTAACGTTTTTTTTTTTATATTATTATCTAGGCGTTGTTTGTTTAAATTACATAGAGATAAATAACAATAAAATATAACTAAGTAACTAAAATTAACTTAACCTACTATATTATTTATCGGGTAAAAAGTATATATACAAATATAGAATATTGAAAAATCTGTATATTATACTCACCTACTATTAAGATTGTAAATTTGTACATACTTACTTACTTTTTAGTCTCAATATTTTATATTTGTATATATACTTATTACCAATTAATATCATTAGCATCCTTTTAAACTAAGAGTCTACCCATCAAACTGAACAACTTTTACTATGGGAGCAAATAGATCGGAGCAAAAAAATCTGCTGTTGCATACATTTGAGTCGAGTAGGCATTGCAGTTTAGTATGGAACAGCAGATTTTTCTTTTGCTCAGATCGGTTTGTTCCCATAGTGAAAGTTGTTCAGTTTGATGGGTAGACTCTTAGTTTAAAAGGATGCTAATGATATCAATTTCACCATGTATGTCAAGGGTTTCGAGATGATGAAGGACGAATTGAATCAAAATTTCAATAAAACACAATTACCTACCTACTTGAAAGTTTTGTTTTTCATACAAACATACCTAGGTACTAAAAATACCTATAATTTACATTAGAATTGTTTTTCACATTAGAAAAAAATTATATTTAAAAATACATTTAACAATTTTCTAAATTAATGATAGTGAAATTTTTTTACGATCTGTCTATTTTCACTGCTAAGATTAAACCTGGAGAGGCTTATTTACTTTCATAAATGAGCTAAACATAGTAATACAATAATCCAATACATATTTATTAAGTAAAGTTAAAGCAATAAAAGCAGAATCAAACGAGGAAACGAACGACGATCGACCTTGCAGCGGCCACGCACCCAAAACTTGCGATTTGGTACTTATACTCACTGCTACACAAGACAACATCGTCCTGAGATTGGACAGAGAATATTTATGAATAAACATAAATTCATACATAACCAAGGTAGGCAGAGACTACGGCTCGGCACAGTCATAGCTACCCCACAGATTAGGATTCTTTCATGGTGTTCGTACATCTATCTATCTATACTATTATAAAACTGTAACAGGAAGTTTGTCTGTACATTGAAGATATTAACAAAAATAAAGTTACAATATGGTTTTTAGGTGTCCCTGATTCCATTTCACCAATTTTTGGATTTTTTGTCTGTCTGTTTGTTTGGGTGTTTGTTTGTTTGTTTGAACGAGTATCACGCAAAAACTACTGAACCGATTTTGATGAAACTTTTTTTGTTTGATAGCTTGTGATCTGACTTAAAATCTGGTATATAATTTGTGCGGACAAAGTCGCGGGTTATTGCTTGTATTTTCATAAATTCATGGAAAAAGATTTTTTGACAACATAAATAATTATTAATTACAAAAATTATAATACCAAAAAATGACTGAAATCTTGAGGAGGCGGAAAAGATGCTAAACATGTTTGGAATTATAAGCATTATTATGCTCATACTACTATTATTTTCATGCTATGTTTTTAACGTCATTCCTGGATTTTGTAATTGTTGTTATAAAATAATAATTATTTTATCATTTACGTCTGGCGTATTTGGCAATTTCTGAATTTTACTACTGCCCAAACTCTGACCAGTAAATTATAGGCAGCAGGAGTAATAAAGCCTGTTGTCACTTTCAAAGGACAGTTACAAGAGGAGTAGTTGGGGATAATTTAATTTTCGAGTCACGTTGCAGGTTCTGACCCGAGCACTCGTCTCGCGTAAATTTCGCGCGTCGCGTTTTTGCCTGCCACGAGGCTCCACAATCCTCAGTCTCTTCTTGTTCTTGACCAAAAACAATCCCTGAGATTGGGATTGATTCTCCCATATACACTTGAGACTGGCGGAAATGCAGTGCTAACGCACAAGCAAGAGTCCATTAATTGTAAAAAAAAGAAGAGTAGTTAATACGCGCCTCGTTTTATTAAAATAATAAAAAAATTTATTTCAGGTACGAGGTTCCATTACATTTGATACTAAACAATTCATTAAAATAAAATAAAATACAATATAATTCAGATACACTTATAAAAATATATATAATAAAAAAAAAGTTAAGTACCAATACGCGGTAAGGACCCGTTAAAATGTTTATTTCTAGATTAGAAAAAAATTGCTTTCATACAATGTCATAAGTGTATTTGATCCCATGTTTGCATGCATTTAGACATGTTTGCGTCCATTATAACCTTGCCGTGCCTTGAGGTTGGACTCACGATGAATAGATCAAAGACTCAAGTCATGACCAACAGCATTAAACGTAGAGTCGAAATAGATGGGCAGTTAATTCACTATGTTGATGAGTACATTTACTTGGGCCAGATAGTTTCCTTCGAAAACAGGCAAGACAAGGAAGTCGCACGCCGTGTCGACAACGCCTGGAAGAGCTACTGGTCCATGAAGGAGTTAATGAAAGGTAAACTCCCACTATCCCTCAAACGAAGACTCATCGACATGTGTATCCTGCCTATCCTAACCTACGGTGCCCAGACCTGGTCTCTCACTGAGTCCCAAAAGTCCAAACTCAAGGTTTGCCAGAGGGCAATAGAGCGTAGTATACTGGGTGTTAAAAGAACGGATCATGTCAGAAACACTACACTGCGCTCCAAAACACGAATAGCCGATGTTGGAGAAAAATCCGCCAGATTAAAGTGGGATTGGGCCGGCCATGTCTGTCGAATGCACGAGGAAAGATGGGCAAGAATAGTAACGCCCTGGATCCCAGAAAACGGTCGTCGGCGTCCAGGTCGTCCTAGGAAGAAGTGGCGGGACGATCTGGATGCTTTCGATGACGCGTGGCTAGAGCATGCCTTTGCCCAGCAGTGGGATGAAGTGGGCTAGTAAAAAAAAAAAAATTATAACCTTGAAGTTTTCCGAATCGTTGATGTATTTTATAAAGAAGCACTGCGCAATTTCGTAACCATAAAAACGGCTAAAATTATCTTATGATTAAATACCGTGTAACTCCACCGTGCGCATGGGCAGCAATCCCGTTCCGTTGCACATGTGTGCATATACATATATGAATATGTGTGCAGTGCGGTGCATTGACACTGTTTTTTGTTACTGTCTCATGTTATGATAGGTCATGGTTGTTGAGTGAATTAAATTATTGGTTTGTTATGAAGAAAGTTACGTGTTTTTTTTTCTTTGTGTGCCGTTTATTCTGATTTCGTTGCGAGTTTGAGGTTATTCTTTGAATGTAGGGCAAGCACGAGACTTTCGCGTTTCTGCTTTTTGTAAATAGGACAAGATTTTCGTACAAAGATCATTAATATCAATCAATCAATCTCACCGATCTCCGCTATTCAATCAGCGTCGTAGCCCCAGCAACGTCCTATGCCGAGGTCCGTGCCCCTCTGGGTGGCCCTAGGTCGGTTGCTTAAGATCATTCATTTGGCTCGGTAGAACCGTGTTCCTTCCTCCGTCCGCAGTAAAAAGCAGTAGTTGCTCCCTGCAGTCATCTCCAAAAAAAAATCAATCAATTAATGTCAATTGTTTTTATGAATGTTACGATAGGAAACTCATCCTCAAAGTACAGATGGTTAGGTGATTTTGAATGTTACAAGATTTAATTAAATTATGTCGAATTCATTGATGTCTTTTATATGGACGTAGCGTAGCCCTCTAGGTGCAAACCAAAATCACAAAAACAATCAGAATTTAATATATGTATTTACGGTAAATACTACAGAGCCTTGCCTCAAATGATATTTTTTAATTTTGAAAAATTGCCTTATATAATTGTTCTGTATGTAATGCATTTAATTTTTCACCTCTCCGGGCGGAAAGCGTGGACTTTCATCCCTTTCCGCCCGGGAGGATTCATAGTATACTATCCTCAGGCAGTAAATAAGAAAGTCTCAGATCACATGTTTCATGACATCGGCTTCGCCTCGGTCAACAATTACATGAGATCTGAGACCTCTCTTACTTTCCTGCCCTCGGTGTGTAATCTACTATTACATCCTGTATTTATAAATGTTACATCATTACATTACATTCCTGTAAAGAACATCTGACTATCAAAATGTCTATGTTTAAAACAAATTATTATTAAGCTGTAAGTTCTCTAAAAGGGAAATAAACAAAAAATACTTCTCAAAAACTTTACTCTAATATTACACTATGTTAGGACATCAAGTTAGGGCACAGGGCACCTGTAGCATCTGCGGCAGATGTCCTAGGCTAAGTGCCTGGTCCGGTCTAGACCAAATATGGCAAGTACGTTAGTCTAACTGGCAATAATATCTTTAACGTTTGACGTTTTTTTCTTCAACTGCAATTTGTTGCTGGGATGGAAGATATAATTTTAAGTTTTTTTGAAACATTCTTTATAATGTGTTTACGACACTAACCAAGAATTTATTTTTGCTTACGCTAGGTTAAGGTGGTTGCAGAGGGGTCAATTTTATTATACAAAACTTTGACGCACAATACGCGTAGACGGTATTAATATAAGTAACTTTGTGTATATGGAAAAATAGTTTAGAAAATCTAGATGCCGCGGCACAAATAACATTTGCAATTTATTAAATAATTACGAAGATATAAAGCTTTGAAATTTTTCATACAAAATTTTAAAAACTTTATTATCTTCGTAATTATATTATAAATTGCAAGCAACTAGATTTTCTTAACAATTTTTCCATATATAAAATATTACTTTTATAAATCCGTCTACGCGTAATGTGCATCAAACTTTTGTATGGACTGAAACCACCTTAAAAGGTCGGTACGTTGTTTTGTGTATAGCAGAACACGTACACGTAAAACCTCATTTTGACACATATTTTTGTACACGTTTATGGTCATGTTTTAAATATTCTAAGGGCATGTCAAGAAAGTCCTATAAAACAACTCGATGATATAACGAATGACCAAAATATTTCATCTTAAACCATTGTAACATTTTCGTCAAAGTCGAATTGGCATACACGAACGTTGTCTTATCCAAACAGACGCTGTTTGAAACATCTGCTTAGATGAAATAAGGCCTTGGATTTAAGAATAAAGCCCATGAAGATTATGATTTGTAATAGCTTTGTATATTTTGTTTTGTTTACAAGAACGTGTGTTGTCTACAACCTAAAAAATTACAGAAAGTCATATACAACGTGTTAATGAATTAGCGCAAAACCTCATACACCCCAACAGATTTATAACAAAATAATTAGATAGAAACAATAATTTCATTATTTTGATAGTTAAAATTTAAAGTTAATCGCATTTTAAGTTTTGAGGCAAAAATGATTTATTATCATTTCAGCAATTAATGAAACCGCTAACGTACTCATGGATACATTTTAATAATCTTGTTTTGGTAGTAAGTAGGGTGAGTGTGCCCGTGCGGTGAGTTGACATCGGGTTCAGCAAATTTTAAATTTTACAAACATATTATTTAATATTTTGAAAAAAATTACCTATGTTGAAACCATGATAATTCGATTCTGCTCTCGAATCTAAACAAACTACTTTCTAGTTTTGCGTTAATTCATTAAAACGTTGTCTATGAGTTGTTTGGGATCAAAAACGTAAATGTAAATGGAAAGTCCAATGGATTTTCCATTGTGTCTGGATTTAATCCCAAACAACTCATATATGATATCATTTTGAATAGAAAGTTTTGAGTTTTTGTACATACGGCTATAGCAGTATTAGTCAACTTTATAATTTTTTATTTTATTGTATTTACGGATGGATTTATCAGTTGACGTCTAATTGTGACAAACTGTAGCAGTATAGCTCTACATCAGTCATGGGTCAGAACAGAACCTGTCAGATTTCCTGTAACTTAGATGCTTATCGGCGTCGCGTCTATACAGGGTGTTACAAAAGTAAAAATAAACATTTAAAACTTTTAAGAGGTTGGTTAAGACCATCACACTGAACATCTTTCACTATGGGACCAACATCGAAATCGCGAAAAAAAAAACTTTTGCCCCATACATTTAGCTCGAGTAGATCTGTAGTTTAGTATGGAATATCGCAAACGCATCGCATCATGGCGATTATGGCAAATCTCCCAATGTTGGGGAGGTTTATTTCCAGCAGTGGACGTCTATTGCCTGATGTGATAATGATTAAGGAAAATGTCCAGCAGTGGACGTGTATCGGCTGATATGATGATGATAATGGAACATCCGTTTTTTTTTTCGCGAAATCGATATTGCCCGTAGTGAAAGTTGTTCAGTTTGATGGTCTTATCCACTCCCTTAAATGTTTTTTTGTATTTTTGTAACACCTTGTATAACAGTTCCGTCTTAAATAGTTCCTCATATTAGGCGCTCTTAAGCGTTGTGTCTGTCATCGTCAGAAATTTACGGAAATTAACGTATTTTGAGGGTTTCATTCGGTTTTAGGACTTGAAAATATGAAACTGCGCATGCAAGTACAACAAAACAAAAATGCACCTAACACCTCAATCAGCGCATCGCATCGGTCTAACACAAATCAATCAGTAACGAGAGTACCTAATTAAATAAAGCTTTTGCCTGCGATTTCGTACGCGTGGATTTCGGTAAACTTCAACGCCTTGTTGAGTTGAGATACCTAAATCGGTAGGGGTTGATTTTCGAAAAATATTTTCCTAGTTTTTACTATTTTATTTGTGTTTTATTAGGGGGGGGGGGGGCACCGAACTTTCGGTACTATCGTCAATCGATTTTCTAAAACTTCTTACAAAAAAAACATTTCTAAAAAAAAAGAATGTCACATTACAGTCATAACTGATTTTCAATTTATCGGGTCTATATCGGTTCGGGTCGGTTATTGCTTGATGAGTGTACGTAGGTGCAGGCACACATTCGTCACGGTACGTTTGGCCAGCGGGCCAGTGTTCGGGCGAATAGGCGTGAACACTGAACACCCTGCGCTGAACACTGAACACTATGATCAAACTGCCGCACGTTATTGCCCAATCGAAGATTCCGTATCGCTGAACATCGATACTGTACGGTCAGCAACAAGGTTTTTAACAAACTCAAACATAATTTATTTAATTAATAGGAATTTGAAGCCCATTTACTGAACGAACAATTTTTTTTAGGGTTCTGTACCCAAAGGATGAAAACGGGACCCTATTACTAAGCCTACGTTGTCCGTCCATCTGTCCGTCCGTTCCTCTTTCTGTCGTGCCTATTTAGGGCTGTTACTTTTGAACCGTAATAATTTTCACAGAACGTGCGTTTTTATGGGGGATTTGCTAACAAATAATAATAATGACAAAAATTTAAAAATTTATGAGGTTCCTCATAGAAGGAACTAGTTTTTATCAACGTTTTTTCCTCATGCTCTATCGTAAAAACGGTAATAAATACAAGCGTCAAACTTTGTGTAATTACTGATTATAGAGCAAACTCTACAGTATAACAACAAATAATAAAAACCAGCCAAGTGTGAGTCTCCGCCATGATGACTATATCATCGGCAAACCGAAGGTGGCTGATGTACTCGCTGTTTATATTGATGCCTAGCCCTTTCTAGTCCAGAACCTTGAAAACATCTTCCAGTGCAGCGGTGAACAGTTTCGGAGATATAACGTCTCCCTGCCTCACACCTCGCTGCAGTAGGATAGGTTTCGAGTTCTGGTCCTGTAGTCGGACTGACATAGTGGCGTTTTTGTACAAGCATTGTACTTCGATGTACCGGTAGTCTACTTGGCATCGCTGAAGAGACTGCAGTACAGCCCAAGTCTCGATCGAATCAAAGGCTTTCTCGTAGTCCACGTACGCCAAGCAGAGGGGCAGGTTATACTCTTCAGTCTTCTGTATAACTTGCCGAAGCGTATGTATGTGGTCTACGCGGTGCTAAAGCCTTTTCGGAAACCGGCCTGTTCGGGAAGCTGAAAATCGTCAAACCTGCGCGCTAGACGGTTCGTAATGGCGGAGACTATGGAAGAGCTCAGTCGAATGCTCGATGATCTTAGCAGAACCTCCGAACGAGTTGGTCTGAAGATGAACATGGACAGGACGAAGATCATGTCAAATGCCCATGTTGTACCTACTCCTGTAATGATCGGAAACTCTGCGCTCGAAGTTGTTGACGATTATGTTTACCTGGGACAAACTATTCAGTTAGGTAGGTCCAACTTCGAGAAAGAGATCAACCGTCGAATCCAACTCGGTTGGGCAGCGTTCGGGAAGCTACGTAGTATCTTCACGTCCCAAATACTGCAGTGTCTGTGTGTGTTGCCAGTGATGACATATGGAACAGAGACGTGGTCGTTCACTCAAGGCCTCATAAAAAGGCTGAAAGTCACCCAAAGGGCAATGGAGAGGGCTATGCTCGGAGTTTCCCTGCGAGATCGAATCAGAAATGAAGAGATCCGCAGAAGAACCAGAGTAGCTGACATAGCCCAAAGAATTGCTAAATTAAAGTGGCAGTGGGCGGGGCACATTGCTCGCAGAACCGATGGCCGAGGGGCCGAAAAGTTCTCGAGTGGCGACCGCGTACCGGAAAGCGCAGCGTAGGACTCACGGTGGACCAACGACGGGAAGGCGGCGGGAACCCGTTGGATGAGGGCAGCGCAGGACTGGTCGTTATGGCGATCCTTGGGGGAGGCCTATGTCCAGCAGTGGACGTCCATCGGCTGAGATGATGATGTTGATGATGATGAAGTGTGAGTCTGTCTCGCGCTAAAGGTTCCGGAGAAAACATTCCTTGTTAAGTTGTCCAACTTTGTCAATATGTAATTGATTTATTTGCTGTCCCTACATGATGCCCTAAACGCGTACACCGTGAGCTTTCGCCTACATCACTCTGTAACCATTATGTAACCGAGCAGAACTCGCAAATTAATTTACATTAAATGAACCGAATCTATCATGAATTGTGGTAAACAGAATGTATGGAAAAATTTGCTAAGTATAGTATACAGGATTTTTAGGAGGATTATCAGACCATCAAACTAAACAACTTTCTTTATGGGACCAACATCGAAATCGCGAAAAAATATCATACATTTGGGTCGCATTTGGCGGGTTTGCATTTTGTATGGAACAGCAGATTTTTCGCAATTTCGATGTTGCTGCCATATTATAGAAAGTTGTTCAGTTTGACGGTCCGATCATCCCCTTAAAAAAAGTGTCAGCATATTAAGAAGGACCCTGTATGTGGTAACCCCTTCTTGTCAGTACGAGCACGTTTGTATATAAACAAAATTTGATATGGGTCGGAAAAAGCTGGGTGGTTTCGGCTTAGATTGGACCATTTCGTATCATTTGTTGGACCTATCCGTTTGCCTATTCCTATACCCAAAGGTTGTCTGGAAGAAATAGCCTTTGAGCAACAAGACCACTTGTCCTTGACCACTGTCCATTTCCAAGTAGTTTGTGATGTGTCTATCCCAATCTCAGGATTTTCGATCATGAACAGGAAGTGATTGCGGATACAATTATTGTATGTTTTGTTGTGTGGTGA
The DNA here is from genome assembly GCA_927399405.1 of Agonopterix arenella. Lineage (NCBI taxonomy): Eukaryota > Metazoa > Arthropoda > Insecta > Lepidoptera > Depressariidae > Agonopterix > Agonopterix arenella. The sequence continues at coordinate 11,805,137 of OV656711.1, read as the reverse complement.
GCAATGGCAATAAAGTATAGTCCAGTTAAACTTTCGGTGGGTACCGACTTCTATATTAACTAGCTTCTAGGTTTAGGGCATCTAGATTAGGCGCTAGGGTTTTCTATGTTTTGTTCTCGTTGAGATTTAATAAAGCAAAAATTTAATTCATCAAGGGAAACGTTATGACAGTCAAAATAGGTACTATGCTTGAGTGTTTTACTCGTTGAGTAGGTAACTTAAGAAAGTAGGCGGGCTCTCGAAGAAATTTGGAGAATAGGTCACTTTTCCGGCTGTATACGTATTTTTCGGACTGATTTTATCTACATAAAATGGACGAAATCAGCATTTCGTATTCCCCTGTATCCTCCTCCAAAACTAAACCGATTTTAATGATTCTTTCAACTCTTTCAAGAATAATATGAAAAAAACTTTGACTATGTTTTTATGTTTTGCATTCTTTGTTTATATTTTCGTCGAATTTGTTTGCTGGATGTCTGAAAATGCGCGGTAAAATTGAGTATTTTCGAAGGTCCCTAGTTTTTACAGTAAATAATTTATGTAAAAAAGCAAAACATAGGGACATAGCTGAAGTAACATAAATTATATGGTAAATTTTTGTTTTGCTCTAGTATTATTATCCTGGGAGGAAACAGGGAAATACGTTTGTATGATAAAAACGGTACTAAACGGACGAAAGCGAAGTATCCTCATAATATCTATGACGACGAAAGCAAAGCCCCGGTTTGGCAGGTTGCGGGTTCAAGTCCCGAGACAAATTTTTAATATTTAATTTGATTTATTCTCTCTGAATCTATGAGGTACCTTAACTGTAAGGCTAGCATGCCACCCACGACAAAGCGTTTAAACGAGAAAAACGCCATGCGCGCTCTTTCAGGCACATCTCGATTTTTATCGTTTTCTCGGGGGTGGCATGCTAGCCGTGCTGGTAAGTAACTGAATATGAGTAAACTGCCGTGTAATTTAAATGCTATTTGTAAGACCTGTAAACTGTTTCATTCGATAGACAACGGAGAGTGTAATCTTTACAGCCCAGATTAAGTTGCAGACAGACCCAGCATTCTGTCGTCCAATTAATTAATTAACAGTTCAATCCTGCTCAAGGGATTACACGAGTTTTATTACTGGATGAATTAGCTGAATGCATTTTAGTTTTATGTCCTTAAACGTTTAATTGTGTTGAATTTTACATGAGGTACCTACGTAAATAATGGTAAAACTAACCGATCGAATAAGAAACACTGCGCTGCGTTCCAAAACAGGTCATCAGCTCAATAGAAGTACTGGACGGGCTACTTTCTGCCGAATGCATCCGGTAAGGTGGACTTAGATAGCTATAGAATGGGATCAACAAAATGTTTGCCGATGTCGGAGAAGACCCAAAATAAGATCTATATCGGCCGACCGCGAAGCCAAAGGCCAAGCTACGCGTAGGAGCGAAGCTCCGAAGCGTCCACACTGGAACCTGGTGGACCTGGTCTCCGGGGTCAATCTATCCGCCTAGCGAGGCTGTAGTACTTAGATTTTCTTCCTGAACGGTTTATCCGAGTTTGCTCAGGTCAAGATGGACCTACAGCGCTTTAGGGCTGTAATCTTTTGAATCGATTGTTATTTTTGATTCGCTAATATATAAATAAAAAACCAATGTTATTGTTTTAGGATAGATGCCCAAATTATCTAATTATATTATACTATAATATACAAAGTTACTTATATTAATATCGTCTACGCGTATTATGCGTCAAAGTTTTGCATAAAATTGATCCCTCTGCAACCACCTTAAGGGGTTGATTTTCGAAAATTTCTTAGTGCATTCTCTGTGGAATGTGCATTCCAAATATCATGATTCTATCTTAAGTTTATTAGGTAATGCGTTGTCTGTTAGTCAGTCAATCACGGAACTGTTTTATACAGGGTTCAATTTAATATGTTGACGTTTTTCTAAGAGGATGATCTGATAAGATAAGATTGAGATGGTCTGATCATCCTGAACATCTCTTTGGGACTAACACCAAAATCGCAGAAAGATATCGTCTGTCCCATGCATTTGGGGTGAACAGGATTGCAGAATTGTATGAGACAGCAGATTTTTTTTCGCCATTTCGACCTTGGTCCCATGGAGATAACTTTCTCTACGGGTTTTTCTCTCAGTTTGATCATTTCATGGTCTCATCATACTCTTAAAAATTATCAGCATATTAAGAAGGAACCTATATACAGGGTGTAAGTGACAGCTTAGCAAATACTGAAACGGTGAACTCAGACCATCAAACTGAACAACTTTCACTAAGAAGCCTACCTCAGTAAACGCGAAAAAAAATAAGCAGTCCCATACAAAACTGTTGTACCTACCCGTCTAAAATGTATGGGACAACTGATTTTTTTTCGCGTCTCCTGACGTAGGCTCCATAGTGATAGTTGTTCAGTTTGATGGTCTGAGTCCACCGTTTCAGATTTGCTAGGCTGTCACTTACACCGGGGTGTAAGTGACAGCCTATAGATTATCTTCGGGTGTCATGTTTTATTTTACCATCATACCGTAAGGGTTGCTTACGTCATTCAGATAGTAAGTCTTAACTGATGGTGTACCCAAGCAGGGAGGAGGGTGGCACCTTAGGTGCGACTGAGCGTTGCCAGTTTATGTGTGCCATAAATAGAGAGTGCTCGTAAATGCCTGCCGCATTAGCTGGCCCTACTGTAAGTTCTCGATTGATTCTCGCCATGATGACAGTATATAATCTACCTATGCCTACGTACAATACGAAAACTATCTGCCTCCCCCCCCCCCCCCCCCCCAATTTTCAACCCCTTTCGGTGGCACAGGAGGTAGAAGACAGTAAGAAGTCATGTAGTCCTATCTACAAACTCATTCAGTTGAAATAAATAACGCTCACCTACATACATTGTAATGATCCCAAGTACTACTAGCCTTTTTATTATGGAAACCATGCAACAACGGCAGAAACATATGATATCCATGACCGAACCGGGATTCGAACCCAGAACATTGGTTTCACAGTCCGGCGTGGTATCCATACCCCGGGTCGTCAAGTATACAGGGCGAAAATGATATCACTAGCATCATTTTAAACTCAGAGTCTACCCATCAAACTGAAAAACTTTCACTATGCGAGCAAACAGATCGGGACAAAAAAATAATCAGCTGTTGCATACATTTGAGTCGAGTAGGCATTGCAGTTTAGTATGGAACAGCTGATTATTTTTTTTGCTCCTATCGGTTTGCTGCCATAGTAAAAGTTGTTCAGTTTGATGGGTAGACTCTTAGTTTAAAAGGATGCTAATGATATCAATTTCACCCTGTATAGGGTCTTTCGCGATTTCGATGTTGGTGCCATAGAGAAAGTTGTTCAGTTTGATGGTCTGACCATCCCCTTAAAAAGGTGTCGGCATATTAAGAAGGACCCTGTATGTGGTAACCCCTTCTTGTCAGTACGAGCACGTTTGTTCGAAGTTTACGGGGTGTGCTATGATAATCTGCAATAGATCATGCTATGTTATCTTAGTACAAACTAAGTGGAACGCTGATTTTTTATAGACAGCTTCCGCCATCTATCGGTTATAATTCGAAGCACTATGTGTTGAACTAGGGTTCATATCGGAGTAACAGCGCACTACACCTCACGCGCTGCGCTTTACTAGTGAGAGATTTCGCCCATATCAATCACTGTCTTGTTGGTCTAGCGGTCTAGGCGACGGCTTACGATCCGGGTAGCTAAGGTTCGATCCTCGTGTCGGCCTATTGTCTTTTTCAATTTATTCCATAATGTGGCGCCCCCTAGTAAGCGCCAACGCAATAATGGCGTCCTAAAATTCAAGGCGAGTTACCTATCTATATCCAATATACATAATATAATCTATGCAATAGATGTATAAATCCACCACATTTCCACCACTACCTACAGTAACTCAGCCATGCAGGCCTAGTGCGGATTGTGGTGAATGGTGGAACCCCAAAATTAAGGACTTCAAAGGACTTTCAAGCGATCTTTGACGCAACTTAACGACAATAGAGTCCTTCTTTTACTATGCTGACCTCTGATCCCTGACTACTGATTAATATCCCATACATTTGGTTAGCGTAGGGTTGCAGTTTTGTATGGAACCGATAAATTTTTTCATGATTGCGACGTTACTTCTATGGAGGTGCTACTGGGAATGTTCCTCCATTGCAAAGGGAAGATCTTCTACCAGGCTATGTGTGAAGCCTGCGGGACCGGCCGTGGTCCAACAGTTCTTAGTTGGACCTTGTATATGTATCGAATTTCTGTGATTATTTCTCTTGCGCGATGTATGTCTTGCATTCGATTGTGAACCTTATTTTGTAGTATTTTACGAGTTACGTATTCACGGTGAACGTTGTCTTTGTATGGAGCATATTTCCGAGAGCGACGGTATCGCCATCTGTTGGCATCTTTGCTATAAGTTGTTGGTGCTGACATCTGTAGCAAGTCCCCACACTTCCATATAGAGAAATTTGTTCAGATAGATAGTCTGATAATCCGCTTAAAAACCGACAGCATAAAATGGAAGACCTGTATACACCGCCTGCATCTAACTGCTTAATGTGCCTTCCGGAGCACGGCAGCACCAGCGCTAGATTTAACATGACATACTAAAACACCAGTCAGCCATCCAAAAACAGACCTGTCTCAATCAAATTCTGAGATAATTTCCAATCATCGAAGCACCAAAGTGGCTCTATTCTTCGAGTTGCAAACAACCATATCCCTTAGTAGTGGTCAAAACAGTACAGGGTGCCGGATGACCAGAGTTAAAAATTTTAATGCCACCATCTAGGGGTTTACCAGAACGAAAATTCAATTCGGTCGAATGCATTTTTACTGTTTTCTCATGTCAGTTTCTTCTTGTACCTACCGGAGAGTGTAGAATTGAGGGGTAAAAAGGAATTAAATTAGGTGATGCCAGGTCTCCAGCTGTAGGAATAATTGGAGCGTTGGTGGCGTGTTGTTGAGGTATGGACACTCAATCGTCATGAGGGTCCGGGCTCCAAACCGCACTGATGACATGGCATGTACTTTGTACTATGATCTCAAAAGGTTAAGGAAAATATTGTGAGGAAACCTGCATACGTTGAAGAAGAAATTCTGATTCGTATGTGAATTGTGAATTCTACCAATCCGCATTGGACACGCTTGGTGGACTGGCGGCCATACACCCTCCTCGGGGGTAGGCCTGTGCCCTGCAGTGGGACGTGTATAGGCTGGTAATGAGGATGATAACCAATCAGAGTGTTTTGACTCAAGAAAAAATATTTTGTGATTCGGTAAATATTATTTTTTTATTAAATTATTATATTATTTGTTACTAGTGACTTTTGTAGTACTTAACGTAGTAGATCTATTTTTTTTAAATATTAAGTTCGGGTTTGACTATAATAGCAGTGGCAATTGGTCTGACCAACTACCGTATACTGATGTCACAGACCATTTTGCTTGAATATAATATGTATATTTTTTGTTTTTTTTTTATGTATTTGTATGTACTGTAATTAAATTGTTTTTGTAATATCTTTTAAGACGGATAAAGAAAGTCTATTCTGTTCTGTTCTGTTCCGTTCCGTTCCGTTCTGTTCTATTCTAAGTAGGTAATGCCAGGAATCCAGCAGCGGTTAGCAGGAATAGTTTTGGGATTCTAACGGTCCCAATCCCAATTTTCTTAGGGTTTTTTTTTAATGAAATTATATGAAGTATCTGACTAGGTTAGCTTGTAATCACGCAGCGCAAAGCAAGCGAGGTATAAGGTGGAGGTTTGAGCACTAATGCCAGTCTCAAAATCATAGCTTTCGTCTTTTGTTTTCCATAACAGAATACTTCAATACCTCTAATATTAAAGCCTATAGCTAATCTAACAGCCTCAATATCAAAAATAATAACGGTATATTAGCATCCCCCCCCCCCCCCCCCCCCCCCCCCCCCTACCACACCATCCAACGCACGGAAACACACGAAGTTGTCCGACTACATCCGACGTCGTCCGATAATGTCCAGCGAAAATAGTCCGCGAAACTATGGTGGACCAAGATATGGGCTGTACTGGATTAGAATTGTCTTTTCTTGCTTTTATCACAAAAAAATTACAAGATAGTTACACGTTACACTATGAGCGTTTCTTTTGGTTTTCTAGGGGATCGATAGATGGCGCTACGGTCTGCGCGAATAAAGGTCAAAATTTCAAAAAGTGTTTTTTTTTTAAATAATAAAGAGAAAAAAAAACGCTCATTGTAGAAAAATTTCAGACCACCACAAATATGTAAAGTAGTACCAGCTCCCGCGGCATGATGCCTCGATAAACGTTTTTAATAAACTCGTTCGTTCGCGCGTAAAAAGAAAGAGAGCGAGGTAGTGATAGCGCTTTATCGCGCCGCCATGCCGCGGGCGCAGGTTTATAAGTTTAGTCGTACCTGCGCAGTCGACAAATTTTAATTCCGTGCGAAATTATATTGACCAATCAGGATGTGCCACCTTCAATCCGTTTACGCTATTGGCTAATTTGTTTTCGGGCCCTAATCGCTGCTATCCGGCTTTGCACCCTTTGATTACTTAATGGCTTCGGGTTTTGTCGGGGACTCTGCCCTGCTCTGTGCAAACGAAGATTGACGAGCGGAATTATTTTCCTGGTCGTACTGTTCTTATGTATATAAATCTCTTCAAATTGTTTGATTTGTGCTGTTGTTGTGTGATTGCAGTGAACCTATCAGTTGATGATATACCTGCTAGAATGTCCAGGTAAGTGTTCTCAGGCTCGCCGAATATCTGGTCAATAAAATATAAAACTCAATCATTTATTTATTTATTTATTAAACAATTACACAGCTTCACAGAGGAACTCGAATACGCCGTGCAAGTAAGTATACAAATGAAACAAGAATATTAAGTTTTCTCCAACTTATCTTAATATTACGATTTAAACATTTTAAACATTCTCAGAGAAGGTCAGGCATTCTCGTAAACAATCAGACCAGCGGTCGGCAAAAACGGCAAACTGTGGTTAGTGTTGCAGTAGCGTGGTGAGACGCCTGAGGGCGAGTACGAGCGGAGAGTGCTGGTGCGCCGCCGGCACGGCCAACATCATAGAACAAATGACACGACAAAATGAAGTGTACGATCCATCCTTGTTCAAGCATAAAAAAATCAAGAATACGTAGTATTTTGACACGGTACATTTTTCAACATTTCAATTTTCTTAGTGAACTTTCACTCAAATGAACATAATCGCGGCGGTCTGAAAAAACTCTGACACCAGGTCTCTGCCCACACGATAAGAAGAAGAACATAATCGCAAATTTAATCATTCTACTTGGTTTTTGCGCTTTCTCACTATGGTTGATATGATAAGTGATAACGTTCTACACAGACAACATTCTCGCCGAGAACAGCCGAGAACGAGAGTGTGGATGCCCTTCATTGTTCTCGTGGCGTTTTAAGCCGTAGTAATTATCCTTGAAATATCTCGCGAGAGTGAAGTGCCTGCTAAAGATTCAGCTGGAGTATTCTAAACAAAGTCTCATCCAGTAGTGTTAGTTCCGTGATTCTCCCATCGAACGGTCGATATGTGCTACATTTTAAATGAATATGAGAATAGCTTTATTTCCATATCTGACCATTCTAACTTGGTCGCCTATTGCTTGTTCGCACCTCCACCGATAATGCTGTCAATAGTTACATTATAAAAGAAATGAAAGGGGTGAGCCAGGCAGGACTTAGGCACAGGTAACGATTTATTACTGCCGGACTGCCAAAGCAGGGTCCTGGGTTCGAATCCCGGTTCGGTCATGGATGTTTATATGTTTGTGCCGTTGTTGTATGGTTTCCATAATAAACAGCCTATAGTGCTTGCTTGGGATCATTACAATGTATGTGCCTGTGAGCGCTATTTATTTGTTTATTATTGTCTCTACGTACCCCAAAAGGTTTGAAGTTAAAGGACACTGGGCAGAAATGTATGGCCACTGGTCCAAGAGCCCCCCGATACGGCACATGTAGGGACAGTTATAGGATACCCTAACGTACATTATGTGCAAAGGGCATCGAAATATTTTCGAGAAATAAAAGATACAGAATGTATTATTTTTATTTGGTCGTTTTAGGTAGAAATAATTTTGACATTGTGGCCCGAGAATAATAATCTGTTTCAGGGTGATAAGATAAGACACTTAGCTACAACTTCAACTACTAACAATTATTATTATTAGTAGGTACTATACTGGCAATTTCAGGATAGTTAGGTCATTGCAGATTGAATCACCTGATTGTCTGAAAAGAATGATGATTCCGTGCTTCGGATGGCACGTTAAGCTGTTAGTCCCGGATATAGTAGTTGTTACATAAAAATTAACAGATTTCGTGCCTCACACGACTGTCGAGCACATTGGAAATGAATCTACGGAATTCGAAAAAATATTGTCTCAAAAAAGTTAGGCTACAGGGAAAACCCTACGTCCCGGTAAGACCCGATCGTCTTTGTTTTAGGCTCAAATTATAGCTGACTAAATTGTCCAGAGGAGATTTGCTCAAATTTTTCTTCGTTTCCAAAATATCGAGCGCCAAAATCAAAAATTCGGAAAAAAAAAATATTTTTTTTTAACTATTTTGGCCATAATTTTTTTCGTTTCTGACTTTCTCGATTAATTCTTTTTGCAACTTAACTCTCGTAAATACACGTCTTTTGAGCCATTTTTCAATATCATATCTTCACAACTCTCCCAGATATAAGGGAATCGCACTTTTTCGTGAAAACAGACGAGCGACACTTTGCGGTCACCGGTCGCAGTCGCAGAGTCGCGCTCATAAAGGGTCACTCGTCTGTAAGAGGCGGTCTGAAAAAATTCTGACACAAGGGCTCGCTGCCAACACGATAAGAAGAAGACGGTAAATTAAAAAAGAATGATGACTAAATGTGAATATATCATTAGCATCCTTTTAAACTTAGAGTCTACCCATCGAACTGAACAACTTTTAGTATGGCAGCAAACCGATCGGAGCAAAAAAAATCTGCTGTTGCATACATTTGAGTCGCGAACTCGCGCGTCGACATGCAGTTTAGTATGGAACAGCAGATTTTTTGTTTGCTCCGATCGGTTTGCTCCCATAGTAAAAGTTGTTCAGTTTGATGGGTAGACTCTTAGTTTAAAAGGATGCTAATGATATCAATTTCACCCTGTATACGACTGAGGGCAGAACTGGGGGCGCTAGAAGTAAACAAAAAACGTTGTTCGTGGATCGATGGTGCCTGTGGTGGGTAAATAGAACAACTTAAGATTAGGCTCCTAACTGCATTAAGCAGTGTTTACGAAACACAATGCCTATGCATTAGTGCATAGGTTGGTGCAGTTGCAGTGTAGAAGGCATTAACTGCAGTTTTGAGGCTTCCGTTTGGAGTTAAGTTAATTTAGTTATTTCGCGTCCGAACCACGGTGTAGCTTCACTCGCTTATTTGTTGTTTTAACAAACATGATCACGACTGCAGTTCAGGGTTATGCTAAAAAATTCTAATATTACCTTTTAGAGCATGAATGTACGTTGACCAGGACGTCTTGCATGCCAGTTGCCACCTACAAAATAGCGACAAAAGGAGTAAAACGTCATGCGCCCTCTTTTTGGCATACGTAAAAATATAACGTAGAAGGAAGCACATCACGTTTTTCATGGTTGTCTCGAGTCTGGTTTCTTTACTCGCGCGCGACCAGTACGGCTAGCATGCCACCCACGACAAAGCGTTTAAACGAGAAAAAAGTCAAGCGCGCTCTTTCTGGCATACGTAAAATAATAAAGATGGAGGCACATCTCGATTTTTGTCGTTTAATAGAAAAATAATAGAAAAATGATTACAGCACTTTGTTTTTCTATGAATATCCCCCCCCCCCGTATCAAAAGTCTGGATACGGCTCACGAAAAGCTTCACGTGGGAAAGGTTTTGAATGATTTCATACATTTAGTATAAAAATAAAATAAGTAAAGCTGTAAAACTGTGAAAATTACCTAGTACTAATCATCCCAGGAATCGAACCGTGGCTTACCGATGAGCCTTTTAACCAGTGTGCCACAAGGGGTAGTGTTTAGCAGTATTTTGTGCTACAAAATCTTATTAGCCGGCTTCGAACCCGCACTGTTACGCAACATCAGCTCTGCGTAAGGGGATTCAACGTGGTTGCTTTGATTTAAGGCCGGGCTTCATCGGAATATACTGTAGGGTATGCGAGTGTTCGAATTAAACTTTAAAACGTTTTTAAAAGATAAATAATGGTACACTATTTTTGTCACAACTGGACAGAGATTTGTGCACTGCTAGGTAAAGAAAAATGTAGATACGGATATAAGACCGAAATCGCGTAAAAACATCTGCTTCTTCTTCTCGTTTGGGCAGAGCCTTGGTGTCAGAGTTTTTTCAGACCGCCTTATGGCCTCTGACGTGGTTTTTATAGTAGCAGTTTAAGATAATAGCAGGGCCCAACGGATTAACGTGCCATTCGAAGCACGGAATCATTTTTCTTTTTCAGACAATCAGGAGATTCAGCCTGCAATGTCCTTACCAACTGGGGAAAAACGCACAAACGACATTTCACTAGGTGTCCCCCGTGGGAATCGAACCCACGACCTCCGTGTCGAGAGCCAATGCTCTTAACCATTAGACCACGGAGGCGAAAACACCGATTCTTCTTCATTCTGCAAACATTTATTTTGTGGTCGAGTATTTGGCTGTTTTTTGTGGAATGGGTTTAGCTTTCGACATATAAAGGTGTAATAAAACACCCTAGTTATGTTTAACGGGATAGTTTAGACCATCAAACTGGACAACTTTCATTATGGAGCTAAGAGGGAGATATAGATAAAAAACTGTTGTTTTATACAATGTAGGTACAAGAGTTTGTTGAGTGCAAAAAAATTTTTCTACTTCTATTTCTGCTTCAAAACTATAGTATCTGCTCGACTCAAATAAATGTATCCATGGGACAGCTGATGTATTTGATTTTTTCTCGATATTGGCACAAAAGTGAAAGTTGGCCAGTTTGCTGGTCTAAACCACCCCTTTTTTTCTTTTTTTATAACGCTCATGCATTGTAATGATCCCAAGCAAGCACTTTTTATTATGGAAACCATACAACAAACATATAACATTCCTTACACATATATAAACAAAATACTTTTGGCACAGACGCATATCTACCCACAGCAAACATGAACGCACGCACGCACGCACGCACGCACGCACGCACGCACACACACACACACACACACACACACACACACACACACACACACCCGCACACACACACACATACACGCACACACGCGCACGCGCGCTCACACTAACACGTTTCTCATATGTAGTTTGTAAATTCTAGTATATTCCTTAGACATAAATAAAACAATAGATATGGAACAGCGGATCCTTCTGGCACAGGTATTTTTCGGATACTTATCAGAAGAACCCAATCACTGATATGTTTATGTAACAAAGTTTTAGAAATATACATTTTTCATTTTCATTTTCATTTTCAACATCCATGACTGAACCGGGATTCGAACCCATGACGCTGGTTTGGCAGTCCAGCGCGATAATGATAACCATTACACCAACCGGGTCGTCCTTTAAATATTATTATGGTGTTATGTTATAGCCTGTATAGGTTGAGGATCAAGTTGAGTACGAAGCCGGGGCTACTCACCACTAGACCACTGCGACTAATCAATCAGGATCCATCTGACTACGACGCCGACGTAAAAACAAGAGGCTAACAAGACAAATTTAGGTTTAAATAAGTTACATCCTAGTATATTACCTAGATACAATACCTAGACACTGATTAGGTCAATGTGGGAGCCAGACGATTGGTCACATTCCAGCCAAATTGTCCGTCCGTCTGTCCGCTATTTTTAGATGTAACCAATGATATTATGAATTGGACAAAGTATCCATCAAGGACCTTCCTATGTGATCACGAGTTATTTATCTGTTAATCAAATGATATGCTTGTTGAGGCTGATAGATGATAAAACTGAAAATTTTGTTTATTCCTATAAACACTACGAAAGAAACTTTATAACTTACTCTACTAAGAAGTACCTGAAAACCATTTCTCAAGAATAATTGAACAAACAATTTGTATATTTTTCATCATCATCATCAGCCTACTAATCAGCCAACAGCATCCTGAAATGCATTGCTGCCAGATTTGACTGTCCCATACAAAAGCACTGAGTGTAGCTGGTTATTGGGACAGTAAAATAAAAGAGAATATAATGTACTTAATTTTTTTTTTGTAATAAATAATTAAAGTTTATTGGATAACAATATAAGTGACAATATAAATTAATATTAATAGAACAAGAAAAAACAAAACAAACAGAAAAAAGAAAAACACCTAAGCTACTTAAAGGTACAAAATGCCCTCTAAAGCCCCTACTCGGGGCAGAGTGCCTAGGAGGCTGGCAGCGTTGCCTCTTTGGATCGCAAGGCTGATCCTTTGCGCAAAATAGCTGCCAGCCCTCCTGTCGCCTGTAGCCTCGAATAGGCGCTTTGAGAGGCATTTAAGGAACATTTCCCCTTCAGGACCCCAGCAACCTAGGGTCTCCACGGCGAAGGGCAGGAAAATATAGCTGTCACCCAATCCCTGGTAGATCCTTTTTTTTCGGATTCTGCTAAGGCAGCAGCTACACCTGCGCGGCAGGAAGACGTACGAACATGTGAGGGTGCCAGAGTGTCGACACAGGTGGCGTCCCAAACCAAACACTTTCCACGGGACCAGGGTATGAGGGACAGGCCGTCCGGTCTTTTCCCGTCTGAACGGAGCAAACCCGGAGGCTCCAGTACAGAGGGTACGTTTACTAAAGCTAGGGCCCGCTTAATTATCTCGTTCAAAGCGGAATGCCGAGGAATACGGTAATGTACGAATAATGTACTTAATAATGTCAGTACCTAATTAACATACACTAACATAATTTTAAGTAAACATTGTTACTAATCAACATACTAACAAAATTATGGATTTTATTTTTCGGTCCGAAATAAATGAGTATTTAATTATTTTACTGCAGGGCACAGGCCTCAGGGAGGGTCCACCACGCGTGCCCACTGCGGATTGGTAGACTTCACATACGCATCAGAATTTCTTCTTCAGTGTATGCAGGTTTCCTCACGATTATATCCTTCACCGTTTGAGAGCAGTCGGTATTATGGTAGAGCATTGGTGGCGCGTTGCGGAGAAGTATGTAATGGACAGAGAATCATGAAGGTCCGGGTTTGAATCCGCACCGACAACATCTCTCGTACCAGTGAGTTTTTATAAGTTATGCAAGTATTTTTTTTCGTACTAATTTTTTTTTTTTTTATTACGTATGGGTTTGCTCTTGACCTCAATCTAGTCCTCAGGACGAAGATGAGGTCGAAGATGTAGCGAGCGCACCCAGAAGAAGCCTATTCACTCGTACTTTAAAGGAATTCGGGTTGTAAGCACTCGGAAATACTGACGCAGGTAGGGCGTTCCACTCCTTGGCTGTGCGCATTACAAAAGATTCAGAAAGGCGCTTGGTGCGGATATATGGTATGTCAACCAAAAAGGGGTGATATCCCGCGGCGCGTCTGGAAGTCCGATAGTAGAAAGGGGAAGGCGGGATGACTTTGTTTCTAAATTGTAGTTCGGATTTTCTGTTACTAGCTCTTTCACGTTTACCACTGTCGCGAAATCAATCATATAGTCATATTTTTAAAGCCGAGAAAGTACAGTCTATCAAGATTTCAGATTAATCTAGAAAGAATAATACTTACTTACCCCTATAGCTCTTAAAAAGTTTTAACAAAAAAATTTTTATAGATATACCATTGACATCGTCTTTGTAGTCAGTACCTAATTATTTTGTAAATAACAGAATATAATGTTATCTTATTGTTTTAAAATTAATTTTAAATAACAAAACAATAGGACAGTAACCCTCTCAAACAACCGCAGTGAAAGAAAACCACAAAATATAATTAACTATTTAAACTTCTGGACAAAAGCCTTCCCACACAATGAAATAAAAAACAGGTCAAGAACGATTTGATGAGCGCACCGAGGGTTCTGTATTAAAGTCGAATTTTAGGACTGCAAAACTGAGTCTGTACGCTAATTGCTCAAAAATTGTGAGAAATACAAACATCATTTTATTATTCGGGCAATATCAGTAGGCGGGTAGGTAGATGTGTAAGGAAAAGTATCATTAACCTTTAAACCACTATGGAAGCAAACCTGTCAGCGCAAAAAAATCTACTGTTCTATACTAAACTGCAGAGCCTACTCCACTGAAATGTACTTATGTGAGAGCTGATCTTTTTCTGATCTGACAGGTTTACTCTTATAGTAAAAGTTGTTCAGTTTAATGGGTAGAGTATGTAGTTTAAAGGTTAATGATACTTTTTCTTACACCCTGTATAGCTCTAATAACTAATACTTTTTTTAGAAAACTAATACTAGTAGGTACTCCATCCAAATGTATCTTTTTCTTCGGGTTCCTCTCCTCCTCCTTCCTCATTACTGGAGGTTGGCAGTCAGCTCTGTATATCCCTGTCTATCTCTCGCCAAACGAAACAGCTCTTCGACGTTGGCGATGCCTGTCCACTCTTCCAGGTATACAAGCCATGTCATTCGCAGCCTACCGACGCTTCTTTTGCCCTATACTTTGCCCATTATTATAGTCTGGAGCAGTTGGTGTCGCTCATTCCTGAAGATATGACCAAGATGACCAAGATAGACTTTCCTCCTTTTAATGGTTAGCAACAGCTTCCGGGACTTCCTGACACGTCGTATAACTTCCACATTGGTGACTTCAATGTATCCAAATGTATCGAACAACCCATTTTTTTTCGAGAATTAGACTTTGTTGGTCCCACAGTGAAAGTTGTTCAAATCGATGGTCTGTATAGCATCCCCTTAAGACCCTTGAGTATATGAAAAGTATTAAAGGTTACACCCTTGCATATTCGAGATTATATTATGCTATGACTACACGGAACTTCAAGTCGATACTTCAGCGGATACTTAGATGCCTAATCTACTGTGACAGAGTGACAGACAGACGCCCAAGTAACAACAGTAGTCAACACGAGACTTTCCTCTTACCTTTTTTTTGGTACAGAACCCTAAAAAACAAAAATTTAATTTCTAAAGACAAGCGAGATAACATAAGAGCAAGTACAGTCGGCAGAATAAATGCACCACGTCACGGGGAGACACTGACGGACTGCGATAATTAGTCTTAAAAATTGCGCGCCCACTGTACTTTACAATGGTGGCCATTTATAAGGGTAAACCGGTTTAATGTCAAAGTTTTAATTTTTTGTTCCAGAACTGTATGGTTTTGTTAAAAAATTAAAATGTTGGACCCTAAACTCATGAGTGTATTAAATAATAATAAGTACCTGCTTGCCTATAAAAAAATCTGCAAAAATACCTCAATGACACCATTCGTACAATTCATACATACAAATCTAAATTTTTTATATAATAAAAATGAGTCCTTATTTACCTTGGTCACGACATCACTCGAAAACGGCTGAACCGATTGCGATGAAACTTTTGTGGGTTGTTGTGCACATGCCAGGGAAGGTTTATAAACAAAAAACGGCTAAGTGTGTGTCGGGTAAAACTGATTCTGAGGCGGTACGAAGTTCGGGTCAGCTTTTAATTTTTTTTTATTACCTGTAAAAAATATACTTTCTCGCTGTCCATGATTAAATTGACAAAAGTCATGAATTCAAACAATAGTCCCTTAAGGGCGTTTGGGAATCGGCGACATGATTCAGTGTCATTTAAATGTGAGGGACCTCGATAACAGAACGCATCGGTTAATAAAACTTTCATGGCTGAAATGTCAACGAGAAAATAAATTAAATGCGTCTTTAATCTTGTGAGAAGGCCGTGGACACAGAGCTGTGAAAAAAATCACGCTCGATTCATATTAAAACAATACTTATATTTATTCAACGAAATATCATACAGGTTAATATTTTGATGTCATGTCACGGTCACGAAACCCTATACTACCACCGCGTCAAAATGTATGTACCTATTTAGCTGTGAAGAAGGCCTAAACTCTACAACAACACATCTTTAAACAAAAACAAAAATAGGGTCCTTTAATTATATTTTGCTGACGTTTTTTAGAGGGACAGTAGGACTATGAAACTGACCAATTTGGTTTGATGGACTGACCATCTCCTTTAAAACCTTCAACAACTACACAATAAATAGAAGATCCAATAAGATGATGATGGATTCCTATAATTTCGATTTCGACCACGGAGACTGCTAATCTTTGTGCCTGAAAACTGTCTAATTTCACAAAATTACGAAGTTCTAAATGCCTACCTACTGGAGTTCTGGTTTCTAACGCATATGTGTATGTATAGGTATGTGGGGACTTGCTACAGATGTCAGCACCCACAAGTTATACCCAAGATGTCAACAGATGGCGATACCGTCGCTCTCGGAAATATGCTCCATACATAGACAAAGTTCACCGTGAATACGTAACTCGTAACCTACTACAAATAAGGTTCACAATCAAATGCAAGACATACATCGCGCTAGAGAAATAATCACAGAGATTCGAAACATATACAAGGTCCAACTAAGAACTGTTGGACTACGGCCGGTCCCCCAGGCTTCACACATAGCCTGGTGGAAGATCTTCCCTTTTCAATGGAGGAACATTCCCAAGTAGCACCTCCATAGGTACAGTAGTGAAGAGTTGTTATACTGAAAAGAAAATGTCACGATAAATTTAAAAAAAAGTTTTATTAGCCAACCTAGCTAATTTTTTTTTTTTTGCTCCGTGGACAAAGCATTAAAGTTTAATTTTATAGCACATACGGGAGTTAAAAAGCTATACGGACTAGGAAAAGAGGTAAATAAATACATACACCATTAATCTAGCTGTTTAAAATAGTTTTTTCATTCCCATACATCTCGCCTTAAAGTTGTTTGTTTTTTGGGTCTAGACTTCTAAACACTGTGTGTCCAGGTGTCTCTGCATTTAAGTAAGTACCTACCTAGGTACATCAAATTCTAGATTCAAGTTACCTCGTTAAATCTATACAGGGTGTAAACTTAAATGCTGCACGTCGAACAGGGTGCTTCAGGCCATCAAACTGAACAACTAACTTTGGAATTGCGAAAAATAGAATCTGCCGTTTCATACATTTAGTGGAGTAGCATATTCACGATGTGCACAGTAGATTTTATTCGTGATTTTGATGTTGACACCACAGTGAAAGTTGTTCAGTTTGATGGTCTGAAGCACCCTCTTCGATATGTAAAGCATTTAATTGTATTTTACATCCTGTATACTATACTACACAGTAGTCTCTAAAAAATGTATCTACTCACATGTGTAGGTCTAGGTACTCAATCATGTCCGCCAGTGTAGTCCAACTAAATCGTACACCTAGAGGCGAAAATGTTCTGGAATGTATCCAGTGGAAGCACTCTCGAGATATTAGACAAAGGCTTGCTTAAATTCAGTAATAGACTGAACCTTCTGTGTATAAAAATAATAGTAGATTACACACCGAGGGCAGGAAAGTATGAAAGGTCTCAGATCTCAGAAGCCGAGGTCAACAAACATGTGATCTGAGGCTTTCTTATTTACTGCCCGAGGTTAGTATACTATTTTTCTCCTCGACGGAGGTGGAAAGCGGCAACTTCGTATAGCGCAGCGGGATGAAAGTTGAAAAATTAATTTGCTTCACGCTTCTACGAGTAGGTACACAAGTGTTATTCAAATTAATAAAAAACCGTTTACACATTTCAGTTTGCACCCTGTATAACCCTGTTTAAACGTTTTTTTTATTAATACACAGGGTTATACAGGGCGTAAACTGAAATGTGTTACATATTTTAGGAGTTAGTTCAGACCATCAAGTGGAAAATCTTTTACAAGATAAATAATCAGCTGTTCCATCTTCTTATCGTGTGGACAAGCCCTGTGCCCCATTTAATAAACATGACCATTGTTATTTTACAATGACAATTCCAGGGTACATACCTACCTACTGCATGTTTAGCATCATCACATCATACACAGCAACACACTGAATTGTCATTGAAAATTACAATTTTATCACGTTTATTAAATAGGGCCCTGGCTGTTCTGTTTTCTTTTTGTGATTTCAATATTGGTCCCATGGTGAAAGTTGTTCAGTTTGACGGTCTGAAGCACCCTTTTAATTATTGGAAGGCATTTAAGTTGACACAACGTATTCAAGGTGTTAACAAAAGAACCCAAGAATGGAAACCCGTTTCCATGTCCACCAATCTACATGACAATTTATTATGACACCTATATTAATTCTTTTTTTACCATCTTGATGTTTCTCGTTTTGTCGGGGATGGCATGCTAGGCCCACATATCTATTATGTTATCATGTTTATCATGTTAGTACCTAATAAGTAATTGAAAAGTTTGTAAGGTAAGCTATTTAATTGGTTGGAAAACGTAGAGTTTGTTCTTCTACAGGATTGAACTTCGGTGAGTGTGCCCAAGAGCTACATGAGCTCATCCCGCCTTCCCCTTTCTACTATCAGACTTCCAGACGCACCGCGGGATATCACCCCTTCTTAGTTGACATCCTACACATCCGCTACAAGCGCCTTTCTGAATCTTTTATAATACGCACAGTCAGGGAGTGGAATGCCCTGCCTGCGTCAGTATTTCCGATCTCTTACAACCCGAATTCCTTTAAAGTACGAGTGAATAGGCTTCTTCTGGGTTAGCTCGCTACATCTTCGACGCCATCTTTAGAATAGAATAATTTATTTTCTGGAATATGGTACAAACATAGCTATAATGTTATTCAAAGTCCAGCATATTAGTAGAAAATATTAATAGTAAAATTTTTATATTCAGTCATGATCGAATAATTTATATAAACAACGAATTATAACAATTAATTTTTTTTAATACATGAAACAAAAATAATAATAATAAAAAAAAGGCATTAAATACAATAATTAATAATGTCAGATCATTTAGATACATGTCATGTCACATAACAAAAATATTAAAAAAAAATAATAATAAAAATGTAAAGGCATTAAATACAATATTTAAATAGTAATGTCAGATACATTTTGTCCTAAGGACTGTCCTAACCCCATAATTCTACTAAGTAACGAATTATGTAACTACATTAGAAACCAATCGAGTAATAAACTAATACATCCTTATTACTTATTCATCTACTCGCCCATCTTTGTCACTCTTTCACTACACACACATTTGCACGCAGTCACTGATACATACACACACCTATACCTACATACACACACAAATACACACCTCTATAGCCCAGTAATTTTATGGAGTTTTGTTAGGCGGAGTAGGGAGTAATTACTAATTGGACTTTTAAACTATAACCGGAACCATTAAGTGACAAAAGGACTATCTTAAAGCATATTTAAAAAAAAAAACGCTACGCAACATAGAAATCAAAATTATGTGTCCCAGAAGGATTTTAAATTATTAATATTAATACCAATGACCATTTGACTTAGATTTAACTATATAAATTATTTTTGAGCAATAAAATAGGCAATGAAATTTAAAAAATGAGGTATTTATTAGAAAATATGAACGTATTTTTCAAAACCTTCTAAGTAGACAAAAATATTCACACCATGTCTGTAGTATGTATAATGGTAAAGCCTTAAATATGTGCAAAAAAAATTTACCATCAGGTTTTTTAGAATGAGATAATAGCAAAATGTCAAAATTGGAACTGTTGCTGACGTGATTTTTTTTTAATTTTGGTACATTTCTAGGCTCAAATTGGCTCTTCAATATTATACCGAAAAAAATGTCAATTACTAATTAGTCCCGGCTCAAACCGTAAAATGACTGGGCTATCTAGCCTAGAATCTATTAAACCACCAAAATCCTGTCACTAAATAATTCAAAGCACACACTCTTGACGCCTATTCACTAAATGCTAATAGCACGCATACACGCTAAACTGTGTACACGCGTATAAATTCACATAAAGAAGTCCGCTGTTAGAACTGTTATGTTAATACAATAAGAGTTAAAATGGCGGGGCTTTGTATTTTGAACGACACAATAGAATACAAAGTGTGAGAGTGTGCATCTAAACCCGTTTAGAAATATTTCGGCCACTCGCGCGCATCTAATAATTTTGGGGTCCTCTGATTGGAGGGCTTACCTTAGAAAAAAACATTAGCACAGTGATTTTGGTAGATTGTGAATGGTTGAATTCTTTTTTGGTTTCTTAAAAATGTTTAAGTTTGTGAGTCCACAGTTTTTCGGTAAAAATAAAATAATTAGCCTAAAAAACATACCAAACTAATGTGCTTATGATAAACGTTAAGATATTTTTTTAAAGAATCTCCGTTTTTGGAAGTCGGTTAATAATACCTAACTGTTGTTTAGCTTTTGCCATTACATTAAAATAATTATACTTATTTTTAATTAGGTTAAAAGCCCTCATATAAATAAATAAAGAACAAAAAAGTGTTTTATATAAAAAAAAAATCCAAGAGTCAATTTATTGTGGCCCCCCACAAACGGTTACGTTTATTGATGGTATTACTCTAAAAACATAATTTAATTTACTTTAGTAATCGGATGAAAGATTAGGTAAAAATGCAAACAGAATTATGAAATTAGGTAAGTAGTTAGTTTTGTTTATTATATAAGGTCTAACAAAATTAGGTGAAACTATTTTAAGGGGATGATCAGACCATCAAACTGAACAACTTTCTTTATGGGACCAATATTGAAATCTAGAAAAAAAAATCTGCTGTTCCATACAAACCTACTCGACCTAAATGTATGGGACAGCAGATTTTTTTTTCTAGATTTCAATATTGGTCCCATAAAGAAAGTTGTTCAGTTTGATGGTCTGATCATCCCCTTAAAATAGTTTCACCTAATTTTGTTAGACCTTATATTGTTCATTGTTATAAATAAATTACGTACTCTACATTAGTTCAAATAGTTAATATTATACTTAGTTAACTGTTTTTCTAAAATTCTGATGAATTATAGATCTATCTATACTATTATAAAACTGTAACAGGAAGTTTGTCTGTACATTGAAGATATTAACAAAAAAAAAGTTACGATATGGTTTTTAGGTGTCCCTGATTCCATTTCACCAATTTTTGGATTTTTTGTCTGTCTGTTTGTTTGTTTGTTTGTTTGGTTGAACGAGTATCACGCAAAAACTACTGAACCGATTTTGATGAAACTTTTTTTGTTTGATAGCTTATGATCTGACTTAAAATCTGGTATATAATTTGTGCGGACGAAGTCGCGGGTTAACGCTCGTTATTTATATAAATACCTAAGTGTATAGGTAATATTCGATCACTAGATTAATTGTATGTATGCCACAAAAGAAGTGTAGAAAAATATTAGTAAATTAAAAAGAAACTAGCTAATAAATTATTAAGCGCCTGTTAATACATGAATAGCACTAAAATAAAAACGTACATTTTACACACTCAACAACTTTTATGAAGTCAATAAAAAGATACACATTATTTGTCTAAAGAAAACAACAAAATGATTTTATTCACCTTGGCCATTCAATAAATCATTGTACCCTACCTAACACTAACACACAGGCACACGCACTAGTGTGCGTCTAACGTCTCCCCACTCTTGCGCATCCGAAATTTGAACAACGTTAGATGATTGGTCGCCATTACTATGGTTTTTTTTCTTAACCGGTTAGACAAGGTTCCCCTCTAGATACGATCCATTTTAAATAGGGGAAAAAAGATGGCGTCTTTTTGTTACAATATGTTAGATACGGTTTAGGAATAGAATTAGACGATTTGATAAGCTGTGTTGATACAATAATAATAGTAATAAGTCTTGTTAGTTAATTTGATTCTCTTATCTATCTATACTATTATAAAACTGTAACAGGAAGTTTGTCTGTACATTGAAGATATTAACAAAAAAAAGTTACGATATGGTTTTTAGGTGTCCCTGATTCCATTTCACCAATTTTTGGATTTTATGTCTGTCTGTTTGTTTGTGTGTTTGTTTGTTTGTTTGTTTTGTTTGTTTCAACGAGTATCACGCAAAAACTACTGAACCGATTTTGATTAAACTTTTTTTGTTTGATAGCTTATGATCTGACTTAAAATCTGGTATATAATTTGTGCGGACGAAGTCGCGGGTTAACGCTCGTTTTTAATAATGCTGCTGGACAAGCAGGGAAGTTCAGAAGAGCAAGTCCTGCTTGGCAGGAAGAGTTGGAATCTTTAAAGAAGAAGAAGAGAGAGAGAGAGGAAGTTTTTTAATAATGATACCTAGCTACCTAGGTATTTATTTTTATTAGGTACCTACTTAAATTTTTCTTTAAATCTTTTAGCTACTAAATAGGTAATATTTAGTTAGGAGGAGTCCTCCACTCTAGTGGAGTTAGCATTCGCGCGACAATCGACAACGTTGTGGAATTATAAAGTGGTCGCTCGTATCATGCTAGACCGTCAGGTCAACGTGGCATAGGCAGAGATGGTCAAAACAGCGATGGTCTGATGTTCTTCATAAAAAAAGAACATGGATAGTTGTGAGTTGTCTTTTGATGCTTTCCAGCGGGTCTAGCATAATAGAAGCGAAGTTTGGGGGTGCTAAGAATCTTTGACAAAACTAACACAAGTATTCAATCACAATTATTCAATTCTAAAACACAGAATTATGTTTTGGTGAAATTAATTAAAACCACTGTTGTGTTGCTTGTTGAGTTACTGGTCATCCTTAAAGGAAATACGGTCGTGATTGTAGGTACGTACGTAATAAACATTTTAATAAATAATTAAAACAACTGTTTTGTTCTATTTACAGAACAGAACAACAAAATACCAAAAACAAGTTACGAAAATAAAATGCGGAAATTACGAAAAACTTAACATAAACAAACAAGAGCGAAAGTAAGTCTGTGAAGTCTTAAAAAAACAAAAAGTCGAAGAAACCCCAAATTGGCACGCACACACGCGCATCAACCGAGTTGTGTATAAGTACTCCCGAAACAAAAGAGTTCAACTGTAGCAGCAATGTTAGTAAATACGGCAAATTATAATAGTCCTTTTTTCGGGTTCAGGCCAATGACGACATAATTTATATTCTTATCCCACCCCAGTACATAGGTAGGCCCAGTCATAAAGGTGGACCAACGACCTGGTGAAGGCGGGGAGAACCCGTTGGATAAGGGCAGCGCAAAACCCGTCATTGTAGTGATCTTTCGCCTATGTCCAGTCCAGCAGTCGACTTTTCTCGGCTGAGATGATGCTAAAAGGAATTTTCGGAATACAGCACCTAAACATGTGAAAATAAAACACTTAAATGGTTGAAAAGTGAAAATTATGGGACTTTCAACACAATCACTGACCATACCGAAGTGCTGCAGAAGAAATTATTTTGAGGATAAGACTCCAGCCCGTCTAGAATGATTTCTCTACCCGCGCGCGATGCGTTTTCGTTACCTAGAAAATGACCTCTTCCCGCGCAAGTAGTGTGGAAAAAAGCGGACTCGCTCGCAAGTAGAGATATCACACTATAGGGGCAGAAGGTATAGCATGCCACTCAGGAGAAAACGACAAAAATCGAGACGTGCGTCTGTCTTTGTAACTTTGCGTAGGTAAGCGGAAGAGCGCATGACGGCTTTCTCGTTTTGTCGCTTTCTCGTGCATGGCATACAAAATGCTAATGCTAGGTAGGTATACCTATTTTTTTTTTTGATGAGACATGCCTACAGGGTGTAAGTGAGATCCTGGAAAATACTGAAACAGTTAATTCGGACCATCAAACTGAACAACTTTCAATATGGAGCCATCCTGAGTAAACGTGAAAAAAATCTGCTGTTTCATACCTACATTTGAGCCGAGTAGGTACGGTAGGTATTTTTTATGAAGCAGCAGATTTTTTCGCATTTCCTGAAGGTAGCTGAAGTGGCTCCATAGGGAAAGTTGTTAAGTTTGATGGTCTGATCTGATTCACCATTTCAGTATTTGCCAGGCTGTCACTTAAACCCTGTATGTATTTCTAGAATCATCACAATCTACCGCTTTCCACAACATCTCCGCGACACTCACGCACACAAATAAAAGACCCCAATTTTGAATTCCGAACGCGTACAACACAGTTTCCGCGATGGCGACGATGGCGGCGCGGCCGTCGACCCCACGTTTTGGAGGGCGCGTGACGTCACGACCTGCCTCACTGTGACCTTGAATTGTGGACAATTCGTCGAATGCCCCTCTCGTTCCATTTACGAAAACACGAGGTATCAGTTTGAGTATGCTTTGAGTTGTCGCTTTTCTGCTCTTTTTTTGACACAATTCGAAATTTCGAAAGCTTAATTAAAAGTTACGCTCACAAAAAACACTGACAAGTTTGATTGATTTTATATTGTAGTTCTTAAGTTCTTGTAGTAACAGAATAGAAAGAAGAATGGACTTTTCTTCTTACAGGTTTCTTACAGGAGGTGTGCAATGTACTTTTTACAAGCTAGCAACCAAAATGATTCTGAGTTCGGTCGAGAGTTTAGGTATACAGGGTGTAAGTGACAGCCTAGCAAATACTGAAACTCAGACCATCAAACTGAACAATTTTCACAATGGAGCCTACCTCAGGAAACGTGAAAAAAAATCGGCTGTTCCATACAAAACTGCTGTACCTAACCGACTAAAATGTATGGGACAGCTGTTTTTTTTTATGGTCTGAGTCACAGATCACAAAAACTAAAGGGAGATGTGAAAAGGGGGCAGGGCCAGTGTCGCAGCAATATGCGCAAAACGGAACACATTGCTCGCGACAGTAATGATTCAATATATTATGCGGCAGAGGTGAGTTGCAGGCCTGAAATAGCAACCAGAAATTAAAAAAAACATTAGTCATTTAAAAATGTAGAATGCATTTGCAAACCTTCATTAAAAATTGAAGGACACCTGAATTGTTATCAGCAGCGGTCGTTGACAGGCTAGTCGGATAACAAAAATTAAATGTTTTGTTTTGCAACATTAATATTGCATTGCACCTGATAAAAATGCAATGAATTATTTCCTTGTTCGAACGAAAAACAGTACCTAATTGATGATTTCACAATTTATCTTTGCCAATGTTGAATACAGCAATGAATCCTCTCCTCACCAATCCCCAGTACCCAAGCCGCCGCGTAGTCCCAGCAACACCCATTCAGTGTTGCCAACAATAATTTTGAGATTCCGCCGACTTTATTACGAAATTCCGTTAAAAATCCGTTAAATCGCGTATTTTTCTCGTCAGTAAAATTCGTCAAAATACCTAATGTAAAATGGTACAAAGGTTAAATAAAAAACCAAATACACATATTCATTGAAGTTTAATAAAGTGCAACAGTCTTTAAAATGAATCTAATTCTATGTTTTCTAAATCATCGTCACTATTTGGGGTTAAGAGTTGCCATATTGAAGAAAGAGTTGCCATATTACAAACAAAAATTTCGTGTAGATTCTGAAAAACATTTTGTAAAAAATAATTGAAATTAAAATCTAGTTCCCGTTAGCCGTCAAAATAGTATTTCTTCCGTTTCTTTATAACATAATCCGCTAGATATGACGGGAAATCCGTTAAGTTGGCAACGCTGCACCCATTGCCTAGTTCCGTCTCCCTTAGGCACAGAAACCTTTGGGGTGCTCTTGGGCATAAGTTCTTTCACTGGTTCGGTTGACCTACCACGGTGCTTCACCGTCAGTGATGTACTCCTCCCATAGTCCGCAGTAATAAGCAGTAGCTGCTTACTGAGCAACACTGTATTGGTGACTGCGAAAAAAAACAATGCATATTTAGAAAAGCACTGTTGAGTGCATAGGGGTCAGTGCCCTCAGTGCTAAACACAAGTGCGTTCTCTCGTCCATACTGTTCTGAATCTGGTGGAACGGGAAACTGAAACAGAGGTGGGATCAGATATGCATTGACTCGCATGCCACCCTCGAGAAAAGGATAAAAATCTTTGTCATTTTACGAATGCCAAAAAGAGAGCGCATAATGTATTTCTTGTTTTGTCGCGGGTGACGTGCTAGCCGTGCTGCCTCGTGTGATTTTGTCTACTTGCGTGCGACTCGGCTTTTTTCCATGCTATTGTCGCGCCCGACTATCGCTCACTGAAAAGCGAAAGAGGTAATTTTTCTATGCAAGAAGGCGCGTCGCGTGCGTGCAGATAACTCATACTATAGGAGCTGGGTAGTCACAAGGTTCTCGATTAGTCTGTATGTTCTCTTCCCTTTTTGAGGGTTCCGTAGTCCAACAAGGAACCCTTATACTTTCGTCCATTCTGTCTGTCTGTATGCCCCACATTACTCGCTCATTTTTGCACCTATTGAATCGAAATTTGGTAGGTATGATATGAAACTATGAAGACAGAAAATAGTAATCCAAAAACAGAACAGACCACTCATCATATTCTTTGGGAGTGTGAGCTCTGGTACGCCGAGCGCCAGACCATGCTTGACTCAATAAAATCGTTTTCTGGTGTCCCTTACTACATGGATCTTGTTGCGACTAGGGATAACTTCCGTGCGTTCAGATGTGTTTGCCATACTTATTACTGGAAGCAAAATAGGTCATAGTTTCAGTACAATGTTAGGTTCTTATTGTTTTATTTTGTATTTTTGGTGCTTTTGCGGTCGTGTCTTCAACACTGCCATAAATGATCTCTTGAATTGGCACTCTAATAGCCATGTTTTTTCCTTCTTATTCCTGTCTCCCGTTTGCAATGGAGGGAAGTCGGATATTTCGTTTTCCTACTCCTCCTATCTTCTTTGATTAATTCATTGCGGGTTCCAAGACAGATTAGAGTCATCCCCCGGGCTCGCTGGACTTCATTGTCCAGTGTTGTGAATGGTCGCCGCTGTTGATCCTGGCTTACAGGAGTTACAGCGGTGGGAATGTGTGGTGGGCCTATTCCCGATAAAAAAAAATATATAGCTTTCGGTAAGAACTTTCAATGAAAATTATCTCGGAAGCTGAAGCCCAACTAGTTTCGGAGAAATCAAATAAAAAATCGACGGCCGGCGCTGAACGAAATTAAATCGCACTATTGTTTGCTTCTTGAAGATTTCTTGCTATGTTAGGAGCAGCTTCTTATGGAATGACTACGGAACCCTACCTTAGGCGAGTCCGGTACGCTCTTGGCTGGTTTTTTTAAGATTTGTTTTATAGAGGTTCTGGACCTCTAAGTTCTGGACGCATCTTCTCTACAACGTAACACCTTCAGAAGTGGTGGTTGAATAAAAATATGACGTCATATCATAAAACTATTTTTCTGATATTAGGTATTTTGAATACAAACAATTTTTTTCGATTCTATTTTACATATCTATATGTAACAAACTATCATCTTTGTAAAACGATTGATGAGATATAAACCAACTAGCGACCCTCCCCGGCTTCGCACGGGTGCAATGCTGATATAAAATCACTCCTTCCTATTGAATCATCGTTGCGTAGTTTTAAAGATCTAAGCATACATAGGGACAGACAGACAGACAGCGTGAAGCGACTTTGTTTTATACTATGTAGTGATAGTGAGGATAATAATAACAGAAAATAAAAGAAACATTTGCAGTGAATTTTTCTGTTCATCATTTATGATTGTCGATATAGGTAGGAGGGTCCTTTGCACTCTTATGAAACCTCTATTCAAATAAAATAAGGTTTAATAACCTAAATGCAATGTCCTTACAAAAGATTTCAGTCTTTCCAAATTGAAAGAGAACAGTAGATATTAAGTTCCCTGATAAAATGAGAGCGAAAGGGACGATATCATTATGACTGTTTTGTGATTCAGACGAGTGCAATGAACTTCAGTTTTGATGATGCATCGTTGTATGCACTTCTTTGTTATACATATAGTTTGTTCTTTGTATCAAGACTCGCAAATCAAACGATTTATAACCTTATCAGGTTGTTCTAAGGGTGATTTCAGATGCCTTCTTGGAGCGTAGTAAGTTTGTATATGTATAAGTAGGAATAATAGTTTCATTGATTTCGTAAGTGAAAGTGGACGAAACACAGTTAGACAAAGTTTGTTGACATTAAGATAAATATTAAAAAAAAATCTGAAGGCACGCCCTTTATTTATTATAGAAGTGAAACAGTAGTATTTATACAACGCGTTAATAAATTTGCGCAAAACCTCATACCTACACCCTAACTGAGTTATAACAAAATAATTAGATTGAAACAATAATTTATAATTTAATAATAATAAATATAATATTTGACGTTTTGGCGAAGCGAGAAAAGCCTGGTTCGATTCTGTCCCGAGCCAAAATTTACCCACAGACCCAAAAATACAGAGGAGCTGGGATGATATCACCTCTAAATACACATTCGACTCACTACTTTCCGCTTCGTCAGGCTCCGACCGCGCTAGGCTCCTTGCTGCAGCTACGAAGGAGTCGGGGCACTGGCTACGTGACTACCCGTCCGCCAATACCGGGACATACCTGGACCCCGAAATCCTTCGCATAGCAATGGGCCTCCGCGTCGGCGTGGAACTCTGCACCCACCACCAGTGCCCCTGTGGCATGAATGTCGATCGCCTGGGACACCACGGGCTCTCATGCCAACGAAGTGCCGGCAGGTTTCCTTGCCACTCCACTCTAACGACATCATACACAGGTCTCTTGCCACTGTCAACGTACCGGCCACCCTTGAGCCGAAAGGTATACAATACCTTTCGGGAGGATGGCAAGAGACCAGACGGGATGTCTCTCGTCCCCTGGAAGATGGGTCGGGTGCTGGTGTGGGATGCCACCTGTGTGGATACTTTGGCGCCGTCCCATCTACGGGGAACGAGCAAAAGAGTTGGCTCGGCGGCGGAATCTGCCGAAAAGGCAATAGAGGGTAAAAACAAGGGTATCGGCACCCAATACAAATTCATGGCATTCGGTGTCGAAACCCTTGGTCCGTGGGGTCCCGGCGCCCAGGCGCTTTTTAAAGATCTGGCAAAGCGCCTGGTAGACTCGACCGGGGATCCAAGGGCTGGCGCTTTCCTCGCTCAACGGATCAGTTTAGCCGTTCAGCGAGGAAACGCTGCCAGCATCTTGGGTACCCTCCCGCGCGGTCCAAACCTGCACTATATTTTAGGTTAAGTTAGTTTTATTTCCTCAATATTTTTATTTATTTTTGATGTACATACCTTCCTTTATTTGTCTTTAATAAAAAACTACAACAATATAATATTTATTGAATATAATTATATATATTTTTATTTTTTTATTTTAATAATTTATTTATTATTATTATTATGTATATCTGTAAAAGGTTTACTCACGGGCCGTAGCCCGGACCTTTGGAAGGCTTGCATAGGGACACAGGTCCAACACGTAGAGGCCCCTTTGAGACACTTTTATCTAAATGCGATGGGATGCACCAAGCGTGGCCTATCTCTGAATGCATTATGGAAATGCACCAGAAGACATACCACATTCGATGCAATATATTATTTTTTTTTTTATTATATAATGTATTTATAATAGGTTTATTTTGTATACTTACATTTTGTTTTTTACTGATAACTGCTCATTTTTGATCATTTTTTTCTGGAAACACCGCCTACCTTTTTTCTTTCACCGTTTCGTCTACCCTAAGTTTGTCTGGAAGAAATCGCTTCTTAGCGATAAGACCGCCTTATTTTGTGCCTCTTCTATTTTTATTTCTGTATTTTACTGTTT
This sequence comes from Agonopterix arenella, assembly GCA_927399405.1. Taxonomy (NCBI): domain Eukaryota; kingdom Metazoa; phylum Arthropoda; class Insecta; order Lepidoptera; family Depressariidae; genus Agonopterix; species Agonopterix arenella. The sequence continues at coordinate 11,775,373 of OV656711.1, read as the reverse complement.
ATGTTTTGGTGTAAAATAAAGTATATTTGAATTGAATTGAATTGAATTTCATTATTTTGATAGTTAAAATTTAAAGTTATTCGCATTTTCAGTTTTGGGGCAAAAATGATTTGTTATCAATTGAGCAATGAATGAAAACGCTAACATACTCATGGATACTTTTGAATAATCTTGTTTTGGTAGTAAGTAGGCAGAGTGTGCCCGTGTGGTGGGTTGACATCGGGTTCAGTAAACTTTAAATATTCATAACCCAGTGTTGATGTAAGGTACCTACCTACCCACTGAGAGCCCTGGGGATGACTCTTATCAGTTCTCAACATTCTTAGTTTGTCGTTATAAATTACAATGAGCGATTTTCTTTTGGTTTTCTAGGGGATCGATAGATGGCGCTACAGTCTCTGCGAATAAAGGTCAACATTTCAAAAAGTGTTTCTTTAAAATAATAAAGAGGGAAAAGATGTTCAACAAAATGCCACCACATATTTTGATTGAATATTTCATAATTTACGAATAATTTAACCGAAAATCTGAAAATGTTTACGTCTGACATAGTTGTATGGGCTCAATCCCTTGGCCTTTAAAAAAAGGCAGGCACAGTCTTGACACAATTTTGACAGGATCTCGCGAACGTCTCTATGGAGCGATAATCATGCTATCCATCGAGTTTTTTAGGAACTAAATTTAAAAAAAGAAAAGAAAAACGCTCATTGTCATGTTACAATTACATGTAATAAAAAATATGCCCCTTTATTTGAACAAAACGTCTCTATTTTTTGTCAATTTTTATGCAAGACTTACCAACAGAGCTACGGTCTAAATTGTTATGTACATACCTAAACTTACATTTTAGTAGTGAATTTATTTTGGTTGACATGCGATATCCAAATTAGGGTTTTTACTAGAAATTTGCTACCTCATGTTGGTTAATATACAGGGTGTATATATACCTACTTTTGTTTGGATGTTGTTTCCGATCATCAAACCGAACAATCGTCATCAAATAAATATACGCCCCACTGCAGGGCACAGGCATACCCCCAAGGAGGTTGCATGGGCGTTCTAGTCCACCACGCGTGCCCAATGCGGATTGGTAGAGTTCACATACACATCAGAATTTCTTCTTCAGCAGGTTTCCTCAAGATGTTTTTTCACTGCTTGAGAGCAATTGGTATTACGCACGGACGACATGCCATGTACCAATGACTTTTTCTGACGTATGTTCGTAATACCGACTGCTCTCAAACGGTGAAGGAAATCATCGTGAGGAAACCTGCATACGCTGAATAACAAATTCCGAAGCGTATGTGAAGTCTACCAATCTGCATTGTGTACGCCTGGTGGACTAATGCTATAAACCCTCTACCCTCTCTGAGGGTAGGCCTGTGCCCTGCAGTGGGACGTTTATAGGCTGTGATGATGATTTTTAGGTACTTTGAATATTTGGTTTTGTTTAAAAGATGGTGTGTTGTAGAGTTTCAGGCTTCTTCTCTACGGAACGGAACACCTTCCGACGCCATGGTAGAGTCAACAAATAACGTCAGAAAGTTATCTAGGTAATGTGATATTATTTTGAATAAATAATTTTGAGTTTTTGGGAGGAGGCTTGTACCCTGCAGTGGGTAAGCTGATGATGATGCAGTTCGATACGATTGGAATCCGAAATATAATTGAATTGAATAAACAAAATAACTTGCATTATCCTTCCCTTTCGAGTCAATGACCTATAAGCCACAGGACGGCCTATTGCTTATCTAAGTTGCTTGTTATTTTTGCAGTTGCTATTTAGGGTTGCCAATTATCTGTAATACTATGTCAGGTGTGCGATTTTTTAATGTCACCGGTGAGCTTGAACGGTTTTTGAATCTAATCAAAAGCCTTCGTCAGACCCATGAGTTCAATACGAGTGGGAAGGGGCACTCGTATTGAACTCAAGGGTATAAGAATTTAGTCACCGGTGATATTAAAAAATGCGAATTTAGGGAAATCGGTAAATATCGCCCTTTTGACTCAGCCGGTGATTTTTTTTTTATTTATTTTTTAGACAAAAATAGTACTTTTACTATTTGTACTACTACTTCTTTGTAAAGATGTTTGGTTCAAAAATCGCACACCTGATGCCATAAGGCGATTTGAAAAATGTAACACCAGGGCTTGCACTGCACACACGATGAGCAGAAGATTATCCGTAATTAAAGTGCATAATTATCAAACACTAGTTTTTAGACTTCATCCGCACCGGCTAGTTCCCGCTTTCATAGCGAGATAAAATATGGGTGATCTGAGAAATTCCATTTCGTATAGAATATTCGTCTAATTATAAATTTCTCCTATAGAAAATAATAACCTTACCCTACCTTCGGCTTGGGACTATATTGTACCCGATTCGATTGAAAATCGACACGGAGTTCTTACAGTTTTTGGCGATTCTACTCTGCTTCGAATGAACATTTTCAGACAATGGATATGATGATTGGAAAACTCAATATTACCAACCTATTTCAAAATTTCCTCTATCTATCTACAGTCAAAATACATTATAATCGAAAACTAACATAATAGCTCTACCCACTGACCTAACTCAACGTATTAACTCACTTCTAATTACAAACAGACATCTACACAAAATAAATAAAACAATTGTTATTCAAAATAATATCACATAATCGCTTTTTGAGGAAAACGTTTGACTCTATCACTGCGTCGCTACGTGTTCCGTTGTTGAGAAGATGCGGCCAAAAACTCTAGCTAGAAGTGCAACAAAATGATTTACTTAATTAAAAAACTGACCTTCGTATTAAAAGTAATATAGGGCAGCCCTACTGAAGTATGACCCAAATAGCTTCGACCACAAAATAGCAGCATTTTGTTCAAAACATTAGACTGCCCGCTCTGTAGACTTTTAAAGCAGACGGTATATTTTTGTATTTACTTAGAATCCTCACTTTTTGTAAAAATTTATGTGGTGATAAAACAGTATTTGGGTTTTACATGGTTACTATCTAAAAAAAACGCTTCCTTAGCCTGTTATCCCGTGATCAAGCAACTCATTGTATTGAGAACTCAAATAATTATGAATGAGGGAAGATCTAAAAATTTTCTTCAAAAGCGACCTCGATTGGTGCATTTGTTTGTTGCTCTAAATAATAAATACTCCCAAGGACTCAAGCGCCGTAAGAACTTCTTGAAATGTGTTGAACTAATTCGAAGTGGAGCTCCAAAAACTAGACGCGATCTCTGGCGGGAAAGCACCATACTTTCTGACCTTTTTGTCCCTCTTCTCGTGGAAAGCCAGGACAAAAGCTGCCTAGACCGATTAAGAGGAGCTGAAAAGGACTCCTACGACTAGTTGAAGTGGGGTTACACAGACGGGGCGGACCTCCAGTGTGAGTACGGTGCTGCTACTCAGGCTATGACCGATCTAGTACCCTGTCCTTCCTGCCCGGACACCTGAACGCAAACAGAGCTTATGTACGCTGCCGGTAATGCTATCCGTGTGGTAAAATACTAGGCTGGCATTTTTTTAATGACATGCCATTGATTCGATAGAAGAAAAGAAAATCATATTCCTAGTCAATATAGTAAGGCAGTCTATGGTTCAAAATGTCGAGACTACGTTATCAGGGCGGCACTGACCTAACTCAATGACTACACAGAACACGCTATAAAAAGAAATACCTAATTTATTTCGAAAATATTTGTACACGAGTCTGGTAAACATGATTAATTTTTTAAACGTACCTCAAGATATAGATACACAAAACCGGCCAAGTGCACGTCGGACTCACGTACGCACGGCGACACATCAAGCTATCCAAAACCAAAATAAGCTGGCCGCGGTGTTCGAGTAACTTATAACGATCCGGGTCCAGCTTATGTTGGTTTTGTATAGCTTGATGTGTCGCCGTGTGTACACAGGGTTCCGCACACTAAGTATATATTATTACCAAAAAAAAGTCTCCGGGATCCTAGCCCACACACTGGACCGGTTTTTATAATTTATTTTAGAGTCATTATCACATTATGCTCTAATAATCACACAAAGTTTAGATTTTATAGAACAAATAAAAAAACACGTATTTTGTACCAAAATAATTATTAGACGCCATAATCAGTAAAAAATCCAACTCGCCTTTTAGGACGGACGGACGGATAGCGTAGGCATAATAACAGAGTCCCGCTAGGACTCCTTCCAAAGATCCAGGACTTTTATGTCCCGTGATAAGGAAATGACAAACATAATAATACAACATTATAGTACTGTATTAACTTCTTCAGATCTTGTTTACCAAAAATAACAAAGAACTATCAGTTCTGAATTTATGATAGAGGATTCTTATGTTATGGTAAGTACAGTGCCCAAAGTTGAAGGCCACGCATATGTTACCTCTAAATAATAAAGTTCTTTATGCTCTCGTTGTTAATGTAATCGGTTTGGAAACTTTTGACAATGGATCCATTGAGGATTTTGCCAAAAATAAATTTTATCTTGAACCGGACATAACATTTTTTTACTGTCTGTTTTTATTGAAAAATATGAAAATAGGTTACAATTAAGAGATACGTATTTTTTTGATAGACTGTGTACGTAGTTCAGTTTGATCGTCTGAAGGTGCCCTCTTAAGGTGGTTTCAGTCCATACAAAAGTTTGACGCACAATACGCGTAGACGGCATTAATAAAAGTAATATTTTATATATGGAAAAATAGTTTAGAAAATCTTATTGCTGCATCACAAATAACATTTGCAATTTATAATATAATTACGATGAAAAATTTCGAAGCTTTATATCTTCGTAATTATTTTATAAATTGCAAATGTTACTGGTGACGCGGCATCTAGATTTTATAAACTATTTTTCCATTTATACAAAATTACTTATATTAATACCGTCTACGCGTATTGTGCGTCAAAGTTTTGTATAAAATTGACCCCTTTAACGCATTTAATTGTTTGCTGGGTGCAAACAATTTGGTCGTATTAGGCCCCCATTTATATGACTATTTTGACTTATAAAAGTTATATTACAGTAATTTCGTCATAAATACTAGTGCTTTATGCGTCTAATGTTCGACTATACGACACTTATACGACCAAATTGTTAGTTGGGTACTCCCTGTATACGGGTGATTAAAAATTATTCTGTAATAATATTTTTTTCAGTATCTAGATCATTGACACATAAACTAAATAGGTATGTAGGTATCAAGGGCATATCTGTTACTCGCGTCATCCTATACACAAATGTGTTAACAATAAAATATTTAATTAATATCACGAAATCAATAAAAGAGTGTTATTGGTCCAGCTGTGTCGGAGTGTGAATGAACTTTTGACATTTAATAACTTTCATTCTACGAGTTGATTGGCCTCCTAAATTATATACAACGCAACGGAGAAAAATATCTAGTACTATGAATTTTAACTGTAGTGTATAAATGTATAATGAATATTTAACAATTTATTTTAGTGGACTTTACTAGAAAATTATCAATCTATCAAGATTCAGCACACAGGAACCCACAGCTGGGCTGGCCTGTAGCCAAGTCATTTTATACAAAATTTAGTGTCAAGCCAAGCCAAAAACTAATGCAAGCCCTGTCTCGAATCGTACCGGCTTGACAGCGACTTCGATAAAACAAATTAATGTTCATGAAAAAGTCATCGGCTGCAATATTACTTTTTAACTTTTTAGTTTTTTTGAAGGCGGTTTTAATTTTTTTAAGAGTAAAAGAGGGTTTTTCGGAATGTATGTACGATGTATAACACCACTGGCTTTTCGGTGAAGGAAAACATCGTGAGGAACCCTGCATGCTTCAATTTCGAGGCAAATATTGTACCTAATGTCCTTGCAAGTGGCGACGGGCTCACTCCCCGTCACACTGGACAGAGTTTCGGTACTATAGTGAAACGTGGATGTTCTGAGGTTTCAGAATATCTCTGACTACCCCTTCGGGGATTATACAGGGTGTCCCGTAAACCGACGTCAACCCGGCGGATGCTGATAGGTTAGGTCATGACTAAGCAGAATATCAAAATTTGACTTTAGTAAAAGTGTCTTAGTTTTCGAGATATTGACAGTTTTAACACAGATACTGCATAGAACATTTGTAGTCGTGGCACTCAAAATAGTGACTAAAAACCCCCCCCGAACCTACAGCCGAAATACTTCCGGCGCGAGGCCGGAGTCCTATTTTGCGAAAGTAATAACTTGGCTAAATATTCAAAAATAAAATACTATGAAATAACATAAAATATAAATTAACATAAAATATAAAATACTATAAATACTGCCCTAAAAGTTTGCTTAAAATATAGTTTTTTTTTTTTTTTTTTTTTTTTTTTTTTTTTTTTTTTTTTTTTTTGGGCGTGTGTGCTGCTCCGACTTCCTACATAAACTATAAACTATAACTAATAGACTAAATTACAACATTATCTTATTTATCTGACTTAATTACTTAATTACAAAATAAAACCAGAAAAGCCGCCCCACATCCTAACGAGCCCAGTTCGCTGTGCTGCCGTTTCCTCGACACACCAATCGCATCACCCTCTCACAGTACTCGGCAAAAGCACTTGCGGTGCTCCTGCCGGTCAGGAGGAGGGGAAGATTGGACACGGTGATTGGTGTGTCGAGTCGCAGCTCCAGCTCCATTCGCCTTGCGGCGAATCTGGGGCACTCGGTTAGGATGTGGGGGACACTCTCCACCACACCAGGCTGGCAGACGCACCACGGGTCAGCCCTCAGCGCAAACCTATGGAGGTATTGCGCCACTCCCCCGTGGCCCGTCAAAACCTGGGTCATCAGGGCCGAGGGCGCATGTTTCCGGGCATAAGCGTACGCGAGCGGGAGATCAGGGAGGAACAGGCCGATGTTCTTGCCCGTTATAGTTTCAGCGTACTCAGCGGCCCATTTGGCTCGCGTACCCTCCCTGATCGCCCTCCTCGCATACGACACCGGGAACCTATCATAGTCCGCGGCGACTTTTTTATGAGCGGCTCGTTTGGCCAGCTCGTCCGCCCGCTCGTTTCCCGGCAGCCCCACATGCGCCCTGATCCAGACGAGCCGAACATCCACACCGACAGCATGCAGCTGCGCGATCTTTGCGGCGGCACCAAAGGCGAGGGGGTTGACCGACTTGTTGTTTATGATAGCCTGGAGCGACGACCGACTATCGCTCAGGATAGTAACTATTTTGTCGGTCTTTTTTCCAGCCAACCCCGTCGCCTCTAGCACCGCCAGCAGTTCCGCCTGGTAGACCGTGCAAAAGGGCTCCAGCTTCAGGGTGCGGTAGAGCACCTCTACGCCACCCCTCCACACGGTCACCGCAGCCCCCACTTTCCCATCAATTTTGCTGCCGTCGGTGTAGATGCACATCCCCTCCGATCTGACCTTTGCCTCGAGCTCGTCCCCGTCCTCCACCGTCTCGATGGTGAGCTCCCTCCACTCGGCTGGATGTCTAGCCCGGAGGAAGCTCACCCTCTCCTCCAACGGGCGATCCATCGCCTCGGGCAGCGGCTTGCCCCTCTTGACCTCGTAAAGCGCCTGAACCTCCAGCGCGCGGAGGTCAAGAGGGAGCAGGCCGGTTATAGCAAGGCTAGCTGTGGTCGAGACTGTGCGGTAGGCGCGCGCTACCCTCAAAACGAACCCGCGTTGTACCGAACGCAATCGTTTGCGCACGCCCACCCGCTTTGCTGCGTCACCCCAGACGCAAGCCCCGTAAAGCATCACAGGCTCCACCACAGCCGTGTAAATGGTACGGAGTATATCTGAGTTCATTCCCCATGTTACACGCGCCGCCCTAGACACTTGCCTAAAGATGGCGGTGGCCTTCTTGCTGGCCGCCTCCACATGGGGGCCAAAACTTAGCCCCGCATCTATAATTACGCCCAGCACCCTAACTTGCCTAACAATGGAGACAGGAGTCCCGCCCATGTGTATGACTGGTTCACCCACATTCTGCCTTCTCGTTACGACCATTATGTTAGTCTTATGTGGCGCAAACTGCAGTTTGTTGTGGGTTCCCCAGTCATACACAAAAGCTAGGACCTCCGTCGCCCGGGCCTCCAGCCCCGCCATGCTCACCCCGCTGAACACCAGGGTCAGATCATCCGCAAAGGCCTGCACGTGCAAACCCCTGCCCTCCAGCTCGACAATCAGCGGATCGAAGATCACGTTCCAGAGGGTGGGCCCCGCAATCGACCCCTGGACACATCCACGGGTCGACTGCTTGACCCATTCCTCCCCGGAATAGTTTATGGTGATACTTCTTCCCTCCAAATAATTGTCGAGCAGAGCACAGAGGTTTGCCGGGCAGCCCCGCCCGCGCAACTGCAGCCTAGCTGCGGGCCACCAGGCATTATCAAAGGCTCCCTGGATGTCCAGGGAGACCACAAGGCAGATCTCCCGCTTCTGGCGGCGCTGTCTGACGTGCTCCACCAGGTCGTACAGTGCGTCGTCGGTCCCTCGCTGCGGCACGAACCCATATTGTCTCGGGTTCATAGTCGGCAAAAGGTGGTGCCGCAGCCGACCGACGAGCATCTTCTCCAGGGTCTTGCCCAAAACGGAGAGGAGCCCTATTGGTCTGTACGACCTGGGGTCCCGGCGGTCGCTCTTATTGGGCTTGGGGATGACCTTGATGTAGGCGGCTTTCCAGGGCTCTGGGAAGCTGGCCACCCTCATGCACGCATTAGCGAGCGCCAGGAAACGGCCCCCGTCAGACAACACCGCCCGCGTACAGATGTCAGGCGTCAGATGATCCGGCCCAGGGGCCTTCCGCGGTGCGAACGAGGAGGCGGCCTCCCTGAGTTCCGCCCATACAAAAGGGGGGTCCGAGGGCCCAAGCGAGGGGAGCACCGAGCGGACACGAATACAGGCCTGCTCCGGCGTGTCGGTGGACGGATCGTCGTCCGGGAACAGTACCTCCGCGAGGAGCTGCGCGGAACCCTGCGGCGACAAGGATGCGCCGGTAGGTCCGCGCAGCAACTCGTCGGGTCGGGGGCGCCCCGTACTGCGCAACACCCGGTAAATACCGTCCCACATACTCTCCCGCTCGGCAGCTGAGCAAAACTTAACCCAGCTGGCGGTACAGGCCGACGCCGAAGCAGCCCTATACTCCTCCTTCGCCACAAGGTACGCGTCTACCACAAACTGGCGGCGGCGCGGAGCGGCACAGCGTATGCGGCGCTTTTTTGTTAATACTTCCCTACGCTTGGTCTCGAGATCCGCTGTCCACCAGGGTGGGTCAGCCCTCAAGCGCGGGGGTTTTAATTTGGGTATTGCCGCGTCACACGCAGCTGTCACGGCCGCCACATACTCCCGTGCCGCCCGCTCCGCCGCCTCCCTCGTTCTACATCCCTGCAATGCCTCCAGGCTCAGCTCGTCTCGCCCTCCCAATTCGGACTCTAACGCCTCTCGAAATCGCATCCAATCCGCCTTTTTAGTATTATACCTACGGGTACCAGACAGCGGGACTGGCTGACGCTGCGGTTTCTCAGCGAGGGCAATCTCTATGGCGGCGTGTGCCGATGTGGTGGCACCTTGGTGGATTTTCCACTTAGTAACCCTCGAAAGGAGTGCGCCGTCACAGAGAGTGACGTCGACTCTCGAAGAGTACTCTCGCCCCGCCCGCCAGGCCTGGAAGGTTGGCTCTGACCCTTCATTGAGGACTTCTAGGTCAAGCTCGGCCAGCAGGTGGGCGAGAGCCTCTCCGCGGTCGTTTGTCCTCGCTGATCCCCACAGCGTGTGCCAGGCATTGAAGTCACCCGCCAGTATAATTCGGTTCGTAGGGAGCGCGCGGACGACGGCGGCCAGGCGGGTCAGGTAGGGCGCGATATCCACCCTCGGGGGGACGTAAGCAGACAGTAATGCCAGCGGCCCCTTATTAGTGTCAAGGATGGCCACGGCCAAGCAGTCTGTCTGTAGCGCAGGATCTACGGTGATAGCGGCAGTGTTATCCAGCACGACCACCGCAGCCCAATTCGGTTCCGCCCCTCGAGCCTGCACCACTCGCGCCCCACTGGGCAGGGTAAGTACGCCCGTAGCGCCCACATAGGGCTCCTGCACCAGCAATGCCACCGCCCCCCGCCGTACCCCCATCGCCAACAACTCGGCAGTCGCCAATCGTGCGCGGTCCAAGTTACATTGCAGAATTAATGTTTCACCTGGAGTGCCCTTAGCAATATGCGACGCGAGAACGTGCTATTGCGTCCCACTTTTGCCGCTCTGGACACTCACCACTAAATGCCACATGGACCAAAGCGCCTTCCGCGTACTTGGCGCGCGCACAGTTGACGCACTTGGGCGGTTCGGCTCGGGACGGACAATCATCGCGCATGTGGGGGCCACCGCAATGGGCACAAGACACCTCCTCAGAATGGCACAGTCGCCGAGGGTGCCCATAGCCCAGGCAGCGGGAGCACTGGACCAGAGGTGAACGGTCACGCACCGGCCTGCACTGGAAGCCCACATACATGCGGCCCGCATCCAACATGCAGCGCCACAGTCGCGGTGAAACCTCCAGCACCACATGGCGCTCCAGGCGGTTTCGCGCCGACAATCGAAAGCGGACGCGTGCTGTCTCTTTTTCCCAATTGAGAGCGCCTGTGACGCAGGTGTTCTGCGTCCGGAGTGACTGAAGGATTTCGTCGTCAGTGTTAACCGCCAGGACGTCACGGATCTCAATGAGCGGGTTTCTGGGCATCGCCTCCTCCACACTTACCGAAGCGTTTCCCTTCAGACATTGGGCCATCTTGTCCAGGTCCTGGCGGTCACAGCAACCCAGCAAAACCCTTCCGTCCTTCACCTTGCGCACCCGGTCAACGCGCACGCCAGTGCTGCGCGGATTCACGGTGGCCTCGACCTCCCTCAGTACCTGCTCCGCCGTGTGGGAAGGGTCGGTGCTCCCAACCAATAGCGCGTGCGACGCCGCTCGGTGTTGCGGTGGCGCCCGGCGCACCGCCTCCGAATAAGAGTCCGGGGGCGCCGCGCGGAGTGACCCTGCCACTAACGCGTCGCGCAGGGCCACCACCTCCAGCGCTACACCCTCGCAGCCGCAGGAGGGGCTCACCCGGACGTCGCCTCCCGTCGCATCCCCACCCAGGGATCGCCGAACCTCACCACGGAGCTCCTCCACCGCGATTCGGATTGGGGCCGCCGTTTCCACGGTCACCTCACCGAGGTTAGAGACCTCCCTGCGCAAGTCGTCAACAGCGGCCCTCAAACTCTGATCAGGCACGGCCACCACACCAACGGTTGCAGCCGCCACCCGGTGGAGGCCCTCCAGAACATGCTCGAGTTTCTCCTCTAGTCTACCCACATCAGCCACGAGCGGGTCAGAGGGGATCGGAGCAGTCGCCGCCGGTCGAAGGGCATAGTCCCGGACCTCGTCGCGGAGTCCCTCAACAGCCTGGTGAATGGACTCCATTTGTTTAAGCTCAAGCGGTGACCTTTCGGCTACCTCTTTGAGGTGTATCGCGAGCCCCTCTCTCATTTTCTGAAGCTCATTGACCAGGCCGTGATCCCCGCTCATCTCCGCACGCATTTGCCGGTGGGGCCGATCGGGCCGATCAGGCCGATCACCGCTCCCGACCGCTCGGACTTCCGCCAGAAGCTTATTTAGCTGGGCGGGGGTCCCCTCCGCGGCCCGGACCAGTCTGAGGATCTCTTCTACTGGGCGGCACAGGTCGTGGTTGAGGATGAGGCGTGAAGCCTCCACGTCCCGCCCCATTCCCTGCAAGATGGTAGCAATACCCTCATAACCCCGCAATGCAACTGTCCTGTTCTCGAAAACTAAGAACCCTCTCCTAAAGTAAAATGTTGACAGATTGATTGACTGATTTGTTTTTATTTTTTTTTATTTTAGTATATCTGGTTAGGCATGAACTAACCTATCAGCATCCATCGGGTTGACGTCGGTTTACGGTACACCCTGTATATTATATCGTGAGCCTAACAATGAAAAGAGGGTTGTGAGTCTTGGCTACTTTTTGGGATATGATAAACAATTTAGACTATAAGGTAATAAAATAATGGTAAGTTTTAACAGAGAGGACGCTGATATTCTTCAAATTAATGTGTTATTGTATCCTTAATAATATTCAGGGAAAACCCCTAATTTTATTGAAGTAAACAAGGAGTTCATTGAGTCATTTTGATAAAGTTTTAAGTTCAGTTTCAAGTTTTTTTAATAAAGTTTCGAATTATAATTCATTGTTGAATTACTAGTAATAGTAATTTATGCAGTAGCACAGAATGGGGTTAAAAATGAACGAAAAATTTGTATAAACAGAATGGGTAAATAATAGTTCTTAAAAAATTTACCAAGTTCGGGTCAGATTCACGAACACCGAGGTTTACCTAAACTATACCTAATTATACTTTGATTGCGTACAATATAGGGTCCTTCTTAATATGCTGACACATTTTTAAGAGGATGATAAGACTGCCAAACTGAACAATTTTCTCTATGGCACCCACATCGAAATCGCGAAAAAATCTGCTATTCCATACAGAATCCGAATCTACTCAAGTCGAATGTATGGGACAGCTATTTTTATTTTCGCGATTTTGATGTTGGTCCTATAGAAAAAGTTGTTCAGTTTGACAGTCTGGTCAGTCTAGTCGGTCGGTCTGTGTCAGCATATTAAGTTGGATCCTGTATATTAGTATTATCTATTTACCAAATAAAGCGCAACTTATACAGAATGTTACAAAAGTAAAAATAAACATTTAAAATTTTTAAGGAGGTTGTTTAGACTTTAGTCTTTCAAACTGAACAACTTTCACTATGGGACCAGCATCGAAATCGCGAAAAAAATCAGTTGTCCCATACATTTAACCAGAGAAGATTTGTAGTTTAGTATGGGACAACTGATTTTTTTTCGCGATTTAGATATTGGTCCCATAGTGACAGTTGAACAACACTTTACAAACGCACAACAAACTGAACAGATTGATGGTCTAAACCACCCCCTTAAATGTTTATTTATATTTTTGTAACACCTTGTATATTCCGTGGCGCAAGTTCGAGTCGACTTGGTCAGTTTTTAGTAATTACGAACTAAAATGGTCCAAATCTTAGTTTTCGGACTCGTCAGATTTAGTTTTCGTCTACTTTCGTCCACAATTTGTTTTTTTTATTTATAATTAATGGACTCTTACTTGTGCGTTAGTACTGCATTTCCACTAGTGTCAAGTAGTTTATGGGAGATTTTTTTAAGTTTATTATTAATGGACTCTTGCTTGTGCGTTAGCACTGTATTTCCGCCAGTGTCAAGTAGTTTATGGGAGTATCTAATCTCAGGGATTGTTTCTGATCAAGAACAAAAAGAGATTGAGGATTGATGAGCCTCGTGACAGGCAAAAACGCGACGCGCGAAAACCACGCGAGAGAAGTTCTCGCGTCAGAACCTGTAACATGACTCCAATTTGTTAGTCAGATTTGCATAAATGTCAAGCCCAATGGCATGAAAATCACTGGAGCTGGACATCAGGTTTTTGTTTTGAAAATATTCGTAGTATGAAATCAGGCTTTTCGTCATGACTTTTCAATTTTCCATCTGGGGTGAGATTTTTGAATCTCATACCTTGAACTCTGCAGTTGAAAATGTCAAAATTACCATACTTCAGGAGATTTTTGAAAGTCAAATCAGCAGTAGAAAGATGCGTATCTCCGTCCATAACGTATGAGATTCCATTCAACCCTAGCCCACCTAGACCTCAAAACCTCAATGGACGACCACATTAAACATCGGCCCCATTAAGGCCTCATTGGATAAGGAAATAACCAAAACAAGTTGTTATTAGTTTTTACCAAAACTCAAACTTCCTTGTATTGCGGTCTACACGAAAACAAATTTAATTTATTTGACGGAAATTTATAAGGAAAATAACACTTTGTTTAGTGGCATAGCAATGATTTTTTTTTGGGTTTTATTTAGTAGTAAAATTATCCTGTTAATACAAGAACTGAATACTAGAATATAAGTTTTGTCAATTATATCTGGAGCCCAATTGCGCCAATTCAAAACATCGAAGTTCTTTTCTTATCCAATTTCAGTTCTAATCACATTGCAATCCAATTACTATTCAACTGTGCTGAATTTCGCATCGCGCTAAACTCTAAGTAGAAACCTGGGCCTCTTCAAGGCGAGAGTGAATAGGCATTTTTCTAGATAAGCATGCTACATCTTCGGCCTCATCATCACTTAATATCAAGTGAGATTGGGGTCAAATGTTTACCTATCACACATAAAAAAAAATGATGTAACTGACAGCCTTTAACGTCTGAGCGATCTGTCAAAACGGCTCTAACGGCTGTCATGAGCTGTACCGCGAATAGTGCAATACCAATTGTGTCAAAAGTTATGGTTCGTACGTAATCCAATCACGGTTCCATTACCGAATATTTACCGCGATTGCAGTCTTGGATATGTCTTAGTAACCAAAAACATTATACTCTTTTTTTGGATTACGCCTAAGTTAGAAGAAGAGTAGGTACTTTCAAGTACTTTTGCAATTAGGTACTTCTAGGATATTTCTTGCAGAGTTGCATACAAACGAATTTATAGATCCTATTTTTAATGCTAACCAATTAAACTCAATGATTTTTTTTAAACTCGGTCTAGATACAAAGCTCTGTGCTTGTGGTTTATTTGATTTCTGTTAAAATATACGGTTTCATATGCAAGAATTAATTTAAGATTTGTGTAGATTTTTTTTTAATTTATTATTTATGGACTCTGTTAGTACTGCATTTCCGCCAGTGTCAATTAGTTTATGGGAGAATCTATCCCAGTCTCAGGGATTGTTTTTCGTCAAGAACAAGAAGAGATTGAGGATTGCGGAGCCTCGTGGCAGGCAAAAACGCGACGCGCGAAAACCACGCGAGACGAGTGCTCGGGTCAGTACCTGCAACGTGACTCTAAAAATTTTTTGGGCCACTGTAATTTTGAAAGTTTATATTTTAACGAAAATCTGACAAACCACAGACACAAAAATTAGTTTCTAGATCGTGTTTTAAAAACTTCATTGACTTTTTAGTAACTTTCTTTAGTTCAGTTGTTCTCTAAGAAGTTTGGCAAACATACTATTACTTACGTTCCGTAACCACCAAAAAATACCTCAGTGATAATATTCGATGAAAATAGCTGTCGTGGTTGCGTTTGGTTACTGCTTTTTGGATCATTTCATTTGAATTCAACATCAAAGCAGCCACGATCAGTTTTTCTCGAAGACTTTTTTGATCTTTATAAGAAACAGGATCGATTGACATAAAAAAAGTGTTTGTGTAAATGGTCTATTTTCTTGCTGACTGTACGTTTTTTTCAAAATCTGTAAATGGGGGTAAAACTGTCTCAAAAAGTTAAGGAAAGTCTCTTAAGAACGTTTCCCTCTAGTTGCAACGGTTAAGGTACCTGCCCTTACTGCCCCGTCTCATAAATCCACCCTGTATATCTCCCGCCTGGAAAGAAAGACATCCTAAGTCACCTCAGCACCAGGTTCTATACTAAGGATGGCGGGCCTCTCCCGGTGAGGGTACGGGAACTGAAGAGCAGGTCTGAGGAGCAAGACTGCAAGGCCTTCAAGCTCCGAGTCCCCGTCTCTCACCTAAAGACGTTCCTGCTCCCCGAAGTGTGGCCTACCGGAGACGTGTTTAGACGATTCAGGGAAGCGAGGACAATACACCCTAGGGAGTGTTAAGTGTTTAAATAATATGTTGTTAAATAAAGTTCTATTTTTATGTATAAGGTATTTATAATATAGGCTCGTGATGATTTTATATTGTACTGTTGCCTGAATCAAATAAACAAATAAAAATAAATAAATTACCCGATTATATGCTTATAGGTATTATCGCCAAAATTGGCCAAAGATAATAACTACAAACATTATAAAAAAAAATCCGCAGAGACCTGAAAATTGAAAATTAGCAATGACTACAATGTGATATTATTGTTTTTTTTTTTTAAATATTGTTTATTTATTTATTTAACACTTTATTGTACACATAACAATACAGAAAAAACAATTAAAGTAGACATGTACAAAGGGCGATGAGACAAAATGTGTTCAGCACAAATGATAAAAACTAGATACTTGTTGTTAAATGGAAGTTAATTATATATATATATATATATATATATATATATAAATATAAGTAAGTAAGTTTTAGTTAGTTTTTATAAGTTTTAATTGTTAAGAAATAAAAAAAATACGATTAGGAGCAGCGCGGTAGGCTCGTTGCAGCCTTAATACGTCGGATTAGTTACGACGAATAATGTTTTATAAGCATGTTTTTACAGTATGACACAAACATTTCACTCAGTCTTTATCTTTCATAATGTTTAACCTTTAATAAAAGCAAATAAAAATTCGAAACACAATTTTTTCTTTTCAGTCTTTCATCACCTGTGTATATAATGACGACAATGTAAACGTCGGACAGGGACAGTGGATAGGATTGTGGTATAAGAGAGAGTAGGCAAGATAGTTACCATGACCTTACCCAAGTCGTAGCAAATCGTCCGGTCAGTGACATTCTGATAAGATAGCAAAATTTTTGGGTGAATTGGGCATTGTAATTAGATAAAAAAATAAAATTGATAAGTAGGTGAGGTAGTAAGTGACAATGAACTCTGTTCGGTTTGGTTTAAGGCTTATTATTCAAGGTCATGTTGTCACTGAAACATTAAACTGAAAGTCAGCGAACTATATATGATTCTTTGGGTCTTAGATAAAACTCCATAAAATAAAATACCCTAAAGATAAAAAAAAATGTTTTTTTTTCAGTTTTTTAAATCATGTGTAACTTAATTTGCAAGTTCTTTTTATCCATCATCAAAATAATGTATGTATAATACTCTGTATTTCTGTATAAGCCTATGTATTTTTCTAAATTACGAAATAATTTACTTCCTCATGTAAAGAGCAAATTATTTGTTAAAGACTCGCGTCAACCAAAAAGCCGGCTCCAAAAGTAAAAGCTGCACACACACAGACGAACGCAGACATGCCTGACCTTTCGCAACACGATGCACATGTGTGTCCGAATAAAGGGGGCAATGCACTATGCACATTCGAGGCCATGCATTCGGCAGGACACGTTTAAAAAAAACAAACTTCATATCACTTTCGTTGGCGATGAAAATGAAACGGTGATCTGTATTCGAATTTCGAATTCGGGAATTGCTGTTCATATTCGGTACCGGTTCCTTTGAAATGTAGCATAGTTTTTTTTTAAGTGATTGGCATGTAGATAGGTCCTTTTGCCACTAGCAAAGTAAAGGGTAGTAAAGTTTCTGAGACGGACGATTCGGGTATTAAAAATTTGGGTGTTTGTTTTAAAAATAAGTAATCAATTACTGTTGGTACAACTTACACAAATACAACTAATTAAAATTAAATAATTTACATCTTTCTACTTAATTTATCTGAGCTTTCTACGCGGTTTGTGGTTAGTATTCATGCTAACAAAGGGATTAAGTTTCTGTTTCACTTTTTTTAGTGTTAACCATATGTAAAGTTTCAAAGTTTCAAGGGGCCTTGCACGAGATGATGGCAGGAGACCCGACGGTATGACCGTCATCCCTTGGAGGAATAGCAGACCCCTGGTGTGGGACGCTACGTGTGTCGACACTGTGGCGCCCTCACACCTCCCTGCCACTTCTCTAAGAGCGGGCGCGGCGGCGGCTGCTGCAGAGGGTCTCAAGCGGCGCACATATGCCACCCTGGGTGACGGCTACATTCTTGCGCCATTCGGTGTAGAGACCCTGGGGCCGTAGGGGCCGGACGCCCGACAGCTCTTCAAAGAGTTGTCGTCGCGCTTGATTGAGTTGTCCGGTGACCGAAGGGCTGGCGCGTACCTCGAGCAACGAATATCCATTGCCATCCAGCGAGGTAACGCAGCCAGCGTCCTGGGCACCCTCCCGCAGGACGGTGGCCTCGAGCACGTCTTCTGTTTAGTGTAAGTCGAACGGAAGTCGTGCTCGATATAGTGGCTCATTTTTTCTTCGCCTATTTTATTTGTTTTTATTTTTATTTTTAATTATAGCCGTTAGAACGTTTTTCAATCATATAGTATAAATAAATGATCCACAATAATAAAAAATGGGAAGTAGGTAGATAGGTAGGTGGATAGTAAGTTAAGTATTAAATATAATAAAAAAGTTTACCACGATCGTAACAATCAAAGGCACTAGAAATATATTGTTATCTAAAAACACCTTAATGGCATCCTGCCAATCATCTCTTGCTTTGAAACCAATCTAAGCTTTCCTTACTTCATATTCCATATAGTTTTTTGTAGTACCTACTAGTGATTTTCTAGGTAAGTAGGTAGATACCTACCTGTTTGATACTTATACAGGGTGAAATTTATATCATTAGCATCGTTTTAAACTAAGAGTCTACCCATCAGACTGAACAACTTTTACTATGGGAGCAAACCAATCAGAGCACAAAAAAATCTGCTGTTGCATACATTTGAGTTGAGTAGGCACGGCACGGCACTGTAGTACGGAACATTAGATTTTTTTTTGCCCCGATCAGTTTGCTCCAATAGTTAAAGTTGTTCAGTTTGATAGATAGACTCGTAGTTTAAAAGGGTGCTAATGATATCAATTTCACCCTGTATTTATAGTTTTTCTTTAGAACTCAACTCAAAATGTTTTAGGTATTCAAAATAATTTCAAACTTCAAAGACTTTATTACGACAAGGGTAATATAAAGGTGGTGAACAGTATGTTAGATATAGCTCTGTGATCTGCCCATGAGCATGCAATAATTAATTGGAGAGAGGGCATGCAGAGCATTAGGTACTTTACAGCTCGCTACATCTTTGCCCCATCTTCGTCCTGAGGACTGGATTAAGGTCAAGAGCAAACCCATAAGTACATAATAATTAAAAAAAAAAATCTACAATTACAATTTACAATTCTTTACTTAAAATATTACATTATAGTTTCATTAATATCACATGGATAGCTTTCTGACGTCATTTTTGACTCTACCACCGCGTGTCGGAAGGTGTTCCGTTGTAGAGAAATATGCGGCGCCATTAAACGTAACAATTGACAATGACAATTCAGAGTACATTGCTGAGAATGCCAGGACACATGAAGCACTGCAAGTTTAGCGTCATTAGTAACCAGCAATGTACTCTGAATTATCATTGTAAATAACAATTGTCACGTTTATTAAATAGGGCCCAGATATAGATATAGAATTTATGATGATTGATGAAGTTAGATTTTTTTTTTAGAGGCGTCTTCTAATAAATATGGGGTAAGGGAATGGGTCATACACCATGCGGGGCTATTGATTAGTGAAGCAAAGTTAGTGATATTGAAACTTGCCTTAATTGTGAGAGGCATTTGCCCTACAGTGGGATGTTTACAGGCTGATAATGATGATGGTGCTAGGATATTCTATGGTTTTTATTAAAAACGATAGAGATCTTAAAAATTACACGTATCGGTATACCGATACAACTGGGCTACTGCCCAGTCATTTTACGGTTTGAACCGAGACTAATTAATATTTGATATTTTTTTCGGTTATATAAGGTCTAACAAAATCAGGTGAAACTATTTTAAGAAGATGATCAGACCATCAAACTAAACAACTTTCTCTATGGGACCAATATTAAAATCGCGAATAAAAATCTGTTGTCCCATACATTTAGGTCGAGTAGGTTTGTGTGGAACAGCTGAATTTTTTTTCGCCATTTCGATATTGGTCCCATAGAGAAAGTTGTTCAGTTTGATGGTCTTGTCATCCCCTTAAAATAGTTTCAGCTAATTTTGTTAGACCTTATATTATTTAAGAGCTAATTTGAGCTAGTACCAAAACTAAAAAAAAATTACGTCAGCAACAGCCCCAAATTTAAAATTTAGCATTGATCTTGTTCTAAAAATACTGATGGTAATTTTTTTTGCACATTTTTAAGGCTTTACCATTATACATACTTCAAACATGGTGTTAATATTTTTGTCCACTTAGAAGGCTATGAAAAATAAATTGGTTATATGAATACCTCATTTTTATAATTTTAATAATACCTTTTTTATTGCTCAAAAATAATTTGTATTGTTAAATCGATTAATATCATTGGTTTAAGAGCCTTCTGGGTGATACAATTTTGATTTCTATGTTACGTAGCGATTTTTTTTTAAATATGTTTACAGATTGTGTTTTTGTCACTCAATGGTGCCGGTTAAAGTTTAAAAGTCCCATTGATGATTACTCCCCACCCCTCCTAACAAAACTCCGTAAAATGACTGGGCTAGTAAGGTTTGGTAATGTTAAGAAGTTAAAGCTAGGGTAACATCAGGGAGCTGACATACTAGTATAAGTATAGATATAATATGCAGACTACATAATTATAATATAATTTAACAATGGACAATTATTACTATTGTACTCTTAATACTGTGGTATTTTTATAGAAAACTTGATCAACAATAATTGTGGTTTTTGTCCATTGTCAAAAAGAGTGGTTGTTTATTAAACTTTTAAATTATATTTATAAAGGTATTGAAATAATAAATTACGGACATCTTGTCTAATATAAAATATTTGAATTGAATAACAAAAAATAAAACATTTTTGCTATATCTACAGGGTGAAATTGATATCATTAGCATCCTTTTAAATAAACTGCAACACCTGCTCGACTCAAATGTATGGAACAGCTGATGTTTTTTTTTGTTCCGATCGGTTTGCTCCCATAGTATAAGTTGTTCAGTTTGATGGGTAGACTCTTAGTTTAAAATGATGCTAATGATATCAATTTCACCCTGTATATGTAGTTGCAGAGAATTTACAAAGCTTTTAAAATTTTGTATGAAAAAATTCAAAGCTTTATATCTTCGTATTTATTTTATAAATTGAAAATGTTATTTGTGACGCGGCATCTAGATTTTCTAAACTATTTTTCCATATATACAAAGTTACTTATATTAATACCGTCTACGCGTATTGTGCGTCAAAGTTTTTTATAAAATTGACCCCTGTGCAACCACCTTAAGTATTTACCGGTCCATCAAATTTCGGTCCTAATATCAACTTAGTCAACCAAACGAATCTACTTATCTAGATCTAAGATGTCAACATGTAACCGATATAAAATTACATGGTCTACATTACACGTCGGTCAGTTTATTGACGCCGTATCTGTCTGAACTTGAGTTTGAGCCTTTGTGAATGTCAACTAGCGTCAGTACTCGGTGCAACAGCAGTACTTACCGACGCATGCATCATCTATGCGACCGTAGCTACGCGCAGAAAATAATATTAAAACTAATTAGAAAAATGTTTGTGACAGATATTCAAAATTAGGATTACATGTGAAACTGAAATATGCGATTCTGCGCCGAGGGGGAAAGAGACGACGATGCAGCCCCGCGCGCTATTTCGGTGACGTCGGTGCATAGCGAAATAAAATAATGAAAAGTGGCATTCAGTAAATTCGTTGTGTTTACGCGCGTTGCTAGTTTATTTGGTTGATACCGTTCGTTTGGAGCTCGCATCTTTCGAGTTTCGCCCGTGGCGCCATCTGCACGTGTCCTATATTCTACACATGGTTGCAATTCATGGAGCTGTCAAAACAATAGTAAACGTGTGATGGATTCGCTTGTTTGAAGTGAAGTTTTGTGCTGACGATGAGTTCTACATGTTTTTGTCGTGGTGTGACTGTGGCGGGACCGCAAGCCGGAAAATTGAGCTAGCGGTGTTTTTTTTCCAAACTTAACCTACGACAAACTTCAGTTGCGCGCGAGAGGCGCTCGCACGCGCTTCGCGGACCATCCCGACACGAATTTCGACGAAAATTCGCCGAATGGACCGAAAACTTTCCCGCCGATACTTTTCCGACGTGTGCGCTCAAAACGTTCCATTTTCGAACGCGATGGAATAGCTGCAGCGTTCGATGACCTCATCTATAAAGTGAAACTAATTTTTTTTTCTTTCACTTTGCTCAATTTTGTGATGTAGACTGTAATATATAGTTGGTAGGACATAGTGCCTTGTACAAACTAACATTGTGATGTCATAGTGCAAACTTAGAAACTAGGAATTACAAAGTGTTAAGTGAACTATATTTTTAATAA
Organism: Agonopterix arenella; assembly: GCA_927399405.1. Lineage (NCBI taxonomy): Eukaryota > Metazoa > Arthropoda > Insecta > Lepidoptera > Depressariidae > Agonopterix > Agonopterix arenella. The sequence continues at coordinate 11,753,266 of OV656711.1, read as the reverse complement.
GGGATTATGTATCGGAACACTCGATAAGTGCATATGGACAAAAACTTCATCCTTTCTGGGTAAGTGCTAATAACTTACAATTTCCGTAGATTCGTCATTGCAGTAGCTAAAATTGTTGTATGAAGAACGTCAGTCTTAATCTATGAACTTGATTGCATTGGAGTGAAGTTGGTCACATGGCCGGTGCATTCCTAGTTTGCGAGTTCAATTTCACTCTTGTGTTGAGTAACTGCGCTTGTTAGTGTTCGGTAAAATAGTTTTTAAACGTGGAACTTTAGGGTTGATGTTTGCGTGAATGAATTTGGGTTCAAAAAGTTTTTTTGCTGGATGCACGTTCGTGGTATTGAGTCCCTTCGCCTTGTGGTAGCCGGACCAATGGCCTTCGCTATCACTATGTACGATATCTATAGCTAGGTAGATATCTAGCTAGCTATATGTGACCAGGTTTTACAGCTATAAATATCAAGATTGGGTTTTGTTCTTATTAAAAAACTTCAGTATAACTTTTGGGTAAAAGAAAACATTGCATTTTTGTAACAAAATTTTTAATTAGTATCTAAGTAATCTAAGTAATTATTTAGGTACAGCTACATTAATTTAAACTTTTTAGTTAAACAATAATTTGAGCACCTTTAAACTTATATGCAATCGGGGCCAAGCACATAAAAAACAAATTGAAAACACTTATCAAACATCATTTTTTTTACTTTTGAAAAGTTAAAAATTGAAAAAACAGAAACAAGAATTTTTGTTTCCAAAGTTGACGTCATTTTGTACTAACACTATCTAAAACAAACCCCGAAAAAATTCAACAAAGTAAAACTATCTACCGTTTAGTAGTTAGTACCTATAGCAAAGTTGCTGACCGCCCCTAAATGGATACGGTCGTAATCGATATCGATCCTCGTGGTGCTCTGTTCCAAAAAAACTACAAAAACCCAGGTCCCACAAAAATAAACTATACCTAATCTATATTTTTAGGTTATTTAATGACCTAGGACCTAGAATGTATAAGATAACAAACAAACCCAATTATTCTATGCCCAAAGACCATTATTTTCGGAGTGATCAGAAACTTTGCAATAAGCAATTTAAGATTGAAAAAAATTGAAATAAAAAAACATTGACCTAAACTAAACCTAAAAATTTATTGGTGTATTCACACAATGAAACAAAACAACTTTCCCTAAGTAACATGGGCCGAAAAATGAAAAAAGAAATGTGGACCTCCCAAAAGAAAATCGATCGGCTGATCCGCAATTTTGTATAGGAGGTCGAAAAAAATGTGTCGGTTTTCGACCCATGTTTCTCAGGGAAAGTGGTTTGGTTTCATTGTCTGAATTACACCCTTAGAGTTGTATACTGATTGTACCCATGATACTGATCAACTTTCCCTAAGAAACCTATAGGAAATTCGCAAAAAAACGACTACCCATGATACTGATCAACTTTCCCTAAGAAACCTATAGGAAATTCACAAAAAAACGACTACCCATGATACTGATCAACTTTCCCTAAGAAACCTATAGGAAATTAAAAAAAAAACGACTACCCATGATACTGATCAACTTTCCCTAAGAAACCTATAGGAAATTCACAAAAAAACGACTACCCATGATACTGATCAACTTTCCCTAAGAAACCTATAGGAAATTAAAAAAAAAACGACTACCCATGATACTGATCAACTTTCCCTAAGAAACCTATAGGAAATTCACAAAAAAACGACTACCCATGATACTGATCAACTTTCCCTAAGAAACCTATAGGAAATTCACAAAAAAACGACTACCCATGATACTGATCAACTTTCCCTAAGAAACCTATAGGAAATTAAAAAAAAAACGACTACCCATGATACTGATCAACTTTCCCTAAGAAACCTATAGGAAATTCACAAAAAAACGACTACCCATGATACTGATCAACTTTCCCTAAGAAACCTATAGGAAATTTACAAAAAAACGACTACCCATGATACTGATCAACTTTCCCTAAGAAATCTATAGGAAATTCACAAAAAAACGACTACCCATGATACTGATCAACTTTCCCTAAGAAACCTATAGGAAATTTACAAAAAAACGACTACCCATGATACTGATCAACTTTCCCTAAGAAACCTATAGGAAATTTACAAAAAAACGACTACCCATGATACTGATCAACTTTCCCTAAGAAACCTATAGGAAATTTACAAAAAAACGACTACCCATGATACTGATCAACTTTCCCTAAGAAACCTATAGGAAATTCACAAAAAAAAATACTTTTCATACTAAACTTTCGATCAGCTTATTGCATTTAGAATGGAAATGTAATATATTTTTTGAGATTTTCCTATAGGTTTCATGGGGAAAGTTGATCAGTATCATGGGTATAATTATCTCTTAAAGTAATGCAACTGTTTACCCAAGATAATATTACAGTAAACTAATAAGCAATCTCTGCCCAAAAAAATAATTTGCTGACACTTTTTAAGGGGATGATCAGACTATCAAACTGAACAACTTTCTCTATGAACGTTGAAATCGCGAAAAAAAATCTGCTGTCCTATACATTTGCCTCTTGTTATGTTTGCAGTTTTGTATGGAACAGCATATTATTTTTTCGCCATTTCGAAGTTGGTCCCATAGAGAAAGTTGTTCGGTTTGATGGTTTGATCATCCCCTTAAAAAAGTGTCAGCATATTAAGAAGGAACCTATACAGGTGTTCCAGAAGTAAGAATAAAAATTAAAAACTTTTAAGGGGATGGGTTGAGACCAACAAACTGAACAACTTTCACTATGGGACCAATATCGAAATCGCGAAAAAAAACTCTTTTGTCCCATACATTTAGCTCTAAGTAGACCTGTAGTTTAGTATGGAACATCGCAAACGCATCGCATCTTGGCGATTATGGCAAATCTCCTCATTTTGGGGAGGCCTATGTCCAGCAGTGGACGTCTATCGGCTGATAGGATGATGATGATGATGGAACATCCGATTTTTTTTTCGCGATTTCGATATTGGTCCCATAGTGAAAGTTGTTCAGTTTGATGGTCTTAACCACCCACTTAAATGTTTATTTGTATTTCTGTAACACCCTGTATACCTATCTATCCTATATACATTGTATTAATATTCAGAATATATCAGACTATCCCCTCGGGGAAAATAGTCGTGAGTATAAACTGATATTCTGTTTTGTTTTGAGTTTAGATACAAAATCCATTTTTGCTTTTGTTAATTTTGAAAAATAGGTAAGTATTGGTTGAACTTCTTTGTGTCTGAGTTTTGTTTGTCAAAGTTTAATTAATATTTATCGTATGTATTTAGTGCATTAATTAATGTAATTTTCCTTTGTCAAAAATATTTTGTACCGCCCGCTGTAAACAGTTATTCATAATTCCGTGAATTTTTGAAATGTTTTTGGTTCCTTCACAGAACTTTACTTACCGTATTTTAGGTTTTTCATAATTATGTACCATTGGTACTTATACTTACTTATGGTATGGTGCCTGAGCTGATCTTCATCAGTACTGAAAGCCCCACTGCTGAGTATAAGCCTCTTCATTTCCACGCCAACCAAAATGGTCCCACGCTAATCTCATCCACTGTTTGCCGGCTACCCTACAAATATCATCCGACCACCTGGCTGCTGGTCTGCCTACTGACCGTTCCCCCTACCACGGCCGCCACTTTGTCACTGCCCATGTCCATCTGCCATCATTCTGCTTGGCCAAGTGGCCTACCTCCACTTCAGAGTCGAAATCCGCTTGTCAATATCAACCACCTTTGTTCGGTGTCTGATCTCGACATTCGGAATTCGGTCCAGAAGTGTGATTCCTAGCATAGCTCTTTGTGCGACTTTGACTTTGTGTACTGCGTCCTTAATCAGAGTCCATGTTTCGGAACCTTACGTGAGAGTGGGCAAAACAACTTGGTCTTAAGGCTCTGTAGGATTTTGGATTTCAGCACATCCTCTGATAGCTTGTCGAATACCCAAGCTGATGATGATTAGATATTTTTCCGTTCCCGAATAGGTAAGACAACCTTTAAGCATGCAATCTTGCTGGTGTTGCAATATCACAATAGGTTTACGTCAGTTTTAGAAAAAGTTGACTCATTTATAATTGTTATTACTATTCTACAGTATTGCAAAGAGATATTCATTGATCATTAATAAAAGACGTGTTAAATACAACTATACTTAACTCTTAATAGCAACGAAATTTTAAGGCTATTTTGATTTACAGAAACAGATATTTGAAACACTTACTCTGAATTATTCTTAGAACTGCTTTAGTAACGTCCAAGATTTATAATAGTACGAGCGTTAACTTCGTCCGCACAAATTATATACCAGATTTTAAGTCAGATCATAAGCTATCAAACAAAAAAAGTTTCATCAAAATCGGTTCAGTAGTTTTTGCGTGATACTCGTTCAAACAAACAAACAAACAAACACTCAAACAAACACACAAACAAACAGACAGACAAAAAATCAAAAAATTGGTGAAATGGAATCAGGGACACCTACAAACCATATCGTAACTTTTTTTTTGTTAATATCTTCAATGTACAGACAAATTTCATGTTACAGTTTTATAATATAGATTCTTAACATATAATTTTTTTTTAAATTGTGTGTATTTGCTAATCAGAATTGGCCAGAAAGCTAAATAGGATCGCAATAGCTTTTAATCCTTATTAATGAAGTAAAGATGTTCAGATTTCTCGAAGCTGATGATGATAGTTACTACAGGGTGAAATTGATATCATTAGCATCCTTTTAAACGAAGAGTCTACCCATCAAACTGACAAACTTTTACTATGGGAGCAAACAGATTGGAGCAAAAAAAATCTGCTCTTGCATACATTTGAGTCGAGTAGGCGTAGGCGTTGCAGTTTAGTATGGAACAGCTGATTTTATTTTTGCTCCGATCGGTTTGCTCCCATAATAAAAGTTATTCAGTTTGATGGGTAGACTCTTAGTTTAAAAGGATGCCAATGATATCAATTTCACCCTTTATAAACTCAAGTCAAAAAATTTGAACTACTCCGAGATTAAAATACGATTTTTAAAGACACATTCTTCTGAAAATCTGCTTAATTTGATATATTAAAATGTTGTATGGATTGCAGATTTTGTCTGAAACGTTTGCTAAGTTTGATCTAGATTTAGTTGATTTGTTTAATTTCTTCCTAATATCTAGGTCATAATTCTGTCTGATTGCATATAAATCTACTACTGCTAGTAATCTTTCAAATATTTGTTGTCAGGCAAATGTCTCATTGCTATATAAACAGTTTTACGATATAGGTTACGCTTGGTATAATGGTTACCAAACCGGGCTGCCAAACTTTAGACATGAAACGTTTTTAATTTCGGTCAGTAGGGGCACTAGCTAAAACCATATGTAACGAATTATGTTGTGACAAGATCGCTTATTACTTTAGAAGTATAGAACCTACCGGTATTATTTTATAGAGGTGCTACTGGGAATGTTTCTCCATTGAAAAGGGAAGATCTTCCGGCTATGTGTGAAGCCTGGTCCCGGCCGTGGTCCAACAGTTCTTAGTTGGACCTTGTATATGTATCGAATCTCTGTGATTATTTCTCTTGCGCGATGTATATCTTGCATTCGATTGTGAACCTTATTTGTATTCACGGTGAACGTTGTTTATGTATGGAGCATATCCCCGAGAGCGATGGTATCGCCATCTATTGGCGTCTTTGCTATAACTTGTTGGTGCTGACATCTGTAGCAAGTCCTTACAATTTTATTATGATTATTTAAAGGATTGAAGCCATTACTCGGTATAAGACGTATCATGTATTTCGCTGTGGCTGATACCGCCTACCCGATTTTTAAATACTGTGAAAAGTCTTAAAATATTCTAGAATGTTGCTCTTATTAAAAATATACTTTCTAAGAAATTTAAATTCGGTATTGAGTAAAACAGATATAAAGCAAATTTTTTCTAAGAAAATTCGCATCACACAAGCTCCCTGAGGGTAGGCCTGTACCATGCAGTGGGATGTTTATAGGCTGATGATGATGATGAAGCATCACAGCGTCACAGCATCAGGGGGAATGCTGTAGCGCGATCAGAAAATAAAATAAAACGACATCTTCTGATCAAAAAAAGTTTACCTTTATTCATACAAAGACATCAAATATTATTAAACAATTATTACAATTATACAATGAGTACGGAACCCTATCATGGACGTATCTGAAACGCCAGCTCTCGGACCCTATAATATACTTAAATACTAAAACTTTACCCACCTCCTCGGGCAGTTGGGTAATAAAATAAATGTAACTGATAATGTTAACCAGCGCCTTAAAGAATAGTTTCGATATCGCCTGTCGACCAATTATAAACAAAAATTCGACCAGACGGTTTAAAAATAACTTATCATAAGGAAAAACCAATTATATCGTAATTTCAGCCGAAAAAAAATTATTGTACTCTAAAATATTTTGGGTAAGTCAACCTACAATTTACATGCTCATAGCAGTGTAATATACACCCTCGAGAGGCAAAAACCCCTTATTACAGTGTGATGTCCATTGTCCAACCTTCAAGTTAAGTATATCATGAGGGTTTGGGTTCGAATCCTCACGGACGACATGCCATGTACCAATAAGTTTTTCTAACTTCCAACTGCACTCAAAATGTGAAGGAATGTATTATCGTGAGGAAACCTGCATACGCTGAAAAAGAAATTCTGACTCAAGAAGACATTCTCCCTAAGGGTAGGCCTGTGCCCCGCAGTGTGGTAATAGGCTGATGATGATGGGTTATGTAAGATATGGCATGTCAAGATATCTCAGTTATTTTTCCTCTCCGGTAAAATTTAATTTCTGTACCAAAATCCAGCTCCATTGAATTTCTCGAAGCTTTAATGGTCAGTTTAATTCCTCGATATCGTGAAAGAAACTGCAATACATTAGCAAGCTTGTCACCCACGTGACCTGGCTGGTTAGTTATCGATTGTGCATGCCTGTCCTGACGAATAGCCGGCTTCAAATATTAAAAACTACCGTTTGGACATTTTTGTGACGGGTCGATATTTTTGTGGACTAGCATGCACGGTTTCACATTTTTGCAAAGATAATGTTGGATGCAAAAATGTTAGGTTTTGACGAATTTGAAGGATGTCTAAGTGCATTTCTTATAATGAGCCTTATATTGGGAATCTGGGATGTGCTTGTTTGACTTCATTTTTGTATTTAAATATAAATAAAATTAAAAATAAGGGAAACAAACCGAAACTTGTGAGCCCTATTGGAGGCCTATGCTGAAAAGCAAGACAATCTATAAAACTGGAGGCCGAAGCCAACATGTAGAGGCCCGTCAGATAATTTGATCTAAATGGTAATGAGACCAACCGACTACTATCCCAGTATACACTATAGAAGTGAATCCACAAGAGCCCCCGGTCAGTGTAGGACTATTGTATGGAATGGGCAACTGCAGATAGGACACCGATCTTAGTGATCGGGGAATAAGCTACTAAAACACTCTATCCAGATCAGATCACTGCAAAAAAGTTAGGTTTTGACGAATTTGAAGGATGTCTAAGTGTATTTCTTATAATGAGCCTTATATTGGGAATCTGGGATGTACACACGGCGACACATCAAGCTATACAAAACCAACATAAGCTGACCGCGCGTAGGTCGAGTAACGCATAGCATCGCGCGGCCAGCTAGCTTGATGTGTCGCCGTGTGTATTTGTGAAACTTTATTTTTGTATTTTAAATATAAATAAAATTAAAAATAAGGTAAACAAACCGAAACTTGTGGGCCCTAGGGGAGGCCTATGCTGAAAAGCAAGACAATCTGTAAAACTGCTTACTTAAGAAAGTTGGCTCAATCTAGACATATACTTTATCTTAGAATAAAGTCCAATTCAAAAATAAACCTAGAACTGATGACTCAGTCATTCAGGGTTTTAAATGACCTAGCTCAAGTACCTATTGTATGTGTTATTGGCTGTAAAGACAATATAATAAGGTGTGAACAGAATAGAAGTTGATGTCAACATCAAGTTCAAGATACTATTAATATTGTTTTATTTGATTAACAAGGATAATATCCTTCCATCCGAAACTGGAGACAATTTTCAGCAAGTTCACAGAATAGATCATAATTTTACACACAGAACGGCCACTCCCTGCCCCTCTCTGACTTCAGATACTGCACCTCACCCCGCACTTTCTCGGGACACTTTAGGGGAGCCGAGCAAGAAGCAAATACAATTGACGCGCTCGTGCGAGCGGAACGGCACATATGCCGATGCAATTATGATGTCCGTAGGAGTATTAGTCATAGTGAGATCGTTCTATGCAGTGCCAGGGATGTGGCAAGTTGACAACTGACTTGCCTGCACCTATCAGCTCTGGGCTCCGCCACAGTATAAGAAAGAGTATCTATTACTACATACGGTACGGACACTCTCTGCCTCCCACCAACTTTTTACCTCACCCCCTCTATCGCCCTCCAGTTACCTCGGCAGTTACCTAAGGTTTAATTTCTTTGGTTTCGCATGTGCTGACGTCATCTTGTCAATTTCAATTTTTTGTGTGAAGTGTCAAGGCTGTGGCTTTCACTAACACAAATGTTTGAGAAGATACTAGGGTCTCATCATCATCTTATTTAAGAGCTACGCTCTTGTCGGTTGAGTTGACTTACCTAATGCAATACGACGTCAATCTTTTCTTTTTCTTGTGCTAGAATACTCTGTCTAGGTCATCCTTTGCCTCCTTTTTGCCTCCCTAGGTCTGAAATGAGAAAATGTATGAATACTTTGGTCGTAGTTATAATTATTTAAAATAATGGTATATGTATAAAAGTTATAATATCTTGCAAAAATAACATTAAAAACATTTGGGATTTTCATGTAAAATTGTGATTATTTTTATATACACGGATAAAAGAGAAAAACTACAATTTCTCAACTTTTTTGTTACCTGCGAAATCCTAGGTTATTTTATTATTACTTATGACATTAATTAAATAATATTACAAATAAAGGGAGTTTAAACTAAACGTTTATGTCCCTTTATATGTAACGAGCGTTAACCCGCGACTTTGTCCGCACAAATTATATACCAGATTTTAAGTCAGATCATAAGATATCAAACAAAAAAAGTTTCATCAAAATCGGTTCAGTAGTTTTTGCGTGATACTCGTTCAAACAAACAAACACACAAACAAACAGACGGACAAAAAATCCAAAAATTGGTGAAATGGAATCAGGGACACCTAAAAACCATATCGTAACTTTTTTTTTGTTAATATCTTCAATGTACAGACAAACTTCCTGTTACAGTTTTATAATAGTATAGATAGATTTTATTTTGTTAATGTATAATAATATTTGATCAAGAAACTGCAATGGAGTGAGCTATTCTAAAGTTTTATAAATCGTCTAAACTTTTAACCGATTAGAGCGCAAAGTTTCTCCAACTATGCAGCCATACTTTATTGCAAGAAAAAACATTAAAAAATCGGTTCATGCTAGTTCCACATCAGCATTATCGTTCGCGATTTGGGGTTCGCCGTTCATTTGTGTGACTTTATTTTTTTTAACTTTTTTAGCTGCAACCCCGATATTGGACTTTGACACGAAAAACGTTTGTGCCAGGTCGGGAATTATTTAAAAATTAAACACCCTACATTGTATGCACTAATTTGTAGTAAATTACGCTTAATCAGTTAGTTTGTTGTATTGTTTTTTTTTATTTAGTGTTACGTTTCAAGTATTAAAACTAGACTTTAATTTACGTAACTTTTATTTTACGTACGTTTACGAGCATAACATTTTGTGTAAAATTGAGGTGTCATTGGCTGTTTTCTATTCTATTTCAAAATTGCCATCTTGTTGTTGATGATTTTGCCAATGTTTAAATAGCAAAAGTGATTGACGTTGTACGGTAATAAATATTTGGAGACGTTTTTTTAAAAAAGGAACATTTATTTTGAGCCAATATACAATTGGAGCTTCGTTGTAGGCCAGGTAGCAGGGTGACACACGACCACCAAATAGCAGAACTACAACGCGACTCCATTTGTCTTTTGAAATATGTCAAGCTAATTTGAACATTGATAACTATGATTCAGCAACGTCTACGCACCACCTTACATCACTTAGGTATAAGTACCTACGTTGCAAGACCTTATGGTAGGTCGCGAGCTACCTTACTTATCACTCGAGACCATGCAGTTCGTACAATTAAAATAGAACTTCACTCAGGTAAGTTCGTTTAATTTCTAATTTAATGTACCTAAAGCCCGGTTCGACCAAACGCGAGTAAATTTTATTCTTAGGTTAAGTCGCCGGTTACACTCGAGTAAACTGATTTTGCGTTTTACTAACCTTAATCTATGAATAACTAGAGAGTAAATTGTACACGGCCAATTTTGACGTTGTTAAACTTATAACGAGACTAATTAAATGTCAATGTCACATAATTAAAAAAATTAAATTAAAAAGAAACCTAACAAATTAAAACTGTATAACCTCACATTACAATAAGTACGGATACAATGACTTCTTTCTTTAAGTAATGTACCTACCTTTTAGTATGGGTTTTGAGTGGTAGAAGACAAGTGAAGTTATTTCGGAGTAAACACTAGGAGTTAAATTGTTCCTTGTATAGTTACTCTTCTATAAATCAAAGGTTGGTCGAATCCGGCCTAAGTAATAGAAATAACTAAATCCTAATAAGTATCTTTTTTTTCTTTAGCCTATTTCATCTCACTGCTGGGCAAAGGCCTCCCCTTTAATCTTCCAACCATCTCTATCCTGGGCAAGCTCTGGCCACTTGTCGTCAAAAGCATCCAGATCATCCCGCCACCTCTTCTTAGGACAACCCGGGCGCCGACGACCGTTTTCTAGGATCCAGGGCGTAACAATTTTTGCCCACCTCTCATAATAAATAAGAACCTAGGTCGTTAATACATTTTTGATATGTAAGTATGTGTATAATTTTTAATGTCGAAGCTATTTCAAAATGGTTTAACCTAACAATTATTAGTAGGTAGCCTACGTGTAATTTTAGAGCAAGAAAAGTCATCAGCCGGGATCCAAGATGGCGGCCAGTTTTTTTTGTCTATACGCTAACGGCTGCGAATGTTAGAACCGGTTGCCAGCACTAACCTTGTCATTAGAGCCTAGTCATTTTAGGGTTCCCTAGGATTTGAAGTGAAAACAGTTTCCTTTTAATCGAACATAATATAATGTTGAAATGTATGCATACATTCTATGGAGGTGCTAGGGTGCTACTTGGAAATGTTCCTCCATTGAAAAGGGAAGATCTTCCACCAGGCTATGTGTAAAGCCTGGGGACCGGCCGTGGTCCGACAGTTCTTAGTTGGACCTTGTATATGTATCGAATCTCTGTGATTATTTCTCTTGCGCGATGTATGTCTTGCATTCGATTGTGAACCTTATTTGTAGTAGGTTACCAGTTACGTATACACGGTGAACGTTATCTTTGTATGGAGCATATTTCCGAGGGCGACGGTATCGCCATCTGTTGGCCCCTTTGCTATAACTTGTGGGTGCTGACATCTGTAGCAAGTCCCCACACATTCAACTCATACTCAGCGATTTATAGCGATTATAACAGCTGCTGACTGGCTAATCTTTACACTACAGCATGAATGATTGTCACGCGATATGCTTATGCTGACACGAAACAAGAAGATCTTAAACTCATGCTATGTCATAAACTTTGCTAACTGCAAATCGTGTTGTTGTAGCGATGATTAGTATTAAAAGTAATGACAAAACTTCGTAAGTACCTACTTAATTCTTAAGTAATGTAATGATAGAAAGTGAAAATAATTTGTGTACTAAAAAAAGGCATAACAGGCCAAAAAAGATTTGTAGTGCAAATTTTCCACAGAATTGCTAAAAGTTGACTTAAAGATGTATCGTTAGTGACTTACAAAAACAAATATTGGGTTAGAGAACGATAGCCAACTTGTGAATTTATGTATAATAAAATAAGAGTATTTGAGAAAAAAAACATTATTTATTGACGCGTAGACCATAGAGTAATTTTTACAATAGCCATAAATAAGTATTTTTACAGAACACAATTTCGTTATCCATGGTCTATCGACTTCGACTATTCACAATTTTATTACGCGTTTTACTTGATGTTTTTTTATATTTTATTTTATCACTTACCTATATATTGCAAATTTTAATTCACCTTTACACCAACAGGAAATGACAGATTTACACCTTCAAGGATAATGACAAACTTTCAATCACGCTATACATAAAAAAAGTTTTTTTTTATTCAATTATACCTGTTCTTTTTTCCAATAAATATTTTTATTCAATTTTAAACACGCAGTTTTCGAAAATCGAAACAACACTGTAAATCTGTATAATCCTTATAATAAAACTTGCTTAATACCTAAACGTACGAAACCCTCTTACAATAACTGTAACACACTTGGTCAATTTTTGAATTTCGAATGCCAGCGCTTAACTGCCATAACTATTCTCATCGTCTTATCAATTTCAACCATAACTTGTAGCGTTAAGGTATAAAATCGCATGTGTCTACTATGTCATTCTAGTGTGGGTAATTTTCGACGCATTTTCCTTTTAATGACAACGCGCGAAAGTATGCTCCACTTGTTTTTCTTCGAAAATTATACGAAGAAAAATAATGAATCGTTTGAAAACCTGCTCTAGTGATGTTGTTTTAAGAGTTTAGATTCTTTAAACTTTATTTGAAAGCACCTGTTTGACTTAAAAGAGTTTTAATCAAGGCGACGCCGACGCGTGGGTTTAAATTTGAATTTACTATACAGGGCGAAATTGATATCATTAGCATCCTTTTAAACTAAGAGTCCTCCCATCAAACTGAACAACTTTTACTATGGGAGCAAACCGATCGGAGCAAAAAAAAAAATCGTCTGTTGCATACATTTGTGTCGCGTAGACATTGCAGTTTAGTATGGAACAGAAGATTTTTTGTTGCTCGGTTAGCTCCCATAGTGAAAGTTGTTCAGTTTGATGGGTAGACTCTTAGTTTAAAAGGATGCTAATGATATCAATTTCACCGTGTAGATTCTGGTTACACAAGGTGTAAACTTAAATACGTTACATACTTAAGGGGGTGCTTTAGACCATCAAATTGAACAACTTTTACTATGGTACCAACTTTGAAATCGCGAAAAAAATCTGCTGTTTCATACCTTTTGGTAAAGTATAGTTATTGACATTTTCTATGGAAATGCTGATTTTTCTAAACATGAGAGGAAGCAAGCGGGCCATACTCCACTGGGAGGGAATGAGGGTCCAACTTAATATGCTGACACTTTTTTAAGGGGATGATCAGACCGTCAAACTTTGGATTGTCGGAAACCCCTTAAGCATGTAGCGCACTTAAGGTGGTTGCAGCGGGGTCAATTTTATACAAAACTTTGACGCACAATACACGTAGACGGTATTAATATAAGTAACTTTGTATATATGGAAAAATAGTTTAGAAAATCTAGATGCCGCGTCACAAATAACATTTGCAATTTATAAAATAATTACGAAGATATAAAGCTTTGAAATTTTTCATACAAAATTTTAAAAGGTTTGTTATATCTTCGTAATTATATTATAAATTGCAAATGTTATTTGTGACGCGGCAACTAGATTTTTAAACTATTTTTCCACATATAAGGTCTAACAAAATTAGCTGAAACTATTTTAAGGGGATGATCAGACCATCAAACTGAATAACTTTCTCTATGGGACCAATATCGAAATAGCGAGAAAAAAATCAGCTGTCCCTTACAAAACTGCAAACATAACTCGACTCAAATGTTTGGGACAGCAGATTTTTTTTCCCGATTTCGATATTGGTCCCATAGAGAAAGTTGTTCAGTTTGATGGTCTGATCATCCCCTTAAAATAGTTTCAGCTGATTTTGTTAGACCTTATATAAAATATTACTTTTATTAATTCCGTCTACGCGTATTGTGCGTCAAAGTTTTGTATAAAATTGACCACTCTGCAACCACCTTAAGTCAACACCTGTATAATAGCTCAATGGTCTATTATTGTATACGTATTTTTTCCAAAGAAACAGTCCCATTAATTTGAAAGACCATGAAGAAGTGCAAATAAAACGTTTATAAAACTAAGTTATATCTACCTACTAACTATTTGTAGGAACTAAATACCTAATTAAGTGAACGAGTCTAACTAGTTATCTGTTATTACGAAGGTTGTGTAGTCTGAGAGCTGGGCGCAAACAAATTTCTTTAAAAAATACTTCCAATTGAGAAATGAGACAACAGGAGCATTGTTTTATTGATGGAATATAATTAATTTTTATAAATTAAACATACATTTAAATACATTTTTTAAATACATTTTTATTCGGGAAACCAACAGTCAAATAAAGAATAAACCAATTACAGGAATCCAGTAATGGTAATTTAAAATTAAATGAAAAAGTGCTTGCAAAGCTTATAGCTACCTATAAGAAGGTAGGTAGGCTAAAATAACAATAAATGATAAGAAGAAAGTATATTTATTTTATTGTGTCGATCGATTACTATCACATTAATTAATATACCTTTTAAGTCATTGTACATTAACTGAACTTGACAAGAACTATACAGCTACGACTATGACTGAAACGACAAAACTTTAAGTGCAAAAGGTACCGGCTTACCTGCCTACCTTTGGTGACTAATTCAGCATGCACAAGGTATCATTTCCTTTATACCGCACTCAAAGGTCATTGTTGTCAACAATCTAGGTTCTAGGTAATACTTCAGCATCATTGCATAAAAAATTTCCAAAAAAGAGCTCATTAATATTTTCTCGTTTTGTCTCTGTTTTGCCGTACTGTTCTTTTAAGATATAACTTTTAGGAATACTCTAGTCTAGTACCTTATATATTTTTTTCCTCTATCAGAATGAAACCAGTTGTATAATAAATAATAAGATAGTAACTATATTAGCTTTAATAAGATTTTATCGAATCAAACTTAATGTGCGTACATGTAAACAGGCTAAATACAGCTACTGAACAAAATTGTAACACCCTTTTATAACAATGTATTTTGGCAAATAAATATATTTCTATATTTCTAACATCAGTGCGAGTTTTGTATTATCAGCTCTTAGACTATAATAGAACATCTTGCTATCTCAGTTCATGATACAAGGTGTTATCTTCAATGGCAATACAAAACTAATATAAATTGACACGGAATTCCATTAAATAAGAAACGAATTGATCTAGAAATTCATAGAGAGGGGAGGTCAATCTAAGGTGGTTGTACGAATCCATTCGAAGTTTGCCGAAGATTGCCGATGGGTGCCGATCGTGGGTAAAATGGCGTTGTAAGCCATGGTTTTCAGGTTAAGGTTTTGACATTTACGTTCTAAACAGAGGGGTCGTTTATAAGATGCGTGTCTTTTTTCTTTTTTCATGATTGTACAAAGTGCAATTATAAGTCTGGTAGTTAAATACTTTAGATGTTAAATGTTAAGGAAATGTCGTCTAACTAGCTTATTCAAACATAATTTGTTTATAAGTGGGTCATAAATGTAACAGTTCTTGGTATACTCAGTAAAGGGGAACCATGCTTGTTGTAATATTGCCATATGAAGTGTCGAAGCTATTTATATAGCAACAAACAATGTATTGTTTATATATTTATTTAATGTTTTTAAATACACAGGGTCCTTCTTAATATGCTGACAGTTTTTTTAAAGGGATGACTAGACTATCAAACTGAACAACTTTCTCTATGGGACTAACATCGAAATCACTAAAAAAAATCAGCAATCGAATACATTTGGCTCGAGTAGGTTTGCAGTTTTGTATAGAATGTTGGTGCCATAGAGAAATTTTGTTAAATTTGACGTTCTGATCATCCCCTTATAAAGGTTTCAGCATTTTAAGAAAGACCCAAACAAACACAAATGTGCAAAGGTTTTTTATAATCTTTGAAATCGTGTACGTAGCACCACATTATAAGAAAGAGTACCTAGGTAGTTCTCACCTTTATATTTTCTTTTAAGTATGTATATTATTTTATCGTACCAGATCACGTATTGCATGGACATCCCTCACGATGTAACGTAACGGAAAACAAGTTTTCTTTGAACTGTCATATAATACTAACCTCTACCTACTGACAGACCAAATAAAACTGGCTACCATTATCCAGCACCATTGAATCATGATCTTGAATTTCGACAAAGAAACAGAACTTGGTGAATGGTGTTTCTAGCACACGTATTCGTAAAATACGATATAAAAAAAGAGCTTTAAGAGTATTCTAAGTAGTAACTTAGTAAGAACTTCTACAGATTGTACTAGCCCAGTCATTTTACGGTTTGAGCCGGGACTAATTAATTGATATTTTTTTATAATTAATTGATATTAAAAGGAGTGGAATTAATTGATATTTTTTTTTCGGTATAATATTGAAGAGACAATTTGAGCCTAGAAATGTACAAAATTAAAAAAAATCACGTCAGCAACAGTTCCAATTTTAAAATTAAGCTATTATCTCGTTCTTAAAAAACTGATGGTAAAGGGTCTAGCAGGCTAAGGAAGGAGAAGTGGCCCCTGTGACGAATATCGGATTTTTATAATGTCATTTGTTGGCTATCTCATAATATAGAAACACCCTAACTTTCAGCCCCCTATCTTGAACCGTCACCGAGATACTGTCAAAAACGTCATTTTATGGATACATTTTTCAAAGTCGTTTTTCTCCTGAACTATATAAGGTAGAGCAATCAAACCAAATCATAGCTACAAAGGATGGGTAGGAATATAACTTAGATTTTTTTTTAATATTTAATTCCATGAAAAAATATTGATTAAAATGTCAGAGAAATTTTTGACAGCACATTTCAACAAGTATTTGTAAAGGTACAGCTATGGAAAAAATCACATAAACTGTTAATAGTATTAGCTAGTACCATGCGAAAAATAGATTCAATATAATTGGTGCAACATACTTAAAAAAAATTAAATGTCAAAGAAAGCGTTAAATGAGTCTTTCATTCTGAAGGAGATTTTTCGATCCAATGAGGTTTAATTTCGTTGCCTAGCAACAGAATGTTTATTTTGAACTTCACGCATGGCTGTCAAAGGTATTAGTTTTTTTTTCCTTGCACTTTACGAAGAAACACATTGCAAATCTTGCATTTGTCGGACATTATTGCAATGATGACTGCGACTGACTTCTTGTCAGAGTGGCATTTGTTTATTATACTGGTAGATGATAATAAAATATATAAACTTTTTCGTATACGTATGTATCGAAGAGGTTTAGAGCTATCAAATAAACTGAAAATGCAAAGTGAAACACTTTCTTTGACATTTTTTTTAAGTATGTTACACCAATTATATTGAATTGATTTTTCGCATGGTACCAGCTAATACTATTAGCAGTTTATGTGATTTTTTCCATAGCTGTACCTTTACAAATACTTGTTGAAAAGTGCTGTCAAAAATTTCTCTGACATTTTAATCTATATTTTTTCATGGAATTAAATATTTAAAAAAATCAGAGTTATACTCCTACCCATCCTTTGTAGCTATGATTTGATTTGATTGCTCTACCTTATATAGTTCAGGAGAAAAACGACTTTGAAAAATGTATCCATAAAATGACGTTTTTGACAGCATCTCGGTGACGGTTCAAGATAGGGGGCTGAAAGTTAGGGTGTTTCTATATTATGAGATAGCCAACAAATGACATTATAAAAATCCGATTTTCGTCACAGGGGCCACTTCTCCTTCCTTAGCCTGCTAGACCCTTTTTTTGCACATATTTTAAGGTTTTACCATTATACATACTTAAACATGGTGTAAATATTTTTGTCTACTTAGAAGGTTTTGAAAAATACATTCGTATTTTCTAATAAATACCTCATTTTTTTAATTTCAATGCCTATTTTATTGCTCAAAAATAATTTATATTGTTAAATCTAAGTCAAATGAGTGGTATTAATATTATTAATTTAAAAGCCTTCTGGGATACACAATTTTCATTTCTATATTGCGTAGGCAATTTTTTTCAATATGTTTTAAGATAGTCTTTTTGTCACTAAATGGTGCCGGTCACAGTTTAAAAGTCCAATTAATAATTACTCCCTACCCCGCCTAACAAAACTCCGTAAAATGACTGGGCTATTCGGTGAGTGTGCCCAAGAGTTACATGAGCTCATCCCGCCTTCCTCTTTCTACTATCAGACTTCTAGACGCACCGTGGAATATAACCCCTTCTTGGTTGACATCCCACATATCCGCACTAAGCGCCTTTCTTAATCTTTTATAATGCGCACAGCCAAGGAGTGGAATGCCCTGCCTGCGTCAGTATTTCCGAGCGCTTACAACCCGAATCACTTTAAAGTACGAGTGAATAGGCTGCTTCTGGGTAAGCTCCCTACATCTTCGACCCCATCTTTGTCCTAAGGACTGAATTGAGGTCAAGAGCAACCCCATCAGTAATAAAAAAAAGTATTGTGAATTTGTGAAGCTGAAAAATGTTTTAAACCCTAAAGTATTTTTTAATATTTGTATTACATTCAAGATTACAAGAGAGAAAATTAACAGACAGACAGTTAATTAAGTATATTAAATTGATTGGTTTGATAATTTTAACAAAAACAACGTGGCAATGCTGCGAGCATAATGGGTACGCTTGGCTCGACCCGGCCCGGGGTGGGCTATTGGATTAGACAGTTGTCAGGTTTGTTTGCTTTGTTTGTTCTTTTAGTAGTAGTTAGTTTTAAGATACTGTGTACATTTCTTCTTATTCTTATTCTCATATAGTGAATAATAAATTTTTAAAGCCGTTGAGTTTTAACAATTTACATAATAAATAAATAAATAACGCTCACAGGCACATACATTGTAATGATCCCAAGCATGCACTATAGGCTGTATAATATTTTAGAACACTTTAAACCTTATCTTTCAAGTCGTGTTAGTCTTACGGGGAGTAACCATGTCTGCCGTTCAGAACGCGCTGGTTTGATCCCCGCCCAGGCCGACTCATACCAATGAATTGATGTACCATTTGTAACACCACTGGCTTTTCGGTGAAGGAAAACATCGTGAGGAAACCTTGCTTGCTTCAGTTTGGCATTACTCGTATTGTACCCTGTCCATTATAAGTGGCGACGGGCACACTCCCCGTCTACACTGGACAGAGTTCCGGTACTACTAGTGGAACGTGCAAGTTCGGAGTGTTCAGAATATCTCTGACTACCGCCTCGGGTAATACAGTCGTGAGCATATGCATAGTCCCTCTTTGGATGGACTGCTGGGGATGTCCTGCTATCTGCTGCCCTGCTGTCTGGATGTGATCACAACCGTATACTTAAATTTCCTCCATTTTCGAGTCAATCTGCAAGTCAAATTGAGACGCACAACAGCTTTTCAAAAACTACCTCGACTCGAGAAGTTTCCTCCGGCAAGTTGAGGAAGATTCTACCTATCATCGATTATGCTGATGTATGTTATTTGGATGCCACAGAGGAACTCATTAACAAATTAGAGAGGCTCCAAAACTTGTGTATCCGTTTTATTTTTGGATTGCGTAAATATGATCACGTATCCGAATACAGGAAGCAGTTAAAATGGCTTCCTATACGTGATCGCAGAAATTGTCATATCGTCTCTCTCCTGTACAACACCCTCCACAATCCGTCTGCTCCTAGTTACCTCCGCGAACGCTTCTCCTTCTCCCGTCCTTCTGACAAACCCTGTAGATCCCACATCCGTACCCTCCTTAATATCCCATACCACACTACTGACTTCTATTCCTATTCCTTCACTGTCCATGCAGTCCGGCTCTGGAACTCTCTCCCATTTAATATAAGAGACTGTGAAACAATTGCTTCATTTAAAAAACAAGTCAAAGATCACTATCTCTCTCTTCATTCAATAAACTAGTATATTTATTTGTTTATCATTCTTTATAAATATATATATATGTGTATGTATGTATGTATGGATGTATATACCTGTATCTTTATATAATCATATCTATTTATTAGTGTTAAATACTGTTTTATTTGTTAAATGTGCACACTATGCCTGCCTCACTTAATATGCTCTCTCTCTTTCACGGGTTTGCTGGAAGAAATCTCTTTAGAGATAAGCTCGCCCTTTGTAATTGTCTATTATGCTGTTTTCATTTATATTTCCGTGTGTACAATAAAGTGCTAAAATAAAAATAAAATAAGATTGGTGGCCTCACGGTGAACTACAACATGAGGAATGCATTCTCGATGATATATATTCTATTCTAGTTATTTGCTAGTCTCCAATGTCATTTAACTATGACGCTTCACGCATGCGCCGCTGCTGTTCCCACGGTTGCGTTTGTTATTAGTTTTAATAAGACACCTGTACAAAGGAGGGAATTAGGCTTGTTTTGCTATGATTACTTCACCGTAAGGTAAAAAAAGTTGCACTTACATTGAAACATAAACTGGCAAACGTTGTCCATCGAGGAGTCGTTTTTTCTGTTTCAATAACTACTAGTAATAAAACTTCTTTTTCAGAGTGTAGAGATCGCATCATCATCATCATCAGCTTATAAACGTCCCACTGCAGGGCACAGGCCTACCCTCAAGAAGAGTGTATGGGCGTAAGTCCATTGGTAGACTTCACATACGCATCAGAATTTCTTCTTCAGCGTGTGCAGGTTACCTCACGATGTTTTCCTTCACCTTAGAGATCGCATAAGGTACAGAATTCAGAAGTTCAGGATGGAAAGATATATCCATAGGTGTTGATAGGGATTTGCCAACAAAATCAATGCAATAGAAACCTCAACGACGTTATTAACAAGTGCTACTGCCAAAAACACAACGGTAACGGTAATATAGTACATTTTGTCTCACCGATCCCCGCTACCCAATCCGCCGCGTAGCCCCAGCAACGTCCTATGCCGACGTTCGTACCCCTCTGGGTGGCCCTAGGTCGGTTGCTTAAGATCATTCATTTGGCTCGGTAGAATAATCCGCAGTAAAAAGCAGAAGTTGCTCCCTAAGCAGAGCTGTAATAGTCATCTAAAAAATAAATAATAATAATAGTACATTATGATACAAGTTTGCTAAGTTGGTCATTAGACTCGAGGCTAAATAGCAGCCCGAGCTGCAGGCGAGGGCGCAAAAGAGTCGAGAGCTTAATAATAATAACCAATGTTTTCAACATACTTGCGAGGGAAAAAAAAAGTATTTAACAAAGAATATTGTCGCTGAATGAATGCTTGATGTGATGATTGAAAATATTCATTTCTACTAATGAAAACCATACTAACCCGGACCTACATCAAATGAAAAACGTAATAACCAGAAAGATTAAAAAGATAGTCACGGATTAAAATAAAAAGAAACGTGACCTTCAATTTTATTCGCCTACCGAAACTACTCCTACATTTCACAAGGTTACATAGTAACTATGTCTATTATGGAGTCACCTGAAAACCTCATTCTACCTCGCGATAAAGCCGAAAATAGTACGATTTAGGAGACTTAACGGTCAGCATAACACACGAAAACAACAATAGAACGAAAACGCATCAGTCACGTATGAGAAGTGTTTCAAATCGAAACGTATTAAAACAATGCTCGCTTATCACCACCGATTATGGGGGGGCAACACGAAACTGGGCCGCTACTATGCTGCTTGGATTACCGGTAACGGTCGGTATAAAGTAAACTTTGACTATTTATTATAAGGACTAGCCTTGCGGTAGCATTTGCCCTCTGCCACGGTATAAGATCAATTAATCATGTGCATTTACATTCAATTTTATACCTTATCACTAAACGAGACAACTTATAATTGCGAAACAATAATTTCGAACTTAGAACGTTTGGGGTTCACGCGAGACTACTTTTCATGATTTTTAAGGTTAAAAATTAGAATCTTAAGATACGGGAATAAAATCCAAAGTTGCGGATTTCATGTTACCTCGCCCCCCGCAAAAATTGGCAGAAATGTTTCTTAGTAGAATTACACGCGTAACTAGACCCTATATAAGTAGTCAAAGAAAGTAAAGGGTAGGTAATGTGTTTCGGTCTCAAATACAAATTATTTAACGTTCTAATGGCTCTGAATCATGAAGATACAGGCTGTCAGGCTAACTATGAAATCGTACAAAACACACAATATAATTATCATGGGAGAGGTTGACTATGATGTAAAACATTTTCTAGAAAATAGATAATCGAACATAATTATTATATACAAATTTACAATCTTAAAAATAACAGGTAAGAATAATAAAATCATAATTAATTAATATTATATTTATATATATAAAATGGTCACCAAGTCAAATCCAATATCATATACGTTACTTTACTTTCTACCAGCGCTACAACCCTTGGTGGGTCCTGGTTTCCTCCAGAATTGAAAGCCATCTGCCTTGATCTATGTCTTTGTCTTTCCTTCTCCAGGTGGAAAACGGTGGACGTTACACAAAAAGTCTACACAAATAAGGAACGGGAGGAAAAAGTATAAGTTTTAAAGCTACTATTGATTTAAAAACTTTTTATTAATGAGATGGAGACTATCAAACATCAATTCGATATGTCGGTTAGGTACGGATTTGTGACGAAATAAATTTACCTGTTCATATTTTGAACCTTCCTACACAGATATAAAATATACTCTTACCTACGTACTGCTTATAAAGGATACAAGTCACAAATATTAATTTCAATACATCATGAGGCTGCTGTACACATACGTCGGAACACCTGTATTCCGAACGACAAATTACAAATTTATTTTTGGTAATTTAGATTAGAGAACAGAGGTCCCTCAATTAAGTAACCAATAATGTGCCAATTAGCCTTAAGTCCCTCCTAAACATTGTTTTTTTGGCCAATGAATAACTTTTATTTATTTATACTCGAATCCGACTGATTGTTTGTTTGTTCAGTATTCTGCTGATGAGACTCTCCGGTAGGTATTTAGAAATATTTTCACTATAATTTTTTGTTGTGCCAGTGACGCTTTGAACGTGTTTCATTAAATATATACCTACTCAATCGCTTACACACTGTTCATCTTTAATTCCGTTGCCTAAGGTGATATTACTAAGAAACTCGTAGCTCGATTTCATCTAATTATTAGTCATATAACCAGAATTCGTAATGTGGTCATATTTACACAAAAATCTTACAAATCTGTTGATTCAACTCTCAGATGAATCAACTTCCCAACTCTTCCTCTAACTTTTTTAAACGCACCATTTTAGCGGCCTATGGTTTGTGTTCTCAATTTAAAATCCGTTCGGGGAACACGAAAAGATAACAAAAATTTCCGCGCCGACTCCGCGGAAGGACATTCGAACCATTGTTTGAATTCAGAACGCTTTCGGGGAATTCTCTGTCATTATTTTTGCTTCTGAAAAAAATGAATTTGGAACTTGTCAGTTTGAAAATTAAAAAAAAAGCTTTTAATTCCTTTTACGTCACAGATAATAATGTTTAAAATAAAACAAAATAGTATATTTCTTTACTAGGTTTATTCCTAAGAGTTGAATCGCTGAAACCAGATATTATAAGTACGCACGGCGACATATCAAGCTATACAAAACCAACATAAGCTGGCCGCGCGATACTATACGTAACTCGACCTACGCGCGACCAGCTTATGTTGGTTTTGTATAGCTTGATGTGTCGCCGTGTGTACAAAGTTTATCATAAAAAAGAAAGTCTTATAACAACAACTCCAAACCAATTATATTTTTATCAAATATCTATTTTATTTTATTTTTATTTTAGTATATTTCTTACCAATAATCTCAGTGAGTGTCGTAATAGGTACGTGGTGACTAAGGGATATGGTTTCTTTTTTTTGGGTATTTTTGGTTGAAAGTTGAAAAGTACCATTTAATGTTGAGACGTCTTTATTTATACTATTGCATATTCATCGTGCATGTAGTTGAAACAAAGTTTTTGATCATCCCAAAAGAGATTGTGGTCGTGAGTTTACATAAGCGTAAATTTATATTATACGAGCGTTAACCCGCGACTTCGTCCGCACAAATTATATACCAGATTTTAAGTCAGATCATAAGCTATCAAACAAAAAAAGTTTCATCAAAATCGGTTCAGTAGTTTTTGCGTGATACTCGTTCAAACAAACAAACACACAAACAAACAGACAGACAAAAAATCCAAAAATTGGTGAAATGGAATCAGGGACACCTAAAAACCATATCATAACTTTTTTTTTGTTAATATCTTCAATGTACAGACAAACTTCCTGTTACAGTTTTATAATAGTACGAGCGTTAACCCGCGACTTCGTCCGCACAAATTATATACCAGATTTTAAGTCAGATCATAAGCTATCAAACAAAAAAAGTTTCATCAAAATCGGTTCAGTAGTTTTTGCGTGATACTCGTTCAAACAAACAAACAAACAAACACACAAACAAACAAACAAACACACAAACAAACAGACAGACAAAAAATCCAAAAATTGGTGAAATGGAATCAGGGACACCTAAAAACCATATCGTAACTTTTTTTTTGTTAATATCTTCAATGTACAGACAAACTTTCTGTTACAGTTTTATAATAGTATAGATAGATAGATAGATAAGGTCTCACAAAATTTGCTGAAACTATTTTAAGGGGATGATCAGACCACCAAACCGAACAACTTTCTCTATGGGACCGATATAGAAATCGCGAAATAAAAATCAGCTGTTCCATACAAACCTACTCGACCTAAATGTATGGGACAGTAGATTTTTTTTCGCGATTTCGATATTGGTCCCATATAGAATGTTGTTCAGTTTGATGGTCTGATCATCCCCTTAAAATAGTTTCACCTAATTTTGTTAGACTTTATATACAGGCAAAGTTTTCTCTTTCTTCACTTTCCATACTGACACGAATATCTGTATAATTTTAATCATAGACAATAATTTGAATCAATTGTCATACCTGTTAGAATTGGTATGCAAATAGGTACAGTCCTAAATAGCTAATGACTGTAATTATTTAAATTAATTTTAATTATTGGAAATCTAATGGTTTTGTGATTGGTTTATAAATTAGTGTCGTATTTAATTTAGGAACGAAGAAATCAACTTCAATTGGTGTTTACAAAACTACATAATGATAAACACATTACCTTCCATTATTTCCCTTCATTTGCGTCGCGCATTCAGGTAAAAATACAATATTTATTTTTAAATATTACCAGCATAGAGTTTAGACCAGTCATTTTACGGAGTTTTGTTAGGCGGGGTAGGGAGTAATTATTAAATGGACTTTTAAACTGTAACCGGCACCATTTATTGACAAAAAGACTATCTTAAAACATATTAAAATAAAAATCGCTTCGCAACATAGAAATCAAAATTGTGTTTCCCAGAATGCTTTTTAATTAATAATGTTAATACCAATGCATTCATTTCACTTAGATTTAACAATATAAATTATTTTTTGCAATAAAATAGGCATTGAAATTTAAAAAATTAGGTATTTATTAAAAAATAGGAACGTATTTTTCAAAACCTTCTAAGTAGCCAAAAATGTTTACAACATGTTTGAAGTATGTAATAATGGTGAAGCCTCAAATTTTCGAAAAAAAAAATTACCATCTGGTTTTTTAAAACGATTTAATAGCTAAATTTTAAAATTGGAACTGTTGCTGACGTGATTTTTTTTTAATATTGGTACATTTCTAGGCTAAAATTGGCTCTTCAATATTATACCGAAAAAAATATCAATTATTAATTAGTCCCGGCTCAAACCGTAAAATGACTGGGCTAGTTACCTAATGAGATAGACTGAATTGTGGCATTATAAAAATACGAGCGTTAAACCGCGACTTCGTCCGCACAAATTATATACCAGATTTTAAGTCAGATCATAAGCTATCAAACAAAAAAAGTTTCATCAAAATCGGTTCAGTAGTTTTTGCGTGATACTCGTTCAAACAAACAAACAAACACCCAAACAAACACACAAACAAACAGACACACAAAAAATCAAAAAATTTGTGAAATGGAATCAGAGACACCTAAAAACCATATCGTAACTTTTTTTTGTTAATATCTTCAATGTACAGACAAACTTCCTGTTACAGTTTTATAATAGTTTAGAAATAAACCTCGTTGTTGTAGCACGGGTACCGACAAAAGCTGACGTTTTGTCTACTGCTAGGATATTTAATTTCCGTCTTATTTCACGTGCGGTTTCTATAGGCTTTCTCTATTTGAATTATAAACCGGTGGATATAGCCAGTGGCTGTCAACAATGTCATTTTATTGATACCTAAATAATATATATATTTTTTTTTTTTGCTGAACAATAAATAATATTTCAAATATTAATGATTTTTAAACATGTTACAGCCATGTTGTGCTATTTCAAATCAAATTAAAGATACGTCCCCTTAAGACGCAACAGATTGAAAATTTCGTTCTCTGGGTAGTGGGCTCGGTGGCGAAATTGGATAACGCAGTTCCCCGGCTTGGAAAAGTGCGGGTTCAAGTCCCAGCTCGAGACAAATTTTTCAATCTTTAATTTGATTTAATAAATAATATATTGGGCGCCATGTCTTGCGGCGACGCTTTGGAGTGTGTGTATTATTTGTAGGCTTTTATGTTTTGCGATAAGTTGTTGTTTATATCTGAAGATAGCTTATAGATGTGAGCGTTGCTACAACAATAGATCAGGCCCTGTACCCGGACTTTCGATGTTCGATATATCGCCACTGTTTCGGTCCGCACTTCATTTTAATAGAGTTGACATTGGAACGAAAACTTTGACGCAATTGCGAAGTTCGAAGGTGTTCGACCGACGAACAACTCTGTTTCGAACGTTCGTCGGTCTAACTCCTGAGGATGCTCCTTGGTGGAGCGAAACACTTGTAGAGTAGAAATTATTTGGTGGGCAGGTTGTGTTGCATAACGTAATACAACCTTGTCTACTAGGTACTTAGAAGCGGAGGTCTTGATACAATCGTGTTATCTACATATTAGTCATGGATTTTCGCAAAGTAACGCCTGATTCAATTAATTCATTGTAGTATTCCTATATGTATTTATGTAGGAAAATGACAAAATAGAGAGACTGACTCGAAAGGCCTTGGGCAGACATAATTTAATCCACGTCTTTTTAATGAGGTAAACATATCTGACCATATATAATTACCAATATGTAGGCGACATTCAAACATAAATCGAACTTTTTGTCAAAGAATCTATAAGGTCTAACAAAATTAGGTGAAACTATTTTAAGGTTATGATCAGACCGTCATACTGAACAACTTTCTCTATGGGACTAATATTGAAATCGCGAAAAAAAAATCTGATGTCCCATACAAAAATGCAAACATAACTCGACCGAAATGTCCCATACATTTCGGTCGAGTTATGTTTGCAGTTGTGGTTGTGAGAAAGTTGTCCAGTTTGATGGTCTGATCATCCCCTTAAAATAGTTTCACCTAATTTTGTTTGACCTTATATAACAAAATTATGTGAAACTATTTTAAGGGGATGATCAGACCATCAAACTGAACAACTTTCTTTATGGGACCAATATCGAAATCGCAAAAAAAATCTGCTGTTCCATACGAATGTACTTGACCTAAATGTATGGAACAGCAGATTTTTTTTTCGCGGTTTCAATATTGGTCCCATAGAGAAAGTTGTTCAGTTTGATGGTCTGATCATCCCCTTAAAATAGTTTCACTTAATTTTGTTAGACCTTATATAAACCTATAAAATAGTGAATCGTCTAAGCTGGGCCTAAAAGTTAAAGGAAAGCCGTTGAATCGACGCGGAGTTTGTATCGAGACGAAATCGTGGCAGACACAACAACGCGGAGCTAAACCGGAGCGGCGGAAGCGGGTACGGTTGGCAAAAAAAACACAACATTTATATTGAATTTATATTCCAGTCAAAAGATAACCGTGCTTCATACATTTTTGGTCCACATGTGAAGATGCCGGGCAAACAAATACTAATGATATATTTATGTTAGAACTTCCTCGTCTAAGCTTTTATTATTATGGGATGAAAGCTGTAGCAAGAATATAGAGCAAGAGTATATAAAGTCTAACAAAATTAGCTGAAACTATTTTAAGGGTATACTCAGACCATCAAACTGAACAACTTTCTCAATGGTACCAATATCGAAATCTCGAAAAAAAATACCTGCTGCCCCATACATTTGAGTCAAGTTATGTTTGCAGTTTTGTATGGGACATCACATTTTTTTTCTCGATTTCGATATTGGTCCCATGGAGAAAGTTGTTCAGTTTGATGGTCTGTGCATACCCTTAAAATAGTTTCAGCTAATTTTGTTAGACCTTATATTTCATTCATTCATTCATTCAAGAAGTTTTATTACATCGAAAATGTATGAAAAAGCAGATTTTTCTTTGGATGAGCCCGACAGAATGGCCTTCAGATTTGGAAACACACAATAAATGCTTAGACGGACAAGTTCTAACAACCTTTAGCTAATTTCATCGAAAATGTATGAACAGGCACATTTTTTGAACACAAATAAATCCGAGGACAATGGACCTACAGCTTTGGTGCCATAATAACAAATGCTGACAGATAATTTTAAACAGAATACCGCAAAAAAATTTTTGTCGGCACTTAAACTTTTTTGGAACAAAATGGATGGCATCTTTTTAAAATTACTGGAATTAGCTTGTTCCTCCACTGTACCCTCTGCTAATCAGGGGGTGTCTCGTTTTTAAGATCCAACAAGAAGTTACTGACAAATTGCCCAGGGCCCCATTTAATAAACATGACAATTGTAACTTAGAATAAAGATTCAGGATATACCATAGGGTCAGCAGTTGCATTACTTTAAGGGATGATTGTACCCATGATACTGAACAACTTTCCCAGAAAAACCAAGGCATATTAAAAAATAAAAAATCTTCTTTTCACACAAACGTCAATCTCTTCAGAGATAAGCTCGCCCTTTGTACATGTTTTCTCTACTTTGTGTATTATTATGTCCGTGTGTACAATAAAGTGTTATAATAATAATAATAAACGTTCGATCATACATGCATATTGCTCATATTGGCATATTGCTCGCAGAACCGATGGCCGATGGGGACGAAAAGAAATTAGCAAGCTGAAGTGGCAATGGACTGGTCATATCTGCCGAAAAACTAAAAACCGGTGGGGTGGCAGAGTTCTGGAGTGGAGACCGCGAACTGGTAGACGTAGTGTGGGACGCCCTGCTGCCTTTAGTATGGAAGGCCCACATTTTTTTTTGGCGAATTTCCTATAGGTTTTTTAGGGAAAGTTGTTCAACATGATGGATGGGTACAATCACCACTCAAAGTAATGCAACTGTTTACCCTAACATCCTGGAATGTTAAGACACAATCATGTTACCAATGATATACTTTTCTGAATCTGGGAACAAATAAAAACAACATTTTGTGACGCACTTAGGGATTTCCCGAAATTCAACATATAAGAGGTAAAAATCTCATTATGAATGAATCCGCTGGTCTTCTAGTAATAATTTAATAATATAAGCCACTGGATTTAGGATGACAAGAAGCCGCAATTGCAAGTCATGTATGTCATTCACATAAAATAAATTAATTGTTTAGTCATACATTTCAATTGTTTAGTCAAAAATTATTAGGAAAAAACAAACTAAGTGAATTTAAAAATTTGCTGGAAGATTTTATTTATTTACTGTCCCGCTTATGTATACTTATTGATGACTTTTTTTTATTTACCTACTCTTTGTTATAGTTGGTAGTTGAAGCAAAATTTCTGATTACCCCAAATGGGATTACAGTCCTTACTTTCATTATCATCATCTCAGCCGATGGACGTCCACTGCTGGACATAGGCCACCCCCAATGATCGTCACATCGACCGGTCCTGCGCTGCACTCATCCAACGGGTTCCCGCTGCCTTCACCAGGCCATAGATTAATATGTAGTATATTGGATATAGATAGGTAACTCGCCTTGGATTTTATGACGTCCTAATTGCGTTGCCGCTTATTAGCACTAGGGGGCGCCACATTATGAAATAAATTGAAAAAGACGATCGGCCGACACGAAGACCGAACCTTAGCTATCCGGATCGTAAGCCGGTTGTCTAGACCGCTAGACCAACAAGACAGTGATTGATATGGGTGAAATCTCTCACTACTACAACGCAGCGCGTGAGGTGTAGTGCGCTATTACTCCGATATAACCCTAGATCAACACATAGTGCTTTGGAACATAACCGATAGTTGGCGGAAGCTGTCTATGGAAAATCAGCGTTCCACTTAGTTTTTACTAAGATAACATAGCATGCACCAGGCCGTCGGTCCACCTTGCCTACCCACGCTGCGCTTTCCGGTACGCAGTCGTCATTCGAGAACTTTTCGGCCTCATCGGCCATCGGTTCTGCGAGCAATGTGCCGCGCCCACTGCCACTTTCGTTTAGCGATTCTTTGGGCTATGTCAGCTACTCTGGTTCTTCTGCGGATCTCTTCATTTCTGATTCAATCTCGTAGGGAAACACCGAGCATAGCCCTCTCTATTGCCCTATGGGTGACTAGGTTTGGTGAAAGTCCTGGTCTTACTAAATAATATAATATTAATTTTTATTACGTTCTTTTTTTGCTGTCCCTCCGATGTCGGATATGCAAGCATCGTCTGCGGCGCGTCGTCAGCGAAATCTGGTGAGATTACACGGAATCGAACCGAAACTAAATGGCCACCAGTTAGCTGCTTACCGCACCTGTAGCTGCCATGTGCTAGCTTTGTTTACCTTCTGTTTATTGTTAGATTTACATTTCGTTATTTTGATTGTCTTTTGATTCAAAATGCGTGTTTATGAAGCAAGACAAGCGTTTGTTTTTGTTTTTAAAATAATAAAGTTTTAATCAAATATCATTCATGAAAGATCATTCTGTACCTATACCTACTTAATTAGCATTGTGTTTTTTATGCAATCAGGAAATCTAGAATGTAGAGTGTTTTTGAAGACAAAACCCTGGCCACCTAACACCACATGACCACAGATTAATAAGTTTCTCCATAATCCATCCTGTAAAAGTGAGCATTGCTAATACTGCACGCTTAAAGCAGTACCAGACCGTATTAGACAGAGTATCTACCACTACGAAGCTTAAATTAAAATACAACCCCAAAGGGGTTATGATGTGATATATTTCACAATGTTTGAAAAACTGTTCAACCAATGTGCTGCAACAGTGATGTACGGTGCCAAAACATGGACGCTCAGGCTATGCACAAAATAAGAGTAGCACAGAGAGCCACGGAGCGGGCCATGATAGGCATAACACTTTTAGACCGTGTCCCAAGCGTCAAGACACGACGTCAAACTAAGATTTAGGACGTCAGCGATATAATTGCTGGATTAAACTGGCGGCAGGCAGGACACGTGGCTATAAGCACAGTATTACTATAAGTATCACTGGGCAACGCATAGTTTCAGTACAATGTTAGGTTCCTATTGTTTTATTTTATTTTGTATTTTTGGTGCTTTTGCGGTAGTGTCTTCAACACTGCCATAAATGATCTCTTGAATTGGCTCTCTAATAGCCATGTTTTTTTCCTTCTTATTGCTGTCTCCCGTTTGCAATGGAGGGAAGTCGGATATTTCGTTTTCCTACTCCTCCTATCTTCTTTGCTTAATTCATTGAGGGTTCCAAGACAGATTAGAGCTATCCCCCGGGCTCGCTGTACTTCATCGTCCAGTGTTGTGAATGGTCGCCGCTGTTGATCCTGGCTTACAGGAGTTACAGCGGTGGGAATGTGTGGTGGGCCTATGCCCGACTTAAAAAATGTATGGCAACGCTCTTGATGGCGCGCCCGTGTACTTACGCTGTCATGCGTAGATATGCAAGATAATCCCGACACCTTCATACAGATCTCATGATGCGACCCCCGCCGCCCACTTCCCCGCAAGGCCCTCTCCATTGCTCTGCGCAAGTACATCCGTTGCCGTACTGTAAGGACTATGTTATGCTGTGCTATAAGAACACATGGCAGATGGAGCAAAGCCTTGACCGAGTGAGGCAAGAGAGGAGTGGCTCGTCTAGCAGCCAGGTGGGCTGGTGGTGAAGCCAGCTGGAAATACTTGCACAAGACAGGAAAGAGTGGCATAATGGGGAGGAGGCTTTAACCCTGCAGTGGAAGGACAAAAGCTGATGATGAGTTGATGAGATGATGTTTTTGCTACAAAAGATTGATTTACGAGCGTTAACCCGCAACTTTGTCTGCACAAATTTTATACCAGATTTTTAGTTGAATCATTAGCTATCAAACAAAAAAGTTTCATCAAAATCGGTTCAGTAGTTTTTGCGTGATGCTCGTTCAAACAAACAAACAAACAGACAAAAATAAAAAAATTGGTGATATGGAATCAGGGACACCTAAAAACCATATCGTAACTTTTTTTTGTTAATATCTTCTATGTACAGACAAAGTTTTTGCTACAGTTTTATAATAGTTGAGATAAAATGTTTAGTAAGTGTTACTAAGATGAGATTTAGGGCAGTTTGTTTGTAGTTATGTTCTATGTTAATAAAATATAAGTGTGCCTACACAAAATAACAGTGTACATTCAGAGGTACGCGCATGCGAACGCAGTCGTGTGACGCAAGACGTAATAGATATACTACATAATTGATAATTATAGGCTAGATATTTCAATGTCAACTAGGAAATACCATTAATTGGAATAATTTATAAAACGATTGCATGACAAACTTGAGGAAAAACGTTAAATTATACAATAATAATTGTGATTTTGGAAAAATCCCTGCGCGAAAATTGTTACTAAGTCTAATTGTTTCTAGTCAAAATAAGTTCAACTATTGTTTTTAGGGTTCCGTACCCAAAGGGTCTTTCTTTCTTTCTTATCGTGTGGGCAGAGCACTGGTGTCAGAGTTTTTTCAGACCGCCTTACGGCCTCTGACGTTGTTTTTATGTGACGACTACTACCACGAGAGATAGTAGCCGGGACCAACGGCTTAACGTGCCATCCAAAGCACGGAATCATTTTTCTTTTCAGACAATCAGGTGATTCAACAATCACATGGAAAAATAGTTTAGAAAATCTAGTTGCCGCATAACAAATAACATTTGCAATTTATAATATAATTGCGAAGATATAAAGCTTTTAAAATTTTGTATGAAAAATTTCAAAGCTTTATATCTTCGTAATTATTGTATAAATTTCAAATGTTATTTGTTACGCGGCATCTAGATTTTTTAAACTATTTTTCCATATATAAGGTCTAACAAAATTAGGTGAAACTATTTTAAAGGTCAGGGTATTCAGTATCATCAACCTAAACAACTTTCTCTATGGGACCAATATCGAAATCGCGAAAAAAACAGCTGTTCCATACAAACCTACTCGACCTAAATGTATGGGACAGCAGATTTTTTTTCGCGATTTCACTATTGGTCCCATAGAGAAAGTTGTTTAGTTTGATGGTCTGATCATCCCCTTAAATTAGTTTCACCTAATTTTGTTAGACCTTATATACAAAGATACTTATATTAATACCGTCTACGCGTATTGTGCGTCAAAGTTTTGTATAAAATTGACCCCTCTGCAACCGCCTTAAGCTAACTAGTTATAATTAATTAAGTTGATCATATTTGATTGTGTTTGTTATACAGGTTGTAACAAAACACCCTAGTAATACATAAAGGGTTGCTTCAGACCATCAAGCTGAACAACTTTCACTATGGAGTCAACTTCGAATCGCGAAATAAAAATCTACTGTCTCATACAAAACTGCAATACCAGCTCGACTCAAATGTATGGGACAGCAAATTTTTTATTTTTTCTCGATGTTGGCTCCATAGTGAAAGTTTTTCAGTTTGATAGTCTGAAGCACCTCCAGGGTACCTCCTCCTATTACTAGGGTGTTTTGTTAACACCCTGTACCTATAAGTAGTTTCAAAGTTAAAGTGGATCAAAGATTTCCATATAAATCTTTAATAAAGCATTGAAACTTTATATTTTAACGAAAATGTGACACACCACTGACAGCGATTTCTGAAAAATTGCTCAAAAAATGTCATTGCTTTTCCTCGTTTGAACGAAGCGCGTTCGGGGCGCGCTGGCGGGTATACTTAACAATATATCTATTACCTATCTATATAACCCCGGCAGCGGAAGACTGGCTAAAACACCTTGACCTTGTAATTTAGACCTCCCCGGATTCAAGCAGGAAGATAAAAAATGCCATACGATATGATGATGATGACCTATCTATATATCTATCTAATCTAATCTAAACTATTGTAAAACTGTAACATGAAGTTTGTCTGTACATTGAAGATATTAACAAAAAAAAGTTACGATATGGTTTTTGGGTGTCCCTGATTCCATATCACCAATTTTTGGATTTTTTGTCTGTCTGTTTGTTTTTGTTTGCACGATTTTTTTAAATCAACCCCTTAATGTTGTTGAAGTTTTACGCAAACGAAGTAGCGAGCAAAAGCTATACTTGATATTAAGATGCACGCAATTGTTAAAAGTTTACAAACACATTTTCTCCAATCTAAGGCGCGGTTCATACAGAAGAGACGTGTGGCAGTGGCGGATAGTCAAAGTAACACAATATAAACCTTATAGCCCAGTCATTTTACTGAGTCTTGTTAGGCGGGGTAGGGAGTAATTATTAATTGGACTTTTAAACTGTAACCGGTCCCATTTAGTGACAAAAATACTATATAAAAACATATTTAAAAAAAAATCGCTACGCAACATAGAAATCAAAATTGTGTCGCCCAGAAGGCTCTTAAATTAATAACATTAATACCAATACACTTATTTGACTTAGATTTAACAATATACATTATTTTTAAACAATAAAATAGGCTTTGAAATTATATAAATATTATAAAAATTTACCATCAGGTTTTTTAGAACGATATATTGGCAAAATTTTTAAATTGGAATTGCCATGATTTATTTTTAATTTTGGTACATTTCTAAGCTCAAATTGGCTCTTCAATATTATACAGAAAAAAAAAATCAATTAATAATTAGTCCCGGCTCAAACAGTAAAATGACTGGGCTATTATAGTACGTAGCATAGCGTCGTTTAAAGAATTACGCCCGCGCCTCCAGGCGATGTCGCCTAGTGGCGCGGGCGCGATTTTCCTCCGACAAAAACGACGCTATGCTACGTACCATAAGAATCAAATTAAAGATTGAAAAATTTGTCTCGGGCGGGACTTGAACCCGCACTTTTCCAAACCGGGGAATCGCGTTATCCAATTTCGCCACCGAGCCCACTACCGAGAGAACGAAATTTTCATTTTTTATACAGGGAGTAAGTGACTGCCTAGCAAATACTGTAACGGTGAACTTAGACCATCAAACTGAACAACTTTCACAATGGAGCCTACCTCAGGAAAAGCGAAAAAAAATCAGCTGTCCCATACATTTGAGTCGGATAGGTACTGCAGTTTTGTATGGGACAGCTGATTTTTTTTCGCGTCTCCTGAGGTAGGATCCATAGTGAAAGTTGTTCAGTTTTATGGTCTGAGTTTACCGTTTCAGTATTTGCTAGGCTTTACATCCTGTATTGTGTTACTTTGACTATCCGCCACCGCCACACGTCTCTTCTGTATAAACCGCGCCTTATGTCTGTGCCTTAAATAACAACATGAAATAAACCTTTATCAACACCTACTATAGGTAGATAGATAGATAGGTACATTACAAAGCGGGACAAGGTCAAACAGGATCTAGGTTAGACCACATCGTTTTGGTACCTAACGCACTAGGTATCTAGGTTACCCGCTTGCACTAGATAATGCTAAACGTTTCGGTTGTAAATTGATGTATTTTGATGATTTTGTTTCAGGTTGATTTTATTGTTTTGCTAGGTTAGGTAGTTTGGTGAAAAAAATTATTATTTCAATGTAAGTTCGTAATACTTAAGGTGGTTGCAGAGGATTCAATTTTATACAAAACGTTGACGCACAATACGCGTAGACGGTATTAATATATTAAGTAACTTTGTATATATGAAAAAATAGTTTAGAAAATCTAGATGCCGCGTCACAAATAACATTTGCAATTTATAAAATAATTACGAAGATATAAAGCTGTGAAATTTTCCATACAAAATTTTAAAATCTTTATATCTTCGTAATTATATTATAAATTGCAAATGTTATTTGTGACGCGGCATCTAGATTTTCTAATCAATTTTTCCATATATACAAAGTTACTTATACAAAGTTGCCAGTTATATCACCTTAAGGTGGTTGCAGACGGGTAAATTTTATACAAAACTTTGACGCACAATACGCGTAAACGGTATTAATATAAGTAACTAAGTATATATGGAAAAATAGTTTAGAAAATCTAAATTATTTTTCCATATACAAAATATTACTTTTATTAATTCCGTCTACGCGTATTATGCGTCAAACTTTTGTATAGACTGAAACCACCTTAAGTAGTTTTTACGGGAAACTAAAAACTGCAAACGTATTTTCCAAAATCATGACTGACATTGCTAATTATAATAGTCGTTTTCCTCATGTATGTTATGTAATAATATATGCAAAAAAAACGGCCAAGTGCGAGTCGGACACGCTCACGTAGGGTTCCGTCCCACAATACAAAGTAAAAAAAAAATTATTTCTTCGGAATCTTTAATGCGAGTCTACAATACACACTTGACTAGTTTTTATTATTTATTGTTTTACCTTAGAGTATTGACGCGGATGTTTTACCGTTTTTGCGATACAGGAAAAACAAAAAAGGTGATAAAAACATATATCATGAATATATTTCACAACTTCTTAATTTTTACTTTTTTTTAATTTACAATTAATGGACTCTTGCTTGTGCGTTAGCACTGCATTTCCGCCAGTGTCAAGTGTTTATGGGAGAATCTATCCCAATCTCAGGGATTGTTTTTGGTCAAGAACAATAAGAGATTGAGGATTGCGGAGCCTCGTGACAGGCAAAAACGCGACGCGCGAAATCCACGCGAGACGAGTGCTCGGGTCAGAACCTGCAACGTGACTCTTTTACTTTTTTATTATTATTTGTTAGCAAATCCGCTATAATAACGCATATTCTGTGAACATTTCAACCGTTTAGCTACCTATTATGGTTCAAAAGATAAGTACAGCCCTTTATAAGTAGGACAGACAGACGGACGGACTGCGTAGACATATAAAACGGGACCCTACGTTGACACCATCTAGGTACAGAACCGAGACGGAATTATTTTATTTTTTGTGTTTGGTGCTTTGATTGAATTAAAATAGCAAGATAGGTGACTAGCCAATAGCGCATGGAACGCATAAATTGAACCCCCGTCGCCTAATTTACTAAGAGCGGTATTGCGTGATTGAGATACATTTTTTGATTTTAGGCGGGATGAAGGCACATTTTGTCTGCCTCACACTTCAGAACTGTCTCTGTTGCGGGTTTGCTGGAAGAGATCTCTTTAGAGATAAGCTCGCCCTTTGTACATGTCTACTTTAATTGTTTTTTCTGTATTGTTATGTGTACAATAAAGTGTTAAATAATAATAATATAATAATAAGGTATTAAGGGCCTATGTCGAAAAATAATTGAAGCTAAAAGGGCGTGTGATAGCTTATAATACTGCCTGATGCGATAGAAAGAGACGGGACGGCGCGCGTGAGTGAAACGATGCAAGCGCCAAATCAAACTTTAAGTTTAATTCTGCTCTAATCAAAATTTAAAAAATATCATTATCTTTTTTTAAATAAAATCTCATGTTTCTATTATTCAGCGTTCAGCAGTTCCAAGCGTTTATCGATAAAGACGGAGGTTACGTTAGCTTGTTTTTCTATAAAAAAAAATGTGTCTTAATCGTATTTTGGCACTAATCAAAACATCAATTATATGTTCAATTTACACATATCCGTAAATCATACTCCTGCTGTTAGTACTTCATGGTATATGATGATTTGAAGAATCCTATTTTTTCACATATCCGCTTAAGGTACCACAATGCCTTCGCGTGCTTAAAACTCGTTGTACAAATCATTCAAAAATAAAAAAGCAAATCACACGACATTACTTTTCACTCGTAAGTACACACGGCGACACATCAAGCTATACAAAACCAACATAAGCTGGCCACGCAACGTTATAAGTTACTCGACCTACGCCCGGCCAGCTTATTTTGGTTTTGTATAGGTTGATGTGTCGCCGTGCGTACATGAAAAGAAGGTCCATTTGTCGAGTGCGTAATGCTAGAACGTCACCGATCTTCCGCTATTTTAATTTAATCAAAGGTTTTGTGTAAATATAGTACCATGATTTAGTTTGCCACATGTAGGTAATGCAAAAACAGAAGCCTTATAGATCTGCATGTGTTTTGACAGTAAATTTAAACAATATCTCAGAAGAAAAAGGGTAAGAATTACAAAAGTAATGCTTAGTCGAGTTTATCACGCAAACTCGTTACTTACTGTTCTTACTAAAAAAAACTACTAGAGTTTCAAATTTCTATAAAAATGTCAAGCTTTTTAATGCCACCTATGGTTCCGTATGCACCTTGTTATGTTATAAAATTTGCATTACAACATTTTTTTCTTGAGTTTTCGTTGTAACAGAGTGATTTATTAGGTCAAATCATTGATACTCTGTGTATAACAGAACTATGTAATCAATCAAAGGTCCAAAAAATTCAGAGCCAATTGAGCTCCTAAAGAGCTCTTTTGCTAACAGTTTACATACCAAATACGACTAAATTTATCAATCAAATATAAGGTCTAACAAAATTAGGTGAAACTATTTTAAGGGGATGATCAGACCATCAAACTGAATAACTTTCTCCATGGGACCAATATCGAAATCGCGAAAAAAAAATCTGCTTTCCCATACATTTAGGTCAAGTAGGTTTGTATGGAACAGCTGAATTTTTTTTTCGCGATTTCGATATTGGTCCCATGGAGAAAGTTGTTCAGTTTGATGGTCCGATCATCCCCTTAAAATAGTTTCACCTAATTTTGTCAGACCTTATATACAGAGTGTAAGTGACAGCCTAGCAAATACTAAAACGGTGAACTCAGACCATCAAACTGAACAACTTTCACTAAGGAGCCTACTAAACGCGAAAAAAAATCAGCTGTTCTAAAATGTATGGGACAGCAGATTTTTTTTTCGCGTTTCCTGAGGTAGGCTCCTTACTGAAAGTTGTTCGGTTTGAGGGTCTGAGTTCACCGTTTCAGTATTTGCTTAGCTGACACTTACACCCTGTATTAGTGCGACCCAATAGCATGCATACTTGATTTGTGTGGGTTTTTGTGTCAATTCTGACAAAAATTTGCTAAGATTTGAGCCAAGAAATGAGACTTAGAGTCTATACTAGTACGCGCATTTGAGCCGCGACTTCGTCCCCTTGGTTTACCCCTTCAGGGGAAGATTTTCGAAAAATCCTTTCTTAGTGTACATCCTCTGTAAAATTTACAGGTTGTAAGGGAAAGTATCATTAACCTTTAAACCACATCTCTACCCATCAAACTGAACAACTTTTACTTTGGGAGCAAACCTGTCAGAATAAAAATCTGCTGTCTCAAACATTTTAGTCGGGTAGGCATTGCAGTTTAGTATGAAACAACTGATTTTTTTGCGGTGACACATTTGCTCCCATTGTAAAAGTTGTTCAGTTTGATGGGTAGACCCTTAGTTTCAAATGATGCTAATGATATCAATTACTATTCTATACAAGGTGTTACAAAAATACAAATAAACATTTAAGGGGGTGGTTTAGACCATCAAACTGAACAACTTTCACTATGGGACCAATATCGAAATCGCGAAAGAAGAATCTGATGTTCCATACTAAACTACAAATTAACTCGGGCTAAATGTATGGGATAGCTGATTTTTTTTCGCGATTTCGATGTTGGTCCAATAGTGAAAGTTATTCAGTTTCATGGTCAAAACAACCCCCTTAAAAGCTTTAAATTTCTATTTTTACTTCCGTAACACCCTGTATATGCATTTATATTACTGATTATATTGCACTGGCCCCAAATAGGTAATGACATAAGCATATAAACGTCAGGAAAATGAAATAAATAAATAAGAGAGGAAAGACGCCACGTATCATTTTAAAAAAATGATCACATCCTGGTCGAACTATTCGTTACATTACATACGTTTTGCTCATTGCTCTACTTATTGACCTATAGCAATGATACGTCAATAATGTTAATGACTAATGAAACTGAACTATAGGGGAACTCCCTTTAGAATAAATAAAATATTCTAGAAAACAATTGTAGGAGAGAAACTTTTTACGGTAGGGCTTTGAAATTCGGATCCGCAATCTTTTCAATTTTCATGTGTTAATGTTCGAAACTTAAATTTGAAGTTCATAGCATTTTTTTCATATACAGGGTTTTTATATTACTGCGGATAACTTCAGCATGTATTCTACTCATCAAACTGAACAACTTTCACTATGGAGCCAACGTCAAAATCGCAAAAAAAAAATCAGCTGTCCCATGCAAAACTGCAGTACCTATTCGACTCAAATGTATGGGACAGCTGATTTTTTTTTCGCTATTTCGAAGGTGTTCCATAGAGAAAGTTGTTCAATTTGATGAGTAGAATACATGCTGAAGTTATTCGCAGTGATATAAAATTTACCCTGTATATGAGATTTGATAGACATATTATTTTAATGATTCAAGATAAAACAAGTTGCCACGTGGTGACTGGTGACAGACATCCACCCAGACCCAGCGTTACCATCCATAAAAACATTTTCAAAATCGTATCGCTTACTGGCTTCTCATGTCAACCACGAAAAGATCTTCTGTCCATTTTAAACCGGAATCACACTGGAACGAAAGGAAAAATAACTGTTTTTAGTTTTACCAAAGTTCGAATCAACCGAGAGTTTCAAAGCTCTAAAAAGGAACCCTAAAACAAAAACAAAACGCGACTTTCAAATAGCGGTCCCACTTACGGAGCAAGCAAACGTAGGTACGAAGCACCACCTCGTTGTGCCCACAACGTTTTTCATCGTTTTTCGTGGTAGCCACACTACACTGGCAACGTTGTTTTTTACATTTTTCCACGAATTTCACCTTGTTTTCACTCCGAATATGGTTTACGAAAAACGTTCTGGGAGTTTGGGAGGTGTGGAGTCGACTTTACGATAAAGTCTTTTAAGAGGCTAGGCTAAAATTACACTATGGCTTAATCTAGTAAGTGTAATTTTAAAAATAGAAAACGTTTTTTTTTAATAACCAGAGGCCTTAGCATGATGCCCGTGATAAGGCTATATCACGTATAGATAGAGACCGAAGGCGCGATAGCGCTTTATCACGATGCCATACTACGGCCGCGGGTTTTCAGCTTCTAATTTTTCTTTTCTTAGATAGTATAAATTGTGATTCAAATCATTTACTTACATCACTGTTGAATCATTTATTTTACTACAAGTAAGTGTAATCGCTTTTAGTAATACGACCGCCGTTTGTACCCTTACGTTCTTTTATTCTGTTCTTGTTACCGTATGTTTTTGGTGTGCAAATAAAGAATATTTGTGTTATGTTATGTTAAGTGACTTTTAAATAAAATCTAAACTTGTGCACTAAATCAAATGAGACAAATACTATAGACGTCTGTAAAGTTTTAGGGGGGTAAAACAAGTAAAAACATTTTCACTTTTTCTATGGAGACTAGCTTCAATCCCTTCCAGGTTCATAGTTTTTGGCTCATTTTCTATAGGTTTCTTGAGGAAAGTTATACAACATCATGAGTAAAATCATTATTTAAAGGCATGCAAATTTGACTTACGGACTTACGCCCTGTTATTTATGATTAAGTATAGGGAACACATTTTTGTCGTCCAATGAAGTCTCCACGTCTCTCGCAGTGCCCCATTTCGGCTAACTAGCTATTACGGACTAGACATTGTCAAGTATACACCGCCACTGACGCGACAATGTGACGTTCGCTCGCTGACAGGAAATTGTTTTTTTTTTAAACAGAGGAAATGAAAAGCTCTGGAGTCGGATAGTTTTGAATCTGGAATGTGTGATTTGACAGGAAAGTGTTTGGATTTCGAATATTCAAAATTGAAAATCAATCAAATTACATACGGTACATACCTGAATCCTTTCTAGTGCTATTTTTATGTGGTTTCAGATAGGGTTTCAGCCAGGAAGATGGCAAAGGTATTGTCTACAGGGTGAAATTAATATCATTAGCATCCTTTTAAACTAAGAGTCTACCCATCAAACTTAACAACTTTCACTATGGGAGCAAACCGATCGGAGCAAAAAAATAATCAGCTGTTGCATACATTTGAGTTGAGTAGGCATTGCAGTTTAGTATTTTTGCTCCGATCGGTTTGCTCCCATAGTGACAGTTGTTCAGTTTGATGGGTAGACTCTTAGTTTAAAAGGATGCGAATGATATCAATTTCACCCTGTATACGTAGGAGTACAGACTGCCTAACAAGCGGTGAAACATGATAATACTCTTTGGTGGTCGGCAATGATCGTTCTTCTTTTGTAAATTCCCGTCGTTGTTTTCGACGTTACTTTGTCCCTTTCTAATCCAACGACTAAATTTGTAGCTCCTGCCATACATTACGTCAGGTCATTGGATAGAAAATGACACAAAAAAGTTGGAAATATCGACGACGGATACGTACGAAAGAAGGTCGTATATTACCAACTGCCATGGCCAATTTTCTTGTTTCTATGCTTATAAGGAGGAGTGGCATCCTTTATGATTCTAAAATCCTTAGTTTCAGGTGGTTTCAGCTTATAAAATACTTAAAAAATACTACCTACTACCTAATTTCTTTCAGTGGGTGGCCTTTATGAAGCTACTGCAGGATACAGTTTCCTTTGCAGTATTTTTAGTAAGCAAATAGCTTTTCTGTTATCAATTATACTGTTTATGTTATACAGGGTGTTAGGGTAAACAGTTGCATTACTTTAAATGGTTGTTTTACCCATGATACTCAACAACTTTCCCTAAGAAAAGGAAATTAGCAATGTATAAAAAAAGGTTTCTGAGAAAAAGTTGTGCAGTATCATGGGTGATGTACCCATAATACTTCACAACTAAAAATTGAATTAAATTAATTGAATTGATTTAAATTTTGTAAATTGAATTGTGTATAATTGTATTGAATGATGTGTACCTAACACTATGGACATTGTCTGAAATAAATTGATTTTATTTATTTATTAATAGCGAAAGTTGTTCATTTTGATGATCTAAACCAAACCACCCATTTAAATATTACAAAGGTGTCTTATTACACCCTGTATAAGCGATTTGGGCGGATTTATAAAAGGTATAGCCGTAATATGAGCTTACGTTAAAATTAAAAAGATACATATCAAACTCATTTTCAAACTAACACCTAATTTGCTTTCAACTACCGAACAATTACACCCTTATTCGAAGTTTTAAACACAACCTACAACTTTTTATTTTACATGTGTTATACGTATATTTACAGTTTCACGAGACCGTAATTCCGCTGAAATTTTCAAGATAATTACGGATAGTGCAATTTCACAGTCGCATTGACAAGTTAAGCGGTCTAGTTTTTCCCAAAATGAGATAGCCCAGTCATTTTACGGTTTGAGCCGGGAATAATTAGTAATTGACATATTTTTATATATTGGAGCGGTATAATATTGAAGAACCAATTTGAGCCTAATAGAAATGTACCAAAATTAAAAAAAAATCACGTCTGCAACAGTTCCAATTTTAGAATTTAGCTATTATCTCGTTCTAAATAAATCTGATGGTAAATTTTTTATTGCACATATTTAAGGCTTTAAGGCACAAACATGGTGTGCATATTTTTGTCTACTTAGAAGGTTTTAAAAAACACATTCGTATTTTCCAATAAATACCTAATTTTTTAAATTTCACTGCCTATTTTATTGCTCAAAAATAATTTATATTGTTAAATCTAATCAAATGAGTTGCATTGGTATTAATAATTTAAAATCCTTCTGGGACACACAATTTTGATTTCTATGTTACCTAGCGAATTATTTTTTAATACGCTTTAAGATAGTCCTTTTGTCACTAAATGGTTCCGGTTACAGTTTAAAAGTCCAATTAGTAATTACTTCCTACCCCGCCTAACAAAACTCCGTAAAATGACTGGGCTAAGATGCAAAAAGCAACGGAAAAGAATTGAGGGTTTTCTGAAATGGGGTAGCCCGTTCAAAGAGCTTTTGTTTTACTATTCGTCATCAGAAATTACGGTCTGGCGACATTTGGGTACGTTTCGGTAACAGAGAATGATTTTTTGCAATTCTTATACCGACATTTACGTAAACACCGAGAAAAAAGTGTATTTATACTTGAGAGAGAGATCTACAGGGTGAAATTGATATCATTAGCATATTTTTAAAACTGAACAAATGGGAGCAAACCAATC
Organism: Agonopterix arenella; assembly: GCA_927399405.1. Classification (NCBI taxonomy): domain Eukaryota; kingdom Metazoa; phylum Arthropoda; class Insecta; order Lepidoptera; family Depressariidae; genus Agonopterix; species Agonopterix arenella. The sequence goes on along the minus strand of OV656711.1, from coordinate 11,708,789 downwards.
GGAGCTAAATGTCTACTGCCTACTCGACTCTAATGTATGCAACAGCAGATTTTTTTTTGCTCCGATCGGTTTGCCTCCATAGTAAAAGTTGTTCAGTTTGATAGGTAGACTTTAGTTTAAAAGGATGCCAATGATATCAATTTCACCCTGTATACTTATTACTATGGTTTTATATCTTGTCGTTATTTATATAAATAACGAGCGTTAACCCGCGACTTCGTCCGCACAAATTATATACCAGATTTTAAGTCAGATCATAAGCTATCAAACAAAAAAAGTTTCATCAAAATCGGTTCAGTAGTTTTTGCGTGATACTCGTTCAAACAAACAAACAAACAAACAAACAACCAAACACACAAACAAACAGACAGACAAAAAATCCAAAAATTGGTGAAATGGAATCAGGGACACCTAAAAACCATATCGTAACTTTTTTTTGGTTAATATCTTCAATGTACAGACAAACTTCCTGTTACAGTTTTATAATAGTATATAGATATAGATGAATTTATTACGTTTTTTTTGACCGGTTACGGTAGGGTAGTCGTTCAAAATAAATTTCATTTAAGAAAACCAATTTTAGTAGTAAAATCTATCTTATACACATTTTAGTTTAATGAGGTTTCAGACCATCAAACTGAACAACTCCCAACATTCAACCTATGGAGCCAAAATCGAAAAAAAATCTGCTTTTTCATTAAAATCTGCAACCGAGTACCGACTCGACTCAAATAAACATCGGGTTTTTTAATCTAAGTTGTCTCTATTGTAAAAGTTGTTCAGTTTGATGGTCTAAAGTCTAAACCACAACATTAAATATTACTAGGATGTTTTATTACACACTGTAAATTCTATTGACGGCGCGGTAGCACAGTCTGTAGTGAACCTGCCTGCTGTGCCGAGGGTCGCGGGTTCGAATCCCGTAAGGGACAAATATTTATATGATGAATATGAATATTTGTACCCGAGTCATGGATGTTTGTATATATATATGTATTCTATATCGTTGTCTAGTCATCATAATACAAGTCCAGGTACTTTAAATGTGACTAGATAATTTGTGTGACAATGTCAAAGATATTTATTTATTTTTATTTATTTATTTATTTCTTGATATTGTCATAAAGTTTATGTTTTTAGATTCTCATGCATTGATAGAACAAGAGTTGTAGTTGTATAAGAGTTTCTAACCACCCGAAAGGAAAATTATCAAGGTGACTACTTATGTATTTATTTATTTTTTCTTCTTATCGTGTGAGCAGCAAGCCCTATGGTGTCAAACCGCCTTACGAGGCCTCTGACATGGTTTTTATGTAAAGACTACTACCATCAGAAATAGTAGCCGGGACCAACGGCTCAACGTGCCATCCGAAGCACGGTATCATCTTATAATCTCATTTATTTATTAAACATTTCTCTTAACAATTTTGCAAGACACTTGTTTTAAAAAGTTATAGAAAGTCACAAACAACGCAAAACAAAAAGAAAGTTAAAAACTGTAAAATGAAGTTTATGAACTCAATTACGAAGTTTTTAAAATTTCAGATTAACCTACTTTTATTTGCGAAAAATACTGCATTTTTAGTCATCTAACAGTTTTTTTTTAAACCAACTAGATTTAAGCTTCGAATAACATCTTAGTACACAAAATAGCGTGTGAATATGGCTCCTAAATATTTCGCATGAAACTTGATCCGTTTGTCTGCAAAACTGATAGCCCAGTCAATTTACGGAGTTTTGTTAGGAGTAATTATCAATGGGACTTTAAAACTGTAACCTGAAAATGTACCAAAATTTAAAAAAAATTACGTCAGCACCATTTAGTGACAAAAAACTATCCGAAAACATATTAAAAAAAAAATCGCTACGCAATATAGAAATCAAAATTATACCTCCCAGAAGGCTTTGAACTTAATAATATTTTTATCATTTTAATTGGATTTAACAATATAAATTATTTTTGAGCAATAAAATAGGCTAATATGTCTTTTTAGAAGCCTTCTGAGTAGACAAAAATATTAACACCATATTTGAAGTATGTAATATAATGGTAAAGCCTTAAAAATGTGTAAAAAAAATTATCAACAGATTTTTTAGAACGAGATACATGGTTAATTTTAAATTTGGGATTGTTGCTGACGTATTTTTTTTAATTTTTGTACATTTTAAGGCTCAAAATTGGCTCTTAAATACTATAACGAGAAAAAAAAATATCAATTATTAATTACTAATTAGTCCCGGCTCAAACTGTAAAATGACTGGGCTATGGGCTTTATAAAAATGTAGAGTTAACACATTATTGTTTTTTGAATAGCAAAGAACGTTTTGTTTATCTGCAGTTTTGGAAGCGCTTATTTCTGACTTTACTGTTGATCCAGTGTATTTTAGAGTTCATGTTCACTTGGCGACAGATCAACCAGTGGCGTAGTGGGTTTTTGCCGCCCGGGGAACAGACCGTTTTTGCCGCCCCCTTATCTTTATAAGAAGGCCTAACAACAAAATAAAAGAGTTCGACTTTTTATAACACTTATATTCGGGTTGTGGTCGGACCTCTTTTGGTTCATCCGTACAAAAATAGAAACTTAGAACGAGCGAAGCGAGCTCGACTTTCCTCCTCAATACGAATCGGTTGTGGCCAGAACTTTTTACGTACAAAACATGTGCAAAGTAACACTAAGTTAAAGCTGTGGAGCGAGCTAAGTTAGCACCGCGTTAGCTGTGGTTAGAGCTGTTTAAGATTATGTATAGGCACAGTTATTAAAACAGAATCTAGAGCGAGCGAAGCGAGCTCGACTTTTCTCTGCTCTACCGGAATTTGCCGCCCCCCTAGTAAACTGCCGCCCGATGCATTTGCCCCCCCCCCCTGCCCCCCCTCCCCTCGCTACGCTACTGAGATCAACCTACGCATAGTTGCACTTTGTGTCCATGAACATATGGGTAGAGTATAACTATAAACATGTCTGTTGATCTGTTGCCGTGTTCATAGATGTACCATATTTCCTTATGCACATGCATGATTTTTCTTTGAAGAGACTATCGCACAAAAATACAGGGTGTATAATTATAAAAGGGGTGCTTCTGAGCATCAAATTAAATATAATCAAAAATAGGGACCGAAACCGGTATCGATAATACCGGTACTTTTTGGTTACAACCTTTTTTTTTTTACAGGTATTTTTAGAGGTAACCTTAATATCATTCTACTAACGGTCCGCGTACACAGAGATATATTTAAATAAAAAATTGTTTCTTCATTTTTAAGTAAATACCTCGTTAGTCGTTAATAAATACAAATTAAATCAATAATAATAACAAACTTAAACTCAAACGTGAGCATAAACTTAAACCTTTCTATGCTTTTGGGTTCAATAAATGTAAATAATCATCTCCTTTATTATCTCGACCTGTCCAATGCTGTAGCAACGCTGAAAGTAGCGCGCGCGTCGCTCGTCGGGAGCTCCAAAATTTGCGTCAGCCGCTACAACAACGACGTTGTTCAATCAATTTCGTACTTTTGATTAGTAGAAATTAAAGTTCATTTTTCAGTGTTTTTAAAAACCACGCGCGCTTTTTGCCGCTCCGTCTATACTGACCCTTACCCACACTCACTCGCATTCTCTTGAAGGTCATATTTAGGTTACCGGTATTAAAATCGGTTGTTACCTGGATAAAGGTAACATTTAAATAAAGGTAACCGAAAATTTTCGGTCCCTGATCAAAAAGATACTGCCCAATCCCGTTTCGCTTACAAAACTGGTAAATTTGAATTTTATAAGAAATGCCACTGTAGAAAACAATAATTTCCATTTCCTTGGGAAGCACGATATTCTTCCTATCCTGTGTATAATTTCAGCTATCATACGATTTGTATTTGTTCTTTGATCAATGATCATACACATTCGCCAGCATTATAACTTTCTACCCACAAACAGTTCAGACACTGAAAGTACGAGTTTATTGATATTGATCTATACATTTGTATACATCATGTTCATGACTCATGAATGAATTCGACACATGTCAAATGCATTGGAACAAATCAGCAATATTTTGGACTTTGTATTCCGGCTGCTCTTTATTTGTCTTATTATAAATTTATTCTTTATGTCAGTGGGTCAGATACTTGAATAATATTTTGTTTAATAAACAAATATTATGTATACATTGCTTGGTGATTGTTTTGATTCTTATTTTGTGTATTCCAAGAATTGTGTGGCGCATCTGATATGCCTGATATTATATTAATTTTACATCTAGGTGATGATGATGATGATTGCTCCTGACCGATTTCGGCCACGGCGGTGACTGCTTCAACTCCGTTGTTGGGGTTGATGCTCGTGTGGCTAACATGGCCACTATTCTTGGAGATGATCCTCGCACATAGCTAGGACGTGAGCACGTCGTTTTCATAGTGATATTGTAAAGTCACTGGTGGTCGGGCTTTCTATTCATCACGTTTGGCATCCAGTTGCGAACGCCTACTCGCTTCAAAATCATAAATTTGACTGTTCACACGAACTCTCTAAAAAAAATTACGGTTCACAATAGTGTATAGTGACATTTTTATTGGATGTATGGAAACTATGTTATTGATGAATAAACATAACACTTATTTCAAATTACAACATCAAAGTCACCTTCATTCGAAAATAAATAAATATCTTGGACATTGTCACACAAATTATCTAGTCAGATAAAAAAAAATTCAGTGACCTTGAAGAATGTAGTTTTGTCTAGACCAGTGTTTTTCAAACTTATTGAGATTGCCACCCTAAAACGTTTTCAAAAATCCATCGCGGCCCATAGGTACACACGGCGACACATCTAGCTATACAAAACCAACATAAGCTGGCCCCGCGTAGGTCGAGTAACGTAAAACGTCGCGCGGCCAGCTTATGTAGGTTTTGTATAGCTTGATGTGTCACCGTGTGTACATCCAAATAAATTTATTGCAATCAACGCGTAAGTAGTCTGACGTTCGATTGAATTGCCTGCCAGGGGCGTATGTCGAGCGAAGCGAGCTCGAGATTGTACTGCAGTATAATAAGATGACTGCAAAGGAACCTAAAACCAAAAGCGAGAGAAGAGAGCTCTAGAATTTACTGCAGTATAATGCGAAGATCCACGGGGGCCGCGGTCTATACTTTGAAAAACACTGGTCTAGACAATAAATGGAATGCATTACCTACAGACAGACGAATTGATATACTGTTTACTTGTGTTTGCTTAAAAAACTGTCTGGTAGGTAAACAAGTTTATCTTTCTTTACTGTTAGGATAAGAACTACAAATTGATGGAGAAGCTTGTTCTATAGAAAATTGGACAATGGCTAATGTTTTTTTCTCGAGTTCAATGGTAGCTGTTTCACTATTGAACGTTGTTCAGTTTCTTGGTCGCGTGAAGCACCCCCTTAAGTATGTAACGTATTTAAGTTTACCCCCCGTACCTGTTAAGGTACAAGTTGGTGGCCGACCGCACGCAGCTGCAGCAGACGACGTGTCGCTGCGATACGTCGTCTGTTGCTGGTTTGTATGTATTTCTATGAAATACCCTGCGTAGCTTGCAACACGTCGCTCGACGACACTGATGTGTGGTCGGATCGGACTTCACTGTCGCTCGACTGCAGACCAGACAGTCTCATCAGCTATATTCACATTATAAAGGGGTGGGCGCGGAGGATGCAATGTAAAATAATACCTATTTCAGTACCGATAAAGTTAACAGTGGAATACGGTGCAGCAGTCTGCTGCTGCGGTCTGCAGTCGGGTTTGAAATCATGTCGCTGCACATGACGCAACGACGTGTCGCTGCGACGAGTCGTAGCGACTGTGCTGCTGTGTGCGGTCGGGTACGAATTTGTACCTTAAGGTCCGCCACACACATACGCATCTTTTGATTGAATATTTCACAATTTACAAATCATTTTAATCGAAAATATGAAACTGTTTACGTCTGACATGGTTGTATGGGCTCGATCCCTTGGCCTTTAAAAAAAGGCAGGGACAGTCGTGACATGATTTTGACAGGATCTCGCAAACGTCTCTATGGAGCGATAAACAACTAAATTTAAAAAAGAAAAACATTCAGGGTACATTGGCTGTGAATCTTAGGGTCATGTTACCAACTGCATGCTTAGCGTCATTAGTAAACAGCAATGTACCCTACTGGATGAAGGCAGCGCGGGACCGGTCGTTATGGCGATCTTTGGGGGAGGCCTATGTCCAGCAGTGGACGTCTATCGGCTGACATGATGAATGTACCCTGAATAGTCATTGTAAATTACAATTGTCATGTTTATTAATTATGTGACTCAATTCGGTTCGGACAGTGTGTTTTTAGCGCAGTCATTTTACGGTTTGAGCCGGGACTAATTAATAACTTAAATTTTTTTTTGGTATAATATTGAAGAGCCAATTTGAGCCTAGAAAATACGAACATAAAAAAATAATCATTTCAGCTACAGCCCCAAATTTTAAATTTAGCTATTATCTCGTTCTTAAAAAACCTGATGGTAACTGCTTTTGCACATATTTAAGGCATTACCATTATGCATACTACAAACACGATGTCAATATTTTTTCTACTTAGGTTTCGAAAAATACATTCGTATTTTCTAATAAATACCTCATTTTTTTATTTCAGTGCCTATTTTATTGCTTAAAAAACATTTTATATTGTTAAATCTAAGTCAAATGAGTACATTGGTATAGATATTATTAATTAAAAAGCCTTCTGGGACACACAATTTTGATTTCTACGTTGCGTAGCGATTTTTTTTTAATATAGTTTAAGATAGTCTTTTTGTCACTAAATGGTGCCGGTTACAGTTTTAAAGTCCAATTAATAATTACTCCCTACCCCGCCTAACAAAACTCCGTAAATGACTGGGCTATTTAGCTCGCTTCAAGACACGTTCTCAGTGCCATCACGCCTAACCCCCATACTAATTCACACAACAAAAAATTAGTACAATACCAGAAACTATTATAAATATGACCTATTCACTATTATAAAGGTCATGACAAAAGTATTTGTTTTAAAACCCTAGCCTCATGAGAATGCTAGCTTTGTTTCCGATCTAGTCAAAAGTTATGCGATCTAAATCTAGAATAATGGATGTTTTGATAGGACATCCGACTAGGGTATTTTACATGACCTAGGATGATGTCATGGTTTAAAAACTGTATTGGTTTTGTATGTAGGAAGTTTTGATTTTAATTAGGTACCATTAGTTTAGTAGCCGACATGGCTTGCTTGTTGCTGCCTACACGATAAGTAGAAGTTAAATGTTAATATTCTGAATATGGTATGTTTGGAATATAATCTGTCTATCCCCTATGTCCGTGTGGCTAAGAATAGCCCATTTCCTCCCGCGGGTGTCGTAAAAGGCGACTAAGGGATCTACTGAAGGATGGGCAGCAGCATCCTCTGAGTACACACATTGATTCGATCCAACTGCGATCGCCAACCCGTCTGCCAAGCGTGGCGATTATGGCAAATCCCCCCATTTTGGGGGAGGCTTATGTCCAGCAGTGGACGTTTAATGTCTGATATGATATGATGATCCCCTCGGGGAATATAGACGTGATGGTATGTTTTGATTATCATCATCATCATCATCACTATCATTAGCAAATAATCGTCCCACAGCAGTGCACAGGCCTATCCTCAAAGAGGGTGTATGGGTGTTAGTTCACCACGCTTGTTAAATACGGATTGGTAGACTTCACATACGCATCAGAATTTCTTCTTCAGCGTATGCAAGTTTCCTCACGATGTTTTACTTTACCGTTTAAGAGCAGTTGATTTATGTACCTACAAACTCATTTGTACATGGCCTTGTCGTTTGTGCAGTTTCGAACTCGGACCCTCATGATGTGTCCATAGCACTCCGCAACGCGCCACCGATGATGCTCTTGCTATGCTTTGAATGCCAGAAAATTGCCAGCACTGTAAAATCATTATTATGTATTAAAGTTTTGTATAACATTTGAACTATATAATCAATCAATCAAATATACTCTCAGGCGTTGCAACGCCCCTTTTTTTTCCCGACACACACTTGACCAGTTTTTTTACTTTACGACCTACTGAATATACACACAAAAGAATCGGTCAAGCCGTTTCGGAGGAGTTTTGTAACAAACACCGGACATGAGAATTTTATATACAGGGTGAAATTAATATCATTAGCATCCTTTTAAACTAAGAGTCTACCCATCAAACTGAACAACTTTTACTATGGGAGCAAACCGATCGGAGCAAATAAGAAATCAGCTGTTCCATACTAAACTGTAATTTTGACGCGCGAGTTCGCAACTCAAATGTATGCAACAGCTGATAATTTTTTTGCTCCGATCGGTTTGCTGCCATAGTAAAAGTTGTTCAGTTCGATGGGTACTCTTAGTTTAAAAGGATGCTAAATGATAATGATATCAATTGCACCCTGTTTATAAAAGATTAGAGATAAAACACTAAACTAAAACCGAGCAACATCTAATTAAATTCTTTAAACCTATCTGTCATCATCTCACATCCCTCTCTAATCAACATCTTATCAAAATATCCTGTCTCGTTCTAATTCCTTAATCTCTTTACCACTATCGGAGTCTGGCCCAAAGTGAAGCCGTTTTGCATAAACAAAATCCAATATTACTACGAGTGTCTGCGTGTGTTTGTATGAGTGTGCGTTGTGCGAGAATCTAGGCAGCCAAGAGTGAAGTGCCGTATTCATAGTGATGGACATAAACTTTTTAAGAAATAAAGTATGTACATTTTTATTTTTGATGTGAAACATCAATTGGTGCATCTTAACAGTAAAACCGACTCCTATGCCCTGATGAATTATAGCATGACGCTCTCACGTTCGTCATTGTTTCACATCTGCCGGGCATCCCGCGACGGACAATTTTTTTTATTAGACTATGTCATCACACTGCTGGCCAAAGCGCTTTACTCTTCCACTCGTTCCAGTTTTGGGCAATCTCTGGCCATGGGTCATCAAAATCCAGGTCAACCCGCCATCTTTTCCTGAGTTGACCTGCCTAGCTAGCATGCCACCCCCGAGAAAACGATAAAAATCGAGATGTGCCTCCATCTTCATTATTTTACGTAGGCCAGAAAGAGCGCGCATGACGTTTTTCTCGTTGAAACGCTTTGTCGTGGGTGGCATGCTAGCTAGGCAGGACGCCGCCGACCGTTTTCAGGGATCCAGGACGTTTTGATGGTTTTTGACCATCTTTCAGGATGCATCCAACAGACATGAATGTATAGAAATACATGAATGATTGAAATATACTTTTATTTACAACATACAGATATAGTATAAAGGAAAATAATTATGATAAACTGATAAGGTATACAAATGAGGTTGTTGAACAAACATGTTTGAACAGAAAGGTCTGGTTATATTTAAAGGGGTGCTTCAGACCATCAAACTGAATAATTTTCATTATGGAGCCAACATAGAAATCGCGAAAAATAATCATCTCTTCCATACAAAACTGCAAACTCACTCGAGCCAAATGTATTGGAGGGAGGATTTTGTTCTGTTATTTCGATTAGTCGCTTAGAGAAAGTTGTTTAGCTGGATAGTATCTGATCATCTGTTGATGATTCCCTTAAAAAACCACCAGCATAGTGAGAAACAAAAAGATGGACTACTAACTTTGCACGATACGAGCAAAAATGTATCTAAGAATCTCGACTCAGAGTTCTTATTACGTCTCGACATTATGTTAGGCGCATCGCTTACGATGCAACTTAGTTAACGTGCTTATCTCGGTTCTCGTTACCAAAATATTCGATATACGATCATCATCATGATCATCTCAGCCGATGGACGTCCACTGCTGGACATAGGCCTCCCCCAAGGATCAACATAACGACCGGTCCTGCGCTGCCCTCATCCAACGGGATCCCGCCGCCTTCACAAGGTCGTCGGTCCACCGTGTGCGGGGCCTACCTACGCTACGCTTTCCGGTACGCGGTCGCCACTCGGGAACTTTTCGGCCTCATCGGCCATCGGTTCTGCGAGCAATATGCCCCGCCCACTGCCACTTTAATTTAGCAATTCTTTGGGCTATGTCAGTTACTCTGGTTCTTCTGCGGATCTCTTCATTTCTGATTCGATCTCGCAGGGAAACTCCGAGCATAGCCCAAATACCGCAGTGTCTTAAAACGAAAATCTCCGATCAGTCTGTGTTGCCAGTGATGACATATGGAACAGAGACGTGGTCGTTCACTCAAGGCCTCATAAAAAGGCTGAAAGCTTTATTCGTATTATCGCTAGGGGAAGCTACATTGCGCAATAAATTGAAAAAGTTAGTCGGCCGAGACCTGGAACCGAGACGGGGAACAGTCAGTTGTTTTGACCGCTCGACCAACAAGACAGTGGTGGCTGTGAGCGATTATGTAAAACTAAGACCATTGCTGGTTCTTTGTGTTCACCCCAAGCTCACCCATATTTTACAAATACCTCCGAACTTATGGTATTTTCTTTTCATTCTCGGGAATGTAGATTTCCTCACGATGTTTTCCTTCACCGCCGAGCTAGTAAATGATAAATATAAACGTACATAAATTCCAAAGAACTAAGTGGTACAGGCCAGGAATCGAACCCCCACCCCGCTTCATAATTGAGTCGCTAGCTCTCTTCCGTATGGGTTAATATCATCGCTCTTTCGACTTAGTTTGTTTTGTACTTACCACAGCATGCTAGAGGCTTGATATCGCATAGAGTGCGCGACCACTTGAGATGACTATGATGTCATGCCAAAAAGGAACATTTCCATGACCAGTCGTGCACTATAGCTTGGACCCCGAGTAGATCCATACTTGTTGATTCCGCCAGGCTTCGCAAACGTGCCGCTGATGTAACCTATATTCGTGTTTGTGAACTAAATCGCTAATAAATACTTACATATTTTATTTACGTTGTCATAAACTTATGGGTCCTATGGATATCATACCAGAGAGCGTCGGTGGCGCGTTGCAGAGAGGTATGGACACCCAATTATAGGGGTCCGGGTTCGAATCCGCACGGACAACATGCCAATACTAACGAGTTTTGCTAACTTATGTTCGTAAAACCGACTGCTCTCTGACGGTTAAGGATAACATCATGAGGAAACCTGCATAAGCTGAAGAAGAAATTCTGATGTGCATGTGAAGTCTACCAATCCGCATTGGGCATGCATGGTGGACAAATGCCTGATTGCCCATACACCCTCCCTGAGTGTTGGCCAGTGCCCTGCAGTGTGACGTTTATAGCCCTCTTCTAGCTCATCGATTTGGGCTTCATCTGTCCTGGCCCTTATTAACCATCTTCAAAAAAGAACAACGTTCTATATTCGGCTGTATGTATATTTTTATGTATCTTCACCGATATTTTCGTCAATTGTGGACCAATTTTGTAAAAACCTTTTTTTAAACAAATATCATACTGTTTTAAACAATCATCGATGTTAAAATGACTTTATCTGGTATAATAATCATCTTATTATATTTCTTCATGAAACTAACATATACAATAGTTGACTGAAATATATAATACTACAGAATGTACGCTACTTAACCTGGCCATAGTAAGCTAGTTACAGTTATGTTTTAAAGAAGCTTCAGACGTTAATAGAGATGATTTTGTCAAGGTTCTAAGGTGGTGTACATTTCAAATCAGTTGAATATCATCATCATCATCTCAGCTGATGGATGTTCTCTGCTGGAAATAGGCCTCCCACAAGGATCGCCATAACGACTGGTCCTGAGCTGCCCTCATCCAAATGGTTCCCGCCGCCTTCACCAGGTCGTCGGTCCTACGTGTGAGAGGCCTACCCACGCTGCGCTTTCCGGTACGCGGAAAGACTTCACTCGAGAACTTTTTGGCCCCTTACGGTTATTCAGTTGAATATTATACTTTTTATTTACCAATGAATTAACAAATAAACTCGAAACCTGCAATTATGAGTTTCTAAAAGCAAAATTTTCCACTATTTACACACAAAAGACATTGTCCACGTGACGAAGTGTATTCGTTTCGTTTCGCAGCTGGTGAATGTGTATGATCAAAGAACACATACAAATCGTATGATAGCTGAAATTATACACAGGATAGGAGGAATATTGTGCTTCCCAAGGAAATGGAAATTAGCATTTCTAATAAAATTAAAATTTACTAGTTTTGTAGGCTAAACCGTATTGAGCAATATCTTTTGGAAATTAAGGATAGGCAATTTTTCATTGTTTTACATTTTGGTAGATATCGATTCTGAAGGAACCATTTTCAAGGTTTTCTTTTGTAGGTATTCTAAGATTTTTATTCGGTAGGTAGGTAAGACAATACAATACAATTCTCTTTAACTAACTTACTAGTCTAACTAGTCTAAGTAACAAAATTGAAATTAATTTTTTTAGCTCTTTATTGTAGGTAATTACAAACAATAGTGAAGACAAGTATAAAAAAGGCGAGCTTACCTCAAAAGAAATTTCTTCCATCAGACCTGCGACAATTATTAAATGAATAAATCATTTGAAATAAACTAAGACAATTAGATGACTGAAAAATGAATTTGAATCATTTCACGATGATTACAGGCAACTATACGAATTAATCAAATCATAGGACTCAAACATTTGTTTAAAAAACAGCAACCGAAAACTCAACCAAACACGACCACAATCACTTCCTGGGTAGACCAAACCTCAAGTCCGGGGAATTCCAAAACTCAACCACAAACTCACCAAACTCACCCCAAAAAACAAATCGAAACCGATCAAACCCATTCGAATTAACAAGCCCTTTATACTTCTCAATTTTCGACGTCCCATTGTCTCCATCGTTCGACATTTTTAAAAGGAGGGTGGGCAGAAAGTGGGGCGCACAAAATCAATACTGGGGTGGTGGGTGGTGGCTAAGTGAGTGAAACAGATCGCCGGACGGTCGTCGCGTGGAGTGGACAGCTGCGGTCCAAATATTGAAGAGTTCTGATTACTTTATTACGACTTTTTTTATGTCTAAAATTGCTTCAGCGAGTCTTTAATTGGTTGCTATTTGGGATGTTGTTATTCTAGAATAGAATTTAATACACAATCAACGATTCTTCTTCTTCTTCTCGTGTGGGCAGAGCCCTAGTGTCATAGTTTTTTCAGACCGCCTTACAGCCTCTAACGTGGTTTTTTCGTAACGACGACTACCACCAGAGATAGTAGCCGGGACCAACGGCTTAACGTGCCATCCGAAGCACGGAACATTTTTTTTTGCAGATAATCAGGTGATTCAGCCTGCAATGTCCTAACCAACTGGGGAAAAACGCACAAATTGGGATATCACTAGGTGTCCCCCGTGGGAATCGAACCCACGACCTCTGTGTCGAGAGCCAATACTCTTAACCATTAGACCACAGAGGCTGTCGCCTTCAGTTATAGCAGGGCTCACTTTTAAACTTGGCCCGGCCTACTAGCTCTGTTGGTAGTAAACCTGCTTTCTGATCCAAGGTACGCAGGTTTGAACCCAAAAATATTTGCTTTTTACGGTAAAACATTAATAGACTAAAATCGACCGAAAGTGGTAAATATTGGTATAGAATCTATACATTTAAAAATAATAAAACAAACCAATCCTTTATGATTCACTTATTCTATGACTAACACAGATTAAATAAATCACAAACAAGTTTTGCAATTGTCTAAATTAGCTGGGTATATTACTCATAAATTTTATTGATGACCAATCAACATTTCAGATAGCAATCAGTTGGTACTATAAGCCTTTGAACGCCTTTAAAATACTAGATATTAATCGTTCTATCCTATCCCATGAAAGTTTGTGATGATGTTTGGATGTTTGTGACTCAATCACTCAATCAATCAATCAGCTCTTTAGCTGAACGGATTTGGAACTATAATAAGGCGAAAAGGAGTGGATATTCCACCATGCCCATGTGGATTAATGAAGCTCAGGTAGTCGACTTGCTGTCTGAGCATTTTCAAACCGCCTAAATAAAACTCTGACCTGGGAACCACAGAACATTATAAGAGGGGTTAGAAATGCAAAGTAGCGCTTTCGGTTCGGAGACAGCTGTCGCCACTTGTCTTCCCGCTCACGCTGCTACAGTTACTTATGCCCTCTCGCTCGCACCACGCCGCGCGCCTTATGGTGTTATGCAAATCATTGCATAACCTGTGGCGACACGTTCCGCGCCTACTCTGCACTTTCAACCCCCTCATATAATGTTCTGTCCTGGGAACTAACAATACTCGTACCACCTCCGAGAAAAAGACATAAATCGTGACGTGCCTCTTTCATTGTGACTGCGTATGCGAAAGCGAGCGTGCATGACAGTTTTCCGTTTTTGTCGCTTTGTCGTGCATGGTATACTAGACCCACTAGCTCAACGAATAGATATACCATCGTCTAACTGATCGACATTGACTATCCGGGACCAACTGCTTAGCGTGCCGAAGCTAGGGGCACTCGAGATGAAATCGCACCTGACTCTGCTTCATCATCAGCCTATTATACGTCCCACTGCAAGGCTCAGGTCTAACCTCAAGGAAGATGAATGGGTGTTAGTCAATGCGGATTGGTAGACTTCACATACACATCAGAACTTCTTCTTTAGCGTATGAATGTTTCCTCACGATGTTTTCGTTCCCCGTTTGATAACAGTCGATGCTACCTTAGAAAGGCTCATTGATACATGGCATGTCGTGTAGATTCGAACCCGGACCCTCAAGATTGAGTGTCCAAACGTCTCCCCAAAGCGCCACTGACGTTGTGTAGCTTCAGTCATCATCATCATCATCATATCAGCCATTAAACGTCCACTGCTGGACATAAGCCTCCCCCAAAATGGGGGGGATTTTCCATAATCACCACGCTTGGCAGGCGGGTTGGCGATCGCAGTTGGATCGAATCCATGTTTGTACTCAGAGGATGCTGCTGCCCATCCTTCAGTAGATCCCTTAGTCGCCTTTTACGACACCCACGGGAGGAAATGGGATGGTGCTATTCATAGCCGACACCACACGGCCACACGCAGCTTCAGTTATCGATTTCAATACCACTGGCGTAGTGGTACTTACGACTTACCATCCAAAATGAAAAACAAGCTATACAAAATGTTCCTACCAGGTCCACTTGAAGGTATTGTACAGAAAGGTTGCAGTTTATAAGTTTCCATTCGAATCACCGTCTCCTTGCTCCAGAATCGAACAAAATCAATACAATAGAAGTGTTTTTAACGTGCGTCTGTACTTGCTCTATAGGTAGGTACTACTGCTAGGAGCAACAGTTAGTGTACAGGTGCAGGGGTGAGTGGAATCTGCAGACATCGTTACCATTTCTGATGTCATGTAACTTCCAGTTGGATTCATCCCTTCTTTGACCTTAAAGGTTTCCCCGTTTCATCAGATTCACTCGACACACTCGTGTCCAATGCGGATTGGTAAACTTCACATACGCATCAGAATTTCTTCTTCAGCGTATGCAGGTTTTCTTACGATGTTTCGTTTCATCGCTATAGATCAGTTGCTATTAGTATTAGGTAAATGCTTAAGACAGAAAAATTCATTCGTACAAGGCGTGCCTGTGGATTCGAATCCGGATCTTTATTATTGCGTGTCCAACCTCTCCGCAAAGCCATCGCGAACGTAAACCCACCACCGTTACCTTATTCGGAGTGGTCAGTAACTTTGAAATAACTACCATTTACTTCTTCTTTTACTTAAAGCGTGCAATCGTGCAATGCTCTTGCCATACCTTTTAAAGATTTTAGGATAATAAATAAATAAATAACGCTCACAGGCACATATATTGCAATGATCCCAAATAAGCACTATATGTAATGTCTATGTAATGTAGTATAGGCTTTTTGTTATGGAAACCATACAACAACGGCACAAACATAAGTATAACATCCATGACCGAACCGGGATTCGAACGCAGGACCCTAGTTTGGCAGTCCGCTGTGGTAACCATTACACCAACCGGGTTGTCAAGTAGGATAGAATAATGATTGAAAGCGGTGGTCAGAAGCTCCCTTTTCGTCTACAAAAAACACTCCAGTATTGAATTCCTACATAATTCCTGTAAGTACTGCAAAAAAAATGAAGTGCCTGCCTATTTTATTTACCATCGTGATAGTTGCAATGGAACAAATACATTTAGTTCAGTTGTTCTGTAATTTAATTAGGCCTAGTTTCGCTGCATTAACATTTTGCCAATGGCACGCATGCGCCAAGGTTTCTGCCTGTTTGCGTTTTGTTTTTGCTATTGTCGCTTATTGGACACACGGTTGTGAATAAATTGGTCAATGTCATATTATCTAACCGGCATACGGGTATTGGTTTGATGTAAATTGTTCTGAATGTGAGATAGATATTTTGGCATTGGTCTATCTTGCCGTGTGGCACATCATTTTGATGTGAAACGACTTTCATTTCGGTCAATAGGGGTTAGGAAAGATGCATAGATATTGTCTTTGTAGGGGGTCAATTGCCAAAACCATGTGTCACGAAATATGTTATGACAAGATCGCTTGTTACTTTAGAAGCAGAGCATACTGTTCTGCTCCCTAAATTGTAGAGGATAGAAGCCATTGCTTGGTTCAATGCGTTTTACGTACTTCACTGCGGCTGCGTCCCTACATATACAGCCTACCCAATTTTTTCTCTCGTTTTGTCGGGGGTGTCATCCCCGACCGAAATGAAAGTCGTTTCACATCAAAATGATGTGCCACACGGCAAGATAGACCAATGCCAAAATATCTAGGCTCACGGAGCAAATAAACCGAGCAGCCGCCGTGAAAGTCTACGGTGGAGTGGTAGAGCGATTTAGGCTTCTCTGCCTCTGTATCTCACCGCACAGCTATCTATGGAGTGGTACAGCTCTTGTCGTCAAATTTGAGCTTGGTTGGGTTTAGGGAGTTTACGTGTGTGGAGTATTTTATCGTCCACTGTTGAACAAAAACTTTCTCAAAGTGCCTCACTAAGCTTAGACTTTGGCCTTCTACGGTCAATCTCCCAGCTACCAGTCTCAGGTCGTCGTCGGTTCTGTCCCGGGGCGTCATACACTACCCCTGTCAGATTTCTTGCTCCATTCGAGAATATCTTATCGGTTATAACTTCTACTGTAGATATTGTCGTGCCTATTGTTACTTCAGCCTGCTAATTTCTTACTCGTCACTTAGTTTGTTCCAATTTAACAGCTTTTCACAAAGTAGGTAGTTGTGAAGGAAAGAAAACGATAAAATTATTTTCTGCAACCAACAATTAATACCTTATTCAAATTACCTTGAAATAAAATAACAATAGCTTTACCGACAATTGACATAATTTTAATTGATAAATTATTTGCTTGGTTAATAACTGTCTATATAAAACGAAATACAGAAAAATTTCACAAATTGACAAAAAAAAATGTTTCAACGGTACCTATTCAGTTTCAGAAGCTGAATGAAAATGCAAGGTGCAACGATTCTGCCCACCCCATATTTGCATAAAAAAATTATGCACAGTGAAAAGATATTAAAAAAGATTTCCTGTTTTCAAGCAATCCATAATTTTACCAGTCTCTAATTTCGCAAATCGATTGGTATTGCCCATTGGCTGTCCATTTTTTATTTTTTTTATTCATTCTATACACAAAAACATTTGTATGTCTGTTTTTCACCGTATTATATCCGCCGCTATCGATGCACCCACACTTAGGGTGCGTGAGGACGTAAGGTACGCTATGCACATACCCCGGCTGAGTGTGTGCACCTGTTCGTACGTCCTCTGACGCTCGCTATGTGTGAGTACGAGTGAGACATTCATGTATATGATAACATCGTCTTCTCCTGTTTCTATCTTGGTCACCAGCCTTCCTCATCCAGCCGCTGCCAGCTACCTGTCTTTTGCATACTACATCATCTATACGTCCACTGCTGGACATATGCCTCCCCCAAGGATCGCCACAACGACCAGTCCAGCACTGCCCTCATGTAACGGGTGCCCGCTGCCTTCACCAGGTCTTCGGTCTACCCATGCAGCGCTTTTCTACACTACATGCTATCCTGCAAATCAAAGAGACACAATTTGAGCTACATTACTTTTATATCGGGTCTTGTTAACCCATTCGATTTTAAATTGACACGGTGTTTTTGACAGGTCTTGGTGATGCTGATTCTTGGCTGTGTCCACGGAGGCCAGAGGCACGACGACTAAAATTGCGCCTTATTGAGATCTCGGGTGACCAGAGGGCTGGCAGCTTCATCGGCCAGTTAATCAGTCTGGCCATACAAAGAGGCAACGCTGCCAGCCTCCTGGGCACCCTGCCGTCAAGCGGTCATTTAGAAGATGTTGTTTTTATTATAGTATACGTTTGTTTGCCGTATGGCTATGAATAGCACCATTCCATTTCCTCCCGTGGGTGTCGTAAAGGCGACTAAGGGATCTACTGAAGGATGGGCAGCAGCATCCTCTGAGTTCACACATTGATTCGATCCAACTGCGATCGCCAACCCGCCTGCCAAGCGTGGCGATTATGGCAAATCCCCCCCATTTTGGGGGAGGCTTATGTGCAGCAGTGGACGTTTAATGGCAGATATGATGATGATGATACGTTTTTTTCTGTTTTTTTTCATTAGGTTTAAAATGTATGTCTAAAATTGTATTTTAGGAAGTTTCTTGTAATTAATAAACCGCTTTTTGATAATTTTGTTAATCAATTTCAGACAATTGATACTTTGATCGGAGAAACACAAATTACTGATAACATGCACAGTACAGTCACAAAATATAATCGATCTTGTATTGATATTAGGTAATCGGAAACATACACAATAGCCCTACAGATGTATAGGATAGTGTGTGAAATTATCAAGGGTGTCAGTCCATACTAATTATATTTGTCAGTAAAGGACTAACAAATAAGGATAATTATTAAACAATTATTATTCAAATTGATATAACTAAATAAGTAATAAACCTAAATATATTTGGTGGCTTGTTGGCTGGTACAGTGTGTCTTGCGTCATGCTGATGGGGTAAAATTATAATAAATTGATGTGGTTTTCATTGACGATAGATGGGTCTAACCACGATGTTTTGGAGCGGTCGTGTTAGCTCGTTTTTATTTAAAAAATAGTTTAATGACACTGACTGTATATATTATTATCCTTTTAAAACTTAAATGTTATTTTGAATTAAATTCATTCTTCTTCTTCGTATTGTATGGGCAGAGTCCTTTTGTCAGAGTTTTTTCAGACCGCCTTACGGCCTCTGACGTGGTTTTTATGTAACGACTACTACCACCAGAGATAGTAGCCGAAAGCACGAAATCATTTTTCTTTTCAGACAATCAGGTGATTCAGCCTGCCATGTCCTAACCAACTGGGGAGAAACGCACAGAGTGACATTTCACTAGGTGTCCCCCGGGGGAATCGAACCCACGACCTCCGTGTCGAGAGCTAATGCTCATAACCATACAGATCTAGAGACAGATCTTTCAGCCTCATAATATATTGAATCCTTACTGTTGCGAGCAACGTGTTCCGTTTTTGTGCATATTGCTGCGACACTGGCTTCGCCCCCTTTTCACATCTTCCTTTAGTTTTTGTGATCTGTGCTCATAACCATTAGACCACGGAGGCAGTTAGATTATTCATAAAAAATTTTATTGAAATTCATTAAAAAAGTTGAAATTATAGTGGTTTTACAAACGCTGGGAAGTGATTCCCATTCAACGGTATACTATCGATTAGGCGAACATACTTTAAAATAAATTAAACAAATACAAAAAAAAAAACATATACTCAAAAGCGTGACCCGGACTAGCAATTTTTGTTCCAATTCTCCTTCCCGGGTGACATAAAGAGTAATCCAGTTATAAATTAAATACAAAAAATCATTGGACAAAGTCTAAAACTGAGCCTAGTTCAAAAGTAATTTGTCGCAAAACTGTTCATTTCAAACTGCATAGTTTTACAGTGCTGGGAACTGTGACAGCTGTCATATTGAACGTCGTAGTATACTATATATATATTGACTGTCGACCAATTAGGTCAATAATTAGCACTTAACTAAACTGATATATTGATAAATTATCATCATAATATAATTAAAGTAAGCGTTTTTTTTTTTCAATAACTCAATCTAGCCCGCGACTTTGTACGCGCAGACCACTGACTTTAAAGACTCATAACTTTTGATGGAATGAACCGATTGCGACGAAACAAAGCCTAAATAAATATCTTGGACATTGTCACACAAATTATCTAGTGACTAGACAACGATATAGAATACATATATAGATACAAACATTCATGACTCGGGTACAAATATTCATATTCATCATATAAATATTTGTCCCTTACGGGATTCGAACCCGCGACCCTCGGCACACCAGGCAGGTTCTCTAGTGACTGTGCTACCGGGCCGTCAAATATGCTTTTGGGACGACGTCCATTAATTACGATTCGAGCAAGGAACAACACGATAAAAAAGCTTGTTCCTTGTATGGGAACCCAAAGGACGGACAGCGTAGGCCTAGTAATAGGGTCCCGTTGACACCCTTTTAGTACGGAACCCTAATAAAACAGTAATGAAGGAAACCAATGAAAGCAATCAAGCAAATATACTTTTTTATACCAAATACATGAGCAGCAAAAATATAGAGCGAGTTTTCTGTCTTTATTTTTAAAAGAGGCATACATTAAAACGGTCTTATGGCTAAAAATGATTTCTTACATAAACCTTAGGGTAGAGGAAATGTTTAATATAAGTAGGTGAATGTCTGGTAGGTAAAACAATCGCACCTTCTAGTTAAAACAATAATAATAAAGCGCATCTCAACTCGATCCATAACATCGTGCGTCTGTACTCGAGGTGCACCACCTGTGGCTTCGTAAATTTAGTGTATACCCCTCACTTTCACACCCACCAGACACTCTTAAAACCATCTCTTTCTCTCCTGTTTTCACAAATAAGTTGCATCCGAAAACAACATAGAATAGCTCAGCGTTTTGCTAGAGGAATGTGAACTTTATAGGAGAAAAGATAAGGTAAATTTTCGTTTATAGAAAAATGTCTGAAAGACTTTATCGAATTCACTGAAAGTTTCAGGGTAGGAAATGCTCCGCCACGTTGTATTCTCTGATTGTAATATAACGCGATTTAAAATAAATAGTGATGTGCCTATTATATCGATAATTTTTGCAAAGGTCAAAAGAAAGATAAGCTATAGGGTAAAAGGAATCGGTAGCTCATATTACATATTTCTTGCGTATTGTGTATCCCATAGTCGCATCGTACGATATAATACAGGATGTAAACTTAAATGCGTTAACATACTTAAAGGGGATATAAAAGAATATAAAACTGAACAACTTTCACTATAGGATAAGCATTTGCAAACGCAAAAAAAAATCTACTGGTCCATAGAAAATGCCAATGGCGACTCGACCCAGATGTATGGAACAGTCTCGAAAGTCGGCTTGGCGGAAAGAAACGACCGGCCACAGCCACCGGTGGCCAGAGACAAGAATTTCACACGCTTTTTCATAAATTTTTAGGGACTCGGCGCACACGTGTGAAAAGTGGCCGCCACATAATGTTTTTATTTCTTTATTTAAGAATCTTAAAACTAAGTTCAGAAATTTTAATATCAAGCAAACTGTTGAACAGTTGCTCGTTGCCAGTGGCTCGTTTGCGCCGAGCCTGGGCCTCTACCCGCACATTCGAACTTCGCAATTGCGTGAACGTTTTCATTCCAATGTCAACTCTATAACAATGAAGTGTGGACCGAAATAGTGGCGATATATCGAACATCGAAACTCCGGGTACAGGGCCAGATTCGCCGTAAGTCAAATTCCCAGAAAGTCTAATTCAATTGAAGTGTTTGAGAAGCGAGATATGATTTCTAAAACAAACAACAGAATATCGATAAACAAAGAACATCACTATACGGTTAACCGGGCCACGTTTCATCCGTGCCAACGCAAACTGCCTCTGCCCGGTTAATCCATGAACTGGGAAGCTTTTACTAATTCATCGCTTTTGGAAACTGTACCCTAAATACATTAAGGTAAAGGTCAGGTAAAGGCCGTTTGACCACTAATCTCATCAAATTTAACTATTTAATCAAACTGTTCTGCGAATAGTTTCTTATGGTACCTAACTCCCATAGAAAATCGATCGGATGATTCACATTTTTGTATGGAAGAACCAAAAAATTTTTTCATTTTTCGGCTCATGTTCCTTAAGGAAAGTTGTTTAGTATAATTGTCTGAATACGCCCTTATAGTAATGTGAGCTATTAAAAACTAAACTGAAAAAAATGTTTTGTTAAATATTAACCAAACTTTAGTGACTACCGAATTGTTTTGTAGCACATAACCAAACAACTGGTTATAAAATGCTAATTGGTTAAAAATGCCAATAACCAACGAGCGTTAACCCGCGACTTTGTCCGCACAAATAATACACCAGATTTTAAGTCAGATCATTATCTATCAAACAAAAAAGCCTCATCAAAATCGGTTCATTAGTTTTTGCGTGATGCTCGTTCAAACAAACAAACACACAAAAATACACACAAATAAACAGACAGACAAAAATCCAAAAATTAGTGATATGGAATCAGGGACACCTTAAAACCATATCATAATTTTTTTTGTTTATCTGCAATGTACATACAATCTTCTGTTACAGTTTTATAATAGCATAGATTGTTTGATTATGTAGTACAAAACAGTTCGGTAGTCACTAAAATTAAGTTTGGTTAAATAACATTTTTTTCAGTGTAGTAGTGTAAAAGGTAAGTAGTAACTACATTTAAAATTTTTTGCAAGACCGGTATTAATGTTATTTATAACTTCTGTGAAATATAAACTAACTACAAATAGTTTGCTATAACAAGGATCCACTGTGGCCTTCATTGCAAATTTGTTGACTGTACCTAACTATCACGACCGTTTACCACGGGGGTAGACAGTACAAAACTTAGTTGCAACTTCAAACGGTATTACAACGATTTCTCTTCAAAAAAGATGTCAGTAATAAGTATTTATTTGCCGTATAAACTTACAAATGGCGCATCATTCGACTCTTGCGCAGGTTTCTAAGGTCAAGAGGTTGTGCTTTCACTCCATAGAATAGCTGTTTGTTTAGGACAAGTTTTGGTAACAAACGGTTATGTAGAAATCGTGGTTGTTTATAATTTGCAGTTGAATGTGTGTGTTCGACGTTCTTTAATTTGGTGTTGATATAACTTCTTAACTTCTCTAATTATAAAACTGTAGCAGAAAGTTTGAGTGTACATTAAAGATATTTAAAAAAAAGTTACGATATTGTTTATAGGTGTCCCTGATTCCATATCACCAATTTTTGGATTTTTTGTCTGTCTGTTTGTTTGTTTGGGTGTTTGTTTGTATGTGTTGTTTGTTTGTTTGAACGAGTATCACGCAAAAACTACTGAACCGATTTTGATGAAACTTTTTTTGTTTGATAGCTTGTTATCTGACTTAAAATCTGGTATATAATTTGTGCGGACAAAGCCGCGGGTTAACTCTATAAGAAGATCCTACATTGTATTTGTTTGTTATTTGTTACAATAATTATTCATATATTTTATATAGGGAATTTTATTAATTGTGCTGACGGTTT
The DNA here is from genome assembly GCA_927399405.1 of Agonopterix arenella. Classification (NCBI taxonomy): domain Eukaryota; kingdom Metazoa; phylum Arthropoda; class Insecta; order Lepidoptera; family Depressariidae; genus Agonopterix; species Agonopterix arenella. The sequence goes on along the minus strand of OV656711.1, from coordinate 11,685,146 downwards.
TTTAAGGGGATGATTCGACAATCAATCTGAACAACTTTCACTATGGATCCAACATAGAAAACGCATTAAAAAAATAGCTGTTTCAGCCACCCCCTCTCACTTTTATGTGAGAGAAGGCCTTTGCCCTGCAGTGAGATTCTACAGGCTATTATTATTCATTCGGGTCGAGTAGGTTTTATTGTATGAAACAGCTTTATGTTGGGTATGAGAGTTATTCACATTGAAGGTTTAAAAGCTATCCCTTTAACTCTTAGCATTTTTTGTTACAGCCTGTATATTTCGTTTGTTTATAATTACAATCATTTTATTACATAAGCACCACATACACTCGCGACCAAACTACTCTTCGCAGTGGTCAGAAACCTTGCCAGAACAATCCATCTTTAATGGTTGCAATTGTGGAAAGGTTAATTTTACATTTTGATAGGTAAGTGTAAAAATGTCAATTGTTGACAGTAGTGGTCTTGTTCCTCATGTCAACATCACGATGAAAATTCGTCATGGAATTTTCCTAACATTTTGGTAAAATAAATGACATCACGTGTTGAATCACCTCAAAATAACTAAGCATAACATAATTTAAACATCACTACAGAACATACTAAAAACGTTTTTATCTACAAATAGCAGCACGCTATCAGTTTAACTAGGAACGGCCCCTATCAAAACCTTGATAAAAGTAGATAAATCTATCGACAACAAAATGGCTGCCAAACTAAAACTGTTATCTATCATAGCAACCACTAACATCCATTGGCCTAGACAATATACTAGGAAGAGCGCGAGTTTTGACATTGCGCTCGACCTTGGCGTGAAGCATCGCGATTGGTCGAAAATCCATAATGGCGGCCTGCGCCCGCGCTCGCATGTCATTGTTTCACACTAATTAGATGGCCGGTTTGGTACGTTTTTCAAACGTTCTATGTAAATTTGCGTTTGTTTTATAACAAGTAGTTTATTTTGCATTTTAAACTGCGCAGTTTGGTACAAGGTTGTTCGATTTTAATGGTATGTTTCTTGACCTTGTCGGGATATTAGTCTGGATATAAGATAACTTTTAACCTACGGGTAGGTATACCTAAGCAATTATATGAATTTTCCAATTAGTTAATTCCTAGAAAATATTCTTGATACTTTTTCCAGGAATTTCGTATTTTCAAGTTATTTTGTTCAAAACCTTGAATGCAACCTGTAGTTAAATGTGAACTTTATGGATAGATACGTTAAGGTGCATTACATTGTATTCAGTTTAACGAGAGGTTAGTTGAATGACATAATTATTATGAAACGATGATATGTGTTTGTACAATTATATTACTAAGTAATCTATAAATACCACTGATGTTGATATGTCGGATGTCCGTATGTCTTTGACTTTTTATGTAATCCATTTTCAACCTTCATTACCATCTAGTTCACGTACATTTTTAGAGCTAAGTAAGTAGCATTTACTGATATACCTATGTTTAGTATACGAGTATATCTCTACCAACCCCCTCGAGGAATAAAGTCGTGAGCATGCATGTGCTTATGTTGTGTATTTTATAAGTTCTATGTTTATTTCTAATAAATTTAGTTTTAAGATAAGTTTGAATCTATTTGTCAATCTCATAGTCAACGAACTTATGCGATAATTTAATCAGTAGGTTCAGGAATTGAAAAAGAACCGGCCAAGAGCGTGTTGGTCTCGCGTCTTCAGGGCTTAGTTATGAAGGAGTGAAATTTGAGTTTTGAGATACATTTGAGTCGAGTAGGCAGCGGCGCGGCGGGTGCAGTTTAGTATGGAACAGCAAATTTTTTTTGCTCCAATTGGTTTGCTCCCATAGTAAAAGTTGTTCAGCTTGATGGGTAGACTCTTGGTTTGAAAGGATGCTAATGATGTCAATTTAACCATATACAAGGTGTTACAAAAATACAAAGATAAGACCATCAAACTGAACAACTTTCACCTCATCATCTTATCAGCCGATAGACGTCCACTGCTGAACGCCCCCCCCAAAATGAGGAGATTTGCCATAATCCCCATGATGCGATGCGTTTGCGATGTTCCATACTAAACTACAAATCTACTCGAGCTGAATGTATTGGACAACATTTTTTTCGCGATTTCGATGTTGGTCCCATGGTGAAAGTTGTTCATTTTCTTGGTTTCAATTTTAATTTTTTTTTCAATTTTTATTTTTACTTCCGTAACACCCTGTATAAACATACTAAGCCAGTATGTTACATGAGAGTACATACAGTAAACATTGAAGTTTCATTCACTAGTTAGTTCCTCGTAAACTTGCAACACGTGCCTTCTGTTTACGTGTGACTTTGTAAAGCAGCTATATACTATACCGAGCTAACTACACTACACTATAGTGAACGGCTTCCTACTATGAATACCTAGTTATACCTACACTTTAGGTACTACGTAATGTTTTGGGAGGAAATATGAAAGTAATTAAATGCTGCCTCCGTGGTCTGATGGTTAAGAGCACTGGGCTCTCGACTCTGAGGTCGCGGATTCGTTTCCCACGGGGGGCACTAGTGATATGTCACTTTGTGCGGTTTCCCCAGTTGGTTAGGACATTGCAGGCTGAATCACTTGAATGTCTGAAAAGAAAGATGATTCCGTGCTTCGGATGGCACGTTAAGCCGTTACTATATACTATATCTAGTCTATATACCAGCTACTATATCTGGTGGTAGTGGTCGTTACATAAAAACTACGTCAGAAGCCGTAAGGGGTATGGAAAAACTCTGACACCAGGGCTTTGCCCACACATTAAAATGAAGAATAAAATAAAATAAATAACGCTCAAAGGCACATACATTGTAATGTTCCCAACTGTAAGCACTACAGGCTTTTTAATATAGAAACCATACAACAACGGCACGAACATATAACATTCATGACCGCATCGGGATTCGGACCCACAACCCGGGTTTGGCAGTCCGGCGTTTTAACCATTATACAAACCGGGTCGTTGAAATTTCAGGATCTTTCTTAATATGCTGACGGTTTTTGTAGAGGATGATCAGACCATCAAACTGAACAACATTCTATATGATACCAACATAGAAATCGTAGAAAAAAATCAGCTCTGACATTTATATTTGCGTATGTGCGTTTTTATCGTTGGCGCCATAGAGAAAGTAGTTCAAGTTTGAATGTCTGAAGCACCCCCTATGATAGGAATGTAACGTTTTTAATTATACACCTGTATGATGTAGACCCTACGTCATACAGGCTTTATATTGTAGAGCTATGATCATATACGCCAGCGATATAAAAATAGACAGGTATGACCGGAAAGAAAGAGAGCAGTCGTCATAGCCAAAATCATCATCAGCCTGTTAGTGTCCTTGTCCACTTTTGAACAATGACCTCTCCCAAGGCGCGCCCCAAAACTCTATCCTCGGCCTTCCTCATCAAGTCGCTCCCCGCTATCTGTCTCAGGGCGTCTGTCCACTATACTAGGCCGAACACATTTCTTTTTTCTTTGTTATAACATTTCGCTTCCGCCGATTTTTGTGCCTATTGTATTTTTTTCTCTGTATTTTACTGTTTACGTTTTATTTATTTATTTATTTATTAGGTACTTAAACAAGTCACAATCAATTTTATAACATATAGTAACATGAACGAAATATTTTAAGTCTAGACTGTGACTCAATTAAATGAGTACACAACATGAGTATTAAAAGTGATATTTTGCTTAAAATTACAATACAAATTTTTATGTTTAAAATTACAATACAATTTTTAAAAGACCAAATATCTAGAACCAAACACCCAAACAAAAAAAAAACAAAAATATTAATAATACAATAATAATGCCACAAGTTAAAAATTACAGTAATGTTGGCCAATTATGAGTACTTAATACAAAGTTTACCTACCGAATAAATAAAATTACGTATCGTGTTAAGAGGAGAGGAGAATTGTATGGACACATCTTTTAAAAGTGTTTAATCTGTTATTAAAAACATCAAGTTTTGGTGTGAAATAAAGTATATTTGATAATTTTGGGTTATTATAATCTGTTCTTTGTTTTAGAAAGTCTGGACGTTGCCAGTAGTCCGCATCCGTGTAACAGAATAACCTACGAGCTGAAAAAAATAAAAATGACATGCCTAAAGTTGACGAAAAAGAATTATCTATTTTCATGCCAAATTTTGATTCAATAGATGCAAGAATGAGAGATTTATTGAGGTGGAGCATGGCCCGACACGTACTTGGCCGGTTTTCCTATTTAGAAAACTCAACTGAATGTAACGATACCACATGTCGGTATAAAACTACTCAGCCCTACAAAATAAAATTCTTTTAATTCATTGGCATCTGTACTATATGGCGAATTCGGTACTATCTGGCAAATTCGGTACTATCGATATCGTATTATCGATATCGACACTTTATAATGTTTGGACTATCGATAGTTCAAAACAATCAACAGCATCGATACTATCTAGTTTTTGGTCTACATCGATTGTTCGATAATATCGATTACAATTTTACAATCGATAGTATTATCGCACTCTGTCAAAAGTATTGTCTCAATCCGAGCTATCGATAGTGTGGCTGTTTTTATTTTTTTATTTTAACACTTTATTGTACACACAGAAATATACAAAGAAAACATCATAATAAACAGTTACAAAGGGCAAGCTAAGCTTATCTCCAACGAGATTTCTTCCAGCAAATCCGAGACAGAGAGCATAGAAAGTGAGGCAGGCATAGTGTTGCACATTTAACTAATAAAACAGTATTTAAGACTAATAAATATATTTAAACGAGCGTTAACCCGAGACTTTGTCTGCACAAATTATATACCAGATTTTAAGTCAGATAATAAGCTATCAAACAAAAAAAGTTTCAACAATACGGTTCAGTAGTTTTTGCGTGATGCTCGTTCAAACAAACAAATAGACAGACAAAAAATCCAAAAATTTGTGATATGGAATCAGGGATACCTAAAAACCATATCGTAACTTTTTTTTGTTAATATCTTCAATGTACAGACAAACTTCCTGTTACAGTTTTATAATAGTATAGATAAAGATACAGGTATATGTATACTTACATACATACATACAAATATATACGGTATGATAAATAAATTAATATACTATTGAAGAGAGAGATAGTGAGAGTGATAGTGTTTTAAAGGTTTTAGATGAATACTATCGATTATAAAACTATCGATACTTTGACTCTTGTCTAGTGCCAATCTCCATAATATTTATAGACAAGACGTGAATCCACCGGTTTCCAAGACTGCTTTTAGCAGAGACTGAGTTAAGCGATGTGGATTATACAAATATTTAAAACATTTCTTTAAAATACCGACCAAAAGAGTATCTCTTAATAATTCACCTCAGAGACTTTTTAATAGCTAAAACTCAAGATAAGAGGTCAAAAGAGGTAAAAATGGAAAAAAGCGGCACTTCAAAGCTTTCAAAGGATTCCCGAGTGATCCTGTTTTAAGGAATTATTAATTTGAAACTATTTAAAGCCTTGCGATTCAGAATAAACCACTCCAGCTTCCACTTTGTATGGACAGTGGTCACAATACGTACCTCGAATTTGAAGCACGTAGGTTTCCTCCTAATCATCGCCCCCTGCCGAACATAGGCATCTCCCAAAGCGCGCTACAAAACGCTATCCTCGGGTCTTCCTCATCCAGTCGCTCCCCGCTACCTTTTTTAGGTCGTTGGTCCAGCGGGCGGCGGCGCGTCCCACACTACGCTTGCCAGTTCGTGGTTTGTCAGTGGATAAGTCGATAGTGGTTGTCGAGGAAGGCCGTGTATAGAGTTTGGTGGCGCACTTTGGGAGACGCCTATGTTCAACAGTGGACGATGATAGCCTGATGATGATGATGATGAGGTTTACTCACGATGTTTTCAAAGTTAGAGGCGGTACTAGCATTTAAATCATCATCATCATCAGTCTATCATCGTCAACTGCTGAACAGGCCTCTCCCAAGGCGCTTCACAAACTTCTATACTCAGCTTTCCTCAGCCAGTCGCTCTCCGCCACCTTTTTCAAGGTTTAGACCTGGGGTTTAGCAGTTCTTGGTCACCTCGACATAGCATAATTCGGACACCTCAATGGTTTTTCTTCGGCAGATATGTCCAGCCCATTGCCACTTCAGTTTCCGTATTTTCAGAACTATGTAACCACTTTTAGGTTCTCTTTAAATGTATTGGTACTGAACTGGAGTCAAATACCCACCTGCATGGAAGTTCAGGCTACCAGTCTCTATAGGTACTCTAAAACCGAATTAAATAATTTCACATAAAAACTAAAACAAGCTCAATCTCCCAGGCCTCCTCTCACGTTTAATGTTGAGAAGGAAGTGAGCCATACTCCACCACGCGGGCCCAGCGGCTTGGTTGCCAGATAATTTTCAATCCACCTTTATAGGCCTCTGACCTGGCTTAAACAATAGTAACTGTACTTACATTAAAACCTTTTTTATCCAAAAACGAAGACGCGCTCAATATCCTTAATGAATTATAGCAAAAACAGCAGGTAGAAAAAAATAGCTGGTAGCACGAAAAATTGATAAAGGGTGGCTTCTGATAAGTAGGTACCCCCCTCTCCTCTATTGATCGGTGCCCGAACCACCCCGGGGTGTATAAGTATAAAAAGCGTAACAAATTTTCGTCTTAAGTAAAAGAAAAGAAAAAATGTGTACAGCCACCCCTGAGGGGGCGACCCCCTTTTAGGGGGTTGGGGGATGCATTTTTCCCGCGGTCTCTCTCTTTCCTCGGACGCATAAGATGTTACAAAGGAGTCTTTGTTGGTGGTCCAGTTAATTAGATTTTGGATTATGCATTTTTTGGGTACTTTATTTTGAGTGGAGGAAGGGTTGGGTTGGTTTGGCAAGGGTTGGTGGTTAGGTTGTATTTTGAGGGGATTACGAATAAGTAATCTTTTGGGTTTAATGTCCAGACTTGTTTAAGTTAAAAATGAAAGTAGCGTTGAATTTGGTACCTAGGTACCAAATAGATTTAGATTTATCTAGATTTTTTTAATTTCACCCTGTATATAGTTGTCTAGTCATAAGTCCAGGCTAGATTCTGGTACTTCAAATGTGACTAGATAAATTGTGTGACAATGTCAAAGATATTTATCTTTACTATTATAAAACTGTAACAGGAAGTTTGTCTGTACATTGAAGATATTAACAAAAAAAAGTACGATATGGTTTTTAGGTGTCCCTGATTTTATTTCACCAATTTTTGGATTTTTTGTCTGTCTGTTTGTTTGTGTCTTTGTTTGTGTGTTTGTTTGTTTGAACGAGTATCACGCAAAAACTACTGAACCGATTTTCATGAAACTTTTTTTGTTTGATAGCTTATGATCTGACTTAAAATCTGGTATATAATTTGTAAATTAAAGCCGTGTGGTTCCAGGTTTAAAATGGAACACCCCAATTATTCCTGTGGGTGTTGTACGAGGTGACTAAGGGATTAAAGGTTTTTGTGCAGTGTTTATGTGGGCGAAAGGCTAGCCACCATTCACCATTTGACACGTCCATCCTGAAATTCCTGAAACTTAAATTGCTAAATGTTAACATTGCTACTACTACATTCTTAAACAGAAAGTATCTAGCTATAGTAATGTTTCTGACCACCCTAAAAGGGAATTACGGTCGTGATTTTATGTATGTATGTATTTACATACAATTAAGCCTCTTGTCCTTAGTCGTCTCGTCTAAGTCATAAAAAAAACGGTGTTAACCAAAGCAATTCTTAAACGACAAAAACGCTGATTCTAGTCTTCCGTTCTAGACGTAAAGGAAAATCAGTTTTAACACCGATGTCATAAGGTTCAATACGTACTTCATAAGCCTACTTTGCTGACCTACTGACTTTCATTTCCTCTCGAGACGTGTAGGCCTCTGTAGCGATTTGCAAACGAATTTGATGCTTATTAGAATGTAGCAGGATAGGGTTTCCAATGTTTGCACTTTGGGGACTGTTAGAGTTTTAATTCGTGGTTATTTATCTCTTTATAAACTGAATTCCGTGGTCCAAAAATTACGTAGGTAATATAAATATAAGTTACGAGCGTTAACCCGCGACTTCGTCCGCACAAATTATATACCAGATTTTAAGTCAGATCATAAGCTATCAAACAAAAAAAGTTTCATCAAAATCGGTTCAGTAGTTTTTGCGTGATACTCGTTCAAACAAACAAACAAACAGACAGACAAAAAATCCAAAAATTGGTGAAATGGAATCAGGGACACCTAAAAACGATATCGTAACTTTTTTTTTGTTAATATCTTCAATGTACAGACAAACTTCCTGTTACAGTTTTATAATAGTATAGATAGATAAGTTATGAAAACATCTTTACATATTATTTTATTCGAAAACTAATATTTCAACCTTAAAACTAGAAATGATAATTTTGACGTTACTTATGATTATGAATGATACGATACGTTAGAAAAGTCTTATATGAAGATAAGTGTATAAGGTAACGGAGGACACGGAGGTCGTGGATTCGATTCCTACGGGGGACACCTAGTGATATGTCAGTTTGTGCGTTTTCCCCCAGTTGGTTAGGACATTGCAGGCTGAATCACCTGATTGTCTGAAAAGAAAAATGATTTCGTGCTTCGGATGACACGTTAAGCCGTTGGTCCCGGCTACTATCTCTGGTGGTAGTAGTCGTTACATAAAAACCACGTCAAAGGCCGTAAGGCGGTCTGAAAAAACTCTGACACCAGGGCTCTGCCCACACGATAAGAAGAAGTGTATAAGGTCTAGCAAGATTAGGTGAAACTATTTTAAGGGGATGATCAGACAGTCAAACTGAACAACTTTCTCTATGGGACCAATATCGAAATCGCGAAAAAAAAAACAGCTGTTCCATACAAACCTACTCGACCTAAATGTATAGGACAGCAGATTTTTTTTTCGCGATTTCAATATTGGTCCCATAGAGAAAGTTGTTCAGTTTGATGGTCTGATCATCCCCTTAAAATAGTTTCACCTAATTTTGTTAGACCTTACCTTTTGGAAAAATGTATTAGGAAGTGCGATTTTTGAACCTCATTCGGTGAACTCAGCAGTTAAAAATGTCAAAATTACTATGGAGATATGCATCTTTCTACTGCTGATTGGACTTTCAAAAATCGCACTCCTGAAGAATGATTTTTGAAAGTCAAATCAGTAGTCGAACGATGCATATCTCCATAGTAATATTGAAATTGTTACCTCCGAGTTCAAAGAATGAGTTTCAAAAATTGCACTCCAGTCAGGAGTGTTAGTAGCCATTCGTTTCGAACCGTTGTCTATGTTGATTATAAATATATCATACCACAGAAACAACGAAGAATGTAGCAGACAAAAAAAAAAAACGAAAAAAATCATTTCTACGTCATTATTTCGGAGCATTCTAATCCGGAAGAATGGAAGTCTTAAAAAAATAAAAAATAATTAACACTACAAAACCCAGACAGTTGCAGGCAGTACGTTCCGAAACCACGCCAATATCCTCTATCCACGTTCTAAAATATTCACAGAGACCACAAAATTCAATTTGTACGTTCAGAAAACTTCTTAGGGTAGCTACAGACTGAGCGATTTGGTCGGCGTAGTCGTAACTCGTAAGCGCGAGAACACGGCGGGATACGAAATTACGAACGCATAATTGCGATTAACCAGCACACTGCTGCAGAGTTTTAAAACCGATCGCAAACAATCTAAAGGTTGGCTAGTAATTGTACCATGTGGCAGTGCCCCATCACTCTCGTTTGACAGCTGCGATAAGACATACCTTTGACATCCTGCAAGATGTTGACAAGATGCAGGCTGTCGCTCATTGACATAAGGTGCATTTTAGTTTTCGTTCCTGAAGCGTAAAGTTCGAAATTCGAAAAAGCGCGCGAAATCGGGTCGAGTGCAGTTAACTATTAAGTAATCTGTGCATGTGGTGTTCGGTTTCAAATAGTACGAACGAGCTTTTGCTTCAGCATAAATGCTGAATCAGAACCTTTTTCATAGGTCATACGGATCGCACGGTGTCATATTCAAAAATACATACCTACCATAACGTGTTTGTGATTAAATGGTCCGCCGTGGGCGCTCACTGATTAGCCCAGTAATTTTACGGAGTTTTGTTAGACGGGGTAGGGAGTAATTATTAATTGGATTTTTAAACTGTAACCGGCACCATTAAGTGACAAAAAGACTATCTTAAAAGATATTTAAAAAAAAATCGCTACGCAACATAGAAATCAAAATTGTGTGTCCCAGAAGGCTTTTTAAATTGATAACATTAATACTAATGCCCTCATTTGACTTAGATTTAACAATATAAATTATATTCAAACTGAGGTATTTATTAGAATATACGAATGTATTTGTCAAAACATTCTATGTAGACAAAAATATTTACACCTTGTTTGAAGTATGTATAATGGTAAAACCTTAAATATGTGCAAAAAAAATTTACCATCATGTTTTTTAGAACGAGATAAATTTTAAAATTGGAACTGTTGCTATCGTGATTTTTTTTAATTTTGGTACATTTCTGAACTCAAATTCGCACTTCAATATTATACCGAAAAAAATATCAATTATTAATTAGTCTCGGCTCAAACTGTAAAATGACTGGGCTGTCGATAAGTCCACTGCACCTGGCCCTGTACCCAGACTTTCGGTGTTCGATATATCGCCACTGTTTCGGTCCACACTTCATTGTAGTGATGTGCCGATTCGATTATTTTGCTAATCGATAAATCGATCATAAAAATAATCGTAATCGATTATTAATCGATTTCACCCGATTATTGAACTAGGATTAAAAAATATTCAAAATGTATCGAACATTCTATTCTTACGTCTTACGTCTAGGCATCCTGAATAAAAGTTTGAAATAAAAAAGATACTTTTGTTGGTATGTTAATCACTGATTAGTTGTACTTTAAGACAATTTTGTACTTTCATGATATTTTCGTGTAGGTACAATAAAATTAAAAAGGAGGATTGTGACAGATAGACATATACTTACATAATTATTCATTATTAAATTAATACCTACTCAGATTATGGTATCGTCGAAAAATATTTTTATGAAATAAATGATTATTGATTATTTATTGAAGTGACTAGTTTGCCTTTAAAAATACATAATGATACAATCAAATTAGTCAACTGACCAGTTTTGGATCTTAATAATTATAAAAAAAAAAACAAACAAACCAAAAATATTTCTGGAGATCTCCTATAAGGTTACACAGACTGCTTAACAGCTTACAATTTAAAATAAAACTAGGGACTGACAGTTTCCTAAAAATCGATTATAATCGATGGATTAGAAATGATAATCGATTGCAACCGATTATCATTATAATCGATTAATCGATTATTATAATCGATTAGGTACATCACTACTTCATTGTCATAGAGTTCACATTGGATCGAAAACGTTCACGCAATTGCGTAGTTCGAATGGCCGAGTAGAGGCTCTGACTTCATCTCTCATCGTATCGGTTTTCCGTTACATCTGATTAAGGAGTCACTGCAGTCAAAACTGACTACGAAAATGCGTTAGTAGTGAAGATTCTAACCACTCGATTAAGATACTATACAGGGTGAAATTGATATCATTAGCATCCTTTTAAACTAAGATTTTACCCATCAAACTGATCAACTTTTATTTTGGGAGCAATCCGATTAGAGCAAAAAAAATCTGCTGTTCCATACTAAACTGCAATGTCTACTCAATGTATGCAATGTATCAAATGTCAAAAATGTATGCAACATCAGATTTTTTTTTTGCTCCGATCGGTTTGCTGCCATAGTAAAAGTTGTCTAGGTTGATGGGTAGAATCTTAGTTTAAAAGGACGCTAATGATATCAATTTCACCCTGTGTAAGGTTATATACGTGTATGTAACAATGTAGGTACAGCGTTAGAATTTCACAAAAGTAATGCATAATCAAGTAACGTTAACCAAATCAGTAGCAAAGTTTGAAAGCACCCTATTCCCGGAGAGACGTACAAAATGAAAACAGGGTTCGGAAAAAAGTGGGGGGGGTGTTTTGTACCAGGAATTAAACTTGGGGAGGGGGTGGGGGGAAGAAAAGTGGGGGGAAGAAGACGCTGGATGATTAATTATTAGTTTGTGTGTGTTCGGAAGATAGCGTTCTATAGTTCTAAAATAGGGGTGTGTGCCCAATGGGGTGGGTTTTTATTAATTACTTATGTAATTAAAGAGGAAATTGATATTTTAATATCCTTCGGGTAAGTTCCGTATTATGGATTAGTTGGTACCTTGGTGCACGTTTTTATTTTATGTTACCTACTTAGATATTACGTAATGGTCAACTTTTACACTAGGTCGGCTGGTCGGCTTTTCAGTGAAGGAAAACATCGTGAGGAATTCTGCATGCTTCAATTTCTGTGCATGTAGGTATTGTACCCACTTTCCATTAAAATGACGAGGGCATGGGCTCACTCGCCATCACACTGGCCAGAGTTTCGGTACTACTAGTGAAACGTTGTTCGAAGTTTTCAGTAAATCTCTGACTACCTACCCGGGAAATATAGTCTTGAGTATTTATACTGGAAAGTGAATAACAAATTTCCCAGTATGAATGGCGTGTCTACTCCATAATATTAAGTTTATGGTCAACTCTTATGAACGAAAAATGATTAGTCAGTACGGAAACGTTAGGTACCTACCCATGGAATCTCATCAAACTGAACAACTTTCACTATGGAGCCAAATTCAAAAATCGCAAAAAAGGAATCTGCTGTTCTATACAAAACAACAACTTGACACTGTATGATGGACATTCATGTTGACACCACACGAATTTTGTTAATTGTGGTTTCATTGTAGGTAAATACCTACCTACACAGTTTTTATGTAACGGCTAATACCACCAGAGATAGTAGCCGGGACTAACGACTTAACGTGCCATCCGAAGCACGACTCATCTTTCTTTTTAGACAATCAGGTGATTCAGCCTGCAATGTCCTAATCAACTCACATCGACACTTATGTATGGCAGTGAGTGCTGGGTATGGCAGAAGAAGCATGCAAGTAAAATTAATGATGTTGAAATGCGTTCCTTGCGAATTATAATATATGTGTCACACTGAGAGATAGAGTGAGAAATTGTGTAATAAGAGATCGATGTAAATTGAAAGAAGATGTGACAAGAATAGAGAAAGGTATGCTTCGTTGGTTTGGTAATGTGGAGAGGATGATTGACAGCAGATGTACGAAAGAGATATATGTTGCTAATGTAAGTGTCGGCAGAGGGCGCCCTCGTTGGACGTATGCTGATCAAATCAGTTGCTTCCTACTAAAAGGGTAGGTGCGGAGTACTCGAAACCGACGGGCAAGCATGAAGAGATGTATGGATGTGCATGAGGCAAAAGAAGTATGTAAGGATCGTAGTAAGTGGCGCGCCCTGGTCTCTGCCTACCCCACTGGGAAAGAGGCGTGAAGTTATAGACATAGATAGGTCCCAATCAACTGGGGAAAAACGCACAAAGTTACATCATGGTTGTCTATCTATGTATGAGGGACCAACTATAGTATCAAGAATGAATAAAAACATTCTCCATTATCTAAAGTCAACGTTTTGTCTCCGACTTCAATTTAAAACTTTATTTCCCGACTTGACCCAAAAGGAGACGGTAGAAAATTTTCATTATGACCAATTTTATCTCACTATTTTCCTACCATTGTCTTACTAGTGATGGCTCATTTCCATTCAGTTTCGCAAAAGACTGGGGGAAAATAAAATTTTTGTTTTCTTATTTTTGGCGCCTATTTTTCTGTGGCAACAATTAAGCAGTGTTTCAAGTAAATGGGTCGCCTGTTGGTTTGTTTTGTTTTTGAGAAGCTACGCTTTATAAATTTAAGGTTTGAAGCTTTTTTGTTCGGGTCATTTTTGATAGATGAATGAACGTCAACTTGAGACAACTGGAACAATGAAGGGCATCCACACTCTCGTTCTCGGCTGTTCTCGGCGAGAATGTAATGCGGTGTGGATAGTTTGAGATTCTAAAAACTCCAAAAGGAAATAGGATGTGTTATATATGTGTGTATTCATACTCTCACATTCATATACTCTACGTTATCAGTGAGTACATTATTGGAATTTTTAGGAGACAGAATTTTGTATAATAACGTCGTTTTTATGTGATTTGAAATTTTAAACAATTAAATAAAGCAAGGGTTCCATACTTTGATTGAATCTTTAATTTATTTATTTTAACACTTTATTGGACATACATACACAATGATAGAAATAGTTGAGAAAACATGTACAAAGGGCATTTCTTCTTTCATCTAAGTTAGTAGCATAACAAAAAAAATCTGTTCCATTTTTGAGTTTATTTCTCTAAGGGCCGATTCGACTAAGCGCGAGTTAATTTTATTCCTAGATTAAGTCGCCGGTTACTCTCGAGTAAACTGATTTTGCTTTTTACTAACCCTAATCTATGAACAAGTTGAGAGTAAATTTTACACGGCTAATTTTGACGATGTAACCCTATAACGAGACTAATGAAATGTCAATGTCACATAATTACAAAAAAATTTAATAGAAAGAAACCTAACAAATTAAAACTGTATAACCTCACATTGCAAAAAGAACGAATACAATGACTTCTTTTTTTAGGTGGGTTATACATTCGTTCTTTTAGTATAGGTTGTAGTAGAAGACAAGTGAAGTTATTTCGGAGTAAACACTAGGAGTTAAATTGTTCCTTGTATAGTTACTCTTCTATAATTCAAAGATGGGTCAAATCCGGTCTAAGTGTAGTGGTTCAATTTATAATTCATGCAGAATATATACAGGTCTTTCTTTATATTGCGAACGGCTTTTTTGCTTGATCAGACACTCAAACTGAAAAACTTTCTCTATGGGACTAACATCAAGATCGCGAAAAGCTGTTCCAAACAAAACTGCAAACAGACTCGAAAGGGACAATGTTTTTTATGCGATTTCGATGTTGGTCCTTTCGAGAAAGATGTTCAGTTTGATGGTCTGAACATCTCCTTAAAAAAATCGTCAGTTTATTAAGAAGGACCCTGTATACTTTTATTAATATCAACTTTGAATGATTAAACATTTAGACCGTGAATATGCATTAATCTAAACTATTATAAAACTGTAATAGGAAGTTAGTCTGTACATTGAAGATATTAACAAAAAAAAAGTTACAATATGGTTTTTAGATATCCCTGATTCCATTTCACCAATTTTTGGATTTTTTGTCTGTGTGTTTGTTTGTTTGTTTGTGTGTTTGTTTGAACGAGTATCACGCAAAAACTACAGAACGGATTTTGATGAAACTTTTTTTGTTTGATAGCTTATTATCTGACTTAAAGTCTGGTATATAATTTGTGCGGACAAAGTCGCGGGTTAACGCTCGTATATTATAAATATATATTTTATTTTAATAAAAAAAAATTTATGCTTTAAGATAAGTTCATTTAAAGGAATTAAATAGTAAAAGCACAAACAAAACTTAGCATGAACTTAAATCTTTCTAAACTACAAATTTTACTAACTTTCATTCCCAAAAATACCCTAAAAAGGGGACAATCGGGTCAATGGGGTCCAGTGTACAACCCAGGCGAATTTAATGTGCACGGCTGTATTGATTCCCCGGCATTCTTTCACACAGGCGCCCGAGGAACCCCCCTCCCCCCTCGCCAGGAACTTGGGATATGGGAGGATAAGACACTTTTTTTTCGGGACATCGATATCGTGAAAAAAAGTTGCGAAGATTGAATTTGAATGGAAATGAGAGTTAATTTTAAGTTCGATGAGCTTTTGAATTCGGAATCGTGTGTTTGTATAGTAAAGAAAAACATGTTTTTATTTAAGAGAACCTAAAAGTACCAACTTACAAGTTTGAATTTATCAAATGCTTCGAAATAATTCAAATGTCATTTTTTAAATTTCAAATTAGTTTATAAGTGGCGAGACGTGACGGTTGCATGAATTTACGTTCAGAAATGATCGCATTTCATCGCATTCGATACCTATTCTATCTCTACAGCTTTTCAAACGCAAATTCGTGCTAAGGCAATATATTTAAAGATAGAACTAGCTAAGCTACCTAGATATTTTTACAGATATTAATAATTTTTTACATATTCTAGGTAGGTAGTTATTTTATTTCATATTTTTGAGATAAAAATATTTTTAAAAAAGTAATGTAATTACACAAATCAATTAGAGAGGAACGCGTTTATAAAAAAAGCGAGCGTTAACCCGCGACTTCGTCCGCACAAATTATATACCAGATTTTAAGTCAGAACATAAGCTATCAAACAAAAAAAGTTTCATCAAAATCGGTTCAGTAGTTTTTGCGTGATACTCGTTCAAACAAACAAACAAACAAACACCCAAACAAACAGACAGTCAAAAAATCCACAAATTGGTGAAATGGAATCAGGGACACCTAAAAACGTAACGTAAACGAGTAACGTTTTTTTGTTAATATCTTCAATGTACAGACAAACTTTCTGTTACAGTTTTATAATAGTATAGATTACCTAATCATCGTATCGAATACGTCAAAACAATAAACTACTTGCCTCTAAACCCTATCCATATACACGCACACAGGCATAATTTGTATGGCGCCTCACGCACACCAACCTAAGAAAGTTGGCCCCTTTTGTTTTATACGGTAGAAGCATGAGACTCATTCCAGACATATACTTTTTCTAAGGAGCCAACATCAAAACCAACATAAGGTGGCTGCGCGACGTTATACGTTACTCGACCTACGCGCGGCCAGCTTATTTTGGTTTTGTATAGCTTGATATGTCGCCGTGCGTACCTACCTCGACTCAAATGTATGTAACGTATTGGTAGAGGTATATTTTTACTGTCAGAGTATATTTTTACTGTCTGAGTATTTTCAAGCCGCCTCAATAGACTTATTTCTATAAATAATGCGACTTATATTTTAGATACAACCGATTCACTTATTTCTAGACATGCAATATTGTACAGTCTACAATAAAATAAGCGTGGTACTAGAATAGCTCTCGATCCAAACAAAGAGGCAGTTCACAATGCAAGCAA
This sequence comes from Agonopterix arenella, assembly GCA_927399405.1. NCBI lineage: Eukaryota > Metazoa > Arthropoda > Insecta > Lepidoptera > Depressariidae > Agonopterix > Agonopterix arenella. Next base: position 11,668,065 of record OV656711.1, on the reverse strand, counting down.
CAGGTCTGAGTGTACTGAGATGTGTTGCCTTCTGTAGCTCGAGTGAGAGTTTACTACCAACCTCGACGTATCGAATACGTCAGCAATTTAATGTTTATTTGTACGAAAATAACTTTGATAAGTCATACAGGGTGTTAGGGTGAACAGTTGTATTACTTTAAGGTGCTTGCAGAGGGGTCCATTTTTTACAAAACTTTGACGCACAATACTCGTAGACGGTATTAATTTAAGTAACTTGGTATATATGGAAAAATAGTTTAGAAAATCTAGATGCCGCGTCACAAATAACATTTACAATTTAAATTTTTAATTAATATATATTTTATTTTTAATTTTTTATACAAAATTTTAAAAGCTTTATATCTTCGTAATTGTATTATAAATTGCAAATGTTATTTGAGACGCGGCAACAGATTTTCTAAACTATTTTTCCATATATAAAATATTACTTTTATTAATTCCGTCTACGAATATTGTGCGTCAAACTTTTGCATGGACTGAAACTACCTTAAGGGGTGATTGTAGCCATGATACTGAACAACAATGTGGACTTTCCATACTAAATGCAATCAGCTAATCGAACGTTTGTATGAAAAGTCGAGAAAAAAATGTGAGAATTTCGTATGTTTCTAAGGCAAAGTTGTTCAGTATCATGGGTACCTTCACACCTTAATGGAAAGCAACTGTTTACCCTAACACCCAGTATACAGTTACTGTAGGTACATAAAGTTTTTTTTGAAAATTAATATGAAGACTATCGGTTACTTCACTGACAAACGTTCTTCTTCTTATCGTGTGGGCAGAGCCCTGGTGTCAGAGTTTTTTCATACCGCCTTACGGCCTCTGACGTGGTTTTTATGTGGCGACTACTACTACCAGAGATAGTGGCCGGTAGCAACGGCTTAACGTGCCTTCCGAAGCACGGAATCATTTTTCTTTTCGAACAATCAGGTGATTCAGCCTGCAATGTCCTTACCAACTGGGGAATAACGCACAAAGTGACATTTCACTAGGTGTCCCCGGTGAGAATCGAACCCGCGACCTCCGTGTCGAGAGCCAATGCTCTTAACCGTTAGACCACGGAGGCAGTAGACAAAAAGGTAAGACATCGATAACACAGTGAAAAACATAAAACAAGAAAACCTCTCAAAAGACAATGCGGGTTTCGTATGGAAGGTTGGCGCCTTATTTTAAGCCGTTATTTTTGGCGCGGTCAGCGACCAAACTTGAATATTTTATTTCAGAATGAAGTAACAAACAAAACTTGTTAACATGCATATTAGCAAGAGTATGTATAGCAGGAGTCGCCATCTAGGTGGATACGTAGTAACACCTACTGACATTAGGGACCTCCCCTCATGACCTTTAGGTCTAGGGTGATAGCTACAATAAATCTATTCAGGTCGCAGTAGCTATTGGTTAATTGACCAAGCCCTTACAACCAAATAATAATAATAAAATAATAACATGTAGATCCCTAAACTCAGTCCAAACGGAGATGTAAAGGCTTGAAGTTGAAAATATAATCAACACGTTTACTTCAAGCCTTTATATCTCAGTTCGGACTGAGTTTAGAAATATTTTCAATTACTATATAATTAATTAGTTTTGTTTTTAACTTTATTATGAACTATAATATTCAAGTTTGATTGATAGCCGCGCTAAAAAAATAGGCAAAAAGAAAAAAGGCGCCATTTTCCCGATTTTAACGTTCAAAATTAGAATCTAAAGTTAGGGGAATAAAATCCAAAGTTGCGGATTTCATGTGACCTCGCCCCCCGCAAAAAGTGGCAGAAATCTTTGTTAGTAGAATTACACACGTAACTAGTCCCTATATAAGTAGTCAAAGCTGACTGCCAACCTCCAATAATGGAAGGATACTTAAAGAAGAAGAAATAATGTTAGAATTATAGAGTATCAAAACACACGTTCCATGAATGCTTTAATAACTCCCGTATAAACTCTAGCTTCCTAAAAAATAGCAGTAACATTCACATTTTCAAATAAAAACCAACAGCGGCGTAAAGCAAAACAGTAAAAAAAAATCTAACACTCAAAAGCCTATTTAACCCACGTGCCTCTAACAAACTTGTTTCTGAACTAAACAGGCTGCGCTCGCCAAAACTGAACGATCAACAAAAACAAAGCCGGCCGCGAAGCAACAGGTATTCCCGACCTACAACAAATATACGTATACTACCAGTAAACACTTAGGTACTTTCCATAGACAAAACTACATTTTACCTTTTGGCTGAATGGCTTGAAACCTCGTTTTTATAAAAAAATAAAAGACCAATAAAATTCCGCGTGATTCTGATTCTAAATTCAAACACCTGATTCGGTGTATTTTTATGACGACGCGTTCCGTATTTGAAATTTAAAATCCTTCGCTGCAGCGAATTTGAATTTATCGAGTTCGGTTTTTTTTTTCTAAATCAAATGTGCTGTCGAAATGGCTGCATTCGATTTTTATTTGGTTTTGTTCTCAATTTTTAAATGTCCTTTAAACATTACAATAACTAGCGGGTTGAGTCGACGAGAAACGAACTTCCCGCCTATTGAATTTTCGCCTACAAAAGGAAAGTTTTCAGGAAACGTTCCGGGTTACCGGCTCCAGTCTCGTTTTATATTTAAGTGTAACTTTGACGAAATTGTTTAACTCGAACGGTGTATTCAATTTAAGTTTCGAAGCTACAATAATGCTCCTATGTAGATTAATTAACTGGTTTTCACGGTAAAGCTCTTCAATTTAAGTTGCTGTACTAAATAATACAGTCCGATCTCGAAAACGAAGAACGTATTTATTTAAAAAAAGTTAAGTAATGTTTCAAAAAAAAGAAGTAACTGGCCACCGACGAAATGCGTTCGAAACTAATTAAAAACATCAATTCCGGGCGCTACGCTACGGGGGAATATTTCAAACGCACGCACACACACTCACACCCACCCCGTAGCACACATTCACACGTAAGACGCACACAACAGTTAAAAATAAGTCTCGGGCCATATCCGAGTGAGAGAATGGTCCCACGGCTGCTGAAGGCCAAAATAGCGTATCTAACCTCCAAAAGGTTAAGGAAAACTGTCTATTTTCCAGTGGAAAATTTTATCGCGTGACCAGTAATCTTTGTCTAGTTAAATTTGACATTGAATTGACTGAATATCTAATCTTATTTTAAGGTCAAATGATAGTTACCTAATATGCTTAACTGCTTTTATAAATAAAGGTATAATAAATTATAATCAACACATTCCTATTTTCCGTCATAATATGACGTATATATATAACACAATTATTAAAAATATTGTTTTTGTCTATGGTTCTCATATGGATATAATTACAGTTATCCGGTTTTTCCAGCGAACAGTTACCCAGTTCTAGAACTTATCCGGGGGGAGACGGGGATAGCCGGGTGTCTTAAGGCGGAGTGAGACGGAGTGAAACCGAGTTATCGTAAATTGATCTGGGGCGGGGTGGCGCGCCCGGGTGGCGACGACGCGGTACCAAATTTGACAGCGATGGAAATTGGCGGGAAAGATTATTGGTTGCAGCGCTTTTTTGTTTCCGATTGCAAATTTGAAATTAGAAGACATTTGTTACCAGCCAGTCTACATTCGAGTTTTAAAACTTTAATTGTTGGAATTTTAAATTCGACAAAATGAGGTGTTGAAACTGGGTCATATAGGTCAGGGATCGTCAACCATTCGTTGTTGCAGAGTTATTAAAACTTTCTTCAGCGGAGAGTATCTACACGGTGTAGCAAAACATCCTAGTGATATTTAAAGGGGTGGTTTAGACCATCAAACTGAACAACTTTCACTATGGAGTATGGAGTAAACATTGAAGGAAAAAAATTGTTTTAATACAAAACCGCAGTAGACTCAAATGTATGGGACAGCAGAATTTTTCTTTTTTTGTCGTCTTTGTCTCCATAGTGAAAGTTGCTCAATTTGATGGTCTAAAGTCTAAGCCACCCGTTTAAATAATTACCAGTGTTTTTTGTTCTGTTGTTTCTGGCAAACTATTTCGGTAAATGAAAAAAAAATTACAAACAGTATGGGAAATTACTTGTTTTCTTATTTTGAGGGAACAGTAGCTTTGGAATATTATTAATTACGAAGCTATGCTATAGGTACCTATATTTTGCTGTATTCAGATAGATCTTTCCTTGTACCGACGTACTAGTTGAATGTTAAATTCGTCAGGGCACAATTTTCATAATAATTTAGCGGCTGGATAAAAAAAAAAACAAAGAAATCTCTTTGTCATTGAGATGAAATCTCATTGATTTACAAAATTGATCTCCAACTTTTAAAGTCACAAGCATTATTTTATAAAATCTGCCAACATTTCTAAAGTAGAGACAAGGCTGGAAATTCTACAAGAATCAATTTTTCTATTTCGTCACTGTGTAATTACTTGTTTTTTTTTGTTTTTATAATGTCTGTGAACTTACCAAATAGAAAATCCTACAGAGCGACATGGCCTCAGGCCAAGCTCTTCAATAAAGATTTAAAAAAAAACGAATGCTTGAAAATTATAGTTACTTTCAAATCACCTGCTGAATGTTTATCAGACGTCTGGCTTTACCTATTAGTACCTACGTATTATAGTCTATATACCTACCTACTTATATGTTGTCAATACCCACCTGTTATAGTCTCTAATATACAGAGAGGTTATCGAAAACGGTTCCTTTGTATCTCAGACAAGTCTCGTTCAAGCGGTTCTTATAAAACCCCGCACACACCAACATCTTAATAACAGAATCCAAACGCTTCGGGCGATTTTAAAATAAGAATATCATAACTGGCCACTAGGGGGCGACGGGAGAGGAGGATTTCGGAAGAACGTTCGCACCCCCACCAAGTTTTTAAAATAAGAAAATTTCGGTGGAGCGTGATATTTTAAAAATAAAAACCTCTTTCGTGGCATATTCCGTGGAGATTTTAAAGAATAGTTTCGTATCCCCCCCGTCTGGAGTTGGAAATAAGAATTCGGGGGGCCAGATTCGGGTGGGGGGGTATATTCGGGGGGGTGTCGGGGTGTTCCTTGATGAGGACGGAGGTTTTTCGTGGAATTTCGTTAGCTCTTCGGCGAGTTCAACGACCGCGGGAGTCGATAGCCGTTCGATGAATGTTATAAGTAATTGGATGGTGCTAGATTTTTATTTTATTTTGTGAAGAAGCTTCTAGTTCTAACAGATTTCGTTCTGTTAGACACCGGCTATCAGGAAATTGGAGTTAATGAAATTTGAAAGACGATGCTTTTAGAGGGGACAGTGTTCGTTAATCTGATTAGTTTTCAGTTGCACCGTTTTGCTTTAGTGCGAAGTATTGAATTTATTTTATAATACGTTTTAACAATGTGAAATATTTAATAATAGATACAATTCAGATGACAGTTAAGAGATATTATGGGAGTCACGTTGCAGGTTCTGACCCGAGCACTCGTCTCGCGTGGATTTTGCGCGTCGAGTTCTTGCCTGCCACGAGGCCCCGCAATCCTCAATCTCATCTTGTTCTTGACCAAAAACAATCCCTGAGATTGGGATAGATTCTCCCATAAACACTTGACACTGGCGGAAATGGAGTGCTAACGCACAAGCAAGAGTCCATTAATTACAAGTAAAAAAAAAAGATATTTTTTTTCTGACCTTTTTTAAACGTCTGTAACTCCTAAACCGACTGGAGTTATGCAGGCAGAGCTGGTCCATCCCCATCACAGTCCATTCTACACCATATGAACACTGAATCAGCCTTGCAGCTGATGGTTACCAAAAGTACGGTTATCTCTTGTTCTTTCTTCGTGTTCTGTGCCAAAATTGGCAAAACGAAACACTTATGGAATCACCTCGGTGTCTGTCTGTTCGTCCGTCTGTCACTGGCATTTTTTTCCAAGACCGTAAGACTGGAAGTAGTTGTAGCATAAATATTTTCTAGAATATCGTGTAGCGTGTGGGGTATCAAATGAAACCCAATGAAACCTTATACAAATACGAGTCAATAAATTTTTCTTCAAATTATTATATCTTTGAAACTTTGTTGAACAATTTTTTTAATTAACTTCAAAAAACTGCTGTCCCCCGATATTTCAAAAACTAGAGGCATGTAAAACAAAAAAAAATAGATGTGTAGATGGCGGAAAAATTACCAGGTTGGAACTAACTTGAATGGTTTTACCAATGACGTATGGCCAGTGTAAACCGATCTTCAGTTACTATGAGCTTACATACTTAGTAAGTATTATTTTATACTGGATTCACCTACAACCCACGCAAAACACCTGGTAGTACGGAACACTAATTGCCCGAGTCCCGACTCGCACTTGGCCAGTTTTTTAGCCATCTTTTTTGTTTTTTTATTTTATAAATCTGTACTTATAAGTAAATACACTGTAGATAATCCTTTCTCTTTATTTAGTTTTATTATTTAACTTATTGAATGTAAATTGATTTTATTGTATTTATTTACCTAAATATACTTGGTGATTTGTAGTAAACACGTGCCACTGTTTCAGGGGTGGTTCAGACTATCAAACTGAACAACTTTACTATGGAAGCAAACAGATCTGCTGTTCCATACTGAACTGCAATACGCAATCATCAGGTTTGCTCCCATAGTTAAAGTTGTTCATTTGAACCAACCCCGAAAAATTGGAAAGTGTTTCATAAATCACCCAGTATTATTTTTTTTTATTAAAAACACGACCTTAAACCAGCTATATAGAATTTTACTAAATTTCGTACTCATCGTTCCGAAAAGGGGTCAAGTAATAAAATTAAATGAACCTAAAATGGAGTGGGACTAAACCGTAGTACAAACATAAAGGGTCTCCCTTTTCGTGTCAGTTGTTGAGATAGGTCAGGTTTTAAGTTGTGATAGGTCAGGTTCTAAGAAGATAGAGGTCAATAGCCCCTGACTGCCCCAATGTTTGATGATTTGTTTACTAGGCCTTGTGTTTCGACTTGGAATTTATCACCCTATTTCTTTGTGTGGCTTTCGTATGAGTGAACTATCGGTTATACAGGGTGTTAGGTTAAAAAGTTGCATTACTTTAAGGGGTGATTGCACCTATGATACTGAACAACTTTCACTAAGAAACCTATAAAAAAATCGCATATTTTCAAACTTTATGGTACTAAATGCAATTAGATAAATAAATAAAATAAATATCTTGGACATTGCCACACAAATAAAGATGATCGAACGTTTGTATGAAAAAGTCAAAATTTTATTTTGCATACCGGTGAAACGAGGTGACTTCGAGAATTGGGGCGACTTTGATGATAACTCCAAATGACAACCGGATTGTAAATTTCTCTGCGAAAACAGAATGCAGTCGGATATTCTTTTTTGTCTTGGCATTATTGACAGTTCGTCCATTTTTTACCAATTCTTCAAGACTGTAACATGAGGCTGAGTGGTTAAAATAATTTGATAAAGTTTGTAGAAAATATTCGCAGAAAATATTTCCTTTTAGGGGTGACTTTCGAAAGCCATGAAAAAAACGACTGATATCAAAGTAGCCCCGTTTTCAATATAGCTTTTGAACATACATAATTTTTATTTTTATTTTAAACGAGCGTTAACCCGCGACTTCGTCCGAACAAATTATATACCAGATTTTAAGTCAGATCATAAGCTATCAAACAAAAAAAGTTTCATCAAAATCGGTTCAGTAGTTTTTGCGTGATACTCGTTCAAACAAACAAACAAACAAACAGATAAACAAACAGACAGACAAAAATCCAAAAATTGGTGAAATGGAATCAGGGACACCTAAAAACCATATCGTAACTTTTTTTTTGTTAATATCTTCAATGTACAGACAAACTTTCTGTTACAGTTTTATGATAGTATAGATATTATCACAAGGCTAGTCGTCAAAACTGTATTTTTTTTAAATTTTTAAAACCATAATTATGAAAGATGCTATCCATTTGAATTTCAAGACTAATCAAAGTCACCTCGTTTTACGGTATTTCCTATAGGTTTCTTAGGGAAAGTTGTTTAGTCTGTTTACCCTAAAATCCTGTAGTTCGTAACGTATAGGATAAAATTAAGTTCTTTTGTAGATTATTACGTTTGTTACTAATTGATTACATAGGTAATTTTGTAGGTAATCTAGGTGATTTTTTAAACACTCAAATTTTTGGGGGTTCAGATCATCAAATTGATCAACTTTCACTATGGAGCCAACATAAAAATCGCGAAAACAAAATCTGACGTTCCATACAAAACTGCAGTACTTATAGGTATACCGATAGTCGATATATCGACGGGACTCGTATGGGACAGCTGTTTTTTTTTTTCGCGAATTCGATGTTGGCTGCATACTGAAAGTTCTTCAATTTGATGGTCTAAAGCACCCCCTTAAGTATTACTAGGGTGTTTAGTTACACCCTGTATAACCCCTGTGAATATTCAATTCAATTCAATTCAATTCATTTATTTTATTGCAGATCATAGATCCATAGTGTTAGTAACAATGACTTAAAACTAGTTAGTGTTAGTGACGACATTTTTTTAACACTAATTTAACATGAACAAAAGGGGGCCCAGAGCCCCTATGCAGGCTATTCCAATGCCCAATGATGGGACATTGGAACCGCTCTGCAATGGGCCAAATATGAAAGTGTTTATAAAATTACCAGTATAAAATGCATGTTACCTTGTTTTACAACCTTAAAATGTTCCAATCTATACTATTATAAAACTGTAACAGGAAGTTTGTCTGTACATTGAAGATATTAACAAAAAAAAAGTTACGATATGGTTTTTAGGTGTCCCTGATTCCATTTCACCAATTCTTGGATTTTTTGTCTGTCTGTTTGTTTGGGTGTTTGTTTGTTTGTTTGAACGAGTATCACGCAAAAACTACTGAACCGATTTTGATGAAACGTTTTTTGTTTGATAGGTTATGATCTGACTTAAAATCTGGTATATAATTTGTGCGGACGAAGTCGCGGGTTAACGCTCGTAAATTAATACAATACTAATAAAATAGTAAAATGTGTTTTAAACCTTAACCCCGTATATTTAAAGCGTACATTTTGTTTTCAGGGTTGTACGGGTGCCATGGCGGAGTGCTCATTCGCGCGCTGCCAGCAGGAACGTCGCGCGATACGCAAGGAGCTCCAGCGCTGGACCAAAAACATGGTCTACATACTCGGTGAGTGACAACCCAGCCCTAAAGTGATATAAATTGTGATAACATAGTCTACAATACTAGGTGTGTCACAACCCTAGCTCAATATAAAAAGTAAAATTAACATTGTCTATATACTCGGTGAGTGACAACCCTAGCTCAATATAAATAGTAAAACATTATCAACATACTCGGTGACTGACAACCCTAGATTTATAAACATTTTAATTTATTTCAGGCAACAGTACAAACTTAATCATAACAGGCCCATATTATGAATACCTTAATATAGAATAAAAAATCTAAACTATTATAAAACTGTAACAGGAAGTTTGTCTGTACATTGAAGATATTAACAAAAAAAAAGTTAATATATGGTTTTTAGGTATCAATGATTCCATATCACCAATTTTTGGATTTTTTGTCTGACTGTTTTTTTGTTCGTTTGTTTGAACGAGTATCACGCAAAAACTACCATACCGATTTTGATGAAACATTTTTTGTTTGATAGCTTATTATCTGACTTAAATTCTGGTATATAATTTGTGCGGACAAAGTCGCGGGTTAACGCTCGTAACAATATACAACGTGTTAATGAATTAACGCAAAACTAGAAAGTAGTTTGATTAGAATCGAGAGCAGAATCGAATTATCATGGTTTCAACATAGGTAATTTTTTTCAAAATATTAAATAATTTGTTTCTAAATTTTAAAATTTACTGAACCCGATGTCAACTCACCTCACGGGCACACTCACCGTACTTACTACCAAAACAAGATTATTAAAATGTATGCATGAGTACGTTAGCGCTTTCATTCATTGCTGAAATGATAACAAATCATTTTTGCGTCAAAACTTAAAATGCGAATAACTTTAAATTTTAACTATCAAAATAATGAAATTATTGTTTCAATCTAATTATTTTGATATAAATCAGTTGAAGTGTATGAGGTTTTGCGCTAATTCATTAACACGTTGTATAAATAAAACAAACTTATCACAAATGCTTCAAAAGTTGATCAGTTGTTGTATCAAAGTTTCTAGCTACACCGAAAGTGTACCGTCGTGATTTTATATAGACACGCATGTGTATACATTTTGTTTGTTCGCTGCAGTCAAAGTACGCCCATATTGCATCAGTTTAGGATAAAACAGAACTTTGTAGCAAATAAGGAAGGGCATATTGCATAAACTTTGATGTACGGGTTTCGGAGTCTAAAAATTTGCGTTTGTTTTGTGTTTGAAGTATTGCTGAACCTATGATATTACCTACCTTAATAACCCCGCTAAAACCACCAACAACTTTTAAAGTAAATTGCACTAAAAAACATTAAGGTGGTTGCAGAGGGGTCAATTTTATACAAAACTTTGACGCACAATACCCGTAGACGGCATTAATATAAGTAACTTTGTGTATATGGAAAAATAGTTTAGAAAATCTAGATTCCGCGTCACAAATAACATTTGCAATTTATAATATAATTACGATGATATGAAGCTTTGAAATTTTTCATACAAAATTTTAAAAGCTTCATAATATCTTCTTAATTATATTATAAATTCCAAATGTTATTTGTGGCGAGGCAACTAGATTTTCTAAACTATTTTTCCATATATAAAATATTACTTTTATTAATTCCGTCTACGCGTATTGTGCGTCAAACTTTTGTATGGACTGAAACCACCTTGAGCTCATTTACATTACAGCTTATTGTAATTTTTCATAATTATGTTGTTTTATTGCACATAAAGAATCTAAGAATCAAATGATAGCATAAGCTAATCCTTCAGAATGTGATATCGAAAGAAACTCTAGGATAAATAGTTCAAAAATCAATCTTGATATTAAAACAACAGATTTTAAAATCGTCCGTCCATCTACGTGCATTGTAATCCAATAAACTCCGAAACAAATATGGCCTACAACGAATAAAATAACTCAATACAGTTAAATCCCCATTTTGTTACGGGCATTTTTTTTAACCTGTTACTCTTTTTTCAGCTTTACTTTTTATATAAATTGTTGAGGCTTTTTTTGTACAATAAACTCCTATACTTGACATCAAATAGTTCATAACAGACAAGGTGTTCAAGTATATTTATAGTTTTAATTTAAAAGCTCGATAGCTCAGTCAGGAGTGGACCTGCCTGCAAAGAATTGTTGGGCAAATATTTTTTTAATATCTTGTACCCAAGTCCTTTGAACAAGGACTTTGTCCAAGGAAATGACCTATAGGTCTAGGATGACAGCTACAATAGATTTGTCCAGGTCGCAGTAGCTATTTGGTCACTGACCAAGCCCAAACCAAATAATAAATTGTACCCAAGTCATGGATGTTTGTATGTATTCTATTATAATTTTCTAGTACTATATGGTAATATAAATGACAAAATAAGGACCTAGATGAGCATTGGCTCTACATGGGATGAGGATGTCTGCCAAGCAAGCCCTATATCTTTATTAGACCAAGATGAACACTTACTCAAGACTTGGCTAAAAATGAGATCTCATAACTTTTTAAGAGTAAAAGGGTTTTGAGACTTAGCTACTTTTTACATGAAATCTTTTGATAGGATATTTACTATCTATAACTGTTGCCCGCAACTCTGCGGTCTGCGGTCCGACCATCAAACTGAACAACTTTCACTATGGAGCCTACCTCAGGAAACGCGAAAAAAAATCAGCTGTTCCATACAAAACTGCTGTACCTACCCGACATGTTAGGGACAGCTGGTTTTTTTCTACATTTTCTGAGGTAGACTCCATAGTGAAATTTGTTCAGTTTGATGGTCTGAGTTCACTGTTTCAGTCTGCTGAGGGCTGTCCCTTACACCCTGTATATTAGTATCGTTTCCAATTTGAATGTCTACTAAACCGATATTGATAAAAATTGGACACATCTGAGAGATAAAGGCATCGGATCGCGTTGCAGCTAATTCTACTCGCGGATATAGAGCCCAAGAACGTTGCAGCCGGGCCGATGCACTGTGGTCCCACTTCCACCCACTTGCAATTGCATTTTTATACAGGGTGTAAATTTAAATATGTTAGCTTACTTAAGGGGTTGATTTAGACTATTAAACTGAACAACCTTTCAATATGGAACTAACATTGATATCACGAGAAAAAAATCAGCAGTTTCATATAATTAGGTCAAATACGTTTTTTTTATTTATTATTTATCGAGGATTTTTTCACATGGAATATATATCACCCTCACTCCTCATGTACTAATGGAAAAGTTGATTTTTATCACATCCCATAGAGAAAGTTGTTAAATTTGATGATCTGATCATCCTCTTAAAAACCTGTCAGCATATAAAGGAGGACCCGGTAAATAGTTCGAAAAACAAAAAAGTGACTACGAGGTAATTCGTAGCAGTGCTACGACGTGCTACGAAATTGTGCTACGTAGTGAACGTTTTACGTAAAAAAAAAAACAGTTTGTAGCGACCATAAATGAGATTACCTTCTGTATTACTAAAAAAACTAGGTTATATTAACATTCATATATCACTTATTATCATCAATTCATCACTCAATATAAATTGAAAACCCCGCCGCGTTTGTCCGTGTCCTGTCTGTCTGTATATCTCAGAAACTACTATAGGGATTTTGATACAGTTTCCACTAATAGATAGACTGATTCACTAGGAAGGTTTATGTACCCGTGCGATGCCGAGCAGGTGACTGATTATAATAAAAATAAAAACACATAATTCTGTGAAAATTTCAACTCTCTTATCTATTACGGTTCAAAGGATACAGCCCTTTAGAGTTAAGACGGAAAGACGGACGGACAGCGTAGGCTTAGTTATAGGAACTCGATTGGTCTGGTCATCGTTGGCACCTTTTTAAAAATGAACATACAAAGCAATAAGCAACAGTATTAACCCGTGATTAAATAACATTTTCGCTTGGAAATTTTTCGTAGACCGAAATAATTTTATCCAAATATTAGTTGACAAATATTATGCACCACTGTAGAGGAGTGCATCGGTCGGCAGCAGCGCGCATGCGCCGTGCCGACGCTCAGCCAAACAACCTGTTGCAAAGGCACCGGCGTGCACTAATGCAACTTCGCTCCGTACTGAGACTAAATACAAAACCTAAAAACCTTCGTAAAACCACCAAGAAATCCAAAAATAATACATCAAAATTCCAAATTCATCAAACTAAACCTTTCGCTTGCAAATTTTTAGAGTTTTAACCCCTAAAATGCGGTTTGAAGTTGTCTAATTTCCGATTTTCTTATAAGTGCTATTTTGTGTCTTGAGTTAGAAGACGTAGTGATGTGCAGTGAGAATTGAGTTAACTAGGTGCTTAGTAGATTTTTATACATATTAATATAAAACCTAGTTTTTTAAATTTGCGTAAAAAACTTACAGTTTTCTAATTAAACAGTTCCTGTTAAAAGTTTATAGCTAAGAAAGTTTGGCCAAAGCTTTTTTTAGTGCGTGTAGAAATACTGTTTTAGATATTAGTGTAAAATTGGATTTTAAATAAAAAATAAATCAACGATAAATATTGCAAAATCTAATTACGAAATTCGGTTAAATTGTTGGTTGAGTGTACACTGCGTGCGGCAAATAATTGGGCGAAGTCAGAATATCCGAAGTTGGCCGGCGACACAGAGAAGTTGGCCCGAAGCAACAAGTGGCTGCCTGATGCCTTTCACGGTAAATGTGCCACTGTTATAGGACCTGTTATACGACTTTGCATGCCCGCTTCTGCGGGATTATGTTGCGTTTTGTACGTGTTCCCGGGGACGGGATAAATTCGGGATTCTCTCGTTTGTTGATTCAGTCGGTTAGTGTCTGTGCTGATTTGGGTTTAGTTTTTTTTATTGTTTGAGATTCGAGCGCACCAGTTTTAGTGGTGCGATTTGTAATTTGTTTTTCGCTTTTGTGTTCTAAATTTGAAGTTTTATTTCGAAATAGTTAAGCTTGGCACGTTTTTATAAAGTGTGTAACTTTTTTTTTAAGCATGCTTAAGGCTTATTCTTTTTTTTTAATTCAAACTTTTAAATTAGATTGTTTTGCGTATCGACTAGGGGTGGGTGGGGCGGTCGATCTGACTTCTTTTGTTTTAGAAGGCTTCTTGCGTCACGCGCCATCTTAGGTCGATGACAAAAAAAGTGTCATGGCGCCTGCCGGGAGAGTTTTTGTTCTAGTTAGCTTTCTTGTTTTAAATTTAACCCATTGTCTTTTGTAAAAAAAAATGGAAATCTTTTTAATAAAACCAGCTTTTTAGCCTTTTGGCTAAAAGTCAGTTTGTTAACCTACCTACGTATAACAAATTTTACTTAGCTAAAAAAAATATGTCATTAGTAAAGCGGAAAATTTCGTTTGACATTTAGGCTGCTATTGACGTGTCATGGTTTGTTACCGAAACGTGGGTTTGTGTCAGCTGCAGATAAGCCTTCGATTGGGATACGAAAAATAATAAAATTAAACCTTTTTAACGTGCAGGATAAGCCTTCGGAATAAATAAATATATTGGAAATTGTCACACAAATTATCTAGTCACATTTAAAGTAGGTACCAGAATCTAGCCTCGACTTATATTATGATGACTAGACCAAGATATAGAATACTTATACAGGGTGTTACAGAAAATAGTGTTTGGAAAAGTTGTTTAATTATATGCAAAAAAAAATACGACTGAGGGCAGCACAATAGGTTCGGTACCTTCTTAAAGTTGTTAAGTTTGATGGTCTAAAGACTGAGTTTTGGTTTAGACACTGAACTACCCTTAAATATTACTAGGGTAGTTTTGCTACACCCTATACCTATTACCTAATTAAATAAAACAATCATCATCATCATTCTCATGCCCATTGCCCTATAAAATACAATATAGCTAGTGAATAAATAAATAAGCATAAGCATATGCTCACGACTATATTCCCCGAGGGGGTAGTCAGAGATATTCTGAAACCTCAGAACATCTATGTTTCACTAGTACCGAAATTCTGTCCAGTGTGACGGGGGGTGAGCCCGTCACCACTTGTAATGGACAGTGGGTACAATACATTTCTCGAAAATGAAGCATGCAGGTTTCCTCACGATGTTTTCCTTCACCGAAAAGCCAATGGTGATACAAATCGCACATAAATTTCGAAAAACTCATTGGTACGAGTCGGCCTGGACGGGGATCGAACCAGCACCTCCTGCACGGCAGGCAAGGTTACTCGCCACTGGACCACCACTAGCCCAGTCATTTTACGGTTTGAGCCGGGACTAATTAATAATTGTCATTTTTTTTCGGTACATCGTGAGGAAACCTGCATGCTTCAATTTCGAGGCATGTATTGTACCTACTGTCCATTACAAGTGGCGACGGGCTCACTCCCCGTCACACTGGACAGAGTTTCGGTAATACTAGTGAAACGTGGATGTTCTGAGGTTTCAGAATATCTCTGACTACCGCCTCGGGGAATATAGTAGTGAGCATATGCATGCATGCATAATATTAAAAAGCCAATTTGAGCCTAGAAATGTACCAAAATTAAAAAAAAATCACGTCAGCAACAGTTCCAAATTTAAAATTTATGTATTATCTCGTTCTAAAAAACCTGATGGTAAATTTTTATTGCTAATTTTTAAGGCTTTACCATTGTACATACTACAAACATGGTGTGAATATGTTTGTCTATTTAGAAGGTTTTGAAAAATACATTCGTATTTTCTAATAAATACCTCATATTTTAAATTTCAATGCCTATTTTATTGCTCAAGAATAATTTATATTGTTAAATCTAAGTCAAATGAGTGCATTGGTAATAATATTATTAATTTAAAAGCCTTCTGGGACACACAATGTTGATTTCTATATTGCGTAACGATTTTTTTTAAATATGTTTTGACACGTTCCGGGACAGTGAACGAGACACAATAGAACTTTTATTGTTATCACGGCTATAGGCGGTCACTGTCCCGGAACGTGTTAAGATAGTTTTTTTGTCACTAAATGGTGCAATGGTGGTGGTTTAAAAGTCCAATTAATAATTACTCCCTACCCCGCCTAACAAAACTCCGTAAAATTACTGGGCTAGAAGGCGTTTTTTAAAATTAAGAAATAAAGTAACTAAAATCACATCAAAACTATAATTTTGATTAGCACAGTCTATTATGTACTTTATAAGTGGCAGATATATGTCTATCTAGTAATAAACAGCTTATTCGTGACCGGTTTACCTTAACCTCATGGCCACCCATAGCTCAAATAGTAAAGAGATATAGTGTTTAAGTATTTGTTCTCAAGGTTTCATTTTATTTGATTGCTTTGAGTACCTACCTAGCTCCCTTGATGTAATAGATCTATTTTATTTGTATGAGCCGACTAAGGATTTTCATTGAAGTGTTTTAAAAGACATCGTCGGCGTTTCATACATTTTTGATCAAAATGTGAAAGTGCCGTGCAAAAAGTTTCATTAGGGTGAAGCCAAATGAGCGTAATTTTGTAAGTTGTGCGTCGCTTATTTTGAGTCCGTTTCATACAAAATCCGGGAATGCATTGTCTATGACGTCTGCCTTTATATGAACGAACTCAAAATACGCTACTCATAACACACAAAATTACGCTCGTTTAGCTTCACCCTTATGAAGCCACCTTCAGGAGACGTGAAAAAAAATCGGCTGTTTAAACTTTTGAGTCGAGTAGGTACGCACGGCAACACATCAAGCTATACAAAACCAACATAACCTGGACGCGTGACGTTATACGTTACTCGACCTACGCGCGGGCAGCTTATGTCGGTTTTGTATAGCTTGATGTGTCGCCCCGTGTGTACAGCTGTTTTTTTACTTTTCCTGAGGGTGGCTTCAAAATGAAAGGTATTCAGTTTTATGGTCTGAATTCACCGTTTAAGTATTTGCCAGGCTGTCACTTACACCCTGTATAGGGTGTAAAATAAAATACGGGTAGGTACTTCAGACCTTTCAATATGAAGTTAAGATCGAAACCATGAAAAAAAATCTGCTATTACATACAGAACTAAAAAGATATCAAATGTATTAACATCTTTTAATATAGACGATAGACTACTACCCGAATTCCGGAACAATTTTCACCACTATAATGTAGAGAACTGCACTAGCAACGCCATCTATGCGTTAAGAGAAGCAACACATCCCTGAAAAGTGTTTAACAGAAAATTAAAAACAATTGACCAACTCTAATTGGTGCATTCTGACAGGAAAATGTTAGTGGTAGACAATTATTATGTAATTGCCGGCTACTTGCCAGATTGCGCTTATATTCTAGTTACAACTGCATTGTTTTATGAAGAGTTAGGTGTGCAGGAAGTGACAAGAGAAATTTGGTTGAATTAAAAAAAAAACAAGACTATTGTAGGAAAAAAAACGAAGAAAATAGTTCCATTAAAAAAAAGGAAAATGCGTGCGTCCAGTAAGCACTCCCTAAAATATGTAACGTATATTAGCTTACACCCTTTATATACTTTACTATTTAGACCCTGAGTTTTGTTAGATGTTACTATAATTATTTTGTATAATTCGGTTACATCTTAACAAAACATTGATTTCAGTAAGGAATATATTTTAGTAGGTATGTTTTTTTCTGATATGGTTCGAAAACAAAGAGCAAATACCTAAGCAACACATGTGAAAAGGATAAAGTTGTAAGAAATATTAGACACAGGTCAATATTATTATAGCCTATACTTAACTTAAAGTCGTGGTGGTCCAGTGGCGAGTAACCTTGCCTGCCGTGCAGGAGCCGATATGGTTCGATCCCCGTCCAGGCCGACTCGTACCAATGAGTTTTTCGGAATTTATGTACGATTTGTAACACCACTGGCTTTTTCGGTGAAGGAAAACATCGTGAGGAAACTTGCATGCTTCAATTTCGAGGCATGTATTGTACCCACTGTCCATTTACAAGTGGCGAACGGCTCACTCCCCGTCACACTGGACAGAGTTTTGGTACTACTAGTGAAACGTGGATGTTCGTGGTTTCAGAATATCTCTGACTATCCCCTCGGGGAATATAGTCGTGAGCATATGCTATGCTATGCTATACTTTACGTATGTTACTTTTTGGATCAAGAGGTGCCAACGATTTCAGTTTCACCCATTATACGAGCCACCCCACAGGCTATGCTTGCCCAAAGTGGATTGGTGGACTTCTCATACGTTCTCCAGCAAATTTATGTCGGAATCTTCACGATGTTATCCTTTAATGTAAACCATTTAAACAGATGAAATAAGAAAAAAAAAATTGTGGGGACTTGCTAAAGATGTCAACACCCACAAGTTACAGCAAAAGATGCCAACAGATGGCGATACCGTCGCTCTCGGAAATATGCTCCATACATAAAAAACGTTCACCGTGAATACGTAACTCGTAACCTACTACAAATAAGGTTCACAATCGAATGCAAAACATACATTGCGCAAGAAAAATAATCACAGAGATTCGATACATATACAAGGTCCAACTAAGAACTGTTTGACCACGGCCGGTCCCCAGGCTTCACACATAGCCTGGTGGAAGATCTTCCCTTTTTAATGGAGGAACCTCCATAAAATATTCACAAGTCCACAAGGAAAATGACTCTACTTAAATCCGTCAAAACAATTCCCAACAAGAATGAGAAGGGAAAAAGTGTTTCCGCTAAAGGAAAACTCTTATAGGGCCATATCATAATATACGCTATTTTTCAGCGTAGGCGTAATTGAGTGACGAAACGATATTGAAGCGTTATCACTGTCTGAAATCAATCAGTAATTAGTATCGCGGCGATGACGAGGCGATAGCGCACAGTAAAAATCGCGTGCAGAGGATATGTGAAAAAATAGGATTTTTCAAAGCGACATATATCATGAAGTACTAACCGTAGGAGTATGATTTGCAGATATGAGTAAATTGAACATATAATTGCAGTTTTGATTAGAGCCAAAACATGATTAAGACACATTTTCTCGATGGAAAAACAAGCCAAAGTAGCCTCCGTCTTTATCGATAAACGCTTTGAACTGCTAAACGGTGAATAATAGAAACACGAGACTTAATTGAAAAAAAAGAGATTAATATTTTACAAATTTTGATTAGAGCAGAATTAAACTTAAATAAATAGTACAATCACAATTAAATAAAGTTTGTTTTACGCTTGCGTCGTTTCAGGCGCGCGCGCCGCCCCATCTCTTTCTCTCGCATACAGACAGGCAGTAATATAAGCTATCACACGCCCATTTCGCTTCAATTATTTTTCGACATAGGCCCTGAAATTATTTAGGTACCCGACAATAATTTTCCTACAACTACGCTTACTTATCATCACAAACTACACCCATGACTTTAATTTCACATCCATCAAAACTAATTCCACAAAAAAGAGGCGATTTGTAACAAAAACGCGGAAAGGAACGCTGCGTTCGCATCACAAGTAATTTTATTAATATTATTATACTTGCATGGTACTTGTACGTACTTAATTGGATAATTGCTGTACTAAGTTAAGTATAATTCATATCTGGCCATCTTATTGCTATGTTTATAGAGTGCAAGTTAGAAATTAGTAGATGCTTTTTACGGCGCTCCATACTAAACGGAGTTTCGTCCTAATTTCGAGATTTGGTAATTAAAGAAAAAAATTGTTAACACAATCTAGAAAACAATATCTGTGTCGGTACCATCTCTGATTTCCGTCAAATATAATATACAGGGTGAAATTGACATCTTTAGCATCCTTTTAAACTAAGAGTCTACCCAGTCTGCAGTGCCTAGTCGACTCTAAAATGTATGCAACAGTAGATATTTTTATTGCTCCGATTTGTTTGCTCCCATAGTAAAAGTTGTTCAATTTGATGGGTAGACTCGTTGTTTAAAATGTTGCTAATGATATCAAGTTCACCCTGTAGTTTCAAAGTTATCGTGGCTCACAGTTTTACCTACCTTGATTAACTCTCCACCGGTTTCCGGGATCACCCCTAACCTATATTTAAAGTGACAAGGCTACGGCTTGGGATCATTTCAATGTATTTGCCTGTGAGCGTTATTTATTTATTTTATTTAAGGCTGTATGGCGGTGTTCCATTGCCTTTCGTGGCGAATGATAAAAACAACAACAACAATCGAGATCAGAGTCTGCCAATAAACGTGAATAGTTCCAAACATATGAGTCAAAAGTTACTGAGGTCGCGTAACTCGATCCTGTATGATATGAACACTCTCATTTAGGTCGCTGCGTTACATACTGATAATTATTAGCATAAAAAGTTATAGGGGTTGAATTTGGAAAAACAATATCCTAAGAAGCACCTACTAGCAAAAACAAAGTAACCTGTGATATAAATACTAATATTATGTAACTATATAACTGTATGTCTGTCTGTCTGTTTCTTGTTTCCGGCTAAATAGCTGAACTAAGAGAACATTACAGTTTTAAGATTAGAAAGGGCCTCAACAATAAGCATCAAAATTTCACGCAGACGAAGTCGCGAGTAATAGCAAGGTATTTATAGGTATCGTGCCCATAAAGTTACTATACCAGGAATAGAGAAACTGACAGCCGAGTGAGCGAGCAACCACTGTATAATTGAAAGGCAATAAAACCGTTTTTGGGAACTTATAGACAGGGTAAAAATTCGAGCTCGAAACTCGAGCTTGTGAATCGAAAGTGAAATCGTAGAAAATTTTGGGAAATATACTAACTCTATTTCATTAAATCAACGATTTCGCGTTAGATTCACAAATATACACAGAGCTCGAGTTCTTACCCTGCTGATAAGTTCTCAAAAACGATTTCATTTGACAACTCATGTGAGTTCCTTTACTTCTGTGAAACTTTATGATCGTGCCACAAAACTCTATCCTCAGTTTTCCTCATCCAGGCTCTTATCGCTACCAGTTGTCGTAGGTCAGTCGCTCTTTCAAATTGCATGAAACATTACCAGTCTTTGTTCAATGCACTGAACTGCATTTTGTACGACGCATTCGGTTCATGGCCATTATAATGTTTTTATCAGACAGCTGTGTAATCAAGTCTGCAATATAGTCAACATAAGTTAAGTATACCAGCATAATTTAGTGTAGTCTACAAATGAAAAAGAGAAGGAAAATTTTTAAGGAATTTATTTTTCATTATAATTTACATTAATAATAATTATAAATTATACAGGGTCTTAGGGTAAACAGTTGTATTACTTTAAGGGGTGATCGTACCGAACAACTTTCCCTAAGAAACCTCTATAGGTTTCGCAAAAAGTTTCTTAGAGAAAGTTGTTTAGTTCTATGGGTACAATCACCCTGTAAAGTAATGCAACTGTTTACCCTAACACTGTATTGTGTGACTTCGATTCTTATACGTTACGTTTCAGCTATTAGTCTGAGGTTTATAACCAGAGATCGGATAATCGGATGCATATTTACCTAAACTTCATTTTTACAAGAATAATGTGGACAAGTCTTAATTCATTTATTTTATGAAACAATCCCAGGATCGTTTCGAAGTCCCGGGATTGCTAAAATATTATTTATCGACATGCAAAATATGGTCTCGGAAAACACGAACAACTCGGTCAACTCTGACAATTTGGTCAACTTATAAGTACTTAATTAGACGCCATGGAAAACTTTACCAAGTCAAATCAGTTGGCCAAGTTGAAAAAGTTGTGAGAGCTGTTCATGTTGACCCAGTTGTCTATTTTGTCCGAGTTGTCCAATCGAACCAAGTTGTTCATGTTGTCCAAGTTGTTCATATAACAATAATTGTATGCTCGTCCTACTAACAAAATATTGACAATCGTTTTTTGGTCTGACTTTAACATAATTGAGCGCACAAACAAATAGCGATTTTGTTCAACTATTTAGAGATACCTAACCTAACCTAACCCTGATATAGGCCTCGGTCTTTTTGGGTTGTTAACACCTGCATAATATTAAAGACGCTTACTCGAGTATATTTTTTAGTTAAAATAGTAAAAATACTTTATTCCCAACTCCATAATGTGTAACTTTATTTTCGTGAAATTCCAGTCAATCTTTTAAGGTGTATATTGTGTCTTGTATTTTTGTTGTCTTACAAATAAATAAAATAAATAAAAATGTAGGCCAAGTGCGATGACATTAATAAGAATGCAGCACGGCCTTAGTTTGCTTGTTGATTCATTGTACGATTCTATCGCACTTTTACATATCAAATATTGCAACAAATGACAGTAAGTTTGAACACTGGCCACAGATGTACTGCCCTGTTTACACTCGTCCAGTTCACGGTCAGTAATCAGATGTTTAACCTCTAGAGGTAAGTATAAACTCATGATCGTATTTTTCCTTTCCGGGCTATTCAGATCTTTGCTATAACCACTATTTTTTTAATTGAGATATGGCTCATAGGTTTTTTACTAGATATTTTCTAGCTTTCATTCTTCTAGCATGAAAGCTAGAAGAGTTCTTCTTCAGCTAAAGAAAGACATTGCAACTCAGTTACAAAAGTTCTAGAAAAAGGGCTGAATTTCTTATTTGTCAATTGATAATTATTTTAAAGGATTATCAGAACAACAAACTAAACACATTTATGTATGGAACCAACTGCGAGCCTACTCGACCGAAATGTATGGAGTAGCAGAGATATTTTTTCGCTCCAAATGTTCGACCATCAAACTGAAGAACTTTACTATGGTTTAAAAGTTCTTCAGTTTGATGGTCAAGCGGGGGTGCTCCATACATTTTGTATGTAATGCATTTTAAGTTTATACCCTTTATGCAGGTTGTTAACAGTTGCATTGCTTTTTGGGGTGGTTGTACCCATAATACTGAACAACTTTCCCTAAGAAACCCATAGGAGATTCGCAAAAGAAATTTTGGACTTTCCATACTAAATGCAATCAAATCAGTTAAAAATTCAAAATGTTATTTTCTTTCAATATCCTTTATGCTCCTTTGGGACCCATATAACCCATGACCCATTAAAGTAATGCAACTGTCTACCCTAACACCCTCTAGGTAGGTACTTACTCGTTAAAGTACTTGTGGTCTCCAGAGGTTAGTTTAGGTTAGGTTAGGAGGCACAGCGGTGACATTAGCAGGAATGCGGCGCGGCCTTCACTCGCATGTTGATACGCGGCGCGATGGTATCTCGCAAACTTATTGTTTTAATTAACCGACATGGATGCAAGTGGGCTTCTGTGTTTACATCTACTTGTATTCTACTTGTAGGTTTCGGTGGCATGAGTATCGATTGCATTGACTCTGTAGTTTTTGGATGACAGTTAGTAATCTATTTTTATTAGGTCCGCCACATACATACGGAATAAACCTGATTCGGATTGGTTCCGGATGGAGTGTTGCCGCTTTCAGAGACTTTTTCACTAGATCTAGTGATTTTTTGATGTATTAGGTGGCATTTTTTAAAGATTTACAGTCATATCACACAAGTGATTTTTGAGCGTAGGCGTTGATGGAACGATACCGTATCGTGATGGTGCAGTTGCGACGCCGTTGCGGTATAGTTGCGAAATCGCCTACGCTCAAAAATAGCTGGTGTGATAATGGTTTATGCCATTTTGTATGTAGATTATGTCTAATATTAAAACTGTAGATAGTATTTTGATATAGTTGCATAATATTGAAATACAATTTACAAATCATCATCGTAACGTCATGACATCATCACATGATAAAAATTATCATGTATGGAAATTGTTTGTTTCTTTTTGAAATGCAATTGTCATTCTTTTGGCGTTTCATACATTTTTATTACAGTCATTTTTTTTTAACAGCACTCTAGTATTTTTTGTAACCATAGTTGACAACACTCAATCCTGAATCAGGATTCCGGATCGCAATTCCGTCTGTGTGTGGCGGACCTAAAAGAGTTCCGTGACTGACTGACTGACAACGCACAGAGTAAGGTCCGCAACATACATACGGAATTGCGATCCGGAATCCTGATTCAGGATTCAATGTTGTCAACTATGGTTACAAAAATTACTTAAGGTGCTGTTTAAAAAATGTCTAAAATGAAAATGAATGAAATGCCAAATTAATGACAATTGTATTTTTAGGTATTTATTAAAACGAAACAAACAATGTCTATACATGATAATTACTATCATGTGATAATGTCATGACGTTACGATGACGATTTGTAAATTGTATTTCAATATTATGCAACTATATCAAAAGACTATCGATAGTTTTAGCATAAAACATAATCTGCATACAAAATGTTATAAACTATTATCACGAATGCGATTTTTGAGCGTAGGCGATTTCAACTGCACCGTCACGATACGGTATCGTTCGCCTACGCCTACGCTCAAAAATCACTAGATTTAGTAAAAAAGTCTCTGAAAGCGGCAACACTCCATCCGGAATCTAATTCCGAATCAGGTTTATTCCGTATGTATGTGGCGGACCTAAACCACTGAAGATAGAAATATGAAATTTGGAATATCAAATTCGACCCGTAAAGGGATTCCACGCAGACGAAGTCGCGGGTCAAAAGCTCTTCTTTCTGTAAAGTCACGTCTCTACCTCAATAATATTGTATTCGCATGTTTTCTATTCTTGCTGTTCTATTGTAAAATCATAAAATCATATAATTATTACTAGAAATATGCACACAGATCTCTTTAGAGATAAGCTCGCCCTTTGTACATGTCTACTTTAATTGTTTTTTCTGTATTGTTATGTATACAATAAAGTGTTAAATAAATAAATAATAAATAAAGATTGTAAAATTGTAACTATAAAATGAAATTAGAATTGTAATTATTAATAGAAATATACTCAAAGACAGACTTAACGCATGCTGTTGCATACCTATTATTAGTGCATAGTCAAGGGCTATAGCTTTTTAAGTGTTTGTTTATGATTGTTTTGTCTATGTACCGTTGGTGTGTCGAATAAAATAAAATCTATACTATTATAAAACTGTAACAGGAAGTTTGTCTGTAAATTGAAAATATTAACAAAAAAAAAGTTACGATATGGTTTTTAGGTGTCCCTGATTCCATTTCACCAATTTTTGGATTTTTTGTCTCTCTGTTTGTTTGGGTGTTTGTTTGTTTGTTTGTTTGTTTGAACGAGTATCACGCAAAAACTACTGAACTACTTTTGATGAAACTTTTTTGTTTGATAGCTTATGATCTGACTTAAAATCTGGTATATAATTTGTGCGGACGAAGTCGCGGGTTAACGCTCGTAATAAATAAAGGAAGTGGAGATACCCATCATAATATAAGATCGATTTTTTTTACATGCATCTTACCGATTAATACCTCACTTTCTAAGTCCCCACTCAGGATTTTCTTGGGATAGATTATTAGAATAATCCCGACATACACTACAATACTAATGGGCTGGTCATATCTGCCGAAGAACTGTCAACCGATGGGGTGTCAGGAGTTCTAGAGTGGAGACCGCGAACTGGCAGGCGTAGTGTGAGACGCCCTGCTGCCCGCAGGACAGACGACCTTAAAAAATGTAGCCATGAGCGACTGGATAAGGAAGGCCGAGGAGAGTATTGTGGCGCGCCTTGGGAGAGACCTATATTCAGCAGTGGACGATGATAGGCTGATAATGAGGATATTCTAAATATCCTTCTCAACTTATCTGAACCCTGATGATGAGGGAGGAGGCCTACAAGGTATCTCAGTAGTTCGGTAATTAGTTTCATTCCGATCTTTTGAGACAATATTTTGTTTCAATAGTTCGGACCCGAACTGCTACCAAACTACCGAAACTTATGTTTTGTCTTGGTAGTTCGGGATTAAATTGCTAGAAACTACCGACACTTATACCTATGCGCCACAATAAATGTATAGGTATATTTATTTTTTATCTCAGTAGTTCGGGAACGAACTTTTGAGACAATTTTTGTCTTAGTAGTTCGGGAACGAACTTTTGAGACAATTTTTGTCTTAGTAGTTCGGGAACGAACTTTTGAGACAATTTTTGTCTTAGTAGTTCGGAAACGAACTTTTGAGAATATTATTATCATTATTATCTCAGTAGTTTGGGACTGATCTTTTGAGACTATTATTGTCTCAGTAGTTCAGGCCCAAATAATTATACTTTTTTGTCCGAATAGTACGATTTTACTACGCAAACAAAACACCTGAACCTATAACTGTAATGATCCTCTACCATTTACGCTATTGGTCGCTTGAAGGCTGATGATGATGTTACAATGAACTCGAGATATCAAAGTTTCGGCTCAACACGACAACATCGAAATTCACAAGAATCGCGACCAATTTTGAGATATCGCATGTCGATGGAACGACAGACGGACAATGAGGCATTTGACACTTTATCGTTATAATTATCTACTGTTCTCATGGTACAGGATGTTCAACCATTAGGTATTTGTTTAGTTTGGGGCTTTCCCTGATTTTTTAAGGAATCTACTATATAAATCTAAATCCACATTTTCGACTCAGTAAGGTCAACACATCTTTCGTGGGGCACTGTAAACGCTATTATAATGAGATAGGTGCCAGAGGATATTCTAACTTTGACTACTTATATAGGGACTAGTTACGCGTGTAATTCTACTAACAAACATTTCTGCCACTTTTTGCGGGGGGCGAGGTAACATGAAATCCGCAACTTTGGATTTTATTCCTATAACTTTAGATTCTAATTTTGAACGTTAAATATTAACAACGTTGAAAAGTAGTCTCGCGTGAACCCCAAACGTTCTAAGTTCGAAATTATTGTTTCGCAATTATAGGCTGTCTCGTGTAGTGATAAGGTATAAAATTGAATGTTAATGCACATGATTAATTGATCTTATACCGTGGCAGTGGGGAAATGATACCGTGAGGCTAGTCCTTATAATAAGTAGTCAAGGTATTCTAAACTTGCCAGACAAAAAGTTTAAATCCCATGTTAAGCAAGTCCTCTGTAAAAAAAGTTACTAGGTATAAACTTGATGATTATATGAATGACCAAAATATCTGGTCTTGACAATGTTACACTATGTAATTCAATATTGTATTACAT
This sequence comes from Agonopterix arenella, assembly GCA_927399405.1. Taxonomy (NCBI): domain Eukaryota; kingdom Metazoa; phylum Arthropoda; class Insecta; order Lepidoptera; family Depressariidae; genus Agonopterix; species Agonopterix arenella. The sequence continues at coordinate 11,640,933 of OV656711.1, read as the reverse complement.
AGTGGATGCAGATAGAATGCCTTCTGAATTAACACGAAGGACACTTTAAGTAAACGCAGACGAAGACGCGGTCAACTTTTAGTAATAAACAATTAAGGTCGAAAGATGCACCCAACTTATAAATAGCCCAGTCATTTTACGGTTTGAGCCGGGACTAATTAATAATTGAATTTTTTTTTGGTATATAATATTGAAGAGCCAATTTGAGCATGGAAATGTACCAAAATAAAAAAAAATCACGTCAGCAACAGCCCCAAATTTTGTATTTAGGTATTATCTCGTTCTAAAAAACCTGATGGTAAATTTTTTTTTGCAAGTATTTAAGGCGTTACCATTATACATACTACAAACATGTTGTGAATATTTTTGTCGTATTTTCTAATAAATAACTCATTTTAAAAAAATTTCAATGCCTTTTTAACTGCTCAAAAATAATGTATATTGTTAAATCTAAGTCAAATGAGTGAATTGGTATTAATATTATTATTTAAAAAGTCATCTGGAACACACAATTTAGATTTCTATGTTGCGTAGCGATTTTTTTTAAATATGTATTAAGATAATCTTTTTGTCACTAAATGGTGGCGGTTACAGTTTAAAAGTCCAATTATAATTACTCCCTACCCCGCCTAACAAAACTCTGTAAAATGACTGGGCTAAAAGTGGCTATCCAGTGAAAATTAATTTTCATTCCTAACAGTTTTAAAGTGACAAACAATTTTATCTAAGCACCTAAGTGAAACAACAGCAATTAGAAGATAATTTAGATAAAATAATTATAACCTTCATTTCACAATCTCAAGTAGATTATTATCTATATTAAAATAATTATTATACACTTACGTCATTATTGTTCTAGGAAGTAAGATACTGTAACCTAAAAAGATAAAAACATTCAATTTTGAACCTTAATTTAAACGGGTAAAAGTCACGATTAGACTCAGACTAATTTTTGATAGTAGCTGTAGCTAGTGCATCATAGAAACAGCGCCATCTCTTTGGATTGAACAAAATTTTTCACCGAACCATTTCTTACAAGAACTACTCACACAAATGCATTTTCGAATGCACTTTACACACAGATGCGCGCCGTATACAATCGAACGCACCCACACGCTCGAAAAAAAACTATAAAAACTGCACACAGATAAAAAAAAGTCTATCGAAAAAAATGAAAATTGCGTTCTATTTTTGTATTTCGAAATTTAAGAAACTTTAAAATTCGAATGAAAAATATTATGCGGCTAAAATGAGATGTCGTTTGTCAAATACAAAGGGTAAGATAAGTAAGTAAAACTGAAATGCAAGGTTCATACAAGCTCGGGCACTCACACTAAAGCAGTGTTATGTGAACGATATTGCATTCTTTGCATGTAGTGGTGAATATAGCGCGACAGCAGTCTTCTTGATACTTTCGAATACTTTATATTGAGTGACGATTTTAAATATGGACTTTCAGAATTAGTTTGTTGAATTTGAGTTTACAACATTATCCTCATATTATTAGAACGTTTACCAACTTACATACAGAAATAAGAAAAGTGACAGAAACTTTTTGTCCTACCTACTAACTTTTTCCGTGCAAGCAAACCATCACTTGCACGAAACTACTATATCAAGATTCATATTTAGCTTAGGTAGGTATTGATGATTACGGGATGGAATGACAATGTTTAGATGCTTTTACCCATCATGATCATCATCAGTCTATATACGGCCCACAGCAGAGAACAAGCCTACCCTCAAGGGTGTATGGGCAGTAGTCCACCACGCGTGCCCAATGCGAATTGGGGGACTTCACATATGCATTGGAATTTCTTCTTCAGCATATGCAGGTTTCCTCACTTTGTTTTCCTTCATCGTTTGAGAGCAGTCAGTATTATATAGGTACATAAGTTAGCTATTACCATGCTATTACTAAATATTTTGCAATTTGTCGAAATAAAACCGAAATTTCTGACTAAAACTGGTCCTAAATTTTTTACCATTATTAATTTCAAGAAAACATTAGCTTAAAGACCCAAAACCCTCAGTTTTGCTGCCGAAAATTGAATTTTTCCCTAATTTTCTTTGCTCTGCAAGTATCAAGAATGCTCACTTCGTCGGTCTTGGTCGCAGTAAATACAAGGTAATGGCTAAGTACGCACGCCGTCTAGTACAGTTTGCGCCGCCAGTGCAGTCCCGCCTATGCACAATCGGCAGAGAGTCGCATTCCCGCTCCCTTAACACCGAAGGACCACAACACGCGTAATAAAACCGCTAAAAACCTCCAAAAAAACAGGAATCCAAATTAAAAAAAAACTATTTTAGACCACAGACTATATTTTATTAAAAATAAATTATATTCATATCATTCGCGTAGTGGTTTCGATGATAAGAGAAATATTTTTGGGATTCAGTGAGTTTTTCCGAAATTCCCCTCGTTTTTAAGTGCGAGTAAACATATCACATGGAAACTTAGGACCCGAACTATATTTTTTATTTAGCAACTAAAGCAAAGAAGTTAACAAAAACATAATAAGTAAAAAAAGAATATTTTTGTGTACTAGTGACTTTCGTGATGTGTTACGATATTGTTTGTGACAGTGACATCGCTCTGAAATACGGCTGAAAGGATTTGGAATTGTCACTCGACAAAGTGACACCGATTCGAAATTGGAACTTTTTCTTTTTTTTACAAAATTACCACCGAAGTGTCAAACTGGACCGAAGAAGATCAGGCCCCCTCTGACGCATGTAAGTAACAAATTTTAAACAAAGAACAGTTATTTAAAAATAAAAAAGCGCCCTTAATCTTCGCTCTCCTTGGCTTGACGTGTGAATGTGTGCGTGCAATGCATAATATGTCAACGGACGTCACGCATGTGTGCGTAGGGTTCACGCACATTTTTTGTGTTTTTCTTGCGAATCTCCCCCTCCATAACGCCCCACCTTAACTACATTGTCTGTCCCACTCTTTTTCTATGACTACGACGTTTTGCATCGCAACCTTGCGCCAGTGTGCGAGGTATCCACGTGTGTGCGTTAATAAATTGCAACCTATATTTTGATCGAAGGCCAATGACGGATTAGAAAATGCTTTAGGCATCTAATTTTCTATTTAACAACTACTTTTTGCATAGTTTTTAGTAAATTTAAACAAAAAATTTGGCAACTTTTAGTTGTTTGACAAGAACTTAATGAAAAGTCAATGAAACTAATTAAAAACTTATTAAAACAGAGTAAATCTACTCAAGTATTATGAACAATCATTAAACTAAATCAATTTTCCAAAATTTAATTACCGAAATTGGAATTAAGCGTTTTTAAAAAGCGCCTTTACGGACCGTAGGCTAAAATATTACCGTCGGAACATTTTGGGAGCGAAAACTATTTTTATTTTTTCTATTTTTAATTTTATTTATTCTTACTTGAATTGTGACCATTATTTGGAATGAAATTCTACAACTATTTTACTACGATTAGAAATTAGTTATAAGTAGAAAACTGTGCTTTAGAATACCAATGTTAAAGAATAATTATGTAAAGTATGACAAATTTATTTCAAAACATACAACTTCATTATCAACTGATTAAATGGTTTTAAAAAAATATTTTTATTGCAATCAATGAGGCCAAAGGAAATGAGATATTGTTGCACTTTAAAAATGCACTGGTAACCCAATTTTTTGTAACTTTAAAATGATTATTTTTGTTTCGTAACACTTATGGATGCACCTCGGTGTCTTTCCGTCGTCTGTCTGTCTGTCACACGGTTTTTTTATCGTAGGAAATGTGGTTTACAGTATCAACCCATAGATAGTGGTTTTACTAAGTACCAAAATTTTTTATCATTACCTGAAAATTATTGATAAGAATAAAGTTTTTGAACAGATTTAACCACAAAAACCAAATAATATTTATTTTCTAAATGTTACCTAAAATGTAATTGACACACAGAAACCAAACTATCCTATCTCAGAAATTTCAAAAACCACGTATAAAGTTCAAGTGCGCGCCCTCAAACGTAATTCTAAATTAGAATGGCGCAGAGTCCTTGCGCGCAGGCGCGGCCAAGGCGAACGTTATACAACTCCCGCGCCGACTGTCAATGTTACTACATAACCTACAAACGAGCTGTTTACTTGACTTAGGACGCCATTTTGCTATTAGAAGGACTTTGATCGCCTTTTTTTAATTTTTTTTGTTCTTAGTATTTTTAGTATTGCTTAGTTTGTTTTATGAATAGGGTATTGCTATCTCAATAAAACATTTTGGGTTTAAGATTTGAAGTGGATGTACAAATTATTTAATTTGTTTTGGTTCAAAATTTTTGACTAAATGATTTTTGTGAATAGTATTTTTATCGTAGATTCAATGGTTTTTTAAAGTTTTTTTTTAGTAACTTAATTGAAAGCTCATAGATATTTTATTTTATGTCTTTCATATTAAAAAAACATTAAAATGTCCAAGAGCTTTGAATCTGTAATAATTCAAACTTTATTCCATACTTGAAACTGGTTAAAATATGTCTTATTCATCAAAATTATTCAAAAAGATATGCAAACCGATGATAGACGTGGCATTTAACAGAGATAGGCAAAACGGCTATAGGCGCGCGAGCAGCGGCCAAGGCGAAAGCAGCACTTGCGCAACACGGCTATCATTCCATTTTCTATCTAACGCATAGATTTATGTCTATTAAGACACGGATGGAGATAGAAAAAGTTGTTCTTGACAGGTTTTAACACGATTTAAAGTTTAGTAGTTGGTTTTAGAAATGTTTAATACACGATACACTAAATAATGATAAAAGTAAACCAGCACGTGTTAAAACGTAGCCTGTAGTTGTTAATCTCTAATCATCTTCAAAGCGTAAGTATACAGTTATAACTGACTTTGTAAGTTCTTTATTTACATATCAGCATTATTTTTAACTATTAATTTCTTAATGACATACTTTAATACAGACTCAAAAAGGTTAAAATAAATAACATACAATATTAAACATATTTATTTTTAGTATGCCGTTTAAACTTAAAAAATTCCTCCCACAAATTACAGCCCATTTCTTAATGAAAAAGTATTTAAACTGACAATTAACTTAATGTATTATAACTACTAGTTTTCAACTTATTTATTGTATAAAGTTATTTTTAATGAGGGGATTTCATTTAAAAAAAGTTCATTGACACTGGATGAATGGCATGAAAATGTTAATTAAATAATTTTGCTGTCAGATCGATAATGTTCCGTGTATTTCTCGATTCCCCAATTTCAGGGAACAATTTATTTAATTATAAAAAAATTATGATTGCAACAATGAGAAAAAGACTTGTTAGATACTTTTAATTTATCTACTCTTTGTGCAGTCAATGTCAATTTTTGCACAACAATCTAACAATTTCGGTGTTATTGGTTATTTAATTTTTTAATTTTTATTTATTTATTTACTACACATAATTTATACACCAACAGTAGACAAAACACCCTTTTTACCATCAATGTAACAGGTATTTTTCTAGTTTTAATATTAGCATCTACAGATTTTTCGATTTACTAGTCTTGGAATACGACTCATTGATACCGCAAAACGGTCAATGTTATTAGTTAAGGCCCGCCATCTTGAATTTATTCCGGCCGTTAGATAGAGCTAGCGACAATGAAATTACTTGATAGGAAGCCGTTTGTTATTATTATAATTTATTGTATTTAGAAACTATAGTGGCATTGACATATTGATTATTTGTGATGTATTATTTTAGTCCTGTTGTATATTAATTAAAATGTTTATGATATAAGAGCATAAACTAAGGACCGTACCTTTTGGGCTACTCATAAACTGAGCTCTGTAACTAAAAAATAGTTTAACTTGTTTAAACACTTAATTGCAACAAGATTTTAGCAAAATTTTGGAGCACAGGTGTCGCCATCTAAAACCAAATAATACTCTTAGACTATAAAATTTATTTATTTTTGTCCCACTATAATGTGTAATACTTACTAGATGAAAAATACTAGTATGAGCTTTAAACTCGAATTAATTGTTATTTATTACAATTAGTTTTCTTCTGTGAATAAAATCAAACTAATTTTCGATGTTTTAAATTAACACTTTACTAAAATGTCTAAGCTATTTATTATTTATTGATTCTGCTTACTATTGATTTTGCTTTTAATTTTGTCGCTGCTGATTATTATATATTATAACATATTCAAAATCATCTTATGAGCTACGCTATTTTTGCTTGAGCAATCGCCAATCTTCTCTATTAACTGCATGTGACAATTGTGACATGACCTCCTAATATCACATGACACCGATTTTTCCTTCAGTTGGTCTAAATAATTCTGTTTAGATCAACAAAACTTGCTAATAATGTTTGCTCTGCTCAGAAATATTAGAAAATGTCATACAATTCATGTTTACAAAGTTATTTGGTGTGAAACTATTGAAAAAAATGTATTTCGTCGTGAAACTAAAATTGTTTTTCGACTTTTTAATGACCACGCTAAAAATATGCATGGCAATTTAACCTGACTAGTATAAAGTCACTTGCGTCAATGGAATACTTAAATAATTTAATGGTTCTCATTATTTTTTACTGCCATTGTCTTTAAAAATATTATGTAAAATTACCTACTTGAATTATTATTTTTATAAAAATTATGTATTGTAATAATTCGGTGTAGGCTGAATGTGATTATATGTTTTTTTTATCAAAATTTATAATTTAACCAATGACAGTCTTCATATTCATCGGCCTACGATTTCGGCCTAGAAAAAGTATATGTCTAGAATGAGTCTCATGCTTCTACCTTATAGTTATAAAACAAACGGGGCCAACTTTCTTGGGTTGGTGTGCGTGAGGCGTCATACTAATTATGCCTGTGTGCGTGTATATGGATAGGGTTTAGAGGCCAGTACTGGTTGCAATTTTTTTCTACGCGTTCGTAGCTTCGACTGTCTATCTTGACATATAACTTATCCAAAGATTTCGGCACCCTAAAGATGGAATTTAATTGTTTTATTATTTGTGAACTTCACTTAGTCCCCAGTTTTATTAAAACAATATCAGTATTGTTGTCAGCAACAATTCATCATAAAAACATAATTAATGATAAAAAATTATATGGCTGAGAATGTACAAATTTTGCCTAAAAGACAGATCTTACTATAAAATAAACACATCTATAGATCTATTATAAAATTTTTTTTTCTTAAATTCCCATTGAAAGAAAAAAATAATGAAGAATAATTTGTTATTCTCTTTCGCGGTTACTTTACTAAGTCTGAATTATAATCAAAGCTCTAAACAATGCTAGGTGGAATTTAGTGATTTGTAATCCACAAAAATTTATTAAAAATTCTCAACAAAATATTTAAAAAGATCCGAGAGTTATTCAGACATAACTCAATTTATGCCGAAAACATCTGCCTCCGCATCCTGAGACAAACAATAAGTACACATTGACCGCGGCCTCCAGACGAAAGTAATGAAACGCAAAAATAATATAAAACGAGTTACCCGCTTTCGATGCCGGCCCGAAATTGAATGACCTCATTTTCGTGTGTTGTTTCTGAGGTTTTTTTTTTTAATTTTTGTTCTTATTTTTGCACATTTGCAGTATATTTTGGTACCTAATCTTGAAAATTAGAAACCGAACGTTAAATATGCACGGCTTTTTAATAAAGAATATAAATAAATAAAAAAAAGTTTTTCATGAACCTGTTTTCAACGAATAAACTGTTGAATCACTTTTGGATCCTAAGCATAAGAGAGTCTGTTGGAAGGTCTTCCCTTTTTTCTCAATGTAAGAGTACCACACTTCGCTCTTTCAACAAATTGATTGCTATTCCCTGGTAAATTAAAAAAATATATTAAAAAGACTTACCGGTACCTTAAAATTCGAATGTGTATGTGAAGTTTACCAATCCGCATTGGATACGCGTGGTGGACTCGCCCTATACTGCACCCTCCCTGAGGATAGGCCTGTGCCCAGCAGTGGGACGTACGTGGGCAGATGATGAACCTGCGTCAGCCTTTTTATTTTAAAGGCTTTCCCATCCCGCCTGAATATATCTTTGTTATTTGACAAGGAGGCCTGTAGGCGCATCCAACTAGGATGGGCTGCTTTCGATGAACTCCATCATATATTTTCCTCGGCTCTATCACAATGCCTCGAAACAAAGGTGTTCAATCAGTGAGTCCTGCCAGTAATGACCTATGGTGCGAAAACATGGACCCTGACGATAGGACTAGTTCATAAATTTAAGGAGTTCATCGAGCTATGGAGAGAGCTATGCTCGGTGTTTCTCTGATAGATCACATCAGAAATGAAGTGATACGTCAGAGAACTAAAGTGGTTGACATAGCTCAGAAAATTAGCAAGCTGAAGTGGCAATGGGCTGGTCATATCTGCCGAAGAACTGATAACCGATGGGAAATTAGAGTTCTAGAGTGGAGACCAAGAACGGGCAGACATAGTGTGGGACGTCCTGCTGCCCGCTGGACAGACGACCTAAAAAAGTAGCGGGGAGCGACTGGATGAGGAAGGCCGATGACAGAGTTTTGTGGCGCGCCTTGCGAAAAGCCTATGTTAAGCAGTAGCTGATGAGGATGATGATGATTTGACAAGAATGGAACGTGTTAAGTTAGCTAGGACCTAGATTCTAGGTAACTAATAATCATCAGCCTTTCAGCCTCTCACTGCAGGGCTATACCTGATGAGTACCTATATCTGAAGTCCATACCAATATGCATTGGGCACGCATAGTTGGTTGATTGACGCCCAAGTTCCTAATAAATAAATAATAAAATGATGTTTGAAGCAAAATAAATGCTTATTAAAACAATACAAGCGCACAAACCATAACCTACGTAAGAATACATTTTGTGAGGCTTAAAGTGATGTAAAGAATGCTTACGCAATAACCATGTCAATTTCAGATTATAGTAATATTATTTTACAATAGAATTCTTTTACATAGCATATTATGTGTGGATAGAGCATAGGTCACGAGCAATAATATATAAGGTCTAACAAAATTAGGTGAAACTATTTTAAGGGGATGATCAGACTATCAAACTGAACAACTTTCTCTATGGGACTAATATTGAAATCGCTAAAAAAAATATACTGTCCCATACGACGGTCGACTAGGTTTGTATGGAACAGCAGATTTTTTTTTCGCGATTTCAATATCGGTCCCATAGAGAAAGTTGATCAGTTTAATGGTCTGATCATCCCTTTAAAATAGTTTCACCTAATTTAGTTAGACCTTATATATCCCTACCTACTTTGTCACATTTTCTAAAATAACGTAAGTTCTACCCTTGGATAAGTTTTATGTCAAGATTAACAGTCGAAGCTACGAAAGCGTAGAAAAAAATAGCAACCAATACTGCCCTCTAAACCGCCATAAACTGGTGGAGCCGCGTGGCTACTTAAATCGCAAGCCGAACGAAAGACGTCTACTCGAGAGACCTCTAGCCACGCGACTCCTACTTCTTTTCACTTTTTCCCATTTGCATGAAGTGACAGCCAAGTGTCCAATGTATGTCATATTCATAAGACATGACATAACATAGGAAGTTCGCTGGACTTTATTGTCTAGTGTTATGAGTTTCAGTGGTGGCAATATGTGGTGAGGCTATTCCTGAAAAAATATCGGATAGGCATTAGGCTGTATCAGAGACGCAACCGCAGTGGAGTACGTGAAATGGCTTCTATCCTCTAAAAATACTGGTTATAAAATATAGGTATTATACCTACTTCCAAAGAAGAGATCTTGTCATATTTCGTTACAATGGTTTTTTGCAAGTGACCCCCTACTAACCGAAATACGTTTCAAGCAAAAAAAATCATAACTGTTATTTGTTTCAAAATAAATGCTTAAATAAAAAAAAACCGGTAAATTATAATAAAAACTATTAATTTGCACAAAAATCCAATACCGGTTTTTATTCAATAAACGTTTTATATTCATTTAACACTATTAAACTACCTATAGTGAAGTGAGAAACAGTAAAAGGTTTTAACAACCATTGAGTTATACAGTGAGACATACAAACACATAAACAAACGTCGATAGGTCCCAGTAGCCCAGAGTAATAGGGTTGCCACATAATCATTTTATATAAAAAAAATTCTAGCCTACTATAATTTTAAGTGATTCTTCTAAAATACTGTACTATACTAATTTAATATACTTCGATATAAACATAAAAAGACATTGTGAAAAAGATAAAAATGATATTAATTTCACTGGAATCAACTATAACTGAAGCAAATATATTTCTTGCACATTAATACACTTTTATTTAAATACACGTAGGTAGTTAATAATTATGAAATTTATACTACAATAAAAATAAAAATTAAGAGTATTTTTCAAGAAATACATACATTTTCTAAGAGTGAATATTATTGAATCTCTATTTTTTGTAAAATTAAACACAATAAGTGCTTATATCATAGCAAAATAATAAATATAATGTATTTTGTAGTTTGTAGTTAACCAAAATTTATTGTGAACGATAATTCCAAAATAACAAAAAATCAAGAAAATTTATTATAAGATCAGATATTTCTTAGCGAAATACTATTTATATCTGGTAACCCTAAGTCTAAGTCGTAAAGGCATCTAGGTTACATACATAACCTAGGTTAGGTCTAGCAGGTGCTAGTGCTACGAGTATAATAGTGCTACGCGTAAACCCTAGAATTCAACTTGAAATTAAAGGATGGAGATTGATAGACTTTGATTTACATATCTACATAAACATTCATCTGTATTCCCTTTCGGACTAAAAAAAAGACTTTACTATAATCTACCATACACCACTAACTAATAAACGCCTAGACTAACCAACAAAACATTAATCAAGATAGATACAATAGATCTATTCAGGCCGCAGTAGCTATTGGTCATTGACCAAGCCCTTACAACCAAATAATTAATTAAAATTCCTTTTTTACGTAAGACCATTAGGTACTATCCCAAATCCCACTACTGGGACATGAAAATCTGTGCTTGGGGTATCTATACTATTATAAAACTGTAACAGGAAGTTTGTCTGTACATTGAAGATATTAACAAAAAAAAAGTTACGATATTGTTTTTAGGTGTCCCTGATTCCATTTCACCAATTTTTGGATTTTTTGTCTGTCTGTTTGTTTGTGTGTTTGTTTGGGTGTTTGTTTGTTTGTTTGAACGAGTCTCACGCAAAAACTACTGAACCGATTTTGATGAAACTTTTTTTGTTTGATAGCTTATGATCTGACTTAAAATCTGGTATATAATTTGTGCGGACGAAGTCGCGGGTTAACGCTCGTGTTAGATAAAATAAAAAACGGTTTTTCGATCTTAGGAGGTGACCGTTTCCTAATTTGATTAGAAACATTTAATTATTTTATTTACCCAGCCCTGAAATACCCAATTAGAAGGTATAAATATTGTCACCAACAAGCATTTTAAATACGATTTTCGAACCATAAAAAAGCTTGTATTTGAAATAATTACGATTCAATCTTGTCATCATATAAATCAATTGGAAATCCTGCATTAAACAATGTACACCTCACCGTATCTATGGATACCGGTAAACTGAAAAACCGGTATTTTGGTGAACTCCTAACTTGTTATTTTTATCATCACGTAAATGACTGAAATAATTTGAAAACAAAAGAATGAGACATTATAATGCTTTTGTTATTATTTTGTATGTTTGTTTACAAAACGTAATAGTAAAACCTAATGTTTACTACTTCCGATATTATGTATCACAAGTGATTGTGCTATGAAATAATTATTGTTTTGACAAAATTTTAAACAATCGTGATTAATGAATTATTTTGTAATGAATGTGGAATGATTAACTGTCATACGGATGTGATACTTATATTATTCGAAAAAAAACGGATTTCTTTTCAGTCTACAAACTGTGACAACTCAATTTGATAGTCAAAAATTTTGTATTATACTAGCTGGTGCCCGCGACTTCGTCTGCGCTTCGTCTGGACAATTCACACAATATCTTTATTAATTGTAGCCTATATGTGTTATTCTGATGTATAAGCTATATTATTGTAAAGTTTCATTCAAATCCATTCAGTAGTTTTTACGTGAAAGAGTAACAAACATCCATCCATACTTACAAACTTTCGCGTTTATAATATTATAGTCGGAAGGATAGGTTTCGTAATTTCAACTTCAGAGTCCTCAGAGTTAATACAAACGACTTATAATACAGTGTAGAGCTTTTAATATAAAATGGAACAAAAACAACATCAAAGAAATCAAATAACAAAATGAGGATATATAAAAGCGAGTCATAAACGCAAGCAATAATTTCAAGTAGCAGCAAACTAAAATCAAAATGGCGGCCGTGGGCGAAGATCAGGTTATCTATCGCAACTGGAAAGGAGCAAAATAAATTCCACCAAGTAAAAACTGATGCACCTCATCCGTCTAGAGGCTAAAACGAGAAACAAGACATGACAAAAACCCTCGCCATGCTATTCCCGCAGGTTCTAAGGCGCATAGCCCGTCATTTGTTACCGCCATTTTATTTTGTCTATGCTTTGTTTTTTTTTTATTTCATTATGTCAGAGATTAGTGTCTGGTCTATCTCGTTCGGATTAATTTACTGCATAAATTTTTTAAAAAGTTAAAATAAAAATAATATTTGAACTAATCTTAAAACGATTAATTTGTTAAAACTTAATTAAAATGTTTTAACCCGAATGCTCCAAAAGGAGGGTGATGTTATTGTATATTTTTTTATAAAGCAAACTCAGCTAACATTTAAATGGCATGAGAAAAACTCTAACCGGCTATTAAGATTTTAATAAAAATAAATCCTAAGCATTAAAGTTAATCGTAGGCCTGCGTGGCCGCAGCCCAAAGCTACCGAACGAAACATACATCAGCGGCATAAGAATCCAGTTACGGACCAGTTTTGAACGTCAGATACGAGAGTTATGCTTTATATTTATATCTACAACGCACTTATTACGTTTCTATACGTGTGCATTTAGTTTGTATGCGGGTAAAAAACAAAATAAATGTTCGGTGAATGACCGCACTGCCGTCGTGGTTGAGGCAGGGCAGGTTTCCGAACGCGCGTTGTCAGCGCGGGCAGTTTGACAGCTTTTGAGGTGCGTTCTCTTTTTGAATTGTGTCGGTTTTCGTTTTTTTAAATTTGATTGGCTTAGAGCGCTGGCTGGCTTCTCAGAATATGATACTGAATGCAAACGGTGCGGGTTATGAAGGATGTTTATGTTTGATGTTGTTATATTAGTTTTTGTTGGTTGTTATTACTTTATTCGTGAGCTTACATCGCTGCACGAACCCTTGTTACCCAAACGAAAGCTTTTGTCTAGACACATCACTAAAAATACTTTCCTTTCTTTAAAACGAATCATATCTACTATATAAACTATTATACAACTGTATAAAAAGTGTGTCTGTCTGTACATTGAAAATATTTACTACTATTGGCGCCCGCGACTTAGCACGCGCAGACCACTGAATTTAAACACTCATAACCTTTAATTGAATGAACTGATTGCGATGAAATAATGTTTTTATGAAACCCCCAAATCCCCCATCCAAATCAGTTAGTCGTTTTTAAGTGATGCGTGCACAAACAAACAGACAAAGATGCTAATAAAGTTTTTTTTTATAACCATGCCAAGATTATACTTCCATGTCACCTGGCTCCAAATTGCTGTTTATTTTTTATTGTTTGTCTGTTTGTTCGAGCATCTCGCAAAATTTTTATGATTAGACTTAAAAACTTAGATATTATTTATTTTGCTACGATGACGGGAGCCAGTGCGGAAGATGGAAGCAGCAGAAAAAAAAATATTTAAAAAAAGATATCTAGCTAACATAATCAAATACGCAACCAAATCATATCAAATGATTCTACTGTCCAATACGGTTACGTATTGGACGGTAGAATCATAATCTCTATTTCAAAGTTACTCCCACATTAAAATTTTTACAGTTCGTCGTTTAAACTACTTCTGGATATTAGTCCTGAAAAATATCCAATATGTCACACATACACCCAAAGTCCGATGTCTTAGATACCTCCAGTCGTTTTTTAGGACACACCTCATAAATGGCGACACTAAAAATGAATAATTAATTTTATTTGTTTGCCATTCAACACAATAACGTATTTTGCAGTCGATATTGGTCGTATTAAGGTCATTATTGCGAACTTTTATCAGTTCAATACTCTTTTTTATGAGTCACTATTAGTATCGTTATGAATAAATGAACTATTTATTGAGTCGAATGCAGAAATATTGAGGTGGATGCACTTTTAGAATGCGTTGATCTCGAAAAAAAAGATGTAACTCATTTGACAGTGATAATAAAAAGGAATAGCGTATTCCTTTTTATTATTTTAATAGCTTTGTTTGGCAGAAAAAATACTATAAGGTTTTTTTTTTTTTTAATAACACGTCAAGTTATTGCATAGGCAATAAAACGTATGTGCCACTAGTGTAAGCAGGCAGAGTCGGCGAATGGTCGAAGATCGCCACCTGCGACGATTCTGATACACCTTGTCTAAAATTATACCACTAGTTTTAAATAGCCTACTAACATAACTTTAAAAGTATAATCAGACCATGAATCAAAATAACTTTCCCTAAGGAACATGGGTCGAAAAACGATATTTTTTGGACCTTCCATAGAAAACATATTTACAAAAAAAAATTTCGATCCATGCTCCTTAGGGAAAGTTATTTTCATTCATGGTCTGATTATACACTTAAAGTTATGTTAGTAATTAAAAACTAGTGGTGCATTATAATATCAAGTAGATTGTGACAAAACTACCATCTCATAAAATTAAGAATTCAGAGGAAGCCAGTGACCAGGCTTGCGACTGGAAACTTTTTATAAATTACAAATAAAATGTAAATGAGTAAATATTTTTACTAAAAACATGAAATAAATAAAAAATGGACAAAGAATAGATAAATAACGTTTTAACAAGATTAAAACCAAATTACTGTTTTAAAAAGTAATGGATAAACGGTTTTTTCTCAAAAAAACAAATTACCGGTATTTTCAGTGTTAACATTTTTACACTTTATTAAAACAGTAGGTTAACTACTTTAATGTTAATAATCTGTCACATTAATGAACAATTAAATTTATGACAAAAGGGATTTTACAATACAGTCTCTATTTTCAAAGATCAACATCTTTTCGACCCTCCATTTCCTGACCTCATCTATGTGAAACTGCTCCACTACTACTCTAGTTGCGTAATTATTATATAATATTATTATTTTATTTATTTTCTTTTTTGAGAACAGCTGGTTAGTGGATGGTAAGCTGCTGACAAGTATGTGAAAACGATTAATTTTGGTTATAGTATATAAGGTCTAACAAAATTAGGTGAAACTATATTAAGGGGATGATCAGACCATCAAACTGAACAACTTTCTCTATGGGACCAATATTGAAATCGCGAAAATAAAAGCTGCTATCCCATACATTTAGGTCGAGTAGGTTTGTATGGAACAGCTGATTTTTTTTCGCGATTTTAATATCGGTCCCATAGAGAAAGTTGTTCAGTTTGATGGTCTGATCATCCCCTTAAAATAGTTTCACCTAATTTTGTTAGACCTTATAATATAGTATTCAAAATTAATTAATAAAATTATTTTTAGTTTTAGATAATTTTGGTAAGTAGATGTGAATAGAATCTGTTTGTTTAATCTAGAGTTATAACAACAACACAATCATGTTGATTGCTACAATTTTTGTTCTCCGTGTAGTGGAGTCGAAAGAGTTCTTGATTCTGATCACGAGAATGCCAACACCGAAACCGGCACCCTATATCCAAGATAGTAAAAGTTCATTTATTATTTTGATAGCTTCACAGTCTACGTGTGCTATATACTGTTGTACATGTGTATATAAACGTCTTGTCTAGAGAATCTGTCGGGACATTGACGTTTAGCTGATAGGGTGCAATGACCGCTTGCCTTTTGTACTTCTACCCAAATTACGTACGTACGTTTAGTGTTCCGTTATCATATGGTGAACCCTAGTTTCAGACATTCTATGTCCCACCTCAAGTCCGAACAAAACTACCTACCGCAGTCCCCAAAATCTGAAATGTGAAGTTAACTGTTTTTGCTGAGGTAGTAGTCAAAGTTTACATAATATATACAGGGTGTTAGGTACAGCCAAGCCAATACTTTAACAGTGAACTCAGACCATCAAACTGAACAACTTTTATTAGGGAGCCAAACTCGACAAAGTCAACAGTTTTGTAGAATATGCACATTTCACTAGAAATTTATAATTAATGCCCTGAATTGTCATTTTTATGAAATAGGATTCTGGAGGGTTATTTTTAATGGTACCTACTCCTCCTCATCATCTTTCGTATACGAATAAATGTGCAAATTCCATAAAGTAAGCGTCTTTGGCCTTCGAATTAGGATGAGAGACAATTAAAAAATAGCACTCCATAGTCTCATATGCAGAGATCAAAAGTAGTCAGATACAAACTACCGAATGACATAAACGAATGGAACAATCCCACAACCGACACAAAAGTAAAGTATCTAATCTAAACTCTAAGTTTAAAGTTCCACCCCACTTGATCTTGCGCTCAAGGCCTTCTACAGGAATCCCTATTTGATCTACGTATTTCCAATCTATGCCGACCGGTCAACTAGAAAGTTAAACTGTTTTGAACTCTATTTTAATGGGCATAAAACAGTTTATTGATGTTTTGCAGGTTTATTAGCAAGATGTTTAACTTGTTTATAGATAGCTGTGATGTTTCCTTAGAACGAACCACCTTATTTCTTTCTGTGGGTGTCTTACGAAGCGACTAAACGATCACTTCTCTTCGTTTTGATTGTTCTTCGACTGTGATTATATTTCATTAGCCAGGCATTCGGCGAGCCTAACAGCGTCCAATGTAGCTTTATTTAGGTCTTCTCTCGTGCAGGTGTTCAGGCACAGGGGACATTCTAACAGTTGTACCATTTGACTGGATCGGTTCGCCGCAATCACACGCGTTAGGCCACGCTATGTTATCTTAGTACAAACTAAGTGGAACGCTGATTTCCATAGACAGCTTCCGCCATCTATCGGTTATGTTTCGAAGCGCTATGTGTTGAACTAGGGTTCATATCGGAGTAACAGCGCACTACACCTCACGCGCTGCGCTGTAGTAGTGAGAGATTTCGCCCATATCAATAAGTCTTGTTGGTCTAGCGGTCTAGACAACCGGCTTACGATCCGGGTTGCTAAGGTTCGATCCTCGTGTCGGCCGATAGTCTTTTTCAATTTTTTTCATAATGTGGCGCCCCCTAGTGTTAATAAGCGGCAACGCAAATAGGACGTCCTAAAATTCAAAGCGAGTTACCTATCTATATCCAATATACATATTAATCTATGCGTTAGGCCAGGATCCCTGTACCCTGTCCCCAATTGCAAAACGGCCAACTTGAGAACGAAGCCGATTTAAGGACTTCCACACTGCCCATTATAGATTGTGCCCCATTATGGATGTTCTGGAATATGGTTTCTTATACAGTGGTTTTGTAGGCGAAGCGTTATGCCAAGTGGTGATTGCTATAGTCTGACCACAAGGGCTGCACCGCTTATTGGGTGCGATAGAGCTCTAGATATTTTATCTCATGTGCGTATGACGTACATATTCAGATGCAAATAAACCGGGTAGCTGCTACGAAAGTCTGCGATGGAATAGAAGATTGGAGAAGGTCTCTGTGCCCACACCTCGCCGCGCAGCAATAGATCTACGGAGTGTTACAGAACTATAACCAATCACAACGAATTGTTAAGTCATTCCATCCTGTATTTATATATGTGAGCCGAGCTATGTGGATGCTTAAAAAAAGAGTTTATATAAAGACAAACAATGCTGTTTTAAAATTCGCTTATTTGCTATTATTAACATTCGATATTATTTAAAAAAATACATCGACTTTTTCATCAGTTCAAAATAAATTACTGTCACATTTTGGAACCATTGAGAAGTCGAAAGATTTTTTTAGTGCCGGAAGTTGGATTTAAAATTCTTATGCGAATACCTTGTTACCAGGAAGCTGGCATAGGTATTGTCTTATTACTAATGTATATGCATGTCAAAAATGTTAATCAAAGACAACTTTCGTTACTAAATAGATGTGCACACAATTTGTTAGTAGGTAGGTCGGTACTTTGGTGGGATAGGAACCTACTATAATTTGATGTTAAGGTGGTTTCAGTCCATACAAACATTTGACGCACAATACGCGAAGATGAATTAATAAAAGTAATATTTTATATGTGGAAAAATAGTTTAGAAAATCTAGATGTCGCGTAACGAATAACATTTGCAATTTATAATATAATTACGAAGATATAAAGCTTTTAAAATTTTGTATGAAAAACTTCAAAGCTTTATATCTTCGTAATTATTTTATAAATTGCGAATGTTATTCGTTACGCGGCATCTAGATATTCCAAACTATTTTTCCATATATAAAAAGTTATATATATTACTACCATTTACGCGTATTGTGCGTCAACGTTTTGTATAAAATGGACCCCTCTGCAACCGCCTTAACAATAACATGCAGTAAAGGTAGGTAACTATTTGGGGGTTGTCTAAACAACCCAAACTTAAGTCCGACAACATAACATCAAAAATAAACCAAAACCTACATCTAATAAAGTCCTAATTCCCCTTCCTTTGAAGCCAAGATCACAAGAATTCTCCGTCGGTTTCTGTAGTTTTAAAAACAAAGCACGCGATCGATAGCGTTAGAGTGGACTATTCGACGGAGCCGACCTATAAAACTGTGCTCAAGATGTGAGGGGGTGGGAGGGGGTTGGAGATTAGGATGCGGCAGTTATGGTGTTAAAACCGTTTGAAATATGATGGGTGTTATCTCTTTTTAGTTTTTTTGGCTAAGGCCCGTTATTTAGTAGACGAATCTTAGCGCTCGTTATTATGCCTCTGAAGTATACTAAAAGGGGGTTCCCGTTTAGGCAATGAGACAGGTTCCAATAGTGAGGTTAACGTTATTTTTTTTAAAATACGTCCTGTCACAACCTCCTGGCAGACGAGAGCAGAAATAAGTTCCTGCCGATTAAACTCATACTCAAAATTTTTATTCAAAATACGTAGTTAATATCAGAATGGAAAGAAGAAAGGGGGTTCAGGAAGTGAAGTATATGTTACGGTATGGTAGTAACTATTAAGGTGGTTGCAGAGGGGTAAATTTTTTACAAAACTTTGACGCACAATACCCGTGGACGGTATTAATATAAATAACTTTGTATATACCTATGGAAAAATAGTTTAGAAAATCTAGATGCCGCGTCACAAATAATAATTGCAATTTATAAAATAATTATTTCAATAATTTTTCATAGAAAATTTTAAAAGCTTTATATCTTCGTAATTATATTATAAACTAGCTGGTGCCCGCGACTTCGTCTGCGCTTCGTCTGGACAATTCACACAATATCTTTATAAATTGTAGCCTATCTGTTATTCAGGATCAGGATAAGGATCATATGAAACTAGATTTGCCACCCTCACTATCAATTATTTAAGAGGGTACAAAGCCTCCAATGCTGCCCTCAATCGTATAATTGATACAACATTACCTAGTTATTGTTGGTTTTTCAATTTATCCGGATATAACGTTTTTTTAAAAGTTTGTTACTTACCTTTAATATTTAAAACCGCCAAAAGAGGTAACTTTTGGCGGTTTTAAATACAAACTATTTCCGTAACATAACATACAACACAAATGTTTCGATACATTGGTAATCTGAAAAGATTACCATAGACATTGAAATGTATGTTCTGTTTTGGTGTGCAATAAAGTATAATATTGAATTTAATTTCTAGTTATTAAGTATTATGAAATTAAAAAAATCTGGTAGTCTGTGGTCAAGGATGCAACCGCACAGTGGAGTACTGTAGAGGCTTATCTCAGGTGACAGTTTAAAATAAAGCTTTACTGTTTGTTTAGTAATTTATTATTGAATTATTTTGCTTTTAGCCCTCAGAACCGATGTTCTACTCACGACCCCCCAATAATAATTGAATTCCACCATGGGATTCCACGACGTTCCAAATTTAATTCAAATAAAAACCATCCAGCAAGCTATGGCTGTACAACCTCCTTACAGTAACTACCTACCTACCTACCTACGTGAAACATCGTGAACCGAGTAATGGCTTCTATCCTCTAAATAATGGTAATAAAATAATGTGACCCGCTGCTGACCGAAATGAAAAACGTTTCACCTTTAAATAAATTTAAGGGCAGCAAAGCTCGGTGCACCCTTAACAAATTCAGAGACAAATGTCACAGTTTAGCAGATAAAACAAAACAGTATTGCGACTCGACAACAAATTACTTGCGTTGGATCTCGGCCAACTGCAGATGTTGCTTGCTTTGCTCTACTGAGCTGAGGTGAGAGTGTTTGTTAAGGCCATGGTCGTGCTTACATCACTTTCGGTCGAACAATTTTTTTTATAAGTTAGAAAATCGGTCACCTAGGTAATATCGATATTGGAAGTGTAAATTATCAAGAAACATTACAGGGTGTAAGTGACATCCTAGCAAATACTGAAACGGTGAACTCAGACTATTAAACTGAACAACTTTCACTATGGAGGCATCCTCAGGATATGCGAAAAAAATCAGCTGTCCCATACAAAACTTTTGTACCTGGGACAGATGATTTTCTTCGCGTTTCCTGAGGCTCCATAGTGAAAGTTGTTCAGTTTGATAGACTGAGCGTTCACTGTTTCAGTATTTGCTAGGCTGTCACTTACACCCTGTATGGTCGAAAATGACTTATAAAGTGTGCTGACAGTTTTTTAAGATGATGATCAGACCATTAATCTTTTCTATGGGACCAATATTGATATCGTGAAAAAATAATCTACACTTGGGTAGAGTAGGCTTTTTAGATTTGTACGGAGGAGCTGATGTTTGTTTTCGCGATTCTATTGTTCAGTTTGATGGTCTGATAAAAAATCCTCAGCATATTATTAAGAAGACACACACAGATTCACTATGGAGACACATCATCTCAGCTGATGGATGTCCACTGCTGAACATAGGCCTCTCCCAAGGATCGCCACAACGATCGGTCCTGCGCTGCCCTCATCCAACGGGTTCCCGCCGCCTTCACTAGGTCGTCAGTCCACCATGTGGCGGGCCTTCCCACGCTGCGCTTTCCGGTACGCTGTCGCCACTCGAGAACTTTTCGGCCCCATCGGCCATCGGTTGCCGCGCCCACTGCCACTTTAATTTAGCGATTCTTTGGGCTTTGTAAATTACTCTGGTTCTTCTGTGGATCTCTTCATATTTGAGTCGATCTCGCAGGGCAACTCCGAGCACAGCAATCTCCATTGCCCTTTGGGTGACTTTCAGCCTTTTTATGAGGGCTTGAGTGAACGACCACATCTGTTCTACATGTAATCACTGGCAACACACACTGATCGAAGACACAATCGATAAAAATTAAAAAATCCTCTGTCACATTTAAGTTGGTACGGTAGGTAAGTAGATACCTACAGTTTTGTAAGAAACAGCAGATTTTCTCTTTCTCTATGTTGGCTCCATATTGGAAGTTGTTCAGTTTGATGGTCTAACTACCCTTTTAAATATTACGAGGGTGTTTTGTTCCACACTGTGTACTTCCTTCGGCTCACCCATTTATCCCGGTCTTCCTATCGAAATATTTTAAAACCTGTATCGAAAGCGAGCGATGGTGTTTCACTATCAAAATGTTTAGTTTATCTACTGATAAATTTTCACTTCCATATTTCAATTCTACCTGGCTTGCGAGGATATAAATCAAGCGATTTGATTGGTCGAACCTCGAGGCAATTTATGTTTATCTAACTTTTCATACAATACATTTTATCTAAACTTTGCCTGATACACTTTTTTTATCTACAATATTAAAAAACAAAAAGATAAATAATAATTTTAAAACATTCTACCTCGATTATCCTCAACTCTAAATTTAAGAAAATCTATGTGTTTGTCAATATTTAAAAACTTCATTTCAATAAAATTATTTAAATTATTAAAAACGCCTTCTTCTAAATTAAAAACGTACGCATAACAAAAGAGTGTTGAAAAAAAACCGATTTCAAATTTCGAACGTGCTTATTAAAAATGCTTATTAATCGAAACAAAAACGTGCGAGTCTAGCGTTCTATAAACAAATAGAGCGGTCGGCCATTTTGGTTCGTTAAAAACATTTTAGAAGGCGGAACTAGGTTGGGGTTTTTGTTCAAATTTCGAACAGCGGCCCTCCAATGGCGTGCGCGGGCGGGGCCTGTCAATTCCACTGACTTGATGTAGACAATGACTTTTTTTTTCGTCGATGATTCGGAACGAACGTTAGATACAAAAGTTTTTTCGCCGCCGCGTCCTTTTTTAGGCTTCGTTTTTTGCCAGTTGAAAACAATGGCTTGTTTTTCGTGTTTCATTTTTCGTAACTTTTTTACTGTTGTCAGATTTTCATATGGGATGTAAATTATAACTTTTTTGTTTCGTCGCTTTTTTTGCTGCGACTCTATTTTAGTACTTTTTATGACGCATTCAAATATTCATCAACATGTTAAATAGATTTTTTTTTTTCAGTATTTTAAGTAGGTACAATAACAGTTTATTTTCAAAGCAAACAGCTTTCGAGTACGAAACGAAGCACAAAAGAGTGTTCAATAAGGTAAAGCACGTCGCACACTGCGCTCGTAGTTTTGTCCGCTTTTACTTTAATTAGATTGGGACTTAGGGCGCGGCCACATGCGACTGGGGAGTTTAAATAAATAATTTGGGACGTCTTTTGTTTTAGACTGGTTTCAAACACAAAGGACAACATTATTTGTCATGAACATTCTTTTTTTAACCTATAATTATTTCGCAATGTTTCTTTTAATTGCTTTTCGACAGTACATTTATTTTAATACGATTTTGTTTTCGTAGACTTTTTTTTGTCGATGTCGTCTCAAGAATTCTGTCAAAGTCATCTCAAGTCAAAACTTAAATTATAGCCGGTCAGTAAGAACCGGCCAGTCCGTCATAAATGCCGTTCTCTTTGGTCAAATCGTAAATTAGCATAATACGTATTTTCTAATTTAACAAAATAAGAAAAGAGGCGAAAGAAGTAGGTACCAATAATTCACTCACTATACCATATTATTATTATAGTTATACATACACGTTTCTGACCACTAAGAATCGAGTCCAACTATCTACCATTTAAAACTAATAAAATCAAAGTAAATTTTCAGCATATTTAAGGTTTCAGTACACAATTTATGTTGTAGGTTTACTGTTTGCCAAAATAAGAGTTTGACGTGGTGACATTTTTTTTTATTGGAGCACTAGTTTTCTGTTAATTAGCTTGTTAACTGTAGAGCATATTGTCTATACTATTATAAAACTGTAACAGGAAGTTTGTCTGTACATTGAAGATAAAAAAAAAGAGAAAAAAAAAGTTACGATATGGTTTTTAGGTGTCTCTGATTCCATTTCACCAATTTTTTGATTTTTTGTCTGTCTGTTTGTTTGTGTGTTTGTTTGGGTGTTTGTTTGTTTGAACGAGTATCACGCAAAAACTACTGAACCGATTTTGATGAAACTTTTTTCGTTTGATAGCTTATGATCTGACTTAAAATCTGGTATATAATTTGTGCGGACGAAGTCGCGGGTTAACGCTAGTTTCTTATAAATGTTTGTAAAATATTTCCAAACTCTATTTTGCCAAGCTGTATTGTTAGACACTTCAACGAACGATTTTAATCGTATTCATTTAGATAGAAGGAATGGTTAAAATCGATTTAGCAGTTTTAAAGTCCTCAATAGCTAGATAATTCATAAAATACCTAGTTAGTTAAGTAATTATAAAACTGCGCAGTAGACCATTCTTTCTAAGCAATCAATTATATTAAAATTAAAAAATGTTCTTGGAAATAAAATTATTTAATTGCATCGTGTTGCAATTTAACTATAATTATTTGTGCATCAAAACAGTTTTCCTGTTTTTAACTTTAGTCATTGTAATTAAGTTTATGCATTATTTCGTATGAGCTATTTTGATAGAAATAATCTAACAAAGTCCTGACCAGTAACTAATGACCACAAATAAGTTCCCTGTGTCCTTAATAGGTACGATAGTGTAATTGAACTGTTTCTACTTTATACACGATATACCTAACATTAATTTATTTAAGTCATTGTTACTAACATTAATGCGTCATGTTGCTGAAAATATAACATTCGTTACTTAAACGCCAAAAACTAAATTTTGTTTATTGTAATTTCAACCACAAAATGGCGGTTTACCTCAATTATAAAAATATTAACTTATTGTATTTTATCGTTATGTTGACAAAAACATGCATACATAAGCTTAAGCTATTGTATGATGGGGGTAGGCAGAGATTACGGCCCGCCACATGCTACAACTCTGACACACTTCTTTGGACGCAGACTAAAACAATTGAGTAGAAAATCGTACATCTTTTTTATTTGATATAAACTGCCCACCCTTCAGGTCAACGACCTTTGCTTTATATCCTTTATTTATTATAAGAGTCTTATATCCCACTTTACTTAGATTATCATCCCAATGCACTCGTGAATGAAAAGAAAACAAAAGAGATTATAAAATCCGATCAAAACATCGCATCTGCAACAGCACCCTGCAGAGTGACGTAACATATTTTAACACACGTAACTCTAGCCGGGCCGCGCCTTGGCATTACTGCATGTGAACGCACCTTTATTTGCGGGCGATGTTTACGCGCGGTGTGCGCTAACCTTTATCCTAATTGACGCGCTTTAGCTAAATTGGAACGTTTTAAGATTTTTATTTCTGTTTGTTCTTTTTAGTTTTTAAATACTATTTTTGAAACTTTGTTCAGAAATGTATTCAAATGGATATTGGAAGGAAGAATATTGTGACGCTTAGTAAATATTAGTTTATTGTAATTAAATCGTCTCTTATTGATTAAATTCATATTTTTAACACCCACCACCACCATCTTTAGTGTTTAAAACCTAGAGTAATATTTTGCATTTAAGAACCTAGGGGTAACTATCTAATGCATAATTAATCAGAAACATCAATTTGATGCTATTTTTAGAATCTATAAAATAAAAAAGGACAGGTGCCATAAATGAGCTGGAACTATTTTAAGGGGATGATCAGACCATCAAACTGAACAACTTTATCTATGGGACCAATACCAAAATCGCTAAAAAATAATCAGCTGTCCCATACAAAACTGCAAACATAACTCGACTCAAATGTATGGGACAGCAGATTTTTTTTCGCGTTTCCTGAGGTAGGCTCGTGTGAAAGTTGTTCAGTTGGATGGTCTGAGTTCACCGTTTCAGTATTTGCTAACTTACACCCTGTATTTGTTAAATCGTCCTATATTTTTATTTATTTGCCATTCACCATTTTTTTTAAATCAAATAAAATTTAAAAAAGTAAGTTGACTTATTATTATTATTATTATATCAGCCGTCGCTGTCCCATTGTTGGGCAAAGGCCCTCTGATCTCTCCATGCGTCCCGGTTTTGCGCCTCGTTAGGCCAGTTCTTTAGGAAGCTATCGATTTCGTCACGCCACCTTTTTCTTGGTCTTCCTCGACGCCGATTTCCTTTTGCTGGGGACCAGTTGGTAGTGGTTAAAGTAAGTAACAGTTAGTAACTTACATAAAAAATTTTATATTTGGATCCATACAATGTAAGCTTAAAAGAAAAAAAACGAGTGAAATTTTCTATATATTTATAAAAAAAAACTTATCATTTTTATAAAGTCATACATAAAAACGCAAAAAAAAAAACATATAACCGAATATCACCAAACCATCTCCTATCCTATCATTAAGTAATAAAAACTAAACGCAGTTCTCATTAAAAATTATAAACCGTGACCAATTTCACGTCGTTAAGTAATTTGAAGTAAAAACTTTCTTTTTAAAGATTCAAAAATAGAACTTATTTCAAGCCAGCCAGTTGCGGTAGAAAAACTCGGGCAATCACAAACCAATGCCTGTAATTTCGTCCACAATGTTGCCATGTAATGACAAAATTAAGAACAAAATGCGTAACCCGCGCCCGCCGGCCGCACGCAACACACACACGCATTTTATAGGGTTGACATCTATGAAAATAACGTAACTAATCGGAAGTCCTAAAAAAGGAGCATTTCGTTATGCAAGTATCATGCATACTGTTAAGTAGGTACTTATATTTAGTACCTAATTAAAAGAAAATAGGAATTGAATAATTATACCTGATAAATAATATTAATATCAAAATATTGTCTTATAATAATTTCATCTTTACTGCTGTAGTAAATGTAAATAAAACCAAAACTCTTTCACAAAAGGTTTGACATAAAAACCGGATGTAACATTTAAAAACTGTCACCTGCCAACCCTACACTCTTCCATGCGACGTGTTAACGCACTCCAAAGCATCCGCGTTACGCACACTGCCACAAAAAACGCGCAACGAAAAACTGAGTCTGTGTGCTTACGCACTTACACACACAGGCAAAGATTCGAAGGACACGCGGGGAGGTCGTCAACCCTGGTTTTTTGCCAGTGAACGCAGCCCGGTACTCCCATCTTGTATTGGCCAGTTACTTTTATTTTTTAATTTTATTTTTGAAAGATCGTTCACTTCTGTGAGAATAGGCAATGTATGATGTCAGCTATTTTGTTTTTGTATTTAACTCGATTTTGAATCCCGTTCGTAATCGTGTATCAAGGATGTTGTTTTATGTTTTAATCGTGTAACGATTCGTTTAAATTTTTAAAAGCTTGGTTTAATTAGTGCGTTTACTAATTATTTTTTAATTTCCTTTTTTATTGCATTTGTAATATTTTTATCTGATTGTATTTGTGTTGACTTAGATTTAATAAATTTTTTATGATATTGGAATATCATGAGTCGACGAAATATTTTGCATTCATGAAAAAACCCTATTCGTAACCTAACCTAACTTAAAGTGAAGAGAAAAATCTGGTAATTGCTCCAACTACACAGATAAAAGTTGAAATATATATTTTTCTTAATTAGTATGTAAATAGTACCAAGTCCAATCATTTATCTTTGTATATTCAAATTACATGTATGTAAAACCATTAGACTGGGACGGAACCGGAATAAACTGGTAACTGTCAATTTTTAATATACCGCACTGAAGGGTTCTAGGTTTCAAAATTAACGTACTTACTCAGCAAAAAAATCGGTCGTATTAGGCGGGCCTATTTATATGACTATTTTGACTTATAAAGGTTATATTACTGTAATTTCGTCATATACTGGTGCTTTATGTGTCTAAAAAGTCTTCGACTATACGACACCTATACAACTAAATTGTTAGTTGGGTACTTACATTCTGTTTTTTTTTAACTTGCTTGACAAAAATACGCTTCATTCTTTTATGTTTCATAGTCATGCATTTACTTTCGAAGGTTTAGTAGGTACTTTCAAAGTATTTTGAAAGCACGGTAACACAGAAAACGTATATCATTTTCAAAATTAAAACACATTAAGGATTTTAATAATAAGTAACCGAAATGCCTATTGCGAATTTTAATATAATAATTATTATAAGCAGAGGTGTATGGGACCCTTGATGCATTCTTCCAACTCTCGCTTCGCGGGTTTTTTATTCAGTTCCGCTAACCCTATATCAATACGCGTTCAACATCTGAATACGAAATAAGAATCCATGAGGTAACTGAACTTAATGTATTTTTTCTTTTTCCGTCTTTCTTGTCTACATTAGAGTGAAAGTGACAGCAATAAGTTTTACATTCAATAATTATTTTTATTTATTTGTTCAGTAACTCTCATCAACATCATCATCATAGGCCTTTACGTCTTCTGCAGATGATAAGCAGTGTTTTTGGAGTACCTCTACCTATATACTTTTATAAATTACTTATATATTATTTATATAATTATGTTGTTATTTTAATAATTTATTAATAAAATACGTAAATTAAAATCTGTATTTAATAAGTTTAGATAACGCTTAATTCATTTTTAAATTAACATGAAACCGATTTATTTAATTTCAGTCATACCGAATCCGTAATTTTTTATAATTGGCAACTTTCTAACATTTTGTTTTTGTGCTAAAAAAGTAGCCCTAACTACAAAAACTCTATGGACTACTACCTCTTCCAAATTACATTTGAAATTGGGGTAGTTTGGACATGAAGACAATTAAACAAACACACAATTTTGTAGTGGTGTAGCACAATTTCTCTCGCCATGTTTTTTTTTTTTATATTAAAATAGCTTCTTCATGAATTGCCACATAGAAAGCTACACATAAAATGGAAAAAAAGATTTAAAGTTTAAATAGTCAATTCAAACCATCAGCACTATATTATTACCCAACCTAGCCCAACATTCGGCGCGAGACGGGGCCACCCCAATTCAGTCCCTAACCTACCCCAACGCGTCCTTGTGTGCGGGCGCCTTAACGCGTTAGTGTGCGCGCCGCCTTACGAGCTGAGACGCTTGATTTTTCCTTTCCTTGTCCGTTGGTCGGTTGCTTGATTTATTAGTATTTTGGAAGAAAAGATTGCCTTTGATAAAGATTTTTTTTTCGAATTTAAATTCAATTTCAGGATCTTAACTATTTTGTGTACATATTTAAAATATCACCACCACCACCATTTTTGTAACTATCAAAAATTTTAAGGGTTTATTCAGATAAAGTAACTAAACAACTTGTTCTAAGGAACGTGAGTCGAAAAACGTGAACATTTATTGGACCTCCCACAAAAGAGTGTGAATCAGCCGATCTATTTGCTATGGGAGGTCCAACAAAAATTCTCGTTTTTCAACCCATATTCCTCAAGGAAAGTCGTTTAGTTTCATAATCTAAATGCGCCCTTCAAATTTTCATGGTAAAAATTAGTATTTCAGGTTCCCTTAATTTTGGGATGGTCAGAAACTTTGCTATACTTAATAACAAACATTTTCAAAGTTTATGGTTTAAATGGGGGTCCTAATTATATAAAAAAAAATTGGTGCCGTATGATCTTGATTTTAACTGCATTGCATACAGAGAAAAAAGCATCGTATCGGTTTTGCTGGAATGTTGTACTATCAGGTACGCACGGCGACACATCAAGCTATACAAAACCAACGTCAGCTGGCCGCGCGCAGGTTGAGTAACTTATAACGTCGCGCGGCCAGCTTATGTTGGTTTTGTATAGCTTGATGTGTCGCCGTGCGTACATACATTGCGACAAACTATAAGCACAGAGTACTATAATAATTACTACCCTCTTTAAGGGCCTATGTCGAAAAATAATTGAAGCGAAATGCGCGTGTGATAGCTTAATTACTGCCTGATGCGAGAGAAAGAGACGGGGCGGCGCGCGCGACTGAAACGACGCAAGCGTAAAACACACTTTATTTAATTGTGATTGTACTATTTATGTAAGTTCAATTCTGCTCTAATCAAAATTTGTAAAATGTAAATCTCTTTTTTTTTAAATCAAGTCTCGTGTTTCTATTATTCACCGTTTAGCAGTTCCAAGCGTTTATAAATAAAAACGGAGGCTACTTTGGCTTGTTTTTCTATCGAGAAAATGTGTCTTAATCGTGTTTTGGCTCTAAACAAAACTTCAATTATATGTTAAATTTACACATATCCGCAATTCATACTCCTACTGTTAGTACTTCATGATATATGACGCTTTGAAGAATCCTATTTTTTTCACATATCCTCTTAAGTATTAACGAGCGTTAACCCGCGACTTTGTCCGCACAATCAATCAAACAAAAAAAGTTTTATCAAAATTGGTTCAGTAGTTTTTGCGTGATGCTCGTTCAAACAAACAAACAAACGCACAAACAAACAGACAGACAAAAAATCCAAAAATTGGTGAAATGGAATCAGGGACACCTAAAAACCATATCGTAACTTTTTTTTGTTAATATCTTCAATGTACAGACAAATTTCCTGTTACAGTTTTATAATAGTACGAGCGTAAACCCGCGACTTCGTCCGCACAAATTATATGCCAGATTTTAAGTCAGATCATAAGCTATCAAACAAAAAAGTTTCATCAAAATTGGTTCAGTAGTTTTTGCGTGATGCTCGTTTAAACAAACAAACAAACACACAGACAAAAAATCCAAAAATTGGTGAAATGGAATCAGGGACACCTAAAAACCATATCGTAACTTTTTTTTGTTAATATCTTCAATGTACAGACAAATTTCCTGTTACAGTTTTATAATAGTACATAGATGTAGATTATGATTATTACTTGCTAAAAGTTATTATGTTATTAGGTATATTATTCGGTGCTAAAATAATGTTATTAGCGATAGCGTAATCATAATCATTTTATTTAATAGTTACGCATAGATCGAAAACCGAGAAAAAAATGTTGAAACTCCCATAGAAAATCGATCTTTTTTTTTTTTTTTTTTTTTTCGAATTGACCAATACAGCTTTGCTCAGGGAGCATCGACTGCTTATTACTGCGGACTATGGGGGGACCACACCAGTGACGGCGAAGCGCCCTGGTAGGTCTACCGAACCATGCATGAGCTTAAGCAACCTGCCCAAGGGGCACCCCTAAGGGGTACGGACCTCGGCAATGGGCGTTGCTGGGACTACGCGGGCTACGATTGGGTAGTGGGGATCGGTGAGAATCGGCCAGCGATGTGCCGGTAGCGTCTGTAGGCGCCAGAAGGCAAAAGAGTGGGCAGAGATCGCGACGAACCCCCCCGGGGACGGTGGGGATTTCGATTTTTACGACGACGACGCAACAAAGAAATGATTGTGTTACCGCCGGCGGTGATCGTGTTGTGTGTGTTTGTGTCGGTGAGTCGTGATTGGAGGGCCGCTATCATAGCGACCGTGATCGGGTCGTAGGAAATCGATCGCTGATCCGCACTTAGTATGGGAGGTCCAAAAAATACTCTTTTAAAGTATTGACATTGCATGAATTGACTCATGTTCCTTAGGTTTCATGTTGTTTAGTTTCATAAACAATACATACTTAAAATACAGTGTTATACAGGGTGAAATTAATATCATTAGCATCCTTTTAAACTAAGAGTCTACCTATCAAACTGAACAACTTTTACTATGACAGCAAACCAATCGGAGCAAAAAAATAATCAGCTGTTCCATACTAAGATGCAATGTCTACTCGACTCAAATGTATGCAACAGCTGATTTTGTTTTTGCTCCGATCGACTTGCTCCCATAGTAAAAGTTGATCAGTTTGATGAGTAGACTCTTAGTTTAAAAGGATGCTATTTGATATCAAATTCACCCTGTAGTGTTAAATATTTTTTTCTCCGTGCGCTAGGGCCAGAAATCTTGATATTGTGCCTTTTGCAACGTTCCACTGAGATCCATTTTATTCCTGCTTGAGCTCCGTACCATTCCAGAATTCAATATGCGTAAACATCTTCACTTCACATCGTAAACCAAATGCGATGTTAAAGGGCTTTTTGTTATTGTTGTGTTACCTAAAGCATATTCTATTCCAACAGGTTAGTCTTAAGGTGGTTTCAGTCCATACAAAAGGTTGACGCACAATACGCGTAGACGGAATTAATGAAAGTAATATTTTATATATTGAAAAATACTTTAGAAAATCTAGTTGCCGCGTAATAAATAAAATTACGAAGATATGAAGCTTTTAAAATGTTGTATGAAAAATTTCAAAGCTTTATATCTTCTTAATTATTTTATAAATTGCAAATGTTATTTGTGACGCGGCAACTAGATTTTCCAAACTATTTTTCAATATGTACAAAGTTACTTATATTAATACCGTCTACGTGTATTGTGCGTCAAAGTTTTGTTTAAAATTGACCACTCTGCAACCGCCTTAAGAGGTAAACAAACAAAAATGAACAATCCAAAAAAAACATCCTTAACTATTTTTGTTGTCTTAGCTGTAAACAGGGTGTTAAAGAAAACTTTGATCAAACCGTCAAATTGAAAGCTGTTCGGTTCGATGGTCAATATAACTACCTTTATGTAACACCCTGTATTTACAACGTACACTTATTTGGTGAAAATATTTCCGGTAAAAAAACAAAAATAAAAAAAGAGGAAATTAATTGAATTTGATTCTTTTACAACACCCTGTAGGTATGTACAATGTACACTTATTTGGTGAAAATATTATTCCGGTAAAAAACAAAAATTAAAAAAAAGAGAAAATTATTATTATTATTAGCATAGCCTAGCCTCCGAGAAAGTTTAAAATGGTTATCCATTTTTGATACTTTATTTCGCATGCTTGAGCCTGCTAAATGAGCGCTATAATGATTTAGTCGCTTTGGCGTGCATAGCATGCTAGCCCTTACTGGCTCTACATGAGTTGGTATATAGTCCACTACGCCAAACTAGCCTAGACATTTTACGGAGTTTTGTTAGGTAGGGTAGGGAGTATTATTAATTAGATTTTTAAACTGTAACCGGCACCATTTAGTGACAAAAAGACTATCTTAAAATATATTTAAAAAAATTCGCGACGCAACATAGAAATCGAAATTATGTGTCTCAGAAGGCTTTTAAATTAATAATATTAATACCTAAAAAATGAGCTACCTATTTATTAGAAAATACTTAATTTACTAATAATTTTTTTTTAGCCTATTTCATCCCACTGCTGGGCAAAGGCCTCCCCTTTTTATAATAAAATACGAATGTTTTTTTCAAAACCTTCTAAATAGTCAAACATATTTACACCATGTTTGAAGTACATATGCAAAAAAAAATTTACCATCAGGTTTTTTAGAACGAGATAAAGATAATAGCTAAATTAATTGGAACTGTTCCTGACGTGATTTTTTTTATTTTGGTAAATTTCTAAGCTCAAATTGGATCTTCAATATTATACCGAAAAAAAAAATCTATTATTAATTAGTCCCGGCTCAAACTGTAAAATGACTGGGCTAAACCAAGACAGCATATATTTTTTTTAAAAATAATGTCAGTATTTCTGTCAAAGAAATGCTCATCATTACCACATTGTCATGGCCAAAGGGCCAAAGGCCTATTTGTTCTGTCCCTAGAGCAAAGCAAATGAGGCATATTTCAAAAAAAAACACTCGAATGTATGGTTACGCTGACGTCTTCTTGAATCTAACCCTCTTTTATTTACATAACTCATTAATCTTGTTTAGAATAAATAAACGTTTTATAAATAACATAAAAAATGTAATCCCCAAATCCTCGTGTTGACGATCTCTTTTCAAAACAAGCCCGCCATTGTGTATGTGAGCCGACCCATATAGCGCGTGAGTGTCTGCGTGCCCTACATACATACAACCCATACATACATAAAACGCATGCATAAACGACCCAATACAAATTAACTGCCGAATTCGTGTGCGTAAAACGTCGAAGTGTGCGTGCCTTCTTCGTTCTGAATTCCAAGTTTGAAATTGGAATGAATGACGGTTAGGTTACTGACCTACGCCAAAGTACTTTTTATTGAAATTTAAAAAGTTTTCGCGTTACGTTTTACGTTCTAAAAATAAATAGCAAATAATTTTATTTTGTTATTTTACTTTTTAATTTTCAAATAGCGTTTTGTAAGGGTTTCGTTTTACGCAGTTTTTCCTCATAATGAAAATTTTAAATACTTGGTGTGTTGGTGAAAAAGAAAATTTTGCAAATATAAGATTAATTTAAAAAAATCTTGTACTCTATTGAAGGTTTTTCTTATCACAATGATTAAAAAACAAAATTTATCACTTTTCTCTAGTTTTTTTTCTTTTATCTGTCGATACGAATTGATTATCTTATTGGACATTTTGTGGGTGTAACATTATGATATTCCTTTTTGAATAGAATTGTAATTTACGATGATTTTTCAATAACTAAATTATTCAAAAATCATCGTCAAAAATTAAACTTCCGGTTGTTTTTGAAAGTTTCCCTGACAGGGTTCCGTACGCGGTGTTTCCCCATCCGTGTTTAAAAGAGATAGTAGATATGCGTAATGTGACGTTAGAGAGGGACGAGGAGAGGGCGACGACCTCTAAAACAAATCGTCGGTAGAGAGGGTTCGGTTTCAGTAGTGTCAGCAAAAAAATTTAAGATGTTGATAAATCATAATGTCTTTAAATCATTATCATTAGACGTCACACTGCAAGGTGTAACTTGTCACAAATTAGGGTGAGAGGGGATGGGCCCTTTGACTACTTATAATGTGGACTAGTTACGCGTGTAATTCTACTAACAAACATTTCTGCCACTTTTTACGGGGGGCGAGGTAACATGAAATCTGCAACTTTGGATTTTATTCCCCATAACTTTAGATTCTAATTTTGAATGTTAAAAATCATGAAAAGAAGTCTCGTGTGAACCCCAAACGTTCTAAGTTCGAAATTACTGTCTCGTTTAGTGATAAGGTATAAAATTGAATGTAAATGCTTATACTGTGGCAGAGGGGAAATGCTACCGCAAGGCTAGTCCTTATAATAAATAGTCAAAGGATGGGCCATACTCCACCATGTGACGTGAATTTAAATTACCTACTACTAACAATGTAACCTTTTTGTTCTTTGTGAGCAGGAAATTTTTTGGTGTAATTTTTTATGTTGCTATCTATAAAGTTACATTAAAATTACTAAATCCCGTCAAGTTATGGTCAAAACCTTAAAACCAGTCTTAACTGTAGACTTATAATAGGAACTAAATACCGAATACGCTCTCTCCAACCCTGCTATATCTTTATGAAGTACTAGGGTTAACCCGCGACTTTGTACGCACAAATTATATACCAGATTTTAAGTCAGATCATAAGCTATCAAACAAAAAAAGTTTCATCAAAATCGGTTCAGTAGTTTTTGCGTGATGCTCGATCAAACAAACAAACAGTCAGACAAAAAATCTAAAAATTTGTGAAGGGACACCTAAAAACCATATCGTAACTTTTTTTTGTTAATATCTTCAATGTACAGACACACTTTCAAAAAAACTCACACTTTCACTTTCCAAATAAATAATTTTTCTTTCTTTCTTTGTTTCTGTTACAGTTTTATAATAGTTTAGATGAGGCCGACTTTGACTTTGGGCTTATTACGACACATCGTGTTGGCCCTCACTTTGTCTGACTCTGACCATGTATTATGTCTAGAACTCCTTTACTCCACCGGTCATCAGTTTTGGGACTGATATGACCAGCCTATTGCCACTTCAGTCTAGTTTGCTAACTATAAAACCTAGATTTCAGACGCCTTTTGAGTTTGAGTTTGAACTAGCATGACCTTACATTTTAAATTCTTAAACGATTATAGTCGTTGCAAATTCTGATAGTTTATTAAATGATTATACCTAGTCGTTGTCTAGAACGCGATTAAAGATATACAAACAAAAGGTGAAAAAAAAATAAAAAAAGAGAATAATTTATTTAAGGTGATTTCAGTCCATACAAACGTTTGACGCACAATACGCGTAGACGGAATAAATAAAAGTAATATTTTATATATGGAAAAATAGTTTAGAAAATCTAGTTGTCGCGTAACAAATAACATTTGCATTTTATTATATAATTACGAAGATATAAAGCTTTTAAAATTTTGTATGAAAAATTTCAAAGCTTTATATCTTCGTAATTGTTTTATAAATTGCAAATGTTATTTGTGACGCGGCATATAGATTTTCTAAACTATTTTTCCATATATACAAAGTTACTTATATTAATACCGTCTACGCGTATTGTGCGTCAAAGTTTTGTATAAAATTGACCCCTCTGCAACCGCCTTAAATAAAGGTATAAAAATGGTGCTCATATGCCATTTAATAGTATTGTACCCACTCACTTTTACGTTTTTAATCCATACGATTTACGTTCTTATCCTACTCAACTCACGCTCAAAAAGACATTTACGAATCTCGGCCTAAGAGCTATATCAACTTTCCTGGTTTAGGCCAGAAAGCAAAAAAAATTTTTTTTTTACTTTTTTTAAACTATTCTAGGTTTTGTTTATGCTAACGCTACATTGATCTAGGCGCACCCTATTCCCTAGGCTCGTTACTGATCTAGACAGGGACCTAGGCTAAAAATTGCTAGGGTGAACTATCACATAGACTAACTTTTGTTATAATGCCTAGCTTTGTGTGTGTGACCGAATTTTTGTGTGTGCGTGCGTTTGTGTTTGTGTGAAGTAAAATTTTATTTTTTATACGTGTTGATTGCTTGAAGTAAAAGCTAATTAACCGAATTTTTGTTATTAATTTGGTGTTAATTTCTAATAATGATAAAGTAAATGGGCAATGGAGAGGGCTATGCTCGGAGTTTCCCTGCGAGATCGAATCAGAAATGAAGAGATCCGCAGAAGAACCCTGACATAGCCCAAAGAATTGCTAAACTAAAGTGGCAGTGGGCGGGGCACATTGCAAACCACGTCAGAGGCCGTAAGGCGGTCTGAAAAAACTCTGACACCAGGGCTCTGCCCACTCGATAAGAAGAAGAATAGTTCCAACTACCCCGTCTTATCTTATCTTATCTTGTTGTGGGGGCTGGCAAGCCAGCAACACTACGACCCAGTGTGATCTTTTGTGTTGGCCCCAATACTTTTCATTTTCTTCACCCTTCAAATACATGGTCAATGAAGGAGGCGATACCGTTGAGGGGAAGAAACCTAAGGTCTTCCGGTTTTGGATATCCATTTCCGAGAAGGCTCATGCGTTTTGCCGCCAAGACATCACAGTCACAAAGGATATGTTCCATGGTCTCTTCATCCTCTACGCAAGCTCGGCAGCTGGGATCTAGGGTAAGTTTCATCTTGTGCATCATCGTGCCAGTGGCGTAGTGCCCGGTGAGGGCTCCGATAATGGCACGAGCCTTGCTCCAGCCACCCCCTCGGGAATATAGTCATGAGAATATAGTCGTGTCATTAACCAAGTTCATGTTAACACAGTCGTGATTTTATGTTTCCAAAGTATTTTTGAAAACGTGCTCCGGCCCAAAAACAAAAGACTATAAATGGGATACAAAAATATTGTAAAAAAATGTTGTAATTCTTCTGTATCCAATCTGAAGCAGATATGTCACGTAGCGGCGGGCATGTTGTGTAAACGACTAAAACACAGGTGAACATTGTAACAATTTGAATTTAATTAGTTTATCACTATCTATTGAGTGTGATAAAAACTTTAAAAACCAAAATTCAATGAAACGTTTGCCGCACAATACGCGTAGAAGGAATTAATAAAAGTAATATTTTACATATGGAAAAATAGTTTAGAAAATCTAGTTGCCGCGTCACAAATAACATTTGCAATTTATAATATAATTACGAAGATATAAAGCTTTTAAAATTTGGTTTGAAAAATTTCAAAGCTTTATATCTTAGTAATTATTTTATAATATGCATATGTTATTTGTGACGCGGCATCTAGATTTCTTTAATTTTTTTCCATATATACAAAGTTACTTATATCAATACAGTCTACGCGTATTGTGCGTCAAAGTTTTGTACAAAATTGACCCCCCTGCAACCACCTTAAGAGGTCTTTAGGCATCTATACTTCATTCGACGACCCGGTTGGTGTAATGGAATGGTTACCACATCGGACTGCCAAACCAGGGTACTGGGTTCGAATCCCGATTCGGTCATGGATATTATATGTTCGTGCCGTTGTTGTATGGTTTCCATAACAAAAAGCCTATAGTGCTTACTTGGGATCATTACGAACTACGGGGTGAAATAGATATCATTAGCATCCTTTTAAACTAAGAGTCTACCCATCAAACTGAACAACATTCACTATGGGAGCAAACCGATCGGAGCGAAAAAATAATCAGCTGCTCCGTACTAAACTACAATGCCTACTCGACTCCGATCTGTTTGCTCCCATAGTGAAAATTGTTCAGTTTGATGGGTAGACTCTTAGTTTAAAAGGATGCTAATGATATCAATTTCACCCTGTACATGCTATAACCTATTCTGTGTCATTACAATGTATGTGTTTGTGAGCATTAATTATTTATTAATTATTTATTCCATATGATGACGGAAAGATTTTTCGATTGCTATTATTTAGCTTTCTGGCCAATTCTGAGTACCGATAGCAAATATACCAGTAGTCTTTAATTATTAACAAAATTTTAAGGGTGAATTCAGACAATGAAACTAAACAACTTTCCCTTCTTCTTATCCTGTGGGCAGAGCCTTGGTGTCAGAGTTTTTTCAGACCGCTTTACGGCCTCTGACGTGGTTTTTATGTAACGACTACTACTACCAGAGATAGTAGCCGGGACCAACGGCTTAACGTGCCATCCGAAGCACGGAATCATTTTTCTTTTCAGACAATCAGGTGATTCAGCCTGCAATGTCCTAACCAACTGGGGAAAAACGCACAAAGTGACATTTCACTAGGTTTCCCCCGTGGGACCTCCGTGTCGAGAGCCAATGCTCTTAACCATTAGACCACTGAGGCTAGACATTCCTTGAAGAATATGGGTCAAAAAACGAAAAAAAAAATTTCGTCCTCTCATACAAAAGTGATCAAGCCGAATCAGCCGATCAGCCGATCGATTTTCTATGGGAGGTCCAAATATTCGACCCATGTTTCTTACGAAAAGTTGTACAGTTTCATTGTCTGAATACATCCCTATTGGTAATTAAAAACTTGTGGTGAATATTTATTTAACAGAAAGAAACACTATCCGTCCTTATCTTGGACATACCAAAGCTGTTCTAAGAATAAGTTAGGATTGGTGTTTCAAAACTGTGTTTCTGTAATTCAAAATAACCTTAAAATTTCGTTGCTATTTGAAATTGAGTAAAACATATTAAATAAGACTGTTTATTAATCAAATACAACGTATTAATGTGCCACCCAACAGCATACATACTTATTTTGGTGATAAAGATTTTATATGAGACTCGGACAACGATATTAATGTTACGACTCGGATAGTATTTTAAGGTCAATTTGAGGTCAATGCCTTGATCGCGTTAAGTCCTCAATCGCCCTCATTGTGTCAAAAGTGTGTCAGAAACGAAGCGTATAGGTACCTCAGTGGGATGTTAGAATAAAGTCTCAATTGTGTATCATTCATACTTAATTTGTATGATAAGATTTTATATGAGACTCGGACAATGATATTAATGTTACGACTCGGATAGTATTTTTAAGGTCAATGCCTTGATCGCGTTAAGTCCTCAGAGAGCCTCATTGTCTCAAAAGAGTGTCAGAAACGAAGCGTATAGGTACGTCAGTGGGATGTTAGAATAAAGCCTCAATTGTGTATCATTCATATTTAATTTGTGTGATAAGATTGTATTTGAGACTCGGACAATGATATTAATGTTACGAC
The DNA here is from genome assembly GCA_927399405.1 of Agonopterix arenella. Classification (NCBI taxonomy): domain Eukaryota; kingdom Metazoa; phylum Arthropoda; class Insecta; order Lepidoptera; family Depressariidae; genus Agonopterix; species Agonopterix arenella. The sequence continues at coordinate 11,601,541 of OV656711.1, read as the reverse complement.
TCGGATAGTATTTTTAAGGTCAATGCCTTGATCGCGTTCAAACGCCCTCATTGTGTCAAAAATGTGCCAGTAATGAAGTGTATAGGCACCTCAGTGGGATGTTAGAATAAAGCCTTAATTGTGTATCATTCATACTTAATTTTAGACACGGATAATGATATTAATGTTACGACTCGGATAGTATTTTTAAGGTCAATTTGAGGTCAATGCCTTGATCGCGTTAAGTCCTCAATCACCCTCATTGTGTCAAAAGTGTGTCAGAAACGAAGCGTATAGGTACCTCAGTGGGATGTTAGAATAAAGCCTTAATTGTGTATCATTCATACTAAATTTGTGTGATAAGGTTTTATGTGAGACTTGGACAACGATATTAATGTTACGACTCGGATAGTATTTTTAAGGTCAACTTACGGTCAATGCTTTGATCGCGTTAAGTCCTCAATCGCCCTCATTGTGTCAAAAGTGTGTCGGTAAAGAAGCGTATAGGTACCTCAGTGGGATGTTAGAATAAAGCCTTAATTGTGTATTACAATCTGACTCTGAATAAAATGCGTCAGATTGTCATACTCAATTAAGCTGTATTCATGGCACATAATATCGAAAATTAGGTCAATAAATGGGTAATTTGCGTTTTATTTCTACCAATGAATAAAACAGTTTTTTTTCTTTATTTCGGAATCATACAATAAATAGTTTTTTTACTGAAAATAATATCACATACTTAGATAGTTTTAAAGAACAAAAAGTTGAAAGTTAAAAGAAAACGAAGTTGGGTCCACAGTGTCTTTAGTTCATTGGTTTAATTTAAACCACCCCTTAAAATATTGCTCAAATTTGTCACACCCTGTATATTAATCCACACGATCAATTTTGTGTACAAAAATATCTAAATTGAACAGTAAAGACCGTTTTACTGTATTTAAAAAAGTAGAAAATTTCGTTTTTTTTCCATTTTTAATTATAGCCAAAGAATTAAGCCTTATCAAGTTGTGTTCACAAAATATCTAGTCGAGACTTCCTTAGTTATATAAAAATATTTTGTAATCTTTCGGATTTACATTGCGAATGGCATCCTCTACCAATAATCGTGCATTTTGGTTGGATAATTTGAATGTGTCTTTGCTCTTAACCACCATTAATTAATTGCATTGTAATCTTTAGCAAATCATTTTATAGGTCTTCTGGTAAACGGCTTTGAAATTATTTTGCGTGAAATCTCCAAAATGCAATTAACAAGAGAAAAAGCCCTTTTTAGACTAACTTTATTTTGGCAAGTCTTTATTTAGATGAAAGCTTATTCGGTATATGTATACCTACGAGGTTGACAATCTCTATGCAGAAAACAGTAAGTTTAAGATAAATATCTATGTGGTACAATGTTTAAAGATTTTAAAGGGACCATACCTCACCCTTTAAATATGTTGTAGTCTATCTTTTTGTTTTTGTTGACCATTGTAGATCTTAGCATCGCAGAATAAAGATTTTATACATTTCTTTTACTTTTACATAAAATAAACCGCTGCAACAAAAACAAAAAAAGTATAATTCGACTCCACAGTTTTTCCTGTCACAACTTCTCTTCACAAAATTGTCATTTGCTAATTAGATCATAACGATCCAATTCTAACCTGTGCCACCTATGTGGGAGTAAGATGAAGAATACAGACAACGACGCGAAGGACAGAGAGGGAATATCACGTTTTTTTAAGATATAAAAATAGCACAGAACCGCATATTGGTTTACTAAAAATGCATTTAAATAGATTCATTATAAAATTTTACTACCAATACGGATTGGTTTAGCATAATTTGATGCAGTTTTAAAATACGTAGGTAAACTGTTTTGGCATCGTGCTGAATATAAATGACAATTTTAAATGGTTTTGGGATAAAAATATATACTTGTAAGTCTTTAGGATAAACATGCATAGGTATGTATGATGCATGTATTAATTGCTAGGTGTGTCATAATGGTGTCATATTATCAAATGCAACTGCAAATTCGAATGGTCGTCTGAGTCTGTCAGTCGGTTTAGGAGATACAGCCATTCAAAGGTCCTCAAATAACTGACCTTCGAATAACTGACATTTGAATGGCTGTAACTCCTAAACTGACTGGAGTTTTGCAACTAGACCTGATCTATCTTTCACAGAGATGCTCTACACCCTTTGAATACTGAATCAACCTTGCAACTGATGATAACAAAAAGTTAGTCTATCTCTTAAACCATAAGAGAAGAAGAGGACGATGAATCAACCTATTTTAATCAGAAATCTAAGCGAATTAATAAAAAAATTCCTCCACCCAGCTAATACAGCATCTTTTCCCGCCATTCTTCAGCTAAAAAGCACCTCATTTACCTCAAGTCGATCGATTCAACCGACGGCGAGACAAGAAAGAAGTCACTTTGCAAAACAAAAGGCTAAAGTCCAAAGAAAAAGTCCCAATTACGTTTGCAGCTAACCCCCCCCCTCCCCCACGTCCCGTTTCTGTCCGACCCTTATTCGCCTTCTAGGGTTGGGGTCGTCTTACAGCGATTTATCTTGAAAATATGATATTGTTGTCTGATATATACATAAATTGTCATGGCTGATTTTAATTAAGTATATCGTTATATTACGGACATTATCTAGTCCCATTTAAAGTACCAGAATTTATTCCAGACTTGTTCCTATTATGATGACCAAACAGCGATATAAGTTAATTACATAGATAAATACAAACATTCATACAACGTGTACAAATATAAATATTCATCATACAAAATGTATGCCCCTGGTGGGACTCTTGGATCAGCAGGCAGGTTCTCTACCAACTGAGCTGTCGGGTGGACTACTATGAACCTTCACTGGATCCGCATTTCCGTTCAAACCTGAATAAACTAAGACAGTTTATATTTATGTAAGTAAACATTTATAATTTGCATTCGATTAATGAGTAAACTTTTAAAAGTATTCTGCTTGTTTTAATTCATAGGATGCGTAAATTAACGCCTGTCGCCCAGAATGGTGAGCAAAAACTGTAGGCACCAGCTGCTGCATATCTTATTAATCGATTAATCTTCATTTGAATTTACCTTCATTAACTAGTAGTTAATTATATCCGATCTAATTCTAAGAAAATACGTTTCTTTAATAAGACATTATAGCTTGCCGACAATAGGAACAAAAACAAACAACACACACTAAGCTCAATACAGTCAACGCATCTTTAAATATGCTAAAAATAAACCGGACGATATTTTGAATCTATCACATAAAAAAAAGTTTGTTTGCTAGTCTCCGTTTTAAGCAAGTCCTCTGCAAAAAGGTTTATTTATTTATCAAGTGTTACTGACTATTTTAGTACCTAAAATAACCATTTCAAAGAAAACAATGTATTGCAGAAGCAATGTAGCTTAAATACACAATTGTAACAATGGGAAGACAACCGTTTGCTACTTATAAAATAAACGAATTGGAAGATTTTATGTACAATGTACGCTCAAGATCATTACTATCCCTCGCTGGTCAGAAACTCTGCTACAAGAATTATTTAAGCATAGTTTTCTGTTAGTATAATGATAGTTTCCGCATTTAATTCAATTCTATGTGAAAAAATAGGATTCTTCAAAGCGCCATATATCATGAAGTACTAACAGTAGGAGTATGATTTGCGGATATGTGTAAATTGAACATGTAATTGAAGTTTTGATTAGAGCCAAAACACGATTTAATTCACATTTTCTCGATAGAAACACAAGCCAAAGTAGCCTCCGTCTTTATCGGTAAACGCTTGGAACTGCTAAACGGTGAATAATAGAAACACTTAATAATAGAAAGGAAAAGAGATTGATATTTTACAAATTTTGATTAGAGCAGAATTGAACTTACATAAATAGTACAATCACAATTAAATAAAGTGTGTTTTACGCATGCGTCGTTTTAGGCGCGCTCGCCGCCCCATCTTTTTCTCTCGCATCAGACAGTAATATAAGCTATCACACGCTTCAATTATTTTTCGACATAGGCCCTTAAAGCCTATAGTGCTTACTTGGGATCAATACAATTTATGTGCCTGTGAGCGTTATTAATTTTATTTGTTTATTTATTTAATAACGATAGGAGGTATTTCTTATTCAAATCGCTGGCAGTGGGGCCCCACACACCCCCAAAGAGTTTTATTGCACTGTCCGAAGGAAGTAATTTCGTAGGTCCGACTTTTAGTTTTTAAGAAAGTTCATTTTCCTCCCCGACATTTTTCTAGCAATCTTCTAGGTAACCTAACTATACCTAGGATTCTTCAGGTGTTAACTTAAAGTGAGTTTTGGAATTATTTTGTTGGAACTATAGTGTTTTGGTTTACTTTTAACAGGCAATTTTAAGTTTAAAGTTAAGTTTCGAGGAAGTTTAAAATGTGTTTTCCAATTTTGTATGGCTTTTCCAGTTGAGTTTAAAATTGTAGTTGCCTTCTTTAAATTGGTTGATTATCCAGCTATATTAAGGATAAAACGAGAATACCTATACACAACATTTGGTATTTAAGTTTTCCTTGTTTTATTTAAATTTTAGCTGTTTTGTTCCATTGTTGGGCAAAGATCTCCCCCAATATTTTCCACCGTTATCCTTCCCATGCCAACCTTCTTGCAAAAGTAATCATTCGAGCAGATAAACATTTTTATGAATCTACAGGGTGTTAGGGTAAACAGTTGCAATACTTGAAGCGGTGATTCTACCCATGATACTGAACAACTTTCCCTAAGAAACCTACAGGAAAATTCTTCGGAAAATCGTAAAAAAAAAAATTGGACTTTCCATAATAAATGCAATCAACATCGAAAAAAATTCCTATAGGTTTCTTAGGGAAAGTTGTTAAAGGTGGTTTCAGTCCATACAAAAGTTTGACGCATAATACGCGTAGACGGAATTAATAAAAGTAATATTTTATATATGGAAAAATAATTTAGAAAATCTAGTTGCCGCGTTACAAATAACATTTGCAATTTATAATATAATTACGAAGATATAAAGCTTTTAAAATTTTGTCGGGGATGGCCAAAAACTTTCTTATAAAGGGTCCCTCTTAATATACTGACACTTTTTTAATAGCATAATCAGACCATCAATATCAAACCGGACAACTTTCTCTATGCGACCAACATCGAAATCACAAAAAAAAATCGGCTGTGTCGCATACATTTACTAAAAAAGCTAATTTTGACATGAGTCACGGACGGACAGTCGTTTCATCGCCGAATTGAACTTAAACAGCGACCTACATCCATTAATGTCCATACAAAAGGTTCACGGACACCACCAACGGGTTCGATTGTTTGGCTTAAAGTAGCTTGTGTACTGCAAGCTATGATAATTTATAAATTTTAGAGCTAAATATGCGTTGGATATCGGCCGAGTGGTGTCCTCCTTAGAATTACACCAACCCAAGCGGGTGTCATACGGTCAATGCCAGGCACCCTCCATACAATCAAAGTTTAATTTTTTAACCCGATCTAGACTAGAAACAAATCCAACCACCAGACCGACGCCGCACCGGACTGCAAAACAAGGGTCCTGGGTTCGAATCCCGGTTCGGTCATCGATGTTATTATACTGTTTGTGCCGTTGTTGTATGGTTCCCATAACAAAAAGCCTAAGGCCTGTTTGGGATCATTACAAAATTACAATGTATGTTCCTGTGAGCTTTATTTATTTTATTTATTTATTTACTTATCTATGCCTTTGGTTTATTTGGTTGTTGCTAAATGTATCGTAAATTTTTTTGGATATTTTTGATTCACTGTAACTTTGAAGCTATGCATTTGATTTTCATGATTCATGTTTTTTATGATTTAAATGACAAAAAATATCAGTTATGTATTATTTATTTCTTTCTGTACCATCGCATAGCTCTGCACATTCGCTGTGTTATTAACTTTACGATTGATCAAAGCATTTTGCTCTTATTCTGTATTTATTTATGCGACCTGACAACTTCGTTTTTTTCGTGACCTACATTTTTATATTCAAAATTAAATCATATTACGTCATTGCTTGTTTGTATGTAGGTATCTTGGTATGATTTATCTTACCATGCTAAAATATTTAGAATAATGATAATACAATAAATCAAAGAATAAATAAAACATAAATAAAACCTATCATCAATAAATCAATTCTACTTTATAGCACGCGAAAGAAATAGAAATACCTAGAAACAATCTTTATTTTCATGTGGAGGTTTCTACAATAGATGTTCAAATAAAAGAAAAGGGAAGAAAAACAATTTTGATGGCCGCATTAATTAGTAATACAAACAGGTTTTCATGATTTCTCCACGGTAATAACATCGTAATCGCGAAAAAGAAAATATGCTGTTCCATACGAAACTGGAAACCTACTTAAGGCGGTTGCAGAGGGGTCAATTTTATACAAAACTTTGACGCACAATACGCGTAGACGGTATTAATATAAGTAACTTTGTATATATGGAAAAATAGTTTGGAAAATCTAGATGCCGCGTCACAAAGAACATTTGAAATTTATAAAATAATTACAAAGATATAAAGCTTTCGAAATTTTTCATACAAAATTTTAAAAGCTTTATATCTTCGTAATTATATTATAAAATGCAAATGTTATTTGTTACGCGGCAACTAGATTTTCTAAACTATTTTTCCATGCATAAAATATTACTTTTATTAATTTCGTCTACGCGTATTGTGCGTCAAACGTTTGTATGGACTGAAACGAAGAATACCTATACACAACATTTGGTATTTAAGTTTTCCTTGTTTTATTTAAATTTTAGCTGTTTTGTTCCATTGTTGGGCAAAGATCTCCCCCAATATTTTCCACCGTTATCCTTCCCATGCCAACCTTCTTGCAAAAGTAATCATTCGAGCAGATAAACATTTTTATGAATCTACAGGGTGTTAGGGTAAACAGTTGCAATACTTGAAGCGGTGATTCTACCCATGATACTGAACAACTTTCCCTAAGAAACCTACAGGAAAATTCTTCGGAAAATCGTAAAAAAAAAAATTGGGCTTTCCATAATAAATGCAATCAACATCGAAAAAAATTCCTATAGGTTTCTTAGGGAAAGTTGTTAAAGGTGGTTTCAGTAAAGTAGACAGTAAAAAATGTTGTTCCATGTTGTTCCATGTTGTTCAGTATTACAGTTTACTCATGGACCTCAAACTAGTAACGTTTCTAAAATGAGGTAAACGATTTCCACACAATTTTAAGCTTGAAGTTAAACACGTATTTCACAAAGAGAATAATACAAGAACAGGATACCACAACAAAATAAACTATATCTATGACACCAACATAGAATTCATACAAGCACCATACAAAACTATACCTGTTTTCCATTTGCACACTAAAAACATACCAAAAGAAACGAACAAGTGTTTATAAAAGGCGGTATTATCACCAATAGCGACAGATTACGACTACGATACTATATAAGGTCTAACAAAATTAGCTGAAACTGCTTAGACCATCAAACTGAACAACTTTCACTATGGGACCAATATTGAAATCGCGAAAAAAAAATCAGCTGTCTCATACATTTAGGTCGAGTAGGTTTGTATGGAACAGCAGATTTTTTTCGCGATTTCGATATTAGTCTCAGAAAGTTGTTGAGTTTGATGGTCTGATCATCTCCTTAAAATAGTTTCACCTAATTTTGTTAGACCTTATATAAAGGAAGCTTTCTGTTTGGGCGTAGGATAGGGTTGCCAACCAGTCTCTAATCAATACATATGTATGGGATAGTAAAATTTATTTTCATACAATCTTAGAGTACCTAGAGGCAAACGAAAACAGATGCGGTGTAATTCAAATAATAAGAATAGAATAGGCTATATTTTTTTAAATAAGGGGACATCAATTTCTCGGATTTAATTGAAAATATTGTTCAATTTGTTAAATTGTTTAATTTATAATAAGAAACATAATAATGTTGTTGGTACTCTACCTATTTTGCTCAATAAACAAATAGGTAGGACGTACATCTTTCTTCTAATATACAGAGTGAAATTGATATCATTAGCATCCTTTTAAACTAAGAGTCTACCCAAACTGATCAACTTTCAGTATGGGAGCAAACAGATCGGAGCAAAAAATAATCGGTTTGCTCCCATAGTGAAAGTTGTTCAGTTAGATGGGTAGACTCTTAGTTGAAAAGGATGCTAATGATATCAATTTCACCCTGTATAAAATCCTCGGTTACGGTGTTTGTAACAAAACTCCTCCGAAACGGCAAGACCGATTCTTATGAAATTTTGTGTGTATATTCAGTAGGTCTGAGAATAGGTCGTAAAGTATATTTCAGTGGTCTTCGTGTACGAAGTCGCGGGCAACAGTTAGTACTATATGTAAGATCGTTTTATGTTTATCAAAATAACATAAAAAATTTAGTAAGCTATTGAATTTTTTATGATTTTCTCATTGACCAATCATTGGATTTTCGTAAGTACATTTTTTATTATATTTATTCAATCAAAAGTACATTTAGTTTAAAAGTGGCATAACATTTCATTACTTTAATATTATTATATTATAATTAAAATGCGATTAAATTTAAAATCGAATTCAGTTTCAAGATCAATATCACATACAGAACATCTGTTTCTTAGATTATATCTAAGTACTGGACTCTTTTAAAATCACGATACACTAATGTGATTTTTAAGTGGGCTGGTCAAAAGGTTCAAAATCTGCTTGTCAATTGTATACAAGGTGTTACAAAATTGAACAATACTTGAGCTAAATGTATGGGACAAAAGATTTCGATGTTGGTCCCATAGTGAAAGTTGTTCAGTTTGATGGCCTCAACAACCGCCTTGAAAGATTTAAATGTTGGTTTTTACTTTTGTAACACCCTGTATATCCCATCTCTATCATACATAAGCTCACGACCGTATTCTCTGTCGGAGTGGTCAGAAACTGTTGACCTTTAGCAGTTTTGTCGAACATCAACAATTTAGAACGGGCAAGTCAGTGTTAAACAATTTTCAAACCTCAACAGTGCCCGACTTGGCCCGACTCAGTACATAAAAATTAGTAGATAGTGGTGTATGGCATGGCAGTATCAGAAACTGCTGAAACCAACAAACAGTGAAACGTTACCTACCTCAGTAGCCTAATGGTAAGAGCATTGGTCTCTTGACACGGAGGTCTTGTATTCGATTGTGATATGTCACTTTGTGATTTTTCCCCAGTTGGTTAGGATATTGCAGGCTGCATCACTTGATTGTCTGAAAAGAAAGATGATTCCGTGCTTCGGATGGCACGTTAAGCCATTGGTCCCGACTACTATCTCTGGTAGTACGAGGCCGTAAAGCTGTCTGAAAAAACTCAAACACCAGGGCTTGCTGCCCACACGATAAGAAGAAGAAGAAGTAAAACGGTCACCCTCACGGTCAACTGTAATTCATTAGTCACCTTGCTTCTCGAAACCATACCTACCACAATGTTCTGTGCATACCACTAATATTAATTTATCATCAAAATCATCATCAGTCCGTATCCCTTTTCGATTTCCTGTTAATACCCAGGTTCCATCCCATTTCCTCCCGTGGGTGTCGTAAAAGGCGACTAAGGAATCTACCGGAGGATGGGCAGCAGCATCCTCTGAGTACACACATTCAATCCAACTGCGATCGCCAACCCGCCTGCCAAGCGTGGCGATTATGGCAAATCCCCCCATTTTGGGGGAGACTTATGTCCAGCAGTGGACGTCTGTCGGCTGATATGATGATGATGACCCAGGTTCCCGACAATTTTCAACAGTTTGAACCTAATTGGCCTTTTACCCATGACCAAAAACATAAAGTGTTTTTTTTTCAATCTGTTCAAGTTTTCTGGGAACCCGGGAATTCCTGGGAATTTGAAATCACATCCTACAGCTACCGATAAAATAAAATGTTTTTTTTTGTAAGACCTCTCCCCCTTTCGCCACCCCTCTTTGTTCAGCGCTAACCTCATCCAGGTCTAATATTACAATACATAAACATACGACCATTATCCTTTTCAGGGTGGTCAGAAACGTTGCTACAACGATCAGCTGTCTTGCGTACAGTTGCAACAAGGCTCACTTTTCATAGCACGACGCTTAGTGATAAGTCCACAAAACCTAATGCAGACCCAAACATCTACGTAATAAAACTCAATTTTACATGTATGCACCTAATGGCTAACATACATAACGATAAAATGCTAATACGACCCTTATCAGGCCGTGATAACGAGTGATAAGGGGAGTCAAGTGCATCATGCAGTTTTGTGCATACCGAAAATGATTACACACACTAGCAAACTTTATAGGGTAACCACATTATACTTTATCTATCGGGAGATTAGGACTTCAATGCCACGACAAAGGTTACGTTAGCACCCTGCTGCTCTACTCACTCAAATGAACTAAAAGTAGGCAAAATAAAAATACAATAATTTTCAAATAAATAGCTATTAAAGAATCAGAATTTAAAATATGTTGGGATTAATAATAATAATAATAATAAATAACTCGCAGGCACATACATTGTAATGATCCCAAGTAAGCGCTATAGGCTTTTATTATGGAAACCATACAACAACGGCACGAACATATAACATCCATGACCGAACCGGGATTCGAACCCAGGACCCTAGTTTCGCAGTCCGGCGTGGTAACCATTACACCAACCGGGATTGAGAATAGAATAAAGAAAATTGCAGGAAATACATGTACCTGCACGATTATAGCCTCTTTCTACAGGTACATAAGGTACTGTGTATGTAACAATATTTGCATTGTCCACCCGTAACCAAGTGTCCTGTACGCTTACCAACGGCTTCGATCTTAGGTATCCGACGACAACAGCACTAGTAGTCAATGTCAATTTTCAATTAATCTCTTTTTGCTTTAATTCTCTTAATTCTTTTTTGTTTTCAAGTTAAGCGTCGGTCAAGGTAGAGGTCATAATATTCCAAGAGAAGAAAGGCCATAAGGCAGATTACCAACACACTGTCAGACGACGCTGTAAGAATTGCGGGATAGAAATGGATCAAAGTAGCACAAGACCACGTAAGGAATATTGCAATAAAAATTAAGACTACGCCCAGCAGTTGATGTGGGCTGATTTAATCGATTTATTGACTATCCTGTGGCCTATTACTATGTATTTTTTTTATTCATAATGGTTTGCGCTTGGCTTCATCTCACCTGATTGAGAGTATAGATGAAGCCAAGGATGTGGCGCGCTCACCCAGAATAAGCCTATTCACTCTTCTTTTTAAAATATCCTGATTGTATTTGCTTAGAAACACAGACGCAGGGAGAGAGTTCCAAACCTTACCGGTTCTCATTATAAAAGAGGATGCGAACCTTTTTGTGCGGATTGTTGGGATATCGACTACGTATGGATGCAGTCTCGCACTACGTCTTGTCGTACGTTGGTGGAATCAGGTCATGTAGCTCCTGGGCACATACATATAATAATGCGTCTCATTATCTACTCATCACATATCCACCCTACTGATAACACTGCACTATACCTAGACAAGCTAGATATACTTAGTGCATTGATAACACTATCTGCGGTCGAAATAGCAAGGTCTTCATGTTTCAGTACTTTGATTTCATTCTAACACGCTTCAAATGTTTGAAACTTTATGAAACTGAAATACTTAATACCTTGGACATTTTGAAATGGTTAAAATCCCAATAGACCAGTCAAGGTACGGTCTATTCCGGAAATAATTTAGTCTTTTTTGGTTATTATTATTTTAAAATAAACCTGTCTTACAAATAGACCAAATAATAATAATTCGTCGGCGACAGCCAAAATTTGAAATAATATTTTACACCTACCCTCGTGGGACATGGTGTTAGGATAACTATTTGCATTACCTACTTTAAGGGGTGATGTACCCATGAACACATGATGCTGAACAACTTTCCCAAAGAAAACTATAGGAAATTCAGCTGATCGAACGTTTCTGCGAACATTAAAGGAATAAAAAAAAAATTACGATATGGTTTTTAGGTGTCACTGATTCCATATCACCATTTATTTTTATTTTTTGTCTGTCTGTTTTTTTGTGTGTTTGTTTGTTTGATCGAGCATCACGCAAAAACTACTTAACCGATTTCGATGAAACTTTTTTTATTTGATAGCTTATGATCTGACTTAAAATCTGGTATATAATTTGTGCGGACGAATTCGCGGGTAAACTCTAGTTTTAAATAAAACGTGTCTAAAAAAACGTTCAAACTACTACCTACATCCATTTATTGCAAACAAAACCAATTTTAGCTTTAATTTAACTATCACATAAAAACTAACCATTACAATATCTATCATAAATTAGACGTACAAAACGATAGTATCTTTAAAGTAAGAATCATATCGTGACGTTAATCTATATCGTTACCTTATCCCTGAAAATCTCATTACCCATACCATAACTTATTATACTAAATAATTTGTATGTCTAGTCTAGATCATTATAGTTATTTATTTACTATAACCTTTTTAATAAGGGCATACTTGCCATGTTGGGGGGTTTTGCCATAATCGCCACGCTTGGCAGGCGGGTTGGCGATCGCAGTTCGGTTGGATGAGTATACGCAGAAGATGCTGCTGCCCATCCTCTGGTACGTCCCTTAGTCGCCTTTTACGACACCCACAGGAAGAAATGGGATGGTGCTATTCTTAGCACACACGGACATCTTAATAGCCGGCACCACACGGACAGTATAGTAATTTAATGAGCGTTTTTCTTTTGGTTTTCTAGGGGATCGTTAGATGGCGCTACGGTCTGTACGAATAAAGGTCAAAATTTCAAAAAGGGTTTCTTTAAAATAATAAAGAGTGAAAAGATGATGAAAAAGATGCCAACGTATTTTACGCTGGTACGCTCATTGGAAAACAAAACGATTCCGTACCAAATGAACGCCAAAACAAGACCAAAGCCTATGCCAACCTATGCCGTCCATCCGTCTGTCATATTTTAAATAATACAGGGTGTAAGTGACAGCCTAGCAAATACTGAAACGGTGAACTCAGACCATCCAACTAAACAACTTTCACTATGGAGCCACCGTTTCAGTATTTGCTAGGCTGTCACTTACACCCTGTATATTTCAATTCAGATTAAGCGTTCCATACAAAACGAAGTTATACAACGGATCAGATTATCAGATTAGCACAGGACCGTGAATAATGGCAGAATAAAAGGGAGGCTTATGCCCAGCATTGGGTTGATATGGGCTGATTTGATTGATTGATTAATAACACAAGCTAGAAATCAATATCTGTGTTGATACCTTGTCATATTTCCATTTTAAATATTTAGTTCCAAAATTCATCATCATCATCAGCCTATAAACGTCCCAATGCAGGGCACGGGCCTTAGTCCACAACGCGTGCCCAATGCGGATTGGTAGACTTCACATAAACATCAGAATTTCTTCTTCAGTGTATGCAGGTTTCCTCACAATGTTTTCCTTCACCGTTTCAGAGCAGTCGGTCAATATTACGTACATAAGTTAGAAAAACTCATTGGTACATGGCATGTGGTCCGTGCGGATTCGAACCCGGACTCCCATAATTGGGTGTCCATACCTCTCCGCAATTCGCCACCGACGCCAGTTCCAAAATTACATATTCGTAATTTTCGATCAATCTATCATATCAATTTTAGAATATTTGGAAACGGTTATTTGAAAATAGGTACAAAAAACAAATCTAGCTAGATCTTTCAACCCCAAGCCTAAACTAGAAACTACCAAGTCTTAATGTAAGAACGAGCAAACAACTATGCTAGCCAACTCGATGAATGTGTCTAAAGTGAGCTAAGCAAGGTCGGGCGACCGGTCGGTTGCGCGCGCGCACCTAAACTTGAATCTTGTAGGTTAGCTTACACTAGGTCATTGCTGGATTCAAATTGCTAGAGCCTTCGAGTAAATGTTTATTGCTAGTGTTGGAGGTTTTCGTTTTTATTATTTATTAGATAGTAGATACATTATTTTTGTAATGTATGTATTTTTTTATGTATTAAATTTAGATGCCTGTAAGGTATACTTATACTTCATTTCAAATGAGGACGTAAAGATTTTCCGATTCCTATATAGCTTTCTATCCAAATCTGATTTGCAAGTATAATTTTTTTATCAGAATGATATAATATCCGACATATCTTGGACGTTACACTTTGACGTGACGAACAGCTTTACTGTTCTAAGAATAAGTGAGAGGAAGTGTTTCAAATCTGTGTTTCTGATACTCAAAAAAAGCTTTAAAATTTCGATGCTATTTGAAATGGAGTATAGTTCTATAACAACATTGAAATAGGGGAAAAAATCCATGGAAAACGCCAATGATGACTACATATATACCTAAACTAGCTTATGCCCGCGACTTCGTTCGCGAGTTTGGAAAACCCCTTTAGGAGTATATTTAAAAAAAAATCCTGTCTCTGTGCACCTCTACATTTTCAACAGAATATATATTCCAAGGTTTATGTTTCTATCTTCAGTGGTTTTAGGCTGTGCGTTTGTCTGTCAGTCAGTCAATGTTTTATAAGTATACAGGGTGAAATTGATATCATTAGCATCCTTTTAAACTAAGAGTCTACCCATCAAACTGAACAACTTTTACTAGGGGAGCAAACCGATCGGAGCAACAAAAAAATCTGCTGTTCCATACTAAACTGCAATGCCTACGCAACACAAATGTATGCAACAGCAGATTTTTTTTTGCTCCGATCGGTTTGCTCCCATAATAAAAGTTGTTCAGTTTGATGGGTAGACTCTTAGTTTAAAAGGATGCTAATGATATCAATTTCACCCTGTAGATGTATGGAGCAGCTGATCTCTTTCTCGCGATTTCAATATTGGTCCCATTGTGAAAGTTGATCAGTTTGATGGTCTGAAGCAACCACTTTATGTATGTAACGCACGTACATACGCATAACGCATTTAAGTTGACATTACAAAACAACTATCATTCTATGGTATTTACCTCTAAATATTGAAACTTGATACATCTCTTTAAAAATAAAAAATATTAAAAATATTAATAAATTTTCTGCAAATTGATTACGTCACGATATGACATTACAAAACGCCTATTCGTAATTCATAATCTTTATTGCTTTACATGAGGTAGTTACATGATAAGTAATAAGTATATTAGTACAGCTCATCTTTTCTACCATTCTTTTCTACCATTTTATTTTCTACCATTCTATGGTATTCTCAAACATCGAAACTTGATACACCTCTTGAGAGAATCTACAAATAACTAGTGGATTAATTAGGTTTTCCACAAAGCCTAGATATTGGTATTCCTACTAGCAAATATGAGTCATACCTAATGCCTATTTGATAGATTCAAACACTAGAATTGACTCTAATTATGTTCTAGGAATCTAGTTTTGTGTTTCCTGCTGTAATATTTTCCTCTTAATAGTATATAGGTAGGTACTTATAAAATGTTTTGCATCAAGGTCATGCAAAATATGTTTATTACAATTTTATTATTCACGAGCGTTAGCCCGCGACTTTGTCCGCACAAATTATATACCAGATTTTAAGTCAGATCATTAGCTATCAAAGAAAAAAAGTTTCATCAAAATCAGTTCAGTATTTTTTGCGTGATGCTCGTTCAAACAAACAAACACACAAACAAACAGACAGACAAAAAATCCAAAAATTGGTGATATGGAATCAGGGACACCTAAAAACCATATCGTAACTTTTTTTGTTAATATCTTCAATGTACAGACACACTTCTGTTACAGTTTTATAATATTAAGATTTATTTTTGTATTTACAACTATACGTTAAAACTTCACGTTTAGGTTATATAGGAACCAAATTTGTTATTGAATAATTAACGTAAAATGTAAGAATCCTATAGCTTCTTAACAAAATAGTTGTACGCCATCACGGCAGATTTTTGTTGTCTCTGTGAGAACTTATTACTAACATCCTAAGTACCACCAAAAGTCTTTCAAATAAATGATTTCATTTCATTTCATAGGTTACCGAAGTAAGTGTAGTGTATAAACAAATATTTTACCGATTTGAAATAAATATATTTATTTACATTACCCTTTAACGTGATTGTACCCATTATACTGAACAACTTTCCATAAGAAACCTATAGGAAATTCATAAAAAAACATTTTGGACTTCCCATACTTAATGCAATCAGCTGATCACACTTTTATATGAAAAGATGAAAAAAAAATTGCGAATGTCCTATAGGTATTTGGGAATGTTGTTCAGTATCATGGGTACGGTCACCCCTTTAAGTAATCCAACTGTTTACCCTAACACCCTGTATACAATCATTGGTAGGTAGTTAGATATGGTAGCTACCTAGGTATACTTTTTCAGATAGAAAATTGTGAATGCCAACAATGGCAGTAATACTCAGCCTTCGTGAATATTAAACTGACACATTTTATGGAAAATAACTTGTTAAAAACAACTAAATAGAGCAATGCAAACTATTGTGCATTTCACGAATAATAAAAAAACTCGAAATTATTGTTTCCAAAAAATACTTTTCTTGTAAAATATGCTGATTGTAGCTTACGATGTTTTTCCTGAAAAATATTGTATATTAAACAAAAGTTACATAATGTACTGCAATGAAAGAACGAACTATCTAAAGAAGGTTGGTTTTTGATAAACATTAATTCCTGTAGGTACCCGGATTCTTTCTACACATTAATTTTCAAAACACCTCAACAAAACGATATTCAAAACACATGAATAATTTCAAAACCCTACACATTCCTAACTACGAAAAAAACCATTAAAACGTGAAAAATTCCACAAAAAAAACGAACGCACAGAATTATATCTAAACCCTTCTAACGCATGCAAAAACCGCTAGCTGTCCCTGTCGCACGTTCGAAATACCGTAAGAGAGAGGCAGGTGGGCGGGAGGGAAGTTTTTTTACGGTTAGATAACGGCATCACACAGGTCGGATCTAAGTTTTCCGCATAACGATGTTTATATAATATTTGGAGACAATTTAAAAAAAGAAAAAGGCTTTCGTCCTGATCTGTTTGTTTTATTTTATACTTACTAGCTTTTGCCTACTGACTTAGAAAAAGTGTTTCCTATGTGTATTACAGAACATATTCGTGTATTGTGCCGAATTTCAAACAAATCCGTTCAGCCCTGATTGATTCACAAATGTGCAAACATCGTCACAAACTTTAATAAATATAGCGTTAACCCGCGTTAACTTTGTCCGCACAAATTATATACCAGATTTTAAGTCAGATCATAAGCTATCAAACAAAAAAAGTTTCATCAAAATCAGTTCAGTAGTTTTTGCGTGTAGCTCGTTCAAGCAAAAAAACAAACAAACACACAAACAAACAGGGACAAGTGTCCCTGATTCCATATATGAGGAATTTTTTAGATTTTTTGTCTGTCTGTTTGTTTGTTTGAACGAGCTACAATTATTAAATAAAAAAAAAAACAATTCAAATCAATTCATTCATTAATTCATTTATTTACCATATCGTAACTTTTTTTTTTTAATATCTTCAATATACAGACAAACTTTCTGCTACAGTTTTATAATAGTTTAGATATAGATTATTAGTAGGTTCGTTCTAAAATTGAGCAGCTTTCTCTTTAATGAACCCAACATCAAAATCGTGAAATAAATTTGCTTATCCATACGAAACTGAAATACCTAATCGACCCAAGTACAGCAGATTTCTTAGTGAAAATCGTTCTTTTTGTTGGTCTAATTCACCCTCTAACTATATCCATGTTCTAAGATATGTTTTTGACATATTTAAACTCTCAAACTTAAACTCAAAATTGTCTATTAAAAATAATATCAAATGTTTAGCTTTCTGACGTCATTCTTTGACTCTACCACCGCGTCGGAAGATGTTTAAGAGAAGATGCGGCCAGAATGTATGAAAAATACAACACTTATGAAAAAAATGTTTTGTTAAATATAACCGAACTTTACTGACTGCCAAACTGGTTTTTAGTACATAACCAAACGTTTGTATATAAACAGCAAAAAGTTATGCTATTTATAACCAAACGATTGTTTATGTACTACAAAACATTTTGGAAGTCACTAAAGTTCGGTTATACTTAACAAAAAATTTTTTTCAGTGTACACTCAGTAGCAGAAATGCTCATTAGAGTTAATCCTCCATTAAATCTCTTGCTAGCTTTTACTAAGAAAACAAGACAAAGAGTGACAGCAAGAGATTTAATGGAGGATTAACTTTAATGAGCGTTTCAACTGAGTGTGCGGCCGTCTAACACAAAGATGTTTAATTATAATGCTGTCACTGTCATCAGTATTAAAAGTGAGAGAGATAGAGCGACTAGACACGTTTATGACTATACTTTTTTGGTGCCAGTCTAAACCGATTTAAAAAAAAAGGAAATTATTTTTTGCATCACAAATTATCTAAACTACGCACGTAACTTCAACTAACGAAGTACAATAAAACAGTAAACTAATCCACGCTACAAGGTTATGTCCTTGTTCTACTACTTGTACACAGTCAAACGACAATAATACCCAAAGTATGTAATTACAGTTATTCATCTGTAATAGTAATTAATATTTATTAACACTCTTGATTAAGCACTTATTGATTTACTGGGCTTTGTTAGGTTAGATCTACGTCTACACCTTCCGATCCGGTTTGAGCTCTACTAATTTATTTAGTTCAACTTGAAACTGGTATAATTATCATCATCATCATCATCATCATCAGCCTATACACTGCAGGGCACAGAACTACCCTCAAGAAGAGTGTACGGGCATTAATCCACCACGCGTGCCCAATGCCGATTGATGGACTACAAATACGTATCAGGATTTCTTTATTAGCGTATACAGGTCTCCTTACGATGTTTACCTTCTCCGTTTGAGAGCAGTCGGTTTTACGTACATCAGTTAGAAAAGCTTGATGGGTAAATGGTATGTCCTCCGTGTGCGATTCGAACACTGTCGGGTGTTTCTCCTCGGCGTTTGAACACAGGCGTTATTCTCACCAAATATTTTCGCCATATTTATAAGAAAAGGTATATTATTATTAGCGCTGTTACAAGGGTCCAGCGGGCTTTATAACTGCGTTATAAAATTGTCCTTTTCTTATAAACAAAGCGAAAATATTTGGTGAGGATAATGACGGCGTTCAAATCCAGATTAAAGTTTCTATCAATCAAACTCATGATCCTGCTATCTTGCTGATTTGATTTGAGATCAAAAGCGAAAACCACTAAGTACTATTATTAGATACCTAGCTAAAATATATTTCAAAATGGCGCACCTCGGAATAAAGGTGTAAATATTTTGTACTTACACGAAGCAAGGTTATTAGCCAACCTATCACACATCTAGCAACATGCATACATATATATAAACACGTATATTTATATAGATATAGATACGTAATTACAATACACCTGCTTCCTTTGCCAACCGGCTGTTTAGTATTATATCGAATAGATAGAAATTTTAATGTTATCTATCTATACTATTATAAAACTGTAACAGGAAGTTTGTCTGTACATTGAAGATATTAACAAAAAAAAAGTTACGATATGGTTTTTAGGTGTCCCTGATTCCATTTCACCAATTTTTGGATTTTTTGTCTGTCTGTTTGTTTGGGTGTTTGTTTATTTGTTTGAACGAGTATCACGCAAAAACTACTGAACCGATTTTGATGAAACTTTTTTTGTTTGATACCTTATGATCTGACTTACAATCTGGTATATAATTTGTGCGGACGAAGTCGCGGGTTAACGCTCGTAATATAATTAAATTGCATCGCATTACATATGCTCACGACCGAGGGGGCATCATCGCTAAGGTAAATATTATTATTAGGATATATTTATGCTTATTTCAAAACAAGGAAGGACGTTTTCAGGTTTGCTTCCATAGTAAAAGTGGTTCAGTTTGATCACTTGAACCACCCCTGAAAATTAAGCTAAACATTTTATTACCACCCACACCCAGTACTTTTTTTTTACGATCGATAGGTCTAAAGTCAAAATGGTCGTACAATATGAAAATACATTTATGTTCAAAGGGCACATTATTACTCTCAAATACAAAGTTATCTTCTGCGGCTTGTAACTTAGACCCGTAGTAATAAACGAAACTCCAGCGCAGGAATATGCGTTTTTAAAAGCATATCAGAGCTGAATTATGGACCATACTTACTTACCTACTAAGCTACAATAGATCTGTTCAGGTCGCGGTAGCTATTCGTCATTGACCAAGCCCTTACAACCAAATAAATAATACTTACCTAATAGGTAGTACTGGTAGCACTGAAATTGTGGCCTGTATAAGGTCTAACAAAATTAGGTGAAACTATTTTAAAGGGATGATCAGACCATCAAACTGAACAACTTTCTCTATGGGACCAATATTGAAATCGCAAAAAAAAAATCAGCTGTTCCATACAAACCTACTCGACCTAAATGTATGGGACAGCAGATTTTTTTTCGCGATTTCAATATTGGTCCCATAGAGAAATTTGTTCAGTTTGATGGTCTGATCATCCCCTTAAAATAGTTTCACCTAATTTTGTTAGACCTTATATAAGCCCACCGTTACCTTTTAATTTTAATGGACAGTGAATACAATATATGCCTCGACATTAAAGCATGTACAGGGTAAATTTAATATCTTTGCGGATAACTTCAGTATGTAATACTCATTAAACTGAACAACTTTCACTATGGAGTCAACATCGAAACGGCGAAAAAAAATCTGCTGTCCCATACATTTGAGTCGAGTAGGTAGGTATTGCAGTTTTGTATGGGACAGCTGATTTTTTTTCGCCATTTCTAAGTTGGCTCCATAGTGAAAGTTGTTCAGTTTGATGAGTAGAATACATGCTGAAGTGATATAAAATTTACCCCGTATAACGGGTATTACACGCTCAGTCTTGCATCAATCTGGTCACGTCAGACGCTCAGACTAATGAAAATTATTAAAATATATGAAAATCCTTCTGTCCATCAGTCAGTGGGTTAGACGATCAGTCTGACATCAGTTTAACCAGACTGATAGACCAGACAGATGTCAGACTGAGCGTGTATCGCTCGTCTATGAAACATTTAGGTGTCCTCACGATCTTTTCCTTCACTGAAAAGCCAGAATGTATCTCACCGATCCTCGCTTACCCAATTCGTCTTTCACCGATCCCCTTACGTTCTATGCAGGTCCGTACCCATTTTGGGTGCCCTTAGGTCGGTTGCTTAAGTTCATTGGCTCGGTAGACCTTTCGTGGTCCCTCCAATAGACCGCAGTAATAAGCAGTAACTGTTATCGGAATTTATAAAAAAGTTCAAAAAAAGCCAGAATCTATGTTGGTACGTATAAAATTGTATTCTATATAATTTAAGGTAGGTGGTTTTGTGTATTAGTTATCTATTCCAGTTATTAAAAGTGTGCTTATCAAGGAACTGATAAAAAGATTAAAATATCTAGTCTATCTACACTGATAATTTTGTAGGCGGGATTTAAGTTTTAGGTTGTAAAATTATTAGTGTCACCTAGTTATCAAATGTAGGCACTAGATACCTACCCGGCCTACCTGTTCTGTGTTCGAGGCGTGGTTCACTGTCCGTTAAAAATGTCCACGGGCGCAATTACTTACGTGTTAAGCAGGCTATACATTCTCGCCGAGAATAGACGAGAATAGCCGATAACGAGAGTGTGGATTCTCTTCATTGTTCTTGCGGCGTCGTGAGCTGTAGTAATTTTCCTTTGGAAGTTCTTGCCGAGAATTCTCGCCGAGAAGTTCTCGCGAGAGTGAAGTGCCTGCTTTACACTGGACAGAGTTTTGAGACTGCTCTAGCTAAAATGATTATGCCCTGTGGACCAAATTACAGTGGCTCAAAGATTTCAATACAAATCTTATATCAATCCTAGCATTAAAACTGTATATTTTATGGGAATCTGACAACCCATAGACTAAAAATTAGATACTCGATCGTGTTTAAAAAATTTCTCGATCGAACGACGTTAGATTTTTTTTAAATAGAATATGCAACGCGCTCGGCTGCGCTGGAAGAACTAATGATACCTGTAGGCTTCGTATGCCATCCCAGAGAAAACGATAAAAATGGAGATGTGTCTCCATCCTTATTATTTTACGTATGCCAGAAAGAGCGCGCATGACGTTTTTCTCGTTTAAACGCTTTGTCGTGGGTGGCATGCTAGCCGTGCTGTGCGTGATATGACATGATAAGACTGTATTTGGAATTATCTCTTACTACCTTTTGAAGAAAATATAGTCATACCAATAGAGACAATCCATTATATTAATTCACAGCAGTTAAAGAGGGTCTTCAGAATCTTATGGAATTTTTTCAACATTGAGTTTACGTTGAAATAACGTGTCAATCGATGATTGAAACTTTATTCAATTTAGTATCAAAAAGAATCAACAATTTTCAATAAAATTTTAAGGCTATCGTTGGCAATTAACAAAATTAAAATTAATGTCTTTTTTTTATCAAAAAGCCAATCGGCACGTCCGAAAATATTTTTAAAAAGTTTTATGGCCACATAAAATTTGATTCCCATAATAAAACTGTCACTAAATACTTGGATTAAAAAAGAGCCATATTTTTGAAAAAGCCATAAATTAAAAAGTTTACATTGTATAGCCATGTCATAAGTCATCTTGTTATTGCGTGTAATTAGTCGTAAAACGCTATAAAGTTGTGAACGCGTCTTTTTATTCGTTTACTGGCCCAATAAGGATGCAGTTATGGCGATTCTGATAAGAACATAACCACGCCTTTGCGTTTTAGGTATTGTTTTTTTTATTACTGAATACTAAACAGGATATTTTAATGCGTAATTTTAAAATTTAAAAGACATTGCCTACGTGATGAAATGTATTCGTTTCAAATCGTACTACTAGCCCAGTCATTTTACGGAGTTTTGTTAGGAGATGTGGGAAGTCTGCAGCGATCGCCCTAAATGCGAGACGATTAAGGATTTCCATCATGCTATGTTATCTTTGTACAAACTAAGCGGAACGCTGATTTTCCATAGACAGTTTCCGCAATCTATAGGTTATGTTTCGAAGCACCATGTGTTGAACTAGGGTTCATATCGGAGTAACAGCGCACTACACCTCGCGCGTTGCGCTGTAGTAGTGAGAGATTTCGCCCATATCAATCACTGTCTTGTTGGTCTAGCGGTCTAGACAACCGGCTTACGATCCGGGTAGCTAAGGTTCGATCCTCTTGTCGGCCGATCGTCTTTTCAATTTATTTCATAATGTGGCGCCCCCTAGTGCTAATAAGCGGCAACGCAATTAGGACGTCCTAAAATTCCAGGCGGGTTACCTATCTATATCCAATATACATATTAATCTATGACTTCCATACTGGTCATTGCAGATTGTTCCCGGGAGGTAGATATTCCTGTTAGGAAATGATCTCAACTGGTGGAGCTATCCTTTCTTTTCACAGAGAGCATCTTGTAGCCGTTCCATCAGATTTAGGAGATCAATAAACAAATCCTGATATTTATCATAATCTAAGATAAACTCGTGCCTATTCTATTCGTTGCTATCTTTAATCTTTCACTAAAACCTAAACAAAATACGGAAATTATCTTTATTACCTTAACGACGTTAAACCTTGGTGCCAACTAGAATACGAGATGGCCTATAAGCCAGGTTTAGAAACAGTTTTTCCCGGATATCTGATATTAAAACAACGCTATGAATACGCTATTTTTGCAATGACTCCTTTAGTTTCAAAACGGACCTTCGTTCTGAAGGTTTTATTTCAAGATTTTCCATTTTTCCGGTCTTTTGTTTCATAAAAGGTTTTCTAACAATGCCAATGGAATCTGGTGATTACATTGTATTATAATTAAGTTGATTGCAAAGTTTATTAAATAAAGTCGAATTCATAGTAATTGCAGTGTTTATGTATAATTTTATGTATTTGATGACGTCTTTAATAATACGCTTTGCCTTTGAAAGGCACGTTAACCAATCGGTGCAGTGAATCATTGGCATTAGATTCCTCTTTTACCAATTTTTCTGTTATGCATACAGTTATGTAGGTACTTCTTCTTCTTCCTCTTTACTCCATTCCACCTTTAGGTGGGGTCGGCTCTCCTGATTCTGCGGCGCCAGGACAGCCTGTCTTGGGTTACCGGATCGGGTAGGTTCTCCTTTTGCTTAAGTTTAATAAACTGATCCACCACGTTAGAAGAGTACGTTCTCTGCCTCTTTTGTTTTCTGGGAGGCATAAAGCTTTTCTGACCACGTGTGATTAATCTCTGCGCATCACGCGGCCATACAACCTCAAGCAACTTTCTGTTAATTTTTCGGGAAGGGGGCAACTTTCAAGCTGTATACAGTTTTAAATATAGTAAAGTTCTAGGCTAAAGATATGTAGAACTATATACTATTACCTATTCTGTGCTACAGATTAAATAATTGATACTATACATATACAGTATTGAACCATGATTTTACTACATATAGCCCAGTCATTTTACGGTTTGAGCCTGGACTAATTAGTAATTGATATTTTTTGCAATTAATATTAATTATAGAGTCAATTTGAGCCTGGAAATGTACCAAAATTTAAAAAAATCACGTCTGCAACAGTTCCTATTTTAAAATATACATACTTCAACATTGTTTAAATATTTTGTCTACTTAGAAGGTTTTGAAAAATACATTCGTATTTTCTAATAAATACCTCATTTTTTAAATTTCAATGATGATCACAATTTTGATTTCTATGTTGCGTAGCGATTTTTTTTTTAAATATGTTTTAGATAGTCTTTTTGTCACTAAACTGTGCCGGTTACAGTTTAAAAGTCCAATTAATAATTACTCTCTACCCCGCCTAACAAAACTCCGTAAATTGACTGGGCTACTACGTTTGTGAGCGTCAACGACTTTCTTAATCGAAATTAAAGCTATTAGTCAGCACCGTTCCAATACAGAAACTAGACAAAACAAAACACGATCGTATGCCAAACAATGTCAGTATGTCAAACTGTACTTGAAGCAATCAGCGTTATTTTTTTTAGTGATTCAGCTTGTTTTAGCAATTAGAGGCTATTAATCATGGCGACGGTCGCAGTGGCTCGTTAGCATCGTATTCAGGTCATTTAGTGCTGGACTTTAGGTTCAAAGTCATTCAACGTCAGTCTTTCAAACAATGGTTTTGTAAATGGGAACTTTTGGATTGTGGAACATTGCGGACTGCGAAAATGTTAAGGGTCTATGTCGAAAAATAATTGAAGCGAAATGGGCGTGTGATAGCTTATATGCGAGAGAAAGAGACGGGGCGGCGCGCGCGCCTGAAACGACGCAAGCGTAAAACAAACTTTGTTACATTGTGATTGTACTATTTATGTAAGTTCAATTCTGCTCTAATCAAAATTTGTAAAATATCAATCTCTTTTTTTTAAATCAAGTCTCGTGTTTCTATTATTCACCGTTTAGCAGTTCCAAGCGTTTATCGATAAAGACGGAGGCTGCTTTGGCTTGTTTTTCTATCGAGAAAATGTGTCTTAATCGTGTTTTGGCTCTAATCAAAACTTCAATTAAATGTTCAATTTACACATATCCGCTAATCGTACTCCTACTGATAGTACTTCATGATATATGACGCTTTGAAGAATCCTATTTTTTTCACATAGCCTTTTAAGTGGTTTCTACTGAACTTCTTTGATTAAAGTAGAAGTATTAACATCTTTGACATATTCTTTTCGGTGTGTTCAGAAACAATTCTAGAACAAACTTTTTTAAAGGGTATTTCTTTTTATCGTGTGGGCAGAGCCCTGGTGTCAGAATTTTTTCAGACCGACTTACGGCCTCTGACGTGGTTTTTATGTAACGACTACTACCACCAGAGATAGTAGCCGGGACCAACGACTTAACGTGCCATTCGAAGCACGGAATCATCTTTCTTTTCAGACAATCAGGTTATTCAGCCTGCAATGTCCTAACCAACTGGGGAAAACGCACAAAGTGACATACATATCATTAGGTGTCCCCCGTGGGAATCGAACCCACGACCTCCGTGTCGAGAGCCCATTGCTCTTAACCATTAGACTATGGAGGCTGTTTAAGGCCAGTTAAAGCAGTTTTTTTATGAAGTCTGCTTTGTGTCCCTCTGGGCAAAGGCCTCCCCTTTTCTCCTCCAATCCTCCCTATGCCACGAAAAGGACCTCTTCTCGCGCTTTTCAGACTTTGACTACTTATGTAGGGACTAGTTACGTGTGTAATTCTACGAACAAATATTTCTGCCACTTTTTGCGGGGCGCGATGTAACATGAAATCCGCAACTTTGGATTTTATTCCCATAACTTTAGATTCTAATTTTGAACGTTAAAAATCATGAAAAGTGAACCCCAAACGTTCTAAGTTCGAAATTATTGTTTCGCAATTATAGGCTGTCTTGTTTAGTGATAAGGTATAAAATTGAATGTAAATGCACATGATCAAGTAACCTTATACCGTGGCAGAGGGGAAATGCTACCGCAAGGCTAGTCCTTATAATAACTAGTCAAAGGTCCCGTAAAATGACTGGGCTAATCCGCCACCGCCACACGTCTCTTCTGTATAAACCACGCCATATTGATGGTGATTAAAAGTAAGTAACTATTGTGTTCATTAAAAACAAAGTTTTGTTCTTTTTGATAATCTTTTGAACTTACATTTTGAGCAAATTCAATTTGAGCATTTAACATGAATTCCTATAAAACCGTTACGCCATCCAGCGACATCTATAAAAAAACACTGGAAAAGCGCTCGTTATTCAAGACATGTCAATTGACACCGCCGAGGTTTTACAATGTGTTAACTAACCGTTAAC
This sequence comes from Agonopterix arenella, assembly GCA_927399405.1. Lineage (NCBI taxonomy): Eukaryota > Metazoa > Arthropoda > Insecta > Lepidoptera > Depressariidae > Agonopterix > Agonopterix arenella. The sequence goes on along the minus strand of OV656711.1, from coordinate 11,574,668 downwards.
AAACATAAGACGCAGTTAAATCTGAAGGTTCGTTTGTTTAGACGAAAACTAAATACTGTCATGTTTGCATTTATATTGACGAGCTATCTTGAAGGATACGGTTTTAAAACATATCATGGCATAAGGATTATACAGGGTGACGTTGATATCATTAGCATCCTTTTAAACGAATAGTCCACCCATCAAACTGAACAACTTTTACTATGGGAGCAAACCAAACGGAGCACAAAAAAAATCTGCTATTGCATACATTTGAGTCGAGTTGGTACGGCACGGCACTGTAGTTTAGTATGGAACCTCTGTTTTTTTTGCTCCGATCGGTTTGCTCCAATAGTAAAAGTTGTTCAGTTTGATGGGTAGACTCTTAGTTTTAAAGGACGCTAATGATATCAATTTCACCCTGTATTAAATGGTCCTTCTTAATATGCTGACACTATTATAAGGGGATGATCAGACCGTCAAACTGAACAACTTTGTCTATGACAACATAATCGAATCATGAAAAAAAAACAGTTGTTCCATACAAAACTGCAAACCTACTCGAGCCAAATGTATAAGGGACAGCTGATTTTCTTTTCGCGATTTCGATTCAGTTTGATGGTCTGGTCATCCCCTTAAAAAACTGCCAGCTTATTAAGAAGGACCCTGTGTATGTATCCTGTAGTCCCTATTTCTCGAGGAGTAGGATCATTTTCACATGTGGCTGTCATGAGGGGAATCCTACATATACTAACAATATGAAATGTTGTATGTTTTTAACTCAATTACGCATAAACTTTCCGAATTGGATTGTATGTTACACAGATCAAATTAATGTTCTGGATTAATATAATTTTTTTAAGTCAACGCTGACGAAATCGCGTGCAACATCATAGCGGTTATTGCTGGGTGATTTTGCAAACAATTTCCAAATTTTCAACGGTGTTTCATAGCAGACCATCAAACTGAACAACTTTTACTATGGGAGCAAAACAGAAATCGACAAAAAGAAAATCTTTTTCGCGATTTCCGTTTTCCTCCCATATTAAAAGTTGTTCAGTTTGATGGTCTGTACCACTTATGAAAATTTTGAAAGTGCTTAATAAATGTCCTAGTATGTAGGTAATAGCTCTTGTAGGCGAAAGGCTATCCTCCTATTGGTAAGAACAACCTTAAAAATGGTTTGTAGTTTTAGGACAGTCTATGACCACCTCAAAACTAATTGCGGTCGTGACTTTATGTATGTGTACATATAAGGTCTAACAAAACTAGCTGAAACTATTTTAAGGGGATGGTCAGACCATCAAACTGAACAACTTTCTCTATGGGACCAATATCGAAATCACGACCTAAATGTATCGGACAGCAGATTTTTTTTTCCCAATTTCGATATCGGTCCCATAGAGAAAGTTGTTCAGTTTGATGGTCTGATCATCCCCTTAAAATAGTTTCACCTAATTTTGTTAGACCTTATATATTAATGGCCATTGTTCTTCATTTCATACACGACGAGCGTGTATGAAGCGACTTATGACTGTGGAAGAGGCGAAAAAGGTGTGTCAGGATCGTAGCCGATGGAGATCCGTTGTCTCTGCCTACCCCAATGGGACACAGGCGTGAGAATATGTATGTATGTATGTATGTATGTATGTTGTTCATTTCCAACCAAAATCCTCACCTTATAAACCAAAAGTAACAAAACAGGTCCCAACAGAATCAGCTCTATTCTGTGTATCAAATAAATAAAATGAATCGTTGCCGAGTCTAGGCCGCACCAATCGAGCCGAGGCAAGGTCATTTGTGTAGGGTGACCACGTTGCTGAGAAATGTCGGATATTTCCGGAAATTTCCGTGTGTAGAAATGACACAACTAAGCTTTAGAGGTAAATTGCCAGAAAAATATAGGTTTCTTTAGGTGTCTCAACTGCCTCACAATAACTCTAAGTTGGCAATTAATTTGGTAAAGCCCGTTTAGTCCGTTCATCATTATCTCAGTTAAACCACGTCTCGACTGCTGGAAAAACTCCTTTCCAAGGATCACTACAGTGACCGGTCCTGCTCTGCCCACATCTAACAGGTTCCCACCACCTATACTAAGGTCGTCGGTCGATTTAGATCCGTTGTAATTTAGTGAAGTAATCTGAAAGGATACTTTCAATCATTTGCAAACCCTCGTCGAGGCAACCCTACCTCAAGACTTCGAAGCCTTAATTACAGTTTTACACTGTAACTCAGCTAGGCACAGAATCTTATCAGCCAAAATACAGTAAAAATTGCCAGCTCCAACGAGATTTATTTTTATAATATTGAAAAAGGTTATTTATTCGTTTACCAGGACTTGTCCTCTAAATATATCACAGCATAGTCACCGTACCTGCGCCCGCGCCGTCTAACCTAGAAACAGGCTGGATTTCGTGACATTCGCGGCTAACGCGCGTGTGTGAGTGTCCATTCACATCTTTGTGTTTGTTGCTCCAACACACGTAACCACTTCACTTTGCGCTCGGAAAAACAATTGCTATTCAATTTTAAACGCTACTGTGCTGTGATAAGGAATAGGAAGATGAGTCATGGGTGGCAATTGATGTTGTTTGGTCAGTTGACATGGCATTGGTTGGTTTTGGTATGATAAAATGGGCGTCGCTGGAATAGTTAGAGCATTTAGAATGATTTGTGTGTTTTGAACCATTTGATGTACCACATACTTAGGTATTTTAGTTCCATTTGGAATGGTAAACAAAATGCCACAAATGGAAGAGGCAGAAATATCCAAATACATAAATGTGTAATTCGTGAAATTTATCCAAAACCAATGACTTAGGGCCTGTTTCACTATAAGTGTCAGATAGTCTATGCAGCAGATAAATATACTAGAATCCCATTATTTATTTGCCATAAATATCTGTTAGATAAGCTCTCTGAAACTTATCAGGAAGAAATGAAACAGAGCCAGTATAAACTATCTACTAACCTAACCTAACCTTACACTTAAATCCTAAAGCCTTAAATATGATAAGAGTACCGTGACCTTGCTACAACTAAAAGATTGATAGGATGTATAGGTAGGTGGTGGTTGTAGTAAAGTTTATGAACACCCCGAAAGGTATTATGGTCAAGAATTTACGTAATACTTTTATTCAACGGGCAATGGCTTTGGTACATTCGATACGATACAACATGACTAAATAAGTATTACTCATGTGATAATACGGTAGAAAACGCGCACTTACTTGAATATTTTTTTTAGAAGGAGCAGGGATTATAAAAGTGATGTAAAATAATATAGCCCAGTCATTTTTCGGTTTGACCCGGGACTAATTAAGAATTGATTTCGGTACTTCTTTAAAGAGCCAATTTGAGTATAGAAATATTCAAAAATTACAAAAAAATTATGTCAGCTGCAGCCTTAAATTTCTAATTTTGAATTTATCTCGTATAATTTATTCTTAAATAACATGAAGGTACAGTTTTAATTCACATTTTTATTGCTTTACCAGTTATGTTTTCATTTCTACATTAAGTTGATGAATTATCATATTACCTTAACCATTAAACACACTTCAAACAAAGAGCAAATTTTTTTGTCTACTTAGAGACTCAATTTATAATGTTGAATCCTAATTAAAATAAGTGCATTGGTATTCATATTATTAAGTTAAAAACCTTCTGGGATCTCCCATTGAAATCGATAATGTCGCGATTTCTTTTTAATTTGTTTTCTGATACTTAGTCTTTTTTTCACTAAATATTGCTGGTTACAGTTTACTTCCCACCACTCCTAACAAAATTCCGTAAAATGACTGGGCTAATAAGTAGGTGGGTAAAACGACGACGTAGTTAACAGTCATTCCGCGGTTAGAAGTCCCCGCCCCTTGTGATTCATAAAATATTGTTTTTAAGCAAAAATTTTTGCAAAATTTTCCTATACGTTATTTTAATAAGCATATTTCCTATAAACATTACTAACATGGACGGTTAGTTCAATGGAACTACATAAATATGTAAAAACATAGGCAGCAAGTAGCCTACCTACAAAGTTAAACAACTTACTCTATGGGACCAATACCGAAATCAAGAAAAAAAAATTGTTCCATAGAGAATGCAAACTTACGCTACCGAAATGTATGGGACAGCTGAATTTCTTTCGCTAGCGACGGGCTCACACTGGATACAGTTTCGATACTTCTAGTGAAACGTGGATGTTTTGAGGTTTCAGAATTTCTCTGACTATCCTATAGGGGAATATACAGGGTGAAATTGATATCATTAGCATCCTTTTAAACTAAGAGTCTACCCATCGAACTGAACAATTATTTTCTCCGATCGGTTTGCTCAGTAAAAGTTGTTCAGTTTGGTGGGTAGACTTTTAGTTTAAAAGGATGCTAATGATATCAATTTCACCCGTAGTCATGAGCATATGCTAATACCTACTTTACCTATACATAACAATGTTTTGGTAACACAAACACATTTTTATCGCAGTTTGGATGGTTAGTCACTCCGACACGTGGCAGATAATAAATTCAACCAACAAAAGAGCTTTTGTTTAAAAATTGACAGGAAATAATTTTTTTTTTTTGGATTAGTTAACTGCGCAGTTTGTTTAAATGAATGTGCAATTTGTTGTTTGATATTGCCTTACACAATGTACATTATATACAGGGTGTAAACTAAAATGCATTATTATGGGGTGCTTCATACCATCAAACTGAACAACTTTTACTAAGGGCTTAAATATCAGCTGTTTTATACAGTTTGGTCGAATAGCTATTGACATTTACTACGGAATACCAGATTTTTTTCGCTATTTTAATATTGACTCTATATAGTGAAAGTTGTTCAGTTTGATAGTCTGAAGCACCCTGTTCGATATGTAACGAATTTAATTTTACGCCATGTATAGAGTATTTCTTCATATTCTGAAGGTTTTTTTGGTGATGATGTTCTGAGGTTCTGAGAATGTTGACAGACAGTCAAACAGAACAACATTCTCTATAGAACCAGCATCTAAATCTCGGGAAAAACAGCAGTTTCATACAAAATTGCAAACCTACTAGACCCAAAAGTAAATGAGGATTACTATATTTTAAAAAAGATACCTTAAGTAAAAAAAAACGTAGGTAACTAAGAAAAAACGTGGAAGTTGCATTCATTTGATCGTTAAACTTTTTTTTATCATAAATAAATCCATTGAAATCCAAAGTTCAGATTAAAGAAATACCATTTTTGCAACCATACTTATGGAATTTAGTACTATCCCAAAAAGTACCAAAACGTTGGTAACTCTACTTAACATGACGGATTTCGTTTTCAAAAAAGCTACAACTCATGGACCTATTAGTTGGCGTATTTTCCAGAATTTAAATTATTTATTTTCCTTCCCGTTCTCGCTGAATTACTTAAAAGGTTTTTATGTTTAACTTTTTCAAATTAATTGTTACTCATATTTCTAATTCTACACAACATTTACAACTCTGTGAAAAATTGTGACAAAAACAAATGCCAAACGCTCAAGACTACTATTAATAATGCACAATACAGTAAAAAAATCCATTCTATTATTGTAAAGGAGAAAATGTGTTTGTCGGTAAACAATTTTTTTAATGTGTTATAAACATAGCTGTGCCTGTGACATAGGCATAAAAAATGCAGACGAATCCGAATGTAATAGACAGTTGACTTATTATATATTTTACGATAATTAAATAAAAACGAGCGTTAACCCGCGACTTCGTCCGCACAAATTATATACCAGATTTTAAGTCAGATCATAAGCTGTCAAACAAAAAAAGTTTCATCAAAATCGGTTCAGTAGTTTTTGCGTGATACTCGTTCAAACAAACAAACACCCAAACGAACAGACAGACAAAAAATCCAAAAATTGGTGAAATGGAATCAGGGACACCTAAAAACCATATCGTAACTTTTTTTTTGTTAATATCTTCAATGTACAGACAAACTTCCTGTTACAGTTTTATAATAGTATAGATAGATATATATATATATAGATAAAAATTACTTATCTGCGAACCACAGTGATATTACATGAAATGATTGCGTCCCTGAATATTGGAGAACCGTGCATTGGGAGCCAAAACATAGCATTACTATGGGAGCAAACAAATCAGAGCAAAAAATATATCTGCTGTTGCATACATTTGAGTCGACAAGGCACTGCAGTTTAGCATGGAACAGCTGATTTTTTTTTTGCTCTGATCGTTTTGCCCCTATAGTAAAAGTTGTTCAGTTTGATGGGTAGACTCTTAGTTTAAAAGGATAAGCATCCTTTTAAACTTATCAATTTCATCCTATAATATATCAATTTCACCCTGTAGATTACACATCTAGGTCACGATAAAAAAGCATGAAGGGAATTAGTAACCTATCAAACCATTTTGATCACAATAACATTATCAATGGCGAATCAAAATATGATTTGTCATAAAATCCAAAAAGCAACAAATAACAAAGTGCTGGTTGTCTCGTTGATGTCTTTTACATTAACGTAGCTATCTACGTCGCGTTATGATATTTTATGTACATATAATACTTTATATTTTTTAGGGTTCCGTACACAAAGGGTGAAAACGGGACCCTATTCATGAGCCTACATTGTCGGTCGTTTGTCTCTCTGTCCGTCCTGTATATTTAGGGTTGTAACTTTTGAACCGTAATAGCTAGACAATAGGCAATAGATACATGGCAAAGAAATTTTCACAGAATATGCGTTATTATGGCGGTCATACAAGAAACTAGTTTTTATCAACGTTTTACTCTTCTCGTTCTATAGTAAAAACGTTAATACATACAAGCGTCAAACTTGGTGTGACTATAGAACAAACTCCACAGTATAATAACAAATAACAAAAACCGGCCAAGTGTGAGTCGGTCTCGCGCTAAAGGTCCCGGAGAACAACACTTTTTTTTAAGTGAATTTGTTGTGATGTTGAACCCTCTCGGTGCGCTATTTTTTTAATCGGGCATAGGCCCACCACACATTCCCACCGCTGTAACTCCTGTAAGCCAGGATCAACAGCGGCGACCATTCACAACACTGGACAATGAAGTCCAACGAGCCCGGAGGATGACTCTAATCTGTCTTGGAACCCGCAATGAATTAATCAAAGAAGATAGGAGGAGTAGGAAAACGACATATCCGACTTCCCTCCATTGCAAGCGGGAGACAGCAATAAGAAGGAAAAAACATGGCTATTAGAGAGCCAATTCAAGAGATCATTTATGGCAGTGTTGAAGACACGACCGCAAAAGCACCAAAAATACAAAATAAAACAATAGGAACCTAACATTGTACTGAAACTATGACCTATTTTGCTTCCAGTAATAAGTATGGCAAAAACATCTGAACGCATGGAAGTAATCCCTAGTCGCAACAAGATCCATGTAGTAAGGGACACCAGAAAACGATTTTATTGAGTCAAGCATGGTCTGGCGCTCGGCGTACCAGAGCTCACACTCCCAAAGAATATGATGAGCGGTCTGTTCGAACTCGTTGCTGTCAACCCAGTGCCCTCGGTGCGCTAGTCAAACTTCAAACTTCAAAGACTTTATTGCGACACAGGTAAAATAATGTGGTGAAAAGTATTTTAGATAGAGCTCTGTGATCTGCCCATGAGCATGCAATAATTAATTGGAGAGAGGGCATGCAGAGCATTATATACCTTACAATTCTACAATTACAATTTAAAATTACAATTTACAATTCTTTCATCATCATCTTATTTAAGAGCTACACTCTTGTCGGTGGAGTATTCGCCAATCCTGTCTCTTTTCCGCTAGTCTCTTGAGTTCTTGATACGACACGACATCAACCTTTTCCTTCACTTGGGCCAGATAACTCTGTCTAGGTCTTCCTCTGCCTCTCTTCCCCTCTATCTTCCCTTCCAGATTGGTTTTTAGAAAATTGTCGTTTCGTATCAAGTGTCCGATCATTTTTCCCCTCCGGTTTTCGATTGTTTTTAATAGTACATTATGGTACAAGTGTGTAATGTTGATGATTACCGCTGAGGCGCCATTGAGACCCGAGCCGTGGGCGAGGGTCTTAAGAGAGCCGAGGACGGTAATCATCAATACACACGTGTATCATACGACGTTTTTCAACACACTTGTGAAGAAAATAATAATAAAAAATCATTTTATTTAGTAAATAAAAAGTTTATTTAGAGAATTTATTTGTACTATTGAATATGATCTTTTTTGTATCGAAACTTAACTTTTAAGAACAAAGCAAGTCAAGAACTCAACCAAGAAGTTTAGATACCTACTACTCTAACCTATAACTCACTTTTGAATAATAGTAATGAAAAAGTCACAGTTTGATTATAGGTGTCATTATGTGCCTAATTGCGGTGAAATAAGGGCCATTTTATGAGCAAGTATGTTGAAAAATGTTTTTCTTTAAATTCTTTAGTATACTTAAATATTTACATTATAGTTTCTTCAGTCCAGTATTACATTATAGTTTTATTTAAAAGAGATTTACTTAAAAAATCCTTAAATACTGGAACTCCCATGGACACGATGTTTATTGCAATAACATAATCATCCCTTTACAACACAGATCACAAAAACTAAAGGGAGACGTGAAAAGGTCGCGGGGTCAGTGTCGCAGCAATATGCGCAAAAACGGAACACATTGCTCGTGACAGAAATGATTCAATATATTATGAGGCTGAAAGCCAGTCGAGATATTATGTGTAAATAGTTTACAATGCTTGCGTAGTACTAAAGATTATTCGAACGTTGAGTTCTGATACCGCAATGGATAATGAGCTCATTCAAGCTAACAAAATAATTTCTATCGAGTGGTACTGGTGGTGATGCGACACTAGGTTTCATACTCAGCGCGTTGGTCGGCATCTCTCTAGATCTCTATGCTTTAAAATAACAATTTTGTCACACAAGATCACACCTCCTACATCCATTAACCTTACCACTTTCTATAAGCAGCTATTTCATACAAAAATAGACAAGCCTATTATACAACCAATATAAAACACTATGTGTTTATAATGGTTGCTTCCATAAACAGCTGTTCACGTGCTAATAAAGATGGGAGCTTCAAAAGTGTCACATATCAGCTGTGCCGCTATTCTCGCTAACTAGTTAACTATACAGGATTTTCTTATATTTAACGAGCGTTAACCCGCGACTTCGTCCGCACAAATTATATACCAGATTTTAAGTCAGATCATAAGCTATCAAACAAAAAAAGTTTCATCAAAATTGGTTCAGTCGTTTTTGCGTGATACTCGTTCAAACAAACAAACAAACACACAAACAAACAGACAGACAAAATATCCAAAAATTGGTGAAATGGAATCAGGGACACCTAAAAACCATATCGTAACTTTTTTTTTGTTAATATCTTCAATGTACAGACAAACTTCCTGTTACAGTTTTATAATAGTATAGATTTAGATGTTTATCTGTACCTGGTCGTCCCGCGATGACTTCGATGGCGAGTGGTGTAAACTTGGAGCATAGTTGGAGGTTTCATTGCCCAGCAGTGGGATGATACGGACTAAGAAAAACATTATTTTGTATTTATACAGTATTACTTTTGGAAAATTCTTCGTGGGGGACTTTACTGTAATCAAATCATTAGAAATTTTTGGGATGGCGAATCATTAATGTCAGTTCGAGATATTTTTGGCCGGTTTTACTAAATTACAGTACGACAAGGAAAATAATTTCGCTCTTCAATCTTCGTGGTTACGTGGTGGTCCAGTGGCGAGTAACCTTGCCTGCCGTGCAGGAGGCGATGGTTCGATCCCCGTCAAAGCAGACTCGTACCAATGAGTTTTTCGGAATTTATGTACGATTTGTAAAAAAACCACTGGCTTTTCGGTGAAGGAAAACATCGTGAGGAAACCTGCATGCTTCAATATCGAGGCATGTATTGTACCTACTGTTCATTACAAGTGGCGACGGGCTCACTCCCCGTCACACTGGACAGAGTTTCGGTACTACTAGTGAAACGTGGATGTACTGAACTTTCAGAATATCTCTGACTACCCCCTCGGGGAATATAGTCGTGAGCATATGCTTATGCTTATGCTTCAATCTTCGTTTGCGCAGAGCGGTGCAAAATCGTGTATTCTCTATCTCGCTCCAACTCGAATAGCAGACTATAGATGCTTCGGCAGCGAAAAGGGCACGAAAGCAATAAACCAATAGCGGCAAGGTGTCATATCATATCTGATTAGTCAATATAATTTCGCGCGCTTTTAAAATTTGGCAAGTGCGCAGGTACATCGGTGAGACTTATAAACCTGGTACTCCTGTAACCTATTGCTTAATTAAGGTGTTACCCACCTAATTAACACTTACATTATTTTTGTTATTTACTTAATTACACAAAAATAGTTTTTACATTTTCATAATAATTCGTATCAATCTTTTAGACAAGAGACAAGCCGAACAGCGATTTTTTTCAAAAATTTGAGGAATCTAATCTAAACTATTATAAAACTGTAACAGATGTGTGTCTGTACATTGAAGATATTAACAAAAAAAATGTAACGATATGGTTTTTTGGTGTCCCTGATTCCATATCACAATTTTTTTGAATTTTTTGTCTGTCTGTTTGTTTATGTGTTTGTTTGATCGAGCATCACGCAAAAACTACTGAACCGATTTTGATGAAACTTTTTTTGTTTGATAGCTTATTAGCTCAGTCATTTAACTGTTTGAGCCGGGACTGATTACTAATAGAAATTTTTTCGGTATAGTATTTAAGAGCCAATTTGACCTTCGAAATTTGAAAAAAATCCCATCAGCAACAGTTCCAAATTAAAAATTTTGCTATTAGGTATCTCGTTATAAAAAACCTAATGGTATTTTTTTGCACGTATTTAAGGCATTACCATTATACAATATACATACTTCAAAATTGGTGTAAATATTGTTGTCAACTTAGACGGTTTTGAAAAATACATTCGTATTTTCTAATAAAAATATATTTTTTTTATTTTTAGTAACTATTTCATTGCTCAAAAATAATTTATATTGTTAAATCTAATTCAAATGAGTGCATAGGTATTAAAATTATTCATTTAAGCACCTTCTTGGACTCACAATTTTGATTTCTATGTTGCGTAGCGAATTTTTTAAAATATGTTTTCAGATAGTTTTTTTGTCACTAAATGGTGCCGCTTACAGTTTAAAAGTCAAATTAATAATTACTTCCCACCTCTCCTAACAAAACACCGTAAAATGACAGGGCTATATGATCTGATCTGACTTAAAATCTGGTATATAATTTGTGCGGACGAAGTCGCGGGTTAACTCTAGTATTTTTATAATTAAATGAAATAAATTCTTTATGAAATCAAAACACAAGCTAGAAAACTATCAAGTACTTAGTCTTTGACCAGCTGACCACAATCAGTTTGTTTTACAGCACATTGAACTGTTTAATGATTACATATTTTTCTAGCTATCAACGCAGTTACGTCACTTGTTATTTGTTATAGAGCATCCTGTGTATACAGTTAGGTATATATTTTGTCAGCCACACATGGTCGCGAGTTGGCCGTGACACGGAAAATGTGCGTGTGTGTGCATCTATTCATATTAGTGCTCTTGTATTTTGTTTTTGTGTGCGTTCAAAATTGCACTCGGCTGGTACATTTTACACTTATCTCATGGGGAAGATTTTTGTAGTGGAAGTCATTGGGATGTTTGCTGCATCATATCTTCTTCTAGACGTTCATATCGTTATCCCATAAATTGGGGAGGTAACTGCTTTCAAATATATACAGGGTGAAATTGATATCATTAGCATCCTTTTAAACTAAGAGTCTACCCATCAAACTGAACAACTTTTACTGTGGGAGAAAACCATTCGGAGCAAAAAAATAATCAGCTGTTCCATACTAAACTACAATGCCTACTCGACTCAAATGTATACAACAGCTGATTATTTTTTTGCTCCGAATGGTTTTCTTCCATAGTAAAAGTTGTTCAGTTTGATGGGTAGACTCTTAGTTTAAAAGGATGCTAATGATATCAATTTCACCCTGTATAGGTCACCCACTCTCAATATAAAAATCTTTGGATACCTTTGTACCTACCTGAAATTTATGAAATAAAAAGTTATGAATGTGAGGGAAAAAAGTAAATACATCCTGCTTACATATGATCACCATCATATCAGCCATTAAACGTCCACTGCTGGACATAAGCCTCGACTTACTTACATATGCAACAGACAGGCATCGACCAAACGTCATAATATCACTATTCTATCACACATCTCTCACCTCTTCAACATCCATAGATTGATTGTTGGTTGAGCTATGCGACCGTTGCTGGTCTATTGTGTTCGCCCCATGCTCACCCATATTTTACGCCATTACCTCCGAACGTATGGTATTTTCTTTTCATTCTCGGGTATGCAGGTTTCCTCACGTTGTTTTCCTTCACCACCGAGCAAGTACTTACTTACTTACTATGCTGGCTCAGGGACCCGAAGTGAGTCTTGGCCTCCGACATCAAAGAACGCCATTCATCTCTTTTCTGTGCCCCCTAAGTCCAGTTGGTCACCTCCAGCTCCTCGAGATCCTTGGTAATCTAGTTCATCCAGCGATACCTGGGCCTGCCCACGAATAGATAAATACAACCGTACATAAATTCCGTAGAACTTAGTGGTACAGGCCAGGTATCGAACCGCCGCCTCATCATCGCAGTCTACCCATCGAATTGAAGAACTTTTACTGAGGGAGCAAACCGATCGGAGAAAATAAAAAATCTGCTGTTCCATACTAAACTGCAATGTCGACGCGCGAGTTCGCGACTCAAATGTATGCAACAGCAGATTTTTTTTTTTTGCTTTGATCGGTTTGCTCCCATAGTAAAAGTTGTTCAATTCGATGGGTAGACTCTTAGTTTAAAAGGATGCTAATGATATCAATTTCACCCTGTATACTTCGAATAGACTTATCTTCGAAAAGTGACGTTTTATTAGGATTTTCTAACGAATATTTCTTGTTTGTTAGCTATCGATTTGTGTAAGAATTATACGGGGATGCCATTTTACAAAATAGCGGACGATAACGCAGCCAAAATACTCGTATACATTTTGAATTTTTTTTTTTGGTATATATTCATCGTAGTAGACGGCACACCATGATCTCTGTCTACCCGACTGGGAAAGAGGCGTGACGTTATAGATAGATAGAGAGAGGATTTCATTTTAACAGGGAAGCATAGCCTACCAACATTCAAATTTCGCTTTACCAATAAGATTATCAACTACCTGAGCATCCGATGACTAATTTCATTCAAGTGTAGGTTTCTCCATTTAGGTAGAAAGTTAGACCTTTGCACTCTCTCACCTCAACTCTAATCTTTGGTTATTTCTCGTCAAATTGTTCAACTATCATACTTCACCATTTTTCCTTGAGTATCTGCGATCTTTACTTGTTTGTTTATTTAAAAGGAAATGATGGGTGACCATTACTCAAAGAAATTTTATGCACGCCAAACTTCTTTGTTTTATTTTTACTTTTCGTATTAGGAATGAGGAATTTAAAAAAAAATTATAAAAAAAACGTTTCAAATGGCTCGATAGATAGCGTTTATGCGAGAGGGATGTGTAATCTTGCTATTCATAAAATATACATAAAATAGTAATAAATCGTTTTTATTTTAATAAGCAGGGAAACATATTAAAGACATCGTAAACGGATGCGTCTGAACCACTGACATGCATTTGGCCACATCAACGCCATCTATCACGGCATTTTGAATTACATTTAAACTACCTTTTAGAAACTCTCCATTGTAATAGTGCCTGCCGGTCAGTTGTCTTTGCCTTGCTTACCCCAATGGGACAAAGGCCTAATAGACAAATTGCAAAAAGTACACTAATCTCTTAGTCTATAAGTATAATTAAACAAGTAAAAAAACGAAATTAAACAAGTTTCGAGTATAATTTCTTGTTTTCTACTTACGACATTCGTATCTAATATTAATATAATTTTATATTAGACGAGCGTTAACCCGCGACTTCGTCCGCACAAATTATATACCAGATTTTAAGTCAGATCATAAGCTATCAAACAAAAAAAGTTTCATCAAAATCGGTTCAGAAGTTTTTGCGTGATACTCGTTCAAACAAACAAACAAACAAACAAACAAACAGACCTAAAAACCATATCGTAACTTTTTTTTTGTTAATATCTTCAATGTACAGACAAACTTCCTGTTACAGTTTTATAATAGTATAGATAGATTGAGGTTAGTCCACGTTCTTCAACTTGACTTTTTCTCACATAGTTTATTAACTGGTATTACAACTATGGGAACGCGGAGACAATTTCAAGTTCGCCTTAACAAAAAGAAGTTAATTCGTGTGATTTGAAACGCGTCATCATTTCGTTATTGCGTCCGCCATTTTGGAATTTGCGCGCGCTCCCAACTGTCATTAGGCAGGGCTGCCAACATTGTTAAATTACATGTTATGGTCGCATTTAGCGATTAAATTATGGAGGTTTTAAGACGTTAACCTGTTTAGGTATAGTGTGCTTAATTATGTCGTTTAAAATGCAATTTACGTGACATTCAGTTTTATTGTTTTTATTTTATAAAATGTAATGACAATACAACAGTATTTTATGGCTGAATGGGCATTAATTCTTTGCTCTTTACACTTAAGAAAAGCATTAGAAACGTTACGAAAGAAGAAATTAGTACAATTATTAGTACACTGTACCTACCTACAAAAAAGTCTTGTGTCCTATTTCCTAAAGTAGGTATGGTATTAGTTAAGAATTACGTATTTTTTAATGTCAATTCGTTTAGAAACTAAGATAATCCGCTGTTTCATACAAAACTGCAGTAAGTACCTACTCTATTCAAATGTATGGAACAACAGATGTATTTTCGCCATTTCGATGTTGTGTCCATAGCATCATTTCGATGTTGGTGAAAGTTGTTCACTTTGATGGCCTAAAGCACCTGTTTAAACCACCATCTTTTGCTACACCCTATAAAACTAATAATACAGGATGAGCAAAATACCAAAACAGTTTCAATGGAGATAGTTGGCCCGCTAGTTGTCGCCAGGACTTTACATAACCGGGCTTTCACAATGGCTGCTTATATTAAAATAGTTTCGATGGTCAATAAGAAATATTGCGTAATTTTCCGAACACCTGTGGACTAGTCATCTATTCATAAGTTGTTTAACATTCTTTTTTTAAAGTTCGTTTGTTTAAAATTTGATGTGAAAGTATTTGAATACAAAACTTTTTGAGTTTATTGTAACATCCTGTTTAATTTATTTCTGTTACAATAATGTTTGTGATTAATAATATATTGTTTAATAATTGAACATTCGAGTAAGTCACAAGCTTAAACTGTCGTACCTATTTGATGTAAAAATTTCTATATTAACTAAGCTTTTGCGCTTTTTCGCGAGAACTTCCACATCCCGTATAATTTTGGAAAATCCTTTCTTTGTGCACCCCTACATTCAAATTTTATGTCTTGCATGTGGTTTATGCTGTATTTTGTCTGTCAATCAGTCAGTTACGGACCTGTTTTATACAGGGTGTAATAAAACACCGTAGTTAAAGGGGTGGTTTAGATTAGATCATCAAACAAATCTGCTATACATTTGAGTCGAGTAGGTAAGTAGTGTACTGCAGTTTTGTATGAAAAAACAGATTTTTCTTTTCGACGTTGTCGCCATTGTGACAGTTGTTCAGTTTGATGGTCTAAACCACCCCTTTAAAACTAGGATGTTTTATTACAACCTTTACTTATAGTCAATTTTGCTATTGCTAATCAGTATTTTGTAATATTTTATTTGTTAAAATTTTTCACTCTGTAAACTTGACGTACTTACCTAGTGTATCATTCTCTGTTACAAGGCCAATAAAATTCTGATTTCTGATTTCTAAAAGTTTTTTTTTTTCATTTTTTTACTAGTTTTTTTTTTAATTTTTTTCGGGTTTGCTGTAAGAAATCTCTTTAGAGATAAGCTCGCCCTTTGTCTATTATGTTGTTTTCATGTATATTTCCGTGTGTACAACGAAATGTTAAATAAATAAATAAATCAGATAATTGGGTTTACTTATTTGATACGAACGTTATAAAATTTCTAGTAATGCTTCTGAATTCATACATTTTAATCCCCTGTTTATTATTTAACGATCTGATAACACCGTTTTGGTTTTAAAACTCAAGTTTTTGTTGATTAAATCCTCGAATTCGATATTAAATCGACCAAAGCTCCATTGCCCATCGCAGGGGTTCTAAAGTGAGAAAAAACATTGTTTTTTAGAACTCACCTAATATGGCAAGGAATAGTGATGGGAACATAGTCACTTTGCGAAACTAGTACAATGTAGTACAATCTACATCTTTGGTTTCTTGTCTCATCACTTTTCATCAAGTGAAATGAAACAAAGTGTAATCTCATGGCAATTAAAAAATATTTTCTATTGATACCTAAATAAGGTTGTCTGGAAGAAAACGCTTTTTAGCGATAAGACCGCCTGTTTTTGTGCCTTTTGTATTTCCTGATTGATTGCTCTCTGTATGCTCTGTTTTATTGGTGTCAAATAAAGTATAATTGATTGATTGAAATAATATTATAGTTTTCTATTTGCACTAGATTTACTTTGACATAAATTCCTTATGATTTTTTTTTAAATATTTATAATTAATGTAAATCGTATTCAGTCAAGATACTAAAAATACCTAGGTAAGTACCCGTTGAATATCAAAAGTATAAAAGAAAAAAATAGCTATCCGGATGCTAATTTGTATTCACCTACAATCGTTTTTTATACGTTATCTAAAAATGCTCTTATTTACTCAATACTTAGACTAGTTATAGGTATATGGCAAAGTTGTTGCAGATGTAATTCTACTAACAAACTTTTCTGTCACTTTTTGCGGGGGGCGAGGAAGGTGAAATCCGCAAATTTTGACTTTATTCCATTACTAGATTCTAATTTTAAATGTTAAAAGCATGAAAAACAGTCCCGTGTGCACCTCAAACTTGATAATTTCGAAGTTATTGTTCCGCAATTATAGGCTTTCTTGTTGAGGGATAAGCTATAAAATTGTATATATATGCTCATTATTAGTTGATATTAAACGTTGGCAGAGGGGAAATTCTAACGCGAGGCGGGTCCCTATATATATATATCGTCTAAGTTTAAATATTTACATCCAAAAATTCTTATAGGTAACGTAGGTAACCTTTTTTTTAAATAATCAATAATGTTCTTATATATCGAAATATAATTGATTACATTCTGAATAAAATAGGTACAACTAGTATCTGAATAAAATAAAAAAAATGTACTGGTACGTCCCATCACTAGCTATTCGCCACGCCTCACTAAACATAAGCAGAGCATACTTCGGACCGTGAGAATCGTAAACATTTTTTTTTTTTTAAGAAAAAGTTTTACGATTTGTAATTGATTTAGTGTTTGTTAATAGTGAAAAATGGGTTTAGGAACAAACGGAGTAGGTTTTTGCAGGGCTTTACATTAGTTTTGAATGCGAATTCCGATGTTTTCAGTTTTGATTTTCAACTTGTAGTCAACCATTAATTAATTTTTTTTTCGTAGAGATAACCCTATCAGTTCAAACATAAATTAATTGAAATAAAAAATATAAGTCCATAAATTTCTTCAGTGTGATTATAATCATGCAAATAAAAAGTAAGTAAGTACCTTTTGTACTTAAATATAAAATGTATAAACTCTAACAACACACAATACATTTTTATTAAAAAATAATATCATAGGCAGCTCTTTGACAAAGACGCCACTAATAGAAACTTGACAACAGCACATCTTTTAAAAAAAAATAAACAAAGTACAACTATAAAATAAATACAACATTTAATTACATAACGTAACATTGTCAAGACAAGGTATTTTGGTCATTCATACAATCATCGAGTTCATAATATTTTTTTTACAGAAGACTCAAAGTTTTTATCTGGTAACACTATATCTACAACTTACATTGAAATCAACCTCGAAGGAATAAAAGTACCTAAGGGTAAATCAGAGTAAATAAATTGGGTAAACGTAATTTGACACAGCAATGAAAATAATTACGATCAAATAATAAAGATCATCTGCGCATACATACTCGTATCAATCAACTTACTTGTCAACTTTGCATACGTATATTTAAATTTCCATATCTCTGTATCAAGTTCATATCGTATAGTTAGTCTGTTATACTTCATTAAGGCGCTAACATCAACGACATCCCCGCAGTAGGACAGTTTATGAATGCTACAGAGCTTAACTCGTTACCTGAATAAAAAATAATTATACAGGGTGTAAATGATGATAGTTGAATTACTATAAACAGTGATTATACTCATCATACTGAAAAATTTTTACGAAATTAATCAAAGGGAAATTCGCAAAAAAAATCGACTTTTCATAGAAACGTTCAATCAACTGATTACATTTTTTGTTAAGTAAGACTTAAATAAAAATGACAGTTGCGTTACTTTTAATGTTAATTGTAATTAAGTATACAAGATAAGATAAGATAAATGTTTATACAAGCATACATTCTTTTTATTTCAATTTCCTTATAGATCCTTTGGGAAAGATTTTAAGTGCCATGAGTAGGTACAATCAACATTAAAAGTAACGCAACTGTCTTCACTTACTGTAGTGTTATAATAAAAATGTTGTCAACATTATTTATTTGTTGTAATAAATTTTTCGATCTTAATTAAATAAGTATGTTATTTTTTTTAAAATGAAGTATAAGCATAAGCATATGCTCATGACTATATTCCCCGAGGGGGTAGTCAGAGATATTCTGAAACTTCAGAACATCCACGTTTCACTATAGTACCGAAACTCTGTCCAGTGTGACGGGGAGTGAGCCCGTCGCCACTTGTAAATGGATATACAATTAAAAAAATCCAGACACACTACCATTTGTAAAATGAAAAGTTGATCCCCTGTATTAAGTTATTAAAGGCTTTATTTTAAACTTTTAAAATTGTAAGGAACTAAATTTGTTTTTATTCCTCTTTTTTTTTGTTTTAGGTTAAAAAAGAGTTATACATGTATCATTGTTGCGTTCAAGACCATCTTTTGACTATAAAACAAACTTCACAATTTCGGTATAAAGTCACAGAGCTAACAGAGAGAAAACATGAAATTACAATCAACTTGAAAAGAAAACAACACAAATAATAAAATCAAAGAAAATCCAGAGCGAAAACACCACTAATGTTACAAGTAGCGCCTTAAGTAAAAGCTATTATAACAAGTATAACTACTGCATCCCGTTAGTTTTATTTCGATGCAATCACAATATTGCTGACACTTTTCTTTCGTAGCGCAATGAGAGAGATAGCGAATTTGACATACTATCTCAAGATGGATCGAGACAGGAAATCTACATGACTTTAATAATGCGGCGTATCTATCAAAATTATCTCGCCTATCTCTTTAATATTGAACATAAAGTCAGTATTGGCCTTTTAATTATTAATCTAAACTATTATAAAACTATAACAGAAGTGTGTTCTGTACATTGAAGATATTAACAAAAAAAAGTTACGATATGGTTTTTAGGTGTCCCTGATATCACTAATTTTTGGATTTTTTGGCAGTCTGTCTGTTTGTTTGTTTGAACGAGCATCACGCAAAAACTACTAAACCGATTTTGATGAAACTTTTTTGTTTGATCACACTTAAAATCTGGTATATAATTTGTGCGGACGAATTCGCGGGTTAACTCTAGTTTTTAGTAATATAACGAGCGTTAACCCGCGACTTTGTCCGCACAAATTATATACCAGATTTTAAGTCAGATAATAAGCTATCAAACAAAAAAGTTTCATCAAAATCGATTGAGTAGTTTTTGCGTGATGCTCGTTCAAACAAACACACAAACAAACAGACAGAGAAAAAATCCAAAAATTGGTGATATGGAATCAGGGATACCTAAAAACCATAACGTAACTTTTTTTTTGTTAATATCTTCAATATACAGACAAACTTCATGTTACAGTTTTATAATAGTTTAGATTAGTAATCAGAGGTTTATGTTATAAAATTTATTATACAGGGTATTAGTGTAGGCAGTTGCATTAATTTAAGGGGTGATTGTGCTCATGAAAATGAATAAATTTCCCTAAGGATCCTATAGGGAAAAAGCAAAAAAAATTGACATTCCACATTAAATGCCTGCCATGCCAATGCCACCTGTATCGAACGTTTGTATGAAAAGTTGACGTTTTTTTTGTGCCAATCTCCTTTACTTTTTTTTTCCAAAGTGGTTCAGTATCATCAGTATTATCATAATCAATAACCCATTAAAGTAATGCAAATCTCTATCCTGACACCCTGTATTACTACGTATAGGGTAGATACCGAATTTTAAAGTGGAATTCACACGACTATACGTACTTTTTAAAAGTAAAATAATAATAATAATAATCCTGGAAGATAATAATAATAATAAGTACAAGCTTTATTGGGATAGAACAATAATCACCGACAAAACTATTCACTTCAATAGACCAGACATAACATTATACGATAAAGGCACGAAGACAGTTTATCTGATCGATATTGCGATCCCTAACACTCACAACTTGCAGACAACAATTTCGGAAAAACTAGCAAAATACCAAGACCTTGCAATAGAGATTAGAACACAGTGGAGAGCAAGTACAGTACATATAGTCCCAATAGTATTATCGTCTACGGGCGTAATCCCAAAGACACTAAACAACAGCCTATCACTGTTAGAAATGCCATCACACACCCTATACACCTTACAGAAAGCAGTTATCCTGAACACATGTCGCGTCACGAGAAAATTTCTAACATCTTCAACTATCTCTTCCTCAGTCACGCTTGGCTAAGGCCCGCGTTACCGAGATTCTTACCACCCCTCTAAAAAGGGAGAAAATCAAAGAAAATAAAATAATAATAATAATAATAAATATCTTGGACATAGTAACACAAATTATCTAGTCACATTTAAAGTACCTGGACTTGTATTATGATGACTAGACAACGATATAGAATACATATATAGATAGAAACATCAATGACTCGGGTACAAATATTCATATTCATCATATAAATATTTGTCCTTTACGGGATTCGAACCCGCGACCCTCGGCACAGCAGGCAGGTTCACTACAGACTGTGCTACCTGTAAAAAAAAAGTTATTAGTCTAAAAATTTGTAAAATAACCCTATGTATTTTTTTTTTCTTACCCTTTTTATCAGCATTCTCCGAAGTTACCACGCATGCGTTGTCGATTGTAAGATTTTTATCTATAAAGTAGTGTTGTTTTTTATCGATAAGTGTTTAGTATTCGATGCACGACTAGTTCGTGGATACCGACTATTAGTCGATTGAATCGGTAAGATAGTTTCATGGCTTTTCAAGTTTTTCGGTTACAGTTGATTGGAAACTTGATTGATGTCGATAACTATATAGGGAAGTTAGTTTTATGTTCAGAAAAAGAATCTACTATACAGGGTGTTAAGGTAAACAGTTGCATTGCTTTAAATATCCCTTGTATCTTTATGTGATCTGTGCTTGTATCCCTGATACTGAACAACTTTCCCTGAAAAACCTATAGGATAAAGATAAAGAAAAAAAGATAAAAAAAATAAAAAATTGTTTTTTTTTTAATGACATTATATATTTTTTTTTTAATTTCCATAATAAATGCAGTCAACTGATAGAGCGTTTGCATGAAAAGTTAAAAGTTATTTTTTTGCGAATTTCCTATAGGTTTCTTTAGGAAAGTTGTTCAGTATCATGGGTGCATTCAACCTTTAACACTTTCACTGCTTAGCTCAAAACAATGATGTTCGCGCAGTGCTAACACTGTGGAATGCAATACAATTCTGACTCACCGGGCGAGCCGTGCGCACTGCGGCCCATTTGTGTAAAAAAAAGGTAGTCCATGTTGTTTGCCCCTTTCTGCGTATGCGATATTAGTTGAAATTGCTTGCAAATCTTGTAATGATAGTTTGTAAAAGAAGAACGACAACGTCCCATAAATTCGATTACCTGTCAAACTATTTTTTTATTTATTTGAAGTAGTATACAGGGTGTTACAGAAGTAAAAATAAAATTTGAAAACTTTTAAGGGGGTGGTTTAGACCAACAAACTGAACAACTTTCACTATGGGACCAACATCGAAATCACGAAAAAAATTATTTTGTCCCAGACATTTAGCTCGAGTAGATCTGTAGTTTAGTATGGAACATCGCAAACGCATCGAATCATGGCGGTTATGGCAAATCTCCTCATTTTGGGTGAGGCCTATCGGCTGATATGATGATGATAATGATGTACCATCCGTTTCTTCGCTATTTCGATATTGGTCCCATAGTGAAAGTTGTTCAGTTCGATGGTCTTAACCACCCCCAAATGTTTATTTGTATTTTTGTAACACCCTGTATGATACACATCGGTGTATTTTAGAAGTGTTCTTTAGTGAAACAAAAGCACCATTTTACATACGTTTTGGTCATATCTCCATCCCTTTTCAGTATACTCAATCTACATTAAATTCGAACCATAAAGATTATAAAAAAGAATGCAGTTTTTTTCTGCACGCTGCTTTCAACTAAATTAAATATAATAAACACCAATTAAAGTAAACCAAGCATTTCCTTCCGCTGCAAACACCATTCCAAACAATTAAGTCGTCAATTTGCTTCCAACCTGTCACCAAACATGTGTTTTGAAACCTTTGCACAATAATTAAAGAATAAACATACGAAAGGTAATCTCCTCGTGTAAGTGTAAACACACCTTAATATATTACCCTTATTACATCTGCCAATTACTAATAGGTTGCCAGAAAAAAAAATAGTTTGAATTCAAAAATGGAACGTGACCTGTTTTCCATTACGCTGACCTTATAAGGAACCCATTCTGGGAGATGTATTAAAATTGAAATAAATTGTGTTGCGTGCAGCAAACTAACGATAGATAAAAAAATAACTAGAAGACCTTCCCAGAGAATTGCAAATGAGATCTTAACTCGATAAATTTAAAGAACTATTTCGAATAAACATTAGCGTAGCAGATGTTTGTTCGAAATGAAGATTAGGGGAACTAAGGCATAAAAAGCGGTCAGCCAATGGCGACCCTCCGTGGTCTCCTGTCCTTGTCGCGCACCGATTGCTCCGCTCTTTCTAATGCTCATATTTTTTGCCATCTTATTCTAATTCCTCATTCAAACGGTGCTCGTTCGATTCCAGAGGCACATAACCTTTATGTCAACTTATTAATTGCGTTTTATTTTTAATCGACGAATTAATTTTAAGCCGTTATAGGACGCATTTTAAAAATTTAATTTTTAATGCACAGCGTTATTTTTCGACGTTTAAAAATTGACCTGTTTTGTCGGAAGCAATTATCATTTAAATAGTGCACTTATTAAAATTTTGTTATCATAGCTTATGATCTATGGGTTTTGTTTTTTTCCATGGTCATGACTATGAGTTGCGTGAGCTGCGGGCGCGATGGGGCCACAGATAAAATAATGCTTCACGGTAAAAAAAACTTGTTTTTCTTTTTTTTTCGCCAGACTCGTAACGTCCCAATTCGTTTCTAGAGTCGTTTTAATTAAAATTAATGTTATTGTTTAATAACAACAGAGAAAGTAAGAACATGTGCTTGATGATATTTAATAACGAACACTAAAAATAGCTTTATATTTATTTCGTTTGAAGCTGCTACCGCACGATTGCCAACTACAGGGTGTAAATGAAATGAGTCGACAATTTTTTAGGGGTGGTTCAGAGTTCAGACCATGAACCTGAACAACTTTTGAATTTTGACACTGCTAGTAACTATATTTCACTAGCAGTACCAAAATTCTGTTAGGAATGACAATGTACTATTACTATAGTGTTCGATAATTATTGTTTAGTATTTTAGGACGATTGTATATCGATTTAAACTGTTCTCATGTAAGTGACTGTATGTATTTAATGAGAATAAAATTCTTTTCGAAATCGATAAAAAAACAGCTCTTCCATACAACAATGCAAACCTACTTGAACCAAATGTATAAGACAGCAGATATTTTTTTCGCGACTTAGATGTCGGTCCCATAGCGAAGGTTGTTCAGTTTGATGGTCTGTTCATCCCTTTAAAAATATTTTCAGCATATTAAGAAGGACCCTGTAGACCTAGCATGCCACCTCCGAGAAAACGATAAAAATCGAGATGTGCCTCCATCTTTATTGTTTTACGTAGGCCAGAAAGAGCGTGCATGACGTTTTTCTCGTTTAAACGCTTTGTCGTGGGTGGCATGCTAGCCGTGCTGTATTATACAAAAACATTTCCGTGAATGAATGACTGACTGACAGACAAAGCACAGCCTAATCCTCTGAAGGTAGAAACATAAAGTTTTGAATTCATATCGCCGAAGAGTTTTGTGGTGCGCCTTAAAAGAAACCTATGATCATCATCATCATCGACCCCTATTCCCTTAAAAAAGTGAAACGATTTTCCGAAATTCACACGGGACGATCGATGCCGCAAAAACATACTGGCTTTTTCCTAAAACAATTGCTACGATTCTAGAATCAAACCGCCACCAACTTCCTGCAAGGAACTGATTATTGCTACATCACGACACAATAAAAAAAAATTAAATTTAAAATCTATTGTACTACATTGAATCGAGTGTAGACCATAGATAATAAAACAAATTGTACTGGAGGTCGTAAGATGTAATACATCCGGTCTTTCATTGTCTTTACAGAGATTTAAGACATAAATCTGATTGTTTCTATTAGAGCCGCACCTTTCAGACAATACATACTTTGGATGAAGACAAAAAATTTATGAAGGCGACTTAAAATTCAAGAAAATTTTATTAAGTTACTAGCGACCCGCCCCAGCTTCGCCTGGGATCTAAATTTCTATATGACAGTGAAAGCCATATCAATATCCGTTGCGTGGTTCAGAGGAAGTAGGTAGGTAGGTATGCGGAGAAACAGAAATTATAAGGACAGACGCGGATGTGCGACTTTTTTTATACTATTTAGATGTTGTTTTCTACTATTTAGAGATAAACCTATTTTAAAAAGTTTACATTATTGACTCGCGCGTAATAGATTTTTTTATGAAAATACAAGGATTCATCTTCATTTATTATGTACTTTTATGTAATGCATGAATAAAGAATACTTGTTTACGATACCGCTGTTAAAAAAAAGAAATTGTTTATGATCCCTGCATGGTATAAGAAAAACATAGCCCTGGTTTTATTTTGTAAAGTTATGGTCCACGCTTTTTACTGTAATAAAGTAATAATCCTACTTTAATATCTTTTGATTGAATGAATACATTCATTTTACCGTAAAATTCGTTTTTTAATATTTATCCTTCCATATATATATATAAGGTCTAACAAAATTAGGTGAAACTATTTTAAGGGGATGATCAGACCATCAAACTGAACAACTTTCTCTACGAAACCAATATTGAAATCGAGAAAAAAAAATCTGCTGTCCCATACATTTAGATGAAGTAGGTTTGTATGGAACAGCTGATTTTTTTTTCGCGATTTCAATATCGGAAAGTTGTTCAGTTTGATGGTCCGATCATCCCCTAAAAATAGTTTCACCTAATTTTGTTAGACCTTATATAGACAACATGCCATGTACCAATGAGTTTTTCTAACTTATGTACGTAATACCGACTGCTCTCAAACGGTGAAGGAAAACATCGTGAGGAAACCTGCATTCACTGAAGAAGAAATTCTGATGCGTATGTGAAGTGTATCAATCCGCATTGGGCACGCATGGTGGATTAATGCCCATACACCCTCCCTGAGGGTAGGCCTGTGCCCTGCAGTGGGACGTATATAGGCTGATGATGATTATGATATATATTTCGTGTAGCTACCTTTCACACTGCTTGGCAAAGTTTGGACATATTGCTCATGAAATTTATATCTTCGGAATATGTGGAAATACAGGGTATTAGGGAAGACGGTTGCATTACTTTAGTGTATTCATAGATACTAAACAACTTTTTCAAAGAAACAAAAATATACTTTTCATAAATAAACGATCGATCAGCTATTATCATTAAGACATTAGGGGACGTAACCTCAGGGTTAAAAGCTCCAAAAAAAAACAAAAGAATTAAAAAAAAATTAAGACATTAAGTATGGAAAGTCCAATTTTTTTTTGCTCATTTCCTATGTGTTTATTAGTGAAAGTATTCAGTACCATGGGTATAATATCGCAGGAAAAACACCGGGAGATTCGCGAAGAACAGTCCGGTAAGCCAGAGATAGTCAGGAACGCGCCGTGCCCCGTTTCCCCGGTGGAATTAAGTAACTCCATAGATTAACCCCGGCAGCGGAAGACTGGCTCAAACACCTTGAACTTGAAATTTAGACCTCCCCGGATCCAAGCAGGAAGATAAAAAAAAATGCCATACGATATGATGATGATGATGACCATGGGTACACTCAACCCTTATAGCAATGCAACTAACTATGTACCCTAACACATTGTATACTCATAATTTATGAACTTTTTATTGCTTCTTACGTAACTAATCTTGTAGAAAAACAACTTTTAACAATTTTCCAAACACGCCAAGAATGATGTTTAACCATAAATTAAAAAAGTCTATCATCCAACTGGATAATGTCCATGAAGGGCGTTATTTAATAAATGATAATTATAACGAATAATCTCGGTTATTCATTGCACATATTCGCGATGGTCCAAACAAGGACATCGCTTAGTTTCCGCGTTGAATCACTTAATGTGCAGTTCAAGTGATAAGCGAAAACCTTGCGATGACGAGGAAGTGGTTTTGTATACATTAGATTTGTTTTGCATAAATTGTTAATACATTAATGGCTACGGTACTAGTATAGTGTCTATCTGCCTACACAATAATTTGTTTTGTTAGGTTTAATGTCAAACTATTAAGTACAATTTTTTTTCGATAATTGTCTAATGTAATTATGTTAGAGTCCATGTGGTGTCGGCTAAGAATAGCACAATCCCATTTCCTCCCGTGGGTGTCGTAAAAGGCGACTAAGGGATCTACCGGAGGATGGGCAGCAGCATCCTCTGAGTACACACATTCAATCCAACTGCGATCGCCAACCCGCCTGCCAAGCGTGGCGATTATGGCAAATCCCCCCGTTTTGACGTCTCTCGGCTGATATGATGATGATGAATTATGTTAGATAATATTTTATTATGCGAAGGTCTTCAAGGTACCTTCGAAAAGTCAATTTAGTTTAATTATTTTAGACACGTTTCAGGTTCCATTACATTTATAATTCATTAAAGTCATTTACATTGAATGTGTTACTTTGTAATGTGTATGCCCTAAAAAGTTAATAAAATTCAAAATCTTTTAATAATTATTATAAATCTTCAGCGATCGCTTCGCAGAAAACAGTATAAAAAAGAGTAGGTAATGTATCTGAATGTATTTTATTTTTATCAATGTTGTTATGGTTAGGCTTAGCTTGGTATCTATCTTAATTTGGAAGTCCGGATTTGATAATACAACTGCTTGCTGCTTTAAGCACGGATTTGAAAAAATGTTAACTTTTAACACATTCTGTTGACACACAAGATGCAATAGTTTAGTTTACATAAAAATAAACGTGGCAAATGCTAATCAACTTTCGTTGTTGAATTGGCGTGGATACCCTTTTAAGAAGAAAATATATATTTTTAACAATATACTTTTATTTCCAATGAGCGAATCTCTTCTGTGCACTTGTCTTTTAATATATTAACCTTTTTCGCCTATAAATATTTCATTTATTAGTTATAAGTTCTTCTTCTATATTATAATTAGTTTAGATCTAGTTTAGATAATTATTTAGTTTATATTTACAATATTATTATTATTAAATAAAAACTCTATTTTATTATTATTATCGGCTATCTATTCATCGGCTTCATATAGGGTCCTTCTTAATATGCTGACAGTTTTTTAAGAGGATGATCAGACCGTCAAACTGAACAACTTCCGCTATGGCACCAACATCGAAATCGCGAAAAAAACAGCTCTTCCATCCAAAACTGCAAACCTACTCGAGCGAAATGTATGGGACAGCAGATTTTTTTTTCGCCCTTTCGATGTTGGTCCTATAGAGAAAGTTGTTCAGTTTGATGGTCTGATCATCCCCTTAAAAAAGTGTCAGTATTATTAAGAAGGACCATGTATATTTTAGGACGTGGCTACGGAATCCCACCCGCTACCTCCTATGACTTCCACCTTCAACCCGCACCACACACACAAACGCAATCTGACTCACGGTGACCTTGAAATAGACCAGTCTAATCGTAGTTTTAACCAATCAGTAGTCTCCTCACACTGCCTGCCATCCTTTGTTGTTATCATACTTTTTGTCACGCCATTTTGTTTAAATTGACCTTTTAATATCAATCGTTGAGGGGTTAATTATGTTTTTATTGGAATTGTCAAGTTTTAGTTTTGTTTGACCGTTGAATGGTTTCTCTTTGTTATAGAACTGTCATTATTGTGTATTAATAATTATAGGACATTATTATTTCTATGATTAATTATCAGTTGTTTGATTGACGTACGAACTACGTACGAATCGTTTTGGCATTTAGAGCAACTAAATTACTTTGTTGATGTTGATAGCTATTTATATATTAATCTTTTAGGAAAGGCAATGGGAACTAGCCCTTACAGCCGTTGTCTTTAGTAACATTTTTCTATGCTTCTATTCTTAACCTAACTTTTGAAATGCGAGGGTGGTTCACACATTCCAATGTTCAAGGGAGTTGTACGTGAGGATCAATCCGAATCAAACGGGAGCTTATTGGATAATGCATAGGAACATAAAAAAAAATTATTCCACTTTCTGCGTATATTAATTAAAACGTGTGAAATTGAAAAATAGCACCAGTTTATGTTAGGTTACTAACCCTTCTTTGAAAATAAATTAATTTTAATTTGAAACAATCAGCGCTTATATTCAGTGAACGAAGATCCCTTACATAACTTACGAATGCCCTTTCTGTGCTTTAATTAATATGGTTGTTGTTCTAATTGATAGCATTGTCAATGTCAATCTAAGATTTATTATTGTTTCAAGGTAGAATTGTAAACAAAATTCAACGTATTTGTAGATACCTCCGTTTTTAATTTTTCTTTTCTAGCTTTTTCTTATTTATGAATCTTCTTCTTATCGTGTAGGCCTCTGCCTATATATTTTTAACAATATACTTTTATTTCCAATGAGCGAATCTCTTCTGTGTACTTGTCTTTTAATATATTAACCTTTGTCGCCTATAAATATTTCATTTATTAGTTATAAGTTCTTCTTCTATATTATAATTAGTTTAGATCTAGTTTAGATAATTATTTAGTTTATATTTACAATTCTGTTATTATTCAATAAAAACTCTTTTTTATTATTACTTATTCATCGGCTTCATATAGGGTCCTTCTTAATATGCTGACACTTTTTTAAGAGGATGATCAGACCGTCAAACTGAACAACTTTCGCTATGGCACCAACATCGAAATCTCTGGGGCTCCAGGGCTCTGCCCTGGTGTCAGAGTTTTTTCAGACGGCCGTTTTTTTTTTAAATTAAATGGCGTTTTTTTTAGTCTAGGACTGCATTTCTGGCAATGTCGAGTGTTTTTATTAGGAGTACTTATCGATAATCTCAAGGACTGTTTCACTCAAGGAGTTTATAAATACATTATTATGGCCTTGTCGCAAGCCAGAAAGTACCCGATACACGACCGCCTGCATGCAGACTTGCAACACGACTTTGTAATTTTAGCGCTATTGTTCTTTAGACGCAAGACCTTTGCTAAGGTCAACCGAGAAAACCTTCGGTTATCTTGAAAAAAATCGAAAAATAATTTATCGAAAATGAATACTTATAAGATGGATTTTTTCCAATCTTTAATTCGTATAAAGAAAAGAGACTAGAACTGACATTTAAATAATAATAATCACGTAAACAATATCAAGGAGAAAATCTGTTGAGTGTCAATTTCTAAGGACAAAAAAGATCCAATAGTATTAGTAATCAATAAGACTAAATAAGAACAAAAACGGAACTGGTGATACAGGTGCCATGCCGTAGCAATGAACATTGGTTACATTCAGCCATGCATTGTGTTTTGTTTAACCTAGTCGCAATTGCTTCCAAATCTTGCAACTAGGTCAAATCAACGCACAATTTTACGCCTTTGGTATCATCTCCATCCCTTTTTAATACAAATACGCGTCCAACTGGTTTTCATACTCTTGCATATACTACACTTTAATTTGATTGAAGAAAACATTATTTGAAGAAAACATTGCTGACAAATATACTTTTTTTTAAATCGTTCATTGCATTACAAAATTACAAACACAGCCAAGGAACTCAACTGTTAATCAAACCTTATAAAGTTATAAGAAATTAGACGTTCCGTTTTACATGGAAGCCACTCAGATGTATAATTATTTTTTTTAATACTTGCATGGGAGTTCATCGCCATCACATTAATTACAATATTAACATGGTGAGGGTTCCGCTTCAGTTCACATCCTTGGTTAATTATCACAGTTTTGTAATGGTTAAAACTTCAATGAAATGTTAGAAAATTATAGTGTACCTGAGTTTTTACTTTTTTTAACATTCGGTGCATATCAGTCATTACTTCTAAATCGTAATTAAAGAGTCATGTTTTATTTAGTTTAGCTGGAGGGGTTAGAATGGTATTTGAACTTTTGTCTTATACTAGTGCTTGTTTTTTTTTTATTGATGTTAGCAACGTTCCGTTTTACACGTAGGGTGACTGGTTTGACAGGTTTTAATATTTATATCTTTAGCAATAATTTGTACTCAACAAAAATGTTTTGAAGTTGTTTTTATAATTGCTAAAGAAATCTTCTTTCACACGCAAAAGACTGGTTTATCACCTATAAAGGGCTTTGCTTAGTTGTTATACGTTACTTTTAAAACTGATTTATGCAGAATCGAAAGACTTTTGTAAAGTAGAACAAAAGACAATTATAATGAACTAAATTAACGTTTTTCCTATGCTTTTCGAGGGGATCGCTAGATGGCTCAAAGGTGTGTCAAAAAAAAACACGTGTGTTCCGTCATAAGTCATAATCATAAATGACAAACTTTCAAAATGTGTCCTAAATAAAAAAAAAGAGGACGCAGACGAATTTTAAAGTAATACTTGCTGAATCATTTGCGTAAAGATTCTGAAACTATTTTTGTATGAGAACGCTGTATGGGCTCGATCCCCTTGCTCTGCTCTTTGCTTCGACATTGACTGGTATTCACTCACATAGGTATTATACCTACTATTTAAGCTTCTCAATTAACGCATGAAAAATTATGTTTGTCTATAGATTTATGGGCATAGGTATTATGCCATCTGCTGAGTTATTAATTAGAGAAGCAAATTAAAAAATAACAACGAAAAGGTTGTCGATCCATCACTTCAACAATCGGATGGCTTTACACAATGAACAGTTTTTTCTCAATAGGTATTACGGCGAAGCGAAAATGAGGGTAAAGTTTTTGCTACGCACTATATGCTAATTCGTTCACTTACTTATTATGATTGTAATTAATATTTCAACGAACTATCACCATCTTTTTCTTGATGCTGTGTGTGGGGATTTGCTACTGATGTCAGCACCCACAAGTTATAGCAAAGATGCCAACAGATGGCGAACCCGTCGCTCTCGGAAATATGCTCAATACATAGACAACGTTCACCGTGAATACGTAACTCGTAACCTACTACAAATAAGGTTCACAATCGAATGCAAGACATACATCGCGCAAGAGAAATTATCACAAGAGTTTCGATACATATACAAGGTCCAACTAAGAACTGTTGGACCACGGCCGGTCCCCAGGCTTCACACATAGCCTGGTGGAAGATCTTCCCTTTTCAATGGAGGAACATTCCCAAGTAGCACCTCCATACTTTGTTTGGTAATAATTAATTAATGTATAGAATAAATAATCCCTCTTAATATGCTGACAGTTGTTTAAGGGGATGACAAGACCATCAAATTAAACAATTTTCTCTATGGGACCAACATCGAAATCACGAAAAAAAACAGCTGTCCCATACATTTGGCTCGAGTAGGTTTGTAGTTTTGTATGGAGCAGGTGATTTTTATTTCGCGATTTCGATGTTGGTGCCATAGAGAAAGTTGTTCAGTTTGATGGTCTGATCATCCACTTAAAAAAACTGTCAGCATGTTAAGGAACCCAATATTTTTTATATCAGACCGTCAAACTGAACCACTTTCTCTGAGGCACCACCAATATTGCGAAAAAAAACTAGCTGTTCCATACAAAACTGCAAACCTACTCGAATCAAATGTTGTTGTTGACAGACAGCGGTTTTTTTCGCGATTTCGATATTGGTCCCAAAGAGAAAGTTGTTCAGTTTGATGGTCTGGTTGTCCTCTTAAAAAACTGTCAGCATATTAAGTTGGACTCCGTATGTCATCCATCATATAACATAGCATCGTGATGCATATAATATTATATTAGAAGCGCAATAGTTCAGGGGAATAAGATGCCAGAAAAAAATGCACCTAATTAATATGTATGTAGGTATGCTTAGTATGTATATAATGAATATTCAACTTAAAGTCACATTGTATACAGGGTAAAATTTATATTATTAGCATCCTTTTAAACTAAGAGTCTACCCATCAAACTGAATAACTTTTACTATGGGAGCAAACGGATCGGAGCAAAAAAATCTCCTGCTATCTGCTAGCTTCATACTAAACTGCAATGTCGACGCGCGAGTTCGCGACTCAAATGTATGCAACCGCAGATTATTTTTTGCTTTGATCGGTTTGTTGCCATAGTAAAAGTTGTTCAGTTCGATGGGTAGACTCTTAGTTTAAAAGGATGCTAATGATATCAATTTTACCCTGTATAAAAGGCTGTTTCTTTTTTTCTTGGTTCTTATTTTGAAAGATCATCATAATTTATTTGTACAACGACGTTTTCTACATCTCATGCATAATCTAGATAGTAACATCTCCATAAAACATTTAAAAAAAAACACTCAAATGATTGATAGTTACGTCCGATAATTGTAGTGCATCCAGTTAACACAAATCGTTAACAGACGAAATTAACGTCCAGAACCACTGAACCCTCCATATCAACCCATTAATCATCCATTCGACAGTTGATATTGCAAGAAAAATACATTTAAATAGTAATTCGAGTCTTCACACTCATTTGGATGCACTATCTCTGCACACTTACACACGATTACACGCACACATGCACAAATTAGCTGTTTCAGCCCTGTACGTATTCTCAATGCTGCCAACTTGAAGGAATGTTTATCGGGCTGGCCGCAATAAATATCGACATTAATTATTCGATATTATTTCGCGACGACGAAAACATAGCAATAAATATAAACCGGTTGGGTTCGTCGACATTTTTGCTGCGAAAGTTTCTTGTTTTAAGTACTTATATATGTATAGTTTGGGAAGCTTGTAGGTGTGGGACCGGTTATTTGATTTGGTTTTTATGTTTTACCTAGCTTTTGACAGTTTCGCTTTCGTAGAATCTGTTTTGTTCCTGGCACGAAAAATTAAAATGTCTCCCTACTCAAAGTTCATGAAACTAATCTGGAAAATTACATTGTAATTGGTTCGGAGCTTAGAGCGTGAAGATAAATGGATAAACTCATTTTCGAATTTATTATGATAATTATAAATTCTCTGTGATTTTAGTAAAATCTTTGAATTTTTTTTTATTTAACGCTGGCACTTTTCAGATATGCAATTTAATTTTTTTTTATTTACTGTTTTTTTTCTATTCTATTCCAGGTCTAGAACGGGTGGCGGAAGAGTTGATGGGTCGAAGAAAATGGAAATTATATCAGGACGGATTAATACCAAAACGGAACGACGAGGTATCGAGCGACGAAGGGTCCATGCCTGCCACAGACCCCCCGCCCGCACTCAAGATAAAAACTATAGAGCAAATAAACGCGCCAGAAGACGAACGGAAAGAAGAAGTAGACGGCAATACCGTAGAGAAAGCCGCGCGACGGCCGGAGACGATTTTAGAGAGCTTGATCAAACGTCCCGCGACTCAGCCGAAACTGGAGATTCCAGAAGAGCCTACGGATTGGAAACCACCGGACAAGTGTTATTTTTGTGTGGACGGGGAGAGGGGTGAGGCGGCCGGAGGGGAGGGGAGGCAAGCGGGCGGCGCAACGGTGAGTAACGCCCTAGTGATAAGGATTTTTGGCAGCGAGCGTTTTCCGCTGATAGCGGAGGGTAATTGATTTTGTTTTGAGCGGAGTTGCGGTGATATGCGGGCTTTTAATGAGCGGTAAAGGCTTTGTAGTAGGATACTAAAACAAAGAAAGGAAAATATTAAAACACATCACCCTTCTTTTGCGTCGCGCAGTCGGATAAAAACGAAATAATAACACTCTCATAACCTTTTGTGGTTAAAAATGTTGGTGCTTCCTATCTTTAAAAGTACACATGTAGCAAGACTCAATTTAAAGCAAAACCTCGTTCTTCGATGGATTTTTTTTACTGAGTTATCATCATCAGCCTTTCGTCGTCCACTGCATATGCTTCTCCCAAGGCGCGACACAAAACTCTATCCACGGTCTTCCTCATCCATTCGAAATACGTTTGTTGTAAAGAAAATAGTCATAGAGCAGTTTTTTTTTTCAGAACATACAGCACATAATCTAAATACACTCAATATAAATTAAAGATGCTGTATCAATAATTTTTTTTTATTTATCAAATAAAAAAAATTTCCATTGAAAATCCCGCCAAAAATGCTTTTCGGGGGCCAATGAGATTGCAAAAGACCCCACCTATCGGCTATTTTAATTTGGCAAACGATACACAAAATACCCTGTATTATTGACCCCTTATTTCATTTCATGACTTCATAAACCTATACTTTTTCATTCTACAAACAGTTAATTATTTTGACTTATTCGTTACTATGACATACACTAGAGAATACTGTACTGAATCTATAGAGATTCAGTAAAGATTCATGAGCACTACATAACTATAACATAGTATGATTGTGCGGGGGCCTTGATCCAGATTGCAGTGATTAACATGCCAGATGTTCAGCGGGATCTACAGACATACTATACGTATCTACGTATAAGTATGTAGAGTTGTATATTACATTCCCATTGGACTTCGTCTTAAGATGTTAAAAAGCGAAAATGAAACCTTATCTTTATAAATTAGTTTTGTTTAATTTAAGTTTGAAGTACCAATTTTCAAATTGATTTATACGACAGATCCATAAAATAGTAACATTAAATAAAATCTATACTATTATAAAACTGTAACAGGAAGTCTGTCTGTACATTGAACGATACGATGACGTACGATATGGTTTTTAGGTGTCCCTGAATCCATTTCACCAATTTTTGGATTTTTTGTCTGTCTGTTTGTTTGTGTGTTTGTTTGGGTGTTTGTTTGTTTGTTTGAACGAGTATCACGCAAACACTACTGAACCGATTTTGATGAAACTTTTTTTGTTTGATAGCTTATGATCTGACTTAAAATCTGGTATATAATTTGTGCGGACGAAGTCGCGGGTTAACGCTCGTTATAAATAAAGTGACTTAAAACTAAACTAACCTAGGATGTGGTGCAGGTTCGGTCCTTGTGGGAGGGTACCCAGAACGCTGGCCGCATTTCCTCGCTGATGGCTATGCTGATCCGTGGAGCGAGGAAAGTGCCAGCTCTTGGGTCGAAGTCTATCAGGCGCTTTGAATGTTTGAAGTCGTAAAATGTATAGGGTCTTTCTAAATAAGCTGACGATTTTTTACATTTGAACTCTGTTCGTAGATAGTAAAGATAACATCGGTATAAAAGAAAGAATCCTACAAATAAAAACACAATATTATATTCTAAAAATTGGATGGTCTTATGGGTAGGGGAGCGTGTCAATTCTCTGTGGTCTTTCTTATGTACCTGCCTATCAAATGTTAATAAGGGATCTCGTTTAATGGTTTAGTATTCATCTTCTTATCGTGTGGACAGAGCCCTGGAGTGCGATTTTTGAATCACATACGTTGAACTCAGCAGTTGAAAATGTATTTTTGATTTGACTTTCAAAAATCGCACTCCTGGAGTATGATTGAGATGCATATCCTCATAGTAATATTGACATTTTCAACGGCAGAGTTCAAAGAATGAGATTCAAAAATCGCACAACTGGTGTCAGAGTTTTTTCATACCGCCGCAATGGTTACTTTAAAAAAAAAGCGAAATAGCAAGTTATTTAATAAAAAACAACATAAAAATTTGGCTATTGCTATTAGCTATGAAACAGCTGATTTTTTTACGACGTTTAGTAAAAGTTCTTCAGTCTGTATTTAATTTTACACCCTGTATACTTACTTCATTAGGTTATAAACTAATAATGGGAAACTAATTATTTTTGAAATTGTTTCTTTAAGCAAAATATTGAAATAAATTTCTTGAGATGAACATGCGCTAAAGGCTGTCTTATGGTTATATTAAATATTTTGTGTTTAATTATGAATAGTACCACTACCATGATAAAACGGTATCATACGTATTGACGACCCGGTTGGTGTAATGGTTACCACGCCGGACTGCCAAACCAGGGTCCTAGGTTCGAATCCCAGTTCGGCCATGGATGTTTATATGTTTGTACCGTTGTTGTATGGTAACCATAATAAACAGCCTATTAGTGCTTGCTTGGGATCATTACAATGTATGTAACTGTGCGCGTTAATTATTAAAAAAAGACTGTAGACTAAAAGAAAAAAGTTGAGCCTGTGACATAAAAGATGCCAAATTGTCATAATATGGTATGGACATTAGGAGAGGAAGACCAAATATAAAGTGGAAGAAATGTGTGACAGATGACATAAAAATATGTAACATTTATTATATTATCTATTTATTAAAATTTTGCGTTGCGTTTTTCTCATGGAGTGGTATTTTTGGGGGTCACAAGTTCAAATCAGCAGTGAAAATGTCATATTTTATGCATCATTTGATCACAACTTTGGGGGTGTGAGTTTCAGAAATGGCACTTCTGGGGTGCGACTGAAAATCAGCGCTGAGCTCGATGAGCCCAGCATAATGCTGAGTCGTATCCTTGTTTGCTGCTGCGGCACACACTGCTCTTAATTATGTAATTTTTAAATTGTGTGTTAGTTTAGTTTTTATGTATAATTATGTCAGTATTGTAGTGTTTGCAAATAAAAGTATTTTCTTTCTCTCTTTCTTTCTTTCTTTCTTTCATGTAAGTACAAAAGGAAGGTACTGAAATATTTGCTAATGGAATGAAAGAAGGTGACATGTCACACCGACTCCAAATAGTGGGGTAAGATAATTTCCTGATTGTTTGCTCTCTGTATACTACGTTTTTTGGAGTCAAATAAAGTATAATTGATTGATTAATTGAGAATGAGAATGATGATGATGATGAGCGTAGGAATGAAGATACTGCGCAGTCAAACGTTCTAAGAAGACAATTAAAAAAATATTTAAAACCATTCTAAAGCACATCCTTGTTTATAATTAGTTTAATAACAACTATAATCCGTTTAACGTCTTACCAATCGAGCCATTTTGATCCTTATAACTGTAGCCGTAAGAGTTTTCTTAGAGACTGCTAGGTATTAAGTGTATAGGCTTAACTATGTCAATATAAATGCCTTCAAGGTGACTCAAAATGATCACACAGTGACGTTTAGACCTTGAACTTTACTGCCTTGTAATAATGATCAGCATTACTCAATATTGAGTCAGAGGTGATTGTAATCTAGTCTATTATGATATTGTTTTAGTTTTATTGCAAAAAGATTAAATTCGATCATGTGGTTGATACACCGAAGAACTGAAGATACAATGAGATACCTTACTGCAGGGGTACCTACCTTACCTTTTTGAATCAACGTGCCATTTTCTTAAAAAAAAAATTTGGTAATAGATATGCCGTCAAATAATTTTGACTTAAGGACAGGCCACACAGAGGCGGTTTTGCGGGGAAGCGGGTCGGAGCCGGAGGCGGACCTGCGGGAAGCGAATAACTCCGGACCCGCGCGTATTTCTGTGTGGTAGGGAACATACAAACTCGAACATTACCACCTCACCACACCATACATAAAAAAAAACACAGAAAACCGAGCGGGTCCGGAGATATTCGCTTTCCGCAGGTCCGCCTCCGGCCCGCCAGGGCCTTTAGTGATTATTGGGAAAATAATAAAACTAAATACCGCTGATCCCGCCAGATCACTCATAGATTCATAAATTCTTTATTGTACACAAAAACATAATTATGAAAAAAATTACAGTATGTCGTGATGTACTCACTCCGTAGCGTAGGCTCACTCGCATTCGTTCATAGTACCTACCTACTAGGTGGTAGGTAGGAAGTAGGTCCTACTACATTTTTTTAACTAAAATTGCAAACCGTTTTGATCCGTGGCGTGCCCAAAAAATTGTGTCGCATACCACTGGTTCGCCACCCCTGTCTTATGGAGTCAAAAAGTGTTATTTTTAGTCATATTTGTGAGACAGCATACACTCACTGAAAGCTTTGAAAATTAGCAAACCTAAGTGACAAAAAAAGTCATATCTGCTGAAGAACTAACAACCGATAGAGAGTCAGACTTCGATAGTGATACCACGAACAGGCCCTGTACCGAGACTTTCGATGTTCGATATATCGCCGCTGTTTCAGTCCGCACTTCATTGTAATAGAGTTGACATTCGAACGAAAACGTTCACGCAATTGCGAAGTTCGAATGTGCGGGTAGAGGCCCAGGAAAGTGTAGTGTGAGACGCCCTGCGACCTTCTGGACCGATGACCTGAGACAGGTAGCGGGGAACGACTGAATGAAGAAGACCGAGGGTATTTTTGTGACGCACCTTGAGAGAGGCTTATGTTCAGCACTGGACGATGACAGGCTGAAGATGATGATACTACATAAGATTCTGAAGCATATTCAGATTAATCACATTTCACTGGCAGCGTCCAAACTCAGTGAGACCTGTCTTCGCCAGTTCTAATGGACAGTGGAAGGTGGAATCATGTAGGTTTCGTTAGGTACGATTTTTGACGAAGCCAGCAGTGAAGTTGGTGTCGTATTCAAATGTACAG
The DNA here is from genome assembly GCA_927399405.1 of Agonopterix arenella. Classification (NCBI taxonomy): domain Eukaryota; kingdom Metazoa; phylum Arthropoda; class Insecta; order Lepidoptera; family Depressariidae; genus Agonopterix; species Agonopterix arenella. The sequence continues at coordinate 11,535,479 of OV656711.1, read as the reverse complement.
GGTCCAATTTAAAATACTGACGTTTTTTTTAGAACCCCATTTGGGTCGAGTAAGAATGCATTTTTGTATGGAGTTGATTTCTTTTCGCGATTTCGACGTTGGTCCAATATTGAAAGCTGTTCAGTTTGATAGACCGATCATCCCCTTAAACCCGTAAGGATATTGAAGACCCTATAGAGGGTGTAAGGAAAAGTATCATTAACCTTTAAATCCCATTCTACACATAAACCTATTAGAACAAATAAAAATCTGTTGTTTCAAACGTTTGATTAGATTAGGCATTGCAGTTTAGTATGGAACCGCAGAATTTTTTTGTGCGCTTACTTGTTTGCTCCCATAGTAACAGTTATTGAGTTTGACGGGTAGAGGGGGTAAAGTCTGTAGTTTAAAGGTTAATATTACTTTTCCTTACCCCCTGTATAGTGCGTAGGATAGATCGAAATAAATATAATATAGCATAGGCCGAGTTTTAGATATGTTTTTTGAGTTTGAGTTCAAAATCATGTATGTCAGTACTCATTTATTTATTTTATTATTCTTAAGAATATTTACAGCACTGATTACATACTAAACACATCCTTAAATAACGGTAAGCTAATTAAAAATCTCCACCTTTAAAATATGATATATCATACTTCAACTCACCTCAAAAGAGGTATCTGAACCTCGGCCTTAAATGCCTACGACCTTAGCGTGATAGGACGAATTGTTGTTTATATTTGTGATAGAAATGTTGATAGTATGTACATAAGTGTTGATCTACGACTTCCATTTCTGCTTAGCGTATTACTACAGCTGCAAGCTTAAAAATACAGTTGTTACTTGTAGAAAAGATTGTAACCATCTCGAAAAGGATTAAGACCATGAATTTATGTATGTATGCCATTTATTCTTTTGTAGATGCTTCTATTTCGACTTCCTCCTATCCCTAAGGAACTGACATACTGAATTTTGTAAACGCCACCGGCTCAAAACTGTTGCCTAACATTTCAGCTTCAAGTAGTATTAGAATTTTATAAACACCAACAATGAGGACTACCGCCTCAAGCTGCATTTATTCAGGGTGAATACTATATACGTAATTTTTCAGGTTGTTATGTAAATTGAAATTGAAATAGATTTATTCACAGCACAGAAAGTTCTACGACATAATTTTATCTAAATATAAATGACCTTAAACATTATTATAAGTACTATGAAAAAGGGGATAGGCTTCAGCGTTTGCAGGTAGTGTGATAAAACACACAAAACACTAGTGTGTTTTATGAAAAACAGCAAACGCTGGTTAGTACTAGTGCTGTTTTTCAGCATAAAACCTTATTCACGTACCGGCAAAATAGTGTGTTTTTTGCGACAGTGTCGGTCACACTGTCGCAAAAAACACACATTTCAGAATGGTTGCACACAATGCCTTAAATGTTTTAAATATTTTAATTATGTAAACTTAAATGGAACACATACTAAGCTATTATCTAATCACTTTCAAAATTTTCAGGCGTGGTTCAGATCAGACCACCAAACTGAACAATTTTAAAAACGGGAGCAAATATATCACGGTAAAAAAAAGAGCTGTCCCATACTAAACTGAAAAATGTCTACTCAACTCAAATAATTTACCTATGAAACAGCGTTTCTTTGTGATTTCAGGTTTGTCCAACTAGTCAAAGTTGTTCAGTTTGATGGTCTGAACCACCCGTAAAAAGTTGAACGTGATTAGAAAATCGCCTAGTATTTTCAACAACTGAACAACTTACACAAACAAAATCTGGAATCTTGCAAAAATCTACTATTCCATACATTTGGTTCGAATAGCCATTGACGTTTCTGATTGAACAACTTTTTTTTTCGTTACCTATTTCGATAACCTAGTGTTGTGTTAACTTGTTTGACTTTTCTGTTTAAACACCTTTTTTTGTCGATATTTCGATTCTGATTACATAGCGAAACTTGTTCAATTTGATGGTTTGAAGTACCAACCCTCTAAAATAAATTACACATTTAAGTTTATACCCCGTAATATCTACTTAGGGTGGCCAATATCTGCCTAGGGCTCTTATTTTGAAATACTACCTTGGGCAATATTTTGGGGATAAAAGGCAAACAAATCCAGCATGAAATTTGAAAATATTCTAAAAGGAGAGCTCAAAAATACTTGTTTATTGAAATTTCTTGTAGCAAAGCTTTTGACCACTCCAAAAGTGAACCCTGAACTGAACACTTCACGGGCATCGACCCACCTCACATCACCAATGTAACTCCTGTAAACCAGTATCAACAGAGGCACTCACAACACTGGACAATGAAGACTGATGAATGAAAACCGCCTACCTTTCTTCTTTCACTGTTTCCTCTACCCTAAGGTTGTCTGGAAGAAATCGCTTCCTAGCCATAAGACCACCTTATTTTGTGCCTCTTGTATTTTTATTTCTGTATTTTACTGTTTATGTTTTGGTGTAAAATAAAGTATATTTGATTGATTGATTGAATGAAGACAATGAAGTCTTGAAACCCGCAATGAATTTAATCAAAGAAGACTGGAGAAGGATTTACCCTTCGAACTGCCGAAACGTAGATGAACAATTGATTTCCTATTGTGCCTGGAATTGTGGCAGTCCATGGTTATATTTTCCATTAAAAAATTCAAGAAACTCAACAAAAGAAAACCAGCTAAAACCAAATGACAGATTTCACAATAGCGACAATTTAGTACCGTTAAAATGAAAGAGTTTTGGTCTACAATTTAACAATGGGAACAGAATTGAACTGTACTTATTTGTGATTGTTGTTTCTTTTCCCACACACATACAAACATACACACATACAGTAATCAAATATGAATTATTGTATGATTACAAAAACTACTTATTACTTTGTGCTCGTTATTTCTAATACTGGCTCATTGAAGAATGAAAGAAAGTTAGAATTTATTGCTAGATATATTGGACAATAGGAGATTGTCTATAAAATTCCCTAAAGAAATGTTTGATGAAGATAAGCTTCTACTCTATCAAATGCCGAGCTGCTTGCTGTGCTGAGAGTCGTGGGTTCGAATCCCGTAAAGCAGCATAAGCATATGCTCACGACTATATTCCCCGAGGGGGTGGGTAGTCAGAGATATTCTGAAACCTGAGACTTTTCTAGTAAAGTCTGCTTAAAGGTAGTACCGAAACTCTGTCCAGTGTGACGGGGAGTGAGCCCGTCGCCACTTGTAATGGACAGTAGGGGGAATGCCGTAAAGGGCAAACATTTATGTGATGAATATGAATTTTTATACCCCAGTCATGTTTGTATCTATATTTATGTATTCTATATCGTTGTCTAGTCATCATAATACAAGTCCAGCCTGGATATTGGTAATTTAAATGTGACTAGATACCTTGTGTGTTGATGTTCGGCATTGCCAAGATATATAAGATATACTAGTAAAACAACGTACTTGCATAATTGCATATGCATAATATATTAAACTGAGGTTGACAAAAATATTTATGTTTATTGATTATGATTTATATTTTATCAAAGGCATGCCTTTGTTTTGGCATATCATAGCATAGTATAGCATATGCTCACGACTATATTCCTCGAGGGGGTAGTCAGAGACACATTTCACTAGTAGTTCCTACCGAAACTTTGTCTGATGTTTTGGCTAAGTGTAAGATAGATACCTTAACTTAAATGTTAAATAAATTGTTAAAAGTATGAATTTGGTAACCCTTTGCGGTAATGTCTTCAACACTGCCATAAATGATCTCTGGTATTGGCTCTCTAATAGCCATGTTTTTTCCTTCTTATTGCTGTCTCCCGTTTGCAATGGAGGGAAGTAGGATATTTTGTTTCGATCTTCTTTGATTAATTCATTGCGGGTTCAAAGACAAATTAGAGTCATCCCCCGGGCTCCCTGGACTTCATTGTCTAGTGTTGTGAATGGTCGCCGCTGTTGATCTTGGCTTATAGGAGTTACAGCGGTGGGAATGTGTGGTGGGCCTATGCCCGATAGAAAAATAACATAACATTTTTATTTCATAGCAATCAGTTCACTCTGCCAAAAGATTTGTTAAAGTAGAGCACCGCTAGTGTTTATATTAATAAAAGTATTCATAGCTCTAAAGTTTTTTTACAAGCATAGGCCTACCACATATTCCCACCACTTTTTCGGTCAACCAGGATCAACAGCGGCTTTTAAGTTTGCAAGCATTTAATATTTTACTCAAAGAGTCTACCTTAGTATAGTTTTAGAATCTCTCTCTTCTTCCTGGCTTGTTGGCCTTGGCCATAATAGTGGTGGCCTTCCGCGTCTATTCTCTCCACCTTGTCCTATTTCTGACGTCGTCTTCGGAGACATTGCACTCAGTCATATCACAACGAACTGTGTTCATCCATCTAGTTTTCGGACGTCCTCTCCCTCTCGGTCTCTGTCCTAGAATCGACAGTTGCAATGCAATTGTTCCTACATAGTCGCTGGTTGCTTTAGTTTCACGTGTCCAAATCACCTAAGCCTAAGTAACTCCTGGAAACCAAGATCAAAAGTGGTTTTTAAAATTTGCAAGCATTAAATATTTTCCTCTAAGAGTCTAGGTGTCTATAGTTTTAGAATAGTAGGAAAAACAAGGTTTTCCCAATGCCCAGTTGGCAGCTATCTAACCGGGGATGACACATGATCAATTCTAGACCCAGCCTATTAAACTACAAACTATGAAAACCCAATCCAATTTATAATTACCTACCTACGTAGTGAGTGAATCATGTTGGATTGAACAAAGCCGCAGAAAATGTAATAAAGACATTTTTATTAAACAAATCATAAAATTGTCATTCTTATTTTTATTCTATTTGCTCTTGGCTATTTTTTTCAAACGACAATATTTTTTCCCATCTCCTATTACATACCTACATATTCTCAAGCGTGTCTCAAATTGGGGTAGGTAGGGACAGCAAAAAGCCACTTGCTATGATCCTGACAAACCTCTCTTGCTTCCTCAACATTCATCAGTCTTTTCAGGCTAGTGTGTGCAGTTCTAATCATATTCTTTTTTCTAAAAAAAGTGTCTTGTATGTCTCTACCTCCAAGTATAAGTACATACTTAAATCAAAAAATGTTTATCATTAGCCAAGAATGACAAGAAAAATATGGTTAATTTGTTTCTCTGTAAAAAAGAAATGTTTACAAAAATAAAATAACATCATGACTAATTGTAATTTTTTCAAAATTATGTTGTTTTTTGTGTACAATAAAGAATCTAAGAACAACAATATATTTTGTTAGATAAACTGTTTAGACTTAATTTAAGTACTTAAACAGTTGTTGTTAACATAAACAGGTGTAAGTGACAGCCTAGCAAATACTGCAAACGGTGAACTCAGACCATCAAACTGAACTACTTTTACTATGGAGCCTACCTCAGGAAACGCGAAAAAAAATCAGCTGTTCCATACAAAACTGCTTTATATACCCGACTTAAAATGTATGTGGACAGGAATGTATGCGTTCACTGTTTCAGTATTTGCTAGGATGTCACTTACACCTATATACATAAAAATAAAACTAACCTTTTGTTTAACGGACTAGTCATAAACAATTCTAAACACAAGTCTGTTCTTAATTACAGTTTATAGTAAATCCTTTGATAGACAATAGCGATTAATATACATTGTCTAAACCATGTCTACTGACAGCCAGGCTAACTAGGTCCTTTGATAGATTCGAGTGAATGCAATTGAGATCGACATGACAAAATATACTTTATTTTTTATTCTAAAAATAAATGTATGTAGGAAGATTTATGTGCTCAGTGTTTTTTAAATACTTTTTGTCTTCTTTCTTTTTATTCTAACGGCGATCTTTCTTTTAATCTATTATTTACTTCAAATCAACATCATCTTTCTGTCGTTTTTATTATTATATGCCTTATGTTTAGGATAGGAGCAATTACATACAAATATTTTTTATTGTTTTAATTTTCAATTGAAGAAAATTTTCCTTTCCTGTCTAGTTTGGGCAAGTTGTAGCTACTTGCCAACATGATGTTTTAATTCACAACAAATATTATTTTAAATTTATATAAATACTTAAGTAAGTTTTATAGGTAGTATAGGATCCCACTGCAAGGCAATCGCCTCCTCTTACGAATGTTAAGTATTATGGTAAGGGATTTATAAAGATATATAAAAATATATTAAAAAGTGTAAGTGTAAATAGTTTTTAATAATGTTTACTGGATTAATCTATTAAAATTTAAAAAATATATGAATCAGACACTAAAGTAAAAAATAATAATGTGTTAAATGTTCATGCAACTTTTAGTGAATCATTTTCAAATTTTAAAAGTTTAAAAAAAATATTTTTTTGTGATAATACATTTATATATTTTAATAAATTTATATATTTTATTCTTAAATAAAAGATTAATAGTTTGCCTTACCTACCAGGTAATTCTGCATGACATCCTTATTACGCCTTTGGCTATTTTTTTTCAAACGCAAACAGATGAAAATATTATTTTCCCAGCATCTCATTTTCCAGGAAACGCCTTTGTTTCTACACACAGATTTTTCCAAGTACAATTAGTTCCAACAAATCTTACGGGAGTTAATAAATAGAAATAGAAAAAGGCCATTTTAAGTTGGTCGCCACAACCCATAGTTTCAATTTTCGAAACAATACCTTATCCATTTGCTACGATTCCACGTCAAAGTAGGAAAACTGGTATTTTGATTAATACGAGGAAAAGAGATGGGGTGCGTGAATGTTTTCTTAGTCTGTTTAAACCTTAGGCTTCAGATTTAAGGTCCAATTTTGTTCGTGCACACGCTGTTACTGAAATAGTAGATGTGTAGGCGTAGTGCATGAAAAGTAGGCAGTTGACAGTGAATGGAGTGGAGAGGCATTCACTTTGTTCTTTTTTATTACTATAATATTTCGAGTGCTAATTTTTTAAAGTGGCGCGGTGTTTATGAATTATGCTTTGACATTATTAGTGTAAACATTTTTTTAATTTTAGCTATGGTAAACATGTCTTAGTGCATCATAACGTTTCTTAACGATTTAACACGAAACATTAATTTTTACATTTACTGAGTCATGAAAAACGAACATCACTAGCAATCTAAGTGTTCTAGAGATTTAAATGATTACACAGCAAAAATGGGTGGCGCGTGAAATTAATTCTAGACTTAATATTTTTGTTACGTCTTAAATTTTTCGAGTTATGACTCGATAGATTGCCTCGTAAATGCTACCTGCTGCCATTTTAATTACATGTCTTACTATCTGTTGAATGGCAAGCAACCATTAATCGGAAGTAGTTCAGAACTTGCATTGTATTGCGAAGTTTTTATAACCGTCGTCGTAGTTCATTGCGTAAAGGGAATAAAAATCATTAGGTAAGATGTGTTTAAAATTGATGTTCTAATAAAAATAGTTGAATTAAGTGAATAACTCACTTATAAACAATGCACGTGAAATTCTAATTTAAAACAATATCATCTAAAAAGACTAACTAACTAAAGATTTAAAATAAAATTATTTGTATAATTTTTTATCATGTTTGCGATCTATGGAACTGTCTATAATGAAGTACGAATTATAATACAGAATTTTATATAACTAAGGTAAATTCCGATAACAACTCCACAGATTTCCTAAGCCGATCAGTTAAACAGCATAGGCCGGACAGAAAAGCCTATAGGGGCGGTCCGTAGAGGGTGGAAACCTCGGAAAATTCACGTGCAAGGCCCACCCCTCCCGCGAAACACGTGCGACCAAATAGCCTCAGTGTACGAACGCGTTTACTAATCATTGCCGCTCGTAAAAAAAAGAAAAACGACGCGCGTTTGACGTTTCATATTTAATTTTCGAAAATAGAACGCCAAGCTGCACAGCTACTTTTTCCTTTTTTAACTTTTTAATTTTAAATCGTGCGTTTTTGTGTTCAAATAGCGGAAATGTTGTAAATGAAAACTGACTGCTTTTGTAGTTTGAGTGTGCTTTGTTATTTTTTTTTAAAAGTGAAATGGAAGGGAACAAAACATGAAACGATTTCATGGTTAGTTGGAGATGGTCTGAAATGTGAAAATACGCTATTGCATGTTTCACTTTGAATGTTTTTAAAGAGCAAGACCTAACTTTGAAACATTTCATTTAATGATTTAGCTTTGTTATTCCTTCAAAGTTGGTAACATTAAAAAATAGGGTAGTCGTACGTAATGTGGACCTTTCTCTTCAGCCAAAAAAACTATTATTTTTATGATCTACTACATTTTTATAACTTACCTATTATACATAAACACTAAAGATACCTAAATAATAGGCGGTGTTGTCTAAAGCATTCATTATTGTAGTAATGTTTTGCTAAACAATTAAAGGTAGGTATTTCCGGCTCAAAACATAGGTCTCCACCTACTACATATTTACATTGACGTACATGGCTAATTTGACTGTTAAAATTATTTAGATAAGTATTTAAATACCAACCTAATTATAAATGGTAACAATTGAAACCTCTCGACCTCCATTTAAATAAACGAAACCTATTAGTGGATGAAGACACCTAATTCCGTTGCCGGCTGCATAACGTATTAGAAAAAAAAACTATTGTTCTCGAACGTAACGAACGCATTAATAAAAATACTATTCTAAATTCAAACGGGCCATTAACCGGTTCCCACGACCGCCATGTTGGGTCGTCCTCGGCCGCTATTGGTCGAGGCCATGAGTTTAGAATTAGAATGTGTAGACCCCACCATTTGGCGAGCAGTAAATTATGTAGTTTTTTACGTTCGAAATGGGAGCAGATGTTCAATGTTCTTCAAATTGGCGGGCTGTCATCGCATCCACTAACTATAGTTAGAAAAAAATTGCAAAATGACTGAGTCGTTAGACCGTTGATATCCGAGAACGTTGATTGGTTGAATCTTTTATAACTAAGCTATTTTTGTCAAACTAGTTGTTAGTTAAACAAATATAAAATGGCTGCCATTGGCCGCAATTTGCCGCCCATTTATCAAATAAACAGGAAGTTTTTGCTAATCAGTAGGTGGTTTAATTAAAACCAATTTACCTGTTTTGCAAATAAGCAACTAGTCAATTACGTAATATAATTGTCTATTTATTCTATGCAATGTTTTTATCATAGAAAATTGATCCTGAATAACGCAATCTGCGAGGATTCTCGCACTGGTAATCTTTCAATAGACTACAAATATAACTTTTTTTTTTGTTCATAAAAATGACATGAAAAAAGTTAATTGTTCTTGACGTTAGCAATAAGTAGACGACGCACATGGCATTCGCTTCTTATGTCATCCATTAGATTTAGATAATGCATTTTATACTTGCGGCTTTAAATTATTATCATATCACAAATTTTCAGTCAGTAATTTTAACCACTAAATATGAAATTAAAATTATAAAATTGCATAAAACCTATTAAGTAAAAATTACAATCTGAAAATACCTATTCCATTAGCATTCTCGCACGAAAAACAGCGACACGCCTTCTTTACCTTTAATTTATTTAATATTAACTTTACTAAAGCACTTACCTAACACCCAAACTACATGTATATCTAAACAAAGTACCCATATTAGTCACGTGCACTATAGCTACGAGCTAAACAATCCGTTAGTTAATATTCAAGGTGGACATGATTAGTTAAACGTCAAGGTAAGCCGAACTGGTCGCAAACTAACTCCTTTACCTTGTGCTGGCTGTTTAGAGAAAAAATAAGATCGTAGAGTTTAAAAAAGTTGGTGATTGATACATCCGGTTCTAGGAAGGTAAAGGAATTTAGTTCAAACCTGGAATTTAATCTTTAGTTGTTTTTATTGAATACTGGTGGTAAGGTTTTGGCCGAATGCCCTATTCTTTTATTAACAATTTAAAAGCAAATTTCTCGAATAACGTAAAACGTAGTCTTTTATTTACGAAATTTTTATGCTTAAAAATAATGTATTTAACGCATTGGTTTATTTTTTTAGTGGAAAAAAATAATTAAATGCTCTTATTATAACGATGGATGGATTTTAATTAAAATTCAGGTTATTCCGCAGCCTACAAAAGTAGAATGAATTTTAAATTCATTTTCCGCTCAATGGGTTAATACTTCTATTTCATAAAATATGATTATGTTTAAAATAATTATTAAAATCCAAAGCTCCAAATAAAACAAAGTTTATAGAAGATAAGTATCTACCTATCAAAACATACGATTTCCTTTGTATGTAACAAACGAATTACATTAATACTTTTCAGACAACCATGAAAACTTATTATATTTTTTATTAATCTATCATAAACAATTTAATATTACATTTTCCAACAAATAAAAACACCTGTAGGTACAATGCATTATAAATGTAATTTTAACCCATCAGTGTAAACAACTGATATCTCTACTTTCGATCGGAATCGAACCCAGGACCTCTCATTTAGTCAGCAAACACACTAATAGCAGTATCCTTCGCTATAATTATAACCTGAGGTTATAATTATTTACAGTTTGTTCCATCCAATGTTTTGAATTCGTTGGAAAAAAAAACGTTAGTGCGATTGTGGTTTTTAAATCTAAATAATATTATAACGATATGTTCATACATTGTTTTACGTAATTACATTGTATAGTTATGATGTTATATCATAGATCATACCACTAACTCTCGGATTTCATAATCTGTTCGATTTGAGATAGAACCATTTTACCATTCTTTTAACTTTTTCTTGGCAAAAAGAGGTTACAAAATTAGCTGAAACTTATTTAGGAAACGGAAGAGGTTAAACTAGGAATTATCCATAGACAAAGAATATTTCGCTTACGCTGGATTCTTCTTCTTTCTTTTTCTTATCGTGTGGGCAGAGCCCTGGTGTTAGAGTTTTTTCAGACCGCCTAACGGCCTCTGACGTGGTTTTTATGTAACGACTACTACCACCAGGGATAGTAGCAGGGACCAACGGCTTAACGTGCCATAAATGCTAAATGTAGGCTGGATTATCAGATCATCAAATTGAAAAACTTTTCTATGGGACCAACAACGAAATCGAGAAATAAAAACACAGATAGAGAAAAGTGTTCAGTTGGGGAAGGTCCGATCATCCATGGATCATCCCCTTAAAATAGCTTCAGCTAATTTGGTTGGACCTAAAAATATAAATTGGGTACTCTACTTGTTTTTTGTTGGTACGCACGGCGACACATCAAGCTATATAAAACCAACATAACCTGGGCTGCAATCGCGGTAAATATTTGGTGATTGAACCGTTATGGGACTACATACAAACCATAACTTTTGACACATTTGGTATTGCGCTAATCGCGGTACAGCCGTTAGAGCCGTTTTGACAGATCGCTCAGACGTTATTGGCTGTCAGTTACATGGAGTTTAGCGCGTTGCGGAATTCAGCACAGTTGAATAGTAATTGGATTGCAATGTGATTAGAACTGAAATTGGATAAGAATAGAACTTCGATGTTTTAACTTAGCGCAATCGGGCACCTGGAGTGCGATTTTTGTATCTCATTCGCTGAGCTCAGCAGTTGAAAATGTCAAAATAACTTTGGAGAATGCATCTTTTTACTGCAGGATTTAACTTTCAATTATTTTGACATTTTCAACTGCTAAACTCACCGAATGAGATTCAAAAATCGCACTCCTGGACGCGTGACGTTATACGTTACTCGACCTACGCGCGGCCAGCTTATGTTGGTTTTGTATAGCTTGATGTGTCGCCGTGCGTACCAACCTACAACATAGGATTAGCAACATAGATTAAAATGTATATTATTAGCAAGTAATAAAATTTAAAAAATTCAAAAATTTTTTATTCAAAATAATATCACATAGATAGCTTTTCGACGTCATTTTTTGAGTCTACCACCGCGTCGGAAGGTGTTTCGTTATAAATATTATATTAAATTCAATCCTGTGTAAAAGGATGATTTGCTTAGTAAATTACTTTTCTTTCACTACATGAAATCTTATCTCATCTATGAAGGTATAACTACAGGGTGAAACAAAACACCCTAGTAATACTTAAGGCGGTTGCACAGGGGTTAATTTTATCCAAAATTTGACCCACAATACGCGTAGACGGAATTAATAAAAGTAAAATTTTATATATGGAAAAATAGTTTAGAAAATCTAGATGCTGCGTCACAAATAACATTTGCAATTTATAAAATAATTACGAAGATTTTGTGAGTTTCATTTTACGCTTTGAAATTTTTCATACAAAATTTTAAAAGCTTTGTATCTTCGTATCTATCAAATAAAACAAGTTTCATCAAAATCGGTTCAGTAGTTTTTGCGTGATGCTCGTTCAAACAAACAAATACACAAACAAACAAACAGACAGACGAAAAATCTAAAAATTGATTATATAGAATCAGGGACACCTAAAAACCATATTGTAATTTTGTTTTGTGAATATCTTCAAGGTACAGACAATCTTCTGTTACAGTTTTATAATAGTAAGATAGATAGATAATAATCACATACAGTCATAGACTTAGCTTTTGGCCGTAATTTTTTTTACTCCTTTGATTTATGGCTTTGTATTATATTTTAGTATCTACTCTGTGGTATTAGGGTGAAGCCAAACGAGCGTAGTTTTGTGAGTTGTGAATCGCATATTTTGAGTCTATCATGTAAACGCTGACGTCATAGACAATGCATTCCCGGATTTTATATGAAACGGACTCAAAATACGCGACTCACCACTCACAAAATTACGCTCGTTTGGCTTCACCCTTATGGATCCTTATGACAATCCACTGAAATATGTGGGTGTTGAAAACTGTGCGTTATTAGTCTACATGATGCTATTCTTAACCAAAAGCGACGGAAACGGTCTGATGTTAATTTATATTTCGTTTTCTTGTTGTAATTTTCCCGCTTAGCACGTTACAAACTGACCTTTGATTGGTCAAACTGGTCTTCGTACTAACAAGGAAAAACAGTTTTAGTAACTAGGTAAAATATATAAAGTTTTATATAGGAAAATACTAGAATTTGCAACGATAACCATTTTGTTTTGTTGCACAAAATGTTGGAAAATACACGTTAGGTAAAACTACTGCACTTTTATTATAAACTAGAGTTAACCCGCGACTTTTTCCGCACAAATTATATACCAAATTTTAAGTCAGATAATAAACTATCAAACGAATAAAGTTTCATCAAAACCGGTTCAGAAGTTTTTACGTGATGATCGATCAAACAACCAAACAAACAGACAGACAAAAAATCCAAAAATTCGTGATATGGAATCAGGGACACCTAAAAACCATATCGTAACTTTTTTTTTGTTAATATCTTCAATGTACAGACACACTTTCTGTTACATTTTTGTAATAGTTTAGATTAAAAATTGCACTTATGTTATTGCACAGTTACAGTTATGAATAAAAAAATATTAATAATAATTCACTAGTTTCCATACAAATATTGGCATCATCTTTTTTCAGTGTTAAAAATATGCGTTTTCGTTTTTGAAATAAATGCGTTTTCAGAATTCGCGTTTTCAGCTTAAAATAACCTAATTCCTAACTATAGAATGCTTCTTTCGAAATCTTTCTTTTCAATTTTGTAGTTTAGGAACCTCAAAAAAGATTTCGCGAAATATTTTACATTGCCTCATTTTGTTCTGTATATTGAAAATTACCTTAAGTAAAACTCAGTAAACGAAGAACAAAGAGCGCGGTTTAAAATTTAATAAGCTAGAATGAAAAAAGAATAATAAGACGTTATGAGAAGAAAAAAACTCTATGTTTTCTAGAGTAGAATTTTTTGTAAACAAGTTTAGTAATGTAACGTAACCACCTCCCTCAAACTAGTTAAAGAATACACAAGTTCACGACTAGGTATATTCCCCAAGGGGGTAGATATATCCTAAATATACCACATTCAGAATCTAATCCACATTTCTCTATCAGTGTCCAAGCTCTGTCTAGTGTGACAGGTAATGAGTCCGTGGAAAGTGGATACAATACACGCATCAAAATTGAAGCATGTAGGTTTCCTCACGACGTTTTTTTTCACCGAAAAGTCCGTGGTGTTACAAATCATACAGAAGTTCCTAAAAAGGGCTGGGATCAAATGGCTGCCGCCTGATTGATCAGAATGAGAAATGAAGAACTTAGATATCCTGTGTTTTTGAAAAAGGTCGCGTTACATTCAGTCAATTGACTTAAATCAGCAACGCACTAATGAGCATATAAACCTCCTTTTCATTGCACCTTTCCTCACGGTCCTGTGCTAATCTGATTCATTTCTGACCAACGTGCAGATGGTCTACCTTCTGACGTCCTTCCCTTCCTTGGCCACCATTCTGCTATTGCCTTGGCCCACTGGCCTTTTAGTGAATCCACGCAACACGTTAGCTGTATACTAGCTGTACAGTAGCTGAATAAAGGTAATTTCCTTTATTCAGCTACTGTACAGCTATTACACGGCTTACGTGATGCTTTTATAAGTAGCCCATCTGCAGTCTTTACTTAAATTTTTGATCCGCACATCAACGTCGACGCCCTCAGTTCTTCAATCAATTATAATTTATTTTACACCGAAACATAGTACATAGTGTACACAGAGATAAGACAGGAAATACAGAAGGAAAAAAAGAGGAGGTGATTTCTTCCATAAAACCATAGGATAGAGGAAATGGTAAATGAGGATAGGTAGGCGGTGTAGATCAATTATGGTGAAAAATATCATACTTATCGTAGTTTGTTCTTCGACGAATTTACTTTAAAAGTCTATAACCCTCCCTCAGCGTAGGCCTGTGCCCTGCAGTGGGAAGCATATAAGGTGTCATGATGATGATGAAACATCGACAGATCATTCACACGTCACAGGGGTTCTAAACCTTTGATTCTAATGGTAATTATTTGTTGTTACAGAGTCCAGCGTCGGAATCGGACAGCAGTTCGGTGTCGGGAGCCAAGAGTCCAGCTGGGGCCCCGCCACTCCTCCAACACCTGCTGCAGCTTCAGCTGCAAGCCCAGAGCCCACAAGCTATAGCACAGGTTTGACATTCACGTTCAATATAACATTATTATAATAACAAAATGTAGTACAGCGTAGATATAATTATGAAACTTGGATTAATCGAGGGCAAGGAAAGGGGGTGCCAGGAAAGAGTCTCTCCGTATGACGCCTCCTGAATTCGTCTGGCGCAGCATGGACAGTCAGATTTGTAAGGCCTTTGCTGACTGGCTAATCTTTACACTACAGCATGAGTGATTCTCATAAGATATGGCTCTTGCTGACACGAAAAAAGAAGATTGAGGGAATTTAAATGGCACACGGTTTCTCTGTCTGTTTCACAAGGAAGGAAGTATACTTTACGATATAGCTTCAATATAAATATAGTAATTTCGACATGAAAAGATGAGCGACGAAAAAATCAACTCTCTTTTAAAAATTCCTTTTAACTCTATGTTAAATAAGCAAAGAACAGAGGATGCCTAGTCAGATCTCCGGATGTTTCCAAACTATTATATTCCGTCTAAGATCGCCGCGCACCTTTGAAGATCTATGCACAGCACAGTAAACTTAGATGCACTTTCTCGCGCCTTACTCATCTGCTGAACTAGCATGCCACCGTCGAGAATACGAGAACTTAACTTTTTTCTGCGTGGCTAGATAGAAATGGAAACATAGCACATCCAGGTCTTTACTACAGCTTATATCTTATAATATCATTCGTCAACATCACCATCCAATTTTAACCACTTCAAGTCATTATGCTGCCATTCTCCCCTATCATAGGACCACTTATGATCGATCAGCATTCTTCGCAACATCATCTTACTTGGTTGCCACTCTTATATGCGTAACTTCAGGTATTATCATTAATTAGAGTATAATTTAATAAACCTTATGTTTGCATGCTGTATTTTATGGCAGAATTTGGAGAGCTTGCAACCTACCTGTTTCAAAGCAAATCAATTATTTTTATTAATAACTTGTGTATGTCTTTATAATAATAAAACACTGTATGTAGTATCAGTAATGGTTGTCTCTTATTCTTTCCTATAAAAATACAAAAGGCATAGGGTTTCTGGCCGCATCTTCCCTACAGCGATAAAATAACGTTAATACCCTTCAATTGAATAAAGACTGTTGAGTTGAATTTGTCTGTATAATAACAACACTGTATGCAGTTCCAGCAGATGGTGGCGACCCTGGCCGCTCTGGGGACGGGGCTGGTGCCGCCAGCGCTGTCACAGGCGTGGCTGATGCAGAGGCTGGTGCAGCGGCAGCAGGCTGATCGGTGAGTGTAGATGATACTGTAGAACAAGAGAGAAAAGAGACACGTTATTAAAGTATATCACTCACTAATAGATAAGTAATAATATAATCTTAATGGTATTGCAGATATACTATTGTAGAACAAACTGGGATACTTGAAGATCAAGAGAGTTAAAAGGATCATTAGAATGTTGGAAAAGTTAATTGGTTAAACACGCATACGCGTGGGTATGAAAAATAGTTTACGTCCTATTGTCAGACCTACTGAATATACACACAAAATTTCATAAGAATCGGTCAAGACGTTTCGGAGGAGTTTTGTTACAAACACCGGACACAAGAATTTTATAAATATGAGAAGACGATAGATATATAGATTTTCGGTAGATATAATTTCCTTCAGAACAAGACCCGTTTTGGAACAATCGTGAGAGGCCAACTATGCCTAGAAATAGGTCATATAGATGATGAAGTCATAATTATTGGCCCTCTCAAATGGAAAGAGAATACAATTATTCTTACAGCAAAAATACCTTCTTACAATAAAAAATATTCAAATCTTATAATAGGGAATATTTTACTGCGAATACTATAAATTTGACAAATAGTTTTTATAAAACATTATGATTTTATTCACGATCCCCGATGATTCAGCTAAAAATGATAATAATATTACTCATCGAACGGAACAACATTAATAGGTTGACATTTTTATGAAGAACATAAATTTTTATCGTTTTTATACATCTAGTTAGTTATAGTAGACAAAGATTAATTGTAAGTAGTATTATTTAGAAGGTTCGAAATCTACAGGGTGTAAAATTAAAAAGGACACTTATTTAAAGAGGTGCTTTAGACTATCAAACTGAACAACTTTTACTATGGGAACAACACTGAAATCGCGAAAAAAAATTCCGCTGTCCGATACAAAACTGCAAACATAACTGGACTGAAATTCCCAGCAGATTTTTTTTTTCGCGATTTCGATATTGGTCCCATAGAGAAAGTTGTTCAGTTTGATAGTCTGAAGCACCCCTTTAAGTAAGTGTCCCATTTAATTTTACACCCTGTATAAATGCGTTACAAAACGTAACCCAATTGATTATAAGTACGTATCAGTTTCAAGAATCCATGTACATTTACTAGAACTGGTTTGAAATATTTTATTTGCTATTGAGCAGCATGTTTCATCTTGTGTGGCATTATAGAGGGTTCCGCAAGGTTACAACGCTGGTTGATTTATTATGGTTTCTATACAAAATCATTGTTCGAAAACGGCTATTGAAAACAGCCGTTCTAATGGCATTGAAGTTAGGCCAAATACCAAAGGATCTGACTAAAATTTTCTTAATAACTACTTATCAGTTTTATGCAATAATTACATTAAAGCAACGATTTAAACTGGAACCAGGAACTGAATAAAAACAGTTCCGTGACTGATTGACTGACTGACATACAACAATCAGTGCCCTAAACAACTTAAGACAAAAACATGGAATTAGGGATGATCGAGGAATAAACTTAGATGATGTAGCACTATGAAAACATTTTCCGAAAAAAATTCCCCAAAGGGGGCAAAACGATCAAAACAATAAAAAATACTGTTTACAATACAATCAAAACGGGTATTGTAACCGAATCCACGCGGAAGAAGTAGTGAGCAAAAGATAGTTGAAGCTTTTTAATAATAGACCATTTCTTTTCATATAAACTTTTAAAACTATGAAGTTTACAAAATGTATAAACAGAGCCAAAATATAAAAAGTGTAATCGAATATACCTATGTATCCACTAGTATTATCTTAATAAAAAAATTAAAAAAAAAATCATTTGTGACAAGTTTAAATCAAGATTTGTTTATGATTGCCTTTCCAATTATTGTTTAAACTTATTGTGATGAAAGACTGTGTACTTAGGACTAATTCAATACCAAAATAAAACTGATAAAGGAACCAACTTGTATGTTATTGACCTCTAACCGCACCAATTCCCACAATAAACAAAAAACTTAACTTTTGATAATAACTTTAAAACTATGACACTTGCCATAAGAATTGAGCCTTGAGGGTGAAATTGATATCATTAGCATCCTTTTAAACTAAGAGTCTACCCATCAAACTAATGAACTTTCACTATGGGAGCAAATCGCCAATATGCAACAGCCGATTTTTTTGTCCTCCTATTGGTTTGCTCCCATAGTAAAAGTTGTTCAGTTTGATGGGTAGACTCTTAGTTTAAAAGCATGCTAATGATATCGATTTCACCCTGCTTTAAATGTTCATAGAGGTGCCCTCAATCAGCTCAGAAAATATCTACATCGTTTTATCAAACACCCTGTACCTTATCTTAAAAAGTTATGCCTAACTACCACATCTCGTTCCGTTGGTGACTAGGTAGGTTAGGTAATAGGTACTCACTTAATTCTGTGCAATCGATTTAAATAGGCCTTGCATTATTTGTTTACCACTTATTTCTATAATGTTCTTTATACATATTATAAATGTTTGTATTCAAGTTGCTTCCACGATGTCCTTTAATGGTTATGGTTATAGTGGATTGAAGGACGAATTCTTTGACTTCTATATGCGAGGTTGAATTAAATTTACACCTTAATATATACGGTATAAAATATAAATGTCTATTTTATACCGTATAGTTACGTATGGGTCTAATCTAAATATAGGGCAATATTGAGTTCATTTTCATGCATTTTTTCTATCAGTCTATATTTTGTTTATTTGTTATTTTCTCTATTTTAAATATAACAGATCGTAATAGGGATTCACTATCACCCCATTCAATTCTTTCTTACGTCTATAAATAAAGATGGATTCTTGAATCTCTGAGAGAATCTACTATTTGCGAAACTAGTTTTAAATCCGCGGTTTCGCTTGTTTGAGGCGGTTTTAGTGACATCAAAGTTTGTAAGAACTAAAATAGTCTTGGTTTTTAAATTGAACTTTGATATCATTCAAACTTTTTTAAGAAGACATAAAATATGTAACAGTAATAAATACATATTATGTAAAACAAGTCTAGTATACCTAGGTACGTACGTATCATGTGTTTATGTGTATGGCAGGTATATTATATTTCAAAAATCTAATTTAACCAAATAGTGCAAATAAATTATTATCATTATGATTACAACCAAACAATTCGGTGTGATGAAAAAGGATTGTTTCACTAAAACAAGGTAAAAAAATATATATACGGTCGAATTGAGAAACCTCTTCCGTTTTTGAAGTCGGTTAAAAAGAAAACAGTAATCATACATAATACCTAACTACACTATCTACTACTACTATTACTTTATATGTATTATCTATACTATTATAAAACTGTAACAGGAAGTTTGTCTGTACATTGAAGATATTAACAAAAAAAAAAGTTACGATATGGTTTTTAGGTGTCCCTGATTCCATTTCACCAACTTTTGGATTTTTTGTCTGTCTGTTTGTTTGAACGAGTATCACGCAAAAACCACTGAACCGATTTTGATGAAACTTTTTTGTTTGATAGCTTATGATCTGACGTAAAATCTGGTATATAATATGTGCGGACGAAGTCGCGGGTTAACGCTCGTAGTACATAATACTTTAGGGTCGAAATTTCTTTTCGGATTGTTAGATACATTTTGCTACAACTACCAAAAGCAACCTTTAGGAAAACATTTGCTTGGTTTACTTTCTGTATTACTCTTTTTTATGATAACACTAAATTTCTACTTAAAATGAACGATAAAACATATTTTCCTTAACATTTA
Organism: Agonopterix arenella; assembly: GCA_927399405.1. NCBI lineage: Eukaryota > Metazoa > Arthropoda > Insecta > Lepidoptera > Depressariidae > Agonopterix > Agonopterix arenella. The sequence continues at coordinate 11,515,468 of OV656711.1, read as the reverse complement.
CTAGCCAGCAACCTTCGATTATTCGCATCAAGACACCAATCGTTAGCATTTCATGTAGACCGCGTACCGTACCAAGCGCAAGAGGAATAAATTGCCATAAACAGTATCCAATGGCTAAGTGATGTTTGCCAGCTATATGTCATATTATTAACTAGTGATTTACCTACGGATCTACCTGTTTACGTGCTATTGGCTTGCCACTATTTCTACGCAATTACGTTTATGGTAAATGTTACGTATCAGTTGTTTTGAGGTTAAATGAAATGTTTTAACAAAAATATATGGCAGCGTAGCGAACGAGCGAGATATAAGCGGTGATGTAGCTTTATCGCGCGCATTATGCTGCGCTGGTCACAAAGTCAAACTAAACATTCAACAAGTTCCAATTATAAGGAGACAGAATAATCAAAAGCCTTTGACAGCACTTCCCATTTCAATTCACATTATAAAAACCAGAAATCGTTACTTTTAATGGTTTAATACCCCTATATATCTTAAAACTCGATCCCAAACCAATCTCACTAATGTTTCAACGTAATCTCAGTATGCAGTGACCAACGTCAGGTAGAGTGCCACAAGGTCGCCGCCTCGGCCAGATTTGTTATTTAAATGCGTTTAGTTAGGAATCAGTATTGTTTGCTTTGCAACTAGGTCACTAATTTGGATGACAAGTGATGCAATCTGGGGGTTTATTGTGTCTGATTTATTCTTTTGTTTGGGATTTCAGTAACTAAGGACAAGAGTTTAGACATTAGGGATTTGTCTCTTTCCAGAAAATCAAGAGATCTAAATATCTTAAGACAAGAGTTGGTAATGTGCCTTTATTTGTTACTTACCGGGAAAAGTTAATTTATTTTTGGAAACCCAGATACAAACTTACATTAATAGAAATTTGAAATTATGTATGGCAATTAAACGATTTTTTTTTAAATTATTCTTTCTTCCATTCAGTTAATGATCGGATTAGTATCGTATCACTATTGTATGACAAGGTAAATTTCAGAAACGTTACTGATACAAACTATATTTTTATTCGTATACTTATAGCAATAACAAAATTTACCATTAAAATATGCATTATTTACAAACCAAAAAACGAACCATTGCCTCTTGCACGGCAGGCAAGGTTACTCGCCACTGGACCACAGAAAACGTGACTGGACCACCAAATTTATATAGGCACAGTTCGTAACGCCACTGGCTTTTCGGTAAAGGAAAACATCGTGAGGAAACCTGCATGCTTCAATTTCGAGGCATGTATTGTAACCACTGTCCATTACAAGTGGCTCACTCCCCGTCACTCTGGACAGAGTTTCGGGTACTAGTGAAACGTAGACTTTCGGAGGTTTCCGAATATCTCTGACTACGGGGAATATAGTCGTGAGCATTATGCAATGCTATTTATATGCCAAAAATTTACATATTCGCCCGCTATAAAAAAGAAACAAAGGCTTGTAGGAACTATACATGTCTACAATAATGCATCTTCACGACTCTGTCTCGACTGACGAGGGGAAGCGGATGTGCCGCCGCCGATTTGAGATCCGCTGAATCCGTTCCAAACGCCGGGGTGAATGTAAACGTGTTTTCGATTGATCACCGTATCTTAAATGATTGGTTTTTGGGGGGATTTTTATTCGATCACTTCCAGTTTATAAGGGAGATTCATTACAACTTAATAGTCCATGCCAATTTTTCCAAAGTATGGTCACTGTGTAAGTTTTGGTCGTGGTTTGGTGTATTTTCTCCATTGGGGATATTGATATTGAGTATAATTTGTATGCAGGTTGAATGACCAAAATGTCTGGTCTTGACAAGTAATGTACTTTGCTTATTTTGTTTGTTTTGACGGCCCGGTTAGCACAGTCAGTAGTGAACCTGCCTGCTGTGCCGAGAGTCGCGGGTTCGAATCCCGTAAAGGACAAGTATTTGTATGATGAATATGAATCGTATCTATATCGTTGTCTTGTCACCATAATACAAGTCCAAGCTAGATTCTGGCACTTTAAATGTGACTAGATAATTTGTGTTTTTGTTGTTTACAAGATGTGTGTTGTAGAGTTTCTAGCCGCATCTTCTCTACACGGAACACCTTCCGATGGTAGAGTAAAAAGAATTCCTTGCGGTGGTAGAGTAAAAAGAATTATGTCAGAACGTGAACAAATGAAAACAAAATAATGTTACATACTATAATTGAGTTTGGTATGTTACATCCTTTTGGTTTTTATTCATTAAACCACGTCAGAAGCAAAACATACTCTAATAGAAAAGACATTACCCACCCACCACGTGACGAACTGCGTATTCGTTTCAAATCGTTTCACAACTAACGAATGAGTATGATCAGAGAACAAATACAAAGATTGTGATAGCTAAAATTAAACACAAAATAGGAGGAATATCATACTTCCCAAGAAAATGCAAATTATCCTTTTCTTAATGAATTATAGTTTTGTAGGCGAAACGGGATTGGGCACTACCTTACAGACCTACACCAATTCACACTGGGCACATGTTGTTATGGCCGTATTGGTTCATATTCGTGAGACATTTGCCTTCCACTAATAGGTACAGATAGGCAATCTGAAATATTTTATTTTTTAATAAATAAATATCTGGGACATTGTCACACAAATTATCTAGTCACATTTAAAGTACCTGGACTTGTATTATGATGACTAGACAACGATATAAAATACATATATAGATACAGACATCCATGACTCTGGTACAAACATTCATATTCATCATATAAATATTTATCCCTTACGGGATTCGGTCCCGCGACCCTCGGCACAGCAGGCAGGTTCACTACAGACTGTGCTACCGGCCGTCAAAAATTTCACTTTTGGATATTGTCAAGGCATGAAAAACTTGAACATGTGATGAAACAAGACAAAACAAAATACTAAAATCTAAAATCAAAGATTATAGGTTATGACAATAATAGATCCATGTCCAAAGAACATAATTTATACAGTCAATAATGCTTTGTCAATAAGAATGTACATATTGAATGCAGTCAAAAATCTACGGCATGCTTCTACGCCAGTCATTTAAAACATCATAGAATCGCAATAAATTGAACGTCACTGATTTTTTTGGGATATTGTTAGGAAAGATACCACTAGTGTAAAACCAAGTTTGCAGCTTCGAAAAACCTGCGAACGTTGCTGCAATTTTGACGTCCACGGTGGCTGCCCTATTCGTCAAAAGAACATTTAGAGTTGATTTATTATTGTATAGTCTCTATGCTTACAATCGTTCGATATCGATGTCGGCAGCAATGGATTGAGTACGCTTTTGTTATACGCAGTAGTGCTAAGGTGTATGCAGGTTGTTGCTGCTGAATGTAACTTTGAATATTTATATATCAGATTAAATTCTGTTTGTTTTTTGACAAATTACTTTTTTAAGTACCTACCTAACGAAGTAAATCTTTGTATTGCATGTATAAGTAGTACCTACAAAATTGTCTTCTGATTGATGTAACTGTACTGTTTATGTTGCACTTCCGGATAAACCTCCGATGGTTTTTGGAAGTTCAATTGTCCAAATCTTTGTCATTTTTCTTACAATAAATAAATTTAAAAAAAAAAATATAGGGTGTAAAAAAACCCTGTTGGAGCCATACAGGGTTGCTTCATGCATTCATGGGACCAAAATCGAAATCGCGAAAAAAAAATCTGCTGTCCCATACATTTCGGTCGAGTTATGTTTGCAGTTTTGTATGGAACAACTGACTTTTTTTTGCTCCATAGTCAGCCAGCACGGCTAGCATGCCACCCACGACAAAGCGTTTAGACGAGAAAAATGTCGTGCGCGCTCTTTCTAGCATACCTAAAATAATAAGGATGGAGGCACATCTTGATTTTTGTCGTTTTATCGGGGGTGGCATGCGAGTCCTACTGTTGTTCAGTTTGATGGTCTAAAGCAACCCTTTAAGGCTCCAACAGGGTTTTTTTTACACCCTGTAGGTATTAGATAATAAAGGCTAAAACAAGGTTATTAAGTATTCTAAAAATTTAAGCACGGTATCTAATAATATTTTTTTCTTTCGAATCTTAATCTGAGCATCATATCATACCTGCATACTTCTATTTAAGTATTATGACCAGAGAGATCTAGAGAGATGCCAACTAACGCGCTGAGTACGAAACCTAGTGTCGCATTACCACCAGTACCACGCGATAGAAAGTATTTTGTTGGCTTGAATGTGCTCATTATCCATTTCGGTATCAGAACTCAACGTTCGAATAATTTTTAGTACTACGCAAGCATTGTAAACTATTTACACATATTATCTCGACTGGCTTTCAGCCTCATAATATATTGAATCCTTAATGTCGCGAGCAATGTGTTCCGTTTTTGCGCATATTGCTGCGACACTGGCCCCGCCACCTTTTCATATCTCCCTTTAGTTTTTGTGATCTGTGTATATGACCTTTCTAAGCTCAGTCCGACGGAAGAGAGCTAGCGCCTCAATCACGAGGACGTGGTTCGATTCCTGGCCTGTACCACTAAGTTCTTCGGAATTTATGTACGGTTGTATTTATCATTTACTAGCGCGGCGGTGAAGGAAAACATCGTGAGGAAACCTGCATTCCCGAAAATGAAAATAAAATACCATAAGTTCGGAGGTATGAGTAAAATATGGGTGAGCTTGGGGCGAACACAATAGATCAGCGATGGTCGCAGTGTTACATAACGACCCTTGCTTGCCCAACCACAAATAATAAGCTCAATCCGTCTAGTAAATAATCTAGAAACCTTGTAGAGCGCGTGTGACCTATCTCTCCAACCCCAGCTTCAGCACATAAGCTGTCATAATGAACAAAATTTCAATACAACCTTCAAGAAGCAAGTTCCACAATAGCTCGGCACCTTTTGTCGGCCATGTCCCGCCGCTCAATGTTGCCATTGAGTTGCATCGCTTTTCGTTTATGTAGGCTGTTTGGCGACGTATGATGAGTGACGGTATTGGACCGATTTGAGTGGCGACCGAGTACTAGAAAGCGCAGCGTGAATAGGTAGCAGTGATTCCCTCACGAGATGGACCAAGGACCTGGTGTAGGTAGCAGGCACCCGTAGGACGCGCAGCGCAGGATCGGTCGTTATAGCGATCTTTGGAAGAGGCCTGTGTCCAGCAGTGGACGTTTACTTACGCTGTTCGGACACTTTAATTTCAAACTTTCCAAGCCTATGTTTGGTGGTTTTGTATTTATGAAAGATTCTAATATCAGCGTGAAAAATGTGTTCACTACATCAATATTAAACATTTTTAATCAGATCCCCATGATATTTGCCTACCCCATGGGACAATGGCGTGAGCTTATGTATGTATGTATAATCTAATAGTATACTTACTCGGTAAATTAAAGTGTGTTATGTGTGTGTTTATATATGCTCGTAGTTTTGCAGTAAAAAAAAAAAAAGTAAAAAATTATCATCCATTAGCTATCTTTTTTAGTTGATGATGACATAGTTCTTAATATATACTTCATACACTCCATCCGATTAAATTATAAATAGAAACCTAAGAACCAAGAAATTTAATTTAGCCACTATCCAACTTCGGTATGCAAATAAGGTTCACAGTCTCCTTATATTTGAATTACCCTCAACATTAGAAATAACGTATCAATGTATTCTCGACACAATACCGTGTCGCCAACATAGCGGCCGTCATTTGAACAGTTTGACAATGTATCTCTATTCATTACTATTGAGAGGGATGAGACGACTGCAAGTTGCTAACAAATGGAAATTCTGAAGACATTGTGAAATAACCGAGTTTCAATGAACGGTGCATTTGAAATGTATAACGTAGGCACTTAAATAGTGTTATGAATAACATTGAAGTTAATTAAGATTATATAAGCCGCAGGGAAATTATGATACCGGGGATTTCCTTAAATCCCTAGGGATGTCCAGAAGTCATCACCTTTAAGATGAACGATGACAAAGAACAGTACGTAGAGTGTAAAATTAAATGACGTTGGTGCTTCAAACCATCAAACTGAACAAATTTTACTATGGATCCAACATCGAGATCGAATCGTTCCTTTTTTTATCACGTGAAAATGGGGAATATATAAAGTGTAACAAAATTAGCTGAAACTATTTTAAGGGGATGATCAGACCATCAAACTGAACAACTTTCTCTATGGGACCAATATCGAAATCGCGAAAAAAAATGTCCTGTTCCAAACAAACCTATTCGACCTAAATGTACGGGACAGCTGATTTTTTTTTTTCGCGATTTCGATATTGGTCCTATAGAGAAAGTGGTTCAGTTTGATGGTCTTATCATCCCCTTAAAATAGTATCACCTTTTGTTAGACCTTATATAGTAGGTATTCGTTTCGTAGTATATCGATATCAAGAATAATAGCCCTAATGCTTTGGTACCATAATAATAAATGTTTAGTTCTAACAGAATATCACATTTTTTTTTTGGCCGACACTTTCACGTTTTGGACCAACATTTTGAAAATTCTACATTAGAGGAAGTATTAATTAAAAGGTTTTTTGCACTCCCAGACCACCAATAAGACTTTCAATATAATGTTATTAACCAGTCTCTTCCTCCACCAGGCTACCAGATGGAGACAAGGTGCCAGTGCTGAGCTCCTCCCCGACCCTTGCTGAGCAGCCTCTGGACCTGAGCGCCAAGTCTACGTCCAGTACCAGCGGTACTCCACCTCCTGACTCCAAAACCCTGGATAATGCTAGGTAAGTTACAAATTTCCTTTCAGCTTTGCTACAAATAACACCATAATATAAGCCAACCTGACCTGGCAAGCTATTCCAGAAGCTGCCCAAATGGTATCACAATTGGCATTTTTGTTTAAGGCACAGATAAATAAATTATCCGGCTTCGGAATCATGGAAATTGGCAATTTTCAACGAAAAAGACCTATTTTTGAGTCATAAAAACCGCACTTCCCTACAATGAGTCAACTAAATTGCTCGTTGTCCTTCACTATTTGACTTCGCTCTTACTGGTTCATATATCGTTGGAAATTAGCTATTTAATTTGTACCTGGCTAATATTTGTGGACCAGGAAAAATAATTTTTTTTTTATTTAATTTATTTATGTTTATAGTACAACTTTTTATTAAATAACCGTAATTCAGGCGTTGCACGTTTAGTCAATTTAGTATGGAATTATTATTTTGAAATCGGGTTGCACTGCGAGAAAAAAAGTTATGACTACTTTTTGAAAAGTAGAAGTGCCAAGTGTGATACCATTTTGAAAACTTGAATAAATAGTCCAACTTTTGTAATACATATAAATGTTCGGCGCAGGGTGAAATCCAAATGTTTAAAAAAGTACAAAATCTCGAAAACTATCAAACTGAATTTTGTGTTTTATTTTCTCTGAACTGTTATAAACTTGCCTTGATCTCTTGTTTTTGGCTTGAAGTTGAGTTTTGGGACACCCTGTACATACATGGTGGTGTCCCAAATCCCGACTGCTCTCAAACTGCAAAGGAAAAGATAGACATCGTGAGAAAATGATTACTAATGCTAATGAGAATGACTAAGTGTCAGTTGCAGAAACGCACATTAAAGTTAATCCTCCATTAAATCTCTTGCTGTCACTTTCTGTCTTGTTGACGTAGTAAAAGCTAGCAAGAGATTTAATGGAGGATTAACTCTAATGAGCGTTTCTGCAACTGACTGAAAGTTAACAAAAAATTCTGGTAAGAGCAGGGATCTGGGAGTTTCAGGATCATATATCAAACGCTGTCGTTTTGACGTCTTTAGAATAATTCAGGTCATAAGAAACTGACGAGAACGTGTAGAAAGAGAAGTAACGGCAACACCGCCCAAAATGAAAATCCATAGTCTCTACTTTCCCCTTCAGGGAAAGGAAGGTGTAAGTTTACACAGGTCGTAGTTCCCTTGACGCCAACAATTCATATTACTTTATTACCTAGTAATAAAAACCAAACACGCCCTAAAAATGCAGCGAAAACTGTCCATTGTAAATATTATTAATAAAAAATTGTTTTAATTTCAACGTTGTAAAATTTCAACATAATTATTGCACTTGTTTAAATTAGGTGATGGTTCACATCGATAACGTTGTAATTGCCATCAAATTAAGGCCAGCCGGTTAATGTTTAATCCATTTAGTTATAGTGTTTAAATTAAAAAAGTATTTTCGGTGAGCTTTTAGGGTTCCGTACTCTAAGGTTATTCATAAGCCAACGTTGTCCGTCCGTCCGTCCGTCTGTTTGCCTGTCTGTCCTACACATTGGCGTAGCAAGAGGGGGGCAGAGGTGGGTGACGCCATTACCCCCCTTAGAAAACTGGAAAGTAGTGAAGAAATAATTAAATAGTCGTAGGCACTGTCAAGCAAAATTTCAGCTCGTTTCGCTCGCTCTAGATGTATAGGCTTGCAAGGGCTGAATCACCCATACCACAACTGTTATTGTTTATGAAATCAACCTTCTTAAAAATATCAAGCCAAATTTTGGTTACGATGAGCCTTAGGAAAATTAACTTTTGGATCCGACCTTGCCACGACAAATGTGAGTCTTGCCACTGGGGCGGTAGCTATGAGCTAGGTGGCCGGTTGCCCCTCTCAGGCAAAAACTCTAGCTACGCCAATGGTCCTACCTATTTAAGGTTGTAATATTTGAACCGTAATAGCTGGACAGTTGAAATTTTCACAGAATGTGCGTTATTATAACGGATTTGCTAACAAATAATAAAAATGTCAAAAAGTTAAAAAGTAAACCTCATGGACCTCATACAAGAAACTAGTTTTTGTCAAAGTTTTTTCTTCTCGCTCTATCGTAAAAACGGTAATACATATAAGCGTCAAACTTTGTGTGATTATAGAGCAAATTCTACAGTATAACTGCAAATAATAAAAACTGGCCAAGTGTGAGTCGGTCCCGGGCTAATAAAGGACCCGGAAGAAAAAACTTTTTTTTTGTGAGTTCATGTGTTGTGTTACGGAACTCTCGGTGCGCGAATAGCTCGACTCACACTTGACCGGTTTTATTACATATTCTTATGTTCTTAAGCATCGACCAAATTCTTGATGGTTAGAGGCCAGTAGCTTCACTTTTTGTGGGGAAAGTGCTGGTTCGAAGCCTGGGTCATTTTTATAGAATTTGTATCGAATTTATATAGAATCGATTTGTATAGAATTGCAGAGTTTCGCTCTGAGCGCTATAACTTTCATCCATATTGCGATAAATAGCTAAAACTAGTAGCATTCGACTGAGACAGCAACTTTTTATAAGGAACTTAGGATCGATTTTTAACATCGCTAGCTTTTTGGTGAAGGAAAACGGAACCTCCGTTTTGTTTACACCATAAGACTACGTTGGAACGGTGTCTTTAATATTTTCAATCTCAGAATACCTGATTAAAATAATATATGCAGGCCAAAACAGGACCTTTCACGGAAAACCATTTCCTCAATTTCACATTTTATTAGTCCAAATACAAATAGCTTATTGGCAGAAAACACCATTTACAATTCTCTATGGTCACCGACCATATTGCCTATAAGCCAGCATAATGCCACTTCCTATTGAATTATGAGAGTCCGATTACTAAAACAATAGTAATGTGAACGCACCCATTAAAACGTGAAAACGAAACTATGAACGCACCCGGTCTGGGGTCAGTGAACTTTTGACATGACGCCATGATAGAAAAGTATTTCATGTCGTGTTCTTGTCAGACAGCGTATTAAATATCGTATTAAATACAGATTTATGAAGCTTTTGGCTCGGATTCGCTTAGTGACCAGCGCCAGCTATTAAATATCTCATATTGTTGTAATCTATACTATTATAAAACTGTAACAGGAACTTTGTCTGTACATTGAAGATATTAAGTTACGATATGGTTTTTAGGTGTCCCTGACTCCATTTCACCAATTTTTGGATTTTTTGTCTGTCTGTTTGTTTGTGTGTTTGTTTGGGTGTTTGTTTGTTTGTTTGAACGAGTATCACGCAAAAACTACTGAACCGATTTTGATGAAACTTTTTTTGTTTGATAGCTTATGATCTGACTTAAAATCTGGTATAAAATTTGTGCGGACGAAGTCGCGGGTTAACGCTCGTTTCTAATAAAGGTTAACTTTTAAACAAATGGGTCGATAGCTCATTCGGTAGTGAACCTGCCTGCAGTGCTGTGCGGGGGTTCGAATCCCGTAAGAGGCAATTTGGTTGTGTGATAAATATGAATGTTTGTTCCTGAGTCATGGATGTTTGAATCATTATACTAGTCCAGGCTAGATTCTGGTACTTTAAATGGGACCAGATAATAATGTGTGACAATGTCGAAGATATTAATTTATTTATTTAAGATTTCCCCCGTTAAGACCCTTAAAAATTATCATCATCATCATCATCTCAGGCGATGTACGTCCACTGCTGGACATAGGCCTCCCCAAGGATCGCCATAACGACCGGTCCTGCGCTGCCTTCATCCAACGGGTTCCCGCCGCCTTTACCACGTCGTCGGTCCACCGTGTGAGAGGCCTACCCACGCTGCGCTTTCCGGTACGCGGAATTTCCGGTACGCGGTCGCCACTCGAGATCTTTTCGGCGCCATCGGCCATCGGTTCTGCGACCAATGAGCCCCGCCCACTGCCACTTTAGTTTAGCAATTCTTCGGGCTATGTCAGTTACTCTGTTTCTTCTGCGGATCTCTTCATTTCTGATTCGATCTCGCAGAGAAACTCCGAGCATAGCCCTCTCCATTGCCCTTTGGGTGACTTTCAGCCTTTTTATGAGGCCTTGAATGAATGAATGAATGAAATATACTTTACTAGAGTGGACGACCACGTCTTAAAAATTATGATGATGATAATTCATCATCAGCTAAATTGTAAGACCTTTCTAGAAATTAAAATCTATCCATACTGGTCCCGTAGATAATGTTTTTCAGTTCGATGGTCGGATCATCCCCTTAAAAAAGTGTCAACATATTAAGTTGGACCCTTTATATAGTATATCTGTTTTGTATGTCGACTTTCATTCACCCTTTCGATATGTCAAAACCATCGAAGCATTCCCTTCTCTACTTTAACCACTACATCTTCATTCAAACCAGAACATTCCCCAATCACAGTATTCCTCATTCTATCCCTAATAGTCGGCACACATCTTGCGTATCTCTGTATAACTACAAACAATTGTAAAACGAAGAATAAACTATATACAAAACTACAAACTATATTGGAAGGAACAATAGAGGGTAAGATAGGTAGAGGAAGACCTAGAGACAGTTATGCGTATGAGATGAGATATAAACATAATTGACGCTACATTGTCCCTAGTAGGAAGAGCAGAATCTCAACGCTCACTAATCCACTTTTGACAAAGTCGCCTTGAGCTATATCTTCAAGCAAGTTGTCATGAATATCCCCTCTGACAAGTTGTTAGCCTGTCTCCTATTTTGGAATGCTGAATATTATTTAGCTCATTCGCTCATACCAAGATTGCCATCCGTATTTTTTTAGAATCCCTGTCCGTCAGGTGAAACCAAAGCGTACGCACTGAGCCACTTTAGTTGCCAAAGCCAAGTTGTCATGAATATCCCCTTTTATAAGCTCACTTTCGAAGTCGACTTTAACGACTTCTGAGACGCAAAAAAGTACTAAGGAACTCAAAAAAATTAAAACAGAAATGCAACAACAAGCATCTGTCATAAGATACATACAAAGTCAAGGACCCCGTATCTACAAATGTCAATGCACCAACATTTTATGACGAATGGCAATTGCGAAAGAAAACGCAAGTTTATCGCTCCCAGACCTACAAATGGGCCGTATTTGACTTGCATTAGTCATTAAGTTGAAATTTCTTTGTTTAATTACGTTTTTAGATAAAAAGAATAAACTGTGGGTTGTAGAACTTGTGATTGTGAAAATGTTTCCAAATTATAATATTAATCTTAAATCGAGACTTGGCTTGGCTCATTCTATTCTCTTTCTTAATTAATTTTTTCACATTTTATAATCAACAAAACTTGACCAAGAAATAAGTGGGAAATCCATCTAGTTGCCATGGCACACTAATTACAGAGAGAACCTCAGAATAAGTACCTACATACATAATAATAGTGCAACTACAAATCAAAATTACAAAAACATGTTTTTAACTCTTTATCTTTTTGTACCTACTCTGCGTCAAGCCTCCCCTTTCTGTGATACCATGCTTTCCAGGATGAATTGATTGTAAAATAATGTTGGATTGATTTTATATTTGAGTCTTTTACACATACTTTAAATGGAACTAAATAATCTCTGTGATTATGTCCAAGTTTATTTATTATTTTCTGAATATTCCGACGTATAACATTAAACCGACAATAAAATTATTAATCTGAAGTCTTAGGAAAGTTTACCTCAACTGGAATAAAAATTTAAAAAACCTATGCTATATAACTATTTATGTTAAATATCATTCGTCAAAGAATTTAATCAGAAACTTATAAGAGCGATAACCACGAATATTTTACAAATATACCTAGGCGAATGATTATAAGCTCGCACGTTCTATGCTATGCCGACGGAACTTAAATTCACTGCTCCATCTAACATTAAAGGAATATTGTCTTCATTTACTGACCAATGAGTTTGCATTCTAATTGATTGATCATTCACAAGAACGAGAGACAATATCTTCATTCCGCTGATATCATACAAGTAATCGATAACAGAATAAATTCATTCTAGGAGCCCGATCTGGGTCGCACCAAAACAAATAAAAATGCACCGATAGTCCCGGTGCATTGCCCTTGCATCCTCAGTGCACACGCCCAAAACCTCACGCGAAAATATCCCTTAAAGACACTACCATACCGACTAATTTAGTTTGAGTATGGCTGGAGAAAAATAAGAAAGTAAAACTTGAAGATGAAATCGAAGACGATGCCAACGTCCAAGCTATTTGGAACTTTAATGAGAGTGTTGAAAGATGAATTTTTAATGGCTCGCTTTAAAATAAAAGTAGATAGTATAAAGATCAGTTTTATAGCTCGCTTTTAGGGTATAATACAAGTTGCGCTAAAGTAAAATGTCTGACAAAACGCTTTGGATATTTTAAGTTGAATTTGTCTGTCGGAATATAATGAAATAATAGATAAAGGATTCATTTGTCTACCAAAGTTACTTGATACATAAAAATCAAGAAAATAATTGGATAGCATTAAGCATAGGTAATATTATAATTTCCTTGTTTGTTCTATCTCTGACTACCCTAGTCAGGTTTTTTCGCGATTTCGATCAAGTTCCTTAGAGAAAGTTGTTCAGTTTCATGATCTGATCATCCTATTTAAAAACCGTCAACATATTATTATTTAGATATTCACTATCCGTACACACAACATTACTTCTTCTTCTTATCGTGTGGGCAGAGCCCTGGTGTCAGAGTTTTTTCAGTTACAAAATTACTTAAAATGTGAGTTTAGTGCTATTTCCATAGGTTCTTTCTGAAAAGATTAAAAATCATATTTAATGTAGTCCTATTGTATCTCTTTATGTGTTAATAATACTATGTTATGTATTCCCATACACCCTTCCTGAGGGTGGGTAGGCCTATGCCCTGCAGTAGGACGTTTATAGGCTGTGATGATGATGATGATGAATATTATGTTAAGGAGACACAACAATACACACAAAATTACAGAAAATGTGAGTTTAGTGTTTTTTTTCTGAAAAGATTAAAAATCATATTTTATATAGTCAAATACCCTGTTGTATCTCTTTATGTGTTGATCATACTATGTTATAGAGACACAAAATTATCATATACTAAATAATAATACCTAGGTACGATCTTCAGTTCTCTAGTATGTTCTGACACTAAAACTTTAGGTGTTATAGTGAAGACATATGTATATTGTTCCACATTTTGTCAGTATTCGCTCCGTCTTCCTCCCTAACTTCAAGAGTGAAACAAACTGTTATCGATGTGACCAAGAGTAAATATTTCGTACTGCACTATCTTGAGGCAGATGTTACGAAATATTTGTATTTAGTCGTTTATTCGTACGATTGTCGGTTGTTGACCGATCGTTTCGTTTTAACTAGTTTTTCTTTTACCTATACGTGTGATTTTTGAAATCAAGTTGTGAGTGGTTCCGACGATAATATTACAGTCATGTTCCCGTTTTATTTTCCAATTAAACGTCTAGTAGCCTAGCTAGGAATTCGGATTGGGATACAAACGTCTTATTCCCCATATCAAATCAATTAATCGACCATTTCTCCCAAAGTTTAAGATATAAATCAAGTTAACTTCTTTAATTTAGGTTCACAGTTTGTCAATTCAAAATGTAACCTACCAATCTTTGTTTCAGATTAAAGCGAGCAGGCATAGAAGCAGGCAACAGTGCGGCCAGACGATCATACACCGAAGAAGACCTACAAGCAGCTCTCAGGGACATTCAGTCCGGCCGCCTGGGCACCCGCCGCGCCTCCGTCGTCTACGGCATCCCCCGTTCCACCCTCCGCAACAAACTCAACAAATTAGGCCTCATCTCCGAACAACACGAGTCCGAACCCGACAGCGATACCGAACGAACTGACTCCCCACCCACTGTTATATTAAAAATACCAACATTCCCCACTCCTGACGAAAAAAGCCCATCCCCAGCTACCCCAGTGACGACACCAGTCACACCGTCAACACCCTTGCTCCAACCGTGTTTGAGTGCTCCTTCTCATTTGTTACTACCTCCTTCGGTCTTCGCTGATCCACCGTCGACCCAGCATCTTTTCACGTCGCTCAGTGACGTCATAGCGAAAAGCATCAGCCAGAAGTTCCAGCAGCCTCTCGACAGGCCGCAGGCCGACATGTTCATGAGAGCGCCCGATAGACACGTATCCGTCATAAAGACACCTCCTGATAATCAGAGGAATTATCAAATGCCGAGCAATTCGAGAGGTCCTCCGAACAACAACGGTCAACCTGCTACCGGTGGAAAAGGAACCAGACCTAAGAGAGGGAAATATAGGAACTACGATAGGGATAGTTTAGTGGAAGCGGTGAAAGCGGTACAAAGAGGAGAGATGTCGGTTCACAGAGCTGGCTCCTACTACGGCGTTCCTCACTCGACTTTGGAGTACAAAGTCAAAGAGCGGCATTTGATGCGGCCGAGGAAACGAGAGCCAAAGCCTCCCCAAGACGTGAAGCCACAACCGCCAAAGCCGCCGCAACCGAAACCGCCGACGAAACCGTTCTCGAACGGTATGAACGGACCAGAGGGCGGTTACCCGCCGAGCTATCCCTTCTGGCCCGGTGCGCAGTTCGCGCCGCCAGCGCCTGATCTATACGCGTCGCACATGATGCGCCGACTACGGGAGGAAGCACCTCCGCCTGCGAACGGGTCATTCCTAGAAGGGATCATCAGGTCCAGCCTGGAGAGGCCGGTCGCGCCCGCGTTGCTGCAGCGGCTGACAGCGGAGCCGCGGCCGCCGATGACACCGACCGAGGCGCCGAGTCTACTCCGAAGACTGGCAGGTGAGCCTGACGACTGTCCTCCGGCGAGGCGTCCCAGGATCGACAGCTCCGACCGGCAGCTTGCGGCTGACCTTCGGGAGGTGGTCCAGCGGATCAGGGCTGACAAGATGAGGCCTCGGAACGGGACCCCGACGCCGCCGGGGCAGACCAATCCGGACGCGTTGTCGCCCCCTCCCGCGCCCCCGACGGCACCCCCCGACCGCGCCTAGTGCTATCTTCGGAGCTACCCGCTCTATTTCCAGTGATAACGGCGTTAGAGTAGTTAGGTAGGACGCTGTAAAGGTGCTGACATTGTAACTACGAGCAGGCCGAAAGAGCGTGCGCTTCAACAGTTTCAGTGTTAGGATCTTTGCTGCGTAGGCGCAGATTCTGAGACGTTCCGATCTCCTCAGCCTTTGTGATAATATTATGTAAAGTACATTCCGTATGGAGAGGGCGCGGCTTCGAAATGTCAAGGTTTTGATGCTTACAATTGCGCGACCTCGTAATATAACTTCAATTGCACCGATCGTGATGAAACACTTATCCGTATCCGATTAAAAAAAATAGTAATGTTGTGCCTAGCCGAAGGAGGTCTGATTCTCGAAGAATATTCAAGTTTTACTTTGGTATAAATTTTATACTAAAGTAAAAATCGTTTTATTTTTCAAAAATCAGCCTCCCCATGTTTCTACATACATGTAGTGTGCAATAGAGCCTTTTTTAAATAATAAACGTTATAAATTCGTGCATTATTTGTGTATACTGTTGTAGTGACAATAACAAACAGGCTTCTTACTCAGTAATGGGTTGAATTCTCCCGCATTTTAAGGTTCATTTACTATATACCTACTTATACTAAAACAATAGTATTTTTATTATGTTTCCGCTTTCTGTCAGCCCAGATTCTTTCACACATTTTGTACTGGATATTTCGATCTTTAGTAAAATAGTTATCTACCATTTCAGAATCTTAAAAATCACTTTTTAATGTTTTGTTATAATAAAGAAGTGTACTGAAAGCCGAAATATCAAGTATAAATTCATTTACACCTTATAATCACCAAATATCACAATAGTTACCTAAAATCACAACCAGTTCAATATAACACAGCTTTACAATTGCAATCACAGTAATAGTGTAGACCCCACGTCAGTTGATTCGGATGATATTTTATGACCTAGAGTGTTTTTATTACACTTAATTTTATACTTTTTTTATAACTTGATGGTTTTGCGACCCCTAAATAAAAAGGAAAAGGATTCATATAAAAAAATGTGTTCACGTTTTTTTATAATTTACTAATTCAAATAAAAAAACAGCACTGTAGGTCATACGATGTCAGGGTTGTCCAAAATTCTTGCTAATCCGGAGAACCTCAATATTTGACCTTGTTTTAAGTAAAAGACAACCAAAAGTTAACGTTAAAAATTAACTATTTAAATATTTTTTAAGTAAAAAAAAACAATGTAACAAATTAATTATAAAGCTAGCTATGAGTGTAAATGTTATCGATTTTTAAGTGAACTATTGCAGATTTTGTGCGGTGTTTTTATATTTAGATAGGTAAATATTGAATGAAATTATTAGCGCTATTGGCGGGTGTTGCGGTCTTTTTCTAAAGAGAGATTAGAGAAGAAGATGGCACTAGTGGTCGGGATGTGTGTCGTCGGCAAACTTCGGCGTATACGAAGCTATATGTAAAGTGTTCGGACTTATGTGCAATTATTATTTTGTATAAAATAGTAATGTAAACTGTGTCTAAGCTAACACGTGGATTTCCATATTACTGAATGTGATATTTAGGTATTACGAATGCGGTTTGTTTGACGACCTGCGGGGTCCTTTCAGCCCCCTGCATTATACACGTACGTATATTAAATACATCTAGTGAACTTATATATTTTATGTACTATTATTGTATCCTAAGAAGATATATTCTTATTTTTCATGGTCCAAGTTTTAAATGTTTTATCGACTATACAAAAATATGGATAATCATTATTATATTCTTGTCAACTTTAAAAATTATAATTAGCCCAAAAATCCTCAAAAAAAAGTAATTGATATCTTCAAATTTGTGAAATTTTTTGGTGTTCAATCAAAAGTATATTATGGAAGTACGAAATGAAAATAATGTATACGCTCTCCCAGAATAAAATTAGGTAAAAACTATTTGGATATAAAATTATCATACGATACTTATGTAAGTTATGTGTAAATGTGAGCCTCATGGAAATTAAGAAGTCTTTGTATTATGTATGTAATTAAAATATACATATATTATATACAAGTTAAAATAATATCGTACATTTTTCTTCGGAGACCACGAATGTGCAAAATAGACTACAAGAGACTGTCCTCGACATTTCGACATGTTGCTTTAAATTCATGGTCTTGATAAATGTCTAGACAATCATATAAAATGATACCTGTTGAAGTAAAATATATCCAAATCGTTATACATATCCCGAATGCCGAGATGTCGAAAACTCTCTCTGAAAAAATGAAACAAAAATTTTTATATTCAAAATTTTAAACTAGTCGATAGCATCTTTCAACTTTCGTTGTCTATTCATAATTTTCGACGTCTTATAAGCATTTAATTCTTTAAAATTATATATATTAATTGTTATGTGCATTTATCTACGTAAACAAACTTTTGTACTATTGGAAAGTATAAAAGTTACTGATTCTTCGTCGTGTGACAGCCCTACCAGACCGCATTTCAAATTGCGTTTAAAAAATTCAAATATCGAACAACTTTTTTTTAAATACGCACACGGATCTGTGTGTTATGCCTGACATTTGTTGATAGCTTAAAAAAAGGTTATTTTTGTGTAAGTTTGTACAGAAATAATAGGATGGGACAATTTGCAAAGAGAATTTAGATATTAATAAACATTCCGTTTAGTAGAATGTTACTAGTTTTTTTTATAATATTAATATAAACATATTTTTTTTGCATCGGGAACAAATCATTATGTTGTTTAATCTTATTTTGTAACGTTAGTTAATTTTTAAGTGGCTTTATTTTTAAATAACCCTATATATAATTATAATATTATATTGAGATGTTATACATGTCATTGTTTTTGTGCAAAGTGTTTGGGGTTCGAATCCCGGGTTAAAAGAGAGTTTCGACTGATATGTAGTAGAAAATAGCCGAGTGCTTGACGCACTGGCCGGTCTGTACAAATGGTATACGCCGCCTTAACACTTAAATGTTATTGACAGTGACCTCTGCAACTTAAAAAAGAAATCAACATAACAAAAATATTCCAAAGGAGTTTTAATGCGTTGAATTATTTTTAAACAGAAAGCGGTTGCCATTTTTTGCCGAAAAAAAAACCAAAGGATCGATTTTAAATATTTAAATTTGACAGTTTAAAGAACTGTCTTTGCTCAAATACCTCATTTCAATTTATGAAAAGTGTTTCAAAACTGAATGTACCTATTTTATCTAAGTTTGTACATTGATCTTGTGTTAAGAGAATGGTAAATATAGGTGCCAACTGCGGGCGTATTTTTTTTATAGATGTCGAACAAAAAAGTCAAGAAATAAACTTACGAGCGCCATCTTGGATTTCCGGTAGAAAAATGGCCACCGTCCACATTGTAGAGATCACTGACTTATAGTGAATCATTTTTATTGTATATTGTTCAATCATTTTCCACATAGTTTAAGTATTTTAGTTAATACCGTAGAGTAATTTTCAATTAATAGGTAGCCGGTAGTAATTCTTTAATATTTTGTTAATTTTTTTTCGTAAATGTAATAAATTCTCCATAAGGGTTAGGTTTAGTCTTGAACGGTCCTCGATCGGTCCGGGAACAAAAAAGACAATGAAGGGATGTTGCATTTTTAATTAAAAACAAAACATTAATAAACTAGGATTCCACGCGAAATAGTGAATGTTATCTTGAGTGCAATCGTATCTCCTACCACGTATCCGAACGCATCGTTTCTTTTTTTATAAATTTAAATTCGACTTTCGAATACCGGAATTCGATATTTGAATTTAAAAAGAGATGTTTAACACGTTATGGGAGAATCGTAAAAGACATTGCCAGATCTTATTTCTAAGCATTCGTGAACACATGTTGTTTGTTTGTGTGACTGTACCTTTGTATATAACGACTGCTATTCAACTGCAGATGTTTTTATTAGTTCTCTGAAGAATTGAAGCTTTGTAATAATTTAGCCCAAAATTATTTTAATTTAAAATGAAAAATCAAAAGAATTTTTTTTAATCCTTTTTTCCACAAAAAAATTAAAAAAACTCACAGGTATAAAATATACGATTTATTTTATATAATTATGTTTTCGCTTTAATACCCAATCATCATTATAAATTTTTTGTTCCTAATTATTGTTCTTAATAATTTTGTGGTAATTAGGGCTGATACAAAAAATGTCTTCAGTTGAAAATCAGTCATCAGACGCGTTTCTCTAATTATAAGTCTCACCTTAATTGTCACTAATTGTTTTCCTTACTGTATGTATTTCTAGGTGATTAATTTTTAAACAATAATTATTGTACTATTTATTACAATAATTATCTTATTATTATCGTCATTTTAGAATTATCAAGGGAAGGAATAAAGGATTTCTGTGCTAGATTTCAGAATGTGTTCAACATTCATTTAAAAAAATGTACAACACGAAGCATTTAATTTTAGACATATTAAATATAATGTTATCTTTATTCAATCGAGGGAATAGTGTTAAATTCGAAATATTTCTTGTATATTTATTTTAAAAAAACGCTTATAATAAATCACATCACACTGCTGGGGAAACATTTCTTCTTTTTGAGAATGTTTTTCATCGCAACAATGTATTGGAACGTGTTTTTTTTGTGATTGAGAAAAAAGAAAAAGTAGGCAATGGACCAATGTATGAGATACGCTGTTAATACTGGAATGGCTCAGATTTTTTTTTAAATATGAAAACGTCTAAAAGAGCTAACAAGATCAATTATAATATTGTTATTTAATTATTGAGTACAAGTTTTAATTAAATATTTTTTTTCAATATACCTTACTCGCCTCTATATTTTTTTGTTATTTTGTTCCTCTAGTTTTTATTATTATTATTATTGTTTAATTTTCATAACAGATAAATAAATAGATGATTTCGCGTTAATTTAAGCGACTCAATAATTAATTATTACTATTAATAATAATAAAAAAAAATATTATATATTTTCACTTCCTCAGTATGAAAAGTGATGTTTCATAGATTTTATTTGTTCTTTTTTTTTCACTCACATTTGTTACGAGATGAAAAAAAACAATCGTAGAAAATAAATTACTAAAAAAAAGCAGAAATTGGCTAAAATCGTGATTGGCACTACATTATTGTATTATATCTAGTCAAATTTTTAGAGAGGTGGAAAAAATTTAAAGCTAAGCTTAACGAATACGATTCGACTGAACATTTTTTCATAATGATGTAAATGACGTCCAAAAAAAAACAGTCGCCTGGCGACGCAAAAATTGATTTGAATTTGGAATTGTAGACGAACGTTTGTAGTACTGTTTTACGTACCTATTTATAAACCTACGTAGCACTGTTTGAGGTGTACATGTTTTCATATGTAATGTCCTTTATGTATAAGGTCTTTCTTACGTTAAATATCTTAATGAAATGGCTGGTTAGGCAGGTATAAGATTGTGCGAGGAATATTTAAAACCTGTATACAATAAATTTCTTTCATTTGTTGAATTTTCTTTTGTTTTATTTATTTTATTTGTGGTCTTTTATCGTATTACCTAATCCTGATTCGTGTACGAAAAAGAATAATGCATAAATTCCATAAAACTTTACTAATTATTTTGCTTTCAAATAGGCATGTCAGTCCCTGACATGTTACATAACATTTTTTTTGTATAAAAGTCCCTAAAAAAATATATAAAAAACAGGTAGGTAAAAATTAGGATGTGAATGCTATTTTTTTAATTTCAGACATCCTAATTAATATACGAAAGCAACTAACAGTATGGATTTTTTTTTAAAGTATTTGTCATTGACGGTAGAGGAAAACATCGTGAGGAAACCTGCATAGGTTCCTACCTACTCAATAATAAAAAAATCCGATGTTTCACTTATGCTGTAAAATTATGACCAAGTAATAGCGAAATGGGTCGCAGAAAATTAAATATTTGAAATGGGTGCCACCCTTGTATACTTGCACTTAAATATACGATCGACGCAAAATTTTACAGGTAGGTAACCAGATATCTACGTTCCTTAATCTGATCGTTGCGGTGGTTGGATGTAAGCGATGAAAAACTGGATTTAGGTATTGTGTGAAATAATCAAATAAGGCAAGTGTAGACAAGGAAAGGACACCGAAATTAACTATTATTCGTATGGCTTTCTAATTACAAGTTTAAGTCAATAGTTTTAAGCCATTAGTTTGGCTCTCGGGGTCAGTTCGTTTAGTTCCCGGGTTCCACCGTTAAATCTTCTGCCAGTGGGCCTCGCATACCACCCTCGACAAAACGATAAAAATCGAGATGTGCCTCCATCTTTATTATTTTACGTATGCCAGAAAGAGCGCGCATGACGTTTTTCTCGTTTAAACGCTTTGTCGTGGGTGGCATGCCAGCCGTGCTGGCTGACTATGGAGCCAACATTTATGCTGGGCACTCATTCACTATGTGCTCGATAGTCTGCTCCGGAGCACCACAGGCAAACCGTGGGCTTGCCTGAATAGAATTAGAACAGGAATCGCTCGGTGTAACTATCTTCACAAGTGGGGCATCAAAAGCTCACCCGAGTGCGACTGAAATTAACTGCTTATAATAGAGACGAATGGAAGAGCAGAAGAAACAAATGGATGAAAATTAAAAAATGGTCCGAAATAATTATTAATTAATTTCGTAACTGTCGTTTTTTAATTGACTGGATACATTCGAATTTTTATTAAAAATATTCAATAAAAAAAAGGGTATTATGTATAATTATTCCTTATTCCATTTAAAAATAAATACCAAAGTAGTACAACACCTTGGAAGTCATTGAACCTTAGTGCAGAAGTATACCTACCTAAACTTATGTGCAGGTACTTCCTTCCTAGGACACTAGGGAAAATAGTGCCATATGTTTACAAACTACCTATTTATTGTTATAAGAAAGGAAAACCGCATTATGAAGACTCATTATTTCACATTTTGCCTCAAGACTCGAAAAACGAGTGCACGAATAAAAAATAATTGCGTACCTAACAAAAAAATATTCGCTAATTTGACAAGTTTCATCAACCAAATGTCATCCTAAAAAAAGATCAATGAATAAAAAAAAAATTCAGAAGCGAAGTAATTTTGAGCAAACCGCAAAATGGTATCCGTGATAAAAATAATTTTGTGTTTTGACTGTCCCGTTTTCATACAAAGCAGTCATTTTTCGCATTGCTCGCGGCTTCAGGCCACTTGGGTACAAGGTTAAAAGGAATAAAAAAAAGATGAAAAAATTCAAAATGGCGCTGCTTAATACGCGAAGCCGCCAAAATAAGAAAATGAAACCAGTTTTGAAGCGGGTTCAATTTGGTAGTTATTTTTATCTGAGTGCAATGAAACTTCATAATGTGAGTAGATGAAAAATATTGTTGTTGCAGCAATGTTTTGTAATATACTTACCTAGGTAAATTAAGTTTCGAATGCATCAAACACACGTACGTAATAATTATGTAACAATAAAGGAAAGATGTCTTAAAAAGCTTTTAAAATAGTTTCGATTTGGAACTTGAACCTAAAAAGTTATATAAGGTAATTCATTAATTTTATTGACATTATAGGTATCCAAAATATGAATAATGAACGAAACTGTTTCCATGTTATTAAAAAAAATAAATTCAACGTAGCCTATGCTAGAATATCCAAGAATATTTACCTACACATATCTATAGGTTTGTATTCTTCTTCTTCTTCTTATCGTGTGGGAAAGTTTTGGTGTTAAGTTTGTATTTATTTTTATATTATTGATAGTTATTTATTTTTTAGAATTTCATTAAAATATCGGAGTATACGTATTATTTTAATCATCACATTTCAAAATCGTTTTTATGCATGCTCGCATTGTGAATATTATGTAGATGAGATCACAACATAATATTTGTATATAAATCAGTCATAGGTGAAAACTATATCTATTTCAGAACATTTTTAATTATAAGTAGAGGGTAAATTCTACCTACTTGCATCCCAACCCAAGCTTAAATACCTTCTGCATTATAATAATACTTATAAATAACACGGACTATATGCAATAAAGATCAACATCGTAACCTGCTTCTAAAACCGGACATTATTATAAACATTATACATAACATAATGTAATTACATAACCAGGTGCAAAACGAAAAAACACAAAGAAGGCTCGAAAGAAATTCAAATGGGCACGACACAAAGAAAACAAAAATCACCGCCCAACCCTGACCCTGCGCGAGCGCCGGCCCCGAACGAAACCGAAAACAGCCGAATCAGTCGTCGCAAAAAGGGACCATGACCTTAGTATTTTGCTCTTGACTTACTTGATGTTTGTGTGTGTGAGTGTATGTAATTCGGGTACTTTGACTGGGCTGGTTGCTTTTTGTTTGTTGGGCAAAGATCAGGTGGAAGAGAAGGGATCGGTAGGTAGAATATAAAGTCGTCAAACAACATCTAAAGAGGAGCAGCTCGTTGGATTAAGTTGACTTAATCCAACGAGCTGCTCCTCTTTAGATGTTTTTCATTAGCTCGCTATTTAGGAGAAGCTTAAACCCGAACTGAGATCGGACGAAGTAAAGACAACCCTGTTTAAGTGGGGTTACATAGACGGTTGGACCTCAGGTGTGAACCCTCAGACTATGGCCCATCTTGTATCCCTCTTCCTACCCGTAACTGTAGTGATTTCCTTGTGGCAAAATTCTGGACTGAAAAGATTTAGAATGACATGCCTTCGATTCCATAGAAGATGATTAGGTATCTCCCTAGTCCCTACTTTCATAATCATTATAAGCCTATACCTATGTATACGTTCCACTTCGGAGCACGGATGTTCCCTAAGGGTATATGTATGTGCTCCCTAGTTTGCCCTGGCTACATGGAAATGATCTGTTGTAAGAGAATCTGCGTCTTCAGCATCCAAGGATTTCCAGGCATCGTTTTCAAATTAAATCATTCGAAGATAGAAACGTTTAAGTGTGCTCTACTCAGGTAAATGGACATTTAAGTCTCAAAAACTAGTTGACAACGTTTTTTCTAGTTGGTAGAGTCAGAAAAAGGTCTTATGAAGTCAAAAGTTCCGTTCATCCAGCAAACATCCATAACGGCCAACGGCGGCTACGTAGTTTTTTACGACCTTTTTCGGTGCGTATCTGAGCATCACATTTCAGTCAGAACAATAAGGTACCCTAAAGCCTGGACCAATCAAAGAATGTAGGCAGTAACTAAGTATATTAACGACATCTGTCTGAATTGCCATGTCTGCCTCCCATCAACTCTTTGCCGCGCAATTCGGATACTTTTTGTCGGGAGTTCGCGTGCACCAACACAGCTGCATTTGCTGTCAATGTGCGAGTGTATTTTTCGCCGCGTGCAGTCTTTGGGCAATGCACTCGCGAGTCACAATGGCACTGACCTTGGCCAATGCGCAGCTGCGAATGGGGGGACGGTTTTGAGCGCCAATTCGGCGTGTTCGAATTTTGAATTTTTTTCGGTTTTTTTTTGTTGGATTTATTTTTAATTTGATTTGGGAGTGGTTTTATAGGGCTGGTAAAAGTGTTCCTTAAAAAATATCTGAGATAGGTGCTTTACCTGGACTCATATTAAAAATATGCAATTCCATAGCCATAGGTACATTTGTGTCGAGCTATTGACACTTTCTATGAAAGAACCATTTCTTTTGCTATTTTAATGTTGATCTTATAGTAAATGTTGTTGTTCAGTTTGATGGTAATGTACCTAATGTTGATCCACCCAAAGTTGAACTTTATGTTCATGGACATAGAGTTCAATTATTTGTAGGTAGATCTGTCGCCATGTGTACGTATCGCATTTAAGTTACATCCTTTATAATTGCATCATCATCATCATCAGCCTATTATACGTCCCGCTGTAGGTCAGATACCTACCCTCAGTGAGAGTGTACAGACGTTAGACCACCATGCCACGCGTGTCCAATGCTTTAGCCCAGTCATTTTACGGTTTGAGCCGGGACTAATTAATAACTGACATTTTTTTTCGGTATAATATTGAAGAGCCAATTTGAGCCTAGAAATGTACCAAAATTAAAAAAAAAACAATAAGCCTCTTAAATCTAAGTCAAATGAGTGCATTGGTATTAATATTATTAATTTAAAAGCCTTCTGGGACACACAATTTTGATTTCAATGTTGCGTAGTGATTTTTTTTAATATGTTTTATGATAGCCTTTTTGTCACTGAATGGTGCCGGTTACAGTTTAAATTACTTCCTACTCCGCCTAACAAATCTCCGTAAAATGACTGGGCTACTTATTGGTAGACTTCACGTAGGATAGCCTGCCTTGCATAGCAGCTTTAATGTGCTGAATCAAAATCAAATAATACCAAAACCATAGATTTCTCTATGATTGTACTTCGGTAAAAACGTTTTCGCTTTTTGCATCGAGACTACTAGCTTCGCAACTATTAGGTAATCCCTGATTTGAAATAAAATTGCATATTTGGAAATTCACTAATTCAATCAAATTGATTGCAACCTCACCTCAAAATTTAACCGCATAAACAAAGCTTCCAAAATTATAACAATACGAGCGTTAAGCCGCGACTTTGTCCGCACAAATTATATACCAGATTTTAAGTCAGATCATAAGCTATCAAACAAAAAGTTTCATCAAAATCGGTTCAGTAGTTTTTGCGTGATGCTCGTTCAAACAAACAAACACACAAACAAACAAACAGACAGACAAAAAAACAAAAAATTGGTGATATGGTATCAGGGACACCTAAAAACCATATCGTTACTTTTTTTTGTTAATATCTTCAATGTACAGACAAACTTCCTGTTACAGTTTTATAATAGTTTAGATGCAGGCTTGCTTTATCGATTTTTGACCTCAGCCCTCAAGGCAGTGCAGTGGTGGTAGTCGCTAAAAAAAACCCAAAAGTCACCTGGTACAATTTGCGAATTACATAGGCATGCTCGCGTGTACTTTGGATGGCATTTCGGACCTAATTGTATGAAAGTATTTTTATTTGAGGGTTGGGCTTAGGGTGACAACGGATTTCTATTAACGCCGGACAAGCTTAGACAACTAACCAATACAAAAAATGGAACAAGACCAATTTTTAGGTTGAATTTTCACCAAATATAGGATATGAGCGTTGCTACAACAACAATCTTAAATAGAAAGTAGTAGTAGCAATGATTGCGGTCGTATGTAGGTAAGTATTTGCACCAATTATGTTTTTGTGTACAATAAAGGATCTATGAATCTATGAATCCCACTGATCTACGAAATGAAACCAACGACAAAACATTTGATCGCCAATTGAAAAACTTTTTATTGGATAATGAATTCTATTCTGTTGACGAATTCTTGACAAAAAGTTTTTAAGTACCTACATTACATTACATTATAACACTTTATTGTACACACGGACATAATAATACACAAAGTTGAGAAAACATGTACAAAGGGCGAGCTTATCTCTGAAGAGATTTCTTCCAGCAGACCCGTAGAAGAGACAGTTAACAATTACAAGGCAAACTTATTGTGTACAAGCAAACAGTATAAATAAATAAATAAATGTAATATATACCTACAATATACAATATATATTAATATATGTATATAATTATATATATGAATATCACTTAAGATAGAGAAAGGTAGTGCTCTTTCGTTTTGTACCTTACCTACTTAAGTATTATATTCATTTTTTTAATTTGCTTGTTGTTGTTGACATTTTTTCTATTCGGAAAATGGTCAATAGACTATTTTTAACTTTAATGTTATATTGTTTTACCATCATTTTTATTTGACAGGGCTATTTTTATTTTATTATACAATTTGACGATCATGTTATGAATGGACATTTTATGTAAATTATTTATGTAAGAATGTGACATGTTGTAATATGAAATAAATGAATCTAATCTAATCAAAAATATTTAGGTTTAAACGTATTAAGTAAACACTCTCTTTCACGCACAGTTCATACTAATGACAGTGACGGCATTTATTGGTACAAATCATCCATAATTTTTATGGATACGCAAAGATAAAAAAGCTATAATAACCCAACAAATCAAAATGTCTCCGAAACAAGTCAGTCCAAATCTAAGAGTATGTATAATATATACATTTTTCAAGTGATATAAAATGTAACTATGCATAAAACGGAAGCCTGATCTTGAGATTGTCCTGTCACTGGTAAACACAACGGTAATTAACGAATGAGATTGTGTTTCAAAAATGGAAGGTGTCTATTCCAAATGAAGATTTCGTGGTCACCCAAGAGTACTGATGGCGCGACGATTGATGGCTATGCTCTGGACGGAAGGGTTAAAATAGAACTGCGGCCATTAAGGTGATAAGGTGGTTTGTAAAAAGTTAAATTTTGTTCTGAGGCGATTCTGTCAGGTTCCGGGTTATTTATGTTTTTTTCTTGTTGTTTGGCGCAGCGAAACTATTTTAACGGTTGTTAAGATTAGAGTTTTAAAAGGAAATGAAACATTACGTATGTACATACAATGAAAATATACAGGAGGGTGTAACAAAACACAGTGATAATACTTAAGGTTAAGGAGGTGCTTCAGACCATCAAACTGAACAACTTTCACTATGGAATCAACTTGGAAATCGGGAAAAAATAATCAGATGTTTCACACAATAAAAAATTGCAACGACTCGACTCAAATGTAGGGGACAGCTGATTTTTTTTCGCGATTTCGATGTTGACTCCATAGTGAAAGTTGTTCAGTTTGAAGGTCTGAAGCAACTCCTTAAATATTACTGGGGTGTTTTGCTACACCTTTTTTTGGTGTTCTGAATTGTTGGGAGAGGCCGTCCGAGGAAAACATACCATGATCAAATCAATGATCTTTTCCAAAAAGGACAAGTGCGTAGCACCCTCAATCGACGGAAGTGCATGAAAAGATGTATGAATGTCAATGAGGCTAAAGAGGTGTGTCAGAGTCGTAGCGTGTGGCGGTCCGTGGTCTCTGCCTACCCCCATGGGACAATGGCGTGAGGTTATGTATGTATGTATGTTTTTTTTATTTATAATCTTGCTTGTGCGTTAGCACTGCATTTCCGCCAGTGTCAAATAGTGTGAGAGTATCTATCCCAATCCCAGGGATTGTTTTTGATAAAGAACAAGAAGAGATTGAGGATTAGCCTCGTGGCAGACAAAAACGCGACACGCGTACACCACGCGAGACAAGTGCTCGTGCCAGAACCTGCAACGTGACACTTGTTACACCTTGTATAACGTTCACGGGTACATACATTATTATGATCCCAAACCTAGTCAGACTTCACTGGAACAGATATAGACGAGAACAATTTGTTTATGTATTGTGTCTAGAATTCAGCGTGTAAGTGACAGCCTAGCAAATACTGAAACGGTGAACTCAGACCATCAAACTGAACAACTTTCACTGTGGAGCCTACCTCAGGAGACGCGAAAAAAAATCAGCTGTCCCCAATAGACTTATATATTACTAGCGCTGTCCCATACAAAACTGCTGTTCTTACCCGACTTAAATGTATGGGAAAGCTGATTTTTTTTCGCGTCTCCTGAGGTCGGAGTTCACCGTTTCAGTATTTGCAAGGCTGTCACTTACACCCTGTATAAGGTCTTAGAATATAAGCTACTATCAATCCATTCATTCATTCGTCATGAAAGCGGCAAAATCTAGTATCCCACGAGGGTATAGAAAAGAATATATCCCTGGCTGGAATTCTGAGAGCAACTCACTATATGCAGAATATCAGCAAACAGGAAACCACAATATCGGCTCCCAGCTCCTTCATTCGTTAGACAGTCACAGGAAGGAAAAATGGCAAGCTACCTTTGAAAATATGGACTTCAAGAAATCCAGCAGGAAGGCATGGCGCGTTCTTAACAACCTTACTGGAAAGAAGACATCTCAAAAAACCTGCACTAAACTGCATCCAGATGCTATCGCCAATAGGATGGTTGAGGTTACGCGGGCAAAGCGGGACAAACAACACACAAAAATGGTGAAAAAGAAACTTACTCACTTAAGACGAACCGCTTCAGATAACGATGAGCTATCAAGACCATTCTCAGCCTCAGAGGTAGCAATCGCGATCAAGCTCCTAAAACATGGCAAAGCAGCAGGACCTGATGATATGTTTAACGAATTCATCAAAAACATGGGCCCCATGGCAGTCATTTGGCTTGCGGCAATGTATAGCAGTATACTTGCCAAGAACCAGCTACCCAATGAATTCAAATTGTCAAAGGTGATCGCCCTACTAAAGCCTGGAAAAACCGATGATAAACCCGAGAACTATAGGCCCATTGCTCTTCCTAGCTGCACCTACAAACTTCTGGAAAGTCTTATACTGACTAGAATAGCTCCTCTTATCGAGGCAGTAACACCCCCAGAGCAGGCTGGTTTCAGATGCGGTCGCAGCTGCACCGACCAAGTGTTGGCCCTCACCACACACATCGAGCACGGCTTCCAGAAACAGCTGAAATCAACGGCTGTTTTTGTTGACCTGACCGCCACTTACGATACCGTGTAGAGAACGGGCCTTGTCTTCAAGCTGATGTCGGCTGTCCCAAGAAGGGCGATGGTAGACCTTGTCTCTAACATGCTGAGTGAGAGGCGGTTCGAGGTCTTTCTTGGCGATGTGAAAAGCAGGAAAAGAAAACTGAACAACGGGCTACCGCAAGGTTCCGTTCTAGCACCTCCTCTTTTCAACCTATATATCCGCGACTTGCCCGAAACGTTCATCTATGCGGATGAACATTGCGCTAGTGGCACAGAACCGGGACTTCAGCGTGGGAGAGGACATCTTTTCGTCGGACCTCAGAAAGCTTTCGAACTACTTCACGCGATGGAGACTAATACCAAGCGCCAGCAAAACGGAAGTTTCCTGTTTCCATCTGAACAACCGTCATGCCAAGTACGAACCGGCTGTAATATTTAGAGATGAAACTCTACGGTACAACCCCTGTCCGAAGTACTTGGGAGTCACGCTGGACAGGTCGCTCACGTATAAAGAACATCTCACTAAACTGTCACACAAGATCTCGACACGAAACAACATTGTTCACAAACTGAGCGGCACATCGAGGGGAGCTTCTGCTGACTGCCTCCGTACTTCTGCAATCAGCCTGGTCTACTCGGCAGCGGAATACTGTGCTCCTCTCCTGTGCTGTGTCTGGCTGGAGAGCGCGCATGTGCAAGCGATGGACGCCAGGTTGAACGACACCATGAGGCGCGTGTCTGGGACGGTAAAATCGACGCCCACGCACTGGCTACCGGTACTGAGCCATATCGCGCCGCCAAACCTTCGAAGACAGCGTGCGCTCAAGAGAGAAGCCGACCGCCTGGCGCCACGACAGGACCTGCCCATCCACGCGGAGTTTTTCAGCCAGCCCCCACAGAGGCTCAAGTCTCGGCACCCGGCCTGCGTCACCGCGGGCAAACTTAGAAGCGAGGATTTTAATCTGGAGCGACGCTGGAAGGACGAGTGGAAAAGCAAAACTGTTGGAACGCCTGAGAAAAACCTGGACTCCACAGTCAAGCCTAAGGGATTCCACCTGCCGCGCAAGGACTGGTGTCGCCTCTACAGGCTAAGGACCGGCTACGGCAGGTGCAACTACCTCCGACACAAATGGGGCTGGACGGAGTCTGCTTTGTGTGACTGCGGGATCGAAGACCAGACGATGCATTATACAATGGTCTGACCCTCGATCTGTTTTCATAGGTACATCTTTTCCTATGTCTGTGGTTCATGTTTTCCTATAGTATTTTGTTGTGTAGTACGCGTATTTATGTATGATGTATGTGTGTATATATATATATATATATATTTATATGAGTATGTATATAATATATGTATTTATAATAGGTTTATTTTGTATATTTACTTTTTGTTTTTACTAATAACTGCTGATTTTTGATATTTTTTTTTTTCTGGAAACACCGCCTACCTTTCTTCTTTTCACCGTTTCCTCTACCCTAAGGTTGTCTGGAAGAAATCGCTTCTTAGCAATAAGACCGCCTTATTTTGTGCCTCTTGTATTTTATTTCTGTATTTTACTGTTTATGTTTTTGGTGTAAAATAAAGTATATTTGATTGATTGATTGAATGATGCCCCCCTCGAGCTTACCCAGGTCGTCCTGAGGACTTGACACACCTGACACCTGAGGCCCATCGATGGCTTCAGACGCTGGATGTGGACTTATAGCTCATGCCTACAAACAAAATTCGCCATACGCATAAATAAATAATCCATTCATCAGTCCGTCTTTGGACATAGCCCTCCTCCGCATTCCTCCATGACGTTCTGTCTCTCGCCCTCTACAGGGTGAAATTGATATTATTAGCATCCTTTTAAACTAAGACCCATCAAACTGAACGACTTTTACTATGGGAGCAAACCGATCGGAGCAAATAAAAAATTGCTGTTCCATACTTAAACTGCAATCTCGACGCGCGAGATCGAAACTCAAATGTATGAAACAGCAGTTTTTTTTTTGCTCCGATCGGTTTGTTCCCATAGTAAACGTTGTTCAGTTCGATGAGTAGACTCTTAGTTTAAAAAGATGCTAATGATATCAATTTCACCCTGTATATCCAGTAGAACATACAGAGATAGTTTGACAGTAGTATTTTAAACAACATTACAAACCAACTTGTTCGAATATTTACCAGGGCCTATGTCGAAAAATAATTGAAGCGAAATGGGCGTGTGATAGCTTATATATTACTGCCTGATGAGAAAGAAAGAGATGGGGCGGCGCGCGCAACAGAAACGACGCAAGCGTTAAACAAACTTTATTCAATTGTGATTGTACTATTTATGTAAGTTCAATTCTGCTCTTATCAAAATTTATAAAATATCAATCTCTTTTTTTAAATCAAGTCTCGTGTTTCTAATATTCACCGTTTAGTAGTTCCATGCGTTTTTAAATAAAAACGGAGGCTACTTTGGCTTGTTTTTCTATTGAGAAAATATGTCTTAGTCGTGTTTTGGCTCATGTCAAAACTTTAATTATATGGTTAATTTACACATATCCGCTAATCATACTCCTACTGTTAGTACTTCATGATATATGACGCTTTGAAGAATCCTATTTTTTTCACATAGCCTCTTAAACTTACTTGCCAAGTCATGTCTTTGTCAAAATTAGCTTAATATTATTGATCCTTTGTCCAAGATTTTCTTGCATATTATTTTGTTATCTTGTATTTCCCTCACTAATCTATTAAAAGATTTAAAAAAAAACAGAAATAGCAGATTTATATTTTTTCTTCCGTTGTGAAAGTGGTTCAGTATTATAGCCTAAACCACCCCTTTGAATATTACCAAGGTGTTTTGTTACACTCTGTCAAAAATATCTATCTAACTGCTGCTGCTATGAACTGAGTTTGGTCACTGCTAGTGAAATGTTGATATTTTGAAAGGATTTCACGGAACACCAACTTCATGTACTGCCTACCAACTCTGTCAGGCGACATTTAACTTTAAGAGTTCAAAAACTACGTGGTATAGGTTCAGGATATTATCAAATGGAACACTGTACTCCAAGCGACAAATAACCAATATATTTTGGTAATTTAGATTGGAGACCAGCTTCAACTAAGTTACCAATGTATACTAAAATTAACCTTAAGGTGGTTTCAGTCCATACAAAAGTTTGACGCACAATACACGTAGACGGAATTAATAAAAGTAATATTTAACCGCTCGCATCCCGGCTTTAAGATAACAATAGATTAAACAATGGATATCGGACGATATCGCGACCGCGGTAGTTGAATGGTTAATAAATGGAAAAATAGTTTAGAAAATCTAGATGCCGCGCCACAAATAACATTGGCAATTTATAATATAACGAGCGTTAACCCGCGACTTCGTCCGCACAAATTATATACCAGATTTTAAGTCAGATCATAAGCTATCAAACAAAAAAAGTTTCATCAAAATCGGTTCAGTAGTTTTTGCGTGATACTCGTTCAAACAAACAAACAAACACACAAACAAACAGACAGATAAAAAATCCAAAAATTGGTGAAATGGAATCAGGGACACCTAAAAACCATATCGTAACTTTTTTTTTGTTAATATCATCAATGTACAGACAAACTTCCTGTTACAGTTTTATAATAGTTTAGATATATTACGAAGATATAAAGCTTTTAAAATTTTGTATGAAACATTTCAAAGCTTTATATCTTCGTAATTAAATTACAAATTGCAAATGTTATTTGTGACGCGGCAACTAGATTTTCTAAACTATTTTTCCACATATACAAAGTTACTTATATTAATACCGTCTACGCGTATTGTGCATCAAACTTTTATATGGACTGAAACCACCTTAAGACTTTTTTAAACATTGCTTTTGGTTAATAAATAATGTTTATTTTTTTTTATTGTATATGGATGAGGCAAGTCTCATGATGTCATTTTTTACCTAAGTAGGTACCTAGATAACACTTAAGTACTTATTTATTGATAAAAAACCCTAACTTGACCTTTACCAGGTACAGTTCGCGTCATCATCGCATGAGTCGAAGACATTAGTCGAAACGTAAGCATTTTCGTTGAAAAGTGAACTAATTCGTTCGCATTACAACTTTTTATTCGAAAAAATGTGAAAATTAATAGCAGCTTTTGAATGTGCGGAGTTTTTTAGTTTTTTTTTTAAAGCTCCGTTAGAAGGGATTAAAAAAAGTAGCTATGGTTGTCGGTTCAGTTACATGGGTAGTTAATTTTTTAACAAAAAGGTTTTTATCCTATTAATGCTGCCAAAGAGAAAGTTTTGGATATTTTTCTCTATTAAGTTAAAAACGAATTTAATCTCCATCAATCTGCACAGTAATTAAGCAAGTATCTACGACTAGCTTCTCTTACGATTACCCATTAAAAAAAACTGGCCAAGTGCGTGTCGGACCACGCGCAGGATAGGGTTCCATAGTTAGAAGGACTTAGAAGGAGGCTTTTCGTTTTATACTAGGTACGGTTTAACGGCTAATAAAGTCTAAAAAGTACATTTTATAAGTTGGTCGACTATTACTCGTAAACTTGTAAAGCCTCCTTAGTGGTGATAGTTTTCCTTTTAATTTCGTTATAAATACTACTGCCATGAATTTTTTCACATTTCCAGAAACAACGGTTTAGCTGGCAGGGGGGGGGGGGGGGGGCAGTTGAGTCTAAAATAAAAATTTCACTTTAAAGCTTAATATTTCGCTAACGGATAGCTAAATCGAGAAATGGTTCTCCCACACCCATAATATTTTTAAACGACCTATTCAACGATACCCCACACCATGGGGTAGACGAGAAAAAAACATCCAATCCCACTTCGCGTGTAGGGAGGTACCCTAAAAAAATATACCACTTTTCGGCGTGACTAATGTGTATATCCATGCCAAATTACATCAGTTTTCTAGTACTAAGCGTCTCTGAGCTAAGCCGCGGACAGACGGACGGACGGACGGACATGGCGAAACTATAAGGGTTCCTTGTTGACTTCGGAACCCTAAAAAGAAGAGCGGCAAAGCTCTTTTCAATAAAGATGTAAAAAAAACCCCTAAAAAGAAAGATATTTAAGTAATAGTAAAATACCTCCAGATTAGTTTGCAGGAGAAAATTTTGGGAAGACGAATGCGTGGTAAAAGGACTTCCTGGCTTAAGAACCTAAGTGAATGGTTCGATATGAACTCTACCTCACTATTTAGGGCTACAGGGACCGAATAGCCCTAATGATAGTCAAGCTCCGATAGGAGATGGCACCACAAGAAGAAGAGGAATGGTATAATTCCGGTATTTTGGTTTCGAAGTGGGTCTTTGCCTCCGACAACAAAGCACGCCATTCATCTCTTTTCTGTGTCATCTCAGTCCAGTTGGGCCCCTCCATCTCCTCGAGATCTTTGGTAATCTGGTCTATCCAGCGATACCTGGGCCTGCCCACTGGGCGAAGCCCGGAGGGTCGCCTCAGATACGCTCTCTTCACCGCGCGATTTTCCCCCATCCGTTCTATTTGTCCGAGCCAGTGTAGTCGAGCAGATTTTATATCTCCTAGTACGTTGGGAGTAGAGACTAAGTTTCCTATTTCCATATTTTTCCTTATTCGCCAGCTCTCATCTTCCGTCTTAGTCGGTCCCAGAATCTTCCAGAAGATTTTCCGTTCGGCCACTAAAAGCTTATTTTCCTCTTTCAATGTCAGTGTCCAGGCTTCGCATCCGTGCATTAAAATCGGTCTAATTACAGTTTTGTAGACACGTATCTTAGTCGGTCTTGCTTAATAGTTTGGACACTAAGACCTTATGAAGGGCTGCGGCGCATCTTAGGGCATTTTGTACTCGGATGTCTATCTCCTCTTCTCGTTACTTAGGTAGGGTAGGTACCCACAATTCACAAGTCATTTACAATACGATCATAAATTTAATAAGAAAGAATTCGTAGTGGCATAAGAATGATGTAAGTACCCATAGGTACATACTTACTCTAGAGTATAATAAATTACAAAGTAAAATATCTCCGAGATTAAAGAGCAACAGAAAGACAGTATTGAACCTTGGACCACACGAAAGCTGTTACAATAAATTCTCAAAAACTTATGAAACGAAAATTAACCAGGAAATCATAAAATACTACTTTCGTAGCAATAACATTTATTCACGGCCCGCTTTTTAACCCAAGTCACCTTGGCATTTTCGCTAAATTTCGAAATGTATGAGAGAATCGAGCTTTTTGTTTTTGAATGTATGTCAGGAGACGGAATCGATCGCATTTTACGGGTTAATAAACTTTTGTTTTACTTCCTTGAAATCATATTTTACTTAATATTATGTTGTCGTAGAATCTATTTATAGTAGACTAAGAGATAAGTGTACTTTTTGTAACCATCAGCTGCAAGGTTGATTCAGTGTTTATGAGGTGTAGAGCATCTCAGTGATGGGGATGGAACAGGTCTGCCTGCATAACTTCAGTCGGTTTAGGAGTTACAGACGTTAAAAGGTCAGTAAAAAATTAACGATCAGCTGCAAGGCTGATCGTATCATATTATTGTAGTATGCACTGTAGCTATGTGAACAGTACTAAAATTGACATGGTTGATCAGTCGGTTTAGGAGATACAGCCATTCAAAGATCGGACCTTTGAACGTCTGTATCTCCTAAACCGACTGGCAGTTCATGTCAGTTTTTGTACTTTTCACAAAGCTACAGTGCACACTACAATCTATCTATACTATTATAAAACTGTAACAGGAAGTTTGTCTGTACATTGAAGATATTAACAAAAAAAAAGTTACGATATGGTTTTTAGGTGTCCCTGATTCCATTTCACCAATTTTAGGATTTTTTGTCTGTCTGTTTAGTTGTGTGTTTGTTTGGGTGTTTGTTTGAACGAGTATCACGCAAAAACTACTGAATCGATTTTGATGAAACTTTTTTGTTTGATAGCTTATGATCTGACTTAAAATCTGGTATATAATTTGTGCGGACGAAGTCGCGGGTTAACGCTCGTAATATCATACGATCAGCCTTGCAGCAGATCGTTAATTTTTTACTGACCTTTAAACGTCTGTAACTCCTAGGTATACCAGAGTATACCTATTTAAATTAGGTGCCTAAGCCTTAAGACCCTAAGTCCCGGTATGAAAGTAGGTATCCCTACTTTAAAATTATCTATTTACCGTGGAAAGTAAATGACTAGGTAATTTATTTTAGTGCAATTTACTAAAACGACAGTTTTTAATCAAATCAGAGGCTGACTAATATTAGCAAGAAAGTTTCCACTCGGAAAAAAGTGAAAAATCATCGATGTAAAAAAAGAGGTCCTCCTCGCAACAAAAGAAAAGTAGTAATTTCTGAGATGACTCGCATTCTTAGAACAATGTGGTTTTTACTGAGCTTTTGTTATCCTTTACGCAGTAACTGTCGAAAAATAAAAGGTTTTTATGCATAAATAAAAAGTCCTTTTAAAATTCAGTGATGCCCTCATCAAAATTGGTAATGAAAAGCCAAAATAAATAGTCCTATAATACTCCAGCTTACTACAAAAGCCTAAAAGCTATTTTTATAAGTAGTAGGTTACACTTTTTTAATAATACTGGCTTTCTTGATTAATAAATCTTAAAATATTGTGGTGAGAGCGCCACTAAACGGTTAAAATACTCTTAAGTATTTATTATACTTAACCGAGACTTATACCTATTACTTATATCTATGTACCTCAGTCAAAATAGATTGAGAATTAATTATTGTCGTAGGTGTGTTCCTAGAAAATTTTCGATGTTGTATTTTGACTGAAGAAAATAAAACTGAAATCCTAAAAAGTCTTAGTAGCGACATCTAGCGATATTCTTGGAAACTACTGATACTCATAATTATTCATAGATGACACTAGTAGTTGCTTGCTTTTGCTACGGTCGTTTTAAAATTAAATACATGGAAACTGCAAAAAAAAATTACCCAAGATCTAAAGATAATATAAATAAAATAATGTAACTAAATTTTTTATATTATAATTTAAGAAATTTTCAATCTGTAAACAAAATGCTTTGAATTAATTTTACTACTCGTAACACTGAAATGTCAACTTGGTGTTACAAGACCAAAACAATTACCCATGCAATGGGAAGATTCATTTATTCATAAAAGGTATTATAAAACATAGTAGATCAACATATTATGATACCCATATATGGGCACAGCAGGCCGTGGAACACAGAACAAAATTTATAACGAAGATTCTACCATTGTTTACCGTCAGGTGGGCCACATAATTATGTTACATGTGGAATTATTCCAAAAGGAATAACTATTTCGTATGGATTTGAAAAAATCAATATAAATGTTTCCGTTTTAAAGCCTGACCTGGGCTGCAATCGCGGTAAATATTTGGTGATTGAACCGTTATGTGACTACGTAAGAACCATAACTTTTGACACATTTGGTATTGCGCTAATAGCGGTACAGCCGTTAGAGCCGTTTTGACAGATCGCTCAGACGTTATTGGCTGTCAGTTACAGAGAGTTTAGCGCGATGCGGAATTCCGTACAGTTGAATAGTAATTGGATTGCAATGTGATTACAACTAAAATTGGATAAGAATAGAACTTCGATGTTTTAACTTAGTGCAATCGGGCACCTGAATTATAAAAAATCCAGGTTCGGGGCGCTACACTGGACTATAACTATTAATAGCAGTGTTCCAAGAACAAAAATTAGGTCGTATCAAGCTCGAACAACTCTCTAACAAAAAAACGTTATATGAAACAAACACCGCCGCCGCCGGCACCGTCATTATTTTTCTTTGGACGGTTGCACACGTTTCATACATTCTGGATCATCGGTCACGACCCGTTTTTAGTATGGAAGTCCCGACTCTTATAACGCTCACTGCGTTACATTCTCTTTGGTTCCAATGATTTTCCGCAACATGGCGAGGTTTTTTATTTTTTGGTCGGGCTTTTAATATCTTTTTCACCCCTCTGGGCGGAAAGCGTCAACTTTCGTCCCGCTGTGCTAAACGAAGTTGCCGCTTTCCACCTCCGTCGAGGAGAAAAATAGTATACCTACTAACCTCGGGCAGTAAATAAGAAAGCCTCAGATCACATGTTTTTTGAACTCGACTTCGCCTCGGCCAACAATTACATGAGATCTGAGACCTTTCTTACTTTCCTGCCTTTCTGCTATTGAGAATAATTACTGAAAGTCAAAATCAAAACGTCTAAATTAAAAGTTCACGCGGTAACACCCACAAACTGTCGCACACGGATTTGGGTAAACAAAATTCCGTGCCGACAACCCTAAATTTAGTACCGTACGAAAACTTCGACATCTCGCCGCTTTTACACCCGAGCCACAAAAAACTCGTTGAAAATGCATACAGCAAAATGGTAGAATCGCTACAAATGTTCTTATTCCTGTTCAAATCTAAATACAGACGAAAATATTCATGGTTCTCCCCGTTCCTTTGTTCAGTGCTCATTGTGTTATTGTTTTGCGATTGTGTTTTATCCAGATGTGGTGAACATAACTGTATAAATGGTGTGTGTAGGAATGAAACTTGCGTGTGTTTCGACGGTTGGCAGGGTCCTGAGTGCCAGTACTGTGGCGGGAAAGTCAAGTAAGTTGGTTTTTGAGCACCCTAATTTTTCTCGTAGTCTGCCCTTATGTCCAGTTCACTGACCTGGCTTCTGTCATATGAAGTTTTTGCGAGAGAAAGCTGAGATTATCCAATTAGGTATATAGTTTGGCTTCTTGCAGAGCTTGTTAGGATGCTAAATGTTATATGGATTTGATATGGATACAGTTAGTGGGGTCATGTTTTGATGATTCCTATATCATGTTTTTATTCACGAATAATCTTGACGAATCTTTGATCAAATTAAAATAGCAAGATAGGCGACTAGCCTATAGTGCATAGACCACTTAAATTGAGCCCCCGTCACCTAATTTACTTAGCAACATTGTAGAGATACTTTTTTTAATTTTAGGCCGAATAAAGGTACCACAATGCCTTTATATGCTTTGACTCGTACAAATCTTTCAAAAAGAAAAAACGAATCACACGGCATAACTTTTCACTTGTAACTACATGAAAAGCAGATCGATTGTTTGAGTACGTAATGCAAAACGTCACCTATCTTCCTCTAAAAAAAAGAGGACCTTTATTTTAATTTAATCAAAGATTAGACTAGATTGTAGCATAGCAATATTCTAATATGATAACAATAGACAAAAGAAAAAAAAATAAAGAAAAATCTAAAGAAATAAGCAGTATTGTTGAGGGGGTTCGCTTGCCGCCATTATTCCGTTTGGTTGTTCAGAATATTTGATTTTCGTGAAAAATTGGTTTTAGTGAATTTTGTGACATAATTTCGTGCGGATTGTGTACCAAAAAGTTGCGTAGATCGACCAACATAACAAGAATCTCAAATATATACAAAGAAAGAAGAAAAGTTTTGACGCAAGTTTACCCGTAATGGCGATTTTGGGGGCAACGCGCAAGCTTACAAAATCGACCACAATTTCATCGTCATCTTTCATCTATCATCCCATCATCATCAGGAGAGTTTTGCACGGGAATCGTGAAGAATAGGACGGGTTTTTTTCTTAATTTTCTAAATTAATTTTTCATGGCCATTATCATGTTAATGTAGTGGAATAATTTAAAATAATGTGCCATTAACGGAGAACAATATAGTTAAAGTGAGAAATAAAGAAGGCGCTTCCGTTTGATTCGGATTGATCCTCACTTAAAACTCTCTTAAACATTGGAATGTGTGTACCACTGTTTTGTGTTTGTGTGAGTTAGGTATAAGGTAAGGTTAGATTAGGTTTAAGTAAAAAGAAAAATATAACTTATGACCAGGCTGTAAGGGCTAGTTCCCATTGCCTTACCGAAAGGATAAATTACAAAAAAAAAACAATGTTAATATTCAAAATTTTATAATGCCTAACTAGCTGGAATCCCCGTTCTTTGTTACGAAATTCTCCTACAAACTTTCACCCCCGTTTCACAGGCACATTGGGTGTTGAGTGAGTGCATAGATTCAAAGCAAATCTAAAACAGCTTGGCCGAACGTAGTACAAATTTCTGCCATAGCGCGCGCTGCGATCGACTTGACAGTTCCCAACACCTACTTCGCACATAGCCAATAGTACTGGGTCATTTTATAATGATGAATTCAGCTCATATTTGATGCTGCCTAACAAACAATAATTGTATGCTGTTATTTACAGTTATCACTTTGGTGTAGTACTGGAATGATCATGTCTTTGACCTTTTCAATGTCATGGTTTGAATTATATTTAGTTTTATTTAAATTCTGTTAGATAAAAGGACAGTTTGGTTGTCAGATAGTGGAATAGTGCAGAATAGGCTAAGCAGAACAATCAAGTCAAACTATGACATGCAATTGACTTGACGGAAGAAGCCTTCATTAAATAGACAAAATATCATAGATACCTTTACATTTGTTTGTCCTATATTGATTTTGAGTGCATATTAAAAATACCACCATCTGAAACTAATAAAAAATCTAAATTTTTTTAAAATACTATACCTAAGGTGCTGATTATACAGAAGAGACGTGTGGCTGTGGCAGATTGTCAAAGTCACACCAATATAAACCTTATAGTACGTAGCATAACGTCGTTTTTGTCGCGCGCGCCATCGCCTGGAGGCGCGGGCGTAATTCTTCAAATGACGCTATGCTACATACTATAAGGTTTATATTGCTGCACCCCGCACACGTCACGTCTCTTCTGATAAACCGCACCTTAGAGTCACGTTGCAAGATTTGGCGCAAGTGGTCCTCTCAATCGCGTGGTGTTCGCGCAGTTTGTGTTTGAGCTTGCCACGAAGCTCCGCAACCTTTTCCAACTGTTTTTTTGCTCAATAACAATCCTTGAGATTGGGATAGATAAATACTCCCACAAACTACCTACGACCTAGGTAGTCCTATGTAATTTTCACTGGTGGAACTGCAGTGCTGATGCGCACTTTATTGCGTATACGTAAGTACCTACTTAAAAACTGTGTACTTTTAAGTGAAATGGATTACCTATAAACATTTTAATAATTTTTGTCTGTCTTTTAATCAGTTTGTCTGGTTGTTTGTTTTGTGA
Organism: Agonopterix arenella; assembly: GCA_927399405.1. Classification (NCBI taxonomy): domain Eukaryota; kingdom Metazoa; phylum Arthropoda; class Insecta; order Lepidoptera; family Depressariidae; genus Agonopterix; species Agonopterix arenella. Next base: position 11,473,149 of record OV656711.1, on the reverse strand, counting down.
ATACCGAAATGATTTGGATCGAGTTTTCAGAACATATCTTGGAGTAACATTTAGAATTTTTTTTCATGGCAATCGGCGGAAAATAATCTTTAATAAAAATATGGCATCAGTACATTTTATTATTAGTCTATATCCACACAGAGAGCTACTACTTTTTCTAACATCATTTCTTTTCATTTCAATGTGAATTTGGATTAGATTCCTTCAAAATCCTAACCACATCACATTTCCAATCTACCTAGTTATAACATTATAATCTATTCTAAGAACCTTCATCTCTGTCAATTATCTTTTGCATCCTGCATAAGAAGTTAATAAGTAGATTGACTTTCCTTGAATTGTACTTAGTGACTAGGTTTTAAGGACTAAGATAAGACCTAGTTTTGATTAAAGCTTTAAAAGAAATGTAAATTTCTAAAAAGGAAATAATATAAATATGTTGCTTTGCATTGTTCTTTATTTTTTTGTTAATATATAAAGTCGGTTGAGTGTTTTTTAGCTTGCCACTAGGCTCCACCATTTTGTATTAGCACAAATCTGATTTTGTGCTTAAAATAATCCTTGAAAATGTGATACTCCCAAAACCTCAGATATTTCGTAGAAATGCAGTGCAAAGACACAAGCAAGAGCATTTTAATTCGTAAACTAAAAAAAATTATGTTAGTAGTATTTAGAATTATCCCCATTTCAGTATTTGTTTACTGACAGAATTGTCGAACTCTGTTCAATGAGCCCACTGCCATTTTTTTATGGTCCGCGAATACAAAACATGCTTATAAATTGAAAAAATGGTTGATCATTCATGAAAACGTACGAAATTTCGAGTATTTAAATACCAAAGCCTACAGAGATAGTATCATTTGGAATATAAATAAACTTGCTTTGCCCCTTAGTGAACCTCTCAGAATAAGGTGTCTAAAACGAAGGCACATTTGGGGCAATTTATGACTTGTGACCAAATGAATTGAACACAGTGTGACAGGGAAGGTATAAGGAACTGCTCATGGTCCTCAGGCCGATAGCATTTAAAAAAGAAATTTTTTTTTTTTTTAAATCAACAGCGGCGACCATTCACAACACAAGACAATGAAGTCCAGCGAGCCCGGGGGATGACTCTAATCTGTCTTGGAACCCGCAATGAATTAAAGGAAAAAAAGGATATTGAAACATGGGTTCCCTTTCCTCGCTTCAAGCTTGCTAATGGCGAGAGCTTACTATGGATCGGGAAAAGTATATTTTTAAGTCCAGTGACCCACTGGCTCGGAGTCGCGTGGCTAGAGGTCTCTCGAGTAGACGTCTTTCGTTCGGCTCGCGATTTAAGTAGCCACGCGGCTGCGCCATTTTATGGCGGTTTCGGGTGTGTGTTTTTGTATAAAAACAGGGCTTTGAGATCGCCATATCCATTACCGTACAATGCCAAGCACTATTGCTCCTTAAACTAGATATTGGCAAAATCATCACTACCAAGATGGCAGCCATTTAAAAGAAATTGAATATACCCACTGGCTCAGTAGCCAGCGGAAGTACTTAGGTTCCCAGTTTCCTCATGATATTTTTTTTTATCTTATGCGATTGACAGGCACATGCTTGATGACGATTTACTTATTTGCCATGCATGATCTGCCCCAAAAAGTACTATGTAACTTTTAGACTTTATTTGAAAAGCAATAAGATTCATTTTTAGTGACATTGTATAAAACAACAGCTTTATTTGAGTAGGTATAGGTATTTACAACATTACAAAACTAGTTGAGAACCTTATAGAATATTTAAATTTTACATCAAAATCTAAAGTTATTGCTGCGACCTGAATAGATTGTAGTATGTATCTGACTTTTAGAGCAAATTGCATTATAATAGCAAATTTTGACCTCTAAGCTACAACAAAGGTCAAATTTAAAGGAGACACTAAAAAATCTATATTTTGTCTAGTCTTCAAATCTTACCCATGATAGAATGGATAAGTTTTGTGTTTGATGCAAGAGGTTGTGAGTGTTGTTTGTTTGTTATTACTTTAGTCAGATCTTGTATATTATAGTACTCTGTGCTTTGCATTCTGTATATTGAAGATAATTGAAGAATAATATTTTGGTGGATGAAGTACCTAATAGAATGCATTATGATTATATAAGGAAGTTTTGTCTGTTTGTCACCCAAAAATTGAGTTTTCTATACTCCATTCCAAATAGCAACGAAATTTTAATGCTATTTTGCTTTACCATCCTGCGTACATCTGTTCTTCTCGTAGGAAATAAAAAATAATAAGATCTATTGTTAGTGCTTAAGTTGCCAACGAAAACACCAACAATAGATTTTATTATTTCTTATGTCCTACGAGAAGTACAAATGTACGCAGGAGGTTAAAGAAACAGAGATTTGACACACTTCCTCTTACTTATTCTTTAGTAACGTCCAAGATATGTCGGATGCTATATCTTACTGATAAATAAATTATATTTGATAATCAGAACTGGCCAGAAAGCTAAATAGGAATCGGAAAATCTTGTCGTCCTTATTTGGAATGAAGTATAGTTAACCTTAGAACTTAACATGGTGTACCCCCTCGGGGAATATAGGGCTCAGTCAATCAAAGCTATGGAATAAGGTATAAGACTTTCGGCGTTTGCGCGTATGAAGTCGGGGCGCCACTAGTAATAAATATCTATGTTATATTTAATTATTCATATGTTCATAACATTCACATTTCTCATTAAACTTTTTTTTTTTTTTTATTCAATTTTTTTTTAAAGGGACTTTTATACAAAATGGACTCATTAAACTTCAAAAACTTAATAGAATAGACAATGAAACTGTCTTATTATCAGAAGTAATAATTTTGAAACATTGCAAAACGTATTTAGTATACACTGAATAAGTCAGTTTAATTAATTGAAACAAAACAATGGTACATTACTGAAATGTTAATTAACTTATCAAGTTGTCCCATCTGTCTCATTGTCGATCAATTGTAGCTTCTGGGGCATGGCAATGACTTTTATGTACTTTACATTCATGCCATCAGTATTTATAACATTTTATAGGTAGAGAGATATTTTATTAGGTATTTGCTTTGACTGGTATTTGTGAATATTCTGTATTGTTTTGTAATGAAATGTGGTGTTTTTTGTTCAGAGAATCGGTATTCAAAACGATCACGGAAAAGTCAGCAGGGTTCCATTAATCAGTCACATTTTGACAATAGCCGGGGAAATCTACGGAATTTTGTATGGAGTAGGTTGCATTAATTGTACTTTAGGTGATAGTTTGAAATATTAGTAGATACATACCCGAAAGAAATAAAATCTCAACAATCCCCGATTTTGTTATATTGTGTATTATGGAATAATTAAGACGGTTACAAAACATTAAATTTAGGTATGAACAAAAAAATGGAAAACTGGTGATTTTGTACAGGACGGCTTCGTTCAATACGTTTTACTTATAACAATAATAATCCTCGGTTAATATCGTAAATTTGAGTAGATATTTAATATTTTGGAAACATCCAAAATTTATAACCTCAAAACTTAATTATTTACTGTTTGTTTGTACGCAATAAATTAGCCTTGTGATAATTAACTGTCTCTTTTGCTGGTATGCTGGAAGAAATATCTTTAGAAATAAGCTTGCCTTTTGTACATTTATATCGATTTTAAGGTATTTCTCAGGGTCCTTAGCCTTTATAACCACGAAATCTCGACAAAAGTGTTTTAAACTAACAGTAATATTAGTTCAAACACAATTTACTAAAGTGTATTTAATGCAATCTCAAACCGTATTTTTCCTAGACTACAATAGGTTCGTTCAAATGAACCGCATAAGTATGCTCATGTCATAAGCATTCTCGCGAAGGTTTTTTACTCTAATTTCAAACTGCAATATCTTTTATTTATCATCTTTTGGTACAGGGAGTTTAAGAACAGCTGCTAAATTGAGAACTAGGTCTGTTAAAACGACTTGAAAACATTCCGTCAGTAATTTACATTCTCCCACTCTTCTACACTGGACACACGTGACGAACTATTCCTTGCTTGCCCTTATTGGCGAGAGAAGGTTTGTGCAGATTCGACACAAAGTAACGTAAAAGGCCAATAATTTCTACCGTTGTCCCTAACTCAGAATAGCATATTCGCTATTTGCGAAAGGAATAAGGACGTATGCTGGTGATCTTTATTCTTTACGGTGTCGATAAATGATATTCATTAGCTTGGCATGGATGATTAGTAACTTTAACAACTTGTTTGCCTTTTCCAGGCTGACGTCACCAACTGGGATCATAACAGATGGTCCCGGTAACTACAGTGTGAGCACGCAATGTTCCTGGCTATTGTCACCCCCGTGGCTTGGTCCCGTGCCGCCGCCGCTACGGGTGCGACTAGAAAGTTTCGCAACGGAGTGCGGGTGGGACCACCTCTATGTTTATGATGGTGATAGCGTTCGCGCGGAAAAGTTGCTGGCTGTGTTCAGGTAATTTGTGCTTTAAGACTAAAACACAATGTTCCTGGTTATTGTTACCCCCGTGGCTTGGTCCCGCGCCGCCGCTGCTACGGGTACTAAAAAGATTCGCAACGGAGTGCGTTGTGAAGTTATTGACTGTGTTCAGGTAGGTAATTTGTGTTTTAATGAAAGGAAACAACGTACGTTTCTTATAACTCATCAATTTACCTTTTCGATCTCATTTTATCATTTGCAGAAGAGAGCCGCGCGTACTCATCAAATCATTATATTTTTATATCAAGTCAATAAGTTCCCTATATGTTATTTATTATCAGTTATCACTGCCTCCGTGGTCTAATGGTAAGAAGCATTGGCTCTCGACACGGAGGTCGTGGGTTCGATTCCCACGGGGGACACCTAGTGATATGTCACTTTGTGCGTTTTTCCCCAGTTGGTTAGGCCATTGCAGGCTGAATCACCTGATTGTCTGAAAAGAAAAATTATTCCGTGCTTCGGATGGCACGTTAAGCCGTTGGTCCCGGCTACTATATCTGGTAGTAGTAGTCGTTACGTAAAAACCACGTCAGAGGCCGTAAGGCGGTCTGAAGAATGACACCAGGGCACTGCCCACACGATAAGATCAGTTATGAAGTTTATCATTTATCAAATCAATCATTTAGTTTCGATCATTGGTCCTTCGAGCCGGATAACAATATACATCAGTCCACTTCGCTGCTGGACTAGACACTCCTCTCTTGCCCAATGTCGGCCACCATTCGGTCAAGGCTTTGCTTCGTCTGCCGCCTGTTCGTATAGCCACGTGAAACTCTTCCCGTCGTAATAATATGTCCCTTGTTAAATTTCAGCGGCGTCCTAGAAAAGGGGGAGTCAAGTTGGACGCGGCAGGTGATTGCGCGCTCGGGCAGCGCTCTCCTCCACTTCTTCTCAGACGATGCGTACGCGATGGAGGGGTTCAATCTTACGTACGCGGCGTACTCGTGCCCCTCCGACGATCATCGGACTAACTGTTCTAGTAAGTGATATATTTGTTGGACGCGACAGTTGATAGTGAACTCCTCCACTTCTTCTCGGACGATGCGTACGCGATGAAGGGGTTCAATCTGACGTACGCTGCGTACTCGTGCCCCTCCGACGATCATCGGACTAACTGTTCTAGTAAGTGATATTTTTGTTGTGGGAAAATAGTGGTCCAGTACTTAGATGGTGTATAGGGAATTCTGGAGTAAATAATAAGTGGACTGTAAAACATAAGATACTGGTATATTTTGGGACAAAGTGAAATTACAGAGCTCTTTACAAATGCGAGGTAAGTACCGTTATGACTGGCCAAATTTTGAATCCTTTTTTAATGTCTCGGTCAAGGCTAAAGTTCAATGACCGGGCCGGAAATGAACATAAATGTCACTTCACTTAAACTTGTGTAATGCGGCTATTAAACGGACGTAGCACTCGATGCGCGGCTATTCAACCGCATGAACAATTGGATGCGGCAGGTGATAGCGAACTCCTCCACTTCTTCTCAGACGATGCGTACGCGATGGAGGGGTTGAACCTTACGTTCGCGGCGTACTCGAACCAAATGTATGGAATGAACAGCTGTTTTTTTTCGCGATTTTGGTATTAGTCCCATACACAAACTTGTTCTGTTAATGTTAAGACGGTCTAATCATACCCATAAAAACTATCATCATAATAAGAAGGATCATGTATTGTCATCATCATCATCATCGGCCTTTACATCTGTTGCAGATGGTTTAAGCAGTGTTTTTGGAGAGGCAGGATACAAATATCCAATCAGGTACCAATATTCATCATACAAATATTTGGCCCTAACTGGATTTGAAACAACGACTCTCGGGTCAGCAGACAGGTTCACCACCAACTGAGGCCTCGTAATGAGCTGAGCCCCATAGGGCCGTTAATCGAACATTCTTTACTAAGTGGTCAAGTAATTTTAATGATATTAAAGTTTTGTTTTTGTTTCACAGATCACGGTGAATGCGACGATGGAACGTGTAGATGTGAGAGTGAATGGATAGGCGTAGCGTGTGACCAGCCTCTCTGTCCAAGTAAGATTCGACTTTAGTTGTATTGATATAAAGTTCAATTTCGCTCTTTTATTGGCAACGTTTGACTTTTTCATTGAAAATCGTCTTATGCTGGTTGGTTTGTAAGTTTTCCATATGCCAAGTGTGTGTCCGGAACCGGAACCCTCGGTGCGCGAGTAGCCCGACTCGCTCTTGACTGATTTTTTTTATTGTTTGTAAAGCAAAGCATCTCTTACAACTTGCAGATGACTGCGACAAAGCGTACGGCGCTGGTATATGCACCCCGAGCGGTTGTTCGTGCACGCCGTCACGTACAGGCGCGGACTGCAGGCGTGACGTCACGGCGGCGGGGTGGGGGTGGGCGTGGCGCGAGGCGGGCGAGGGCCGGGGCGACGCGGACCCCGCCCCCGCCCCCGCCCCCGCCCCCCACGTGGCTGGACACCGCCTGCTTGTGTGGCGCGACCACCTGCTCAGCGTCGGGGGGGAGACGTTCTCTGATACACACTTCTTGTACAAGTTAGTGTAAAATCCCTTGAAATAGCACGGCGATATTATTGAACCACTCATTGTTTATCTACAGGGTATAACAAAACATTATACAAATCTAAGTAGACTTTAGACCATCAAACTGGACAATTTTCACTAAGGAGCAAAAATTAAAAAAAAAATTAAAAAAATTTCATTTATTTCTTCCTTACAAAAGGTTTTGAGAAACATCGTATTAAACGCGTGAGCCTTGATCATTACAGTCTCGGCTCGTTTACAGCACTCCCCTGCGGCTCGTGCAATGGCCAACTAAGTTTACTTGTATTATAATGTACTATTGTAAGCCCTTCGTCCTCTCCGGGCCTACCACGACCCCGGAGAGGACTGCAGGATCGCAATATTGATTTTATTGTAAGGTAAGATCTTCCTATTGTTTCTTTGCAGATACAATGTGAGCCAAAACAAGTGGTCGCCAATAGAGACGCAGGGTGAGGCGCCACTGTCCAGGTTCGCGCACTCAGCGGTACTGTACCAGGACGAACTGATCGTCTACGGCGGTGTTGTAGCTGTGGACGACGTCGAGAGGGGGTGAGCAGAGACTAATGTATAATATAGTACAATAAGCTAGGTGATCTACATAGATGCTCCTCGATGCTCGAAACCATAATCGAAGAATTCTGCATATGGATGGCTAGGTCGAGAGAAAACTAGCGCCCATAATCCATTACCATGCTAGCTACCTATAGGGTAGGTGTGCCCCAGTTGGTGGTTGATAGTGTCGGGTGTGGCAATTTTTTTTTTCAGTTGACCTAACTACCCATCATCATCATCATCATCTCAGCCGATGGACGTCCTGATTGTGGAACTGGAACGAAAACGATTGCTAATTACAAGTAAATTTGGATATTTAGAATGCCTGACTACCTCATTGGGAAATATATTTGTAATAATTCTTACTTAAAATTGTGTTTTATCATTATAGGGGTGGTCTCGCCGGCTTGGAAGGCAGGGCGGGGGAAGTGACGAACGAGATATGGCGCATCAAGTTGGACGCTGGCCGGCCCCAGTGGAACAACGCCACTCCTGTAGCCTGCTCCTCGCACAGGCAGGCGCCTTTGAAACATTGTGGTATGTGACACTATCATTACAACATGCTACTCCTTGACGATTACCTCAAAAGTGGCTTAAGAGAAGTTTATTGCGAAATCTCCCGAGCGCGCTGCATACAAACGAAATTCCGTCCTATTTTTTCATCCATTTAAAGTTAATTATTTTTTTAAAACACGATCTAGTAATCAATATCTGTCCTTTTAATGTGTCAGATTTACTTTTAAATAAATAGTTACAATTCTAGGAATAATTTAAGATTTGTATGGAAAACCTTGAGTCACGATAAGTTTAGAACTACATATTTAAATGCAAATCTGGTACATTAAAAGCACAGACATTGGTTTCTAGATCGTGTCTAAAAATATGCATTTACTTTTATTGGTTAGTATTAAAAATATGACCTGACTGCGTTTGTATGGAGTGTGATCCGAATTATATCCCCATAAGGTCATCGCTCATTTAGGGCGAAGCCAAACGAGCGTAATTTTGTGAATTGTGAGTCGCGTATTTTGAGTTCGTTCATATAAAGGCTGACGTCATAGACAATGCATTCCCGGATTTTATATGAAACGGACTCAAAATACGCGACTCACAACTCACATAATTACGCTCGTTTGGCTTCACCCTTACACGACGCAAGACTAAGAACTGAAGTGGTTAACATAGCTTGAGAAATTAGCAAGCTGAAGTAGCCACTGACTGGTCATATCTTGCCAAAGAACTGATAACGGATGGGGAGTCAAGAGTTCTAGAGTGGAGACCACCAATAGGCAGCCGTAGTGTAGGACATCCTGCGGCCCGCTTGACAGACTATCTGAAAAAAGTAGCGGGGAGCGACTGGATGAGGAAGGCCTGTGATAGAGTTTTGTTTTGTGATAGGGAAAGGCCTATGTTCGGCAGTGGATGATGATAGGCTGATGATGACGAATTCACTGTCGATGCCGCGCGCCAAAACACCAATAGAGATCGGCTTGGCCCGCGGCAAATTCAAGCGCGGCAATTTTCTCGTCGCATGCTGCATCCCTGTCTCCATTGTATCATATCTATCACAAACCATTATAAGAGGGGTTACAAGTGCAAGGTAGGCGTGAAACGCGTGCCACATGGTTATGCAATGATCTGCATAACACCGTTAGGCGCAAGGCGTGGTGCGAGCGAGAGGAAATGAGTAGTGACTAGCAACGTGAGCGTGAATACAAGTGGCGACAGTCGTCTCCGAACCAAAAGCGCTACGTTGCATTTCTAACCCCTCTTGTAATGTTCTGTGATATCAATATTCAAGGTCAGCTCAACTTTTGAGCTATTTCAAAAATGTCAGGTATTGAGTGTTCGACAGCTCTTTGCCCTGCAGGTAATAATCAGACAACATTCCTTTCTTAACTATGATCCGGCTCTGAATGAAAATGTTAGAAGAAAATATGTATTCCCATACAGTACTGCCTTTCAAACATCTTTTGCTCAAAAGTTCTTCTCATTCCTTGGAATATTCATATATAACAAGGCGAATAAACGTTTAAATATGTACCCACTAACATTAAGAAAGTGTAAATCAGTCCTAACTGCGTGGTTACAAGGAAAAGATTATAAGGAAACTGAAAGTATACTTTACATAGATATATAGGCATAAGAATACATATAACATATTTATTACTAAGACACACGCATACCCCCCCCCCCCCCCCCCCAACACACACACACACACACACACACACAACACACACCCTACACACACCAAACACCACATTGTTATGCAAAAAGTAAAGCTCAAGTAGCTACCCATGAGGGAAGGAACCTGAGGCCTGAATTACAGGTGCCTTTTAACTAAGGTTACTTTGTTTAGACCCAGGGGCTCAATATGTATTATATTAACCTTAACCTTAAGACCCAACTGTTTGTTAATCTATTGTACACTTTGGCTAAGTTATGTTATTATTTTTCAATAAATTTATTCTTAAAATTTATTCTTATTCTTATTTGCCGCGCATAATGGAGACGCAGCTTAAGCTTGTTGGCAGTAACAACAGCACATCCTAGTGGAATGAGAATTTTTTTTTTAAAGAAGCTTCCAAGAAGAGATGTCTTGTTGTTACTAAAATAATCATGATTAAATTGCGGCCGATTCTGTTTCGCTACGAGATTGATTATTGGACTTTTCGACAGTCTCCTAATGTGTTTTCAACGTTGTTTGCAGGAGGTCTCCACGTGTCTGGACACACGGCTGTGATGGTCTACCTGGGCGTCACGCGGAAGCCTGTCATGTTGGTGTTCTTCGGACATTCGCCCCACTACGGCTACCTGCATATTGTACAGGTTTGTCTAACTATTACTTACGAACTATCTATACTATTATAAAACTGTAACAGGAAGTTTGTCTGTACATTGAAGATATTAACAAAAAAAAAGTTACGATATGGTTTTTAGGTGTCCCTGATTCCATTTCACCAATTTTTGGATTTTTTGTCTGTCTGTTTGTTTGTGTGTTTGTTTGTTTGAACGAGTATCACGCAAAAATTACTGAACCGATTTTGATGAAACTTTTTTTGTTTGATAGCTTATGATCTGACTTAAAATCTGGTATATAATTTGTGCGGACGAAGTCGCGGGTTAACGCTCGTATTTTATAAGATCTTCACCTACTTGAGACCTTAATTGCTCAGATTCGATCCAGTGTAGTTTGAAAACTATTGTCCAATGAACCTGTTGGCTTACGTTTTTCTCAATTTTCAAGTTCTCATTTCACATAAGTATTTTTTTCTACTCGTTGTCTCTTTATAACACACACATAACACCGATTGCTATTAAAACCTGAAGGAAAACATCATGAAGAAACCTGCATACGCTGGAGAAGAAATTCTGATGCATATGTGAAGTCCACCAATACACATTGGGCACGCGTCGTGAAGGTGAAACAGCTTGAATTTCATGGAAGGTTCCCCAGTAATGGACGACATAGGCTCACGATGATTTCCAAATATTATTATGATTAGTCATTAACACTTAAACTGCTGACGACCTTCGTATAATATAGCGTCCGCAATGCAAGGGCCACGATGCGTACGACTCGCCCGGTGAGTCACTGTTGTATCTCATTCCGTGGTGTTAGCACACGCGTCGCGCATCACGTTTTGAGCTTAGTAGTGAATGTGTTAACATGTTACAGCCCCGGATATGCAGGTTGTGGATTTAAGTCCCGTCCTACGAATAAGAATAAATATAGTAGATAAACTCCAAACAAAATCCAAATAATTTTTGGCACCTAATGAAAAATGACATATTGTATGAATTTTGGCGGCAAGGAACAGTTTTTAAAGAACAAATTTATACGATACAGTTTTTTTTTTGGTGCCACTTTTTGAGCTGTATTTACCTTTCTATACATTCTCATTCGTAGGTCCCGCCCGTTACTAAAAAGTTTTAATGTTTGAGCTGATGATGATGTTGATGTATGCTTGCAGGAGTACTACGTAGAGGAAGGCGTGTGGTCGTCGGTACAGACGCGCGGTTGGAGCGCCCGGGCGGGGTTCGGTCACAGCGCCGTGTGGGACGAACTGTCGCGCAGGGTCTACGTGCACGGCGGGCTAGTGTCCGAGTCCGAGGCGCAACAGGTATTGTATGCATTAATATCAAGTTGTGAGACCCTTGGCAGCAGCATCCTAATGATAGCCAACCTCCAGAAGAAGTTGGAGGACCTTAGTTTGGCTATAACTTTAATCCTGGTACAGTGACACCTTCGAAAGGGGATCGGATGGTCGTGTATATCGTGCGAAATCTGGCTAGTAACGTGGCTCCGCCATTATTGCTTGTATTTGCTCAATTATTTTAGTTCATAAATCAAATTTTGAAATTACTATTACTACTACAAAACCCACTGAACATAGGTAGAAATGCAAATGTTTAGACCACAAATTATCCCTAACAAAAAACAAGCTTTATAAAAGCGGCCGCTGTCGATGCACTCATCCACAATGCGCGTTAGAGGTCATACGTCCTCCAAAGGGCACTATGTGCGAGTGCATCGATAGCGACCGCTTGCATGAAGCTTTGTTTCTGTTTGTATATTTATTCATGTGCTTTAGAAAAGGCCATTATTTTATCAAAATCTTTTTAACTGTTTAAATGCCTATTTGGATACGAATAACATTGACTAATAAATATATTGAACGAAGATTTGCTAGTCCCTTGCGCCATGTCATGTGGACGAGCCAGGCGTACAGTGGACGCAACGCATCGATGTACTGTCTCACATATGTCTAGTTTTGTGGACATAAAACTATAAATAAATATTTTATCTCTTTTGCAGGCGCCGTCGTCAGCCCTGTACGAGTATGACGTAGAGAACAGGATATGGAGGCCGCTGCCCTCCGCGCCCACGCCTAGATATCTACACTCCGCTGTGTTTGTGTCCCCGGGTAAACAACACATTTTAATAAAAATTTAGACCTGTTTTAATAAATAGAGTTGAAGTGTTCATTGGAAATCACACACACGGAAAATTGTGTATGAAAAATTTCAAAGCTTTATATCTTCGTAATTATTTTATAAATTGCAAATGTTATTTGTGACGCGGCATCTAGATTTCCTAAACAATTTTTCCATATATACAAAGTTACTTATATTAATACCGTCTACGCGTATTGTGCGTCAAAGTTATGTATAAAATTGACCCCTCTGCAACCACCTTAAGAGTTACTTGGAGTCACGTTGCAGGTTCTGACCCCGTCTCAGCACTCGTCTCGCGTGGATTTCGCGCGTCGCGTTTTTGCCTGCCACGAGGCTCCGCAATCCTCAATCTCTTCTTGTTCTTGACCAGAAACAATCCCTGAGATTGGGATAAATTGTCCCTTAAACACTTGACTCTGGCGGAAATGCAGTGCTAACGTACAAACAAGAGTCCATTAATTATAAATAATAAAAAAAAAAGAGTTACTTGGGATCATTACAATGTATGTGCCTGTGAGTGGTTTTTATTTATTTATAAAAGTTATGTGAACTGTTGCAGGTATAATGCTGGTGTTCGGCGGTAACACGCACAACGACTCGGCCGTGTCCAATGTGTCGGGGTCCAGGTGCTACTCGGGTGGCGTCATGTTATACGATGTCAGGTAAAACTATAGTAATCTACAAAACCGGCTATACTCTCTTTTTGACTTTCTAAGGCCGGATTCGACCAAACTTTGATTTATAGAAGAATACAAGGAACAATTTTACTCTTAGCGTTTACTCCCAAATAACTTCATTTGTCTTCTACCACACTAAACCCATACTAAAAGAACGAATGTATAATCCACCCAAAGAAAGAGGTCGTTGTATCCGTACTTATTGGAATGTGAGGTTATGCAGTTTTAATTTGTTATTTTTCTTTTTATTTAATTTTTTTTATTTATGTGACATTTACATTTCATTAGTCTCGTTATAAGTTTAACACCGTCAAAATTGGCCGTGTAAAATTTACTCTCAACTTATTCAATAGATTAGGGTTGGTAAAACGCAAAATCAGTTTACTCTAGAGTTACCGGCGACTTAATCTAAGAATAAAATTTACTCGCGTTTGGTCGAATCGGGACTTATTAAAATATTCATTGTTTTACACCAAAACCCTAAAAATCTTCTAGCTACCTAATAAAAGCTACCTAGCACATCAAATAATAAAACTAATTTATGATAGATTGCTGTACAAATTTCGTTTTAGTGTTTCATCCATTCTGTATGAATGCCCCAGCTCAATTACTCTTAGGCCCGCTTGCGCCTAGCAGGGTTATCGTTATTAACTCGGAACTAGACGCTAGTTTCGAATTAAATTATAATTATGTCTTGCACCATCCTGCTTTAGGGGCTAAACTTGTGTTATATTTAAACCGCCGATGTGGTTTAAGTCTCTAAACTACGTGTTAAATGTCAAAATTGAGGCAACAGCTGTTTTTACAGTGTTGTTGTAGGCTCGCGCAACTACTAACAAAAAAAAATTTTATGAATCTTGCACCGCGCCATTTAATTCCTTTGAACGGTTGCACACGTTTCATACATTCTGTCACGACCAGTTTTTAGTTTGGAAGTCCCCTCTTTTATAACATGAATGAACGATGAAAACGAAATGTCATTGCCAAAATAAAACAAATGAGACAGACAAATACAAAGAGATGCAGTGTGAAAGAGACGGGCATATATTATGTTCATGCATCATTTACTTTTCATATTTTGTCGGATTACATAAACTCTATGGTCATTTAGAAAGTTGCCAGCGAAAAACAGAGAACTGTCAGGTTAGTTAACTATGAACTAGTTTTCATCAACACTATCTGCGATAACACTCGTTCAATCTTTAGGTCGGTGCTACTAAAGACGGGGTTACGCAATTTAACCCAGCATTTGACGCAAGTGGGCCTTTGATTTTTGAAACAATTGAAACAAAATGTTTCAGAAATCAGAAAGTTTATTTATAGAAATGGGTACATAATACATTCAGGTGACACAATACAGAAATAAAGTCTCTCCAAATGTTGCCCGAAGGCGTACAAATATTGATAATAATTATATGCCCTAATGATTCATCATCATCATCATCAGCCTATCATCGTCCACTGCTGAACATATGCCTCTCCCAAGGTGCGCCACAAAACTCTGTCCTCGGCCTTCCTCATCCAGTCACTCCCCGCTACCTTTTTTAGGTCGTCTGTCCAGCGGGCAACAGGACGTCCCACACTACGTCTACCTACTACGTCTAAGTCGCCCTAATGATTACGATGTCAAAAATCAATTTCTTTATAATAATTTAAAATTAAATATCACAATTACGTTATTTAAAAAAGAATAAAAGTAAAAAAATTATATTAAAATATACAATATTAAAATATTAAATTAGAATGATATAAAGAATCTATAATTACACAACAAATAGGTATTACGTATTATTCACTATTGAAGTGACTATCAGTCAAATATTCCTCTAATTTATAGTAACATTTGTGTTCCAATATAATTGTTATCCGTAATGTTGCATGAAGACATATAATAACAATCTAAAATCAGAAGTTTAAAGAAGATAAAAAATGTTTACCTCCTCAATGATATTTTTACATTTAAGGGTGATATAAAAATAAGAGTAATCGAGGGGCATACAGACCGACCGACGACTGTACTGACTCTAGACGGTCGTAGTAAATGATTTGTCTATCATATCAAGTGACGTGTCATTGGCTAGGTCTTATAATAAAAAGGAACAAATCGATCGAGGATCGGGGCTGTCATTTTATTAATGCTTCTATTGGCAGAAGGCTTCATAATTGACTACATTTTATTTTTGTAACTATCTGTTTTAATGAAAAATATAAAAATAGGTTAAAACATAAGAGATTCCTACCTATTATACCTAGATATTTCTATTTTTAATTTACTTTTGAATTTTCTAAAAAACGTAGGATTTATGGGTATATAATACCTTGGCCGCAATAAAATTAAAAATAAAAACTGTCAAATACAATAGAAAAGCCAAGCAGCAAAGGAATAAAATCTCATTCAACCTCTTTTTTTATTTTTCAGTATTTTTCAAATAATTTGAGAAATAATGGATAGAAAAATGTGATAATTTTGATATCAGCTTTGAACCACATAATCTCCAAATGGTTTTCTAATTTTGGTACCTTTCTTACAATGAAATGTTGTCAATTACTTGTTGATTGCAGATGTTCCGAGTGGCGACAAGCGACTCCGCCGCCGGAGTCTCAGCGGGCTGCGCACGCGGCGGCCTTACTGCCTCTCGCGCACCGTCGCACCGCCATCATGTACGGCGGGTTAGTATATTGTCCTACTATTATCTAGCGATCAAATGTGGGCAATGGCGTAGCGTGAGTATCTGCCGCCCCGGGGCACAGGTCGATTTTGCCGCCCCCTTATATTACCTACACAAAAAATAACGGTAGCCCAGTAATTTTTACTGTAACCTGCACCATTTAGGAACAAAAGACTATCTTAAAACGTATTAAAAAAAATTCGCTACTCAACTTAGAAATCAAAATTGTGTGTCCCAGAAGGCTTTTAAATTAATAATATTAATACCAATGCACTCATTTGACTTAGATTTAACAATATAAATTATTTTTTAAGCAATAAAATAGGCATTGAAATTTAAATAAATGAGGTATTTATTAGAAAATACGAATGTATTTTTCAAAACCTTTTAAGTAAACAAAAATATTTACACCATGTCTGATGTGTGTATAACGGCTTAAATAAGTGCAAAAAAAAATTAACATCAGTTTTTCTAGAATGAAATAATAGCTAACTTTTAAAATTGGAACTGTCGCTGACGTGTTTTTTTTTTTATTTTGGTACATTTCTAGGCTCAAATTGGCTCTTCAATATTATACCGAAAAAAAATATCAATTGATAATTAGTCCCGGCTCAAATCGTAAAATGATCGGGCTACGGAGCGAGCTCGAAATTTTTTTGCGGTGTGATGATGCCCTTCATTGTTCTCGTGGCGTCATAAGCCGTAGTAATTTTCCTTGAAAGTTCTCGCTGAGAAGTTCTCGTGAGAGTGAAGTGCCTGCTTAAATCGTGATAAATGTTACTTAATCGTTTTTATAAACTAGAAAACTGGTTGATTCGCTAATATTATTATACTTCGTCATTATTACACTTCTATTTATGAGACTTCGACATTTGACATTTTTATAACTTGTCATGTACCTTTCACTGAACATTTTCTATTAGAATTAAAGATACTTTTTCTACTAGTTTCTCGAAAATGTTGAATAGATTCAGGAATAAGGTCGGCCGCAGATGAATACCGCAGATAAATATAGATGGGGCAATATTAGTACAAAGGCTGCAAGCTGGCTGGGATGCGATCTTTCCCCAACCTATAACTTTCCATTGAAACTCGTTCGAGATCTATATATTTTACAACAGTAAATTGCGACCTACGTTTGTACCTTTGCGCGATCGCATCTTCAGGGAACTACGCGGGTGCCAGGATCTGCGGCGGAAAGTGCGGCACGGGTAAAACACACCACGTACTCACTTTTAAAGGCAACGTACTTATTTGTGCCAGTAGCGGTCGAGACCGCAGGACCCTGGGGTACCGAAGCCAAAAACTTCATTAAATCCATTGGCCGTCGTTTGAGGGAGAGAGGCCGAGACCCCCGCTCCGAGTCGTACCTGGTTCAACAAATTTCCCTAGCCATACAGCGTGGAAACGCCACGAGCGCGATGGGCACATTTCAACCGGGTTCGACTCGAGGCGGGCTCTTTGACTGATGTTATTTTGTTTAGTCTAGTTATATTTTAGTTTTAGGATATTTCAGTTTTATTATTAATTTGTGTCTATACATTTGTGCTGTTAGTGTAGGTTGTTGAATAAAAATTAATGCCTTTTATTTTTTACAACATCCTTAGTCTACTCTTTTCCCCGCAGTTTTGATGGCCGCCTCCGCTCGGACGCCCTCACGTTCGAGACCGGTGAGAAGTGTTCGAAGCACAACAACGAAGCCGCGTGTTTGAACAGCGCTTCGTACGCCGCCGTGGCGTGCGCGTGGCGGATACACGACCGTATATGTATGCCGGTTAGTAAGACTTTTATATACACGTTGTGGGGGAAGGGGGTCTTCAATGGGCTGTTGGAATGCCCAGGGTAAACAATATCGTTTCGGTTCTGGCAGCCGCCGGCCGCTGCCGCATCACACTCGCTCGGCTCGTGCGCTGTGGTCGAAAATATGTTATTGATACTTAAATTATGGTTATTTAACATTATAAATACTGGTGAAATGAATACGCTCAGAAACATCATTAATTTGCCTCCGGCATTTAGCAAACCACCACGTGTTTTTAAACACGGTGTAAACAGGGTGTAAGGGAAAACCTTCGGTAAACAGAAACGGTGTACTCAGACCATCAAACTGAACAACTGTCACTATGGATCCTACTTCAGGAAACGCGAATAATTCAGCTGTCATGACATTTGAGTCGGGTAGGTACAGGTGATTTTTTCGCGTTTCCTGAGGTAGGCTTCCATAGTAAAAGGTGTTCAGTTTGATAGTCTGAGTTCACCGTTTCAGTCTGCGGAGGGCTTTCCCTTATACCCTGTATAATGAAGAATCATGTAAATTGCCAACGATATGGGTTTTAATACAAGTGGTTTTGTTAATTATGTACGAATTTATGTGCTATTGTATTTGTTTCAGCTAGAAGAAGTGGGTTGGAAAGAGTCCTTCGATGGTACAGTAAAGGCGTGTATCAGCGAACCTATGTTTGGTAAGTCATTTTTAACCGACTTAAAAAAAAAGGAGGTTATGCTTACCTTTATGTACAAATTAATCTGCTAAGCTTTATCTACAACGGGCGTTAACCCGCGACTTTGTCCGCACAAATTATATACCAGATTTTAAGTCAGATCATAAGCTATCAAAACATCAAAATCGGTTCAGTAGTTTTTGCGTGATGCTCGTTCAAACAAACAAACACACAAACAAACAAACAGACAGACAAAAAATCCAAAAATTGGTGATATGGAATCAGGGATACCTAAAAACCATATCGTAACTTTTTTTTTGGTAATATCTTCAATGTACAGACAAACTTGCTGTTACAGTTTTATAATAGTTTAGACAAACTTTCATTTTCGGTGTAAAATGCGTTTTTGTTGGCCGCGAACAGGTTATCCATTGGTAACACTAGATATTTTTAATGTCAGTCAGGTTATGATGATGAGACAAATCAAAGACAAATCGCCCTTTATTATCTACTCAGTTTTCGTTTTACTTATCTCGCCTCCAACAAACCGAATTGGGCCGTAGTGGAGTTTTGCCCCCTCCCTCTCCTTAGAGACATTTTCACTGCCAAACCATTATCGAGCTTGCATGAGTTGAAATAACATCGAAAATCAAATCAACACAACTATTTAGTCTCCGAGAGCATCGAAATGTCTTGTGTTAAAAGATTTTCGATTTTATTTTAACGTTAGCAAAGTCAATAGGGGCCATAGGTTCAGACGAATATTTTCTATGAGAAACGCGATTGCCCAGCCCTCCGGCAAGTGCGTGCGTACTTTTTATAAATTTTTTTTATGATTTCCTTAAGTAGATAAATCTGAAACTATTTTAAGTTCTTCTGAAACGAGAGAACTATCCAAAAATAATCTATCTAAACTATTATAAAACTGTAACAAGAAGTTTGTCTGTACATTGAAGATATTAACAAAAAAAAAGTTACGATATGGTGTTTAGGTGTCCCTGATTCCAATTCACCAATTTTTGGATTTTTTGTCTGTCTGTTTGTTTGTGTTTGTGTGGGTGTTTGTTTGTTTGAACGAGTATCACGCAAAAACTACTGAACCGATTTTGATGAAACTTTTTTTGTTTGATAGCTTATGATCTGACTTAAAATCTGGTATATAATTTGGGCGGACGAAGTCGCGGTTTAACGCTCGTGTATATATAAAATTGTATAAATCTAGCCGAAAAATGAAAAATAAAAGATGCCTCCAAGGTGTTTCGTCTTACCGTAGGGCCTTAATGTTTGCCAGTGAAAAATGCTCTACACTGCGCTTCGCCAGGTTTGCGCCGGCCTTTATTCGTGAGAGGAGTCCTTTGCCCTGCAGTGGCATCCTACAAGCCTATAATATACTTTTCAACACACTTGCTCATAAAATGGCCCTTATTTCACCGCAATTAGGCACATAATGACACCTATAATCAAACTGTGACTTTTTCATTACTATTATTCACAAGGGAGTTATAGGTTCTTTATAGTAGGTATCTAAACTTCTTGATTGAGTTCTTGAGTTGCTTTGTTCTTAAAAAAGTTTCGATACAAAAAAGATCATATTCAATAGTACAAATAAATTCTAAATAAACTTTTTATTTACTAAATAAAATGATTTTTTATTATTATTTTCTTCACAAGTGTGTTGAAAAACGTCGTATGATACACGTGTGTATTGATGATTACCGTCCTCGGCTCACTTAAGCTCAATGGCGCCTCAGCGGTAATCACCAACATTACACACTTGTACCATAATGTACTATAATCTCGCCTCATTCGTTAATTGCAGATGAGAATCGTTGCGCAACAGCGGAGTCTTGTACCGCGTGCACAGCGGCCGGCTGCACTTGGTGCGGCACTTGCTACAGCATGGCGCAGTACTGCGTCAGGCACACGCATCAGGTCTGTTGTGTACATACGGACAGACGGACGGACAAAATGATATGTCTTAAACTTTTAAAAAAGATAGAGTCGAAGTTAGGAACGAAAGAAAAAATTGAAACCAGCACTGGCCTCTAAACCCTACCGCTATGCACGCACACAGACGTAATTTGTATGATGCTTTACGCACACCAACCTGAGAAAGTATTTTATTTAATTTTATTCATTTTAGGAAAACTCACGGCCTAATTACAGGATAGTAGAATATCAACATTTTATAAAACAACATTGCCAACTAAAAGTTTCCACAGATAAATATCATTCGTTTTACATACATGTGTGTGGAAAAATACAAATTTAGAATCCATAGCGCAGTAAAGAAGCTAAAATAATAAAAAAAAAGCATGGCAAATAAAAACAAATTATGTATAATTTCATATTAAAAGAGAATCAAAATCAACTATAGCACACACAGATTAAATTAAAATAAACAAACAAGATAATATGTCAACTGAAGCAAGCAAAAAGCAGCAGATAAATTAATAATATGTCACAATAATTCAAATAAAGAGGTGTTAAGGTGGTTTCAAACCATACAAAACTTTGACGCACAATACGCGTAGACAGAATTGATAAAAGTGATATTTTATATATGGAAAAATAGTTTAGAAAATCTAGTTGCCGCGTAACAAATAACATTTGCAATTTATAATATAATTACGAAGATATAAAGCTTTTAAAATTTTGTATGAAAAATTTCAAAGCTTTATATCTTCGTAATTATTTTATAAATTGCAAACTACTAAACTATTTTTCCATATACACAAAGTTACTTATATTAATACCGTCTACGCGTATTGTGCGTCAAAGTTTTGTATAAAATTGACCCCTCTGCAACCGCCTTAACATAATTATCAACAAGAATTCAAACAAAAAACTATAAGTAATACATAATAATCACAAAATTTTCAGCAATATTAACGTTACAGTGAGTAACATAGGGGGTCATAATGTTTACTCTAGTTATTGTCTCACAGATGGCGTTGTCAATAGAAGAATGCAGCAGTAGCGTAGAGAATCCTCGAGAGGCGTGCGGCAAATATCACTCGTGCGCAGCTTGCAACGCGCACCAACACCATCATACGCACGTACGTTGCTTTATAACCTACTTCTAAAATAGAGGTTATACATTCGTCAGTTGTTTTTTATGTAGATTAATTACGACATGACTCTGCCATTTCTAAACAGATTCGGAAGGAAAGAACCTAAAGAAACCCTTTTAGAAGAGAAGGAACTCTTTTAGAGTTAAGCTCGCCTTTGTACATCACGACTTGTTGTAATTTTTTTCATAATTATGTTTTTGTGTACAATAAAGAATCTAAGAAACCCGAGTTCTTCGGGTACATCCTATGGGCCCAGCGTGCCACCTCCGAGATAACGACAAATATCGAGACATGCCTCTGTCTTTGTTACTTTGTGTATGTGAATGCGAGCGCGCATGTCGGTTTTCTCGTTTTGTCGCTTTCTCGTGCGTGGCATGCTAGCCCTTCTGGGTAGTCAGTCTCGACACGACCATTGACTGACTGACTAATCTTTCCATTACAGCTTGAGTGATTGTCATGCGATGTAGCTGTTGGTGAGGGTTGCTATACACATAAGCGGGCCGGCATTAATCGGCACAGCCGGGCGGTAAAATTGTATGTTCGGGAAAAAAGCCGCTCGTCTCTGCCGCACGAATACAGTGGCCGGGCAAAGCCGGATGGAACAATCGGAAAAACGTACATGATGCGTCTACTCGAACAAACTACCCGATCGGCACAAGCCGAACAAGTGCAGTGATTGCTTCGGGTCGGCTTTGTTGATCGACAAATACTACCGAACCGACAGTGCCGACCTGCTTATGTGAATAGCAATCCTGAAACGAAAGAAGTATAGATTTGGAAGAGCTTTTTTTTTTAAAGAAGAAATTACTGTCGAGCTGGTCCCCTTTTAATTTGGTGAAGATCTGATAAAATGGAACTCCTCAAAAGATGACAGCAAGTCATCAGCGATTAAAGCAATTGTTTTGTGTCGATGTGTTTATTGTACACACATTAATACAGCATAACAGACAAGTACAAAGGGCGAGCGTATCTCTAAAGAGATTTCTTCCAGCAGACCCATGATACAGAAAAAGTTTACAAATTTAGGCAGGCAAGGTGTACACAATTCAAAGAAATTAACAAAACCAAAACACACAATTTGAACATTGCGTTTATAATTGATATCCACCACGAACATTTTTTTGTTTATCTTTGCACAGGGCACTGAGGAATTAAGTCAACGTGCGTGTTATTGGGACTTCGACTCTGCCAAATGTAAACCGGCTAATTCTACAGATGATATCAGGTAAGGATATTACGAATATCTTGACACATTTCGCTGCTATCTTTTGACACCGCCGTGTTTGGCAGAATATATCTTGCTTTATCCTACCAATATTATAAAAGCGAAAGTTTGTAAGTATGGATGGATGTTACTCTTTCACGTAAAAACTACTAAATGTTTTTTAATAAAACTTTACAATAATATAGTATATACATCAGAATAACACATAGGCTACAATTTATAAGGATATTGTGTGAATTGTCCAGACGAAGCGCAGACGAAGTCGCGGGCACCAGCTAGTGTTTTATACATAAATCTCAATATTCTGGCAAACATAATGTATTCTTGGACTAAGTTCTATTATATTCCAAGGTAGGTAAACCTTCGACTATGTTAGTTGCGGCAATGTAGTTTCTGACCGTTTCTTCTCCATGGTGAAGCACTAGTGAAACGGTCGGTAGTAAATGTCAAGTCAGTGAAAGAATTTCTATAGGGTGAAAGTATTAAAAGAATATGAATTTTCATTGGAAATCATCCGGAGCCTCCGTGGTCTAATAGTTAAGGGCATTGGGCTCTTTACATGGAGGTCGTGGGTTCGATTCCCATTTGAGCACCAAGTGAAATGTTACTTTGTTCGTTTTTCCCCAGTTGGTTAGGACATGGCAGGCTGAATCACCTGATTGTCTGAAAAGAATGATTCCGTACTTCGGATGGCACGTTAAGTCGTCTATCTCTGGTGGTAGTATTCGTAACATCAAAAACCACTTCAGGGGGCCTAGACAAAGTACCTTTCGATTAGCGTTAAACGACAGTAGAAAACATAAAAAATGTATGGGACTATAGAAAAGAACGAAAATGAATAGAAAAGGCCTAGACAACATGCATTTTTTGACAGTTGGTGTTGACAGGGAGCGTTTTGTTTTGAACACTTCCTGTCGATCGACCAGACCTTGTAGAAAACGCTAGAAAATGGCGGGTGGCGGGAATTTGATAGCAATTCCAAAGGACGCTGGGCAAAAAAGTATGGCCACTGGTCCAAGAGCCCCCCGCTATGACACATGTAGGGATAGTTAGCGGATGCCCAAATTTACATGGCACCCAAGGGGCATCAAAATATTTTCGAGGAAAGAAAATGTACAGGGTGTTTTATTTTGACGAAGTCGTTTTAATATTATGGCCCCGAAAGGTGTAATGTCTTTCGGGGCTATCATACACATAGCTACTAAAAGTTATTAAAGCGTGCAAAAGTAATAACTAATAAGGCTCACGTTTACTATACCGGCAATTTCAAGATGAGATAACGATTTTCTCGTTTTTAGTGTTGTGTGTTTTGAGGGCTAAAGATTCTTTTCCATTAATAATAATCATAAATAATAATACTATCCACATGACACAAGAAATTCAAGCAACATATGTAAAAATGCTAACATTAGTATGAAAAACCGCAAAACATAACATTC
The DNA here is from genome assembly GCA_927399405.1 of Agonopterix arenella. Classification (NCBI taxonomy): domain Eukaryota; kingdom Metazoa; phylum Arthropoda; class Insecta; order Lepidoptera; family Depressariidae; genus Agonopterix; species Agonopterix arenella. Next base: position 11,449,082 of record OV656711.1, on the reverse strand, counting down.
TGTATCTTTTTTTCTCTCGAAAAGATATTGGTGGCGCATATAAAAAAATGTTCTATAGTAAACTACTTTTCAAACGTAGTATGCTACTTATGGGGGGCTTTTGGACCACTTCTGCCCACTGTCCTTTTAATTTTTATTGGAAATCGAACGCGATCTTGCATTTAAAAAAATATATACAGTGAATGATTGAGTGAACTGAACGTTAACCATAGAGAAGATTTAGCTTTTTTTTCTAATAAGCGATTGTCAATAATTTGTGACATTGTCTAGCAAAGAGAATGTAACTCACTACGTTATAAGAGTCGGGACTTCCATACTAAAAACTGGTCGTGGCCGATAATTCAGAATGTATGAAACGTGTGCAACCGTTCAAAGAAATTTAATGGCAGCGTTGGACGTTTCATATGACGTTTTTTTGTTAGAGAGTTGCGCGAGCCTGTTGTCTAGCATTCTGTCGTTTTTCCATCGTCGATAACGTTGCGGCGCGGCGTTGCTGTAGAATAAGAAGCGTGTGCACTGTGTCTTGGCTCCCACGATAAGAAGATCCAGTAATAATATAATATTGTTATTGACAGGAGCGTGGCATCGGCTGGTCCGTGCAGCGCCCCGTGCTCCTCGTTCCAGACGTGCGCCAACTGCACGGCCGAGGAGTGCATCTGGTGCGCTTCCTCGGGCAGGTGTGTCGACAAGGTTTGTGCATACATACATATACTCACGCCACCAACCCACAGGGGTAGGCAGAGAATAAAGCTCGCCACACACTACGATTCTGACATATTTCTCGCGCCTCATCCACTTTCATACATCTCTTCATGCACTTCCGTCGGTTGAGGGTGCTACGCACTTGTTCTTTTCGGAGAAGACCCTTTATTTGGTCCTGGTAAGTTCTCCTCGGACGCCACCTCTCGACTGTTCATTGGATCGATAAATAGAAATAAAGGGAGTACTTGTTCGTGCTTCATATTACTGACAACAGATGAAAGTTGTTCCAGTTTGATGATCTGATCATTCTTCCGTTTTATTTTGAATTCAGCAGCACATCAATATCTTCTAGCTTATACATTTTTTGGCTGCGTTATATCGGTGCGGGCGGCATCGGCAGTGCGCTTTATTTGCGAGGTCTAGCTTTCAATATCGTTCGAATGTGAATTTGTTTGTAGAACGCGTACGGTGCGTCGTTCCCGCTGGGCGGGTGCCGGCTGTGGTCGACGAGCGGCGGCAGCGCCATGTGCGGCGCGGCGGGGTGCGGCGCGCACGTGTCCTGCGCGGCCTGCCGCGGCGAGCCCGCCTGCGGCTGGTGCGACGACGGCGCCGGCGGCGGCCGCGGCGCCTGCCTGCCCGGCGGCGCGCGCCGGCCCCACGCGCTGCACGCCTGCGTGCCCGCCAGGTACTGTCTACATACATACATACATACATACACCGCGGCGAGCCCGCCTGCGGCTGGTGCGACGACGGCGCCGGCGGCGGCCGCGGCGCCTGCCTGCCCGGCGGCGCGCGCCGGCCCCACGCGCTGCACGCCTGCGTGCCCGCCAGGTACTGTCTACATACATACATACATACATACACCGCGGCGAGCCCGCCTGCGGCTGGTGCGACGACGGCGCCGGCGGCGGCCGCGGCGCCTGCCTGCCCGGCGGCGCGCGCCGGCCCCACGCGCTGCACGCCTGCGTGCCCGCCAGGTACTGTCTACATACATACATACATACATACACCGCGGCGAGCCCGCCTGCGGCTGGTGCGACGACGGCGCCGGCGGCGGCCGCGGCGCCTGCCTGCCCGGCGGCGCGCGCCGGCCCCACGCGCTGCACGCCTGCGTGCCCGCCAGGTACTGTCTACATACATACATACATACATACACCGCGGCGAGCCCGCCTGCGGCTGGTGCGACGACGGCGCCGGCGGCGGCCGCGGCGCCTGCCTGCCCGGCGGCGCGCGCCGGCCCCACGCGCTGCACGCCTGCGTGCCCGCCAGGTACTGTCTACATACATACATACATACATACACCGCGGCGAGCCCGCCTGCGGCTGGTGCGACGACGGCGCCGGCGGCGGCTGCGACGAGAGACGCGACAAAATAGAAGAGTGAGCCCTCCATCTTGGCTGGTGCAAGCAATAATCTTCATAAGCGCAAAAAGGTTAAATTTCTCTAATGCTGGCAATACGCACGTACGCAACGCACCCACGCCCATATTATACACCTGATGACATTATAGTAAAGCATTATGTAGGCTGTTAGTTTCAAACGTCAATAATTCCATTTCCTGTCGACACAAGTTAAATTAACTTTCATTGTTTCGTTTATGTCTTACCAAACTTCGTCGTTTCCCCCACCAGATGGCACTTCACCAAGTGCCCGGCGTGCCAGTGCAACGGGCACTCTATATGCGACAGTGAGTCCCGCTGCGTACAGCCGTGCGGCGGCCGCACGGTGGGCGACCACTGCGAGATGTGCGCGCCCGGCCACTGGGGCCACCCACTGAATGGTGGCGTCTGCCAGGGTGAGTACAGTACGATATAGCTGTTTAGGGCAACTGAAAGATAACGGAGAATCTAGTGTCAACCAGTTGCCACCGAATTTATATTCTACCAGAATAACAACCTCGGTGATACAGTCCTTCATGCGCAGCGTGCGGCAGTGCAGCAGTTTCATCACAGTACAAAACAAACCAGTAGAGAGACATAGCCGTGTCCTTAAAATTAATGCCTACTTTCAGTCAAAGCGCTAGGGTTGTCTCTCTGGCGGGTTTTGAATTTTCAGTTCAACAAATATTTCGCTCGGTGTTACCCTAGTTTGTCGGCCATCTTGGAAATGGGAATTAGGTGAACAGTAACAAGGTGTTCAAATATTTCTGAACAGTGCTAATCTATCTATCTATACTATTATAAAACTGTAACAGGAAGTTTGTCTGTACATTGAAGATATTAACAAAAAAAAAGTTACGATATGGTTTTTAGGTGTCCCTGATTCCATTTCACCAATTTTTGGATTTTTTGTCTGTCTGTTTGTTTGTGTGATTGTTTGGGTGTTTGTTTGTTTGTTTGAACGAGTATCACGCAAAAACTACTGAACCGATTTTGATGAAACTTTTTTTGTTTGATAGCTTATGATCTGACTTAAAATCTGGTATATAATTTGTGCGGACGAAGTCGCGGGTTAACGCTCGTACTATTATAAAGCTGTAACAGAAGTGTGTCTGTACATTGAAGATATTAACAAAAAATAAGTTACGATATGGTTTTTAGGTATCCCTGATTCCATATCACCAATTTTTGGATTTTTTGTGTGTCTGTTTGTTTGTGTGTTTGTTTGGGTGTTTGTTTTATTGTTTGTTTGAACGAGTATCACGCAAAAACTACTGAACCGATTTTGATGAAACTTTTTTTGTTTGATAGCTTATGATCTGACTTAAAATCTGGTATATAATTTGTGCGGACGAAGTCGCGGGTTAACGCTCGTTTTCAATAAATTCTTTACAGTAAATGTTACCAATTATATCTTAAACATGTATTTTGTCATAAAATATTTGAACAGCTTATTTTCATATACGATGTTATATAAAATTGAAATGTATAACAACGAATTAAGGTCCTTTTCCTAAAGTGCTCTAATTATTAAATATTTGATGTTCTGGGCGTTCAGATATTTTTGATTGGTTATGTGTAAAGAAATTATTGAAAATTAGAACTGCTTAGAAATATTTGACCACCTTGTTTGCTTCGATATACAGGGTGAAATTGATATAATTAGCATCCTTTTAAACTAAGAGTCTACCCATCAAACTGAACAACTTTCACTATGGGAGTAAACTGGTCGGAGCAACAAAAAAATCTGCTGTTCCATACTAAACTGCAATGCTTACGCGACACAAATGTATGCAACAGCCGATTTTTTTTGTTGCTCCGATTGTTTTGCTCCCATAGAGTAAAAGTTGTTCAGTTTATTATTTCTAGCTCCCATAGTAAAAGTTGTTCAGTTTATTATTTATTTCCTTTTTGGAGAACTTACAGCTAAATAACAGTTTAATGGGTAGACTCTTAGTTTAAAAGGATGCTAAGGATATCAATTTCGCCCTGTATATGATGGCGATTTTACATGCTCAATGATGATGAAATATTCCTAACGCAACCGTTTGTTCGCAGCATGCGAGTGTAACGCGCAAGCAATCGCCTGCGCGCCGGACACTGGCCGCTGTCACTGTAGCACGAAGGGACTCGCCGGGGACCGCTGCGACAAGTGCGACAACACCAACCACTACCACGCCGACGTCTATAACAAGGGCGCTTGTTACTGTGAGTGTTGTATACATAGCGTGTCCCACCTCTGAGTGAGTGTTCTAAATCATCTTCTGTCGTGGCACTCCATAGAACGATCTCACGATACTGGAATGCCCACACAGTGACAAGATGGCGTAGGCATACGTGCCTTTTCGTTTAGTCGCGCACGCCTGCTTTATGTTTCTTGCTCGGCTTCCTTGAAGTGCGATGTCTGAAATTAATAGTAATATACATTTGGGTCGAATTGGTTTGCAGTTTTGTAAGGACTGTAATGTATGTATGAAATATAATTATGTAATGCAGAAACCTATTTCATTTTGTATTCAAATGAACATTGTCATATTGGAACTAACGATGCTATAAATGCCATCAGATATGATACTTTATTAAATTTTTTTCAGTGATAAAAGATCTGATCTTGATGCTTTTGTAGTGATCACACCAAAACTGTATTATAATTTCTTTCTTGCAGACGACCTAGCAGTAGACTACCAATTCACCTTCAACCTATCAAAGAAGGAAGATCGTCACCTTTCAGCGATAAACTTCCGGAACGCGCCCGTCAAGCCGGATGTGGACGCGGACTTCAGCATCACGTGCAGCGCTCATGCGCGGATGAATCTCACAGTTAGGACGCGGGCCGACCCCTCCGAGAGGGCGCTGTTCAGTGACGTCAACTGTACCAACTTTAGATATAAGTAAGTTCTCACTAACTTCAGCATCATGCGGATGAACCTCACCGTATGGACGCGTGCCGACCCCTCCTACCAGAAAAATAGCTTCATACAAGCTCGTGGCGGCCAGTCCACCCCCAAGAGAATGAGCAGCAGTTTAGTAGAAACATCGCTCCGCATGTGGGGGTGAACTCTCCGCCGCGAGTTTGTATAAAGCTGTTTTTCTGGTAGGATAATTATATTCTGTGCCTATGCCCGTGGGAGCCTACGGGTATCTTGTGGCTAAAAGGCTCGCCATCCGTCCTTTTCTATACACGATAGATAACAATGGGTGAAAACTATGTCAGTAAATTAAATAATGTATTGAGGTTTTCGAAACAAACACACTTGTACATGTCCTGGTCCGATTTGTCCGCATTGTACCATATTGCACTGCCTGGGAAGTACTTTTCCAACGCACGCGAAGTAATATAAGCTCGTCTCATTCGTAAGTGAGACGATCGATGCTAGAATTAACGTAGCATTGTGCATGCGTTATGATAGGCTGTGCTGTTCATTATACCTTCATTTATTTTATTTATGACAGATTTGCCAAATCCGAGCACGCGTTCGGCGTAGAAGACAACATGACGCTGACGACATTCTTCGTGTACGTGTACGACTTCAGGCCGCCACTGTGGATACAGATATCCTTCTCGCAGTACCCCAAGCTGAACCTGCAGCAGTTCTTCATTACCTTCTCCAGCTGCTTCCTACTGCTGCTGTTGGTTGCCGCCGCGTTGTGGAAGATTAAACAGGTGTGTAGTTTGTAATACATACAATAGACAACACGAAGCTGTCGACGTTCTTCGTGTACACTGTGGATATACATAGTGTAACAAAACACCCTAGTAATATTTAAGGGGATGCTTCAGAACATCAAACTGAGCAACTTTCACTATGGAGCCAACTTCGAAATCTCGAAAACAAACTGCTGTCCCATACATTTGAATCGCTGTGGACGTTCAGGTCCATAATGTCCCTTTCCCAAAATGTCCCCTGATTCCAGAATGCCCTTTTCCCAAAATGTCCCTTCCCCAAAATGTCCCTTTCCCAAAATGTCCCTTTCCCAAAATGTCCCTTTCCCAAAATGTCCCTTCCCCAAAAAGTCCCTTCTTCGGACTTCAAAAAGGGGATGTTCTTTGTTTGACCCATATGTTTGTATGTAGATCTCGGGATCTAAGGGGATGATAGATGTCTTGGCGGCTAAATGCATGTGCCTCTTGGGATATAGATATCCAGAACCGGGAGATTACAGGTTTCTTCCCCTGAGCGACATTGCCTCCCATCATTTACTACGTTTTTGACGGATTAAGAAAATAAATATTTAAGAATCAACACAAAAGATGCCATTGGGTCGAAGTTTTGCTGGCTTCAATAATAAGATAAGAAGGTGATGATCAAACCATCAAAGGCAGTTTTATTATAAAGATGTTGAAACGTGTTTTCCTTTCAGAAATACGACATGTACAGAAGAAGGCAGCGGTTATTCGTAGAGATGGAGCAGATGGCGTCGCGGCCTTTCAGCCAAGTGTGCGTCGAGCTGGAGAAGGGAGGGGGAGGTATGTATTATCCGTCACTGCTCAAAAGTTGTTTCGAAATAGCAGTGTTTATCAATTTCTATGAAAAGTCGGCTCTGAATTATTAATATTATTAGTCTTTGATTTCAGTGAATCAATCATACTTTAAATAACTGTTACTAATAGCAATAAAGTGGCAGTGGGCGGGGCACATGGAACAGAGACGTGGTTGTTCACTCAAGGCCGCATAAAAAGGCTGAAAGTCACCCAAAGGGCAATGGAGAGGGCTATGCTCGGAGTTTCCCTGCGAGATCGAATCAGAAATGAAGAGATCCGCAGAAGAACCAGAGTAACTGACATAGCCCAAAGAATTGCTAAACTAAAGTGGGCGGGGCACATTGCTCGCAGAACCGATGGCCGATGGGGCCGAAAAGTTCTCGAGTGGCGACCGCGTACCGCAAAGCGCAGCATTGTTAGGCCCCCCACACGGTAGACCGACGACCTGGTGAAGGCGGCGGCAACCCGTTGGATGAGGGCAGCGCAGGACCGATCGTTATGGCGATCCTTGGGGGAGGCCTATGACGTCCATCGGCTGAGATGATGATGATGAATCATACTTTATTCAACTAAGTTACAAAACGGATTCAAAAATGGCTTACTTCCATAGCCTATTCGGTTATATTCTATTTTATCCGTGGGAACTTTTAGTAGTCAGTGTTGTTTAAAAAGATTATAATATCCTGTAATTAGTCCGTAAGTTGTCTTAAAATTAATAAAATAATTGAAAGTTTTATGTTACAAACGCAGTCAGTCAATTAGGGAGTCAAAACCGTGACAAAACGAAACGGTGTACCGCACAGTGCTGTAATTACTACCGCAAAGTGTACATTTTAAATCAAATTAAAGATTGAAAAATTTGTCTCGGGCGGGACTTGAACCCGCACTCTTCCAAATCGGGGAATTGCGTTATCCAATTTCGCCACCGAACCCACTACCCAGAGAACGAAATTTTCAATCTGTATTCTTACATTTTAAATGTTCTGTGTGAATAACTCAAAAACGGTTATAATTGAAAAAAAAAGAGACAGGTTAGAATTTTTGTGTATAGCCTGTAGAATCCCACTGCAGGGCAAAACCCTTCTTTCACGAACTATGGTGGGAGGGAGTGCGAATTGGTGGAGGCAAGAACGCTGATAACTAGCAAATTTTGCTAGTTATCAGCTTTTGTTGTTGCTAGAAGCAAGTTGTCCACTTTTATTGCCTCCGCTGACAGCAGGGAGTTATTAAGCTGAATAATAATAAAATTAGTTACCGATGTACCTGTACTCCGTTCCAAATAGTAACGTAAGGATATTTTGAATTACAGAAACAGAGATTTGAAGCACTTTCTCTCATCTATTCTTAGAACAGCTTTAGTATCGTCCAAGATATGTCGGATAGTATGTCTTTCTGATAAATAAATTATATTTTCAACCCTTCGGGCGGAAAGCGTCAACTTTCGTCCCGCTGCGCTAATCGAAGTTGCCGCTTTCCGCCTCGGTCGGGGAGAAAAATTGTGTTCTAACGTCGGGCAGTAAATAAGAAAACCTCAGATAACATGTTTGTTGACATGTGATCTGAGACCTTTCTCACTTTCCTGCCCTCGGTGTGTAATCTACTATTGCTAACCAAAATTGTTCAGAAAGCTAAATAGGAATCTGAATATCTTTTCAAGTATTCTACAACTGTCTAATGGCAGTCGATCTGACGCTAGATAAAATTACCCTTGCTTGTTATTATGTTTAAATATTAAAGAAGCACGTTCTTGCCCTCAGCTGCGGGTGTGCCAGCGCCGGTAGCGCTGGAGCCGTGCCGCGGCGGCAGAGCGGCAGTTCTCTCGCTGCTGGTGCGGCTGCCGACGGGCGGCACGGGCCGCGCGCCGCCGCTCGGCGGGCTGGCCGTCGCCTCCGCGCTCGTCACCCTCGGCCAACACCACGCCCAGCCCAAGCCCAACAAGCGGCCCAGGATCAACTGACCGCCGGTTTGTAGCATTGTCTTGTCCTATATATAGTCAACGTTTACACCCTATGAATACTGAATCAGCCTTGCAACTGATGATTACCAAAATACCTCTTATCTCTTATACTACTAAGCTCTCTCTACAAGTGACGAATGGCACCACGAAAGCGAGCCAGGGGGCCCAGAACTTACACTGCTGATATGTAACACCGATGAAAAGTTATGCTGCAGTATAAAAAAGAGTATGGTACACATACACTCTGCCCAGACGGACACTCGCTGCCATCCACCAAATTATACATCACCCCCTCGTGGAAAACTTCTCAATAGGCAATGGTGTAGATGGATGTGTGGTGTTACTAGAATGGACATGATTAGGAATGAGTATATTAGAGGAAGTTTTAAAGTGGCGCCTGTGAATGAAAAGCTACGCGGTAATCGATTATCGTGGTATGGACATGTGATGAGAAGAGATGAGTTTCATATTACAAGACGAATGTTGAATATGAATGTGGATGGCTGCATGAAGAGAGGACGACCAAAGAAAAGATGGATGGTGTGAAAGATGACTGCTGCACACGCCGCTTCGCCACACTAACTACGCCGCTAACTCGGTCCTCGCTCGACTACCTCGTACACACACTGAACTCTTCAGTGACATTGACTTATTTACGCATTCGAAATTGGCACTAAAAAAAACAAGTAACGAAATTACTATGGGAACGACAATAATCACTACATTATTCAGCATAACATAACATACCACATACTACACTTCCAACACACAATATCCATAATTATGTATAATATTTACTATCAACTGTATCCAATTATATATATATGTATCTAGTATATTGTCATGTGTATCTGTGTATCCATATAACTTACACTTATTTAAATATATTTGCTTATTTATAATACTAACTACAATTATCTATAATAAATCCAGTATATTAATTAAACATAACAATAAAAAGAAAAAGCTTGGAAAGAGCATAATTTTATTGTAATGTTAAAATAGTAATTTTTCTTTTTCTCGATTCTTTTTGTAATTTTTAGCATCACATCGCCACAAATAACTTTGTATAAAAAAGAGAAACCTATCATTGGCCTTACCGGTTATTTTTAAGAATTTATTGTAACTATGTTTAATACGCTGTTGGTTTTCTAAATAAATAAATAAATGACATGTGTAAAAAGGGAGTGTGCGAAGAAATGACGGCTAAAAGAGATGAATGGAGGAGGACGACATATTGCGCCGACCCCAAATAATGGGATAAGGGCAGGAAGAAGGCAATGGTGTAGTATTCTCTCACTCGCACTCACTCAGCTCGCTTACCTCTTGTCAGTGTAAGCCCATTTGTATGAAGTGTCCAGAGTGTGTCCTAGGTATAAATATTCATCACACAGATTCTGCCCTATTTGCATATTCTGCTTTCGAGGAAAAAGGTGCATATCAACTTACCTGTTTTTAATTAACTTCCAACCAGGCTATCAAACTGTTGAGGTAGTCTTTTATTTACCAATTTATTGCTTTTTCACAATCTCATAATTATTTATTATATTTGTTTCAGAACGACAAACACCAATGTATATAAGTATGTATAACATAATTGCTGTACATAGAGACTCTAGTGCATTGCTCAAGTGAATTTTGAATGATAAATTGATAATACTCGTTATGAAAAACCATTTTTCGTTTATAAAAATGGGAGTCGCTGTTATTTGGTTTGGGGCTTGTTTGAATCTCTGAGGGGTAACATGGGAGCGCGACAGTAAAGTCGCGTCTTATCTCTCTATCACTGTGTGCGTAACGGAGCGAGAGGAAAGGTGTGAGATAACGTTCTCGTGCGCATCGTGCTATAACGTGCAGGCGCAGCATGAGCTAATGAGTATATGCTTTAAATTGAAGAATAAAAATAAATGAAATAATGGTGACCCCATTGTACTATGTCCAACAGGACAACATTTTGTATGAGAATCAAAATATTTGTTAAACTTTTTAAATATGACTTCCATATTAGTATTTGCCAAATATATGTATTTTTGTCATGTACACATTTAAAAAATATGCACATTTCGTAGACAGCTAGCGTGTCGCAGTTATTTAATGTTTATAAAGCATTGTTTGAATCGTCCAGTTTTTTGTTTAGTAAATTTTTGTACACAGAACAGAGCTTAATAGAAACCATTATACATCGGTACAATAATAATTTTGATAGTTGTGTGCCTTTTAAGAAATATAAGAGATCTTGAAAGCTCTTCAGTTCATTATAACGCTTGGTTTATTCATAGTTGCTTCCTCGACATTTCCTCATGGGGAATTTTTCGATTGAGTTTCTAATGAACTAAAATGTATGTTTGCGTAATTTTAGGCTTTAACTTTGTGTATAATTTTATCTACTAAGTTCTTGATTTCTGTGTTAAAAATCGTAAAAAAAACATCTCATAATAATCTCATGGAATCTATAATTATTTATTGATATTTTTTACAATTATAATTAAAACTAAAATTAAGGAGGTGCTTGCGTTTTGTAGCTTGCTTGTAAAAGTGAATTTTGCAAAAATATTAAAAAAATTAAATGTAAAATTTTAATGCATTTTATATCTAAATTTAATGTAGATATAGTTACATCAATTTAAATCTACTTCTTTGTTCTTTCGAATCTCTTTATTTTTCTCCTTTGTTCAATTTAGTTTGGAATTAGTGAATATTGTCGATGAATTATTCTGTAAAAACAGGTTGATTATAACAATCCTAAATAATCTTTATTTTTATAATTATTATAATTTCCTAATATTTTTAATTTCATTATTCCATAATCTTCAAACTTAGAAAAGTATGTATTCATTTCGTTAGATACGAATATGACTATAGACAACGATATAATACGTATAGAATTACAGTTTAAAATATACGTTTATTGTTATAGTAATGAAATAAAGCATTATTAAAGTAAAAATCACTATTACATGTAATGTATTTATGTATATAGATTACGTTTGATGAAGACTAGATATTTTTCTTACGACTGCTGTGTAAATTGGTGTAAAAAACATGCTGTTTTTTTTACAATTGCATTTAGCGTAGATGTTGTGTCAGATCTTTAAACAATATTAATTTTTGTTTTATAATTTCTTTTTTTAATTTGATAATAAATTATAATTTTGTTGTTAAGATTGCGACACAACATTTACTTTTTTAGTATAATAATAATATTTTGTATTATAGTTGTAGTGGAAATTATAATTATATAATTGATGGAAATTATATACCTACGTACCTATTAATGACATTATATTTATTTATTTCGGAGGAAAAGGGCTTTTTTAAATTTGTGTTCCCTGTGAAATTTGTAAAAAAAGCCTATTTTATATGCTTTGACAATGAGGAGCGTTAGGTTGAGTTGTTTTATATTAAAAGTAAGTTTTTAAGCTTAACCTTCCATTAAGAGAAATGAGTTCAATATTTTATATGAGGTCTAACAAAATTAGGTGAAACTATTTTACGGCGGTGATCAGACCGTCAAACTGAACAACTTTCTCTATGGGACCAATACCGAAATAGAGAAAAAAAAAATCAGCTGTTCCTTACAAATTTACTCGACCTAAATGTATGGGACAGCAGATTTTTTTTTTCTTGATTTCAATATTGGTCCCATAGAGAAAGTTGTTCAGTTTGATGGTCTGATCATCCCCTTAAAATATTTTCACCAAATTTTGTTAGACCTTATATTATTATGACATTTTAATTTATGTTAACGCCAATAATTGCCGTTAGACGTATATTCAATCGCGCGGTATCCTAATACCGCGCGCCTCCTAAGGCGTGCGCAAAAGAGCGAGCCGTATCCTGAAATCACGCGCATTGTTACGTAGGTCTGGCACCGACGCAATCGCGTGTGATTAATTAGATTTTCGCGCTGGAAATTACCTTTATAAATATGAACATAGGAAGATCGCGATGAAAAACGTCGCGTTTTCGCGCGTGTGTAAGCCACGCGCAGGTAATTACTTGCGCTCTTTACCGCGCGCCATTGACATTTCATTTTTTTTAACCACCTGTTTTTAATAAAAAAAAGGTTAAAAAATAAGTGATATGTATTTTTCCGATTTAATTTTTGACCGGTATTTCAATTTTTAATTTACTTTTGAATTAAGCCGCAATAAAATTAAAAATAAAAACTGTCAAATACAATAGAAACTTTGACTACTTATATAGGGACTAGCCACGCGTGTAATTCTACTAACAAACATTTCTGCCACTTTTTGCGGGGGGTGACTACAACTTTGGATTTTATTCCCTATAACTTTAGATTCTAATTTTGGACGTTAAAAATCATGAAAAGTAGTCTCGTGTGAACCCCAAACGTACTAAGTTCGAAATTATTGTTTCGCAATTATAGGCTGTCTCGTTAGTGATAAGGTATAAAATTGAATGTAAATGCACATGATTAATTAATCTTATACCGTGGCAGAGGGGAAATGCTACCGCAAGGCTTATAATAAAGTCCTTATAATAAATAGTCAAACAATAGAAAAGCCAAGCAGGCAAAGGAATAAAATGTCATTCAACCTCTTTTTTTATTTTTCGGTATTTTTCAAATAACTCGAGAAATAAAGGATAGAAAAAACGGATAATTTTGATACCTATATGCTTTGAATCACATAATCTCCAAATGGTGTTCTAATTTTGGTACCTTTCTTAAAATGAAATGTCAATTCCGCGTGAATGAACGGGCAAAAGCGCGTCTAAAGGCACCTATTGGCGTTCTATGAAAATACCAAGTTTAATTTTCAGCTATTATTCTTTGCAGGTTTATTAGTTCATCATTTAGTATTGTTTTAACTAAGTATTTCGTTTCATGATCTCACCATTCTAGGGGCTGTGGTTCATTCACACACATTCACATTTTCCCATTGACTTATCAACTAAAGACCAGCAATATCAGTTAAATGTCACCACTTTTTAAATTCAATTAAAAGTCAATTGTCAACCTTAAATTTATATATAAAATATAAATATATTATTACGTAGTCCTCCAGCTGGATCCGTGGTGACACAAGGTAACAAGCTTCGACCAAAATAATAGTTATGGACGGGCCTAGCGCATACAAAACGCTAATAAAAGTCAAGAAACAAGGACACGTAAACACAAACACACACAGCCACCGTCTTTCAACAACGTCTTTCAACACAATCAGGTGTGACAGGGATAGAGAAACGTACTCGCATTAGGCGCGTACGTGATGGCAGTTGTTAGTCCTTGTGCTTGTTAACGGGGTATTCCCCGAATCATTTCGTCTTTTTCATACTAACCGCAATGTCATATTACTGTTTCTCTCACGCATCGGTACAAAATGGCCCGCTAAGACCGCAAATATTTTATTAATTTCTTTTAGAGATTTGATTAGAATAATATCGAAACGTTTACTTACGAATGAAATGTGACACCTGAAGCTTTATTTGTAGTTCTTGTGATGTTTGAACACTTTAAAAAGGCACAGGAAGGCATTGTATCCCGAAAGTATATAAATTATTATTTTTCAACATACGTGTCGCTACTAGCCGTCATAAATGCGTGTACGATCGTGTACGAGCTAGAAAGTGGGTCATCAGACTTCAAGGCCATCAAAATCCATGTTCGTGCCGCTAACCTGAAGAGTTTCCTGACGCCTGACTTATGGCCTGCCGGAGTCGTCTTTTGACGCTACAGGGTAGCGAAAACAAAGAAACCCTAGGGAGTGTAGTGTTTAATTTAAGTTATACTATGTTATATATATATATTCTAGATTAAGGTATTTATAATATGGGCCTGTTATAATTAAGTTTGTACCGTTGCCTGAAATAAATAAATAAAAAAAATAAAAAAATATAAAGAAAATACCAACTGAAACGAAGTGAGTGAGCTCAAAAGTGACTGTTCGCTAGGGCCCGTCCATACCTATTATTTTGGTCGAAGGTAACAAGATGGCATCTGTTTACTATTGACATCTCGCTTGTTATAAGGACGGTTATCATAAGTGTAAATTGATGTCAATTAGCGTTTTTATTTCGCTTTTTATATAAACTTTTTGTGGGAATTGGCAGTAAATAAATGGCGATTCATAGAACCGATAAAAATTATTATTTCCCATTCAAAATCGGAAACTATTGACGCCTGACAAGGCTGTATGGCCTTCATCCCTTTGGCCATAGTTTACTCGCACAAATGCAAGTTTTCTATGGAATGATGAACAATGCCATCTGTTGAATTATAAGAGAAGCAAATAAATAAAAAGAACGCTAGTTGTCAACTAAATACACTAGTGCCAAATAAGCGTTTATATATGTAGATTGGTACAGCTCTGTGGTGCCATCTAGTGTTCCCCAGGGAAATTACTGGACGAACGCTAATTCATCCAAAATCTAGATCATAAAATTAAATGTAAAAAAACGAAAAATTCAACGTTAACTTCCATCGACATAACCAATTTTTTTTTAATTTTTATTTTAACCACAGCCTCTACAAAATTGGGCATTGTTATTAATGTCTAAAATGTATCTCTAGCAAACTGACAGCTACATTTAAGTTTAAAAAAAATACTATATATGTTAATCTGAAGACCATAAAGTTTTTATACCTTACGGTATAGAGGAACTGACAGCTGACAGAGCGATATGTACCTAGCGACACCACTGTATAATAGAAAGAGATGCGTGACGCGAGGCAATGGAACCGTTTTTGGGGATCTTATCGCATGGTAAAAATTCGGTTTCTGCGAATAATTGTGAATTGAAAGTGAAATTGTAGATAATTTTGTGAAATATACTAACACTATTTGGTTGGTCGGTGGTTGCAGAGCAGTCAATTTTTTACAAAACTTTGACGCACAATACGCGTAGAAGGTATTAATATAACTTAAAATTTTGTATGAAATTTTTCATACAAAATTTTAAAAGCTTTATATCTTCGCGATTATATTATAAATTGCAAATGTTATTTGTGACGCGGCAACCAGATTTTCTAAACTATTTTTCCATATATAAAATATTACTTTTATTAATTCCGTCTACGCGTATTGTGCGTCAAACTTTTGTATGGACTGAAACCACCTTAAATAATCCACGATTTCACGTTTGACTCTGTATTATAGACAGTGCTCGAATTTTCGCCTGCCGATAATCTCCTGAAAACCTCCAAGAACGGTTTCATTTGACATCATTTCAGTTCCTCTTTTACTGTAAGGTATAATAACTTTATGGTCAAGACTGCCAATAAATATTTGACATAGAACGTACTCGTATGTATCTCGAAACATAACTTCATACATAAAATTTAAATAGTATGGAAATAATGAATACAGCAAGCAGCTAACCTAACCTACATACAGGGAGTTAGTTTAGGGTAAACAGTTGCATTATTTTAAAGGGTGATTGTACCCATGATACTGAACAACTCTCCCAAAGAAACCAATAGTACTTTTCATCTAAAACTTCGATCATTTAGTACGGGAAGTCTTTTTACGAATTTCCTATGGGTTTCTTAGGAAAAGTTGTGCAGTATCATGGGTACAATCACCCCTTAAAATATTGCAATTGTTTACACTCACATTCTGTATAAAAAGTCTTGTATTAGGATGTCCATTGAATAATTAGGTAGGTACTTATAGATTACTATAGATATATAATAAACAAAATATAACAAAAAAAATTTACCATGCACCTGTCAACGTCAAAATCGTTAGGCAAATGTTTTTGATAATATTTGATTAACGTTAGCGATAAAAAAAATTGTTAATACAATTTTTTCGAACAAATTTTTTCTTAGCTGATTTTTCACCTAACTCACTTTGGAAGCCGATCCCAGCGAACAGTGGCCTATTAAGAACCACTTTTTGTTTCTTATTTGGTAAGTTGAATAATCACTGAAGTTTTTAAAATTAGTTTCAACCTATGAAACATCCATTTCATATTTTAAAGAGAATTGGCTACTTGACTAGTCTACTCTTTATCGGACGTCAAAACGCTTGCTTACCTACATTTCAAGAATTTATTCAATTCATTGAGGGCAAGTTTACAGCGCTTGAGCCCTTAGCAAGGAAAAAGCAAGCTTTGGTTCCATACAAAAAAGAACCTAACACTCTAAACAAAGATTCGCGGAGCACGTCACCTAACAATCAATACAACAAGTTCAAACATTATCTTAAACGCAGAACATACATGGGGTATTTTCTGATACACCTAGGGGTGAGGAAACTAAAAAAAATGTTTGGACATCTCCGTTTGGACCACCCTTTACACCTTTATATCATTCGTTTTTTGACGAATTTGAATATCGGCTCAATAATAAATCTACCTCAAATTTGAACTCATAGATTCATAGATTCTTTATTGTACACAAAAACATAATTATTAAAAAAAATACAATAAGTCGTGGTGTACAAAGGCAAGCTCATTCCTAAAGCAATAGCGTAGTAATTTCAATGGATATTTTAATATAAGACTATGACTATTATCGCCCTTCAGGTAGCCTGCAATCTTTTTCGATAGACATGGCCTGCCTACAGAGGTTCTTTCTTCTTAACGTTCTCAGACCCCAGAGTGTCACATGCGAGTCAAACAAAAAAATTTTGAAAATCTGTTTGAAAATTGAGATTATCAGATGTCAGACAAAACAGATATCGTTTCGGAGCTTTACGTATGGATGATTAGATCATCAAACTGGGCAACTTTCTCTATTTATATATTTATTTCACAAAACAATCTACGATTTCACTTTAGATTCACAAATTATTCACAGAGCTTGAATATTAAACCAGTCGATTGTCCCGATAAGTTTCCAAAAACGGTTCTATTGCCTCGCGTCACGTCTCTTTCTATTGGTGCCGCTAGGTACAAAAATTTGCCACCAGCTTCCATACAAAATCCCGCATTGTCTTTTAATCGCCCTGTTGCGTTTGAGCAGTCTATTCTAATTTGGTCTATGTCTTATGTTAATTGGCAGGATGTTTGAGAAGAAATATTTTGTACTTGAATAATGTATCCTTGTTTATACCTATACGTCAAGAAAATGACATTTTGATATTATTTGTATATAGTATGGGTGGTGTTTGATTGTTTGTTTTATACTCGTAGTATTAAAGTATTTTAATCTACGAATAACGAATGTACGAACATTGCTTATCTTTCTAAGATAAGCAATGTTATACTGGCGAATAGATGTAGTGTGCAAGGGAGAACTTTGTCCTTTATGAGTCATAGACAAGTGTGAAAGGGACGAACCAAATGTCTCAAAATGCAAAAAAAAATAATTTCATATTCCTCGTTCCAACAAACGCATTATGATTTTTAGGGCACGTAAATACTAAGAGACAATTTTATACAAAACTGTTTGTAGTTGTTCCATTTAATTTTGAAAACAATTCCAACATCACCCATGCTTCGCTTAGTCACTCGTGTAAAGTAACAATATGGGATGTTTACTAGGGAATAATGTTCCCGAAATCCATTATTTTAGTTCACATTTTCTTTCCTTTCCATACAAATGCTGCTTTCGACTCTTTCAACTTAGAGAAAGTGCCAAATATCGCGTATTTATACATTGCAATTTTATCAACTCAAAATTATTAAGATGGCCGCGCTGCATACTAAAAGGTTAAAAATTGCGTTGATTCGGTGCTGCATCCTTTTCTAAAAGGTCCACTTTTAAATGTACTAGAAAGAGACCCCGCTGAAACGAGGTAGATACCGAAAATTTTCTAATTAAAGTTATAGACACCTGATAGCAAGATTGCTATCAGTAAATTATTAATTTATGTATGAATCAAAGATAATGGAATCACTACGTTTTAAGAGTCGGCACTGCCTAACTAGCTTCGAAATCCAAAATAGTATGAAGCTAGTGTAGAGCTAGGGTATTAAATCTTTGGAGCCCATACAATCTAGTGTAGTTCAGACAATTACGACTTTGTTCTGAGTGTCGCGGCACTGGTATGAATATCATTCTCTTCCGTTTCAACAGACATAGGAGGGAAGACGAAAGCGTGCATTTATGTCTTTAGCGCGTACACTTGTGCACTTCATAATATCCTGCGTGTCTGACTGCTTTTCTTTATCAGTCGCCGTAGCCGAAATCAACTAGGAATCTACCAGTATCGTAATAATTCTTATACAGGGTGAAATTGATATCAGTAGCATCCTTTTAAACTTAGAGTCTACCCATCAAACTGAACAACTATTATTATGGGAACAAACAGATCGGAGCAAAAAAAAATCAGAGGTTCCATACTAAACTACAGTGCCGTGCCGTGCCGACTCGACTCAAATGTATGCAACAGCAGATTTTTTTGTGCTCCGATTGGTTTGCTCCCATAGTAAAAGTGGTTCAGTTTGATGGGTAGACGCTTAGTTTAAAATGATGCTGATTATATCAATTTCACCCTGTATAGTGTAATAGAAAGGAACCTAGTAAAATGTAAAGGCTTGTTTTCGCTATTTGGATAAAAAGTTGTTCAATTAAATGTTCTAAATCAACCCTTTAAATTACTAACACCCGCAATGATATTAATTATAATATAATACGACTAAAATGATATTCTCATGGATTTTCGTGAACGTTTTTCTTTAGGAAACGTACTTTATGCATAGTATAGGTTAAAAGTATGATTGTTGACATGTAATGATTAAATAATAAAGAAAACTATAGCTATACTAAGCCTAAACGTGTAATGAGCGATGTAAATATCTTGACACATAAATTATTGTATTTCGTAATAAAATAATCGATCAGCCATGTTGTTTTTCATTAGCCTTGAGTTTTACGTCCCGTTATGAAGAACTATACAGGGTGTAAGTGACAGCCTAGCAAATACTGAACCGGTGAATTCAGACCAACTTTCACTATAGAGCCACTCTCAGGAAAAGCGAAAAAAAATCTGCTGCTCCATATAAAATTGCTCACCTTCCAGACTCAAATTTATGGGACAGCAGATTTTTTTTCGCGTTTCCTGAGGTAGGCTCAATAGTGAAAGATGTTCAGTTTGATGGTCTGAGTTCACCGTTTCAGTATTTGCCAGGCTGTCACTTACACCCTGTATACTATTAACTATTCATTGGTCCCGTACAAAAAATGAAATATATTATTGAAGTTTTCCGCGAATTGTAGCTATATTTAGTCGCGAGTCTAATCAAAATCTGAAAGTTACAAATACCTACTTTAAATAATTATGTAGGTACTGATATTTCCTATAAGTTTGAGAAAAACACAGTTTTGTTATTTTTTTTTTTTTTCAAGAAATCTTATTATAAAATAATACCGTCGTTAGGATGTTATTCAAACTCGCAACAAAAAACAGCAGCCTACAGTTATGCTTAAATAAACCACCCCATTTTTTACCCGCTAATGTCGTACGAGGATATCACCTTGATACCTCAAGCATGATATACATTTTACCACCTACAAATCAATGTTATGTGGACGATTTAAAAATGTTATTTTGTATGGTGAATTAAAAAACCTTTTTGATGGATAAATGGACGAGGATGATGAGATGGATCTCTTTAGAGATAAGCTCGCCCTTTGTAATTGTCTATTATGTTGTTTTCATGTATATTTCCGTGTGTACAATAAAGAGTTAAAATAAAATAAGAGGATGACATATTGCGCCGACCCCAAATAATGGGAAATGGGCAAGACAATGATGATGATGATCATGGGTAGTTTCTAGGGTTAAAAGTTACTAGTTGCTATACAGGGGTCCAACTTAATATGCTGACGCTTTTTAGAGTATGATCAGACCATCAAACTGCATATAACTTCCTCTATATGACTAAGAAAAGGCAAAAAATACAGCTGTCTGTTCTGCAAAACTGCAAACCTACTCGACCCAAGTGTATGGGACAGCTGGTTTTTTTTGCGATTTCTATATTAATCCCGTGGAGAAAGTGATAAGTTTGATGGTCTGATCATCTGCTTAAACCGTCAGCATGAATTACCATTGAAAGACATACATGACTAGTCTAAAATATAGAAAATAATATACCCACAGAACATTGTAAGAGGGGTTAGAAGTGCAAAGTAGGCCTGTAACGCGTGCCACACGGTTATGCAATGATTTGCATAACAACGTAGGGCGCGCGGCGTGGTGCGAGCGAGAGGGCATGAGTAGTTTTAGCAGCGTGAGCGGGAAGACAAGTGGCGACAGCCGTCTGCGAAGCAAAAGCGCTACTTTGCATTTCTAACCCCTCGTATAATGTTCCGTGAATATACGAATGTACCATCCAATGCCTTGGCATATACTGTGGTCTTGGTCAATGCCAGCACGCCACGCTTCTTGAGAAAGACCCTTGTTGACATTGACGAAGAGTTTTTCGCTTATTCTAGAGCGTAAGCGTAAGCTTTTCTATTCCAAATATTAGATTCTTGTTCTTAGCATAGTTATTCCCATTCTCTTTGGTTCTTAGAGCTTTCATATTTTCATAGAATAACAGAATAACCCACAAAGAATAACCTTACATTATCTATGCATAGAACCAAGAAGATGGTAATAACGTTAAGTTAATAGACAATATCATCTAAACTTCTTGGCCAAGTTATCATCTGTCAGGCACGTCAAACAAATCTGTAGGATTCGTAAACACCGCGTGTCCTACCATAAAATCTTATTTTTTGTACAATATTTATGTGAAAGTTATGTAGAGTAGCATTTTTTATAATTATTCTTTGTGTTTTGATCTATTTTTATAGTGTACAAATGAAAGATAAGTGTATTTGTCTCATAAACGGTAAGTCGAAACGGGATGGCAAGTTAATACAGAATGTTGACTATATTTTAAGATGATAAATAAAAATTCTTCGTCTATGCTAACAGTATCGTCATCAGCCATACGTCCCACTGCAGGGCACAGGCCTACGCTCAGGTAGTGTGTATGGGTGTTAGTCCACCACGCATGCCTAATGCTGATTGGTAGACTATACATATGCATCAGAATTTCCTCTTCACCGTATGCAGGTTTCCACACGATGTTTTCCTTCACCGTTTGAGAGCAGTCGGTCGAAGCAAACAAACCATATGGGTTGATGCTATTCGAAGTAGAACAGCGCACATCATAATTTGGGTACAATAATTACCTACTTTGATTAATAATGTGTCAAGATAGAGCCTCACGCTCAAGAAATATACCGCTCTCTTGCTCACGCTTCTAACGTACGAAAACCAACGGGCCAACTTTCTTATGTTGGTGTGCGTGACGCGTCCTCAGTCTAGAGGACGCGTCATACAATCTTATCTCTGTGTGCGTGCATAGTGAGAGGGTATAAACCCTCTCACTATGCATAATGGGGATAACCCCAGGGGAGCGCGTACTTTCTCTATGGTTTATCCACAGAGAAATTCCATGGGTTTATCGGCGTTGACTTGGTTGCACTAGTGTTTTCGACATTTTCGTAGCTTGACATATTTTATAACTTATCAAGGAATAGGCTTGACGGCCAAGTAGCTCAGTCGGTAGTGAACCTGCCTGCTGTACCGAGGGTCGCGGGTCGAATCCCGTAAGGGACAAATATTTGTATGATGAATATGAATATTTGTGGCCGAGTCATGGATGTTGCAGTATCTATGTAATAAAATGTACTCTATCTCTTTGTCTAGTCATCATAATTCAAGTCCAGGCTAGATTCTGGTACTTTGAATGTGTCTAGATAATTCGTGTGACAATGTCAAAAAAACGTACTGATAGGTATTAATATTATACTTAAATACCTATGAAAGTTTAGATGTTTGTGACTCAATCACGCTCACGCATAAACGGCTGAAAGGATTTGGATGAAATTTAGCACACAGATAGAATATGTTCTGGGCCCTGTTTAATAAACGCGACAAGTGACAATGACAATTCAGAGCACATTTGCTGGTTGCTAATGACTGAAGCTAAACTTGCAGTGCTTCATGTGTCCTAGCATTCTTAGCAATGTACTCTGAATTGTCATTGTCAATTGTTACTTGTCGCGTATATTAATCAGGGCCCTGGATACAGAATTCTTTTTTTATAATCAATGCTGATAAAGCCGCGGGAAATAGCAAGCCCTTACATATTATAAAGTCCCCCGTCTACGTTTCTGTCAGACAGACGTCTGTATAGGGTAATCTCAGAAACTACTATCATGCTATGTTATCTTAGTACAAACTAAGTGGAACGCTGATTTTCCATAGACAGCTTCCGCCATCTATCGGTTATGTTTCGAAGCACTATGTGTTGAACGAGGGTTCATATCGGAGTAACAGCGCACTACACCTCACGCGCTGTGCTGTAGTAGTGAGAGATTTCGCCCATGTCATTCACTGTCTTGTTGGTCTAGCGGTCTAGACAACCGGCTTACGATCCGGGTAGCTAAGGTTCGATCCTCGTGTCGGCCGATCATCTTTTTCAATTTATTTCATAATGTGGCGCCCCCTAGTGCTAATAAGCGGCAACGCAATTGGGACGTCGTAAAATTCAAGGCGAGTTACCTATCTATATCCAATATACATATTAATCTATGACTACTATAGAGGTTTTTTTTAGGGGTTTCACTAATAGATAGATAGATAAACGCAGATGGTTAATGTACCCGTGCGAAGCCGGGGCGGGTCGCTAGTGAGTTAATAATCAGTGATCGGAATAGGTAGTGCAATTTAGGGTGCCTAATGTTGCGAATATTTGTGTGATGAATATTAATATTTGTATATACACGGGGCGTGCACCCTGTTTCATATAAAATGCATAAAATTTTATGCCTAGGAATGCGATTTTTGTATCTAATAAGTTGAACTCTGCAGTTGAAAATGTATGGAGATACGCATCTTTCTACTGCTGATTTGACTTTCAAAAATCGCACTCCTGGATTACGTTTATTGAAAGTCAAATAAGCAGTAGTAAGATGCATATCTCCATAGTAATTTTGACATTTTCAACTGCTGAGCTCAGCGAATTAGATTAAAAAATCACACTCCCGTATAGATACAAACACCCATGAATCGAAAACAAATATTAATATTCATGCTGCTGCTTGCTGTTTTCATTTATATTTCCGTGTGTACAATAAAGTGTTAAAATAAATAAATAAATAAATAAAATTCATCACACAAATATTCGCAACTTTACCCTTAATTGCACTACCTATTCCGATCACTGTTAATAATAAAGCTCCAGTTGTTTCAGTAAACAAACAATATGTCACCACAATATATTCTATGGCTGGCGATACCTGCAATGGCGATTGTGATGGACGACCAGCCGTACTGCGCGCTCAGGTACCGCCGCCTCTGTCAGGGGAAGGGACGCCATATCGCTTGCCAGTTTCCTAATGTAAGCCTACCTTTCATGTTCTAATAGAAATAGGTAAGCTATCTTTGCATCAAGCAAATTGGGTAGGTACGGTCGTAAAAGTCTGCTGGATGACTGGTGACTTAGACCAGGGGTCTAAAACTTTTTACCGTAAGTTTTAGCTAACTTCTCTACTAGGTCTCAGGGGCCAAGGAATCACCAATCTATATTAACTTGGGTATTGCAGTTAGTAACATGTTAGTACATGTTCACATTTTTATGTTTATTTTATTTTGATCATTAAATAAACACGTAGGATATTATTTGGATCCGAGCCGGGCCGCACTCCGGCCCGCGGGACGTTAGTTTGGAGACCGCTGACTTAGACCATAACTGTGTGTAATAAAAGTAAAAGTGTAACAACTAACAAACTTTTCTGCCTCTTTTTGCGGGGGATGGGTATAGCATGAAATCCCCAGCTTTGGGTTTTATTCAATTACTTAAGGTGGTTTCAGTCCATACAAAAGTTTGACGCACTATACGCATAGACGGAATTAATAAGTAATATTTTATATATGGAAAAATAGTTTAGAAAATCTAGTTGCCGCGTCACAAATAACATTTGCAATTTATAATATAATTACTAAACGAAGATATAAAGCTTTTAAAATTTTGTATGAAAAATTTCAAAGCTTTTTATCTTCGTAATTATTTTATATATTGCAAATGTTATTTGTGACGCGGCATCTAGATTTTCTAAACTATTTTTCCATATATACAAAGTTACTTATATTAATACCGTCTACGCGTATTGTGCGTCAAAGTTTTGTATAAAATTTACCCCTCTGCACTGCAACTTAAGATTCTAAAAAAATAGTCTCGTGTGAACCCCAAACGCGAATAGTTTGAAGCTATTGTTCCGCAACTATAGGCTGTCTCGTTTAGTGATAACTGATAAGGTATAAAATATATATGTAAATGCAAATTAAAGATTGAAAAATGTGTCTCGGGCGGGACTTGAACCCGCACTCTTCCAAACCGGGGAACTGCGTTATCCAATTTCGCCAACGAGTCCACTACCCAGAGAACGAAATTGGCTTGAACATGGCTGTAACATGTTTAAAAATCAATAATATTTGCCATTGATCAGTTGATCTAGTACCTTGGCAGAGGGGAATGATATCCCGAGGCTGGTCCCTAGTTAAATGGGCTAAGTTAATTTAAATACGCAATTTTTTATTTCAGACTGGACCCGGTGAATCGTGCGAGAACTATACAGAAATCAAATTTAATACTGACCTGAGACATTTTGTTACACATTACATTAATAGGTTATTATTTTGCCTTCTTTAATTCCCTACACGTTTTAAACTCGTTACAGACGGCCGCTATAATATGTGGCTGTACTCTTCTAACGCACGCAAGTTACTAATCACTTCCTCTCACTCACACGCAGGAATGAGACGTGCTTATCTAATTTTCCTTTCTTTAAAACTAGTCTTGATAGTTGGTAGCACAAATAAGTAGATGGCACTGTACGTAATGCTTCATCATCAGCCTATTATACGTCCCACTGCAGGGCACAGGTCTACCCTCAGGGTGTAGGGGCGTTAGTCCACCACTCGTGGCCATTGCGGATTGGTAGACTTCACATACGCATCGGTATTTTTCTTCTTCTACGTATGCTGGTTTCCTCACGATGTTTTCCTTCACCGTTTGAGAGCAGTCGGTATTACGTACATAAGTTGGAAGAACTCATTGGTACATGGGCTACATGGCATCTCATCTTGAATCGCGCCATCTAGTTACCTAACTACATAATAGGATGCATATATGTAGAGATACCTAGTAACAAATAGTTCCTAATATAATGCAAATTTTAATGTATTTTTGTTAAAAGGCGTCGTCAAAGATTAGCTGCTGGTTATGAAAGGGTCCGAGGTGGAGCGCATTTACCGAGGCCTGAGGTGATGATGCAAGTTGTAAGTAAATGTCGACTGCAGTCATTTCCAATACCAGTAGCTCATAATCTGCAGCGCTCCCGTTCGGGCCATTAGTGGATTATTTCATTAAACATCTCTGGTGTCGAACGGTCAGCCTTCCCTACTAGCGTGACATATTTCTTGTCACCTTTCACAAAATGAGAGAGTTGCCTATAGAGCAACAGTAGTTATTATGTCATGCGACAGTGTAGTTGCTATATGAAATTAGGCAGCCGGCAAATCAATCTGTTTCAGGAATGGGACCGCGAGTTGGCAAATCTGGCACAAAGACTGGCAGACCAGTGTACTTTTGTGCACGATGATTGCAGAGCGACAGGTTTGAGGCATTTCTCATTTACAAATTGTATTCAGCTAAGTAATTCGATTCAATTTTAATGTTATTCCTCTAATAAAGATTTTTCTTTCACTACACAATAATTATGTGGTCAGTCAAAGACAATTCAGTAAATTATTTAAAACTATGAATTTTGTAACATTGATAAAATAGAGGACTGGCAAGTATAGGTGGGTTTTCTTCCCCATCCATTAAATTTTTTAATTATTTATCTTTTGTACCAACTTCATACCTAGCTTAACGTTCCAGTACGCTACCCCTACGCTGGTCAAACAGTGGGAGAAGTAAAATGGCGTCGGCTGAGTGATTCAGATGAATTGAGCGCTCAGCGTGCCATCAGGCGAGTACTGGACGCGTGGTGGGGAGAGCGGAGGAGAGTTACGCCACGGCAGCTTACGGCACCTTTCAGGCTTACCGCTAAGTATATAAGCCATATTTTACAAATATAATCAGACATTTTCATATACAAGAAATAGAGTCGGGCCCTGAACACTACCCTGTGGAACGAGGTCTTTTATAGTGGCATAATCTATTCGATTCGAACTTATTATTTCTGATTGATACAACAAGAATAATATCAGCCATGATCTTTTCCATTGTATCCAAGAACGGGAACTTTTTATTACCTAGTTTTATAGAAATTACTAAGAAACAGTGTCAAAAGCTTGGGTAAATGCCACAGCATAAGTCAAATAGTCGTCAACAAGTGGATGAGACTAGCGCAGCACCGAAGTAGGTGGCGTGAGAAAGAAGAGGCGTTTACTCAGCAGTGGGATCGATTGGACTAATGATAATCGTAATACAGTCTCAATTGATAATTCATAAAGTTCCCTACATGTTAACACAATGGAATCAAATTTTCAAGATCTAACAAACCGTTAAAGAACAGGGCACATTTGAGGTACCTATACTGTTGCTTATCTTCCAGGGGAACAGTCTGGGGTCACTTCAGCCAACTATCGGTATGGTCTCTCCGAGCGGTCGGCTGCGGCGCCGTCCGACACAGCATCGGCTACCCTCGAGTCCTTCTGGTCTGCGACTTCTCCCACACTAACATGCTTGGACAAAGGACCATATCACCAGGTCCTTTGGCTCCATGTCCAATACACACAGCACGGAAGAGGAGATCGTCGTACCCATTGCTTTGTGCTCCGGTTGGTTGACATTTCTTATTGATGTTTATGAAGAAGTTTTGGCATGTCTCACTCTCGTGATGTTATGCGTTGTAGAAGTCGAGGGTGGAACTCGCGTGGCAAGTCATTCCAGTCATGGAGGGCATTTGTTTTACAAATTATGTAGTTATCTTGGTCAATTATGATTTTATTTGCTATTTTATATTACGGTCTACATTATCATTGTCTTGCCCATTTCACATTATTTGGGGTCGGCGCAATATGTCATCCTCTTCCATTCATCTCTCTTAGCCGTCGTTTCAACACTCACTCCTTCCTATTACGGTCTACAATGATTGTAATACATTATATTTATATTATTTGTAAACGGTTATATTTTATTGACTATCTATTATTATTGACTACTATTATTGATAATCAACCTATATAGGTACTTCGAAGTACCTATCCCACTGCAGGGCACAGGCCTACCCTCGAGGATAGTGTATTGGTCAGTCCACCATACGGTAGACTTTACATAATATGCATCAGAATTTTTCCTTCAGCGTCTGCAGATTTCCTCACGATGTTTTCCTTCACCGCTCAAGAGCAGTTGGTATTACGTAGTCATTTCCAATATTAGTAGCTCGCGATCCCATTCGGGCCATTAGTGGACTATTTCATTAAACATATCTGGTGTCGAACGGTCAGCCTTATACAGGTGTTAGGGTAAACAGTTGCATTACTTTAAGGGGTTATTGTACCCATGATCCTGAACAACTTTCTCAAAGAAACCTATAGGAGTACAATATAAAAACTCAATGGTACATCGCATGTCGTTCGTGCGGTTTCGAACTTGGTTGGACCCTCATGATTAAGTGTCCATACCTCTCGGCAACGCGCCGCCGACGCAATCACTAAAACTCATTGATACGATGATAAAAAGTTACTCCATTCTCATCCAGGTACGTCATCAAGCGCACACAACGACTATCGATTACAATCAAGATGATAATTACGATATTTACGATGACGACGAGGATGGAGCAAACCTGACACTTACCCCACCTATCTCTGAGAAGGACATCGATACTACAAGTGTTATTGTAGATATAACCTGGATGGATTTCACGACGTGGCATGATGTTTCTTGGAGCACCCACAGTACTAGGAAATATACCACGCGGCCGACGAATCCTTTGGTCATGGAGCTGGAGGAGAGGAAGCAAGGTACCTAACCTTTGTTCATGTTGATATCAACTCGTGTGGTTCTACTTTAGTATAAGAACCCTTTCAGAATTCAAAATTCAAAAATTGTTATTCATAATAATATCACACAGACATCTTTCTGAATCTAACACCGCTTCGGAGGGTGTTCCGTTGTAGAGAAGATGCGGCCAGAAATCCTCAGTGTCGGGTGTCGACTAGTTTATTACGGAATAGGCAGCTGTTCACTTGTTATAGGTATAGAGGGTATATAGAATTATAGAACCATCACATCCATGCATACTTACACACTTACATTATACAAACGACTCGCAATGACAAGAGGAGCAAACACACGCACGCACATGTTCGCTGAGTAAGTGCATGTGAGAGAGGAATTCACCAATGTTTACAGTCGTACACCCCCCGTACAACCGAAAGGGGGAAAGGTCATAATTGGTAGGGGGAATTAAGTACCTAATATATGTGTACAGTACGAACACTAACTCTTTCTTATACTGTGACTATACCTCCATCTAACTTATATTGCCTATCGGCCTGTCAATAGAAGTGAGCATCCCCTTTTTTACCCAACTGCGCGACGCAAAGGATGGGTAATATTATGAGGGAGACATGCCCAGCAGTGGACTCCTTGTAGATGATGAGAATGATGATTATCATGCCGTCTTAACCATATTGAGAGCCGGGGTGTGATCTGCCTGCGCCCCCTGGCTAACAAAAGAAAACAACATTTAATTTTTATGTTAAAACTTAACTTACCTTATATTTTGGTGTCCAGATGATCTGATATGGAGCCGGAAGGTAGTAACAGGGATCTCTGCTGCAGTTAATTTAGTTAGACCCGCTGAGTTTAGGCTTGTGATATTGGTCTCGATGGTTGGCTTACAAATAGTGATCAGGGTCTGATGATGTGTAATATTTGGATTGGATTAGGCATGGTATGTGTATAAGGCGACCAGCTTGCGCCCCCTAGGTCCCTGCTGCCGGGTGCAACGCACCCCTTGCACCCCCGGGTAAAAACTGCCCTGTTGAATTGATGATGATGTTGAAATTACTCTGTTATACAGGGTGAAATTGATATCATTAGCATCCTTTAAACTAAGAGTCTACCTATAAAATTAAACAACTTTCACTATGGGAACCGATCGGAGCAAAAAAGTAATCAGCTGTTGCATACATTTGAGTCGAGTAGGCATTGCAGTTTAGTAATGGAACAGCTGATTATTTTTTTGCTCCGATCGGCTTGGTCCCATAGTGAAAATTGTTCAGTTTGATGGGTAAACTCTTAGTTTAAAAGGATGCTAATGATATCAATTTCACCCTGTAGTGTTCCAAGCTTTTTGTTGGGTTTTAAGCTGTGCAAAAAGTGGTGTGTTATCCATAATTTTCTGCCATTTTTTTAAAAGTTGCTATTAGAAGAACGACGCAAGGACGCCTTCTACCTCAGCTGGGACAAGAGATGAATGCTCAGGATGAAGCCGAACAAGTCAAAGATCCGCATTGGAGACCCGCAGCCTTACCTAGAAGGCCTAATTTCGGACGTTTGCGGTATGCAAAAGTATTATTTATACCATCGAAGTTGTTCTGACAACATAATATTAGAATTTCCCGTGCATTAGAGCCGAAATTGGAAACCGAATGGGTTCCACGCACGGAAGAAAGAAAGGAGCGGAGGTATCACAAGGCAATTAGGTCTGTCGCCATTATATCAGGTCATGCCAACACAGAGTGGGCTAGGCCCATGGTGCTAAGTTCGAAGCGGACCGCCATTCTTTATGCTGGGAGGGGTTTTGTCAATAAAATACAATAAAAACGATGAAGTGCGCTCCTGCGCGGAACCTGCGCACCCGTCTTGTCCCCCATCCCTGTTGCAGGTGTTGCAGGTGTCGCAAAGCATAGAAATATTGCTTTGCGACACCTCCTCTCCTTTCTGTCCTCAATGGTTCCAAAAGATGACAGGAAAGACCAAGGAAAAGATGGACTAATGACTTCAATGCCTTCCTGAAGGTTTGGCCCGAGCAATACATAGGAAGGGTTGCAGGAGAGGGAAGGTATTAAAGCCAGCAGTGGGAAAAATAAAAGGATATATAAACAAAATATTACTCTGTCCAAGCTTTAATTTCTTTAAGGTCGCAACGAGCCTATTGTGCTGCCCCCAATCGTATTTTTTTTATTTCATAACACTTAAACAATATTTCCAAAAAACAAGAATGTCATATTGTATAATCTAGAAATTTTATAATCTATAATCTAGAAAAAAGTGGCCACTTTTGGCGGTTTTAATGATAATAGCTACAAGCATAAAACATGATTTACCGTAATGTTTCGATAAATTGAAAGCCTATCAGTAGGCCTCGCATGCCACCCCCGAGAAAACGATAAAAACCGAGAGATGCCTCCAACTTTATTATTTTACGTATGCCAGAAAGACCGCGGCGTTTTTCTGGTTTAAACGCTTTGTCGTGGGTGGCATGCTAGCCCTGCTGGACTACAATGTGACATTCTTGTTTTTTGGAAATGTTGTTTAATTGTTTAAAGATAAAAAAATACGATTGGGGGCAGCACAATAGGCTCGGTGCAGCCTTAAGCAGATACTTTTAATAATGTCATTATTTTACAAACCCTTACAGAGAAAACGAAGAAAGTTTGCGAACTTCTGGTCTAGATGACAAGCCAAGGAAAGGTTGGGTACATTCCATGCTTGCTGACGACGATCCCAAGGCTCAAAGAAACTGGTTGCCGGTTCGTAAAAATGAAGAAGAGTATAATGCCATGGGGTATTACCGCTCAACTGACCCTGAAGGAGTCCAGGTATACGAGCCAAGGCAAAGGTGGCAGCAGACCAGGGATCGGCCAAAAAGGTACTTTCTATCTTGAATTGATTCTGTTTCGAAACTTTCTTCTTTTCATTCATAACCCCAGTTGACAAGTAAGGTTGAATGGTCAATATATTAGCAAGGATGTTTTTTTTTTGCAGATATTCTTCTTAGCATAAGCATATGCTCACAACTATATTCCCTGAGTTTTCAGAATATCTCTGACTAACCCCTCGGGGAATATAGTCATGAGCATATGATATGCTGTACGTAATACCGACTGCGATCAAACTGTAAGGTATCTGCATACCTAGGTGACGCTGAAGAAGAAATTCCGTTGCGTAGGTTGTGAAGTCTACCAATTCGCATGGCAGGCGTGGTGGAATAATGCACATACAGTCTCCCTGAGAGTAGGCCTGTGCCCTGGCAATGGGACGTGTCAGTGGCAAATAATAGCAATCGGAAATTTACTTGATCTTGTAATTTATCGTTTTACGTTGTGTTTCACGATAGATGCAGTAAGAAAGCTAACAATTATTCGCACATCATCCTGGTTTTCTGCGCGCAATGTGCCCCCGCCCATTTCCATTTTAGTTTAGCAATTCTTTGGGCTGTGTCGGCTACTCTGGTTCTTATGCAAATCTCTTCTTTGCCGATGGGGCCTACGAATTTTCGAGTAGCGACCGGAATATCAGAATCCGCAGCGTGGGTAGGCACCCCACAAGGTGGACCGAGGACCTGGTGAAGGCGGCGGGAGACCGTTGGATGAGAGCAGCGCAGGACCGGTCGTTGTGGCGATCCTTGGGGGATGCCTATATGCAGCAGTGAACGTCTAGCGGCTTAGATGGTGATCTTGACTTTCTTCTTCTTTGCAGGCCTGGCGCAAATGCTCTTTTATTAAACACATTATCTACGAAAACATTTCTACGTCGGCCTGAGAAATTGTCTAAAGTAAGTTCTACCTATAAAATAAATATAATATTATTTTATAGACGAGGTTTCTTATGCAACGTTTTTTTCGGGGGAAAGACTAGCCCCACCTATCACCATTTTAGGGGGGTTTTGTTGTTATCTAAATGCCAATGTTATTGAGTTTACTTAGTTCATTATATTATGCACTTGATACGTAGGTACCTATTTGGGAGTCAAATTAAAGTCGCATATTTCACTTTACACTGTATTGTTTTCAAAGAACACAAAAGAATTTACTAAAGTTCGCTGTACAAATTTAGGTATGTAACTGGCGCGGCGAACGACTGTCCGCTTCAGAGCTAGAGAGACGAATCGAATCCTGAGCCGCGTCGCTCTAGCTGCTCCAATAATGCAGCGTTGCATTAATTAAATACTTATGTCCCTATATATTCCCCCCTTTCATAAAATTTTGAAACAAATTTTCGATTAAACAAACAATCATCCCATTACTTATTAAAATTATTCACATGTAACTACTTTGTTTTATTTAACACAACTCGATTAGCTCGCTCGGCGAAAACCGTGCGTCATGTAATTCTACACCGCATACCAAACTTATCGCTTTGCACTCTGAATGACTGGTTACACAATGACACTGAATATTATTGTGTTAAATATTACATTGAATTGAATTAAGACTATAGGTACTTACTTAATATTACATTTAATAGTGTTTCTTACACTTGATTATGTATTGAATTCACTTAAACTTTATTACAATGGCTTCTCATTTGGAGCCTGATGCAATTATGATTACATATTTGATACAAATTATTCCTTGAAAGTTCGCCTCAAAATTCCTTGACATACTTAGTTAGGTAGGTATGAATTAGCCTGCTTGAATTGTCAGAATATTATTTAGCCTAGGTATGGAATTTTGGTGCTAACTTTGCAATGGTTCCAAAGTAACACCAATAGTTTACAAAAAAAAATTAATTATGTACTTATTCTAAAGTAGGTACCTCCGTAAGTTTTAGACCACAAAAGCCACCCGCTGAGGCTGTGGTTCTGGTTGACGATGTGACTGAGCAACTTGGGGTTGCCCCTGGACGTGG
This sequence comes from Agonopterix arenella, assembly GCA_927399405.1. Lineage (NCBI taxonomy): Eukaryota > Metazoa > Arthropoda > Insecta > Lepidoptera > Depressariidae > Agonopterix > Agonopterix arenella. Next base: position 11,415,772 of record OV656711.1, on the reverse strand, counting down.
TGCTGGTGCAGCGCTGCAGGGTCGAAACCCATCTTTACCATTTGACGTAACATCCACTTCTTAACGCTGCTACTGAATTTGCGCCAAATACAATATGTCACTATTATAAATAGTACTATTGTTATCACCAATGCCATTATGTGAAATTGCTGAACTTTCTCTTCAACACTGTTGTAAGTAGCGCCAGACTGGGCGATAACAATTTGATCTTTACTCTGAGTTTTGCCCATTATGAATGCAGTATGGAAAGAAATATTTCTCAACCCGATTAATGAAAATGTGTGGTTTCTCAAATAATGATTGCTTATATTGGCTGTTATTGCTAACTAGTCAACTTTGATGTCATTTAATTAATTATTACTCAATCGAAAAACCGTACCTTTTTGACTACTCGGCCACTTCGCGTTGTATAGCCGCTGGGTGATTCATTAATATTTTGCAAATTTTGAGGTTTATTCTCATTACTTGATTTTTAATTTGCGTTATCATTACTATTCTTGTCATTTAAAATGTAAGCTGGTTTCAATCGATCAATAGATAACTTTACTTGGCGGTTTGGCAACTGAATATTAAAAACTTTGTCATTCCTGCTAATAACTTGATACGGGCCATCATATGGCGGCTGTAAACATTTTTTTAATATGTCGTTGCGAATAAAAACGTGCGAACAATTTCGTAGGTCTGGATGTACAAAAAATGCCGATGAATCATTCCGGTTCTCTGCTTTAGCTTTATAACTACTTATCGTTTGCGAAATTTTCTTTACAAATTCATTGGGTTCACATACATTTTGATTAACTTTTACAAAAAATTCAGCAGGTAATCTAATTGAACGACCATAAACCATCTGAGCTGCACTGACTCCTGTGTCAGTTCTCGGAGCTGCACGAAGTCCCAACATCACAGTTGGTAATTCGTCCACCCACGATTTGTTGTCGTTTAAACGTGCCATTAAACTTGCTTTCAAAGATCTGTGAAAACGCTCTATACTTCCGTTGCTCTGTGGATGATACGGTGTGGTTCTTATTTTATTGATTCCTAAATATTGCATTAATTGTTCAAAAAGTCTACTCTCAAATTGTCTGCCCTGGTCGCTAGTGAGCTTAATTGGGCAGCCAAAACGAGCAATCCATCCTTCATAGATTGTCTTTGCCACAATATCGGCTGTAATGTCCCGCAGGGGAAATGCTTCAGGCCAATTGGTGGCCCGATCTATGATAGTTAAACAGTATCTATATCCGTCTTGTGAAATAGAAAACGGTCCAGTAATGTCAGCATGGATATGGTCAAAGCGGTCAACTTTCTCAAATTTACCTATCGATGATACAGTGTGTCTGTTTATTTTTGATTTTTGGCACTGTATACATGACTTAGCCCACATACATATGTCCTTGTTCATGTTAGGCCAAAAAAATCTTTCTTTAATCATTTTTTTAGAAACTCTAATGCCTGGATGACTCAAACTATGAATCGCATCAAAAACTGTCAATCTAAACTTTTCTGTAATGTAAGGTCGTACCTATCCTGTTGAAATTTCACAATAAACGGCTTGTTTACAGTTCGGTATAAAAATTTTTTTGAATGTCAAACTATTGTTTAATGATTTTAATAATTGTAATAATTGTGTATCGTTCTCTTGATCTGACGCTAGCTCGTCATAATTAATTGTCGTTAACCCGGTTATTGATTCGATTCGTGACAAAGAATCTGCAACAATATTTTCTGTACCTTGTATATGTCGTATGTCTGTTGTGAACTCACTAATAAACAGCAACTGTCTAGTACGTCTGGGGGTTTCCTTCCTATTGTCTTTACATAATTTTGCGAATGCATGAGTCAACAGCTTATGATCTGTATAGATTACTAACTCTTTGCCTTCATATAAGTATCGAAAATGTTCCATAGCTAAATAAATTGCCAACAGTTCCCGATCGTATGTACTGTATTTTTGTTGCGTAGTTGTCAATTTCCTAGAAAAGAAACTTATCGGTCTCCATGTGTTGTTTATTCTCTGTTGTAACACAGCACCCACACTTGTGTCTGACGCGTCAGCGAATAATGCTAAAGGTACATCTGAAACGGGATACGTTAACGTGACTGCGTTCTGCAATGCATGCTTGCATTGTCGGAACGCTTCGTCAGCTTCCGTTGACCATTTAATCGGTGTCTTGTCATTACGCTTTGCTTTGTGAATGTACCCATTTAATTTTTCTAGGTATTTTACTGCCTTGGGCAAATGCGGTCTGTAAAAATTTACCATCCCTAAAAATGTACGCATCTCATTCACCGTTTGTGGCTTAGGATAATCTATGATGGCTTGAACCTTGCTCGTTAAAGGTCTGATCCCTTCTAATGAAATATCGTAACCCATAAATTCTAATTTTGTCTGATTAAAACTGCACTTTTCTAAATTGATCGTTATGCCGAATTCATTTAATCTTTGGAATACCTGTTCCAGATGATTCCTATGTTCCTCCAAAGAGGCGGAAGCTATAAGAATATCGTCACAGTAACAAAACAAAAAGTCTAAACCTGTCAGTACAGAGTTACTCATAAATCTTTGAAAGGTTTGGGCTGCGTTACGTAAACCAAAAGTCATACGCGGAAATTCGTACAAACCGAATGGCGTAGTGATCGCTGTTTTCTCCACATCATCAGGGTGAACCATGATATTATGGAAGGCTCGACGGATATCAATTCTAGAGAAGATTGTTTTACCTGTTAATAAGTATGTGAAATCTTGTACCCGTGGAAGTGGGTATCTGTCCGGTTTAGTGATCGCGTTTAATGCTCTGTAGTCACCGCATGGTCTAATCGTACCATCTTTTTTAGGCACTACGTGTAACGGACTGGCCCACGGGCTTTTAGAAGGCCGACAAATACCCATTTCCATCATAAGCTTAAATTCTTCTCTTACCTTTTGATAACGTTCTGGAGGTAGGGGTCTCGTCCTCCCGTGCACCGGTGGTCCTGCAGTTTCTATGTGGTGGTAAACTGAATGCTTTGGAGTTTCCTTAAATGACATTGGTTTTAGAATATCCGGGTACCTGTGCAACAAATCGTATACCGGATGGTCGCAAGTTATTGATGTGATAGATGGCTCAGTGTGTTTTATGATCGTTCCATTAGTATTAATATTAGTCAACCTGTCTAACAGAATTTTTCCATGTAAATCTATAAGTAACCTATGATGGAGCAAAAAATCTGCACCTATAATAGGCTGCTTTACGTCACAAACTATAAACGACCATTTAAACGGCCTTCTCAATTTAAGATCTAGCACCAAATCTTTTACTCCATAAGTTTTAATGGGAGTGCCATTTGCTGCATATAATTTGAAATCGTTTACTGGTTCCATACCTTTAGACATTTCTGAATTTTTCGGAATTACCGATACATTAGCTCCGGAATCTATTAAAAAACGCAGACCTGAATTCCTGTCCGTGACAGTGAGACGGTGGTTACCTAACTTGATACAGCTTCCCACCGGCGAAAACTGCACCTCATCTAGTTTTCCGGCGGTGATTTCTTCCAACTGCAAGGCTCCACGCACTTCTGTGCCCTAGAGTTGAATTTGTAGTGGTAGTAGCAGAGCCAATCAGGACTCTCTGGAGTTCTCCTAGCGCGGCTCCTGGATCTGGATGGTGATCGCCCCTGTGGACCTCGGCTTGTGCTTCTGGATCTCCTCATGTTTGTGTCTAATTCCATAAGCTTGACGTTGATCTTGGCTATTTCTGCCATCAGCACGGCCGTACTATTCTGTGGAATATTGTTGGTTGCTACTTCTGCTACGTGAGCCGGTCTGAACGTCTCCATGACCTTATCTGCCACCGCGGCTAGTTTCTCTAAATCTTCACACGATGTGGCAGCTAGTACAGCCCTCACTGGTGGTGGCAGGTGTCCTTGCCATAGGATATTGAGTGTTTTATCGTCTACTTTATCCCGTGCTAACTCACGCATGCGCCGAAGCAACTGTGACGGTTGTTGATCTCCCAAATCCATCTCTGTAATCAGTTTTTGTAATTTCCGTGTCTCTGACTCCTCATACACTGTAAGCAATCTAGTTTTCAATGCTTCGTATCTGCCAGTGTCTGGCGGTTTGGACAGTATATCGGCCACTTGTTGGATTGCCTCCTTTCCAAGTTTTGCGACGACAACATTGTATTTTGCCTTATCGCTAGCTTTTTGTTGTTCTAGCATCGATTCAACCTGTATGAACCATAATCTAGGCTGATCCATCCAAAAATCCGGAATTCTATTTGATAAAGATATTGCTGCTAAATCGATTGAAAATGGTGGCGTCGGTGGTGGCGGCGGTTCTGCCATGCTGCCGTATAAAATGTAAACTACTTGCGATTTCCTTTGTGCCCTTTTTCACCGTAACCCTGGTGCTTGGGGAAGCCGTCTCTCTCTCTGTCTGGTAGCACTCCGTCGCTGCTCCTCACACAAGTTCGAAAAATTTACACTGTATACTGACGTTCACTGTGTTCAAGTTGGGTGGTCACCACTTTAGGGGGGTTTTGTTGTTATCTAAATGCCAATGTTATTGAGTTTACTTAGTTCATTATATTATGCACTTGATACGTAGGTACCTATTTGGGAGTCAAATTAAAGTCGCATATTTCACTTTACACTGTATTGTTTTCAAAGAACACAAAAGAATTTACTAAAGTTCGCTGTACAAATTTAGGTATGTAACTGGCGCGGCGAACGACTGTCCGCTTCAGAGCTAGAGAGACGAATCGAATCCTGAGCCGCGTCGCTCTAGCTGCTCCAATAATGCAGCGTTGCATTAATTAAATACTTATGTCCCTATAACCATCATAGTTGGAAAAGAGTGCAAAACCGTCCCGCGGGACAGAGACGACTATTTAAGAGTAAAAGTTATGGTAATTATGGTGTTTAGTGGCTGACTCCAATACACACATTTTTAGATATTTTGTCTGTTTTTTGTTTGTTTATTCGAGGATCACGCAAAAACTACCGACTGATTTTGATGAAACCTTTTGTGTTTAAAAGCTTATAACTTAAGTGGGTACCGAGCCTATTGTGCTGCTGTGCTGTGCTTAACCGTATTTTTTTTATTTCCAAACATTTAAAACAACATTTAAAAAAAAAATTAATGGCACATTGTAATCTTGATTAGCTTTCAATTTATCGAAACATTACAAATTTATGTTTTATGCTTGTAGTTATTATCGTTAAAACCGAAAATATTGGCCACTCTTGGCGGTTTTAAAGATAATATAAACAAACATAAAATTATAAAAACAAATCCGCAGTGACCCGATAAATTGCGGAGTTGACTGCATCAAATATATTTTAGTTTTATCTTCTCAGTAAAAAATACGTTTGAAAATAATGTTATACTTACATTTTCGGTAATTCTGTAGCTTGAATACCTACTATTTTTAATAAAAGGATAACTTATAAAAAGTATTGAATTGACGACCAAAAACAATGACGTCACTATTCATGATTTAGTTTATTCGTCACTTTTCATACAAAGCTCATATTTTGACATTTGATAAAGAGTAGCTGATTTGACTAGTTGGAAACTCGCGGATGCTGATTTTCAATCAGCAATGACTACAATGTGACATTCTTGTTTTTTGTGAAATGTTTAAATGTAAAGACATTTAAAAAAATACGTTTAAGGGCAGCACAATAGGCTCGGTGCCCCCTTAACTGGACAAGAGTGAACTTCGCGGTTCATATATAGCAAACAAAAAATTGGCCTTTCTGATGGTAACCGTATATGTTCCCAGGCATCCTTGAAGTTGGATAAAGATATAGAAGATCAGCTATTTCAAGATACAGGCTTTCATCCGAACTGGAAGCCCACAATTAAAAAGACATGATCAATATATTTACATCATATAGTTTTTCTTGTTTTATTAGTTTAAGTAGGTGCCTACCTGTGTTAGGTACCTACCTACCTAACAGCGTAACGGTACAAGTAAAGGAAAGCATTTTAGTCTAGTAACTAGTCTTGTTGCCTAATTGATTTTCAATCAATTTTCAATTTTATTTCAACGCAACCACACTATAAAAATGTTCTGTGCTGCGCTCAGCCATCAATAATAATAAGGTATTGTGACTATTTGTGACGAAAATCGACATGGTGTTTTTTACAGTTCTTGGCGATTCTGCTTCTTAATTTTTATTAATCAATTAAGTGCAAATTGATCAAGAAATTTTTGACTTACGCTACGCTACTTCCTTCTCCCAATGGCCGAACTGGGTTAAAAAGAGATTAAACATCTAAAACATAAACAATAAGAATTATTAATATTTCTCTTTGACATTTTGCCAAGATGCTACATCTTGTCATCATCTTGTCTCTTCTGACATCGTCCCTGTCAAGTTCTTATTTATAGTTCTCATTATCACAAACCACTTATTATTTTGACCTATGATTTTGACGAATTTTGTCATGGAATTTATCAAAAAACTGCAGTAAGATCAATTAATACTGCGCAGCAGCGCCAAGAAATGAAATTATAAGTTTTCAAAGAATGTTAACAAATGTGAAATAAATTAAGAGTGTCTAAAACTAGAAAAGCCACATACGCTGTAAGATATAATTACACACAGTTAATTATTAATCTTAAACCAGTACGTTGGTAAACGACAAAGTTAATAACGTTAACGTCAGTTTTTTTTTTATTTGTTTTTAATAAACAACAAAGTTGGCAAACAAAGTTTACAAAGTGAATAAACAACAAAGTGGATAAACAACAAAGTTTATAAACAAAAAGGTTGATAAATAACGAAGTTAAGGAACAACAGAGTCTGCAAACAACAAAATTAATATTGTGGATTTGTAAAGTAATGTGCTGTCTTTGGTGCATGTGCTTTGAATGTTGCTGCAAATGTGTTAAGAAAATTATAAGTGTAACATTGGGATGTTGTAAGATAATCATAAAAGGAATAGTAGGATTGTGCAGGAAGATGTCTTCTTGCTGTGCCAAGAAAACTGATACTGATGACGACTGAGTGATCACGGAAGCGTTAATCTTTAGTAAAATACGTCACAAGTTGTAAACAACTAAGTGACTTTGTTGTTATCAAAATGTGTTGTTCATGTTGTGATATGTGTTACAAATGTTTAAGATGTATCTTTTGTATAACGTGTTGTCTTTATTTATCGCACTTGTGTGGCTTAGATGACATTTGCGGAAGTTGTTTTGAAGAAGATTAACGTAGTTGGGGGGAGGGGGGAGGGTAAATGCCCTGGGCACTAATAAGGGGTGGCAAATTAAAAAAAAATGCTTTGATCTAGTTGTGATCTCAATCAATCAATCAAAATCTTTATTTGTTACACACAGGTATAACAGTTGTTGTAAGTACAAAATATAAAAGTTCTCTGTGATCTACCATTAGGCATACAAATAATCTATCTATCTATACTATTATAAAACTGTAACAGGAAGTTTGTCTGTACATTGAAGATATTTACAAAAAAAAAGTTACGATATGGTTTTTAGGTGTCCCTGATTCCATTTCTCCAATTTTTGGATTTTTTGTCTGTCTGTTTGTTTGTGTGTTTGTTTGTTTGTTTGTTTGGGTGTTTGTTTGTTTGTTTGAACGAGTATCACGCAAAAACTACTGAACCGATTTTGATAAAACTTTTTTTGTTAGATAGCTTATGATCTGACTTAAAATCTGGTATATAATTTGTGCGGACGAAGTCGCGGGTTAATGCTCGTAGGTGATAAAATTATAGGAAGTAACAAAGGTTTAGATAGACATGCAAAGTTATGAAGTACATTCTCATTGTAAGTATAATAGTTAATTATTGTCAATTCGATTTATAAATTAGGTATAGTAAAATGTCAAGTCAAATTTAGGAAATATTCAATGTCAGTAAATTAATTATAATTACCGTCTAGAAATTCATTAAGTGTGTAAAATGTTTTGTGAATAAGAAATTTAAATAGTTTATTTTTGAATAAATTGATATTGTCGGCGACTTGCACTGATTTCGGTATTTTATTGAAAATTTTTGGTGCCATTGCAAAAACACTCTTATGAAAGAGTGCAGTTTTGCAGCTTTTTAGGCATAGTTGATCACAATGTCTTTTTCGACTAACGTGTGAAAATAGGTGCAGGTTAGTGCGTACAAAAATGCAAACTTCGTAAATGTACATTGACGGCACCGTTAATATTTTAAGTGTAATCTATGTAATCTGTGTCCGATTCGGTGAAAAGTCGCGCTCGCTTCGCGTTCTGCTAAAAATAATTTTAAAATTGTATTATGTTGGTTAGGACCTACCAAAAACATACATGTTTCTACTTCTCTGTATAGGGGGAAGGGGGGCGGCAAAACCCTACACTACTCTATTGTGAAGAATAGTATAAGTTACAATGGTTTTAATAAAATTATTATTATATTGTTTAACTGAAATTTTACGTGTGTTATTTCTTATTTATATTGTAAGGGCAGACCCAAGGTGACAATTATCATCCGCCTTTATAACTGCCTCCGTGGTCTAATGGGTTATGAGCATTGGGCTCTTGACGCGGAGGTCGTGGGTTCGATTCCCATGGGGGACACCTAGTCATATGTCACTTTGTGCGTTTTTCCCCAGTTGGTTAGGAAATTGCAGGCTGAATCACCTGATTGTCTGAAAAGAAAGATGCTTTGGATGGCACGTTAATCCGTTGGTCCCGGCTATACTATCTCTGATGGTAGTAGTCGTCACATAAAAACCATGTTAGAGGCCGTCCGTGCTTCGGATTTAAGCCGTTGATCCCAGCTTATACTATCTCTGGAGGTAGTCGTTACATAAAAACCACGTCAGAGGCCATTGAATAATTATGTATAGAACTGATAACGCGAACAAAATCTGTGCACCACGATCAGCATTGCGGGGCGCGCACTGGGTGCGTCGCGCCCGGAACATACTAAGTGGTTGAGCCAGTTAGCTTAAACGTGTTACAAAAATTTTGTCTGGGTGTCGCCTCTACGTAGTAGGTACCTCAATGTCAGAGGCCGTAAGAGCGGCGCCGCGTGGTATCGCGCCACACCGTGTGGCATACTATATATTTTTTATATGCATGACACCGCAGCGGCACCGCTCAGGCGCACCGCGCCGTGTGGTTTGTCTCCGCAGCGGCACCGCTCTGTCTCTAAGGCGGTCTGAAACACCTGGGCTCTGCCCACACGATATGAAGAAGAAGCCTATATCTATACAGGGTGAAATTGATATCAAAAGCATCCTTTTAAACTAACAGTCTACCCATCAAACTGAACAACTTTTACTATGACAGCAAACCGGTCGGAGCAAACAAAATAAAAAAAATACATTTGAGTCGCGAACTCGCGCGTCAACATTGCAGTTTAGTATGGAACAGCTGATTTTTTATTTGTTCCCATCGGTTTGCTCATAGTAAGAGTTGTTCATTTTGATTGGTAGACTCTTAGTTTAAAAGGATGCTAATGATATCAATTTCACCCTGTAGATCATAGAGATCTAGAGATGCCAATGAGTATGAAACCTAGTGTCGCATTACCACCAGTACCACGCGATAGAAAGTATTTTGTTAGCTTGAATGTACTCATTATCCATTGCGGTATCAGAACTTAACGTTCGAATAATCTTTAGTACTACACAAGCATTGTAAACTATTTACAAATAACATCTCGACTGGTTTTCAGCCTCATAATATATTGAATCCTTACTGTCGCGAGCAATGTGTTCCGTTTTTGCGCATATTGCTGCGACACTGGCCCCGCCTCCTTTTTAAATCTCCCTTTAGTTTTTGTGATCTGTGCTGTAGATAGAACTTTGTCGCAGTACAGTATTTGCAGCTATGCGTGGTTGTTTTTGTAACCACGACGCATTCGTCAAATAACTTTCTATAATTTTAATTTCATAAGTCTGTTCTAAATTTATATAAAGTCATAAAACCGATGTTATTTTTATCTATTATGCTACGTTTAAGTTGGAAACACTTTTAATGAAAAATGAAAATGTATTTATTGTGGATCATAGGTAAATTAATAGATGTTGTACATAGAAAATAAAACAGTTCGGCTATGCCCTGCCACATGGGCGTACAATATTATAAAAAAATATGCAAGCAAGAAAAAATTTAAACAAGCACTAAAAATAACTAGTAATAAAAACAAATATTAAAATTATACAATTTGGTGAATTTACAATGGCAAAAAACATAAGTTCACAATTTGGAACATTAGATGGATTCGTCAGCAAGGAATTTGTCAAGACTATAGTAACATTTCGTAATTAATAAGTCGTTCAGTTTTTCTGTCGTTCGCTTTTTAGCGATAAGACCGCGTTATTTGTACCATAACCAGTTTTTGTTTCCTGTACAATGTATTTTATGTTTGGTGTAAATAAAGTATATTTCATTCAATCATTCAGTTTGCTTTTTAATAAATTAAGCTCATCTGTGTCACGATGATATGATCTTAGGGATTTACTTTCCAAAATTGTTTAACTATGTATAGGTACGTAACTGTAAATTCTTAAATTCAAATCAAATTTATGTTAAAAGCCAAACACAGATGTTTTTTTTTTATAAAAATGGTAAAAAAATAAGTAACTTTTGGGGCCTCCAAGTCTGGTAACTGTTTACTAGTTTTAGATATATATCCTTTTTATTAAGACTGTTTGTGTCAAAAATTGAAAAATAAAATAAACGACGTCTTTCGTCAATCACTGAAGCAAGCAGAGATGATTGCAACAAGGTTTTAAGAATACCATTGGCCTAGCTAGAGATTTTCCCTGAGGGAGGCAACCAGATTCCAAGACAGATTAACTGAGTCATCCCCCGGGCTCGCTGGACTTCATTGTCTAGTGTTGTGAATGGTCGCCAACTTTTGATCCTGGATAACAGGAGTTACAGCGGTGGGAATGTGTGGTGGGTCTATGCCCGATTAAAAAAAAATATTATTGACCTTGCGTTGCGTACGACCTCTTTCGACGACGAGGTCGATAAGCGCAAATAAATTATCACTAGCCAAATTATAAACAAAGGTTTAGTTTTATAGTTTACTTTTGTTCTGCGTAACGTTTGTAATGTTCGTAACCAGTAGATAATATCTCATATTCGGCGATCATTCGTTTTCTAGCAGTCTAATCATATAGGCCTTCCCCAGGGATCGCCACAACGACCGGTCGACCGGTCCTGCGCTGCTTTCATCCAACGGGTTCCCGGTACCTTCTCCAAGTCGTCGTTTCACCTTGTGGGGTGCCTACCCATGCTGCGCATTCCGGTACGCGGTCGCCATCACTCGAGAACTGCTCGGTCCCATCTTATTTCTTCGAAATTATTTCCGTAAAAATCACCTCAATCATTTTCTTCCTGATATCTGTCCTTGACTCCACAGCAAGGTTTACAATTACAATCGCATTCGATCCCGCATAAATGTAAAATGTAAGCAATTAATGTAAAACAAAATAGACAGCGGAGGCTTCCACAGAAATTACAGCAGCATAGTGTGCTACTTATTTCTGATAGATTCATTCTTGTCATTATCATCATTAACTTGTTCCTGTAATATATTATACTGCTACGTACAGAAAGCATCTTATTCTCTCAGTGATCTTCACGCAGGCACCACCTTGGCACTCCATACATGGTTGAACAGGTACTGTAATATAAACAAGGCGTTGTCACACGCGCCGTCCCGCTTGCACGCGCGCACCGGCTGTATGCCCTCGAAGTGCGGGGCGAGGATCTGAATTTAGTAAGGGGCAGGGAGTGGCCATTCTCTGTGTTATATTTACCTACTACTACTAGTAGTTTCTATTCCTTAGCCCATGGTTGGGGAAGAATTCTGAGACACTAAATAGGCCGTATCGTATCTTATTTAGTTGGTAGTTTCGGCAAAACTGGTACCGGTGCACAGCAATGGTCCTAACAAACCTTTGGGTCGGGTGTGACACAGGGCGGTGTGTTTGCTTTAATGTTTCGATAAGTGCCTAAATATTAACGGGTAAGAAGATAAAAATTATCAGACATAGATAAAATGAACACGCGTTGGAATTGACCGTAATTGTTCCACGAACAATAACTAAAAGTAATCAATGTACATATTCGATCAATGGCACAATTGGCACAATAGTATTATAGATTAAATAAGAACCTCGAAACAAAGCTAGTTCATTGTATCATATTTCTTGCTGTCTGTGGTTGAAAAAAATACTTGCTCCTACCCCAAATAAGTACTTGCTATTTCTATGACTCCCACTTGAAAAGTTTAGAACAAGGAATATAATTAAAAATGAGAAAAATACCTAGGTTATCTATAATGACAGATGACATTAATAGTAGGCAGGAAACTGGCATAGGTATTGTCTGTAGGTAATTAAAATCAAGAAGGTTACAATTTCATCTCGTCAAAACTCTTTGGAAACATGGTTTAGGTTGCATGTCCACTGATGCGGAGCGAGGCTGCAGAGCGGAGAAACGGAGAAATATTAACCAATTAATAGGACAGGGATTTGCGAGCTAGTTTAAAAATTCATACATTTCCGGAAGCAGCGCGTGGCAGCGGTGCGGGGCAGCGGTGCGGGGCAGCGGATCGAGGCGGCGGCGGAGCGGAGCTTATTGGTTGATATTTCTCCGTTTCTTCGCTACGCAGCCTCGCTCCGCATCAGTGAACAGGCACCCACAGTCCGCAACTCCGCTCCGCAATACTCGCTCGCTCCGCTCCGCCACTTCGCTCCGCGTTAATGGACAGACACATTCCGCAACTCCGCTCCGCAATACTCGCTCGCTCCGCTCCGCCGCTTCGCTCCGCGTTAATGGACAGACACAGTCCGCAACTCCGCTCCGCAATACTCGCTCGCTCCGCTCCGCCGCTTCGCTCCGCGTTAATGGACAGACACAGTCCGCAACTCCGCTCCGCAATACTCGCTCGCTCCGCTCCGCCGTTTTGCTCCGCGTTAATGGGCAGACAATAGGCAGACAGCCTTACACAAGGAAGCTGGAAATAGGTATTGTTATCACTTATCATTCTAAATCCATTATTTACACACTTTGAGAGTGCGTATGGATTGACCACCTTTCCAAGTTTCTTATGTTCAAGTACGTATTAATATCTATCTTAACTTTAGTAAGTACCTATCTTATCTATACTTATACCAACTTTATTCTACAAATTCTAGAATTGGGCCTTCATAATCTACTCATTTCCTACTAAATGAGCATAGAATCCCTTTCTAATAGTAAAAGTGGCTGCTCAATCCGATATGCACACACGTCCAGCTCTAAGAGAGCCATTACGTAGGTACTTAGTTCATTATATTATCTTAATTTAAAGTATTGATCGCCCAGGGAAAAATCCAGAGGGGCCAGTATCTTAATCATAGATCCGATAGGTAGAAAAGCTTATACTTGCATAGTATTCTGATGCTTGAAGTAAGTTTACATTCGTTCGCTATTGATTTTTGAAGGTTATTAAAACGAGTGTTTTAAGTGAGGACCGGCCTAGTTTCATAGAAAATTAAATAAAGATACTGAAAAGAATTTGACGTGAATTTTATTTCTCGCAATTTATTTTTGTCTTACTACTTAGGCCCGATTCGACCTAACGCGAGTAATTTTTATTCTTAGATTAACCCCTCGTCTGGTGGAACGCAGGTCTCGTCCAGACAAAATATATTTTCTATTGTGTCTGAAATCTCGAAAGACGAGGGATTAAGTCGCCGGTTACTCTAGAGTAAACTGATTTTGCGTTTTACCAACCCTAAGGTATGAATAAGTTGAGAGTAATACACGGCCAATTTTGACGGTGTAAAAGCTTATACCGAGACTAATGAAATGTCAATGTCACATAATAAAAAAAATTAAATAAAAACTAACCTAACAAATTAAAACTGTATACTAACATTGTAATAAGTACGGATACAACGACCTTTTTCTTTAGGTGGATTATACATTCGTTCTTTTAGTACGGGTTTAGTGTGGTAGAGCCTTAGCACAAATGAAGTTAGCACAAACGGAGTAAATAACAAGAGTAAAATTATTCCTTGTATATTGTATATCCTTCTTTAAATCAAAGTTTGGTCTAATCCGGCCTTACAACCATTAAGTTATTCTAATCATACAACAATTAATCGTTAACAATAAGGGCCTGTAAGAAAATAACTCGTGAATACCTAGGTATCTAATAACTAAGTTATTCAAAATGTTACAGTTTCGTCATTTTAGTACCCCACTTTATCAGATAATGTCGCTGGCAGATCTAGATAAAGCGAAACGTTTAAACAATACTTATCTTTTTAGGATTCCGTACCCAAAGGGTGAAAACGGGACCCTATTACTAAGCCTACGTTGTCCGTTCGTCCGTCTGTCTGTTGGTCTCTCCCTCTATGGTCTGTCCTGCCTATTTACGGCTGTAACTTTTGAACCGTAATAACTAGACAGTTGTAATTTTCACAGAATGTGCGTTATTTATTAGGGCGGATATTTTTTATTATAAAGGATGGGTTTGCTCTTGACCTCAATCCAGTTCTCAGGATGAAGGTGGGGTCGAAGATGTACCGAGCTTACCCAGAAGAAACCTATTCACTCGTACTTTAAAGTAATTCGGGTTGTAAGCGCTCGGAAATACTGACGCAGGCAGGGCATTCCACTCCCTGACTGTGCGCACTAAAAAAGATTCAGAAAGGCGCTTGATGCGGATATGTGGGATGTCAACCAAGAAGGGCTGATATCCCGCGATGCGTCTGGAAGTCCGATAGTAGAAAGGGGAAGGTAGGATGAGCTCATGTAGCTCTTGGGCACACTCACCGAATCTATAGAAGATATGGGGGATTTGCTAACAAATAATAAACATTCCAAAAATGAAGGGGTGTCCTCATACAAGAAAGTTTTTTCTTCTCGCTCTATCGTAAAAACGGTAATACATAAAAGCGCCAAACTTGGTGTGATTATAGAGCAAACTCTACAGTATAACAACAAATAATAATAACCGGCCAAGAGTGAGAGGTTCCGAAGAAAAATATTTTTTTAAATTTAATATGGTGTTGTATGGTACAGAACCCTCGGTGCGCGAGTAGCCCGACTCGAACTTGACCGGTTTTATTTTCTATGAATCAGACTAATTTAAACGTTTAGTTAGTACAGACGTTTTCTGATCGTCTTTATTATAATATTATCCAAAAGGAATCTAACTACCTAATCAGTGCTATTACCGTTGAAAAATTCAGCGCCATACCGCCATCGGCCATTATAAAACTTTTCGTAACTTTTTAAAATAAAAGGCGAAGGATGTGTATCTCGTGCAACTGCGATTGTGGATCCTGCGGCAAGATCCTAAAATGTCTACTGTGCGTGACATTGTGCTCGATCTTATTGAAAATGTGCGGAGTTGAGTGTTGTGATGAGGGTGAAGAATAGTGTTATCAGTAATAATAAAGTAATTTTACAGCTTTCGTGTTTTTTAATTAAATTCCATATACCGGGTGTAACAAAACACCTTCGTAATATCTAAAGAGGTGGTTTAGACCATAAAACTGAACAACTTTCACTATGGAAATCGCGAGAAAAAAATTTGCTGTTTCATACAAAACTGCAGTAACTTACCTACCTAGTACCTACTCGACTCAAATTAATGGGACAGCGCATTGTTAAAAATTTTTCATCTGTCCATGGTGAAAGTTAACTGGTTTAAAGTTTAAACCATCAAACTGAACAATTTTAAACTAGGGTTTTTTTTTGTTACATATTAAAAAGTGTCTTACTTTGCATCCTTCCTAAAAATAGCGTCGATTCCTAATTTCCTTGCGACGATAAGATACAAACAAACAAACACACTTTCGTATATTTATAATTTTACATGGAGTTAGTTAAAAATACTTAGGGCCTGTTTCACCACTTCTGAGTAAGTTCCTGTTAGCTTATCCGACGGATAGTTTGTCATATTTTGTATGAAAGATATGTCAAAATACCTGTCGGATAAAGCTAACTAACTTACTAGGAAGTGGTGAAACAGACCCTTAGGTAAGTGAAATATTTGCCCCAAATTATTGACTCACACTCAAAGAATTTTAACCTCGTTCTTAGCTCACACTAACGATAGACAACAAAAGATAGATAGACGTTCATAGAAACAACATGTCACACAAAAAGACAATGCGGTCTGTCTATAAAGTTATTATACTTTATGGGTCTGTTATTGCCATACAAACGTAGTGAACTAGGTAACATCAATGCGGTACGGAGTTTAAAATGCAGTTCCTACTGATCGCGTTATCTAGTAGTGGCACATTAATATCATTGCCCCAAAAACCATGTTTGAGGAAAGGGGAAAACAAGATAAGAGAGGTACCTACATTCACACCTATAAAAATAATACTCATTCCGTTAGTAGGTAGGTATGTAAACAACAGATAGTACGAGTCACGACTTGATACAGTCCTAACATATTTTTAAACCTAGTTCAAAGATTAGTAAAGAGATATTCGTAATAGATACATCACTCCCTCCTTTAAGGCTGGGCCACATAGAGTGAAGCTGCGGGCCGCCTACAGGACGGATGCAGGCCGGCAGTATTTGTAAACTACGGAATTATATGCGAGGTGTCACACTAGATGCTGTCCGGCGCGGCTGCGGAACAGCTGCGGAACGGTAGCCGCAGTGTGTACGCCGCGGTATTCGCGGCGGAATAGCGGCGCGGAGGTGGCCGGTGTGACATCAAAAGCGGCTATGCATAAAATACAAAATGCGAGCGCGGTAAATACCGCCTCCGAACCGTGACGCGCCCGCCTCCGCTCTGTGTGGCACCTCGCAATGGAATACAGCGACCGCGGCCGACTCCGCCCCCGGTTCGCGTCGCGGCCACGTAGTTGCCATAGCGTTCTGCCTGGTACCGCGCCGCTAAACTCGAACATTACAAAAAATCCCGCATCCGGTACCGCTTCTCTGTGACCTGGCCTTTATAGTACTGTAGCCACGGGACATTCTAATAACCGAAAATGTTACCGATTGCCGTTTTGATGCTGTTGTAAGGTACGAAATTACTAATATAAAAACCCAAGTCTTAAAGATCACAACCCACAAACTTTAAAAAAAATTGTCTTAAATTTTTAAATATTGGTTGGTATTTGTTGGTTGGTTGATTTTGGTTTTTGTTCTATTTTCCATACCGTCAGGTATGGAACGACGATAACCTTAATATTTAAAAATGTGAGGCTATTTTTTTTTAATAATAACCAAAATAAAATAAAAGTCGTTTATTTCAGACAACTTATAGATAGTCCATGCAAAAAATGTTAGAAGGTGTTGGAGAACTTATAAAATATGTTAGTAGATTACAACATTAATAAATAAATTAATTAATTTTTAAACTATCGATAGTAGACAGAGGTAGCTAATTACTTCCCTACCTGACAGATCTACTGCATGCCCAAGACATGTAATTCAGTAAATATGCCAAGCAGAGGGGAGTCCATTCTGTTAGCAATCATCTTCAGCACTTCGTTCGAGCTCGCACGAACACGGTGTACTGCTGATGCAAGTTTCTTTCCCATAATTGCGTAAAAATCATCTGTACTTGCATCAGCAAACATTCCGGAGGCACTACTATAGCGAGGGAGCCCGAACAGAGCCCTGAAGTTGTTGTTGTATTGAATACGCAAGGCCTTAACAGCTTATCTGTCAGGAATATGTCAAACAATCTGTCAGATAAAATATTAAGAACTTATACAGAAGCGGCGAATCAGGCTCTAAATATTTTTTTGAATCTGTAAAACAAATTTATTTAGAAATTAAAAACATTTATTACGGTAAATATAATTAATTCAGTATAAATGCAAATCTCATTTTTTTATCTAATAAACATTTAATTAATTAAATAAACGTATTCCATTTAAATTAATAAAAAAAATATTCCACATTATAATGTAGAAGATTATAGTAAATTTTTTTCTGGTACCTACCATATCACATTGGATTGAACATTGGACCAGGAATTTAAAAACATTAATAATATCACTTACATACTTTTAACTGTATACATATCTACTTCTTTACGATTTCTTCCCTTGATGAAAACTCGTAGTTGATCAGTTCTTCCACTTTATTGACTGGAAAAAAAAACACATTGAATTCTAGCTGGGTTCGAAATTATCAAAATAATCCACTGCTGGACGTAGGCCTCCCCCAAAATGGGGGGATTTGCCATAATCGCCACGCTTGGCAGGCGGATTGGCGATCGCAGTTAGATTGAATGTACTCAGAGGATGCTGCTGCCCATGCTCCGGTAGATCCCTTAGTCGCCTTTTACGACACCCACGGGAGGAAAGGGGTGGAGCTATTCTTAGCCGACACCACATGGCTAATTTCCTTTCATGATCATCGGATAATCATCCGAAATTTATCCAAGCTGATTCTTAGTTTTGAGTGAAATTTTTAGCTAAAAGTTCTAAAATTACTGTTTTTGCTTTAATGCAGTCGTATCCAGACAAAATGCTATTTACCCATGAGTTTTTTTAACATATAAACGTAGTACCGATTGCTCTCAAATGGTGAAGGAAACATCGTGAGGAAACCTGCACACGCTGAAAAAGAAACCTGATACGTATGTAAAGTCTACCGATCCGCATTGGGCACGCGTGGTGGACTGCGCCCATACTTCCTCTCTGAGGGCAGGCCTGTGCCCTGCAGTTGGACGTAGGCTGATGATGATGTTCGTATCGTATCACAATGAATAACAAATAATTGAGAAAAACAACAGAAAGCAGTGAGAAAATTTCAAATTAATGATTGAAAAATTTGTCTCGGGCGGTACTTGAACCCGCACTCTTCCAAACCGGGGAACTGCGTTATCCAATTTCGCCACCGAGCCCACTACCCAGAGAATGAAATTTTCAATCTATTGCTTTTTAAGGCGGTTGCAGAGGGGTCAATTTTATACAAAACTTTGACGCACAATACACGTAGACGGTATTAATATAAATAACTTTGTATATATGGAAAAATAGTTTAGAAAATCAAGATGCCGCGTCACAAATAACATTTGCAATTTATTAAATAATTACGAAGATATAAAGCTTTGAAATTTTTCATACAAAATTTTACGTGAGGGTTCAAGTCCCGCCCGAGACAAATTTTTCAATCTTTAATTTAATTCGAAATAGCACAACCTGGCTGTAACATGTTTAAAAATCAATAATATTTGAAAAATTACTTCGTGTTTGTGAGCTTCTTTTTTCGCGAATCGGGATGGCGTGAGATTGCTAGCGCAAGCTTTTTGTTTTTCCAATTTTATCAACGTATACAATACAACGTATACATTTTTCACTGCCGAACCATTATCGACTTTGCTTGCGTTGAAATAACATCGAAAATCAATTAACACACTAGTCCCCGATGACATAGAAGCTACTTGAGGCGAAAGTTGTGTTAATTGATTTTCGATGTTATTTCAATGCAAGCAAAGTAGATAATGGTTTGTCAGTGAAAAATTCTCTGCTATTGCTGTCACACCAAGTCGGGTGTAAAAGAAAAAAATAAAGAGAAATAATGAATTGGAAATTATGGTTTACTTACCAAGTCTCTGAGAGTATTTTCAGCTAATATGTATTCTTCAGACTGCGGGTTTAATGTCATTTTGTAATTAGTTAGAGTAGCCCTGTCCTTCTGTCTGGCCAATGTTTCTATAACTACCGAATGTATCTGTAACAAATAATTTTAATATCTTAAAATATAACGTCTAACAAAATTAGGTGAAACTATTTTAAGGCTATGCTCAGACCATCAAACTGAACAACTTTCTCTACGGGACCAATATCGAAATCTCGAAAATAAAATCTGCTGCCCCATACATTTGAGTCAAGTTGTGTTTGCAGTTTTGTATGGGACATCAATTTTTTTTTCGCGGTTTCGATATTGGTCCCGTAGAGAAAGTTGTTCAATTTGATGGTCTGATCATCCCCTTTAAATAGTTTCAATAATTTTGTTAGACCTATATTTATTATATTATGTATTATATAAGGCAGAAAGGCGTTTTTCGAGGCTTCTTTTAAAATACTCACGCACGTGCGCACGTAAGCTCGTACAAACAAAATTTGGTTCACATCACATTGCGTGAACGTTCCCCTTCTTTCGAACATCGAGATAACGGGATCGAATCACTGACTCAAAATTTAGCATACGGGTAATCTAGTACTCTATTTGTACTAAATGTACCGAGTTTGAACATTGGACTTTTATCGCCAAGCAAGTACGATCAAAACTATTTGGTCCCGCCACCGCCCGTCAATGGAAGCGATGCCCACACGTCGACGATATGGCAACCACATCGCTACTAGCGATAACGCAACCACATCGACATTTTGTCAGTACCACAACGAAACTGCAAAAAGCTGCAGCGACACTATTCACACGTAAGCACGTAACCACTGCACGACCATCTTTTGTGGCTGCGATGTGGTGTGGTTGTGGTGCGTGTAAAACAACGCTTAGCGCATCCCGATTGGTTCGCATTACGCAGGTAACATCCTTGAGACGTTGCATTAAGGTGGTTTCAGTCCATACAAAAGTTTGACGCACAATACGCGTAAACGGAATTAATAAAAGTAATATTTTATACATGGAAAAATAGTTTAGAAAATCTAGTTGCCTGGTCACAAATAACATTTGCAATTTATAATATAATTACGAAGATATAAAGCTTTTAAAATTTTGTATGAAAAATTTCAAAGCTTTATTATTTTATAAATTGCAAATGTTATTTATGACGCGGCATTTTCTAAACTATTTTTCAATGTATACAAAGTTACTTATAATAATACCGTCTTCGCGTATTGTGCGTCAAAGTTTTATATAAATTGACCCCTCTGCAACCACCTTAAGGCCCTATGGTAGGACGAAACACCTTGGAGGCATATTTTATTTTTCATTATTCGACTAGATTTATTCAATTTACCGAAACTAAAGTCATACCTCAGTATTCTTGGATAGTTTATCTAGTGAAATCATCAATTGAATACACGATTAGAATTACTACACTTGATAGAAAATCATCACAAAGATGACGTATTTCTTTTGTATTTTGAAACATTTTACTCGTTTTAAAAGAACTTAAAATAGTTTCAGATTTTTGGTATTTATACTCACGTATTACCATTAGTTTATTTAGTGAAATCATAAAAAAAAATCTATAAAAGTACTTTTGTTAATTAATCGAAAATAAGGCACACGCACGCACTCGGAGGGCTGGGCAATCGCGTTTCTCATAGAAAATATTCGTCTGAACCATTGGCCTGATGGATGAACGTATGGATTAAGGGCTGAGACACATTTACCGACTGCGACCGGCGGCCGGCCCATACAAAAATGTCATTTAGTATGGGAAGCCGTACGCTTTCCCACTATGGAGGTGCTACTTGGAATTTTCCTCCATTGAAAAGGGAAGATCTTCCGCCAGGCTATGTGTGAAGCCTGGGCACCGGCCGGCACACCATACTAAATGACATTTTTGTATGGGCCGACCGCCGGCGCCGCGTCGCCGTCGGTAAATATGTCTCAACCCTAACTGTGCAATAAAAAATAATAATAAATAAATAACGCTCACAGGCACATACATTGTTATGATCCCAAGTAAGCCTTAGGCTTTTTGTTATGGGAATCATACAACAACGGCACAAACATATAACATCCATGACCGAACCGGGATTCGAACCCAGGACCCTGATTTGGCAGTCCGGCGTGGCAACCATTACACCAACTGGGTCGTCTGGTATAAACGTGGCATTACTGCGCTGTAAACTTAGAGCACCATACCTTATACATCTGGGCAAGTCTTAACCTCTCGTCGGCCGAAGCTACTTTGTTCACGCAGGTAGCTAGCAAGCGTTTGCTAGCTTGCAGCTCGCTCAGTCTTGATAGTAGAGTTTCCATCGGAATGTGAGAAGACACTGTAGTACGACCGAACCAGTCCTGTTGACAAATATATAGTTTAGTTTCTGAAGGTTATAAGAAAGCTGCAACTTCTTATCGTGTAGGCAGCAAACACCAGTGTCAGAGTTTTATCAAACCGCCTTGCGGCCTCTGACGTGGTTTTTATGTACATATCGACAACCACCAGAGATAGTAACCGGGACCAACGGCTTAACGTGCCATCCGAAGCACGGAATTATCTTTCCTGTCCTTACCAACTGGGGAAATACGCACAAAGTGACATATCACTACGTGTACCCCGTGGGAATCGAACCCACGACCTGTGTCGAGAGCCCAACGCTCTTAACCATTAGACCACGGAGGTAGGTAGCTGCAACTGATTGTGATCGAACCAGTGGCAGTAGCATGGCAGCGTGATATCGCACCTTAGCTCTATTTCTATTTGCGCACGAACGCGATAAAAGGCGTGATATAGCCTAATTGTGTGCATCACGCTACAGCCGCAGTCCTGTTTAAAAATATACAGAGTGTAAACTTAAATGGGACATTCACTTACAGGGATCCTTCAGACCATCAAACTGAACAACTTTCTCTATGGGGCCAATATCGAAATCGCGAAAAAAATATCTGCTGTCCCATACATTTCAGTTGAGTTATGTTGGCAGTTTTGTATGGGACAGCGGATTTTTTTCGCGATTTCAGTATTGGTCCCATAGTAAAAGTTGTGAAGTATGATGAACTGAAGCACCCCTTGAAGTAAGTGTCCCATTTAATTTTACACCCTGTGTAATTTAGTTTCTTAAGGTGGTTTCAGTCCAAACAAAAGTTTGACGCACAATATGCGTAGACGGAATTAATAAAAGTAATATTTTATATAATAATATGGAAAAATTGTTTAGAAAATCTAGTTGCCGCGTCACAAATAACATTTGCAATTTATAATATAGTTACGAAGATATAAAGCTTTTAAAATTTTGTATGAAAAATTGCAAAGCTTTATATCTTCGTAATTATTTTATAAAATGCAAATATTATTTGTGACGCGGCATCTAGATTTTCTAAACAATTTTTCCATATTATATAAAATATTACTTTTATTAATTCCGTCTGCGCGTATTGTGCGTCTAAGTGTTGTGTAAAATTGACCCCTCTGCAACCACCTTACCTGCAAAACCTTAAGTTTTAAGAAAACCTCAACAGATTGTGACCGAACTAGCTCCTTTGAAACATATATTTAATATCGACTTACTTTCTTAGTAAACAAAGATTCTACGATGTCCCATTTGTTTAATTTCGCGTGAACATTCAGCACCACCCAGTCATACTGTATCGGACTTATCTGCAACAAACAAATTAAATACTGAAAACTACGCTCCAATAATAATTAAGTATAGTATACAAGGTGTTACAAAAATACAAATTAACATTTAATGGAGGTGGTTTAGACCATCAAACTGAACAACTTTCACTATGGGACCAATATCGAAATCGCGAAAAAAAAAATCTGATGTTCCATACTAAACTACAAATCTACTCGAGCTAAATGTATGGGGCAGCTGATTTTTTTTCGCGATTTTGATGTTGGTTCCATAGTGAAAATTGTACAGTTTCATGGTCTGATCATACCCTTAAAATAGTATCAGCTAATTTTGTTAGACCTTATACAGGGTGAAATTGATATCATTAGCATCCTTTTAAACTAAGAGTCTACCCATCAAACTGAACAACTTTTCCTATGGGGGCAAACCGATCGGAGCAAAAAAAATCAGCTGTTCCATACTAAACTGCATCCGCCGCCGCTGCCTACTTGACTCAAATGTATGCAACCGCATTTTTTTTTTGCTCCGATCTGTTTGCTCCCATTGTAGAAGTTATTCAGTTCGATGGGTAGACTCTTAGTTTAAAAGGATGCTAATGATATCAATTTCACCCTGTACATATCTACTATTACATAATGTACCGACGCCGTATTTAAATGATGATGACGTGGGACATCATAGCATAGGCCAACCATTAATTCCCACTGCTATAATTTCTGTACACCAGGATCAACATCTGCGACACTAACAATCACAACACTAGACAATAAAGTTCAGCGAGCGGGGGATGACTCTAATCTGTGGCGGAAACCGCATAAGTAAATATCAGACTTTCCTCCATTGCAAACGGCAATCGAAACAGCAATAGAAAAAGAATGGCAATTAATAAGCCAACACCAGAAATAATTTATGGTCGAGTTGAAGACCCTACCCGCAAAAGCACTAATTCATTAAATTTTACTTTTCCTTACACTCTGTATTATAAGCAGAGGTCAAAATCTGCCGGTCATTCCAGGTCCGCATTTAAGT
This sequence comes from Agonopterix arenella, assembly GCA_927399405.1. NCBI lineage: Eukaryota > Metazoa > Arthropoda > Insecta > Lepidoptera > Depressariidae > Agonopterix > Agonopterix arenella. The sequence continues at coordinate 11,391,539 of OV656711.1, read as the reverse complement.
GCTATGGATAGGCGATTTAAGAGAGGGCCCCATGGCCCTCTCTTAAATTTTCGTTTATCTGTATTATGCAAGTTCTAAAATTTATAACAATGAATTTCTTGTTTTTTTAAGATTTTAAACAAAGCCCTCCCCCACTTTCACAATACAATTTAAAAGAGGGGTCCGGCCCCAATCATATTACTTAAATGCCTAATTGTTAGTGATGAAAGAGACTCGAGTCCTTTAAGTCGTTTATAATAAGACTAGCCTCTTTTTACACGACTTGGCTCTAAAATTAAGACTGTAACTGTTAGTCTTAATTAATATGACTCAGTCGATAAACGTATAAGACTTGTAGACTAAAACGACTTAAACGACTTAAACGACTAAAAGGCTTAAACGACTAAAAGGCTTAAACGACTAAAAGGCTTAAACGACTAAAAGGCTTAAACGACTGCAGTCCTTTGCAAAAAAACTGGCGTTTAAGTAAAGCGTTATTATCATCATCATCATCATTATCAGCCGTAGGACGTCCACTGCTGGACATAGGCCTCCCTTAAAGATTTCCTCCTCTCGTCTCGGTCGGACGCGGCATGCATCCATCGCGATCCTGCAACCTTCACCGAGTAAAGCGTGAAAATTCTAATTAAAAGCTCTTTAGGCTGAAATAAAATTACTTTTTAGGATTTTTAGGTACCTCAAATGAAAAAAAAATCTTGAAACTTTTTTGAAACTAAGCGATTGAGTTAAAATTTGATACACACACATTTTTCACTTGGAACACTGGTTGCTGGAATGCTTAATATATCCTTAGCCATTTGCGTCAGGTTAGGCAGGTGATACTTCTGATTAGACCACCAAAGTAAAACGTTTGTATCTTCTGTTTCAAGTGGCATCGATAGATAGTTTTGTATCTCGTCTTGAACCGCGTTTTTTTGTTTGTATACCGCAGAAAAAATATTTTGCCCTGCATTTTGGGATTGAGACGTTGTGGCTAATGTTTGGTCTCTACTCGAATTTGCGTAATGCGTGGTATAATAAGTTTTGAACCGCAGCAGAATATTGTCGCATTCGCCACCTTGTTCCGAAAAATAGGTATTTTTTAATATAACGATTATACAAATAATTTTTAGACAGACGTTAGACATTTATCATAATAAAATAAGTACTTATATAATAAGTACTCACCCTCGCTTTCATATGGAGTTGGTGGCTCTTTCCAGTTAGTTAGTTGAAAATTGACTACCATGCCACCAGTATCCAATAACTTAGGTGATAAAACATTATCTTTAAAGTCGCATAAAATGCTCTGACTCTCTTCCTCTGTATTATGATACATTTTTAGTTTAGGGACTTTAATATAATAGGTACCTTAGTAAATCTGCACACAGTGACAATAAAAATACAAAACTACGTTTTATACAAAAAAATGAAGGTACTTTTATACTTTTGTTTCCGGGAGAATACTTATTCAGGCGGTAATATAAGCATTAGTTGCATTAATCAACATACGCCTTACGAGTCTCGACTCCCAGGGCGATGAGTCGCCAGTCTTTTAAGTCCTTTAAGCTTGAAGACTGGCGACTAACTAACTGCTCAGTTCTTACATTAAAAGACTTCGACTAAAACAACTAGTCTTATGACTAAAGGTTGGGGACTAAAAGACTGAGTCAGTCGCGAGTCGTCAAAAATAAAGCGAGTCTTTATTAAAGGCCTTAAAAGACTGAGTCTCTTTCATCACTACTAATTGTCATTACAATTGCCAATGTCTCGCTGAACTTTTTTTAAAGTGCCGATCGAGGCGCCTGTTTGAGGCCACGGGGGGACAGGAGGGCTGGCAGCTATTTTGCCCAAAGGGTAAGTTTGGCCTTTCAGAGGGGCAATGCGGCCAGCCTCCTAGGTACTCTGCCTCAGGTGGGCTCTTTGGAGGACATCTTTTATTTGTAATTTGTGTTTTAGTTTATTATGGTTTTTATTTTTTTATTATTTTATTTATTACGTATGGGTTTGCTCTTGACCTCAATCTAGTCCTCAGGACGAAGATGGGGTCGAAGATGTAGCGAGCTCACTCAGAAGAAGCCTATTCACTCGTACTTTAAAGGAATTCGGGTTGTAAGCGCTCGGAAATACTGACGCAGGCAGGGCGTTCCACTCCTTGGCTGTGCGCATTATAAAAGAGATATTTTATTCAAAATTCAATTAATGTTTGGTGTTCTGTATTTTATATGTGTTTTTGTGATTAATAAAAAGTAAGATAATTGTATGTTTATATTATGCCTGTTGTCCGTGTTGTGTCGGCTAAGAATAGCACCATCCCATTTAATCCCGTGTGTCGTAAAAGGCGACTAAGGGATCTACTGAAGGATGGGCAGCAGCATCCTCTGAGTACACACATTGATTCGATCCACAGATAACAAAACTAAAGGGAGATGTGAAAAGGGGGCGGGGCCAGTGTAGCAGCAATATGCGCAAGAATGGAACACATTGCCCGCGAAAGTAATGATTCCATATATTATGAGGCTGAAAGCCAGTCGAGATATTATGTGTAAATAGTTTACAATGCTTGCGTAGTACTAAAGATTATTCGAACGTTGAGTTCTGATACCGCAATGGATAATGAGCACATTCAAGCTAACAAAATACTTTCTGTCGCGTGGTACTGGTGGTGATGCGATACTAGGTTTCATACTCAGCGCGTTGGTTGGCATCTCTCTAGATCTCTATGATTCGATCAAACTGCGATCGCCATTATGGCAAATTTTGGGGGAGGCTTATGTCCAGCAGTGGACGTTTAATGGCTGATATGATGATTATGCCTGTATGATAATGTTATGTCAGTTACCTGATGTCGTTGGCAGAGTGTGAGAGGCGACATAATATTGCCCGCGGTCTCATGCCAATGATGAGTGCAGCAATGCGCCAGGCAGTGCAGCGTCGATTTGTTGTTCAGTTCTGGCTTGTTACCGAATTTCTGCCATTCTGAAAACAATAAGTTCGAAATTTATATACAAATACAAATAATTTATTAGGTTCATAATAACGTTAGGCATAAATATGCCTAATCACATAAATATGTACAGACATATTTAGCTTTTTATATAGTGTATGGTTGGCGCGCTGGTATCTATGCAGATCTGCAGGTCTGCTGGTATCTGCAGTACTGATACAAGCACCCTCCTTCAGGCAGGGGTACCAAAAGAATTCTATAAAAATAATTTATCAGTAGGTGCATTACTAATCGAGAGACAAGAAAAAAAAGAAACAAAATATACAGAAAAATACTTTTAATTTTACAATACAGGTAAGAGATTTAAATTTACGTTACTGTGTACTGATTTACATCAAAAATTACTGAGCATCAAGTCTTCAGTCTGAGTATAATCCAATTTTAACAGAAAATTATAAAACAGTTATAATCCCTTTAGATGAACATCATCAGTACATAGTATAAAACAAAGTCGCTTCCCGCTGTCTGTCAGTCCCTATGTATGCTTAGATCTTTAAAACTACGCAACGGATTTTGATGCGGTTTTTTTTAATAGGTAGAGTGATTCAAGAGGAAGGTTTATATATCAGCATTGTACCCGTGCGCAGCCGGGGCGGGTCTAGCGACCCGCCATACTAAATTTTCACGTTCATATTAAAAACATAATGTAAAAACTAAGTAAAAGTTGTTCAGTTTGATGGGTAGACTCTTAGTTTAAAAGCATGCTAATGATATTAATTTCACCCTGTAGATGAAAATTAATTACTTTTAGCGCAGTTAATTTTCCAATGGAGGCCACCATCACTCGGCCATAGATACAGATACGCCCCTACACTTTGTCGCAACGTAATTGATGCGTTTGCTTGATTTCTGCCTCTCGCGCCAGACGGCAACATCGCATACGTCGCACTGTACGAAGTAGGCTGAGTCAAGCTTCATAAGATACATTTTTGCGCGTACCGTCTGGCAGTACACAATCTGCCGCCATCTTGCACTGGTGAGCGTCTACGCCGGGCTGGTTGAAATGATTCGCCATTAGGTTGGTCAGCTTCCTCAGCAGCCCTGAACTCACCAAGTAATTTAACATAATCTGCCACCATCTTGCACTGGTGAGCGTCGACCGCCGGGCTGGTTGAAATGATTCGCCATCATGTTGGTCAGCTTCCTCAGCAGCCCTCAACTCACCAAGTAATTTAACATAATCTGCCACCATCTTGCACTGGTGAGCGTCTACGCAGGGCTGGTTGAAATGATTCGCCATCAGGTTGGTCAGCTTCCTCAGCAGCCCTGAACTCACCAAGTAATTTAACATAATCTGCCACCATCTTGCACTGGTGAGCGTCGACCGCCGGGCTGGTTGAAATGATTCGCCATCATGTTGGTCAGCTTCCTCAGCAGCCCTCAACTCACCAAGTAATTTAACATAATCTGCCACCATCTTGCACTGGTGAGCGTCTACGCAGGGCTGGTTGAAATGATTCGCCATCAGGTTGGTCAGCTTCCTCAGCAGCCCTCAGCTCACCAAGTAATTTAACATAATCTGCCACCATCTTGCACTGGTGAGCGTCTACGCAGGGCTGGTTGAAATGATTCGCCATCAGGTTGGGCAGTTTCCTCAGCAGCCCTCAACTCACCGAGTAATTTAACATAATCTGCCACCATCTTGCACTGGTGAGCGTCTACGCAGGGCTGGTTGAAATGATTCGCCATCAGGTTGGTTATCTTTCTCATCAGCCCTCAACTCACCAAGTAATTTAACATAATCTGCGACCATCTTGCACTGGTGAGCGTCTACGCCGGGCTGGTTGAAATGATTCGCCATCAGGATGGTCAACTTCCTCAGCAGCCCTCAACTCACCGAGTAATTTAACATAATCTGCCACCATCTTGCACTGGTGAGCGTCTACGCAGGGCTGGTTGAAATGATTCGCCATCAGGTTGGTTATCTTTCTCATCAGCCCTCAACTCACCAAGTAATTTAACATAATCTGCGACCATCTTGCACTGGTGAGCGTCTACGCCGGGCTGGTTGAAATGATTCGCCATCAGGATGGTCAACTTCCTCAGCAGCCCTCAACTCACCGAGTAATTTAACATAATCTGCCACCATCTTGCACTGGTGAGCGTCTACGCAGGGCTGGTTGAAATGATTCGCCATCAGGTTGGTTATCTTTCTCATCAGCCCTCAACTCACCAAGTAATTTAACATAATCTGCGACTATCTTGCACTGGTGAGCGTCTACGCCGGGCTGGTTGAAATGATTCGCCATCAGGTTGGTTATCTTTCTCATCAGCCCTCAACTCACCAAGTAATTTAACATAATCTGCGACCATCTTGCACTGGTGAGCGTCTACGCCGGGCTGGTTGAAATGATTCGCCATCAGGTTGGTCAGCTTCTTCATTAGCCCGTCTATGTTGTTGCCTTGCGCTTTTACGTGGTGTTGGAACTGGTACATCTGCAAATTATAATATTTCTATAACAACTATGCTTCTTTTCGAGTTTCGAGAAAATAAGCTAAAACTCAATCTTTAAACAAAACTTGATTGCTTCTGAGTTTCATTGAAGGACATAATGCTGCTCTGAATCTATTAATTTATGTACTTACCGCTGCCTCTGGACTTCTACCCAGCATACTGAAAATAAAAATTATTTTTTCAAACACCTTCAAATTTCGAACCAGAAAAGGAAACTTGGTCCAGGATTTCTCGGAATTTTTTTTTTGTTCAAGTACCTTACTACATTGTAAAAGGTTTTAATACAGGGTCCAACTTAATAAATGCTGACAGTTTTTAAGAGGATGATCAGACCATCGAACTGAACAACTTTCTCTACGAGACCAACATCGAAATCTCGAAAACAAAAATCAGCTGTCCCATACATTTAGCTCGAATAGAGTTCAATCAATCAATCAATTATACTATCTCTATTATTAGAGTTGTAGTTTAGTATGAAAAATCAGATTTCTTTTTTCGCCATTTCGATATGGGTCCCATGTTGTTCAGTTTGATGGTCTACAATGTAGACCATTGTAGACCAGTGTAGCCCAGACATTTAATGGGTGGTGTAAACTCTACGATGGTGTAGTTTATTTATATTTTTGTAACACTTGAATAAAAAAGTATAAAGTACTTACGTAAGCAAATCAGTAAGTTCATTAATCTTCCCCTCGTTCTGTAGGAAACTGATGTAGTGTGAGAGAGCGAGAGGTCGCGAGGTTAGCAGCTCGTACACAAGCTTCTTGTTGAGGGTCTGGATGAGGAACAGAACCACCTGGAAGAGATGACCATTATGATGAGGACTCCCTCTGCTAATCTGCAGGACCACGTCAAAGATTTATTACCCGCGACTTCGTCCGCACAAATTATATACCAGATTTTAAGTCAGATCAAACAAAAAAAGTTTCATCAAAATCGGTTCAAACATACAAACACACAAACAAACAGACAGACAAAAAGTCCAAAAATTGGAATGGAATCAGGGACACCTAAAAACTATATCGTATCTTTTTATTGTTAATATCTTCAATGTACAGACACACTTTCTGTTACAGTTTTATAATAGTTTAGATTACAGCACTGCATACACAGGCTGTATAGTAGCTGTATAGGAACAGCTACTGTAGAGCTTGTGTGTTACTAGGTTTATTACCTGTAGCGTACAACATGGCCCAAACAATTTTTTAAATGATTATTCCTTTATTTCAGAATCCTATGTCAAATGGGTATGAGTAGAGGTATTGTAATTCTTTTTACAGGCGCCGCCACCAATGAAAGTATTGTATAATTATAGTACTACTAGAGTTAACCCGCGACTTCGTCCGCACAAATTATATACCAGATTTTAAGTCAGATCATAAGCTATCAAACAAAAAAAGTTTCATCAAAATCGGTTCAGTACTTGTTTCGTGATGCTCGTTCAAACAAACAAACACACAAACAAACAGACAGACAAAAAATCCAAAAATTTGTGAAATGGAATCAGGGACACCTAAAAACCATATCGTAACTTTTTTTTTGTTAATATCTTCAATGTACAGACAAACTTCCTGTTACAGTTTTATAATAGTATAGATGAGAACAACAATATTTTCTAATGAACACAAATGGCCTAGTTCGCATCATCAAATCAGCTGTTGCATACATTTGAGTCGAGTAGGCATTGCAGTTTAGTATGGAACAGCTGATGTGTTTTTGCTCTCGTAGTAAAAATTGTTCAGTTTGATGGGTAGACTCTTAGTTTAAAAGGATGCTAATGATATCAAATTCACCCTGTATAAAATATAAGAAAGAATTATATAGAAAATATTTACATTCCAAATTACCACCGTCGGTGGCGCGTTGCGGAGAGGTATGGACACCCAATCAAGGGGGTCCGGGTTCGAATCCGCACGGACAACCTGCCATGTACTATTGATTCTTTCTATCTTATGCTTTCAAACTGTGAAGAAAAACATCGTGAGGAAACCTGCGTAAACTGAAGAAGAAATTATGATGTGTATGTGAAGTCTACCAATCCGCAATGGGCACGCGTCGTGCACTAACGCCCTTACACCCTCCCTGAGTGTAGGCCTGTGCCCTGCAGTGGGACGTTTATAGGCTGATGATGATGATGATGATGATTCCAAATCACCCTGGGAGATAAAAAAGGTCATAAGTAATGGCTACCATAAGGTACCAGTACCTACATATAAAATACTTACAGTAAGTATAACATTGCCATCACCGATCGCTATAGCACCGTCCAACAGATATTTCTTGCTACTCAGACTGCGGTGCTCCCTGAGGGAACTGGTCCGCCCTAGTGCGACACGCTTTAGTGTTACGGCCACTGTCTCTGTTTCCGGCTTCGCATCCTTGGACAGGTCTTTTCCGGATTGGGCTAGGAGGACTGTGAAAGGGTATGTCAGTTACAGCCTATAGCCTCTAGAATGCACTTAAGCAAAAGTGATGTAGTTTTTATGTGATCAATTTTTCAGTAACAGAGTCGTTCCTCCCACATTGTACATTGGTGCAAGCAATGGGGGCCCCCATAATTCATAAACCCGGGCAAATTATTTAAGGCCCATTTAAAGCCTCACCTAAAATAAAGTTCTACAGTATGGTAGGAAGCTGGTTAAAATAAAATTATAATAAAATAAAATAAAGGTTAGGTTATGGCTATCCTATGTCCAGCAGTGGACGTCCATCGGCTGAGATGATGATGAAGGGAATAGTAGAGTGGTATTGCTGGTCTACTGGGCAGTCCCATGTCCATTACTCCACGAAACTTTAGCTTTTTGTGTTGGCTCTGATGGGAAAACTAGAGTTTAACAGACTGAATGTTGGAACGTGCCACTGAATTTTGGCATCACCGGAGTCGGAGGCTGCAAGGAGCCTTTGCTAACTCATCAGTGTCTCAATAAATAGTTGTAAGTTGTATATAAGAGCGCTCTTCAGCACCTGGCTCGGTGTGCCTCGGGGCAACGAGACATGCCGATAGCCTATGATGCTCTTCAATTGGTTCATAACTTAAAAACAAAGAACGTCTGTATAAAGCTTCAGTGGATACCATCACATGTGGGTATTAGTGGAAATGAGATAGTGGATTCTCTGGCAGGTTCGGCTGTAATGGAGGGTTCTGTACACGACTCTAAACCTTATCCCAGTGAACTGACACCCTTAATAAAAAAAAGATCTTTAGAAAAATGGGAATACCATTTCGGGGAACAGTCGCTGATCGTTGGACTTTGGTACAGGACTCTCCATAGTAAGCCACATTGGTTGCCCTGGTTTAGTTCGGCCGATCTTGCTAGGAAAACACTAGTCTCAGCATTTAGGCTGCGTTCAGGGCATATTCCAGTTAATAAGTTTTATCATCTAATGGGTATTAAACCCTCCCCACTATGCACAGTGTGCAATAAAGTGGAGGACCTTATACATGTTATGCTGGAATGTGTCCGGAATGCAGATCTAAGAGTTAGGTTTATAGGTACAAACAACTGTCACAATGGGCAGCTCAACTGCTGGTTGGCTGACCCTCTGTCTAGGCTGACATTGTCACCACGAGTGATAAAAGCCTTAAAAAAAAAAAAGTTGTATATATTTATGTGTACAAGGGTAAACGGGTGCGATGGGACTAACATGTACAATAGGTACAACAGTCCCTAAATAAAATTAGAATAAAAAAAATTAAAAAATCCTTGTGATCACCCAAATCCAAATGTCTATTACCAAACACCATGAAGCACATTTATACTGGAGATTGGCAAGATCATCCACACCACATTCGATTCACAACTTTAAGATTAGAATTTAATAGAAGGAATGGTAGTTATGGGACAGTTAACACAAAAACTTACTCAAATCCAAGACTTTAGGTGACACTAGACTTGACAGCGGCAGCACACTCTTAACATTACTAATAGTGGCTCCACTAAATATGTCCTCACTCGGTCCTGACTTCTGACCTATGGCCAGGATCTCTTGCGGTGTCAACTGGAATTACATTAGTTGCATAGTAATTAACTACAGGACATTGTTATTGTTGGCTGGACTATCAAGCATGGTTCGTTATTGTAATACTGCGACCATTACTGGTGTATTGTGTTTGCCCAATAGACAACTTTTTTTTTGCTTAGACGTAATGTCAGTGTTACCGCGTATGAAATAGCGAGTCATAAAATCTTATACAATTTATATGAAGTGCCTCCGCGGTCAGGTGGCCGGTGTAGTACAAAAGGGGTAACATCGATAAGGTAGCAATCTTCTTTCTTAACTAGAGCGAATTTGCTATGTGCATCTCTTATCGAGTGAATATGACAAGGCACGTGCCTCCTTCTATTACCTTCTCTTTTAATACTTAACTCATACATCCTAACTATTTTTATTCAATTTTACAGACATTTTGGTCTTTCAAATAATCATCAAGTATTTTTCATCGAGTACACACAGCGACACATCATGCTATACAAAACCAACATAAGCTGACCATGCAACGTTATAGAGCTTATTTTGGTTTTGTATAGCTTGATGTGTCGCCTTGTGTACCTTTTTTTAACTGATTGCATTTAGTATGGAAAATCCAACATTTGTTTACGAATTCCTTATTTTAAATATGTTTCTTTAGAAAAGTTGTTCAGTATTATGGGTAAAATCACCCCTTAAAGTAATGAAACCCCATAAAGTTTCTATTCGGAAGTAGTTAATTTCTATCGGTAAGAAATGGATAATCTTACGACAGGATATATAAATTTCTCCTTAGTCTGGTGATTAGTTGATTTCAGAAATAAATATGTGTTAATATATGAAAGCAAAACCTGAAGTTACGCGGTTATTAATTAATCTAGAAATAAACTAACAGACCAACTAATATCGGGAACTCGAATATACCAAAACGCGGTAAGAACCCGTTAAAATGTTTATTTCTAGATTAAAGCTCTTTTTCTTTGCAAAACAATCACTTTTACAAAAAATCTATCGCGTTGGATAAACAAATTCATAGAATAGTTTTATCGAATACCTAGGCATATGAATAGATAAATTATACATGGTGTTAGGGAAAACAGTTGTATTACTTCCCATCCTAAATGCAATAGCTGATTGCCCCTAAGATGACACTCTGACCAACTATTTTTATTGTTTGTACTTATAGGATCATTCTAAACATACTGATGGTTTTTTATGGAAATAATCACACTAAACTGAACAACTTTCTCTATAACACCGAAACGGAGAAAAAAATCAGCTGTTCCGTTACAAAACTGAAAACCCACCCAAATATATGGCACACCTGATTTTAGTCCTAAAGAGAAAGTTGTTCGGTTTGGTCTGAACATCCTCATAAAAAAAAACTTGGAAGACTTCATAACGTAAGATTGCGCCAAAAGTTTTGTTCTCAAGTCTTGTTTCTACATACCACATCATCGTCAAAACTGAACGCCTTTAGTTTGGTTTCACTTGTATTCCAATAATCCTCGTCATCCATCGTTTACAAACAACAAATTTAATTAATTTTTAGACAAAAAAGCACAGTGCAGTGTGAGTAAATAAATTTTTGTCAAATGAAAATGAGGAGTTGTCATTGTCAGTTGAAGGAATTTTCTGAAGTCAAACATAGTTCAACATACCGGCGGTAGATGGCGTTGTCCAGAGAGGGGTCCAAAGACGAAAATTGTAAATAATGCATGCGTCGCTGAGTCAGACGCAAAGAGTAATATAAGTATATTAGAAAAGAACCCACTCGTGGCAACATTATGCATCCACCTTACGTCAAATTGAAGCATAGCCATCTATGTTTCACCGACAATAATTCAACCTATACTATACATACCTACTTATATCTACTCATACCGATGGATATTATTGTTTTGAATGCTAGTTTTCGTTCAATCCCGCACCGATCGAGTGAAATTCCAGTATCCTTACTATTCCTGTAATCTAAACATTTGTAAAAGAACAACAGAAACTCTAGAACATCACTGAATCGGCACGAAATTGAACGAAAACTACAAACAACCCGCACATTACGCAAGATAGGTAGCTATTTTGTGAATTTGTAAATTAGACATTGACATAGACAAGAAAATCTTTTTTTTCATAGTTCTGCGAAGTATTTACTAGATGGCAGCACTTTCTATAACTGATTTGGAAAAAGCCACCAAAAGGCAACTGTCCTCCGCCTGGTCAGACGCATCCGTTGACGAAATATATGTTCATATTTTTTGTTGCTTACTTAAAAACACAAATTCTTACTATTTTATTTGTATTTTATTATCTGCAGGGTCACTCACCACTGTCTCGTCAACGCCATCTATCGAGCCAATAGGAACTACTTTTTCTTTTCTTAATGGCTTTCGGGAAATGCCTGATTTGATTTGATGTTATCAATCAATCAATCAAATATACTTTATTTGTGTTATTCATGTTTGTAGACTTTTTCTTGTTAACATATTACACTACAACATTCACGTAACGCACCAACTGTTTCACGCAATTTAGTGGGTAGTGTAGGACAAGTTTATTAGTGAGAAAAAGAAATTGCTACAAGAACACAGTCAGAGTTTTTGGCGGGAACTCGTTTGGAGTCCACATAGTTTATCGAATTTTAGTTCGTAAAAATGGTGTTGTTTTGCGTAACAAAGTGTCGTGCAAGTGAACACTGAACAATATACAAGTTCAGTGAGATATGATGGTCTATGGGTTGTAAATAGGAAAAGTGTTTCGTGATTAATTTACCGCGGCAAAGCGGTCGGTTCACCTCTTTCCTGTGGATCTCTCTGCGTTTCTTAGGTCTTTTGATTGTCTCCAAAAACTCCAAAGAAGCGTCAAAACGTCGAACACCGTAGTTTTATTTGCTATAAATGCGAAAATTTTACTAAAGACATCGGCTGTATGGGCTAGATCCCTTTGCCTTGACATGACACCCTCTAACGGTGCCAAAGAGGTGCCACCTATATTACTCTTTGGTACCACCTTTCTTTTCTATGGGACCGTTTTGGAGTCACTATATAAGGTCTAACAAAATTAGGTGAAACTATTTTAAGGGGATGATCAGACCATCAAACTGAACAACTTTCTCTATGGGAACAATATTGAAAACGCGAAAAAATAATCAGCTGTTCCATACAAACCTACTCAACCTAAATGTATGGGACAGCAGATTTTTTTTCGCGATTTCAATATTGGTCCCATAGAGAAAGTTGTTCAGTTTGATGGTCTGATCACCCCCTTAAAATAGTTTCACCTAATTTTGTTAGACCTCATAAATAAAGATAGTTGGTAGGTCTGTACTTGTACTTAGCAAAGAGAATGTAAATGTAACTCACTAAGTTGTACTTAGTTGTTTTCTGACCACCCTGAAAAGGATGATGGTCGTGACTAGTTGTCACGGTTGTCCTAGTTAGTCTGAAGGTAAGTATATATACTTACGTAGGTAGTTAACGTGTGGTGTTTCTAACAAATTAAATACCTGTAAAAGCGCCTACCAATAAGATTAAAAGCAATATTATTATCTTGCGTCGTCCGCCGAGATTTAGAGATTTCTTTTGAACGTGAGAGTAAAATTAAAATTAGGATTGAAAATGTATTGATTTCGACCATAAACTATAAAATAATTTAAAGTGTATGTTTTGACATGCGGGAGTTCAAACTAAATCTCGACCGAGTAGGTCTATGTAGTTGTATTGTTGTTGTTGTTACTTCCATATGCGTTTTCATTATTTTCTTCTAGAACTAGAATACAGAAGGCGTAGCATGTTGCACGTGATACGGCTATCATCATCATCATCAGCCTATAAACGTCCCACTGCAGGGCACAGGCCTACCCTTAGGGAAGGGAGGGTGTATGGGCATTAGTCCACCATGCGTGGCGTATCCAGGTTTCCGGAAAACGGCTATGTCATGCCTTTTATCTCGTTTGTTCGCGCGTTAATAGAAAGAGAGCGAAGGTGTGATTGCGCCGCTATATCACGCTGCCATGCAGTTGCCGAAATTTAAAATTTCTATAGTGTAAAATTTGGCTGCTGTCAGAGCAAAATTTAGCTAAATATACTAGCCCCGCAAGTTGATATTGCGATTGGCGGCCATCTTGGTTACGTAGTCGACGTGCACCGTCAGTACCGTTCGCAAGGACAGCCCGCGCTTACTCTGTACTTTTTTGCGACGGATGACGTCACGCAGCTGTTATTGTGACAAGGTTCCATCGCAATATCAACTTGCGGGGATAGTAGATAACTTTTGGAGAAAATACAGCAAGTATCAAAATAGTTTAGGTCGTAGTGCAGTGTTGCCATGTAAAGCAACAGTGGCGCCCTCATTTAATTTCTACTCTTTCTGGTCGTACTGTAGTTGTAGGTAAAGCCTGACCATGAAAATAAAATTCATTGAAACAAATTTTTGTACTTACGTAGGTTACTTACCTACGTAAGTACAAAAATTTGTTGTAAGGTATCTACTTGAAGGTCTTGAAACAATTGTCATTAAAGGGTATAGTCGATTGTAGCGCCCCCGAAGCAGGTTCTTTTTTTTTCCGGTCAAGCTTTACTCAAACTGTTACATACGAGACTAGTAAACTATTAGGTTTGCTCCGAAGTTTCCTGAACAAATCTGACAGAGATGACCACTTAAAACTTCTTTCGTAACCCTGCAAATTCAAACCGGTATCACATAAACTAACTCGTACCACGATATCTTACTAAACGTGTTACTATCGCTAAAATCTGTACGTAACGCCTTCTGAAAACGACAGAGCAGTGCAGATGATGTGGAGAAATTAAACCTGTTTGTTTAGAAGCGTAGTGAAAGTCAGAAAATTGAGATAAAAGAAAACATCATGGTAGTATAGAGGTACTTTGCGAGGGCCTTGTTGTGTTTCATATATAGCCCAGTCATTTTACGGAGTTTTGTTAAGCGGTGTAGGGAGTAATTACTAATTGGACTTTTAAATTGTAACCGGAACCATTATGTGACAAAAGGACCATCTTAAAGCATATTAAAAAAAAAAATCGCTACGCAACATAAAAATCAAAATTATGTGTCCCAGAAGGATTTTAAATTATTAATATTAATACCAATGCACTTGACTTAACAATATACATTATTTTTGAGCAATAAAATAGGCAATGAAATTTAAAAAATGAGGGTATTAGAAAATACGAATGTATTTTTCAAAACCTTCTAAGTAGATAAAAATATTCACACTATGTTTGTAGTATGTATAATGGTAAAGCCTTAAATATGTGCAAAAAAAATTTACCATCAGGTTTTTTAGTACGAGCTAATAGCTAAATTTTAAAATTGGAACTGTTGCTGACGTGATTCTTTTTTAATTTTGGTACATTTCTAGGCTCAAATTGGCTCTTCAATATTATACCGAAAACAATGTCAATTACTAATTAGTGCCGGCTAAAACCGTAAAATGACTGGGCTAATAACCATTCGACCGATCGCCAGGTACACGACAGTATGCCATAGCACTTGCATGTAATGCAACGCGTTTGTATGATGTTTTGAATTAACATTCTTGACAAGTTGTATAAACAGAGTTCGCGAAGTCGTGATACGTAGTGATTGTGTGACAAAATGTTTCTTTTAACTGGACCCTTGATTCGGCAATATGTTATTGTTATAACAGGTTAGTTGGGATGGATGCGTAGTTTAATATTTTTTTGTTTCATTGACTTAGGGTTTTCCCTGTTGTTTATTTTACCGTATACTTACTTAGTTTGTTTTGATCTATAGTTCGAAATGTATATGGCGGTTACAGAGGGGTCAATTTTATACAAAACTTTGACGCACAATAGGCGTAGACGGTAATTATATAAGTAACTTTGTATATATGGAAAAATAGTTCAGAAAATCTAGATGCCGCGTAACAAATAACATTTGCAATTTATAAAATAATTACGAAGATATAAAGCTTTGAAATTTTTCATTCATAATTATAATTTAATTTTAATTTTAAAAATAGGCAGGATACTTATTTTTTATTTTTTACATAGAGTTCCATACTCAATATAGCCGTTGAGTACAAAGAGAATATAACCACTACGTTTAGTTAAGTAGGTCTAGCCATTGACGTTTACTATGGGTTAGTAATTTTTTCTATCGCGATTTGTATCTTGGCTCTTTAGGGAAAGTTGTTAAGGTGTTGATACACATACTGGGAATTTCCTCATAAAATAAAGTAATGTAAGGTCTAACAAAATTAGCTGAAACTATTTTAAGGGGATGATTAGACCATCAAACTGAACAATTTTCTCTATGGAACCAATATTAAAATCGCGAAAAAAAAATCAGCTGTCCCATACATTTAGGTCGAGTAGGTTTGTATTGAACAGCAGATTTTTTTTTCGCGATTTCTATATTGGTCCCATAGAGAAAGTTGTTCAGTTTAATGGTTTGATCATCCATTTAAAATAGTTTCAGCTAATTTTGTTAGACCTTATATTATAGTGTACCTACCTAGGTGAGTATAGCCGATTGTGTGAGAAAGAATCTTTAAATGAGCGAAGTAAACAATAATAAATGCAAAACGAAATGAAATTTACACGCGTGGATCTGCGAGCGAAATACTTTTACTTACCCAAGAGACAGCAGATTTTTTTTATTTAGATTTGCTTTTTTTTACCTGATGTTGAGTGACGATGAGGCCGAAGATGTAGCATGCTTACCTAGAAAAATGCCTATTCACTCTCGCCTTGAAGAGGCCCAAGTTGTATTTCTCAGGGAACAGGTCCGCAGGCAGTGCGTTCCACTCTTTAGCCGTGCGCATTATAAAGGAAGAAATAACCTTCTTCGTGCGAATTGCTGGTAGGTCAACAACATAAGGGTGGAAACCCAGCCTGCGTCTCGTCCCTCGCAAATGAACGGGAGACGGAGGTATTAGATCGTGTAATTCCGTCGCACACTCTCCGAAATGTATCCTATAAAAAACAGACAGACAGGCTACCTTGCGACGATGCTCAAGACTTTGCAGCTTCGCCACCGAGGTTGGATCACCTATGAGCTTCCTGGCACGCCTGTCGATTGAGTCCAACGCGGCCAACTGGTATTGGGCAGACCCGTCCCAGAGATCGCAACAGTACTCCATACACGATCGGACTTGTGCTTGATAAAGTTGTAGAAGCTGTCCCGGTGTGAAGTACCGTCTGACCTTCGAAAGGACCATAGTAAAAGTTGTTCAGTATGCCCCTGAAAGTTTCGGAACGGTAAACATAATATTCCGGTATATACTACAGGGTGAAATTGATATCATTACATTAGCATCCCTTTAAACTAAGAGTCTACCCATCGAAGTGAACCACTTTTACTATGGGAGCAAACCGATCGGAGCAAAAAAAAATTTGCTGTTGCATCCATTTGAATCGCGAACTCGCGCGTCGAGATTGCAGTTTAGTATGGAACAGCAGATTATTTATTTGCTCCGATCGGTTTGCTCCCATAGTAAAAGTTGTTCAGTTTGATGGGTAGACTCTTAGTTTAAAAGGATGCTAATGATATCAATTTCACCCTGTAGAAATTATGTAGGTAGGTACCTACCTAGTGTTACCTAATTATTGTTTTAGTACAATTACTAAGTTGATAATCCTTTATTACTGTCGATTTATCTAACTAGGTAAACAAAATAGTTGTTAAGTAAATATTTAGGTAACACACGTAGGTAAATCCTATGCACAAATGTTACCTAGTTTATCTTATGGATTACAAATCCGCATTTAAACTAGATACATAACCACTTATAGGTACATAGGTATCTACTTATACAAGGTCTAACAAAACTAGCTGAAACTATTTTAAGGGGGCGATTAAACCATCAAACTGAACAACTTTCTCTATGGGACCAATATCGAAATTGCGAAAAAAAATCAGCTGTTCCATACTAACGTTCTCGACCTAAATGTATGGGACAGCAGATTTTTTTTCGCGATTTCGTTATTGGTCCCATAGAGAAAGTTGTTCAGTTTGATGGTCTGATCATCCCCTTAAAATAGTTTCACCTAATTTTGTTAGACCTTATATACGTGTACGTACAATGTTTCAAAGTTACTTTCTTTGTAGGTAGAACCCTAGGTAACCTATATAGAAAAATACAAAATTGATTTAAAATTATATCATCCACAAAATTTAATAATTTCACGTGCGTTACCGCAGCGGGATTAGCATTGATTGATATTATGGGTTTTTATCGAAAATCATTATTAAAATTATCGTTTTGGTTCCGAAAAATTATTAACTGTTAGAAGAAAAATATCAACTTCCCTCGATCGTATTTTTTATGTCTAAACAATTAAACAGCATTTCCAAAAAAAAAACACATTTTATTCCAGATTAGCTTTCAATTTATCGAAACGTTACGGATCATTGTTTTATGCTTGTCGTATTATCGTTAAACCGCCAAAAGTGACCACTCGTGACGATTTTAAATATAACAACTACAAACATTATAAGTAAAAACAAATCTGCAGTGACATCTGGTCAAATTGAAAATCAGCAACGACTACAATGTGACATTCTTGTTTTTTTGGAAATGACAAATTTTTTAGATATAAAAAAATACGATTGAGGGCAGCACAATAGGCTTGGTGCCACCTTAACTTAAAACAAAATAACTAATAGATATTTTGTGTTTTAAAGTCACGTAAACTAAAGCTTGCGTTCATTTATGTTAACCGACATTAAAAATTCATGTCATGATTTGTATTATTATAAGGTCTAACAAAACTAGCTGAAACTATTTTAAGGGGATGATCAGACCATCAAACTGAACAACTTTCTATATGGGACCAATATCGAAATCGGGGAAAAAAAATCTGCTGTCCCATACATTTAGGTCGAGTACGTTTGTAAGGATAAGCAGATTTTTTTTTCGCGATTTCAATATTGGAGTCATCATATCATCCCCTTAAAATAGTTTCACCTAATTTTGTTAGACCTTATAGATTACTAACTAAGGTTCAAATCAAAGAGAGACGATATTTTTTGCAATTTCGATGTTGGATCCATTGTGAAAAATTAACCGTGTTATGGTCTGATGCATCCCTTTGTATATGATCACACCTTTTTGTTAGAACCTATCTAATAATGAAGCAATGACACTACAGTAAATTCCTGGATTTTATTTTGTTTTTTTAACCTAAATACTTTGGTACTTACTTACTACGCTATTAATGTCATAAATAAACCAAAGGAACTATACAGGGTGTAAACTTCAATGCGTTACACACTTAAGGGGGTGTTCACAGACCATCAAACTGAACAAATTTCACAATGGGACCAACGATAAAATCGCGCATAAAATCGGTGAAAATTTCAATGGCGTGGCGACTCAGCTGATATTTTTTTCACGTTTTTAATGTTGTTGGTCCCATAACAAAGTTGTTCAGTTTGATGGTCAGCAGCACTTCCTTAAGTATGTAACGCATTTCAGTTTACACTTTACACCCTGTTACCCTGTATACTTAAAATAGGTATCACAGGAATTATTCCTAAAATATTTTGATATAGATCGTGTCCAGGACGTAGGTATGCAATAGGTAGGTAATTCACTCAAGTACCTACACGCTCCTATTAAGTAGCATTATCTAGTCGAGTCAGTTTAAACATGAGATGAAGAGTACTTTAACTACTCGAGAGAAACTGTTATCAAATAATACGATCGATAATTTATAATGATGTCTTTTATTGTGCAATAATGAAACATGTAGCGTGTACAGTTTATTGTTCCTGTGACAACGATTTGGTACTTTATTAACTTATTAATGAAAATCAAGTTCTGAAAACTCGCCTCCTTTTGTAAAGAGATTTTATATATATTTCAATGGAGAGAAGAAAGATTATAATATCTTTAACCAATTAATTATTATTTTCCAGTAAACCTAAGCATCATGTGCTTAGGGTTTGGATTAGTGTGGCCCTCACCAGTACTCGTCAAACTAAGAGACGAATCAGAGACACCGTTGAAACGTCCCATGACAGAAGAAGAGGGTTCATGGATGGTGTCTATAGGATTCCTTTGTGCTGCATTTGGTAATTTAAAATAATTAAACCATGTCTATCAAATATTTTCAGTGAGCCCATCCCTTCATATAGCTTTATTACATACAGAATAGAATGTGTACTATTTTTTGTAACACGCTGTGAAAATGCCATACGAAAGGAAATTAGCAGGATAAAGTGATGTGGATGCAATACAAAAATAAATATCGAAATTACTCGGTTGTGCCTTCCGTACCTATTCATACTTTGCTCTACTGTGGTACTAGCGATTAGATACGCTATTGTATATTAAATGCGCGCATCCTTATAAGAGGTACTATTTTGCATTCTCAGATCTGAATAATAAATGCCATTCAAACGATTTTATGAATCGACAAGATCTTTTATATTTTATTTATAAATGGATGACATGAAAAAATTGTCATTAACACAGCATTATGAATACAGACATAGTTCACACAGTTTCTGCTCTGAGACAAAGATGAATAATCAAAAAAGCGTGTGTACCCGTAATATAACTCTGGAGCGTAAAAAAAAACTCTCATTAATTGGGTCACGCAACTTCTGTCACATGCTGAGAATACACTCTGATTAAGCGAAAAAAAAAATCTTGGTCTATGCCCTGACTATGATTTGATTCTGTTTCTATCCAAAGAAATAAAACTTCAAGAACTAATTTGAATGTAGGCTAACAAGAGATTACCTTGAGATACCTTTGTGTGTCCTCTCCTCTCCTCTGGCAGGATCATTGATATGATCGATGGGTATTTTGAACAATAATTTTAATTTGTTATTCTAACTCTCTTCCTTTCTCTTGCAGCAAACTTCATCCCAGCCTTCCTGGTTGATCGGATCGGCAGGAAATATACCGTCATATTGGCGTGCATACCCAAACTAGTAATTTGTCTTCTTTTTCTGTTTGCAAAAGAAGTTTGGATGATATTATTGGGCAGAGGAATTGGAGGAGTAACAGACGCCATGCTGTTTACTGTCGTACCCATGTACGCTTCAGAGATTGCAAGTGTAAGTTCTTACGCCGATGTCCAGCATAATAATGTTACTCTGATTCATGATCATGACATAATAACAGGCTTGTAAGAGTACATGACTTTTCAATCCATGAATCGCTTCGACCTTGGTTTGCTAGATATCAGACCTCTCAAGAGGTTTTATCCAGTAAGTCCTTGCAACACAAAATTCTCATTTCACTATTGAATGTTTTAGGGGTCAAACATTATATATTGAAATGAGAACTTTGCAGTAAGGTCACAAAGAAAACCATATTTTGACTTAGAAATCATCAGTAAAAAGAGTTTAACGTGGTGACTGGCGTATAACTACAAAAGTTCATTTTCAAGGCTCATGGATTTGTCGAATCTGTCTAATGCCCGATGCTCGCCCTTTGTACTTATCTTCTATTATGCTATTCTTACTTGTATAATTTCCATTTGTACAATAAAGTATTAATAGATAAAATAAATAATCATGATTACATACTTATTATTACTTTTTAATTGTAAATTGTGTTTTCAGAAAGAAGTACGAGGATCACTTGGTACAATCCTGCAGATCTTATCGTCTTTCGGAATACTGTTCATGCTGTCTTTGGGTCCATTTATATCGTACATACCCTTGAACGTGGTTTTTATGTGCTTGGTTATTGTTACCACAATACCTATAATGTTCCTGCCTGATAGTCCTTATTATTTGTACACTAAAGGTGAGTTTTCTATTTGTTTATCAGTTTGGTTTTGTGATAATTCATATTAAGATACAAAGATAGACTAAAGCACAGTATTAGAAAGATTTGGTACGGTACATACAGAACGGACACTCCCAGTAGGCTATGGTGTAGTCCTTTCTCACTCGCACTCACTCAGTATCGTACATACTTATCTCTTCTTGTCAGAAGTGACAGCTAAGTGTCTGAACACTTAGCAGTTGCACCCTGAGGTGCAACTGAAGCGAAGTAACTGCTCTTTTTGTTTCATATTTGTTCGATTTCTGCAGTTACTTTCTGAGTCCAGAGTGTAAAAGTATATAAACAAATTTACAATAATTATTTGAAAAATAATAAAACAAAAAAATTTTATGTATATTGTTTGTGGCTACTATTCCGCACTAAAAAGAAAGGACAGTCCTGCCAGGCTGACGCACACATAGAGCACACACAGCTAGAAGACACACAGTGTGCGTCACCCAAGCAAGTCATCCTTAAATTTTTGGTTAATATTTGTTTTGACTTTTATTTTCATTTTCCAGGTCGAACAGCGGAATCACTAAAGATTCTAACATTCCTTCGGGGTTCTGAAACGATTGCCAACGAAGAAATGAAAGAGTATGCTCTAGCAAACACCGACTCGAAAACAGATACAAAAATCGACAAAATGAGTCTTTTTAAGAACAAAACCTTCCTAAAATCTCTCGGAATCGTCATATTTTTGGGAGCAGGTCTTCAATTAGTAGGCTTCAATGCTGTATCGTTTTATCTACAAACGATTTTAGTATCTACACAGACAAGTATACAGCCTGAAATCGCGTCAGTAATTATAGGCTTGATTCAGTTGTTCGCTAGTTTTTGTACGGCGTTCGTAACAGATAGGTTTGGTAGGAAACCTATACTGACTACGATGACTATTGGAATGGCAGTTGGGATGGTAAGCAGTATACCTTAGCTTACCTTACCTTACCTAATTATTATTATGTGTGCAAGGCTAAATATTAATTACTTATATGAAAAGTCTGCAATCCTACGTGCATATTATTTGTTTTAATGCCAGTTGCTTTATCTACAGATAAAATAACATTTTAATCTGTGTCCACATAGTTAAAACTAAGCTATTACCTATGTAAAACTAGAAATACCTACTCAAGGTTGAAACTTAATTAGCTATTTTTAATTTTAACAAACTTCAAAAAGAAAACTGTTTTCAATTTTATTTATCCGGCGTGATGTTAACTCACATCTCCAGGATTTATGATTTGGATTAATAATATGATACGGAGGTTTATTTTGAGTTATTTTCCTTTCAGATTGGATTAGGCACATTCTTCAAGCTAAGTGAAACAAGAGTGGTTGAAGGCTTTCTTAACTATTTGCCTTTAATCTCATTAATTCTCGTGGTCTACTGTTACAGTGCAGGTAATTATTGTAACTTTATTCTGTTATTCGACACGGCTCGCATGCCACCCCCGACAAAGCGACAAAAACGTCAACGCGCTCTTTTTGGTAACGTAAAATAACAAAAATGGAGACGGAAGAAAGATATTTCTGCAAAGTTAAGCTTCATGTATCTACTAATCCACTCTTTCGAATTCATTTGCATCATACATACGATTTTATAGATTAAAGTAAATAATAATAGAAGTAAATATATTAAAATGAGGTGTATAGATCGATATCCAAATATGCTCCTGTTCTATAGGTATGGCTTAACTTAAAAAATTTAGTTTTAAATCTTTAGCTTAAGCACCTTGAAAGCACTTCTATGCACTACATAGTAACTTGCCTCCTCCACGCGTGGTAGAGTAGGTATGATTCAAAATATCTGTCACCCTCTCAAGTCTTTGCTCTGCAATGAGAATCAGTCTACAGCATAATTATGTATTATGGATACTGTCCAAAACGTCCACTATTGGTTATAGGCCTCGAAGTGAAGATTTTGTGTGCCTTAAGTCCAGCGGCGTCATTATGGGCACTAACATAACTAAATTTACATAACTAACTCGATGTACTAATTTTACAGGTACAGGATCAATATACTGGATGCTAATAACGGAACTTTTCGAAGGTCCAGCGCGTGCCATAGGCGTATCAAGCAGCCTTTTCGTTTCCACCATCTTTGGTTTCCTAACCACTAAATATTTCTACCTATTAACTACTTCCTTAGGTCCACCGGCAACGTATTGGACTTTTGCTGTAATGTGTGTAATATTTTGTTTGTTTGTCATGTTTTTTATACCTGAGACTAAAGGAAAAACGTTTGGGGAAATACAAGTGGCGTTAGGTGCCAAGACTTTCGAGGATGCGAAAGATGTAGAAAAAAGAGATGATCGATGATGCAATGTAATTTTATGTTTAACCTTTTGATGCCTAGTTGATGTTTACTTGTATTTTACTTATTTGTGATTCTGTATACACCATTAGTTTTTAATTACTAACTTTAAGGGTGTATTCAAACAATGAAACTAAACTTTCCCTAAGGAACGTGGGTCGAAAAAGGAAAAAAAATTATTAAGTATTTAGTTTCATTGCATGAATAAAGTTAAAGTTATGTTAGTACAATTAAAAGCTAGTGGTATATAAATGTATAGGTAATAATTGTTTGTGCGATGTTTTTGTAATGCTAATCGGTAACTATTGCCCATCATGTAGTACAAATTAATAAATTGTTAATTGTCTTGTAAATATCGTAATAAAAACATGTTCGTTTTTTCATTTATCAATATAATTATTCTAATCGAATAAAATACAAGATTACGCTAATATAATAACAAACCATTTCTTAATCGATCATCAGCTGTAAGTATGTCATACCATCCGTCCACACGTCTACGTCTGTTCATAGCTATTAAGAGGCTATGTGAAAAAAAATAGGATTCTTCAAAGCGTCATATATCATGAAGTACTAACAGTAGGATCATGATTAGCGGATATGTGTAAATTGAACATATAAGGTCTAACAAAACTAGCTGAAACTATTTTAAGGGGATGATCAGACCATCAAACTGTACAACTTTCTCTATGGAACCAATATCAAAACCGCGAAAAAAAAATCAGCTGTTCATACAAACGTACTCGACCTAAATGTATGGGACAGCTGATTTTTTTTTCGCGATTTCGATATTGGTCCCTTAGAGAAAGCTGTTCAGTTTGATGGTCTGATCATCCCCTTAAAATAGTTTCACCTAATTTTGTTAGACCTTATATAATTGAAGTTTTGATTAGAGCTAAAACACGATTAAGACACATTTTCTCGGTAGAAAAACAAGCCAAATTAGCCTCCGTCTTTATCGATAAACGCTTGGAACTGCTAAACGATGAATAATAGAAACACGAGACTTGATTTAAAAACAAAGAGATTGATATTTTACAAATTTTGATTAGAGCAGAATTGAACTTACATAAATAGTACAATCACAATTAAATAAAGTTTGTTTTACGCTTGCGGCGTTTCATGCGCGCGCGCCACCCCAACTCTTTCTCAGGCAGTAATATAAGCGCCCATAATATAATACGCCCATTTCGCATCAATTATTTTTCGACATGGGCCCGTTAATTGTTATTCATATAAGCATATGCTCACGACTATATTCTCCGAGGGGGTAGTCAGAGATATTCTGAAACCTCAGAACATCCAAGTTTCACTAGTAGTACCGAAACTCTGTCCAGTGTGACGGGGAGTGAGTGATTAATTGTTATTATTATTGTAAATATTGTATATTACCTATACCGGCTTTTACTTATTCATAAATTCACCATAATAAAACAACCTAATCGAGAGATATACAGTGTAATAAATGAATCATTATATTACGCATACACTCATAACCATAACATATTCACACACACAACATAAAATGCAGAAAAAACTCATTCCTTCGATTCAAATTAGCCACATTACGTAATTAAATAAATTCGAATAAAATCGATAGAAATCAGCAGAGGCGCTTAGTTTCGTAATGTTAGTTAGTAAATATTGGGTACCTATGCCATTCATCAATGAATTTATCCATCTACTTTCCATCAGATTGTATGTACTAAGATTGTTGATGATTATTATGTTATAAATTAAATTTTAATTGATAAAACTAATACAACCTAACGCAATGTGGTTGATTCAGATGGTAAGTAAAAAAAATATTATTTTATAAAAGTTCTTTAAATAATTAATAATATTATCTAATTATAATTAAATATCTATTAACCTTTGTACCTATGTGTACTAAGATGGTATGGTGACCTAATTTCATCATCAACATTATAACAAAAAATGGGTTGTTTGTTCTATCTGTGTAATATTTAGTTTTGTTGAATGAACGTTATTCAGCATAGCATATGCTCAGGATTATATTCCCCGAGGGGTAGTCTGAAACCTCAGGACATCCACGTTTCACGTACTGAAACTCTACCCAGTGTGACGGGAAGTGAGCCCGTCGCCTCTTATAATGGACAGTGGCTACACATGCCTCGACATTGAAGCATGCAGGTTTCCTTACGATGTCATCCCTCACCAATAAACCATGAACGTTATTATTCTGTATACAAAAATTCATACCCGTTTATCACCTACTTTCTGGGTAATTATCAATTTCAAGTACGGATATTAATTATCAGATATTAATATCACATAATAAACTGAAACTTTTAAGACGGTAACGAGCCGCCAGTTTAAAAAGAAAACACGAATGTCACATTGTAGTCATTGCTGATTTCCGATTTATCGAGACATTACTGATTTGTTTTTGATGGTTTATAGATACAATGTTTAAAAATATACTTAACCACTTTTGGCGGTTTAAAAGATAGTAACTACAAACTTAAAACATAACAACCCGTGATGTTTCGACAAATTGAAAATCAGCAATAAGAAATTAAAAAATATATGATTAAGGGCAGCACTTGAGGCACGGTGCCCTCCCCTTCAGACCTGAATCACGAGATTGTGTTTAAAAAAATATTTCTGTTAATTTACTGCATATTTGTGATCTAATTAGAGCATTTTTGAAAAAAAAATTATATGTATTTTTTTAGTTAATCATGTGTCCATTATAATGGACAAGAGTACTGAACTGAGTTAAACAATCCTCTATGTCTATAGAGCAACGCGAAATGTTAACGTTACCTTCAGAACAACACTGAGTCATATAATAAAATAATATAAGTGATGCCCATTGAAATGGACGCCGGGTCTGAATGCCTTAGAATACTCTTCCTGTCTACAGTTTATATTAATAATTCCAATTTCATTTTTCAGGATGCGGATCTTTGTACTTGATGCTCATAACAGAACTTTTCGAAGGACCGACGCGACCTATAGGCGTATCAGCTAGCATCTTCGTTAACATGGTCTTTGGTCTCCTGATAACTAAATTTTTCGCTTCACTGACCACAAGTCTTGGTCCAGCTGCAACTTATTGGGTATTTGCTTCAATGAGTGTGATTTTATGTCTGTTTGTATCTATTTGTGTACCAGAGACTAAAGGTAAAACGTTTGGGGAGATACAAGTATCGTTAGGTGCTAAAGTCGATGACGTGGTCGAAAAAATAAAAGTCGAGAAAAGTAATTTTGTATAAAATCATATAGGTACTTGCAAGTAAACAAATCTGGGTCTGATTTAGGTTTTGAACCAATGCTACCGAAGCACTCAAGTAATTCGATATAAATACTTAGACCAGTAATTATTTACTCCTTATTTACTCCGTATTAAGTAGGTAATACTTTAAATTGCAGCAATGAGTAAATTAATAATTTAATAAGCAATGACAGTTTAGAGCTTGGATGAAAGCGCACGGGAATTTGGTTTTTTAATAATAACACTCAAATCTATATATACCTACAACCTATCATAAGGCTTTGAACTTACCTACTACTTACCTACTTCATGGTGGGGTACATCGGCGCGAAACTTCTGTCACATGCTAAAAATATATACCTACTAACGATCAGTGTGAAAATAAAAAATAAGTGTAAATAAGTATTTTTTTGCGCATTAACGCGCCAAAAATATATTTATTTTATTTACAGCATAGATCAATAATTTTTGTATTTACAGAGTTCCAATAGGTAGCTAATAATAAATTACGTTAGACCTGCTTACTTGTAATAATTTAATTGTGTAAGTAAGTAGATAGTTATTTTAAATAAAATATAATTGTACATAACAGGTTTTATTATTATGGTTCATGACGTTACTAATATTGCTAACAATAAAATTACAAACCTATTGTGAATTTATTGAACATATCTGCCGTATGCATCCGGAGAGTTGGACCAAGATGGCCAGAGAATGGGTTCCACAAGATGGTTGTCGACGTTGTGGGACGCCCAGGAGAAGATGGGGCTAGAACTTGAATACCTTCCTGAAGGATTGACCAGAGATTGCATTGCATATGGGAGGATTGGCGGAGAAGAGGGGAGGCCTTTGCCCAGCAGTGGGACACAAAACAGGCTGAATAAAAAAATTGTGAATAGTCCCCTATTCACAATTTTTTTTATTGCATTGCGGACTGAATAAAATATATTTTAGTTTTATCTTCCTAGTAAAAAAATACATTTTTAATAATACTATTTTTAATAACATGATGAACTATAAAAGTAATGAAATATTGATGACGTCACTTGTGGGTATTTAGTACAATTTTTTAGTTTTGACGTTCAATTAAAAGTTGCTAATTTGACTAATTGTCCGATCCCCTATTATAATAGTATAAATCGATGATAGATCCGCGAGTGTGTTGCACACAATATTACTGGCGATGGCGTGGCGACAGCGTTGTCATGGGCCCTATTTCATAATCATGACAATTTTATTGTATTTTTTACAATGACAATAAAATTCAGAGTAGTAGGCACAGAGAATGTAATTCACTGCGTTATAACTGCAAACCTAGTTGACATAAATGTACCAGTGTGTGTGTGTGTTGTGTATGTACTGTATGTTGTGTGTGTAAATCGAAAAAAAAGAAGTTCTATCCCATAGGATAGAACTTCTTTTTTTTTTTCGATTTCGATGTTGGTCCAATAGAAAAAATTGTTTAGTTCGATGGTGTGACCATCCCTTTAAAATAGTTTCAGCCTCCGGAATCGTAACCGATTAAGGGGTGGCGTGGTGGCGCCTTCACTCCAAACGCCCTGGCGTTTTGGCTGGGCTCAAGTGAGATAGTGACCAAGAACCCTGGTTCTGAATCTGAAGACCACCTTGAGCCCATAGCATAGATAACAATTTTGATGTTTCACAACAGAAAAGTCTCTGTTTCACAATACCTTATAATCTCCTCGGTATAGAGCTAATATAGACTATTGCTCCATGTTAATACAGAAGTCTGTGCTCCATGGTCACTATCATAGAGTTTTTTTTTTTGGTACAATTCAAGGTAAAGGGTTAAAAATCCCATACAACCGATGTCTGCAATAAAATTCTCTTATTTATAGCAATTAAAACGTTAGTGTTCTACGTTTTGACGCTTCTTTGGAGTTTTTGGAGACAATCGAAAGACGCAGGAAACGCAGAGAAGTCCACAGGAAAGAGGTGAACCGACCGCTTTGCCGCGCTACAAATAACGGAACACTTTTCCTGTTCACGACCCATACACCATCATATTTCACTGAACTGTATATTGTTCACTTGCACGACACTTTGTTACGCAAAACAACACCAATTTTACGAACCAAAACTCACTATAAACAATAAAAATTCAATAAAATATGAGGACTCCAAACGTAGCTAACAAATAACCGCCAAAAACCTCTCCTATCATAGAGTAGAGTGATTATCATTTATATTCTTTGGTGATTATTGTCAACTCCATGCGTGGTTATATTCTCTTTGCTTTCTTGATGTTGTCACGATTTCTTTGATAAATCCCATGTTTTTTAAATTCTAAAAATATTGTAATAATCAACTTGTAATGTACGTAATAAAAGCCAGAAAAGTTCATAAAATGACAGTGTTTAAAAACCTTTCTAAAAATCATCCATTGATTCAACAAATTCGACAATCCAGTTTGTAAGAAATTGTTACCTACCTACCTACACTGACATCCTACCCAGTGCCGCGACACTCAGAACAAAATCGTAATTATAAGTACTACACTAGATTGTATGGGCTCCAAAGATTTAATACCCTAGCTCTACACTAGCTTCAAACTATTTTGGATTTTGAAGCTAGTTTAGGCAGTGCCGACTCTTAAAACGTTGTGATTCCATTCTCTTTGATCCTACCTACTTCTGCTTTGATAACATGAAATCCAAAATACAGTCACTATGCCGCCCGGGGCACAGGCCGTTTTTGCCGCCGACGGTCTTTATAATAAGATCGACAATAAAAATAATAGAGCGAACGAAGCATGCTCGAAATTTGTTAGCACAACTTCTCATGGGTCCAGTAGGCCTCGCATGCCACCCCCGAAAAAACGATAAAATTAGAGATGTGCCTCCATCTTTATTATTTTACGTAGGTCAGAAAAAGCGCGCATGACGTTTTTCTCGTTTAAACGCTTTGTCGTGGGTGGCTTGCTAGCCGTGCTGGTTATGGAAAGAAGACATCTTTTGGTTGATCCATGCAAGATTAAAAACTTAGAGCGAGCAAAGCGAGCTTGAATTTTCTCGTCAATACGAATCGTTTAGAGCCAAAGCTCTTTCCATAGCTGCGGCTAGCTGCTAAGCGGTTTGGCTTTTTGTTTTCTTCACCCTTCAAATACATGGTCAATGAAGGAGGCAATACCAAACAGGGGGAAAACCTAAGATCTCCCGGTTTTGGGTATCCATCTCCGAGGAGGCACATGCGTTTTGCCGCCAGTACATCACAGTTACAAAGAACATGCTCCATAGTCTCTTTATCCTCTCCGCATGCTCGGCAGCTGGGATCCAGGGTAAGTTTCATTTTGTGCATCATCGTGCCTGTGGCGTAGTGCACAGTGAGTGCTCCGACTATGGCATGAGGCTTGCTCCTGCTATTATTCAGTATGAACCTTGAGACACGAGTTGTCACATTGCTGATAAATTTTTTGGAGTGTTGTAGGCCTACAAGGCTAGACCACTCCAGCTTATACTCAACCCAATCTCTAATGGCCATTCTTATACTGCATGCCGGGATTCCCACACTTGGTTCTGGGCCAACCATCTTTCGTTCTGACCCAGCCCTCGCCAGCTCGTCAGCATTCTCATTACCCTGGACGCCGGTATGTCCCGGGACCCAAACTAATCTTACGGTATTGCGAAGACCAAGCTTGTTAAGGGTCTTCACTCCGTTTAGAATTAGCTTGGAACTTACATAGTTGGAGTTAAAGGCTTTGAGAGCTGCTGGGCTGTCACTGAGGATATATATAGTCTTGTTGGCTACCTTCCTATATATATTCTCCTGCGCACAAGCTATGATAGCATATGTCTCTGTTTGAAAGACAGTTGGAAATTCTCCTAGACTAAAACTTTCGTTGTAGTCTTTGCAGTATATGCCTGCACCCGTACCTGACTCGGTTTTTGAACCATCAGTGTACCAAACAAGAGTGTTCGCGTCCGGGGTACGCATTCCACGTTTCCATTCATCCCTTGTTGTTACTTATTAGATAGAGTTTAATCAATCTCTATTTTTGCCGAATGCCGAATTTGCCATCCCTAGTTAAGGTGGTTGCAGAGGGGTGAATTTTTCACAAAACTTTGACGCACAAATGCACAATACGCGTAGACGGTATTAATATAAGTAATTTTGTATATATGGAAAAATAGTTTAGAAAATATAGATGCCGCGTCATAAATAACATTTGCAATTGATAAAATAATTACGAAGATATAAAGCTTTGAAATTTGTCATACAAAATATTAAAATATTATTGATTTTTAAACATGTTACAGCCATGTTGTGCTATTTCGAATCACATTAAAGATTGAAAAAATTGTCTCGGGCGGGACTTGAACCCGCACCCGCTGAATTTCGTTCTCTGGGTAGTGGGCTCGGTGGCGAAATTGGATAACGCAGTTCCCCGGTTTGGAAAAGTGCGGGTTCAAGTCCCGCCCGAGACAAATTTTCTATCTTTAAATTGATTCGAAAATTTTAAAAGCTTTATATCTTCGTAATTATGTTATAAATTTCAAATGTTATTTGTGACGCGGCAACTAGATTTTCTAAACTATTTCCCCATATATTATACAAAGTTACTTACGCCTACGCGTATTGTGCGTCAAACTTTTGTATGGACTGAAACTGAAACCACCTTAAATTTATATTAATTGTAAACTGGTTACCTATTGCAGTTAATGTGCAATTTTTGAAACTCATTCTTTGAAATCAACAGTTGAAAATGTCAATATTACTATGGAGATATGCATCTTTCTATACTGCTGATTTGGCATTCGAAAATCATACTCCAGGAGTGCGATTTTTGAAAGTCAAATCAGCAAGAAAGATGCGTATCTCCATACATTTTCATCTGCTGAGCTCAGCGAATGGGATTCAAAAATCGCACTTCAGAAGATACAGCCAGGCTGAGCACAGTCGCCTTTTGGTGGCTTTTTCCGATTCAGTTTGCATAGAATGTGCTGGCATCTATTAAATACTTCGCAGAACTATGAAAAAAGATTTTATTGTCTATGTCCATGTATAATTGACAGATTCACAAAATGGCTACCTGTCTTGCGTAATGTGCGGGTTGTATGTAGTTTTCGGTCAATTTCGTGCCGATTTAGTGATGTTCTGGAGTTTCTGTTGTTCTCTAACCAATGTTTAGATTACAGGATTAGTAAGGATACTGGAATTTCACTCGATCGGTGCAGGATTGAACGAAAACTGGCATTCAAAACAATAATGTCCATCGGTTTGAGTAGATATAAGTAGGTATGTATACTATAGGCTGAATTAATATCAGTGAAACATAGATGGAGAGGAGAGGTAGATGCATAATGTTGCCACGAGTGGGTTCTCTTTTCTAATCTTTATCTATATACTATTATAAAACTGTAAAAGGAAGTTTGTCTGTACATTGAAGATATTAACAAAAAAAAAAGTTACGATATGGTTTTTAGGTGTCCCTGATTCCATTTCACAAATTTTTGGATTTTTTGTCCGTCTGTTTGTTTGTGTTTGTTTGTTTGTTTGAACGAGTATCACGCAAAAACTACTGAACCGATTTTGATGAAACTTTTTTTGTTTGATAGCTTATGATCTGACTTAAAATCTGGTATATAATTTGTGCGGACGAAGTCGCGGGTTAACGCTCGTACTATTATAAAACTGTAACAGGAAGTTTGTCTGTACACTGAAGATATTAACAAAAAAAAGTTACGATATGGTTTTTAGGTGTCCCTGATTCCATTTCACCAATTTTTGGATTTTTTGTCTGTCTGTTTGTTTGTGTGTTTGTTTGTGTGTTTGTTTGTTTGTACGAGTATCACGCAAAAACTACTGAACCGATTTTGATGAAACTTTTTTTGTTTGATAGCTTATGATCTGACTTAAAATCTGGTATATAATTTGTGCGGACGAAGTCGCGGGTTAACGCTCGTCTAATAATAAAGAACGATTGTTTGTTACTTTCTATTTCAATACTAAGAATTTTATCGCGGGTTAACGCTCGTATACTCATATTACTCTTTGGATAGAGCCCTCTGAAGCTCGAACGGATGGTCAACATACGTAGGCCAGTAATGGGGTCCCGTTTTCACTTTGGGTTTAATAAACAATTAAATAACCTATTATAGGTATCCCCTAAACCTGATATGTTTCAAACAATGGACGGCAAAAATGGTAATGGATATAATAAACAGTGCCATAAATTTAAAGTGCAGTTGTTGCGACACGCATGGCAAAGAAAAGGTAAGACCATTTTTTCAAATATATACTTGTTGCTTGGTTCCGAAAACTTTGAAAAAATTTCAAGCTAACATACACACATGACACATACCGCCAGTTGCACGTACCTACTATCTACTGGGTGAAATTGATATCATTAGCATCCTTTTAAACTAAGAGTCTACCCATCAAACTCAACAACTTTTACTATGGGAGCAAACCGATCAGAGCACAAAAAAATTTGCTCCCATAGTAAAAGTTGTTCAGTTTGATGGGTAGACTCTTAGTTTAAAAGGATGCTAATGATATCAATTTCACCCTGTATACAGTAGTAGGTACCAGGTTTATAAGTCTTACCGATGTATCTTGTAGTTGGCAAATTTTTATAGCGCGCGAAATTATATTGACCCATCACGATGTGCCACCTTCATGCCCTTGCCACGATTGGCTAATTGTTTTCGCGCCCTTTTCACTTTTAACTGACTTTGCACCCTTTGATTACTAAACGATTTCGGGTTTTGTCGGGGGACTGCGCAAACGACGACTGACGAGGTTAATTATTTTCCTGGTCGCACTATACGTTCATCCTCCATTAAATCTCTTGCCAGCTTTTATTATGTCAACCATGGGCGTACCCAGAATTTTGTAAGGTTGGTGCCGAAGCCAGAAGCAAATAAAAGTAAAACCTCGATAAGTAGTAAAAAAAAATAAGAAGGTAATATTGTATGTACGTAATACTGTGTGTACGCCCATAATGTCAACAAAACAAAAAGTGACAGCATGAGATTTAATGGAGTGGAGGGATTATCTTTCTTTAATGTCAATCAAATCAATTGTTTTATTATATAGACTATGAAGACTATGAATTATTGTATACATGACCTTAGCTTATTAATTAGCCTTATTAATAATTAAACAATAAATCGGGCCTTAAGGCCCGATTCGACCAAACGCGAGTAAATTTTATTTTTAGATTAAGTCGCCGGTAACTTTAAAGTTAACTGATTTTGCGGTTCAACCTAATCTATGAATAAGTTGAGAGTAAATTTACGCGGCCAATTTTGACGGTGTTAAACTTTTTTTTTTTTTTTTTTTTAATTAATGGACTCTTGCTTGTGCGTTAGCACTGCATTTCCGCCAGTGTCAAGTGTTTATGGGAGAATCTATCCCAATCTTAGGGATTGTTTTTGGTCAAGAACAAGAAGAGATTGAGGATTGCGGAGCCTCGTGGCAGGCAAAATCGCGACTCGCGAAATCCACGCGAGACGTGTGCTCGGGTCAGAACCTGCAACGTGACTCCAGGTGTTAAACTTATAACGAGTCTAATGAAATGTCAATGTCACATAATTAAAAAAAATAGAATAAAAAGAAACCTAACAAATTAAAACTGTATAACCTCACATTGCAATAAGTACGCAAACAACGACCTCTTTCTTTAGGTGGATTATACATTCGTTCTTTTAGTATGGGTTTAGTGTGGTAGAAGACAAATGAAGTTATTTCGGAGTAAACACTAGAAGTAAAATTGTTTCTTGTACAGTTACTCTTCTATAAATCAAAGTCTAGCCGTGTTATGTCGTACAGTTTCTGTCCGCATCTTCTCTACAGCGACAACACGTTCTGACGCGGTGGTAGCTTCAAAAAAAGATTTGACATTTAATAAGTTTGCTTCAAGCTCCTATCTATCTATCTATACTATTATAAAACTGTAACAGGAAGTTTGTCTGTACATTGAAGATATTAACAAAAAATAAGTTACGATATGGTTTTTAGGTATCCCTGATTCCATATAACCAATTTTTGGATTTTTTGTCTGTCTGTTTGTTTGTGTTTGTTTGGGTGTTTGTTTGTTTGTTTGAACGAGCATCACGCAAAAAGTACTGAACCGATTTTGATTAAACTTTTTTTGTTTGATAGCTTATGATCTGACTTAAAATCTGGTATATAATTTGTGCGGACGAAGTCGCGGGTATTGAATAAATTATGTTGACTTTGACTTTGAAAAAATGAACGTACGTGCAACTTGCAGTTATAGTGCATCAGAACCCCTGAGAGTGCTGGTGGAAAGGTACACTAGGCGTTTGTCCACCGCAGCCCGTCACCGGGACGGGCGTCACCGAGAATAGATGACGGCGTCGAAGAAGTAGCGGTACATTTACTATTAGCCCAGTCATTTTACGGAGTTTTGTAAGGCGGGGTAGGGAGTAATTATTAATTGGACTTTTAAACTGTAACCGGCCCCATTTATTGACAAAAAGACTAGCTTAAAACATATTAAAATAAAAATCGCTACGCAACATAGAAATCAAAATTGCGTTTCCCAGAATGCATTTTAATTAATAATATTAATACCAAAGCACTCATTTGCCTTAGATTTAACAATATAAATTATTTTTTAGCAATAAAATAGGCATTGAAATTTAAAAAATTAGGTATTTTTTAGAAAAAACGAATGGATTTTTCAAAACCTTTTAAGTAGCCTAAAATATTTACACCATGTTTGAAGTATGTAATAATGGTAAAGCTTAAAAATGAGAAAAAAAAATTTACCATCAGGTTTTTAGCTAAATTTTAAGATTGGAACTGTTGCTGACGTGATTTTTTTTTAATTTTGTTACATTTCTAGGCTTAAATTGGCTCTTCAATATTATACCGAAAAAAATATCAATTATTAATTAGTCCCGGCTCAAACCGTAAAATGACTGGGCTAAATAAATAAATAAAAAATAAAATTTATTTTATTTAACTTTATTGCCACACACAAAATACAAAAAAGGCCGCATGTCCACCGCGGATGACCGCAGCGCCGTCGACTTGATTCCATATAACATAATCTCGTTTCTCGGTGACATCCCGGTGACGGCGGCAGTGGACAAACAGCCTTATCCATAAGATCGGACAAGCCGCCCTTATCCATAGGTGAGATTCTCGTGTTTCTAGGATACACTGGCAGGTCACAAAGTGATGATACTGCAGGAGGTGAACGAGCCTATACTGAACATGGCTGTTTCGAAGGCTGCCACGTTTTTGGGAGCCCATCCGGTCAACATCACGGACAAATTGGTGTGGGATCACGACTATAATGGAAAGTAAGGCAATAAGCAGACTAAGGGCCTGTTTCAACACTTCTGACTAAGTTCTCGTTAGCTTATCCGACAGATAGTTTGACATATTTTGTATGAAAGATATGTCAAAATAACTGTCGGATAAGCTAACGAGAACTTACTCAGAAGTGGTGAAACAGGCCCTAAGGATATTTTGTCTACCAGATACATTATCCTAGAAAACATTACCTACTTTGCTTATCCTGCGAACGTGGCATTAATATTTTTTACCGCCTCAGATATTGTACGAAGTCTTAACAAGCTTCGTCAAATAAAAAATCAACAAAATTAAGTCTAATACATACGTAGTTAACGCGTCGGTGGCGCGTTGCGGAGAGCTATGGCAACTCAATCTTGAGGTCCAGGCCCTGTAGTGGCACTTCCGATGTTCGATATATCGCCAGTGATTCGGTCCGCACTTCATTGTGATAGATTTGACATTGGAACAAAAACGTACACGCAATTGCGAAGTTCGAATGTGCGGGTAGAGGTCCAGGTTCGAATCCGAACGGATGACATGCCATGTGCCAGTGAGGTTTTCTAACTTAAGTAGGTAATACAGACTGCTCTCAAACGGTGAAGGAAAACATCGTTAGGAAAATTTTTATCTCTTTCCCAAAAACAGTGACGTTCATAATTACAATACAAGAAATAAAAATAAATTAGTATTCCCACATTTTCGACTCAGTAAGGTCAACACATCTTTCATGGGGCACTGTATACGCTACTATTATAAGATACCAGAGGATATTCTTAACTTGCCAGACAAAAAGTTTAAGTCCCATGTTAAACAAGTCCTCTGCAAAAAAGGCTACTATAAACTCGATGACTATTTGAATGACCAAAATGTCTGGTCTTGACAATGTAATGCAATATTGTATTTTAATTGTACTTTGTATATTTTGTTTTGTTTAAAAGATGTGTGCTGTAGAGTTTCTGGCCGCATCTTCTCTCAACGGAACACCTTCCGACGCGTTGGTAGAGTCAAACAATGACGTCAAAAAAGCTATCTATGTGATATTATTTTGAATAAAAAATTTATGATTTGATTTGAGGAAACTTGAACGCTGAAGAAGAAATTCTGATGCGTATGTGAAGTCTTCTAATCCGCATTGGGCACGCGTGGTGGACTAACGCCCCATACTACACCCTCCCCGAAGGAATTCCTGGCACAGGCCTTGACCGTGCCCTGCAGTGGGACGTATATAGGCTGCGATAAGTTAAAAATCTAACCTAACCTAACCTAACTAAGGGGATGATCAGACCATCAAACTAAACAACTTTCTCTATGGAATCAACATCGAAATCTATACAAAAAAAAAAAACCGCTGTCCCATACATTTGGGTCGAGTAGGATTTCCGTTTTCTATAGAACACTGATGAACAAAACAGCTGTAGTAATTGGCAATAAAGCATTTTTTTCTTTTTCTTTCTTTTCTGATTTTTTTTTTCGCGATTCGATATTAGTCCAATTATGGCAATGTTATGTATGATAAAAGGTTCTTTCTTTGTTTTGGTTAAATAAATGTAGAAATTAGAACACGCGGCGCCGGCGCTTTCCTCGAGCACAAAATTAATAGCCTAGCTAGCATGCCACCCCCGAGAAAACGACAAAAATCGAGATGTGCCTCCATCTTTATTATTTTGCGTAGGCGAGAAAGAGCGCGCATGACGTTTTTCTCGTTTAAACGCTTTGTCGTGGGTGGCATGCTAGCTAGGCTGGCCCAGCACAGCTAGCATGCCACCCAAGACAAAGCGTTTAAAAGAGATAAACGTCGTGCGCGCTCTTTTTGGCGTACGTAAAATAATAAAGATGGAGGCACATCTCGATTTTTGTTGTTTTCTCGGGGGTGGCATGCGAGGCTACAGAAGGTGGCTCCATAGTCCATACAACGAGCGATACAAACGCACGCACATGCGTTGCATGCCGGCCGGTGATATACCTAATGCAAGTTATTTTTTGACGGTCTGAATCACCCCTTTTTACCTACTTAAGACATTGAAAACACCTATAATACCTATATTTTTTTTGACATTGGCCATCGCTGCTGAAAGCTGTTAATGCTAATTGATTTTATTTTATCTTAACGATATCTTCAGTGAATCTAGCTAGCTACACCTTGTAACTAGGTGTCTTTTTCTCATCTACCAGGGTATTTTCTCTACTCTCAGACATCATATTCGTCTCCACGGCAACCCACATGTGCGTTCAGAGGTTCGCGACTATGTCATCTGTTCCGGTCGTGTGCATGAAGTCAAGGACTCACGCGTCCATACAGGCTTTGTCTACGATCATGTCTATTATTGTAAGTCATTGATAAATCACATTTACTTATTAATTTTACATGCATGCATCGGTCACGGTTGTGTCACATGAGTAAATACCCTACAGAATAGAGATAGAGATAGATAAAAAACGCCATCTATACATATACTTTCAGCGGAAAGGGTTGCGTCTTAGGGTTGTCCGCACCATGATTTTTATTCGCGCGATTTAAATTCGCGTTTATTTAACTAATTACACTACACAGAATTATGATAGTTACAATATAATTTTTGCGTACCTACTTATTGGAAAGCTAAGCGTGGGTAGGCCCCTCACAAGATGGGCCGACGACCTGGTAGGCGGTGGGAACCCGTTGGAGCGATCCTTGGGGGAGGAATATGTCCAGCAGTGGATGATGATGATAGGTATTACATTTATTTTGGCAGGAACATTGTGGCACGATGAATGGCGTGAATATGGCGTACCTCGGCCCTCCTCATCCTGTCCTCAACTCGTATTTACTGCTGTGCCCTATGCTTGGAGCCAACATTAAGTACAAGTGCTGCTGTGATGTTAGTTAATTGATTTAGATAATAGAATTAATAATACAACTTTAACTATGGGAGCAAACCGATTGTCGCAGAAAAAAATTTGCTGTTTCATACAGTTGATTCGACTAAAAATTTCAGTTTAATATGAAGCAGCTGTTTTTTTTTTGCTACGATCGGTTTGCTCCCATAGTAAAATGGTTCAGTTTGATGGGAAACTAGACCCTTAAATGGATGCCAATGATATCAATTTCACCCTGTAAGTATAGTTCTACATACAGAACGGCCACTCCCTCGCCCCTCTCTGACTTTAGATACCCCACCTCACCTCATATGTTCTCGGGAAACTTTAGGGGTCGCAGCTCGTCCATAGTTATATTTATAATAGGTTGGAGAAAAAATATTTTCGCATTATAGTATGTATGAAAAATGGATGCCATTTTTGAAAAAGTGGAGCAAGATCAGCATATCAGTAGTTACGACGTAGCTGAAGAATAGGGAATTGACCACAAAACAGTTTTGGCGCATTTGAAAAAAACTGGGTACACAAAAAAGCTCGATATTTTGTACCTCACGAGCTCACTGAAAGAAACCTAATGAACCGTGTACTCATTTGTGATTCTTTATTACGACGTAATGAAACCGAACCATTTTTGAAGAAGCTGATAACTGGTGATGAAAAGTGGATCACGTACGACAAGAACGTGCGAAAAAGACTGTGGCGAAACCCGGGTTAACTCGCAACAAGGTGATGCTGTGTGTGTGGTGGGATTGGAAGGGCATTATTCGTTATGAGCTGTTACCACCAGGCAGGACCATCGATTCTGAACTCTACTGCGAACAACTGATAACAAACATTTCTGCCACTTTTTGCGGGGGTGAGGTAAAATGAAATCCGCAACTTTGGATTTTATTCCCATAACTTTAGAATCTAATTTTGAACGTTAAAAATCATGAAAAGTAGTCTCGCGTGAACCCCAAACGTTCTAAGTTCGAAATTATTGTTTCGCAATTATAGGCTGTCTTGTTTAGTGATAAGGTATAAAATTGAATGTACATGATTAATTGATCTTATACCGTGGCAGAGGGGAAATGCTACCGCAAGGCTAGTCCTTATAATAAATAGTCAAAGCCGCTTTATTATTATAACAGCTAACCTGTCCCTTGAAGTAGGAAGTACTGATGAGATGACGAAGCAACCCTCTTTCAGATAAGCCCCGTAACCCCTCTCCTATCCAAAGCCAGCGAGGAGATGTGTGTGCAGAGCAAAACCAAGTCGACCCCGTGCAAAACTAAAGAAGAGGTTCTACTCTGTGCAACTGTAGTTGTAGCTGGCCCTACGACTAAGAAGAAAAATAAACTTAAACATTTTAAGCTATCTGTTGATGTAAGTAACTACATATTCTACCGCCTTTGTCTAATGGTTAAGAGCATAGAGATCTAGAGAGATGTCAACCAACGCGCTGAGTACCTACGAAACCTAGTGTCGCACTACCACTAGTACCACGTGATAGAAAGTATTTTGTTAGCTTGCATGTGCTCATTATCCTATCCATTGCGGCATCAGAACTCAACGTTCGAATAATCTTTAGTACTACGCAAACATTGTAAACTATTTACACATAATATCTCGACTGGCTTTCAGCCTCATAATATATTGAATCCTTACTGTCGCGAGCAATGTGTTCCGTTTTTGCGCATATTGCTGCGACACTGGCCCCGCCCCCTTTTCACATCTCCCTTTAGTTTTTGTGATCTTTGGTTAAATGCATTGGGCTCTTGACACGGAGGTCGTGAGTTCGATTCCCACGGGTGACATCATCCAAATCCCTTCCGTTATACCTTGGTCTAACACCTAGTGATATGGCACTTTTTGCGTTTTTCCCAGTTGATAAGGACATTGCATAAGCTGAATTACCTGATTGTCTGAAAAGAAAGATGATTCCGTGCCTCGGATGGCAGTAGTCTCTGCTGGTAGTAGTCTACCACGTCAGAGGCCGTAGGGCAGTCTGAAAAAACTGACACGAGGGCTTGCTGGCCACACGATAAGATGACCTAAGTCATATTTATGTATTCACAATTAGTGGCGACCGCCCGCGACTTCGCACGCGCCTTAGACCATGCGCCAACCACTGACTTAAAATACTCATACATAACTTTTGATTTAATGAACCGATTGTGAAGAAATAAAGCCTAAATGTTAATTCATTTAAGCTCTATGCTTTTATGAAAACACTATCCAAATCCCTTCCGTTACACCTTGGTCTAATGTTGATTTAGGTAGAAATAATGTGGTGCTAGCACATAGGCTTCGATCAGGACACATGCCACTAAACAAGTTCGGGTACCTAATGAAAAAGACAAACTCACCAAACTGTTAGACTTGCGGAGTAGTTGAGGATGTGTACCACTTGTTGGTGGAATGTGTCCGGTACGAGCAAGCTCGGGAGGCACTGATGGGAAAACTAGAGTTGAATAGGCTCAATGTAGGAACGTTCCACTCAATTTTGGCATCACCGGGGTCGGAGGCTGCAAGGAGTCTGTTCACCTTTGTTAACTCATCAGTGTCTCGATAAATAGTTGTAAGTTGTATATATTTATGTATATAAGAGAAAAAGGGTACGATGGGACTAACATGTACAATAGGTACAAAAGTTCCTAAATAAAATTAGAATTAAAAAAAAAACATCCAAATTGGTTCAGTAGTTTTTAACTGATGCGTGCACAAATAAAGAGAGAGACAGAGAAACAGACAAAAAATTATAAAAATGGTTCAATAAATTCCATTACATATCCTAAACGCCCCAAATATTTTTTTTGCAAATATCTACATCCACGCCATGTTTAGAATTTTATTATATGAAAGTTTAGATAAGTATAAATAATGTCTAAAATTATTTTAGGATATAACAAAAAACTGTAGCCAGTGCAATTGGTTGTTCTACCACACATGTCCCAGAGGCGAAGAAGTTCCCGATAAATTATTCGATCATATCAACTCCAAGACTTATTTAGCATTTAAAAACATGATCTACATTTCTGCTGCGTTGATGGCTAATGGAATTAAAGGTCACAAGTTTTGATATACCATCAAGAAAACATCAAGCTTGGCCATATCACACAAGCTATTTTTGTTGAAAGTTTTATAATGTTAAGGTCAAAGTGCTGTTCATTGTACAAAGTTGTTTGTTTGGTTAAATAAAAACTTTAACTACTATTCTCTAATAGGTTGCAAGTTTATACACATTTTTTTTTACTGAAAGGACTGAAATAATAGCATTTTTTGTAACTTTACGATTATTTTTATTTACATACAAATCTAAAATAAACTACAATTATCTACAAAACTTAGATCTACTATCTTGTATTGTTATTTTGTTTTATTTTGATTCATAATTTTTGAACACTCATAACAATATAAACAATGAGGAGTTAATATTACTGTTTGTTTTATTTTACTAAAGTGACAAATAAACATAAATTCAAATGAAGTTGATAATTTTTTTACTCTGAATTACCTTGGTAACTATTTTAACACATTCGTGGACAGAGAATAGAGTGTACAGCAGTGTTAACCGCTCTGTTCCGTTGTCTCACCAGCCAGCAGTACTGCTGCAAGGACACAAAGATGACAGCAACTATACGACTGGCGAATACTCCAGTCGCTTGATCAGACAAAATTGCTTATTCTGCTAAACTAATTATAATACTAATAAAATGTGTCCCCACAAGG
The DNA here is from genome assembly GCA_927399405.1 of Agonopterix arenella. Classification (NCBI taxonomy): domain Eukaryota; kingdom Metazoa; phylum Arthropoda; class Insecta; order Lepidoptera; family Depressariidae; genus Agonopterix; species Agonopterix arenella. The sequence continues at coordinate 11,348,943 of OV656711.1, read as the reverse complement.
TTATTGCAATTTTAAAAGTGTGATACTTAGTTTTGCAGGCCAGTGTAGTTAGGCTTGGAACATTACCTCTATTCGCCTTTTAATAGAGTATACACCAGTGTTAACAATAACAATTCTATTGTGTCTTGTTCACTGTCCATGAAAGTATTGAGAGCCTACCGAGCCTATTGTGTAATTGTATTTTTTTCATTTCTAAACAAAACAAACACCATTTCCAAAAAACAAGAATGTCACATTGTAGTCCTGATTGGCTTTCAATTTATCGAAAGATTATGGATTATTATGTTTCATGCTTGTAGCTATTATCCTTAAAACCGCTAAAAGTGGCCACTTTTGGCGGTTTCAAAGATAATAACTACAAACATTATAAAAACACCACTGGCTTTTCCGTGAAGGAAATCATCGTGAGGAAACCTGCATGCTTCAACTTCGAGGCATGTATTGTACCCACTGTCCATTCAAAGTGGCGACGGGCTCACTACCCGTCACACTGGACAGAGTTTCGGTACTACTAGTGAAACATGGATGTTCTGAAGTTTAAGAATATCTTTGACTACCCCCGTCGGGGAATATAGTCGTGAGCATATGCTTATGCTATGCTTATAAAAACAAATCCGCAGTGACCCGATAAATTGAAAATCAGCAATGACTAAAATGTGACATTCTTTTTTTTTTGAAATATTGTTTAATTGTTAAGAAATAAAAATATGCGATTGGGGGCAGCACAATAGGCTCCGTGCAGCCTTAAGTTGTCAAACAACACAAGCAGTTTAAAAATATCTTATCAATGGAATATAAAACATAAATAGACAAAATGAATGGAAGATCACTATCAAACGAGGGGGACTTCCATAGTAAAATCAGGTTGTGACCGATGATCCAGAACGTATGAAATGTGTGCAACTGTTCAAAGAAATTTAATGGCGGTGGTGCATGTTTCATATAACATTTTTTTGTTAGAGAGTTGCGCGAGTCTGCCATGCACAAACTCTCTATGAGCCTGTATGGACCTAGGTACATACTACAGGGTGAAATTGATATCATTAGCATCCTTTTAAACTAAGAGTCTACCCATCAAACTGAACAACTTTTACTATGGGAGCAAACCAATAGGAGCAAAAAAAATCTGCTGTTCTATACTAAACTGAGATCTCGACGTGCAAGTTTGCGACTCAAATGTATGCAACAGCAGATTTTTTTTTGCTCCGATCGGTTTGTTCCCATAGTAAAAGTTGTTCAGTTTGATGGGTAGACTCTTAGTTTAAAAGGATTAGTTTATAAGGCTAATGATATCAATTTCACCCTGTTGAATACATATCCTATAGATACAAACATCCATGACTTTAGTACTTTGACTATTTATTCTAAGGACTAGCCTTGCAGTAGCATTTCCCCTCTGCCACAGTATAAGAACAATTGATCATGTGCATTTACATTAAATTTTATACCTTATCACTAAACAAGACAGCCTATAATTGTGAAACAATAACTTCGAACTTAGAACGTTTGGGGTTCACACAAGACTACTTTTCATGATTTTTATCATTCAAAATTAGAATCTAAAAGTTATGGGGAATAAAATCTTAAGTTGCGGATTTCATGTTACCTCGCCACCAGCAAAAATTTTTTTTTGCTCCGTTGGTTTGCTCTCATAGGAAAAGTTGTTCAGTTGGATGGGGTAGACTACTGTAGTATGCTACAGGGTGACTAGGTCCATAGAGGATCATAGCGTGTTCGTGAATGGTTGGCTCGCGCAACTCTCTTACAAAATAATGTTATATGAAACATGCAACGTCACCATTAAATTTCTTTGAACAGTTGCACACGTTTCATACGTTCTAGATCATCGGTCACAACCAGTTTTTAGAATGGAGGTCCCGACTCTTATAACGTATTGAGTTACATTCTCTTTGGTGAATGGTCTCGTTTATCTCGCTCTAACATATGTTAATGCTATGCCCTTTCTCTTTCGGATTTCCGATCTAAAATAGTATATAGTCTATGATTACAACACAATCTGATGATAAATTTGTTTGAAACTCAATGCTCACTTCCTATCCATTTGTTTTACATTCCATAATCTGGTTAGGGTGTCGCAAAGAGGGTCCCACACTTAGAAAAATTTTACGCTAATTTTATATGGAGCTGGGACTTGGAAAAATGTTGATCGAAATTGTATGAACCATTGACTTAGTCGAATTTTCGGGTGAAATTAGTATGGGGGCTGGACTTGTAAAATTATGTGCCGCGGCAGCGGTCGGCGAGTGTCAGAACCGAATTGCTACTATTTACCTAGTATACCCAAAAACATTCCCTTTAATTAAACCCTCCATTTCATGCTCAAGGTCAAGGTCATTGACCATTCGGCGATTGTTTTTTGTTGAAAGTCCTGATTTTGTATGGGACCCTCTTTGCGACACCCCGACCCATAATCTTAACAATTAAAGACACTAACTACTTTGATTCTTGTACTTTCCTCTCATGAACTTAGGAAGAGGCACAACACCAGGACAAGGCACTTGTCCGAACACTTCGCAAATACAAGGACGATCACAACCTATACCAAAATTTGCAGGATTATCCTTTTTCTCAGCAGCTATAGCTTCGGCATCTAACACCTTCTTTGATTTCCCCACAGTACTCATTAAATGCTCTAAGATATCCTCTTTGGATTTATTGTCGATATCTACCAATATTTGTCTTCCATCGTCGAAGTAACACTTTATGAACGGTGATGGTGTTAGGTTTTTTAACGTAGCCACTTGCACGTTCGGATTTTTGTACTGGATCTGTGGTAGGTGCCAGAAAACGAATTCTTTTGCCCCAGTATTGTTCTTGCCCTGTATATTGTATGCCACGGAAAAGATCTTGACTTTATCCTTGAGGACTAGTTTGCCAGCGTTTAAGTAGTTCAGCGTGCGCCGGATAGGAGCTCGTCCTTTCATGAAAGGCATTTTGTTTTCTTTTTATTTCGATTTAAAATGCTAAAATCGTGATAACTATAACCTCAAAATAAAATTAGAGGACGGACGATTGACTTTTGATTTTGACATATGGTCCGTTTTATAACGTGTAAAAATCATTGGCGAATGCTACACGCTCGATATTTATCGTGATATTTGGATCGTAATCCAGGATCACGATATTTATCGAGTGTGTAGTATAGCGTATCACGTATCGTGATACGGATCGCCGGATTTCTAGAAATCGAAAAATCCGTTATCTGTATCAAGTATCGTCGATAAATATCGAGCGTCTAGTCTCTAGTCGATATTTATCGTCAGTATTCACTCTGTCAGCGATGGAAGAGGACCCGCATATTGAGGCGGCGGCGCCCGCCGTACTTCAAAGTAACGACCAAAAACATTTAAAAGAGTTTAATCAAGTATGGAGTAATCAACTCCAGCAGATGTTCAAAGCGAGCATCGGGCATGCGAAAATAATTTTCGTAGTCATCCATTTCTTGGTATTCCCGAATCTGATTTAATAAATTCAGATGAGTATATTTTTCTCTATCTTGAAACCAACGTTTCGCCCATTTTTTTCGTTTTACACGTTTTTTCAACGCTATCGCTAAAATAATAGCAACGCACGCTTTATTTATATTGTCACTCATAGCTTTATTTTATTGTAATCAAATAATACGAAACGTGAGCGTGCTTAGTGAAATTTACCGCCGTACTGACGCGATCCGTATCGTATGTGTAGTATACCAAAATATTGCTCGATAAATATCTCGTTGAATATCACGATAAATATCGAGCGTGTAGCATTCGCCACTCGGGATGCCTATACGAAAGCAAGGCCTACAGTTAATTAATAAGAACCTGCGACTGTAATGCTATCTTGGCAAATACAAAATAACGCGTGAAAAAACAAGATGGCAGTATTTTTATCAATATGTCGATTCCAAGCAGCCGACGACCCTATATGTCAAACGAGTGTCAAATGCTAGCAACTAGGGATGTGCAGAGTACAGTTTTAATCGATGTCATCATCATTAGTCGACAGGAAAAATAAGTGTTTCGAAACGTGTAAAATCATTTGAGGAGTCTCAAGGACATTTATAATAATCTCACTAATATAATAATATAAAAATATCAAAGTTTAGATGTTTGTCACTCAATCACGCATTCAGTTTAAAAGCGGCTGAACGGATTTGGATGAAATTTGGTACACAGATAGAATCTATTCCGGATCAACATATAGGATACTTTTTTAAGGTCCACGCAGACGGAGTAGCAGGAATCAAAAGAGATTATAGTAGAAGCCGCCCTCGTATGGTGTACGTACCTACTCACAATACCTTTTCCAGCTTCCTGGTGTACTCTGATCAGTTCGGTTGCGATTTATAAAAAGGTGAGGTGAAGAGTACTAAAAACCGACGAGCATGTATAAAGAGATGTTTGGATGTGAATGAGGCGAAGAGGTATGTCAGGATCGCAGTAAATGGCGCATTTCAGACTATCTATACATATTCATGCCATGCTCATAGTTATTGATATAAGTAATAAATAGTCAAAGGATATAACTGAAAAGAAAAAACGTTAATGAAAAAAAAACATGATTGAATTATTTTTCTTTAAGCGGAGAGTTCTTATTTATTATTTAATAAGCATTTCTTGGCAATCATCTCCAGTACTTTAATTCGTTTTTGAAGTTTATCTATGCGCCCTTTGTACATTGCTTCCACAGTTGTTTGTCTTAACGTCACAGATTTTGACGAACTCTGAAAAAAAATATTAAAAAATTAAAACAAATATTGTTTCCTATTTGCTGTTACACCTCAAATTAGCGATGGTCACCAAAATGTAGGTCAGAAAACAAAAACAGGTAGAAGAAAGCTAAAATATTAATGGTGAACTAAATCGATTGATTAAATGTTTTCCCGTCACTAATAACCTTAAAATGGAATTGGTTCATTACTGATTTTCTGTGCTTTCTATAAGTCCAAAATCTATAAACTATCTGATTGTTATTAATTAAGCCATAGGAAAACTTTTTTCATCAATACCATTACACTTTCTGGCTTATTTACTCGAGAAAATATAACTTTGTACTCACTTGTGGAAACTGATATTTTCACCCGAGTTTTCTTTGTTTTCTGAATACGATCTGCAACTGCGCACAATACAGGACATTCTCTATATATTAAAGTCACTACCACTTTACTAATTTCTTCAGATTTCTTTTTTAAATCCACTTTAATTCACAATTTCTTGCCGATGAACTCCGTGAACTCCCGAGCAATGATACGCGACCAAATTGAAAATGATTCCCAATATTGCCATCGTAGATAGCTAAAAGTTTCTTTCTTATTTGGCAGCATGGACAGAAGTCTTTAGGAGTCGGTATGACGTTTTGGGTAGTACGGTGTGACGTCATCAAGGTTTTATCTACTTGTATTCATTAATCTGAGTACGAAAGATAGAATGTAGATGACTCCCGAGTAGTCCCGAGTGATTTTTACACGTTTTGAAACGAAACCCTTATGACATTGAAATTTTTTTTTTGGTTCAGTTCAAAGCAAAGGGGTCTAGCCCATACAGCCGATGTCTTCAGTACTTTTTTTCAATATTGGCAGTACTGATCTTGGAACTAAGAGCCGAACCACACGGTGCGGTACGGTGCCTGAGCGGTGCCGCACCGCAAAGATTTCGCCACACAGGCGTTCACACGGGCGGTGCGGCGCCGCAGCGGTGTGCAGCGCCGTTGCGGCACCTCAGCGGCGTCGAAAGGAGTGTGACGTACGCACGGTGCGTAGGTCGAGTAACGTATACCGTCGCGCGGCCAGCTTATGTTGGTTTTGTATAGCTTGATGTGTCGCCGTGTGTACAGTCTATTAATAAAAATCTGCCGCGCAAACAACAGAGCGGCACCGCTCCGGCGCCGCACCGCTTACACTCCTCCCCGCCTCACTTAGAGGCCAATTTTATACAAGGTACAGTATTGTAAGCATAGACTATTTCCTAAAAAAAAATATTTTGATTATTGAGAATATTATGATTTGATGAACTTCAGCGAGAAGATTCCAACATGAGACCTGATATACCATGCGTTCAAACCCTATGCAAGTTCAACGACGACTGACAGCAGATCGAGCGTTGAAAAATCTCTCGTGTGAACGTCAATAGGGTATCCCTTATGTTCTTCTTCTATCGAGTCAATGGCATGTCATTTTATATTTTTCCAGCCCAGTATTTTGCCACACGGATAGTACTCCCAGCAACGTGCAGCAGCATCCCGTATGTTTGTGTTCTATTTGCCATCGCGTCCATCGCGTCGCGCCAAGAATCTGGCAGTAAAAAAATCGCTTGCGTTTGAACTGATTAGGTAAAACGGGTAAAACCCATAATTTTCTATTTAAGGCGATAGAAAATCGCCCCATTGCGTTTTAGAATTACGCCCGTGCGAACGAGGGCTTACAGTTTTTAAATAGTTTATTTAGATAGATAACTATTTTAATCTTCTTGCTATAGACTATTATTATTTTCTAATATTATTGAATTCTCTTTGATTATTGAGATCAATTGACAGTAGAAGTGCATTAGAAGCAAAGAGTACTTTAATAATTATAACCGGAAAATTATAAGATAGAATATGGTCAAGAATGTTGGTAAAACACTGGTTAGAAGTGTTATTATAAAAGACAACCGGTAAATTAATGTAAATCCGCAATAGAACCATTAGAACACTAAAAAAAATCATGGATTGTTTAGTACCCTTTTAAATATTGCATATATATACTAATGCATCATAGCTGAAAAAAAATTAATGCGACAAAATTCATCATGAAATCACAAAACCTGAAGATATAAAAATGAAAAAATGCAGCAAAGTCAAAAACCCTTGTAAAATTTGTTTTGGTACTGTTACTAACAAGACAGGTTTGCAATGTCAGGGTGCGTGCAAAAAATGGGTGCATTTCCAATGCCTAAAATACACACCCGGAAAAATCCAAGACATAAAAGCAGGTTTCATCAAAGTAAACTGCCCGTGTCCTGATTGCGACACCGGGAATAAAGAGGAAGTAGTATTTCGTGACGCAGGATACATTTGTGGCAGACCAAAATGCCCCGCAAGAATATGTCCCGAATCCTGCGATGTGCCACTATGCCCAAAAAACTTCCTTATACCCGGAGGGAAAGAGATACAGTGTCCGGAAGATTGCCCTTTACCAGATGCACAACCGCCAAGTTGTATACCACAGACTTGTCCAACACCTTGTCCTTTTCCACCATTAGTTCCATTCCCACCTTCAGCGGCAAGCAAAGGCACAACGTTTTCGCAACTATCTAAAAAGTCACAAACCAATATTCATAAGCCTAAAGGCTCTCAGACCGATTGCCTAATACCATCAAAAGATTTGTTGACAACCTCAAGTGGTCCACCATCACCGAGGGTGTCACCGAAGAGGACTCCAAGAGGAACACCCAGGGGTAGTCCAAAGGGATCTCCAAAGGTATCTCCAAAGGGGTCTCCAAAGGGATCTCCAAAGGGATCTCCAAAGGGATCTCCAAAGGGATCTCCAAAGAGAACTCCAAAAGGAACTCCAAAGGGAACACCGAAGGAAACACCAAGGGGAACACCGAGGGGGACCCCGAAAAGGACTCCATCACCAAAAGCAAAGCCTTTACCAAAAAGAATCCCGTCACCACCATGTGTACCGCCGAGATGTCCACCGAAGCCTTGCCCAGCTCCAACACCATGCCTACAACCAAAAGCATGCTACTCTCCTAAGCCTCCATGCCAGTCTCCAAAATCGCCACGCCAGTCTCCAAAACCACCATGCCAACATAAAGAGTCACCGCCTAGATGCTGCCCATTACCGAAATGTCCACCGCCACTATATTTCTCCGTTGAAAAGGATCAGGATTGTTCGAAGTCAACTTGTAAAGATTCGGTATTGAATATCAAACCGGTCAAACCGCTGATCGTTTCTAAATCTTATTGCATGTTTTCTGGGTCTAATGTAGGTAGGTACCTAGATAATATTTATTTATTTGAAGAATAGATGTGTCGCTCTTATGTGTTAGGGTAAATTTGCATTACTCTAAGAGGCTATGTGAAAAAAATAGGATTCTTCAAAGCTTCATATGTCATGAAGTACTAACGGTAGGAGTATGATTAGCGGATATGTGTAAATTGAACATATAATTGAAGTTTTGACAAGAGCCCGATTAAGACACATTTTCTTGATAGAAAAACAAAAGCCAAAGTAGCCTCCGTTTTTATTTGTAAACGAATTATGTTAAGCTGCAGTGAAGGATGCAAAAGAAGAAGACCGGTTTCTTAAATAAGATTTTTTAATGAAAAGAAAAGTTACATTGATCAATGTTAGATCTTAAAATAAAATAATAATTAAATAGACAAACACAATTGTACGATGCTGTTACATGAGTGCCGAAAATCAGGTCGCCGGGTTTTATAGTGGTAGTTCTTAACAAACGCTTGGAACTGCTAAACGGTGAATTATAGAAACACGAGACTTGATTTAAAAAAAGAGATTGATATTTTACAAATTTTGATAAGAGCAGAATTGAACTTACATAAATAGTACAATCACAATTAAATAAAGTTTGTTTTACGCTTGAGTCGTTGCAGGCGCGCGCGCCGCCACATCTCTTTATCCCGCATCAGGCAGTAATATAAGCTATCACACGCCCATTTCACTTCAATTATTTTTCGACATAATTATGCCCTTAAGGGGTGATTGTACTTACTCATGAATTCACGATACTCAACAACTTTTCCTAAGAAACCAACAGGAAATACGCAAAAATTGTTTTGGACTTTCCATACTAAATGCAATCAGCTGATCAAAAGTTTCTATGGAAAGTCGAAACTTTTTTTTAGAATTTCCTATAATATAGGTTTCTTAGGGAAAGTTGTTTTTCAGAGTTTTGTTAGGCGGGGTAGGGAGTAATTATTAATTGGACTTTTAAACTGTAACCGGCACCATTTAGTGACAAAAAGACTATCATAAAACTTATTAAAAAAAATCGCTACGCAACATATAAATCGAAATTGTGTGTCCCAGAAGGCTTTTAAATTAATAATATTAATATCAATGCACTCATTTGATTTAGATTTTATAATACAAATTATTTTTGAGCAATAAAATAGGCATTGAAATTTAAAAAATGAGGTATTTATTAGAAAATACGAACGTATTTTTCAAAACCTTCTAAGTAGACAAAAATATGTACACCATGTTTGAAGTATGTATAATGGTAATGGTATATGTGCAAAAAAAAATTACCGTCTGGTTTTTTAGAACGAGATAATAGCTAAATTTTAAAATTGGAACTGTTGCTGCTGTGATTTTTTTTATTTTGGTACATTTCCAGGCTCAAATTGGTTCTTCAATACTATACCGAAAAAAAAATCAATTATTAATTATTCCCGGCTCAAACCGTAAAATGACTGGGCTATTAGTATTATGGGTACAATAACCCCTTAAAGTAATGCAACCGTTTACCCTAACATACTGTATTAAAAAATTTTGCCTTCTCTGGAGAAGGCTGTACAATTTTACCAAAACTTAAATGCCCTGCTAAGACTTTCACTGTTAAAAAGTTAAGAGAACTAGCTAGAGAACAAGCTAAAAAGCTAGAGTGCAGAGCTAGCTTTGATGGCAAGAAAATTACAAACATGACCTGCCAAGTACCAACCCATATGTCTACTCTTTTACAGCATGTTAGTGACAGCCGAGCAAATACTGAAACTGTGAACTCAGACCATCAAACTGAACAACTTTCACTATGGAGCCTACCTCAGGAAACGCGAAAAAAAATCAGCTGTCCCATACAAAACTGCTGTACCTATCCGACTCAAATGTATGGGACAACTGATTTTTTTTCGCGTTTCCTGAGGTAGGCTCCATAGTGAAATTTTTTTCAGTTTGATGGTCTGAGTTCACAGTTTCAGTATTTGCTAGGCTGTCACTAACACCCTGTATATTCCGTGCCATATGCATGACCAATGCAAGACTAAATACGTAGACAATTCATAGACAAACCTTGGATAAGTTATATGTCAAGATTGACAGTCCAAGTTAAGAAAACTTAGAAAAAAATTGCAACCAGTACTGGCCGCTAAACCCTATCCATGTACACGCACACAGACATAATTTGTATGACGCCTCACGCATACCAACCTAAGATAGTTGGTCCCTTTTGTTTTATACGGTAGAAACGTGATGCTAATTCTAGACATATACTTTTTCTAAGAGACAAACATCTTAATAATAATATTTATTTAAATTCAGACAACAAAGTGATCCATGTGTTAGTAACAGGGTTTGACTTTAGAGCTATGTTAGTAGGTACACTGAAAACATAAAATAAAATACAACATGACAGTGAGGTACATAGCCGTAGGCACTATATCATCACTTGCACGCAGTGTGCGATGATGGGGCAGTCAAACCTGCCTGCTATCATCTCCAGAATGCTGTTGTGGCTTGCACGCAACCGGCTGACGAGAGACGCCGCTTTTTTCCGCATGATGGCATGGTATCTTCTTCGCTTCGTAGCGGCGGACGCGCTACAATAGCGTGGTAGCCCCAACAGCACCCTGAAGATATTGTTTCAGGGCATTCAGCGAGCTGAGTGTGCAATTGACCCACAGGCTGCAAGAGTAGAATGACTGACAGTATGCTTTGAATAGTGTCACTTTTACCGACCTTGTACAGCCATTGAACCTGCAGACCAGCATGTTGCCCCTGACTACTTGTCTTAAGCAATAATTTTTGTTTAAGTATTTTACATTTTCAGATTCAGTGATGAGCGCTAAAATACGCAAGGGAAGCAAATCAGAATGTGGCATTAAACCCCCTGACGGTACGAGACAAATGCTTTTAGGTGCCATGGAAGAAATGTACAACACCGTTGGAAACTTTTCTAACCAATTCAGAGAGCTTATGTATAAGATGATAGAGGCATTGGAAAAAAGTTGATTTTACAAATTAATAATAAATTGGTTCTGCATTGACTTGATTTTAGTTGGCATAGCCGCGTTCCACTAGGCAACATTTGACGCGCAACACGTGACGCTCAACATTTGTTGGGCAACGTTGCAAAACGACGCGCGACTTCGTCGTGGAACTTCGCCCCGGATTCGACCAAACTTTGATTTATAGAAGAGTAACTATACAAGGAACGATTTAACTCTTAGCGTTTATTCCCAAATAACTTCATTTGTCTTCAACCCACAGATCACAAAAACTAAAGGGAGATGTGAAAAGGGGGCGGGGCCAGTGTCGCAGCAATATGCGCAAAAACGGAACACATTGCTCGCGACAGTAAGGATTCAATATATTATGAGGCTGAAAGCCAGTCAAGATATTGCGCATATTATTGCGTAGTACTAAAGATTATTCGAACGTTGAGTTCTGATACCGCAATGGATAATGATCACATTCAAGCTAACAAAATACTTTCTATCGCGTGGTACTGGTGGTAATTCGACACTCGGTTTAGTACTCAGCGTGTTGGTTGGCATCTCTCTAGATCTCTATGCTTCTACCACACTAAGGCCCGCTTGCGCCTAGCAGGGTTATCGTTATTAACTCGGAACTAGACGCTAATTTGGAATTAAATTATAATCATGTCTTGCACCATCCTGGTTTAGGGGCTAAACTTGTGTTATATTTAAACCGCCGATGTGGTAGGTTTAAGTCACTAAACTACGTGCTAAATGTCAAAATTGAGGCAACAGCTGTTTTTACAGTTTTGTTGTAGGCTCGCGCAACTCTCTAACAAAAAAAAAATTATATGAATCGTGCACCGCGCCACCCACTTGCGCCAAATGCTGGGTTAAATTGCGGAACCCCGTCTTTACTAGCACCGACCTGAAGATTGAACGAGTGTTATCGAAGATAGTCTTGCGCAAATGAAAACTAGTTCATAGTTAACTAACCTGACAGTTCTCTGTTTTTCGCTGGCAACATCCTAAATGACCATAGAGTTTATGTAATCCGACAAAATACGAAAAGGGAATGATGAATGAACATTATATACGCACGTCTCATTCACACTGCATCTCTTTGTATTTGTCTGTTTTATTTGTTTTATTTTGGCAATGACATTTCGTTTTCATCGTTCATTCATGTTATCAAAGAGCATGTAACACACTACGTTATGAGTCGGGACTTCCATACTAAAAACTGGTCGTGACCGATTATCCAGAATGTATGAAACGCGTGCAACCGTTCAAAGGAAATAAATGGCGCGGTGCACGTTTCATATAAAATTTTTTTGTTAGAGAGTTGCGCGAGCCTACAACAAAACTGTACAAACAGCTGTTGCCTCAATTTTGACATTTAGCACGTAGTTTAGTGACTTAAACCTACCACATCGGCGGTTTAAATATAACACAAGTTTAGCCCCTAAAACAGGATGGTGCAAGACTTAATTATAATTTAATTCCAAATTAGCGTCTAGTTCCAAGTTAATAACGATAACCCAGCATTTGGCGCAAGCGGGCCTTAGAGTATCACTTTTAACCCGCTTCTTAGATCAACAATGACATTCTTTCAGAGTAGGAGAGATGAAAAATAGATTTAAAACTTTTGTATGTTAGGTCAAGATCTAAAGAAGGCGAAGTATTAACTAAAGGAGGTTCTAGCTGAAAGACGATTAAAGATTATCTTATTATTTTTAAGTTAATAATGGCTAGGAGTAGAGTTACAAAGACAAAAACCTGTTTGTCAGATGGACATATTCTAATTGATCTGTGTGTCAGATTGCCAAACCCGTGTCAAACCGTCAACACAATGCCCCGTTATAAAAATAAATTCACAGAGACCTGAACAAAAGCAACAACCATGCAGAGTAACTACCGATAGCGAAAACATAAGCTGGCCACGATGTCAAAATGCAAAAAAGTTCAAAATCCGTGCAAGATTTGTTTAGGGCCTGTCAAGCAAAAAACTGGACTTCAATGCCAGGGTGCCTGCGAGAGCTGGGTTCATTACAGCTGCCTGAATTACACTCCAGGGAAAATTAAAGATGTACAAGCTGGTGTAATAACAATAACATGTCCATGCCCTGATTGTAAGACCACTGTGCCAAAGGAGATATTGCGAGACCCCCCGTTCAGTTGCAACAATGTAATGTGCCCTGCTAACAATCCTCCATCGTGCGAAGTGGCTTCCTGCCAAGCCAACGAGCTAACAGCTGGTAGACCACGTCCCGTACTACCTCCAGGAACATTGATCGACTGCGGAGACGAATGCAGAAACTTTGTCCAGACCATCTTTCATACGCCATCATCGGATCCATGCATGCAAGGGTTTAATGTATCTGCTACTAATTCAGAAACTACAAACTCAGGAAAATATGATAAATCTGGAAAATCTGGTTCTAAAAAAAAGAAAGCTGCCCCTGCCACGCCCACGCCTCCTTGCTGTGACCAGCATGGTTGTCATTTCATGGGTACTGGTGGCAAAGGGGGTGGTCTGGGAGGTGAAGGCGGAGGAGGCGGTGGGTACGGTATGGGTGGCGGAGGGGTTGGTCCGGTAGGTGGGGGCAGAGGGGGCGGTGGGTGTGCTGTGGGTGGTGGAGGTGCTGGAGGTGGTGGAGGTGCTGGTGCCATGATGCCATCTATGAGCACGGTACAGCAGATGTGTAAAACGGTGGCTCAGTTAACTAATCAGATTAATGAATTAATGGCGACGTTGAAGCAAACAGGTGGTACAGGTGGTACAGGTGGTACAGGTGGCGATGGAATAAATCCGGGAATACATGTGGGAACAAGGGGAAATCAGAATAATCAACGGAATTGTCCCCAAAGTGGACCGAAAGAACAATGTCCTCAACCGTGTTTTTGTCCAGGAAACCCAGTTCGGAGGCAATGATTTAAACACATTTTTTATAACGTTTTATTTGTAACATTTTATTAATAATAAAGGTAAGGTTTGCAACCTTTGCTTTTTTTATTTAACTATAATTTATTTAACTTCATTCTTAAGACTGCTATAAATAAAATAGCAATTCGCCAAACTGCATAACAGTTTGTTGGCGATACGCTCTTAGTCTAAACTATTATAAAACTGTAGCAGAAAGTTTGTCTGTACATTGAAGATATTAACTAAAAAAAAGCTACGATATGGTTTTTAGGTGTCCCTGATTCCATATCACCAATTATTGGATTTTTTGTCTGTCTGTTTATTTGAACGAGCATCACGCAAAAACTATTGAACCGATTTTGATGAAACTTTTTTAGTTTGATAGCTTATGATCTGACTTAAAATCTGGTATATAATTTGTGCGGACAAAGTCGCGGGTTAATGCTCGTTATATTTTAATTATATATAAACAGTTTGTACATGCGAGCGATACACTACACTCATAGTTATTCACTTTAGATTAATACATAAACTCACGACCACAATCCCTTACGGGACGGTCAAGAACCTACATCATTTTATATCTGCAATATACACCACCACCATACACACACAACACACACACACACACACACACACACACACACACACACACACACACACACACACACACACACACACACACACACACACTCACTCACTCACACCCCAACACACTCACCCCACACACTCATACTTACATACACTATTTACCAATTTTGTTTTGTTTCCACTTTCATTTTTGTTTTTTTTGTTTGTTGTCTCTCACCGATGTTCCCATCTATAGTCGTATGTAATAAGTATTGAACTGTTAACTCACACCGAGAGTGGAGGCCTGGTGACCTGTATCATAGGTTTTTATTACCCATCACAGGCACCAGCGATCCACAACCATAAATATCTGTGCACTTCCTAGCTTAAGACTTGTTATTATGTACATACTGGTTTGTGGTGAGAAAGAAACGTTTTTATTATTATTATTATTATATTACTATTATTATTATTATCAAACAAACATTTCTTTACTTTTATTTTTAGGGTACATTTACTTAGCTTTTTGTTGTTATTAAAATCGGATTAGTTTTGGAGGAGGAAAAAGGGGATCATACGAAATGCAGATTTCGTCCATTTTATGTGGATAAAATCAGTTTGAGCTGCAGTTGTATCTTTCGCACTCTCGTCGGCGGGGTGTGTGATCGGTGGCGGATCGGACAGTTATACGTAAACAGTCGGAAAAGTGACCTATTCTCCAAATTCCTCCGAGAGCCCGCATAACCTGACGACCCGGTTGGTGTAATGGTTACCACGCCGGACTGCCGGAATCCCGGTTCGGTCATGGATGCTTATATGTATGTGCCGTTCGTTGTTGTATGGTTTCCATAATAAACAGCTTATAGTGCTTACCCAAGTCATCATTACAATGTATGTGCCTGTGAGCGTTATTTTTATTATTATTATTATGTAATGTATCTCTGTAAAAGGCTTACTCACGGGTCGTAGCCCGGATCTTTGGAAGGCTTGCGTAGGGACACAGGTCCAACACGTAGAGGCCTCTTTGACTTAGACACTTTCATCTAAAGCTATTTAGTCGGGGAAATCTATGGATTTTTGTATGGAGTAGGTTGCATTAATTGCACTTTTGGTGATAATTTGGAATATAGTAGATACATACATGAAAAACATAAATTCTCAATAATCCCCGATTTTGTATTGTGTATTACTGAATAACGAAGACATTTACAAAACATTAAATTTAGGTACGAACAAAAAATGGAAAACTGGTGATTTTATCCAAGACGGCTTCGTTCAATACGTTTTACTTATAACAATAATAATTTCCGGTTAATATTGTAAATTTGAGTAGATATTTAATATTTTGTAAGATTTCATAAATTATAACCTCAAAACTTAATTAAGTTTTGAGGTTATAATTTTTATATATATTTTATATATTTTTAAATAATTATTTAACGTTTGATTGTACACATTAAATTTGCCTTGGGATAATTAACTGTCTCTTTTGCTGGTATGCTGGAAGAAATATCTTTAGAAATAAGCTTGCCCTTTGTTCATTTATATAGATTTTAAGGTATTTCTCAGGGTCTTCAGCCTATATAACCACGAAATCTCGACAAAAGTGTTATAAACTAACAGTAATATTAGTTCAAACTCAATTTACTAAAGTGTATTTAATGCAATCTCAAACCGTATTTTTCCTAGACTAAATGGGATGCACCAATAGTGGTCTTTCTCTGAATGAATTATGCAAATGCACCAGAAGACATACCACCATATCACCAACAGCTCGCCACAAACTGCCCTGCGGGCTTATTTGACATTTGGAAAAAATTTTTTGGGCAATTTTGTTTGACTTTGCACGATTGAACCGTTTATTTCCCAAAAAGTAATAACAGCGGCATTTACACGGTTAAATCGACTATATTAACCATAAAAAGGATCATTAACTCTTCAAGCTACATTTTGTATCAAATTATTTGAATTCCGGCGTATGTATACAGGGTGTAAAATTAAACTGAATAACTTTTGCTATGGGACCAACATTGAAATCGCTGTGCCGTAGAAAATGTCAGTAGCTACTATTGATATATTCTACTCAACCAAAATGTATGAAACAACCGATTTTTTTTTCTCAATTTCCAATTTGGTTACTTATACGCTACGGTACAGTCCTATCCTCATGGGATGCATCATCATCATCAGCCTGTCATCGTCCACTGCCGAACATAGGTCTGTCACAAGCGCAACAAAACACTATTCTTGGCCTTCCCCGTCCATTCGCTCCCCGCTACCTCTTTTAGGACGTCGCGTCGGTCCAGCGGGCGGCAGGGCGTCCTATACTTCGCTTGCCATTTTGCGGTCTCCACTCTAGAACACTGATACCCCATCGGTTGTCAGTTCTTCGGCAGATATGACCAGCCCGTTCCCACTTCAGCTTGGTATTGGTAATACAACGCCACAAAACACTATCCTTGGCTGCTACACCTTGTATTACCGTACAACGTTAGATGAGTAAAACAAGTAAAGTCAATATAATAGTTTTAATACGACAAAACTACGGCTAAAATGGTAATGAGAGCACACGCGGATTGGATGGTGACCGAACGCGAACTAAAGCTAATTACAATAGAAGCGAAATTATGGGTAAACCGCTGACGGTGCGCGATGTATGTTGCTTGCACCATACAATGCTCCCAGGCAGAAGAAATGAAGATATGAGGGTGCTAGATGGTGGTGATACAAGGTGATAAAACTATATTTATGCAGCACGTACAAGATGAAAAGACAATATTTTTTTATACTAAATTGCTTAAATTCTACTGTGAGCCCGACTCATTATACTTGCTTTATTTACGCACACACTTGTAAACTCAGGCACTGTTGCCTTTTTTACTCTAGCACTAAACACCTTTTCACGCACACTCTCACTACTGGTACACTGATCACTGGAGGCCTTAGCACTCTCACACTGATCATCACTAACACGATACACGACGCGGGGCGGAGCGAGCGGCGCGGGCATGGCGCCGGCACCGAGCTGGTCGAGGACGGAGGGCGGCAGGCGGTTGCTTCCGCGATGAGCACGCAGGCGGCATACTCCATACACAACTCCTACGGCTAACGCACTTATCACCAACAGATACGTGATGGTGTAGTGGTGTATATCATGGTTGGACACTTATTCCGTCAGAATGGATTCAGATTTCATTTGTTCTATTTTTCGACCCAGATCCATAAGCTCTTTGACGTGACCATTGGTCCCGGACTCGATCTTGCTGATCGGAATGGATAAATTAATTTTGTTGTTAATTGGTGGTATCTCGATTTTTGGTATATCGGCCTGTACTTTTACTTCGTACGTCAATTGTTTATGTGAAAGTATCGTAATTTCTTCGCCCTTGATGATACAACCCTCACTCACGATACCGACCTTGCTGAGTCGCTCGGCCGTCACCTGATACTCGCATATGACTCGTACGGAGCATTGACCGCAACAGAAGTACAAGTAAATGGACTGATGGATGGAATGGACCATGGGGGTGGGTTGGAACGCAATGCACAAATAAGTTTTTCTAAATTATGTACGTAATACCGACTGCTCTCAAAATGGGGATGGAAAACATCGCGAGGCAACCTGCACACGCTGGAGAAGAACTTCTGATGCATACATGTGAAGTCTACCAATCCGCATTGGGCTCGCGAGGTGGACTAACGTACATACGTCCTCCTTGTAATAAGCCTATGGTCTGCAGTGAGACGTACCTATACTAGGATAAAAGCATAAAGTTATCAGAAAAAAAGTAAAATAAACTCTATTATTTCCACAAAGGAATGAAATGGTTTGTATTAAATATAGTATATTTTTTTGGAGACTGGATGACTGGACATGAATAAGTTCTGAATAGAAATAGAAATAAAACTACAATTGCGAACCCAGTTATGACTACACTGAGTGCAATTCCAGTTTTATCCTGTTTTAATAATATAAGATTATCTCATTTCCCGGTGCTCTATCTTGAAGATCAGTAAGAATTAAGGCTAACTGATCGGTTAGGATAAGTATAAGATCTCACGGAAAGATAATTCAACTCATTCAACTCACTGTACATCCTATACAGGAGTGCGATTTTTGAAACTCATTCGCTGAGCTCAGCAGTTGAAAATGTCAATATTACTATGGAGATATGCATCTTTCTACTGCTGATTTGACTTTCAAAAATCGCACTCCGTATGATTTTTGAAAGTCAAATCAGAAATAGAAAGATGCTTATCTCCTTAGTAATATTGACATTTTCAACTGCTGAGTTCAACGTATGAGATTCAAAAATCGCACTGAAATCGCACAATGGGTATGATCAGACCATCAAACTGATCAACTTTCTCTATGGGGCGAACAGCCTACCCATGATACTTAACAACTTTCTCTAAGAAACCTATCGGAAATTCGCAAAAAAATGTTTGGATGTCCATACGAAATGCAATTAGCTGATCGAAAGTTTGTATGAAAAGTTAAAATTTTCTTTGCTAATTTCCTATGAGGTTCTTTCAGTTGTTCAGTATCATGGGTACAATGAATGACCCCTTAAAGTAATACAACTGTTCACCTTAATTTCACCCTGTATATCTTACTGTGGGATCTTATACTATACTGGAATTAAGGCTACTGCAAAAATAATAGATATATGAGATGACACGGTTTTATGTCTTTAGATTAATTTTTATTTGAAAACGAATTGGATTGAAAAATGTTTTTTTTATTTCCTTGTATTCTTTCTCCAGAGCAAAAATGTTTCAAAACCGGCGATGTGCTTGTTTAGCATAAAAGTATAATATGTGCACGACTATACCCTCTGAGGGGTGGGTAGTCAGAGTTATTCTAAACTGACTGATTGAATCAGGCCACATATGATTGCATCCTTGCTTGCTGCATGCTTGCTTTCTCGTTGCTTGTTTGCTTGAATGCATGTTGGGGGGGGGGGGGGGGGGGGGGTGCAGGGGGCTGCACAATTATTATGATGACTAGACAACGATATAGAATACATATATAGATACAAACATCCATGACTCGGGTACAAATATTCATATTCATCATATAAATATTTGTCCCTTAAGGGATTCGAACCCGCGACTGACACTTCACTTCACTTCACTACAGACTGTGCTACCGGGCCGTCAAGCCGAGCTTGCTTGCTTGCTTGTTTGCTTGTATGCATGTTGGAGGGTCAGGGGGGCAAGAAAAACAAACTGGTGTTTTTAAAATTCCAGGTTTGGTTAACTATTTTTGCTGTAAAGTGACAACGGAAAAACAAATATTCGGTAAAGTAAATTACCTGACTTACATCACTATGGAAAAATGTGATGTAGAATTTTGATCCATTGGTTAGAAGAAAAAAAGGACAATACAAAATCTGGCTTTTTAAAATATGGCGAATAATATTCAGAGGAATCATAAAAAAAGTAACCATAAAAAGTGTAACGATTTCGGTGAACTAAAATTCAGTAACCTCTAATTCGAAAGTACGATAGGTCAACCATTTTCCATACTATCATTTTGCTCGCTTTGTACGCGCTCTTATGTTATTACAGAAACTAATAAAATGAGATTAGGTTACTAGAAGTTGCAGCAGTCCTGAACCTATTTAAACTAGACCAGTTTATATTTCCCTATGGACCGAGTTTGCATCTAATTTCGTTTCTCGGGCAGTGCAAATGAGGGCTATCATATGTGGCCTTCCAAGGAAAAGGGGACCTTGTGGCGGGTGTCACTTACGTCGTTATTCTTTTAGCAATTGTGCTATTTTTTGTTTGTTTGCTTAATATTCTAGCCAAAATTCAGCTCTACTAAAATTATGAAAGTTTCCCTGCTAAAATAATGTATGCTATAATAAATCCTACTAATATTATAAACGCGAAAGTATGGTATGGTATGTTTGTTACTCTTTCACGTAAAAACTACTGAATGGATTTTAATTTAAATGTACAATAATAGCTTATAATATACATCCGAATAACACATAGGCTACAATTTATAAAGATATTGTGTGAATTGTCCAGACGAAGCGCAGACGAAGTCGCGGGCACCAGCTAGTTATAATATATACTAGTTTTATTTTAGACAACACAGGCCATACAAAGTACAATGAATTTTAGTAGGCATTTGAGAACTTATAATTATAATCGATGTTAGTAGAATACAAAATAGGGAGGACCAACTGACTGCTCTCAAACGGAAGGGAAACTTCGTGAGAAAACCTGCATACGCTGAAGATGACATTCTGATGCGTATGTGAAGTCTACCAATAGTGGTGGACTAATGCCCATACTCATGTACTCTGTTGTTTCGTGTGTGCCTTTAATGGTGAATAGATTAGATTAGAAAAAAAAAAGAAAAAAAAAAGATAAAGAAAAAAGATAAGAAAAAAATACTTTTTTTCTTTCTTTCTTTCCTTCATACACCCTCCGTGAGACGTATGGCGAAGAAGGTTGCAAGTTTTTGCTGCTAAAAGCGCCACCTGCCGTGCTATTTACACCACAAGTAAAAAATTACAGCGGTTAGATATACTATGGCATAGGCTTGTACTCATGTAGGGTGTAAGAAGATCTCTCCCGAAAACTCAAAGTGGTGAAAGTATACCCATCAATATTAAGACGCTGACAACACCCAAATGAGCTCCACTTCAGAAGTTTTTTAGCAAGATCAGAGCATCAGATTGCAGCAGGAAAAATATATGTTATATTTGACCGTATTTCTAAAAAATATATTGATTCCGAAACACGTTTGAACGATATTTTCTCGGTAGAAAATTATTCCAAAGTCACCTCTTTAAAGGAACTTAAAAGTAAAAATTCCACCAAATGTGCATTAAAATACGTAATTATATTCATGAAAACGATTAAATACATTATTTTAAAGATTTTTATTGATTCAGAATTTTAAATAAGTGCATAGATTTTACGTAAATAATTATTTTGGTAATTTTCCGCTAGATCTAAGCGCAACGCGCCGACGTTGGCTTTTGCATCTCTTTCATTTGCATCGAAACCGACAGAAAGCGCTGAGGCGCCTTGCTAGGTTGACGTGTATCACTTTGGCTCGCGACATCGCAATCGGGACGCGAAGTAAAAACTATTTAATTTGTAATTATTAGGCTTGTTTAAATGTTTTTATGAATTGAAAAATGTTACTAAGTGTAAATAATATTTTTTAAGTGCATTTTTAGTTTCTGTAAATGTACTTATTGATCAATAAACCAAAAATAAACAATGAAACGCCATTAAAATATTTCTAACAAAATAATTATAATGTCGGAAGTTGAAATGTTTGTGTTTTCCAAGTGAATACAATTTATTATTACCAAATATTGTTGAATTTTATTTTTGAATATTTACAAAAGTTTGTTTTAAGTAAGTAACCTAGTTACCTACCTATCTAATCTAAACTATTATTAAACTGTATCTGCAAGTGTGACTGTACAAGGTTACTTGGTAAATTTGAGTTTCCTAAACTTTAATATCTATTAGGTTTAATATCTATAAGATATTAAAATTTAGAAATTAGAATACTGTAAAACACTTTTTCATTTATTCTCCGTAAAAAATGTATAATGGATATTGATTACAAGACAACAATTGCCGCTTTTGCTGCAGACCGCTGTATCTGTGTTGCTTAAGTTTTTACGAATAACCGTAGGTACACAGTGCACTCCTCACCACTACACAATGTATATGCAGATAACGATCCGGTCCAACTCACATTCTTGTCTAGTTTTTAAACACACACATGCGACTGCTTAATGTTTGTACCTCCTCCCATAATACCTGTCGAGCCTATGTATCTGATAAGACTACGTGTTTTGAATATTTTGTTATTGTTTTCTTCTTCATGTCTTTGCTTTTACTTTTTATTTTTGTAAATGCCTATTATTTAGTATCTAAGTGATTTATAGTAAAAGTCGAATTGTAAGTACTTATTTAAGTAGTACATAACATAGTTGTCCTAACTGTTAATTAAGACGTCCTAGACGAGTCAATAGTGTCATAGATAAACCTAAATTGGTTTTTACTGCACTATTTTGTCAATTTATTGTAATGTTTTTTCATAAATAAATATTAAATAAAAAAAAATACAATTGTATTTTAAAATTAACATCTGTTGATGGTAATTGATTATTAGCTCTTTATTTCGTAACTTGTTCGTTTTGTAGCTATGTTCTTGGTCGTTTTCGGTCAGATTCGTGTGATGGCGCTAACGTGCTACTTTATTTTACTTTGTCAGGGGTAAACATGAGGCACGGGGGCATGCGAGAGTTGTGGGCGTGGCTTATAGTGCGATCGAGCAAGGTCATCGGCGATATTCAGCGTCTTAACAACTTTTACCAAGGGACCAACAATGAGCACTCAAAAACAAACACTTTTTTGATTTTTCGGAAGGCGTCGTCTCTTCTTACACTCTGTCACAGATAATATAACTCTGTATATTCTATACCTATAGCATGGCATACATAGGTTCAGAACAAAAACAAACCTAGATGGGTAAGTATTTAAACAGGCGACTCATCCCTTCAGGGGTTCCATGCAGACATCAAATTCAAATAATTTATTTCAGACAAGATGTAGATATAGTGTTAGTACCTATACATTTATCTTAAAGCTAGTATTAGTAACATCATCATCATCATCTTATTTAAGAGCTGCGCTCTTGTCGGTGGAGTTTTCGCCAATCCTGTCTCCTTTCCGCTAGTCTCTTGAGTTCTTGATACGATACGACATCAACCTTTTCCTTCACTTGGGCCAGATAACTCTGTCTAGGTCTTCCTCTGCCTCTCTTCCCCTCTATCTTCCCTTCCAGTATGGTTTTAAAGAAATTGTCGTTTCGTATCAAGTGTCCAATCATTTTTCCTCTCCGGTTTTCGATTGTTTTTAAAATGTTTCTCTTTTCTTTAACCATTCTTAGCACCTCTTCATTTGTTATGCGTTCCGTCCAACTTATCCCCTCCATTCGCCTCCAACACCACATCTCAAAAGCTTCCAGCCTATCTCGATCTCGTTTAGTCAATGTCCACGTCTCGCTACCGTACAATGCAATGCTCCAGATGTACACTTTGATTAGGCGTTTTCGGATTTTGCTCGATATTTTTGCTTTCAGAAGGTGTTTTTTGTCGTTGAAAGCTCTTTTTGCCATAGCAATCCTTGCAACGATGTCAGGGGTGCATCTGGAGTCATTTGTAATGAGACTACCCAAATATCTAAATGTATTTACTTGTTCTATTGGAGTGTATTAGTAACAAAAAACATTATATTTTAAAAACCCGGTGTGGAGCTTCACCCAGTGATGCAACATCGGGGAGGCCACCCGGTCTTTCAGGAGACCGTTAGTGCTGGCTCGGAGCCATCATCATCATGTTCTACTGGTTAGAGTTGACCATCCGATTCAGGAGGGTAAACACCACAGAGGACAGATAGGAGCAGAGGTGTGGCAAGGTAATCAGGTCTGTCGCCATTATATTAGGTCATGACCTCACAGTGGGCGTGGCCTGTGATGCTCAGTTCAAGGCGGACCGCCATTCTTTTTGCTGAAAGAGGTTTTTGCCAATAAAGTACATCTAATTTCAAATATTATTGATTTTAAACATGTTACAGCCAACAATGTTGCCATGTTTGTAATAACTACCAGTAGATGGCGCTCTCATTCCCTTAAGACGCAACAGATTGAAAATATCGTTCTCTGGGTAGTGGGCTCGGTGGCGAAATTGGATAACGCAGTTCCCCGGTTTGGAAGAGTGCGGGTTCAAGCCCGAGACAAATTTTTCAATCTTTAATTTGATTTAAGTACATCTAAATTCCTGGATTCGGTTTTAGGGGCGGAACCTTCGCACCCATCTTGTCCCCCATCCCTGCATTTTGGCGACACTTCATCATCATCGTCAGCCCATCATCGTCCATTGCTGGACATAGGCCTCTCCCAAGGCGCGCCACAAAACTCTGTCCTCGGCCTTCCTCATCCAGTCGGTCCCCGCTACTTTTTTTAGGTCGTCTGTCCAGCAGGCAACAGAGCGTCCCACACTACGCCTACCAGTTCGCGGTCTCCACTCCAGAACTCTGACACCCCACCGGTTGTTAGTTCTTCGGCAGACATGACCAACCCATGGCGACTCTTACTTCGATAGAAATATTGCTTTGTGACCTTTGATTATTTATTTTAAGGACTAGCCTGGCGGTAGCGTTTCCCCTCTGCCACGTAAGAACAATTGATCATGTGCATTTACATTCAATTTTATACCTTATCACTAAACGAGATAGCCTATAATTGCGAAGCAATAAGTTCGAACTTATCACGTTTGGGGTTCACACAAGATTACTTTTCATGATTTTTTCATTCAAAATTAGAATCTAAAGTTATGGGAATAAAATCCAAAGTTGCGGATTTCATGTAACCTCGCCCCCCGCAAAAGTGGCAGAAATGTTTGTTAGTAGAATTACACGCGTAACTAGTCCTCATATAAGTAGTCAAAGTTTGTGACACTTCCGCTCCATTCTGTCCTCCGTGGTAAGCAAGCAGAGCGCATCTTTGTTGGGCACACACTTTCGCTTATTTACGTAGCGTCGTAGGTATCCTGCGAACCCGATTTCTTTTATTTTAAGTTAGCTGGTATTGTAGTCGATATCATTCATAATCGAATACTAAATCACTAAATCCACATGACAAAGTCACTCATGTCCCAAACTTTACAGAGTAAGTAAAACTTGGACATAGTTTGATTGGCAATCAGAGTTGCACAATACAGATATGTTCTGAACTTCACGTCACTATTCTGGGAGCGATAAATTCGTGGGAAAGGCATTAAAAAGAAAAAAATAGTTCCAATTGGCTGATAGATGACGTTGATACGAGATTGATGTGCAACTTCGCTAATTCAAAAAAATACGAATAGGTAAGACCTGAAACATAGTAAATTAATATCAAATTAGAGATTGAAGAATTATGTCTCGGGCGGGACTTGAACCCGCACTCTTCTAAACCGGGGAATTTTGTTATCCGTTGCGTTTGATTCGAAATAGCAGAACATGGCTGTAACAAAATTAAAATCAATAATATTTACCATCTTCGGACCCAGGTCAAGTCAACACCATCTATCGAGACACCACACCATAGAGAAATTACGCGCTACCTAGGGGCCACACAGAGGCGGTTTTGCGGGAAAGCGGGCCAGAGGCGGACCTGCGGGAAATTAATATCTCCGGATCCGCTCGGTTTTCTTTGTGTTTTGTTGTGTATGGTGTGGTGTGGTGGTAATGTTCGAGTTTGTATGTACCCTACTACACAAAAATACGTTCGGGTCCGGAGATATTCGCTTCCCGCAGGTCCGCCTCCGGCCCGCTTTTCCGCAAAACCGCCTGTGTGTGGCCTGGCCTTAAGACATTGGCTGTAAGTACAAGTGAACGAACTTTAAAAGTATGGCTGTCTGAAACATGTTTCATGTTTTTATTTTTACATTATTAATGAAAACCATAATTATCATGGACTACAATTAAGTTTCGATGTTGATCCCGTAGAGAAAGTTGTTCAGTTTGATGGTCTGATCATCATCACCATCACAGCCTACAGTATACGTTTCACTGCAGGGCACAGGCCTACCCTAAGGGAAGGTGTAAGGGCGTTAGTCCACAACGCGTGCCCAATGCGGATTGGTAGACTTCACATACGCATCAGAATTTCTTCTTCAGCGTATGCAGCACAGCTAGCATGCCACCCACGACAAACCGTTTAAACGAGAAAAACGCCATGCGCGCTCTTTCTGGCATACGTAAAATAATAAAAATGGAGGCACATCTCGATTTTTATCGTTATCTCGGGGATGGCATGCGAGGATTGCGAGGCCTACAGATTTCCTCATGATATTTCCTTAGAAAAACTTATCGTGTCGTCCGTGTGAATTCGAACCTGGACCTCAAGATTTAGTTTCCAGACCACTCTCCACCGACGGCGACGGTCTGATCATCCCCCTAAAAAAATCTTATTATTATTAAGAATGCCCAGTGTGTAGTTACTAGTTTTTTTATTGTTATTATAATGTCTGTGAAGTTACCCAATAGAAAATCCCACAGAGCGACATGGCCTCAGGCCAAGCTCTTCAATAAAGATAAAAAAAAAAAAGAAAATATCCAATGTAATGAAAAATTAAAAATGTAAAAATATTTATTTTTGCAATAAACTTATTGTAGTTACATAAATATAGCACTCTAGCCCTCAGTCTAGGTATTCCTGGGTGATGAGGGCTAGGCTCTTTCGAAGAAGTAGCCTCATTGCAAACAATAAAGAGAAAATAATAAAGAAAAAATAACAATGTAACAAAAGAACAGAACCAAGCTATGTGATCATTCACGTATATGAGGAACAAGGTAGGTCCCAAAACGCTCCCCTGGGGGACCCCGAAATTTGAAACAGAATACTCACTGGTATATCCATTTCCATTTAGTTCATCGCACATCAGAATAAGTCCATTTTATAAGATATGCGGTGTCAATAGTGCCCAATTTCGCACACCACCGCGTTCTGATCGCAATCCACAAGTTTGGAGGGCACTTGTCGGATGCCTGCCTTACACTCAGACACCTGTGTTTGTTGAAACTTTTCTAATATATATTAGGTGAAGGTTTTGGGTATTAGGGTCTGTTCTAAATGGGAAAGTCAATCAAACTGTGTCTTTGCAGTTTCTAATTGGCAGAAGGGCCGCCGTTGCCTCCTGGGGTGCTACCTGCGTAATTTTGACTATTTATTATTAGGACTAACCTTGCGGTAGCATTTCCCCTCTGCCATGGTGTAATACCCCAACTAACAATTTGGTCGTCTAGGTGTCGTATAGTCGGACATCAGACGCATAAAGCACCAGTTTATGACGAAATTACCGTAATATAACTTTTATAAGTCAGAATAGTCCCAAAAATGTGGGCCTTATACGACCAAATTGTTTGCTGGGACTGGGCTGGAAAAATATAAAATGACATGCCATCGACTCGATATAAGAAGATGGTATAAGAACAATATTGATCATTTTATACTAAATTTACCTTATCACTAAACGAGACAGTCTATAATTGCGAAACAATAATTTCGAACTTCGAACGTTTGGAGTTTTAAATGTTTTAAATTAGAATCTAAAGTTTTTAGAAAAAATATATGTCTAGAAAGAGCCTCATGCTTCTACCGTATAAAACAAAAGGGGCCAACTTTCTTAGGTTAGTGTGCGTGAGGCGCCATACAAATAATGTCTATGTGCGTGTATATGGATAGGGTTTAGAGGCCAGTACTGGTTGCAATTTTTTTCTACGCTTTTGTAGCTTCGACTGTCAATCTTGACATATAACTTATCCAAGCTAAAGATATTGGGAATAAAATCAAAAGTTGCGGATTTCATTTTACCTTGCCCTCCGCAAAAAGTGGCAGAAATGTTTGTTAGTAGAATTACACGCGTAACTAGTCCCTATATAAGTAGTCGAAGTAAGGTTGCCTGTCCATTGACGCTGAGCTAACTGGCGGAGCGGAGAAACGGAGTTTTATTAACCAATAAGATTGCATGAAATCTCGGAGCTGCAATCTCATTGGTTAATAAAACGCTCCGCGTCAATGGAAAGGCACCCTAAGCCTGTCAGATAGACAGACAGACGGGAGGACATGACGAAACTATAAAGGTTCTTTTTAGGGTTCCGTACCTCAACAGGAAAAAACGGAACCCTTATAGACTAAGAGATAAGTGTACTTTTTGCAACTATCAGCTGCAAGGCTGATTCAGTGTTTATGAGGTGTAGAGCATCTCTGTGATGGGGACGGACCAGGTCTGCCTACATAACTCCAGTCGCTTAAGAAGTTACTGATGTTTAAAGGTCAGTAAAAAATTAACAATCAGCTGAAAGGCTGATCGTATGATATTATTGTAGTATGCACTGTAGCTATGTGAACAGTACTAAAACTGACATGGTTCATCAGTCGGTTTAAGAGATACAGCCGTTCAAAGGTCCGACCTTTGAACGGCTGTATCTCCTAAACCGACTGGCAGTTCATGTCAGTTTTTGTACTTTTTACATAGCTACAGTGCACACTACAATAATATCATACAATCAACCTTTCAGCCGATCGTTAATTTTTACTGACCTTTAAACGTCTGTAACTCCTAAACCGACTGAAGTTATGCAGGCAGACCTGGTCCATCCCCATCACAGAGATGTTCTACACCCCATAAACACTGAATCAGCCTTGCTGCTGATGGTTGCAAAAAGTACACTTATCTCTTAGTCTATTATAGGATCAAAGTATAATAAAGAATACGGAATAAAGTATAATTGATTGATTGATTGATCACTTTATTGTCCGTCTGTCTGTATGTCTGTCAAGACCCTTTTTTTGACTAGGAAACCCTAAAAACCAGCTAATTACTAGTCGGGCGGGACTATGAGGGTTTAGTACAAATTAATTATAAAAATAAAAAAATTAAAATATAAAAATAAAAATCATTTATTTCAGGAAAGCAGGTCCCGCATACACAAAGCATTACATCGGTAGTTTGTCGGAAAATCAAGTTATTATGAGGGTGAAACTTTGCAGCGGAAAAAAATGTTCTCCCATACCACCACCCCATACATCATTCTACCATCACGGTTGATGCTCCAACTCAAAATGTAAGTTCGTATTTTATAAACTAAATATCAACGACTTTCGGATTTATTCCTTTACTTGACTATGCTGTGATGTGAGACCTTGCTTCTTGTCAAAATGATTCTAGGTCTAATTTAATTTTGATGAGTGAGTTTGCGCGTATCATAATATATGACATACATGGCCGTATCCTTTGACTATTTATTATAAGGACTAGCCTTTTGGTAGCATTTCCCCTCTGCCACGGTATAAGATCAATTAATCATGTGCATTTACATTCAATTTTATACCTTATCACTAAACGAGACAGCCTATAATTGTGAAACAATAATTTCGAACTTAGAACGTTTGGGGTCATACGAGACTACTTTTCATGATTTTTATCGTTCAAAATTAGAATCTGAAGTTATGGGAATAAAATCCAAAGTTGCAGATTTCATGTTACCTTGCTCCCCGCAAAAAGTGGCAGAAATATTTGTTAGTACAATTACACGCGTAACTAGACCGTATTTGATATTAATTTCAACTTGATATATACTTGACTTTATTGACCCTTTCCTGAGAAAAGGTTCTTGACAGACGGACAGACAGGCAACAAAGTGATCCTATAAAGGTTCAGTTATTCCTTTTAAGCCATGGAACCCTAATAAAATATATTCCTTTAGCATCAAAATACAGCAAGCTGACATTTTGTAATAAAATAGAAACGTGACTCCAACCGACCATCAGAGCGAGATCTCATCAGGAAATCAAAACGCACAGATGCGTCCGACTCCGTGATTCAATTTAAAGTTGTATCTAGATCAACAGAGTTAGTTACTGTAAGGGAAAGACAGAAAGATCAGGTTGCTGGTCTGAATTCACCACAATGTAGCATTATTATTCATATGGCTTTCCATTCCATTTTTAAGCATAGAGATCTAGAGAGATGCCAACCAACTCGCTGAGGACGAAACCTATTAACCGCATATTGCTGCGACACTGGCTCCGCCCCCTTTTCACATCTCCCTTTAGTTTTTGTGATAACGCCCCCCCCCCCCCCCCCCCAACACACTCCCACTTTGTTTCAATTGTACTAGTTCGTAACTAAATTATTTTGTTTATTGTTAAGGATTCCCAATCGAAGACCTCGCGTATCACGCTTGCCTCGTTTTTGGTCTACCGTGTAATGTTATAGTTTTAAGCAAAAGTTGAAAATAAACATTTATCTATTTATCTAATCTATCTTACAAGTGGTTATCTTCACAAGTGGGACATAAAAATGTCACCCGAGTGCGACTGTAGTGCTCCGGAGCAGACTATCCAGCACATAGTAAGTGGCAGAAGATTTGATGGTGGAACCCGGGATCTATTTATCTAAACGAACTGACCCCGAGAGCCAAACCACAATGTAGTACGAGATACTCTTTCTTTTACTGTGGTTTCTATATTTGCCCGGCTGTCTCTTACACCCTGTATACACCACTAGTTTTTATTACCAACAACTTTTTAAGGGTATAAGTATTTAAAAAATGAAACCTAACAACTATCCCTAAGGAACATTATGGGCCGTAAAACGAGACAATTTTGTGGACCTTCCATAGAAAATCGATCGACTGATCCGCACTTTTGTAAGTCCAAATGTTTTTCTACGGTTTTTCTACCCGTGTTCCTTAGGGATAGCTGATGTTTCACTATCCGAAAACCCCCTTAATATTTTGAAAATCAGACTAAACATTTTTATTAGGTGCAACTTAAAATTTACAAACATCATTTAATTTTAATTATTCAAAGAGTCCATTTAAAAATTTAGTTGGTAGGTAATTAAAAAAATGTGGTTTTAAAAAAAACACTAATAGATTTATTACTTCCCACTTCTTTTACCCCTGTATAATAGCTGTATGTGTATATTTCCTTTTGACTACCTACTCCTTAAACACTGCAAAAGAAATCTTTGCAGCACCTTTTGATAAAGCAGAAATCTTACATATTATACAAGGTATACAAGGTATACAATATCAAAATCCTACGCACGCCTTCCACTCTGTGGGCGCAGAATCTTTACTCTAAGCGCGTACGACGGGAATTCCCCTAGTGACCGACCCGTATCCGGATCAGATTGACGTGAGAACCTCTTCTAGGGTCCCAGGACTCCACAGGGTAGTCATTTTTGATTATTACTTACATTGACTTACCAACTGGACCTGGACTTAGGTTCCGCGCTCAAAAGTGTCCGAACCAAAAAGGCACCAAAACGTGAAAAGAGAAGCAAGTACGCGACTGTCTTCGTTCGATTGGCAAACCACGCCAGGCGCAGGCGCGGGCGCGCGGGATAAGGCGGCTTAATATGGGGGAGTGGGATGGAAAAGAATTTCAGCATTTTCAATGTTTTTATTTGGTTTAATTAATACGCGTACTTTTTATGTTTGTCTCGGACACTTTTTTCGAGAATTTTGTACTAGACCTTGCATCCATAGTATTCTACGTCAATGATTACTTATAATGGTGAGCGTGGAAACTCAATCTACAGGGTAACATTGATTTATCATTAGCATCCGGTTTTGCTCCCATACTAAAAGTTGTTCAGTTTGATGGGTAGACTCTTAGTTTAAAAGGTTGCTGATCATCGGATGATATCAATTTCACCCTGTATAGTGAAGGTGTCATTTTGGTGGTCTGAAGCAGCCCGGAACCCCGCACCCTACTTTCTTAGTGTTAAGAGAAGTTTGTTCCGAAAGCTCCCGAGCGCGCTACATACAAACGAAGTTCCATCCTATTTTCTATATTAACAAATTAAAGTCAATAGTCAATAAACACCAGGGTTTACCTACATGACACCTACGCTATTTTTGCGCCTATCTCCTTAGCACGTTTTAGGTCCTTCGTATGGAGATTTATTCGATTTCGTATGGAGTTTCCCCCTCCACAATTCCGTTCGTCATCAAATCCTATACAAAGTAACAATCCTTATTCGGAATTCCGGTTCGGAATTCTGTATATATGTGGAAGACTATACAGGGTGTAAGTGACAGTCTAGCAAATACTGAAACGGTGAACTCAGACCATCAAACTGAACAACTTTCACTATGGAGCCTAACTCAGGAAACGCGAAAAAAATCAACTGTCCCATACATTTTAGTCGGGTAGGTACAGCAGTTTTGTACGGGAAAGCTGATTTTTTTCCCGATTCCTGAGGTATAAAGGCTCCATTGTAACAGTTGTTCAGTTTTAATGGTCTGATCTCACGGTATCAGTATTTGCTAGGCTGTCACTTACACCACAAGACTATTTGAATGACCAAAATGTATGGTCTTGATAATACTCTATGTAATGCAATATTGTATTTTAATTGTACTTTGTATATTTTTAATTTTGTTTAAAATATGTGTGTTGTAGAATTTCTGGCCGCATCTTCTCTGAACGGAACACCTTCCGACGCGGTGGTAGAGTCAAAAAATGACGTCAAAAAGCTATCTATGTGATATTATTTTGAATAAAAAATTTTGATTTGATTTGACACCCTTTATAATATAACGAGCGTTAACCCGTGACTTTGTCCGCACAAATTATATATACCAGATTTTAAGTCAGATAATAAGCTATCAAACAAAAAAAGTTTCATCAAAATCGGTTCAGTAGTTTTTGCGTGATGCTCTTTCAAACAAAAAAACACACAAACAAACAAACAGACAGACATGGTGGTGATATGGAATACCTTAAAACCATATCGTAACTTTTTTTTGTTATTATCTTCAATGTACAGACAAACAACCTGTTACAGTTTTATAATAGTTTAGACAACGATTTTTCATTTCCTACTGAGCTGTGACGTCAGAAGATTGATAGCAGTTTTTTTAGGGTTAGGCTTTGATAGGCGTAAGTCAGGATTCTGTTTTTGTGGTAACGAAAGGTCATGCCCGAATACAATGTAATCAATTATCCGGGTCTGCACAGCTGATACAGTGACTAGGGTTTCTTGTAATTGAATAAGAAAACTAGCGTTTCTGTTTCTTGTTGGGTTCTTCTCCATTACTGGAGGTTGGCAGTCAGCTCTACAAATCTGTGTTGGTCTCTAAAAAAATAATCGGGCATATGCCCACCACCCATTCCCACCGCTGTAACTCCTGTAAGCCAGGAGTGCGATTTCTTGTTGGAAATTTATGGAGATACGCATCTTTCTACTGCTGATTTGACTTTCAAAAATCGCACACCTGGAGTATGATTTTTGAAAGTCAAATCAGCAGTAGAAAGATG
This sequence comes from Agonopterix arenella, assembly GCA_927399405.1. NCBI lineage: Eukaryota > Metazoa > Arthropoda > Insecta > Lepidoptera > Depressariidae > Agonopterix > Agonopterix arenella. The sequence goes on along the minus strand of OV656711.1, from coordinate 11,315,650 downwards.
CATATCTTCATAGTAATATTGACATTTTCAACTGCTGAGCTTAGCGAATGAGATTCAAAAATCGCACTCCAGGATCAACAGCGGCGACCATTCACAGCACTAGACAGTGAAGTCCAGCGAGCCCGGGGGATGATTAATCTGTCTTGGAACCCGCAATGAATTATTCAAAGAAGATAGGAGGAGTAGGAAAAAGAAATATCCGACTTCCCTCCATTGCAAACGGGAGACAGCAATAAGAAAGAAAAACATGGCTATTAGAGAGCCAATTCCAGGGATCATTTATGGCAGTATCAAAGACACTACCGCAAAAATAAAACGTGTTTGTAAATGTGTTTGTCTCTAGTCAGACGAAAAGCAAACAGCAAATTAAGCATAAGTTATACAGGGTGAAATTGATTTCATTATATAGAATCCTTTTAAACTAAAGAGTCTACCCATCAAACTGACCAACTTTTACTATGGGAGCAATCCGATTGGAGCATAGCATATGCTCACGACTATATTCCCCGAGGAGGTAGTCAGAGATATTCTGAAACTTCAGAATAATCCGATTGGAGCAACAAAACAATCAGCTGTTCCATACTAAACTGTAGTATCTAGTCGACTCGAAATTGTATTAAACAGCAGATTTTTTTTGCTCCGAATCGTTTGCTCCCATAGTAAAAGTTTTTCAGTTCGATGGGTAGACTGTTTGTTTAAAAGAATGCTAATGATATCAATTTCTCCCTGCAGATAATAATAACAGATTATGGATAAAATTCTTAGTATTGAAATAGAAAGTAACAAACAATCGTTCTTTATTATTAGACGAGCGTTAACCCGCGACTTCGTCCGCACAAATTATATACCAGATTTTAAGTCAGATCATAAGCTATCAAACAAAAAAAGTTTCATCAAAATCGGTTCAGTAGTTTTTGCGTGATGCTCGTTCAAACAAACAAACACACAAACAGACAGACAAAAAATCCAAAAATTGGTGATATGGAATCAGGGATACCTAAAAACCATATCGTAACTTATTTTTTGTTAATATCTTCAATGTACAGACACACTTCTGTTACAGCTTTATAATAGTATAGATAGATAGATTCAATTTTAACCACAGATTAGCTAGCATTGAACGTGAAAAATGAGCTTTCACATTCTCATTCTGTAGCCATTTATCAAATGAAATATCTTTCGGTTGGTTATACCCAGGTTATACTTATACCAGGGAAGCGCGTTATTTCTCTATAAGAATAATATTTAAGTATAATATTGATGCTTGTACCTATCGATTGGTGCGAAGAATTTGATGTAGACATCGATCAATCTCTTTGACTATTTATTATAAGGACTAGCCTTGCGGTAGCATTTCCCCTCTGCCACGGTATAAGATCAATTGATCATGTGCATTTACATTCAATTTTATACCTTATCACTAAACGAGACAGCCTATAATTGCGAAACAATAATTTCGAACTTAGAACGTTTGGGGTTCACATGAGACTACTTTTCATGATTTTTATCATTCAAAATTAGAATCTAAAGTTATAGGGAATAAAATCCAAAGTTGCGGATGTCATGTTACCTCGCCCCCCGCAAAAAGTGGCAGAAATGTTTGTTATAAAATTACATGCGTAACTAGTCCTCATATAAATAGTCAAAGATCAATCTAGATCAAGTCTGCAGGTATTTTACCACCGTCTAGCAAATACAATACAAATACAAATATCTTTACTAGCAAAAGAGAAATTCAGTACACAATGTAAGATGAGAAAACTATTTTTTTTAAATACTGGTGTAAAATTTAATGGGACATTTACAAGGGGTGCTTCAGACCATCAAACTGAACAACTTTTCCTATGGGACCAACACCGAAATCGCGAAAAAAAATCCGCTGTCCCATATAAAACTGCAAACATAACTTGACTGAAATGTATGGGATAGCAGATTTTTTCGCAATTTCGTTATTGGTCCCATAGAGAAAGTTGTTCAGTTTGATGGTCTGAAGCACCTCTTTAAGTGAGTGTCCCATTTCATTTTACACCCTGTATAGCTTAGCCTTTTTTCCGTATCAAAAGGGTGCCAACGGGACTACTACCACAGAGTAGGCTTAGCCTACACCGCCGGCCGTCACGTCAGTCCGTGTGGCCGCCTGTCTGTCGGTCCTGTCCTTTAAAGGGCTGTACCTTTTGAACCATAACAGGTAGCCGGTTGTAATTTTAACAAAATATGTGATTTCCAAACAGTTAATAATAATAATCTAAAAACCAAAGCTAATCTAAACTATTATAAAACTGTAACAGGAAGTATGTCTGTACATTGAAGACATTAACAAAAACTGCCAAATGAGTTTAAAAGTTTCACCAGAACTAAACTTAAGAGAGAACTGTACAAATGGTTGGTGGAAAACAATGACGTGGAAAATTGTTTTTACAGTGTTCAGGAATACTTGAACTTAAGAGGCATGTGACATTGTTATTGGGATTGTACTTTTTTTGACATTGTTTTTATCCATCAGATTTACTGTCAGTCGATGTAGTCTGTGCTGTTCAATCGAGTTCTTGTTTTTCTAAATATTTCTGAGTATTTTTTGTGAAAATCATGCCGAAAGTGGTGTACGAGAAATTATTCTAAAAATGAAATCATTCTTTGATACAGAAAGTGGCGCCATCGCTCATTCTACAGATAAGTTGGTGACACTGTACCACATTTATTACAATAAATATTATATAATGCATTCATTCATTCATTCAAAGGATTTTTCGAAAATCAGCACTTATATGGGTAATCCACACGGACGGAGTTGCGGGTCGAAAGCACGTAATAATAATATAATACGCCATTTTAAAACCACTTGTCGATCCTTTAGATCGAATGTTGCGCTTTCATAAAATTTCATTTTACATCTTAAATAAGAATCGGTCGCATTGATTTCCACTGTGAATTCAATATCGATGCAAAACGCAACTTTGAGAACAAACTTTAATAAATTTGAATTACTTTAATAGAAATCTTAGATTCATAGTTGTTCAGATTCACCAGCATATCAACCTAATTGAGGGTCCACAGTACTTTTAAGATCTAATAAGATCCTTGGCGTTTGTTACCTTACTTCAGTGATCCTATCGAAGTTCCATTTTATGCCAAACGAGCTCCAAGTTTATAATACATAAGTACATAAGAATATAGGACTAGCGTAGGAGCTCTTGGAGAACGTACAAACTTAAATTATAGACGAATTGTTTGTTATTTGATCCTTCCCTATCTAAGTTTCTCCTTACAACTTTGACTCATCTAACTGCGTTAACTGTTAAGTAACTTAGTTAGTCGTTACTAATTGTAAGACACGGTCCAATATCCGCATTTCCAATGTTACCATCACGCTAATATTGTTTTGATCACAGATCACAATAAAAATCAATCAAATCAATCAAATGTTTATTTTGCATACAATATGATATTAAAAATAATGTTACAGTGCACTTACAACTTAGCCACCTTTTAAGGTATTGCAAAAGGAGTTCTAGAAAGAAAGAAAGAAAGAGGACAGTATTCCAATAACAAAATTAACTATTAACTTATACAACATACCTTATTAAATGATATTCTTAGTGATAAAGTCTTCTTTTTTATTACTAAACTAAAGGAAGATGAGAAAAGGGGGCGGGGCCAGTGTCGCAGCAATATGCGCAAAAACGGAACACATTGCTCGCGACAGTAATGATTCAATATATTATGAGGCTGAAAGCCAGTCGAGATATTATGTGTAAATAGTTTACAATGCTTGCGTAGTACTAAAGATTAATCGAACGTTGAGTTCTGATACCGCAATGGATTATGAGCATATTCAAGCTATCAAAATACTTTCTATCGCGTGGTATTGGTGATAATGCGTCACTAGGTTTCGTTCTCAGCGCGTTGGTTGGCATCTCTCTAGATCTCTATGGTTTTGATGTTGACAGGTGCATATATCATAATTTTTTATTCCTATACTCTAATCATCCGATTCCCTAAAAAGAATATGAGACACCTATATAAGGTCTAACAAAATTAGGTGAAACTATTTTAAGGGGATGATCAGACCATCAAACTGAACAACATTCTCTATGGACCTACCAATGTTGAAATCGCGCATAAAATATCTGCTGTCCCATACATTTAGGTCGAGTTGGTTTGTATGGAACAGCATTTTCATTTTTTTTTCACGATTTCGATATTGGTCCCATAGAGAAAGTTGTTCAGTTTGATGGTCTGACTATCCCCTTAAAATAGTTTCACCTAATTTTGTTAGACCTTATATACGATCGAGACGAGCCCATATGGTGCACCTTGAGAACATCCTTTATCACCGAACCAGAAGCCGTAGCATGTTGTGTACGATACGGCCATACCACGCCTTTTATCTCGTTCATTCGCTCGCAAATAAAAAGAGAGCGTAGACGCGATAGCGCTGTATCACGCTGCCATACGGCCGCATCTCGCGCGCGATATACTATCTCTTAGACCTCCATCGAAAATTACATCTACCCGCGCTTTTCATACAGCCAACGTCGCGCTTACCGCGACATGTAGTATGGAAAAAAAACCGAGTCGAAAACAGAGAAATCATACCAGAAGGGCAGATATTTGCCGAAAGCCATTAAGAGGGATGGCGGATACAGCTTTTTTCATACAAACGTATTCCCCTGTTTTCTCCGGGATAATGACACAAGAGCAAAAAAAAAAAACCATACAACCTATGTTACCTCTGCTATGTCTCTATGTTTTGCTTTTTTGCATTAATTAATTTCAGTTAGAACTAGTGACCTTCAAAAATAATCAATTTTACCGGCCGTTTTCAGACATCCAACAAACTTTGAAGAATAAAAAAAGCAACATAGACATATATTATTCTTGAGATAATTATTAAAATCAGTTCAGTTTTGGAGGAGGAAACAGGGGCATATGAAATGCTGATTTCGTCGATGATAGCTGCAGTTGTCTGTTTCGCACTCTAGTCGGCGGCGCGGCGGGGTGTACCGTTCGAACACTTGACTCTAACAAAAATGTTCATTTTAATGCTTAATATTTCGCTAACGGATCACTAAATCGAAAAATGGTTTTCCTAAACCCAAAACATTTTAAACGACCTATTCAACGATACCCCACACCATGGGGTAGACGAGAAAAAAAGATTCCATTCCCTCTTCGCGGGTACCTTAAAAAAATATTTTTCAAGATTTTATTTTATCACTTTTTTGGCGTGTTTAATGTGTACATCCATGCCAAATTACAGCTTTCTAGTACTAAGCGTCTCTGAGCTAAACCGAGTTCAGACGGACGGACGGACAGACGGACGGACATGGCGAAACTATAAAGTTGTCTTGTGGACTTCGAAACCCTCAAAATTATGATCGGTTAACTGCCTCCGTGGTCTAATGGTTAAGAGCATTGGCTCTCGACACGGAGGTCGTGGGTTCGATTCCCACGGGGGACACCTATTGATATGTCACTTTGTGCGTTTTTCCCCAGTTGGTTAGGACATTGCAGGCTGAATCACCTGATTGTATGAAAAGAAAAATGATTCCGTGCTTCGGATGGCACGTTAAGCCGTTGGTCCCGGCAACTACTATCTCTGGTGGTAGTAGTCTGAAAAAAAACTCTGACACCAGGGCTCTGCCCACACGATAAGAAAGAAAAGAAAATTATGATATTACAGAGTCTATAAAATTGTGTTGAATTGTGCTTTGAAATGAAGAGAAATGACATTAAGTAATTTAAATATAATGTGTATAAACACGTTTTTCTACAGCGTGTAACAAAACTTCCTATAGTACGAGTAATATTTAAAGGTGTGGTTTATCTACCTTTAAATATGCTTAAGTTCATTCACTGGTTCGGTAGACCTACCAGGGCGCTTCGCCGTCACTGGTGCGGTCCCCCCATAGCCCGCAGTAAAGTCCGCCACATACATCCGGAATAAACCTGATTCGGAATTAGATTCCGTATGGAGTGTTGTCGCTTTCAGAGACTTTTTCACTAGATCTAGTGATTTTTTTATCTTAAGTGGCGTATCTTAAAGTGATTTTTGAGCGTAGGTGTTGATGGAACGATACCGTATCGTGACGGTGCAGTTGCGACGTCGTTGCGGCATAGTTGCGAAATCGCCTACGCTCAAAATCCGCTTGTGTGATAATGGTTCATGACCTCATCACCTGATAGTAATTATAATGTATAGAAATTGTTTGTTTTGTTTTAATAAATACCTAAAAATGCAATTATTGTCATTCATTTGGCGTTTCATACAACTTTATTTTAGGCATTTTTTAAACAGCGCTCTTGTATTTTTTGTAACCATAGTTGACAACACTGAATCCTGAATCAGGATTCCGGATCGCAATTCCGTCTTGTGTGTGGCGGACCTAATAAGCAGTCGATGCTCCTTGAGTAATGCTGTATTAGTCAAATTCGAAAAAAAAACCTTTAAATATTAATAATAGCTTATTGCTGTAATCAAAATCGGCTAGGAATCCATTATCATTATTCATCATCATCATTAGGGGTGTGAGAGACGGGGCGTTTACTAAATACGATTAAATACTTTTTGGTGCAAACCGCCCTAAGTTCATGACTTCCAAGAGACCTTGCGGTGCATACTAAATACTCACTAACTTAAATTAATTAACATTTTATTCTAACAATTATGCTTGCTAATCTAATAGCCCAGTCATTTTACGGAGTTTTGTTAGGAGGGAGTAATTATCAATGGGACTTTTAAACTGTAACCGGCATCATTTAGTGACAAAAACACTATCTGAAAACATATTAAAAAAAATCGCAACGCAACATAGAAATCAAAATTGAATCTCCCAGAAGGCTTTTAATTTAATAATATTATTACCAATGCACTCATTTTAATAAGATTTAACAATATAAATTATATTTGAGCAATAAAATAGGCATTGAAATTTAAAAAAATGTGGTATTCATTAAAAATACTAATGTATTTTTCAAAGCCTTCGAAGTAGACAAAAATATTAATACCATGTTTGAAGTAGGTATGTATAATGGTAAAGCCTTAAAGATGTGAAAAAAAATGTCCATCAGGTTTTTTAGAACGAGATAAATGCTAAATTTCAAAATTTGGGGCTGTTGCTGAAGTTTTTTTTTTAATTATGGTACATTTTTTTTTATCTCAAATCAGCCCTTAAATACTATACCGAAAAAAAATATCAATTACTAATTAGTCCTGGCTGTAACCGTTAAATGACTGGGCTATAATTAATTAAAAGAGGGTCAAAGCCCTTTATGTTATACAGTTAACTTTACTGTTCAAATATCTTGGGAACTTTAATAACCACAAACGCAGTAAGAACATTTAAATAGTTTATCTTGCGTACCAAAAAACTATTAAATTGAAATTAATAAAGTGTACATCCACAGATCACAAAAATTAAAGGGAGATGTGAAAAGGGGGCGGGACCAGTGTCGCAGCAATATGCGCAAAAACGGAACACATTGCTCGCGACAGTAATGATTCAATATATTATGAGGCTGAAAGCCAGTCGAGATATTATGTGTTAATAGTTTACAATGCTTGGCAATGGATAATGAGCACATTCAAGCTATCAAAATACTTTCTATCGCGTGGTACTGGTGGTGATGCGACACTAGGTTTCGTACTTAGCGCGTTGGTTGGCATCTCTCTAGATCTCTATGTGTACATCACTATACCTGCTTCACTTTGTAAACAGTCCGTATTTTTGCTCTTCTGCAAAAATTTTTCAGAGATAAGTTCTTTTATAATATTATTCTACTCTGTTGTTTTCAATTTCATACAATACGATGTTTGTGTGTTCTCTATAGTCTTAAAAAACTACTGGCTTTGATGTAATTTTCACTGTTTGATAGAATAAAATCTATGCAGGGTCCTTCTTAATATCCTGATACTTTTTAAGGGGATGATCAGACAATCAAACTGAACCACTTTCTCTATGGGGAAAAAATCAGCTGTCCCATAATAGAGTAGGTTTGCAGTTTTGTATGGAAGAGCTAAATTTTATTTTCGTGATTTCGATGTTGGTGCCATAGAGAAAGTTGTTCAGTTTAACGGTCTGATCAACCTCTTAAAAAAGTGTCAGCATATTAAGAAGGACCCTATATACAGGGTGATATTGATATCATTGGCATACTTTTAAACTAAGAGTCTACCCATCAAACTGAACAACTTTTACTATGGGAGAAAACCGAGCGGAGCAAAAAAAATCAGCTGTTGCATACATTTAAGTCCAGTAGGCAGCCGCGGCGGAGGCAGTTTAGTATGGAACAGCAGATTGTTTTGTTGCTCCGATCGGTTTGCTCCCATAGTAAAAGTTGTTCAGTTTGATGGGTATACTCTTCGTTTAAAAGGATGCTAATGATATCAATTTCACCCTGTATAACATAAGCTACTATTTATTAGGGTAAAATGGCACGTAGTGGCATTCTTTTTTATCTATTTATCTGTTTGTATGTTTGTTTTTGCATGCATCACTTCAAAACTACTGAACCGATCAGGATGTAGTTTTCATTATTTGTAATTTTTACCAACTTGTTCACCATCAGACTCTATATGTCCCACAGGCCTACCCTCAGGGAGGGTGTATAGGCGTTAGTACACCACGCGTGCCCAATGTGGATTGGTGGACTTTACACACGTAAGTATCACAATTTCTTCTTCAGCGTATGCAGGTTTCATCACGATATGGTATTCCTTAACGTGTTAAGTGAAATTAATAATAAAGTTGAACTCTATTTACATTCAAATAAACAGTCTACAATAGTAATGAGAAACCAGACACCAAGACGTCTCATAAATTAAAATGCGAGACAGAAGTTAAAATAAGAAAAGTGTCTTCCAAATTTCAAGAAGCTTTTAAACGTGTTAACATGACAGCTAATTAAATTGTACAGACAATTTTGCGTTTCTTTTCTTTCTTTACATGTTTAAAAACCTTTTAAAGTCGAGTATAATTCGGCTGCACCAAAAGCCAATCTCAAGAATTTATTTTGTACTTATACAGGGTGTAAGTGACAGCCTAGCAAAATACTGAAATGGTGAACTCAGATCATCAAACTGAATAACTTTCACTATGGAGTGTACCTCAGGAAACGCGAAAAAAAATCAGATATCCCATACATTTTAGTCGGGTAGCTACAGCAGTTTTGTATGGGACTGCTGACTTTTTTTCGCGTGTCCTGAAGTAGGCTTCATAGTGAAAGCTGTTCAGTTTGATGGTCTGAGTTCACCGTTTCAGTATTTGCTAGGCTGTCACTTACACCCTGTACTTACTGGACACGAATATACTTATTCAATGACTTGTGGATACTTCTGTTAATATACCTACGCTAGTAATATTATGTTTATGGTTGATATACTTCCCAAATAGGTATTTCATACAAAATTCTCAATTATCTTGTAAATAAAAAAAAGAGCACAATTTTTAAAAATATGCAAAATATACATCATAGTTTTTATTTTGCTGAGCAGCTGAAATAATGACTATTGTAAAATGCGACGTTATCATCAACTATAGATGATTACATACTTACATACTTTAGAGGGTGTTTCATATCATCAAACTGGTCAACTTTCACTATGACAACAATCGCGATCAAAAATTCTGCTGTTTTAAAGAAAAAGTCGGCGACTCGCCCCCATATGTATAATATGGAATTTATGGATCTTTCCTCAATGTTGGTCCCATGGTGAAAGTTGTCCAGTTTGGTCTTCTGAAGCACCCCTAAAGTATGTACTTATACCTATCGCATTTAAGTTGCATAAAAAGGCTGAAAGTCACCCAAAGGACAATGGAGAGGGCTATGCTCGGAGTTTCCCTGTGAGATCGGATCAGAAATGAAGAGATCCGCAGAAGAACCAGAGTAACTGACATAGCCTAAAGAATTGCTAAAATAAATTGGCAGTGGGCGGGGCACATTGCTCGCAGAACCGATGGCAAATGGGGCCGAAAAGTTCTCGAGTGGCGACCGCGTACCGGAAAGCGCAGTGTGGGTAGGCCCCTCACACGGTGGACTGCCGACCTGGTGAAGGCGGCGGGAACCCGTTGGATGAGGGCAGCGCAGGACCGGTCATTCTGGCGATCCTTGGGGGAGGCCTATGTCCAGCAGTGGACGTCCATCGGCTGAAATGAAGATGATGATGATGATTCCAGTATGGCCACAGATTAATAATAAGTTACATGGCTAGCATGGCAGCGTGATATAGCTGTATCACGTCTTCACTTTCTTTCTATTTGCGTGCGAACGAATGAGAAAAAACGCGGGATATAGCCGTATCACGTGCAACATGCTACACCTTCTGGGCGGCACAGGGTGATAAGAAACTATGCTACAGGTGACACTACGGCACTGACGACACTAGGGCACGACAGAGTGACGAAACGACAAACCAGTCCTGCTAACTCATTTTGGCATGCGCAATACCTGGTATCAAAGACACATCTCGATCTTTCATACTGTACTGTACTTTGATAAGGACTACCTTATCTGGAAGGAAAAGGGTTAACTGAAGAATCATAAAAACGTCTTTTCATGTTTTATTTATTTACTCAACATCTCCTGTATTTCCAAAAAGCTTTTCCCTTTCGTCTCAGGAACAAACACAGCGGTGAAAACGAATGCGAATGCGCACGCGGCTGAGAAAATCCAGAATGTAAAATGGGCGCCTATTCCGGATATCATGTAGCCGAAAGCGGTGGAGACGCCAAAACCGAAGAGCCAAGAGCTGGTGATCGTAATTGTGGATCCTGTACTCCTCACATTAGCGTGGAACATCTCTCCGATAAGAGTACCAGGGATGATTCCAAATCCTGTAAAAAACATACAGACATCAAGCACCGTATTCTCCTTCATGGAGGTTAGGAACAAAATATACCAAAATTCATTTACTTTTACTATTTTTAAGAGGGTACAGAGGGCCTCCAGTGCTGCCTTGAACCACAGTATAAGAAAGAGTATTCCCACATTCACTGCGAAAATGACCTCGTCCCGCGCTTTTCGAAAAGCGATACCCACGCTTGCCGCGAGACGCAATACGGAATAATGCCGAGTCGCGCGAAGAAGAGAAATCATACTAGACGTGCTGAGACTCTAGCATAAAATGCCTGACAACATTATCCCGCGCTATTTCTATCGCTCTCTGACCGACGCAAACTTAAAGATGAGGCGCGACTTTGCGTCGTGCTGTCATGCTAGCCCTGCTGATAAACTATAGATAACGAAACAATCATTCAATCCCAAGTCCCAATTTTCATCTAATTAATCGAAATTGAAATTCCCAAATAATTGATGACCCAATAAAGGAACTGATTAATTGATTATGCCTAAGTAATAATAATAACCTTACCAACGTCGTAAGATAAGAAGAATGTGATTAAGATTACAAGTGGCAGCCATTGTATACTTTGTATTATTGCCTTGTCTTTGTAGTCTAAGAAGAAGTAGAGACCAAGTATTGCCTGAAACAAAAACATAGTTAACTAACATATGAAGGCACTAAGATTATGCCAAGGAATGGACAGCAGAATTTATTTACTGCCAACATCTAAATAAATAACGCTCACAGGCACATCACATACATTGTAATGATCCCAAGTGAGCCACAGGCTTTTTGTTGTGGGAACCATATAACAACGGCACAAACATGTAACATCCATGACCGAACCGGGATTCGAACCCAGGGTCCTGCACCGCTAGCATGCCACCCACGACAATGCGTTTAAACGAGAAAAACGCCATGCGCGCTCTTTCTGGAATACGTAAAATAATAAAGATGGAGGCACATCTCGATTCTTATCGTTCTCTCGGGGGTGTCATGCGAGGCCTACTGGTATGGCAATCCGGCGTGGTAACCATTACACCAACCAATCAGCTCAAATTAACTCACTGCCAATTTTAAGCTTCAAGAGAAGAAAACATTCGTAACTAAGACATGAAGCGATAAAGAGTTAATTGAGGCAGCAGCATTCATTGGACGGAAGCACAGCCTCGGTTTGGCAGGTTGCGGGTTCAAGCCCGTTTGAAATAGCACAACATGGCTGTAACATTTTAATAATCAATAATATTTGAAGCAGCATGTATGTCTTTATCTTGGCAGTATTAATAGACGGATCTCAAGTGCTTGCATGTTCTTCAGCTCACACAGATGAAACGTTTGATATGGATGCCAACGAGCTCGTTCTGATAAGAGAAACCCCAATTGTAATCGCCTATCTGTATGCCAGCAGGTCTTAACAGTCATGGTTTCCTTGTTTGTGTGGAGGTATAGATGTAAACTTGTTTATTTTGCTGATGAGATCATAATAATAGGTAAAGTTGAGACACACACACGTTTTCCCGCACATAAACTTGAATATGCGCATTAAATTGGACAACACAAGTATCTTCTAGTTTACAAATAAAATATTTACCAAACTCAAAAAGCAGAATCCAGTTGACACTAACAATATCAATTTCCTTCCACTTCTCTCCACAAAAAGTGGTGTTATAGAACTAGCGATTATCTGTGTTACTCCTATAATAATAGTGGCTATATTTGGTTCTATTGAAGACCCAGCCAGTTGAAATATCCTTGTAGCGAAGAAAATTACAACAACTATACCGCTAAGCTGTTGAAGTATGTTTAAAGTAAAAGTTATGAAGAAAGCTTTTCTATTGCTTTTAACTGTGAATAGTTCTGTCCATTTTGATTGTTTGGTTTCATCCTTGTCAGATTTATGAGATATTAATTCATCGATTTCATGTTTTCTTCCAAGCGCTATAAGTGTTTCTTTTGCTTGTTCTTCGCGTCCTGTAACAAATGGTTTTAAAGTTGCTTAAACATACTGATTGCTTTCTTCACTTTTTATTCTATGCAACGTTTCTTTTGGGTTTACAAATTATTTAGTCACATTTAAAGTACCAGAATCTAGCCTGGACTTGTATTATGATGACTAAACAACTAAACAGAACCATACCATTACTTTATATGACCCGTTTACCATTTCTGTCAGCTGATTAACATGTTTTTGAAAGCACACCAAACTATCCATTAATGATATCGGCTAACGTGTCTAACATTAGCCGATGTCATTAATGGATAGTTTGGTGTGTAGTCACTATAAAATGCTGCTAGTGGATGCTGAGTAATGAATCAGAAGAAGAATGTAGAGGAAGCCCAAAGAAAGCCAAGCGGGTTAGAGGCTGCTCACCAAAAAGATAGATAAACGATATTAGGCAGCATGTTGGTTCCAATCCAATGCGGAGAGTTAGGGACAGAAAATATGGAGGAGAATCAAGGGCTGTGGGAGCCACTGTTATGGAGGTTAGGGAGTTCAAATTTTCTGGATGTTTCAGTGTGATTTCTTTTCATATCGAAAGATTTGAAATTCTATATACCTATATAGAAAATTGGAGGGATGTGGTAGTACATAATACATAATAAACACCAACTAGGGTTTTATGTCGAAAGCCATAAAACATTTTCCATGTCCATTTTGGTTCAAATGTTTACTAGGCTAACTTAAAAAAAAAAAACAACATCGAGTAGCCTTTACCTTTCAAAATCTGAAATATAGGTGTCTCCGGAATCAGAAACAAGCCAGCCAAATACAATAGAGTCATCGCCATACCAACGTAGCTTGTAACTGCGTATGGTACATAAGGACCTACAGAGTACACTATCAGAGTACCAAGTGTGCCAAAGATCCCAGTACCAGTCAGGAAAATTCCTCTGATGTTTGTTGACCTGTGAATAATTCAGGTGGTATAACAGGTAATTATTTGATAGGGGGTTGTCATCGTATTGTCTAATTACACACCAAGTCGCAAACTGATTTGTAGGAGGTCTACCGTGCGGCAGTGTTATGCCACCGTTGTGCATGCAACGTGCGATTTCTTACCCTTTTGTGTTCGAGGACATAATGTATCAAATTAAAGATTGAAAAACATAACATAACATAATGACATAATGTATATACACTCAGCCGAGGTATGCGCGCACCTGTTCGTACGTCTTCTCATGTTTGTTCTCTTACCAATGTTTAGATTACAGGAATAGTAAGGATACTGGAATTTCACTCGATCGGTGCGGGATTGAACGAAAACTAGCATTTAAAACAATAATATCCATCGGTATGAGTAGATATAAGTAGGTATGTATAGTATAGGTTGAATTATTGTCGGTGAAACATAGATGGCGCTAGCTAGCCTTCAATTTGACATAAGGTGGATGCATAATGTTGCCACGAGTGGGTTCTCTTTTCTTATATACTTATATTACTCTTTGATTTACCCCCTCCATAATTGCGTTTGGAATTGCGGAGGTATCAAATCCTATACAAAATCACAATCCTGATTCGGAATTCCGTAATTCCGACATGCCACAGGCATGTCTTATGTGTAAGTGTATTATCAGCGTATGTATGTAACTTTCGTTATGTAGCACTAAATACTCTTTCTTATACTGTGCTTTCGTTCTGTAGGGATTTTATTTTATTCATGTGTTGATAGCTCGCTGCTAGCGATGTAGTCCTCGATATGCTGGTTACAAGTGCTATCATCTTTTGTTTTACTTCGCTCTGTGGTGTTACACTTAAGTCTTTGCATCAAAATGGTCATGAATTCATGATCCTCGCAGGATATCATCCGACTATTTGGCTGGTGGTGTGCCCTCATCTCCCCTCAAACACCGTTCTGTCACTGCTTTGTTCTTTTAGATTAATCAAAATACTAACGCAATTTCTCCGATGTAAACCAGATTCATTATAGCTATCATTCCAGTGCCCAGTCCAGTGATTATTCTGCCAGTGTAGATCATCACCAAGTTTCTAGCTACAGCCAGGATTAGGAAGGAAACAAGGGTCAGGAGTCCGCCGAGGAACAGGCATGGCTTCCGACCTTTGACATTTGACAAGTATCCTGATACGTATGGTCCTGGAAAATGGAAAAATATACGGTTTAAGACACTCTTTTGGTGCTGTACACTTTATCATCATTTAATAATTCATGAGTATTTCCATCTAACTAGATGTTTCAAACGGCGTATGTTTGGATTAGATACCGTTTTTTGTGGCTATAAAAGGTCAAACAAAATAAGCTGAAATTATTTTAAGGGTATGCTCAGACCATCAAACTGAACAACTTTCTCTATGGGACCAATATCGAAAACTCAAAAAAAAAATCTGCTGCCCCATACATTTGAGTCATGTTGTGCTTGCAGTTTTGTATTGGACATTACATTTTTTTTTCGCGATTTCGATATTGGTCCCATAGAGATAGTTGTTCAGTTTGATGGTCTGAGCATACCCTTAACATAGTTTCAGCTAATTTAGTTAGACCTTATTTATATACAGGGTGTAAGGGACAGCTCTCCGCAAACTTAAACGGTGAACTCAGACCATCAAACTGAACAACTTTCACAATGAAGCCTTCCTCAGGAAACGCGAAAAAATCAGCTGCCCATACATTTTGAGTCGGATAGGTACAGAAGTTTTGTATGAAACAGCTGATTTTTTTTTCGCTCCACGGGCAAAGTTGTTCAGTTTGATGGGCTGAAGCACCCCCGTATTGCTATAGCAAACATTAGGTATACCTAATGTTTTGTTACACCCTGTACTTGAGCGGAATTTATGCTGTGTGTCGGTTGGCGCAGGATTGGTTCCTGTGTCTTTTTGTTCCCTTTATGACAAGAGATTCCAACCAGACTTCATACTTGGTTGCACAATTACAACCTTCTGCCAAAACCTTCCTCCAGCCATTCCTATTGTTTCCAAGGCAATCCCACTTCAAGTGGTCGACTTGAAAGGACACCATGTCAAGCTTAGTACAGTCCTTAAAACAACATATTATCAATTATTATTATTATTATTCTCCCGACATTTCTTTTAGTGAAAGCTATTTGGCTCAGCCTGATTTTCGTAGAACATCCCTATAAAAAAAAAAAACAATTAAATGCGATCTCCGTAGCCAAAAGTTTGCGTAAACTTTTATTATCATACGAGCGTTAACCCGCGACTTCGTCCACACAAATTATATACCAGATTTTAAGTCAGATCATAAGCTATCAAACAAAAAAAGTTTCATCAAAATCGGTTCAGTAGTTTTTGCGTGATACTCGTTCAAAGAAACAAACACACAAACAAACACCCAAACAAACACACAAACAAACAGACAGACTAAAAATCCAAAAATTGGTGAAATGGAATCAGTGACACCTAAAAACCATATCGTAACTTTTTTTTGTTAATATCTTCAATGTACAGACAAACTTCCTGTTACAGTTTTATCTATCTATCTATCTATCTATCTATACTATTATAAAGCTGTAACAGAAGTGTGTCTGTACATTGAAGATATTAACAAAAAATAAGTTACGATATGGTTTTTAGGTATACCTGATTCCTTATCACCAATTTTTGGATTTTTTGTCTGTCTGTTTGTTTGTGTGTTTGTTTGGGTGTTTGTTTGAACGAGCATCACGCAAAAAGCACTGAACCGATTTTGATGAAACTTTTTTGTTTGATAGCTTATGATCTGACTTAAAATCTGGTATATAATTTGTGCGGACGAAGTCGCGGGTTAACGCTCGTAATAGTATATAGATTCACGTAGGTTTGCAGCAACAGCAAAAGTTGGCACAAAGTTTGTTCACCTCTGTTCCTTAAGTATTTTTGAAGTACCTAACATTATGACTGTGGAAATTGCAGTCATTATGGCTCGTCTACCCTCTAGTGCAATTTAATGGCATGCTCACATGCTACAAGTATATAATACAGGTCAAATGTGAGGATATTCTGAAGAGCAGAGAAACATTTTTTTCACTAAAGTATCTACTTTTTCTTGTCGTAGTAGACACGGCCAATATACTGATCAGTGTGGGCACAGAAGAGAGAGCCCTGCTTGGCATGCAAGAGCTCCCTGCGTGCCACTGATAATATGGTCGATGTAGGTACAATATCTGTTCATACATTTTGTTCATGAGAAGTCACTATGACAATTTCAGATTTTTTTTTTTTGGGCATAGGCCCACCACACATTCCCACCGCTGTAACTCCTGTAAGCCAGGATCAACAGCGGCGACCATTCACAACACTGGACAATGAAGTCCAGCGAGCCCGGGGGATGACTCTAATCTGTCTTGGAACCCGCAATGAATTAATCAAAGAAGATAGGAGGAGTAGGAAAACGAAATATCCGACTTCCCTCCATTGCAAACGGGAGACAGCAATAAGAAGGAAAATACATGGCTATTAGAGAGCCAATTCCAGAGATCATTTATGGCAGTGTTGAAGACACGACCGCAAAAGCACCAAAAATACAAAATAAAACAATAGGAACCTAACATTGTACTGAAACTATGACCTATTTTGCTTCCAGTAATAAATATGGCAAAAACATCTGAACGCACGGAAGTTATCCCTAGTCGCAACCAGATCCATGTAGTAAGGGACACCAGAAAACGATTTTATTGAGTCAAGCATGGTCTGGCGCTCGGCGTACCAGAGCTCACACTCCCAAAGAATATGATGAGCGGTCTGTTCGAACTCGTTACTGTCAACAGAACATTCATATAAAGGTGACGCAACCAATTTAAAATAAAATAGCTTTCCCTTAAAGTTACCATGTCCAGTAAGAAATTGGGCTACGCAGTGATCTACCTCTAGCCACGCTTTGTCTAGACGATCGCGAACAGATGGAAAAAATTGAGACAACAATTTCAGATTGAGATTCAATCATAATCAAAAAGATAAGGTAGAATTCAATTTGATACAATTTTTTGTGTTTTTCTGTTACTCCAGTTCTCGAACAAAATAGCTAGTCCTCATGCTATTTCTAGTGGTTCTATCGCAGACCAGCAGCTATACAGGTCTGTGTGGGTTCTATTTTCTGCGGGTGTGGATACATTAAGGCAGTGTTTTTCAAAGTTATTGAGGTCGCGATCCTAAAACGAATTCAAAAATCAACCCTTCACATCAAGTTAACTTCATTGCAATTAATGCGTAAACAAGTCTCATGTTCGATCGTATTGCCTGCCAGAGGCGTGTTACCAAATATTGGGCCCCTGGGCATAATAAATGCTCCCATAAATGCAGCTTGCCGGCAAGCCCGTAGCCAAGATTTGTGCCAGCAAAGACAAATGTTATATAAAAACTGTAAAACCATTTTAACAGATTATTTCCAAAGACTTGTTGGCTTGCTTGTTGGTTACTTTATGACCAGGTTCATCCAAATCTGGAGCGAGCAAATATTTTATTTTTTTCAGGAAAAAAAATCCAATAAACCAGTTTTTTAGCACTTTTTTTCCGCAATGAGCGTTTTTCTTTTCCTTTTTAAATTAGTTCCAAAAAAACTCGATAGATGACATGTTTATCACTCCATAGAGACGTTCGCGAGATCCTGTCAAAATCATGTCAAGACTGTGCCTGCCTTTTTTTTAAAGGCCTAGGGATCGAGCGCATTGTAACCATGTCAGACGTAAACAGTTTCATATTTTCGATTAAAATGATTCGTATTAATGAAATATTCAATCGAAAGATGCGTTGGCATCTTGTTCACCATTTTCTCCCTCTTTATTATTTTAATGAAACACTTTTTGAATTTTGATCTTTATTCACACAGATCGTAACGCCATCTATCGATCCTCTAGAAAACCGAAAGAAAAACGTTCATTGTATCAGATCGAAATAACTTGCGACCCCCATATGGCTATACTTTGAAAAACACTGCTTTAAGATGCCATTGCTTATTGGAGATTCCCGAGTTTCAATCCACTGCGTATTTTAGCAACACCATAAGATGAGGTTATTACTAAGGTTCATGCTCCCAGGAAATTCCGGTATCGACCGTACCGGTATGTACTGGAGAAACTGACCCTCAATTTTTTCGGAACTTTCGAGAGATACACAAAGATATAGAACTTACCAAGAATAGTGCCAATATAAAGTACAGATCCTATCCATGAAGCCTGACTTTCTGATATCACATCTGGTAAAGGAGTTTGGTCAGGATCCTGGAGTTTGGGGATAACTGGAGCCGTCCAGCCCATCCCGAAGCCAACTAGCATCTGTCCTGTGTAGACTGCAACAATTCCCGTCATTATCTTAGCTAGATAAAAATGAACTCTTAAAACTAACTTTTTTTTAAAACAAGCTTTAATTGCATTGTCACGCGATAAATTTTAAATTCAATGCCAAATGATCATGTACATCTGCATACAATTTTATACCTTATCACTAAACGAGACAGCCTATAATTAAGGAACACCCGAGACTATTTGTCATGACTTTTGACATTCAGAATTAGACTCTAAAGTAACGGAATAAAATTCAAAGTTGCGTATTTCATGCTTCCTCGTCCCCAGCAAAAAGTGACAGAAAAGTTTGTTAGTAGAATTACACACATAACTAGTCCATATTTAAATGGTATAAGTACGCTTGCCTTGCGGGGTCAATCGATTCAAGGTGCAATACCTACTTACTGATAAGAGAAATCAGAAGTTGCTTCCTAAAATAATATTCCATGTTGCATCACTTAAAACACTCAATTCAACACATGCACATAGTTCACACTTGCACTCATGCATGTAGTCTCGTAAACAAAAACAAAAACTACACTCTTAGATCACTATTCATAATTTTATAATAAACCAAAAAGTTGAATTAAATTAAGAACTGAAGTACTGTATTCAGTAAAGGCATTTGGAGATTTCGCATCATTATTTTTTACGTGGTGTGATACGATCTCCAAATTATCAAGGAAACAAATCGGCCAAGTGCGACTCGGGACCCGGGCGATTATTGTTCCGTACTATCAGCCGTTTTACATGGGTCGAAGGTAAAATAACCAGTATAAAATTATTCTTATCTTATCTTATCTTGTTGTGGGGGCTGGCAAGCCAGCAACACTTCGACCCAGTGGGATCATTTGTGTTAGCCCCAATACTTTTTGCTTTCTTCACCGTTCAAATACGTGCTCAATGAAGGAGGACCATTGAGGGGAAGAAACCTAAGATCTCCCGGCTTCGGGTATCCATCTCCGAGGAGGCACATGCGTTTTGCCGCCAATACATCGCAGTCACAAATGATATGTTCCATGGTCTCCTCATCCTCTCCGCACGCTCGGCAGCTGGGATCTAGGGTGAGTTTCATTTTGTGCATCATCGTGCCTGTGGCGTAGTGCCCAGTGAGGGCTCCGACGATCGCAAGAGCAAAATGATACTTACTAAGTATGTAGGCTCATAGTAACTGAAGATCAGTTTACACTGGTACCTAGTCCTTTTTTGGTAAAACCATTCAAGTTATAGATCCAATCTGATAATTTTACTAGGCTACAGTTTTTAAAAATAATATATCGGTGGAGACACCAGTGTTTTTCTGAGTCAAGAGAAAGAAAAATAAAAAATAAAAATTTAAACTCTTATTTATAAAGAAGATAAGCTTTCATTTGATACGTACAACACGACACGTCACTCTAGAAAAAAAAAGATAAGATAAAATAAATGTTTATTTTTAACGTTTGCTAAACTATTGCATTAAACGGTAGACCAAAAACGAGGCAAGCCTGATACGCGAGGTCTACGATTGGGAATCCTTAACAATAAAAAATGTTGTTTTCTTTCTGCTCCCCATTATAAACATTAAGTTTGTTTGACTTCATTTAAGTTATATAAGGGTCTCCGAGAAAAATGCCTTGTATAGGACTGAAGGATACACGCCCGAGGTCATTCCATATGTGTTTCGTTTTGCCAATATTGGTACGGAACACTAATTATATGGGGTGATCGAAGTCTGGATACGTGCTTGCTTGTATGCAGTTATTGCCGTTTTTACAATGAAAAATAGTACGTTTCTCCGTTTAATGTACTTACAGATAACAATAATAAAGTAAATAGGTAATTTGAATAAACTTAATAATTTCAAAGCGTTATTAAAACTAAAAATCGTAAAACAAAATTTTTTAAATTAAAATAATGTCACTTTGTATTGTATTAAATTTATTTATGAATTAAATGTTACAGTAAATTGACAAAATAGTGCAGTAAAAACCGATTTAGGTTTATCTATACAGTTAGGATAACTAATATGTTATGTACTTAAGGTGGTTGCACAGGGGTCAATTTTTTACAGAATTTTGACGCACGTAGACGGAATTAATAAAAGTAATATTTTATATATAGAAAAATAGTATAGAAAATCTAGATGCGATGCCTCACAAATAACATTTGCAATTTATAAAATAATTACGAAGATATAAAGCTATGAAATTTTTCATTTAATTTTTTTAATTACTTTAATATTATTATGATGTAGGTATGTATGTATAGATGTCCCCAATTTCCCAGACTTGAATAGTAGTTAGAACCATTGACTAAATTAAAATAGCAAGATAGGTGATTAGCCTATAGCGCATGGACCGCATAAATGGAGCCCCCTTCACCTAATTTACTTAGTAGCAATCCGAGCGGCATTGCGATATTGAGATACTTTTTTGACTTTAGGCGACTACCCCTCTGCAACGGCAGAGGGGTCAATTTTATAAAAAACTTTCGTACAAAATTTTAAAAGCTTTTAATTCTTCGTAATTATATTATAAAATGTTATTAGTGACGCGGCAACTAGATTTTCTAAACTATTTTTCCATATATAAAATATTACTTTTATTAATTCCGTCTACGCGTATTGTGCGTCAAAGTTTTGTATGGTCTGAAACCACCTTAATTACGTACTTACAATATTTAACCTTCACTACAAAAACACTTAATAAAAAGGCATTTACAAAAAAAGAAAATCAAAACAAAGACAAGAAGAAGAAAACAAAAACAAAAGATTCAAACACGTAGTCTTATCCATAAAGGTATTATGCCAGGAATAGAGGAACTGACAGCTGAGAGAGCAAGATGTACCTAGCGGCAGCACTGTATAATAGAAAGAGATATGTGACATGAGGCAATAGAACCGTTTTTGGGAATTTATCGGCATAATTATTCGAGGTCTGTAAATAATTTGTGAACCTAAAGTGAAATCGTAGATTATTTTGTTAAATATATTAACACTATTTCATTAAATTATCTGCGATTTCAAGTTAGATTCACAGTTAGACACAGAACGCGAATTTTTACCGTGCCGATAAATTCCCAAAAAACGGTTTCATATTTTGACAACTCATGTCAGTTCCTCTATTCCGTAAGGTATACAGGGTGTAAATGACAGCCTAGCAAATACAGAAACGGTGAACTCAGACCATCAAACTGAACAACTTTCACTATGGAGCCTAACTCAGGAGACGCGAAAAAAAATCAGCTGTCCCATACAAAACTGCAGTACCTACCAGGCACGTATGGGAGAGCTGATTTTTTTTCGCGTCTCCTTAGTTAGGCTCAATAGTGAAAGTTGTTTAGTTTTATGGTCAGAGTTCACTGTTTTGAGTTCACTGTATCTGCTAGAGTGTTACTTACACCCTGTATAGTAACTTTATGAGTCTTATCATTATATCACCTAAAGACTTTACTGACTGTAGTACTTTTAAAGGGTACCTAATTCTAATAAAGGGGCACAAAATCCTGATGATTGCCACATACAAGCGTACACGTAGATACCACTTAACACTGACCAGTGTAAACCAGGCTTTGATGTTTTCTTGTTGTGTGTTTTTTTTTACGAATATCGCTAAAAAAATGATACAACCTGTATAGCTAATTATTATAATTCCTCCAAATATAACTTATCGCGTTATCAGTACGTACTGCAATAATAAAATGTCGTAACAGATAAAGAAAGTATAATCAGTTAAAAAGTTACCACTTACAGTACCTATTTCATTTCAAAACTGCATCACATTTCTTTCGCTTGTGTAACCTGTAGTAATTATAGGACTCTGTGCCTATAGTTTAGTTTAAAGTTGTGGCATGTAAAACATATCACGGGATCTAGTCTACTTCTGTTTATTTTTTTTTCAATTAATTTTTTAAAGAAAATGTTACACATTTTTGTTTGCTTCCACTATGTAAACGCTGGGCCGGGCCATTAGCCCAGTCATTTTACGGTTTGAGCCGGGACTAATTAATAATTGATATTTTTTTCGGTATACTTTTGAAAAGCCAGTTTGAGCCTAGAAATGTACAAAATTAAAACAAAATCACGTCTGCAACAGTTCCAATTTTAAAATGTAGCTATAATCTCGTTCTAAAAACCTAATGGTAATTTTTTTTTGCACATATTTAAAGCTTATATTAGCCATTATACATACTTCAAACCTGGTGTAAATATTTTTGTCTACTTAGAAGGTTTTGAAAAATACATTCTATTCTATTTTTAAAAAATTGCTGCCATCTTGGTAGTGATGATTTTGCCATTATCTAGTTTAAGGAGCAATTAGTGCTTGACATTGTACGGTAATGGATATGGCGATCTCAAAGCCCTGTTTTTATACAAAAACACACACCCGAAAACGCCATAAAATGGCGGAGCCGCGTGGCTACTTAAATCGCGAGCCGAACGAAAGACGTCTACTCGAGAGACCTCTAGCCACGCGACTCCAAAAATACATTCTTATTTTCTAATAAATACCTCATTTTTAAAATGTCAATGCCTATTTTATTACTCAAACATAATTTATATTGTTAAATCTAAGTCAAATGAGTGCATTGGTATTAATATTATTAATTTAAAAAAGCCTTCTGGGACACACACTTTTGATTTATATGTTGCGTAGCGATTTTTTTAAAATATAAGGTCTAACAAAATTAGGTGAAACTATTTTAAGGGGATGATTAGACCACCAAACTGAACAACTTTCTCTATGGGACCAATATTGAAATCGCGAAAAAAAATCAGCTGTTCCATACAAACCTACTCGACCTAAATCTATGGGACAGCAGATTTTTTTTTCGCGATTTCAATATTGGTCCTATAGAGAAAGTTGTTCAGTTTGGTGGTCTGATCATCCCCTTAAAATAGTTTCACCTAATTTTGTTAGAACTTATATATTTTAAGATAGTCTTTTTGTCACTAAATGGTGCAGGTGACAGTTTATGTTGGTAATATCGTTCTTTATAAACGCAATCCAACATGTCAAACGTCATCTTTGACGTTTGACATCTGACTTTTAAGAAGCTTCCGTTTCCTGTCTCTCGATCTCTGCTCGTGTTATTGTGTGTGCGGTGATTTTATCACTTGAATAAATCTAAACTAATCGAAGTCACTTGTTTCCATTTATGCCCAAATTCCAACAGGTTATGGGCTCAGTCAACGCAGTAAATAAAGTTCCGCGTTTATTTTGGTTTTTTTTTGGGAAAGTTAGCAAACAGGCGCACGCGATCACATCACGGCACTGAGCATGGCAACCGCCTCCTCATCGACACCGTTCATCATGGATAAGCTGAAAGGCATTGAGAACTACCATTCATGGAAATTCATGATGAAGATGGTCTTGATACATGAAGACTTGTGGGACCACGTAGGAACGGAGCCCGAAGAGGGCGAAGACAAGAAAAAGGACCAGAAGACTCTGGCCCGGATTGCATTGTCGGTGCAGCCGTCCGCGTTTGCATACATTCGAAACGCGAAAACGGCACATGAAGCGTGGACCAATCTTCAAAGAGCATTCGAAGATAAGGGCCTATGTCGGAGACTGGGTTTGTTGAGGACCATGTTTAGCACTAAATTAATTGAGTGCGCGAATATGGAGAGCTATTTGAACAAAATAACGGATATATCACAACAGCTGAGTGACATAGGAGCACCGCTAGCTGATGACTTTGTAGGCGTAATCATGTTAAGTGGTTTAAAAGAAGACTATGACCCATTGATAATGGCCATTGAAAATTCAAACATTAAGATATCTAGTGAAGTTGTAAAAGGCAAGTTAATGCAGGAGTACATGCGTCGTGATGACAAGAATGACAGTGAGACCGCACTGATGTCTGTGCGGAAGCAGCCAAAGTGCTTTGGTTGTAAGAAATCCGGACATTACATCAAGGATTGTCCTAGAAATAAACGGAGCACAAACAACATGACTGGAAATGAGAACGAGACCAAGGCGTTGCTGACTGCTCTGTCGGTTAATATTGAAAGTGACTCGTGGCACATCGATAGTGGTGCAACTAATCATATGTGTCGGGATAGGAACCTATTCAGTGATTTCGTTAGTGAAAAAGCATTGCCAGTGAAAGTGGCTAGTGGTGAAACACTCTTCACTGCAGGACGGGGAACTGTTCAAGTCAAACTCAAGAACGGTATCATTAGAGACATTAGTGATGTACACTTTGTACCTAAACTAACAACAAATTTATTATCTGTTAGTGCTATGACAAAGAAGGGATACAAGGTTGTATTCAGCTTGCTAAAGTGTCACATACATGACAAACAGTCTGTACTTGCGAGCGCTACCTTGAACAATGGTATTTACAGGCTTGACGTTGATGCGGCATGGGAAAACGATAATGCGGCTCTTTCACAGGCTCCTGAGGCTCCTCCACAGGCTCCTGAGGCTCCTCCGGAGACTCCACAAGATAACCTTCTGGCAAATACGGCTGCTGGTGATTGTGAGGCTGCGGAGATGTTATGGCACCGTCGGCTTGGGCATCTCAACCGTAAGAGCATGGAACTACTAAAAAAAGGTATGGCTTCTGGAATTTCCTATGATAGTTCATTTTTCGAACCATGTGTTTCATGCATCGAAGGGAAGAAAAGTAGACTTCCTTTCCCTAAGAAATCAAACAGTAGAGCCACTGAAATATTAGGGTTAATACATACTGATTTATGTGGACCCCTACCATGTCAATCACTTAGTGGAGCAAAGTACTTCCTACTTTTCATTGATGACTACACAAGAAAAACATTTGTGTATTTTCTGAGAGAAAAAAGTGAGGTGTTTGAGAAATTCAAACAGTTTAAGGCCTTAGTAGAGAACCAAACAAATAAACGCATTAAAATTATGAGGAGTGACAATGGTGGTGAATACATTAATTCTGCATTTCAGAGATTCATGAAGGAGAATGGCATTCGTCACCAGACCACTGTTCCCCATACACCACAACAGAATGGAGTGGCAGAACGTGCCAACAGGACTGTCATGGAGACAGCACGATGCATGCTGCAAGATGCAGACCTACCGAAGCAATACTGGGCAGAAGCGGTCAACACAGCTGTCTACCTAAAAAA
This sequence comes from Agonopterix arenella, assembly GCA_927399405.1. Lineage (NCBI taxonomy): Eukaryota > Metazoa > Arthropoda > Insecta > Lepidoptera > Depressariidae > Agonopterix > Agonopterix arenella. Next base: position 11,289,491 of record OV656711.1, on the reverse strand, counting down.
TCGTTGTCCTACGAAGGCCGTCCCAGGCTACACTCCGGAGGAGAAATGGAGTAACAAAAAGGTATCAGTCAATCACTTGCGTATTTTTGGTTCTGTGGCCTATGCACTGAATCATAATAGAACTAAATTAGATTCCAAGTGCAAACAATATATTTTTGTTGGGTATTGTGATGAAACAAAGGGTTACAGATTAATAGACCCCATATGCCCGTCAAACTGCATTAAAGCTAGAGACGTGAGTTTTTTGGAAAATGAAATTATTAGTAAATTGTCAAATGATGATAACAAAGAGTCGATGCAGCATAAACTTACAAGAAAAGATAATGTTGTGAATAATGAGACTCAGTCTGGCCTATCTTCTGTACATACAGAAACATATATTGAGGATGGTAATATATCTGATGACATTACTTTAACACGAGACAATCAGAGATACAGTACAATCACAATAGATGGTTCTGATAGTTCTTCGGAGGGCAGTGATCCTGCCGATGAAACATACATTCCAGGTGACGAGAATGAGACATCTGTGGAATCGTCTGAATATGATGACACATTGGATGCCATGTCAGCTTTCCTGGTGAAAGCTACTGCAGATGCAGACACTCCTCAAACTGTACCTGAAGCGTTGAGAGGTCCAGATGCGAAAAAATGGAAAGAAGCAATGCAATGTGAGTATGAATCCTTTGTATCAAACAAATGTTGGACTCTAACTGAACGGCATAATTCACAGAAACCTGTAAAATGTAAATGGGTGTTTAAAATTTAACGTGGATTGAATGGTGAGGTACTGAGGTATAAGGCACGTCTAGTGGCAAAAGGCTATACTCAACAATATGGCATAGACTACGAGGAAACCTTTTCTCCTGTGGTTAGATACTCTACTATTCGTACCTTGCTAGCTGTTGCAGCTGAGTATAATATGGAGATCGAACACTTAGATGTAAAGACTGCTTTCCTCAATGGTGATCTCAAGGAAAATGTGTATATGGAACAACCTGAGGGTTTCATTATCAATGGTCAAGAGAACAAGGTATATAAGTTAAACAAGGCCATATATGGCCTAAAGCAGGCTTCGAAGGCCTGGTATGAGAAAATCGATGGAGTACTATGCAAGAAACTAGACTTTATGAAATCAACATCAGAACCTTGTGTGTACTTTAAGTCGCACGAAAACTCACTTATCATCATCGCGTTGTACGTCGATGACATCATTTTATTTTCAACATGTGCATCTCATGAGAAGTTGGCAATAAAAAGGAAATTGATGAAAGAATTCGACATAACAGATTTAGGGCCAGCTCATCAAATATTAGGTACTAGTAGAGACTGTGTAGAGAGAAAGACAAACTTACTCTTGATCAATCTAGCTACATCAAAAGTGTGTTGCGGAAGTACAAGATGGAGGATAGTAAGCCTGCACACACTCCTATGGAGACGGGGTTGAAGCTGCCAAAAGATACTCAAAAGGATGAGGCTTATGACTATAGAGGTCTGGTGGGTTCGCTTATGTACATTGCAGTGTGTAGTCGACCGGATATTGCTCATGCCGTTAGCTACCTGAGCCAATTTAATGAATCCTTTACAGAAATACACTGGAAAGCAGCCAAGAGGGTTCTGCGCTATTTGCAGGGTACTGTTAATCTTTGTTTAACCTTCCAGAAAAGTGGTCTAGAAGTCTCTGCATATGTAGATGCAGATTGGGCTAATGATGGTGTTGACCGCAGATCGTACACCGGCTATGCGTTCAAGCTGGGTAAGTCAATTGTTTCATGGGAAAGCCGTAAACAAAAAACTGTAGCTTTGTCGAGCACTGAAGCTGAATACATGTCCTTGTCCGACTCTTGTAAAGAGGGCCTATTTCTTCGTAAATTTTTGAAAGAAGTACTTGGTAGAAAGTTTACAATTACTATCTATAATGATAATCAATCTGCACAAAAATTATGTAAAAACACTCTTTATCATGCCCGAACTAAACATATAGATGTTAGGCATCATTTTATAAGACAATTTGTAAACGATGGAAGTATTTTATTGAAATACTTATGTACGGAAGATATGTTAGCAGACATATTAACAAAACCTTTATGTAAAGAAAAATTCAAGAAGTTTACAACTCAGTTAATGTTATTGTAATAATTTCGTTTCTTTAATCTTTCTCTATGTTAAACTTATTAGATAACATTGTTATTGTATGATGTAATGATGATTGTAGGTTCAATATGCTAAGAACCTTGTTACACCCGCACGTCCCCGGAAGGGATTGAGGTTGTGAGTTTGTTTATGTATAGTTTTACCTAAGCTGATTCACAACCTTGTATCCCTGAGGAGAAGGGATTGAGGTTGTGAGTTTGTTTATGTATAGTTTTACCTAAACTAATTTTGTTTTACTGTTGCACATTATGTTGTTTTGTTGCTAAATGTAAGTATTGTTAAGATGATTGTATTGGTTTAAGGGCCAGTGTTGGTAATATCGTTCTTTATAAACGCAATCCAACATGTCAAACGTCATCTTTGACGTTTGACATCTGACTTTTAAGAAGCTTCCGTTTCCTGTCTCTCGATCTCTGCTCGTGTTATTGTGTGTGCGGTGATTTTATCACTTGAATAAATCTAAACTAATCGAAGCACTTGTTTCCATTTATGCCCAAATTCCAACAGTTTAAAAGTCCAATTAATAATTACTCCCTATCCCGCCTAACAAAAGTCCGTAAAATGACTGGGCTACATAGTTTACTGGTTTTTGGAAGCAATTTTTTCATTATTTAAAAGACATACAAATTAATGAAAAATATAGCAATGATTTTCAACATCTCGGCTATGGAGTAGGTATATTTTTTATTTTTCTATAAAATACGAGTAGATATGAAACCTGTGTTCAAAGGAAAGCCTAAATAATTGGAAAAATTCTGTATTATGTGCATCTACGTAATAAGTTGAAGTCACTTGAGTAGACAATATTAACACGTTCCGGGACAGTGGCCGCCTATAGCCGTGATAACAATAAAAGTTCTATTGTGTCTCGTTCACTGTCCCGGAACGTGTTAAGATATAAAATTGCTATGAACAAATTTTTTTTTTGTTAATTAGACAATTTTAAAGTTTGTTGCGAATTCTTATGATTTTCGTATTTGATTTCCTTGGATAAGAAGGCACCAAAGTGACATAATGAAGGATAAGCCAGTTAAAAATAGGTATACCGACTAAAATGATGAATGGCCCTATTGGCTACGAATTGGTTATTGGTTCTGCAAACATTGATTATCAACAAACAATAAAAAAAAACTCCTTTAATTTAGCTACTCAACATCTTCTGTATTTCCAAAAAGCTTTTCCCTTTCGTCTCAGGAACATACACAGCGGTGAAAACGAACGCGAGTGCGCACGCGGCTGAGAAAACCCAGAATGTCAAATGGGCGCCGATTCCTGATACCATGTAGCCGAAAGCAGTGGAGACGCCAAACCCGAAGATCCAAGGGACGGTGATTGTGATTGTTGATCCTATACTCCTCACGTTGGCGTGGAACATCTCTCCAATTAAAGTGTTAGGGATGATGCCAAATCCTGTAAAAGTCAAGTATTTTGAGGTCCTTCTGGAATAGTTATACCGGGTCAAAGTTAATAATACTGACGGCTTTTAAAGGGGTTGATCAGACCATGAAACTGAACAACTGTCTCTATGGGATCAAAATCGAAATCGCGAAAAAAAAATCTGCTTTCCCATACATTTGGATAGAGTCGGATTACAGTTTTGTATGGAACAATCAAAAACCGGAGGGGAAAAATGATCGGACACTTGATACAAAACGACAATTTCTTTAAAACGAAAGGAAAGATAGAGGGGAAGAGAGGCAGAGGAAGACCTAGACAGAGTTATCTGGCCCAAGTGAAGGAAAAGGTTGATGTCGTGTCGAATCAAGAACTCAAGAGACTAGCGGAAAAGAGACAGGATTGGCGAATACTCCACCGACAAGAGCGTAGCTCTTAAATAAGATGATGATGATGGAACAGCTGATTATCTTTTCGCGATGTGGACTTTGGTCCCAAAAAGCTTTGTTGTTCAATTTGATATTCTGATCATCATCATCATCTCAGCCGATGGACGTCCACTGCTGGACATAGGCCTCCCCCAAGGATCGCCATAAAGACCGGTCCTGCGCTGCCTTCATCCAACGGGTTCCCGCCGCCTTTACCAGGTCGTCGGTCCACCGTGTGGGCCTACCCACGCTGCGCTTTCCGGTAAACGGTCGCCACTCGAGATCTTTTCTCTAACGTTCTGATCATCCCCTTAAAAAGCCGTCAGCATATTAAGAAGGACCCTATTAGCAAACTGAATTAATCGCCAAACAAAGGAAATATTGTGTGACATCCTCCTTCTTGATATGCTGACAATTTTTAAGGGGATGATCAGACCGCCAAACTGAACAACTTTTTGTATGGGACTAAGAGGGATCACACACGATGGTGCGTCAATCCGTCACCGTGTGTGCTTCTACGTGCGGTTTCATACAACACCTTGCTTCACAAAATGACGGTCTGCCGTCTGCCGCTCCGACATGCGTTATCGTATGTGAATCACCTAACGCCGAAATTGCGAATAAATGTCCCATACATTTGGCTACAGTTTGACGGTCTGATCATCCCCTTAAAAAAGTGTTTGCATTTGTAGAAAGGGGTTGATGTCCCTTTCTATCCAACTCGTAGGTAGCACTCACGAGTAAATATATTATTCACTAATACGAAAGCGGAAGAATGATAGGTAGAAATGTACAACACGGAAGGCGATAAAGGAAGAATATTATTAAAGATAAAAAATAACGATATTCCAAAGCAACAAGCAAAACTAAAAACTATAACAGATTGATTACGCAAGCGCAAGTAGTTGTCAAGCGAAGGATAGGTCGACTATGCATTCGCCGGTAGCAACAGTGCGCCCGAGCCGCTGGGTGTCCGCGGGACGAAGCTCGAGGAGCGGGAAGGGTGCAACCGGTGTAGTAGGTGCATCTTCGATGCATTGGTGTGTGGCCCAAGTTGCTAGCGAGCAACTACTTTTGCATCTGTTAGGGCTTGGTTTAAGTAGTAGCGGATTGTCGCTACACATTATTAAGAAGGACCCTGTATAAACTTAATTATAAATATTATCTCACCACTTTGGTAAGATATGAAGAACGTCATTACGATTACAAGTGGCAGCCATTGCATACTATGTATTATTTCGTTATCTGTGTAGTCCAAGAAGAAGTAGAGACCAAGTATTGCCTGAAACAAAAACATAGTTAACTAATACATAAAAACGAAAGGCCTACTGGTACCGGGATATCGGCCCCCAATACCATTTTATGGGTTTTGATGTCGAAACTCTTGGGCCGTGGGGACCTAATGCGCAGGCGCTTTTTAAAGACCTGTCAAAGCGCCTGATAGACTCGACAGGGGACCCAAGAGCTGGCACTTTCCTCGCTCAACGGATCAGCATAGCCATTCAGCGAGGAAATGCGGCCAGCGTTCTGGGTACCCTCCCACAAGGACCGAACCTGCACCACATCCTAGGTTAGTTTAGTTTTAAGTCTCTTTATTTATAATTTTATTTAATGTTACTATTTTATGGATCTTTCGAATAAACTAACCACCATGTAATACATAAAGCATCTACGATTTTGGCAAGGAATGAAAAGCAGAATTTGTTTACTCAAATCAATAAAAACAAGTATGAATGGAGTAGTTGAAAGGGGTCACCGTTGACACACAAGCAAAATACACAGCATGTATGAAGAGACCTTTGACTATTTATTATAAGGACTAGCCTTGTGGAATTCCCCTCTGCCACGATATAAGAACAATTGATCATGTGCATTTACACTCAATTTTATACCTTATCACTAAACATGCATGATCGCGAATAATACAATGGTGTAGGAATTATAATAATTGAAAATAATTAATTAATATATTTCTCTAAACTAGGCTGCCTATAATTGAAAAACAATAATTTCGAACTTAGAACGTTTGGGGTTCACACGAGACTACTTTTCATGATTTTTAACATTCAAAATTAGGATCTAAAGTTATGGGGAGTAAAATTCAAAGTTGCGGATTTCATGTTTGGATAGAAATAGGATGAATATGGGCTGATGATGATGATGATGACTGAAATGTACTTTGCGATTATGACTATATCTGTTGATCTGCATTAAATATGTGTGATTGTACCTATTGTCAAGAAACGGTTTACGCCAAAATTTTAGCTGCATAGTTATTGAATTTGTTTTTCTTTTATTTCTTTTATTGAGTTTATTTTTATTAGTGCTAAGAACCTCTCTCTCTCTCTCTCTCTCTCTCTCTCTCTAACGTCACGTCTCTTTCCCAGTGGGGTAGGCAGAGACCAGGGCGCGACACTTACTACGATCCTTACATACTTCTTTTGCCTCATGCACATCCATACATCTCTTCATACTTGCCCGTCGGTTTCGAGTACTCCATTATTGTTTTTACACTCACTGTCACTGTAATGGGTAGGAACTGGCTCCGGACCTTCAGACTTGACTAGTTTAGGAGCCAGTGCCGCAATTGTTGGTTTACATGTTGTACAATTTAAATGAAGGATTTTTTATGTTTATGTTTTTATGTTTATGTTACCTCGCCTCCCGCAAAAAGTGGCAGAAATGTTTCTTAGTACAATTACACGCGTAACAATTCCCTATATAAGTAGTCAAAGGAAGATACATATGGATGTTGAAGAGGCGAGAAATGTACCTACATCAGAATCATAGCACGCGGCCAGTAGTACCTAACCCAGTAAAACATTAGCGTGAGCATCATGTATGTATGTTAGATCAAACATATTTACCAAACTGAAAAAGCATAATCCAATTGACACCAACAATATCACTTTCCTTCCACTTCTCTCCACAAAAAACGGAGTTATACAACTAGATATTAGCACCGTTATTGCTATAACAATAGAGGCTATATTCGGTTCTATTGAAGACTCGGCCAGTTGAAATATTCTTGTAGAGAAGAAGAATACAGCAACTACTCCGCTAAGCTGTTGGAGTATGTTTAAAGCAAATAGTATGAAGAAAGCTCTTCTATTGCTTTTAATTGTAAATAGCTCTGTCCAGTTTGATTGTTCGGGCTTTTCCTTTTCAGATTTAATAGTTGTTAGTTGATCGATTTCCTGTTTTCTTCCAAGCGCTATTAGTGTATCTTTTGCTTTATCGTCTCGTCCTGTAATGCGAAAGTGTTGTTCTTACACAAATTAATTATTTTAAGTCGGCATGCATAATTTGGAAAAAATATTGGATATCTATATAACCGATTCGTATTGCAGAGTAAAGCTTTCTCTATTTCTGTTTTATTAGTTCTGACTAAAGCCGAGTGGTGGTAAAAATTTTGAGCTCGCTTTAGTCACTCTATAGATGCCTACAATTTTTCATCATGTGCACATATTTTGCACTGAGCGAGCTCCAGTGCAAAAAGAATTTCATGAACTGCAAGCATCTGGTTAAAGGTGGACCACAACAAAAAACGGCGATAATTTCTGTCGGTGGTAACTTAAGATGAACGAAGATAGTAAGAAAGAGAAGACCTTAATAAAACTAACAAGAGGAGGAACTGACTTACTGATAAGGGGAGAAAATGAGTAAAGAAACAACTAAGATTACTTGCCCTTTAAAATATGAAATATGGGTGTCTCCGGTATCATAAATAATCCAGATAAAAACAACACAGACATAACCATACCAACGTAGTTAGTAACTGCGTATGGTACATAAGGACCAACAGAGAACACTATTAAAGTGCCAAGTGTGCCAAAGATCCCAGTACCTGTCAGAAAAAATCCTCTGACGTTTGTTGATCTGTGAATAATAAAACTGAAATTAGTTGACATATTGGGGTGCATGGAAAGACATATTGGGGTGCATGGAAAGACCTCCCCGATAGACGAAAGCTGAGTTCGTCTGGCGTACCCTGGGCAATCAGCCTCGATACCTACCATTGCTGACTGACTAATCTATCCACTACAGCATGCGATATAGCTGATGCTGACACGAAAAAAGAAGAAGTAGTTGATAAAGATTGTTAACTTTTTTATGAAGGTGATAATACTGATAATCATACAACGCCGCACATCGTTGTCATGTCTGTATCTATCTATGTTGTTGATGTTGCCAACGAACCTAGTTCAGTACCTCAAGTGTATATTGATTAAAATGTGTGTGTGTAAAAGAGATATACACTCAGTTGCAGAAACGCTCATCAAAGTAATTCCTCCATTAAATCTCTTGCTGTCAGTTTTTTGTCTTGTTGACGTAGTAAAAGCTAGCAAGAGATTTAATGGAGGATTAACTCTAATAAGCGTTTCTGCAACTAAGTGAAAGGGTCATAGACATATTTTTGCATTTGCTGAGCACAAGATGCGCTACTCGCTATTCGTATCTTGAGGGGAATTTGTTGTGATAATCAACTTTTTGTATTTGCGGTAAATCCCGCCGCTGGAATCAGGCTTTTCTTCTTGATACCAACTAGGTCCCAAAGCGCTTGTTGCAATTGCATTTACTTTACAGATTGTGACCACGTATCTGATCTTCCTCTTCTCGGCTACAAATGGTGGCTACCATTTGCCAGTCACAAAATTTTTTCTGAAATCTGGATTTATCAAAATACTAACGCAATTTCTCCAATGTAAACAAGACTCATGATAATTATAATTCCATTGCCCAGTCCAATTACGATTCTGCCAACGTAGATCATCGCCAAGTCTGTAGCTAGAGCAAGAATCAGGAAGGAAACGAAGGTTAGAAGACCACCAATGAAAAGACATGGCTTCCGACCTATGATGTTGGACAGATATCCTGATATGTATGGACCTGGAAAATATAAAATGTATAATTGTTGTTAGAATCTTATCTCATTACAGTTGGGGAATATAAATGGATTGAGTTTATGGAGAAGTGATGTGTGGAACTCCTTTTTAACGGGAAGAAGATTTTTCTTGCCACGTCTGATGCCTGCAGTCTAGTCTAAGCTGCAGTCGGTAGCACAAGCTTAAGATAATTATTAGGTACTGTATCAGTATCTCGAATATAAGTTTTCTATCCATTTGCATATGTTCAACACATTTCAATTCCCAAAAGGGGTTTCGGTGTACACTTTATCTGTTACGATTGACTCTGCCCTCCAAATAGTCAGCAGTAATAAACGAAAGTCAGAGGTAAGTAAAAGATAGTGCCGTCAGATGGCAGTGCCTATTCGTTAAGCCAGATCAGAGGTCTATTAAAGCGGGTTGCTGTCTTGAAATCTGACAGCATAATAACTCGCCTCGGGAAATCCGCACTGGGCTGGCTTGGTGGAGTATGGTTCCATGTAGAGTACATGGAGCCATACTCCACCAAGCCAGCCATTAGTTAGAAGAGGCCTCGTGCCTGGCAGTAGGATGTAATAAGCTGATGTTGATGTCGATGAAAGTGTACACCCTTAGCAATACTGTATCGACATAATCTCACGCTACGATATTGATTGGTCAGTTCAAAAATTTAATCCCAAAGTTGATGAAACTATACCGTTTTTAAAAGAACTTACCAAGGATAGCACCAATAAAAATTAAGGATCCAACCCATGAAGCCTGAACTTCTGATATCACATCAGGTAAAGGAGTTTGGTCAGGATCCAGTAGTTTGGGGGTGATAGGTGTCGTCCAACTCGTGCCAAAGCCACCGACCATTTGACCAATGTAGACTGAAATGTAAAGTGAAGATTTTGCGGTGAATTATTCCATGGAGATTAACATTGTTCTACCGTAGTACGGAAGGTAACGTGCCGTACCGAAGAGAACCCGATACGCGACCGCCCACTAACAGACATGCAAATACGACTCCTATATACTTACTTACGAGAAAAATTTGAAGTTGCTTCCTAAAATAATACTCCATTTTAAACCACAACATTTTCTAAACACTTTTCTATAAATTTATTATTTAATTACGCACATAAACAAAAACGGTAGATATTTTTAAAGTGGAAAGCTTAGAAAGCTTGGAGATTGTCTCCATACAAAAAGCGAAAACGTTAAATTTACATTCAAGAGTAATATTAAAGACGTTATATTGATTGGTTAGTCACAACGAAGGCATTCCTTTTAATTATTATTAATGTCTTTGTGTCATTTAGCCTATCCACCATCTGTGTAAATGCAGTACAGTCACCAATATTTAATTTTTTTTAAAAGTACCACAGAGTACTTTGACTACTTATATAGGGGCTAGTTACGTGTGATATTCTACTAACAAACATTTCTGCCACTTTTTGCGGGGGGCGAGGTAACATGAAATCCGCAACTTTGGATTTTATTCCCCATAACTTTAGATTTTAATTTTGGGTGTTAAAAATCATGAAAAGTAGTCTCTTGTGAACCCCAAACGTCATAAGTTCGTAGTTATTGTTTCGCAATTATAGGCTGTCTCGTTTAGTGATACGGTATAAAATTGAATGTAAATGCACATGATCAATTTTTCTTAAACCGTGGCAGAGGGGAAATGCTACCGCAAGGCCTGTCCTTATAATAAATAGTCAAAGACAGAGTACTATAATTTGATATTTCGTTGTGAAACTAGTGAGCTAAGTTTGGTCACTATATCTATACGAGCCGAGACTGTTTTAATAGAATTTCGTTGGAAAAACCATTTTAGATAAATATTAGTGGAAAATGGCACCGCGCTTCTTTTTTATTCACGGCCCGTGTCTTTGATTGAGATAGATATGCGCGCGCAGGTCGAACAAGAGGCAATGACTTAGCCGTCATTCAACTAACAACATCTTGTTACAAACATCCTAATATTAAAAATGTTATAAAACTTAATATTTATTTCAAATTTGTTAATTAAAATTGTTTGATGAAATAAAACGTGTATCATATTTTAACGTTATTTTAACTAACATAGTTCATTTATTCAGAAAACAAGATTGATTTTTATTTACATAAAAACTCTTGAAATTTAAAAACAAAATATTATTCAAAAAAAGGTAGGTATATTATAATACCGCACTATATTACCACACTGGTGCGGTAATGTAATATTACCGCACGCGTGTTGTATAAGCTGCATTATTTGTACCTATGACAATAAGAACCAATTTACGAGCAAGGGTGTTGAAAAATATATTTATATATACCTTTGTAAGGTGCTCGTTGGCATATGGTACTAGAAACGGTCACCGAAGTTAAGCAACGACAAGTCCGGTGAGTCTTTGAATGCGTGACCGTTTAGCGGTAATTCATCTCGAGCGTCTCCGTGCTTCGGAAGTCGCGTTAAGCTGTTGGCCCCGGGAAGTTCCGTTAGGTGGCGTAACTATTCGTTAAACTAGGTCAGAGGCTTGTTAAGGCGGCTTGAAAATTCTCTGAGAAGTTGACCACTAACTTGCCTCCACTAATACGCACTGGGCTGGCGTGGTGGAGTATTCCCACTCCTTCTTAGAAATAGGGGTACGAATAATCGTAAAAGCCTGGAACACGGTAGCTATATTAATTACCATTTTTAGTAGTTTTCTAGGCCTTTTTGGAGGTGTTTAAATAGACTCCGAACTGAGGTCGGCCGTAGTAAAGACTACCTGTTCAAGTGGGGTTACATAAACGGGTCTGACCTCCAGTGTGAATGTGGTATTCCCCACAGACTATGGCCCACCTCTTATCCTGCCCTTCCTGCCCTGACACCTGCACGCGAACGAGCTTATGGACGCTGCCGGCAGTGCTATCCGTGTCGCAAAGTACTGGGCTGGAAAAATTTAGAATGACTTGTCATCGACTCGATAGAAGAAGTAGTTTTCTGAAAGCTAAAGGAAAAATAGAAAGCAGAAACAAAATTTTTAGTAAAATAAAATCAATCAAAAAACAGAATTTTATCTATCTATACTATTATAAAACTGTAACAGGAAGTTTGTCTGTACATTGAAGATATTAACAAAAAAAAAATACGATATGGTTTTTAGGTGTCACTGATTCCATTTCACCAATTTTTGGATTTTTAGTCTGTCTGTTTGTTTGTGTGTTTGTTTGGGTGTTTGTTTGTGTGTTTGTTTGTTTGAACGAGTATCACGCAAAAACTACTGAACCGATTTTGATGAAACTTTTTTGTTTGATAGCTTATGATCTGACTTAAAATCTGGTATATAATTTGTGCGGACGAAGTCGCGGGTTAACGCTCGTATTATTATAAAACTGTAACAGGAAGTTTGTCTGTACATTGAAGATATTAACAAAAAAAAAGTTACGATATGGTTTTTAGGCCTCCCTGGTTCCATTTCACCAATTTTTGGATTTTTTGTCTGTCTGTTTGTTTGTGTGTTTGTTTGGGTGTTTGTTTGTTTGAACGAGTATCACGCAAAAACTACTGAACCGATTTTGATGAAACTTTTTTTGTTTGATAGCTTATGATCTGACTTAAAATCTAGTATATAATTTGTGCAGACGAAATCGCGGGTTAACGCTCGTATTAATTAAAATGGGACTACTGACCCAAATCCAAAAGCAACGGAGGGAAAAGTTTTCGAAAACTTCGAATTCAAACATAAAAAATATTTTGACGTCCAAAAGCTTTGCTTTGCTAACGAGCTTCGGTAGCAATTGAAAAAACGTAGATTTTTAGGGTTCTCTACACGAAGAAAAGAAGGGAGCGGAGGCGAGGCAAGGCAATTTTTCTATTCAAGTAAATGTCGCGAAAAATCGGGACGAGGTACGAGATGGGCGTAGGCTCCGCCCCAAAAACCCAAATCCATCTAGCGGCGAAAGGAGTAACTATAACAAATGCAAAGTAACATGACAACCAACTAGTGCCGTCTGTTGTGACCGTTATCTACTCGCCGGTAGATGTCGTCTTGGATTTGAACGATTTTTTTAGTAATTGACCAATTCAACAAAGAAATAAAAGTTAAATCGATATAAACGAGTTAAACACTTTGTTTTTATCGTTATTTTCATCTATTATTTACACTTTAAGTTTCTAAAATCGTCCATTCCATTCCAATTCTTTACCATCTTAAAGAGCGGCATCTTACGGGTAGTAGCAAAACCAATTTTCCTTCTAATTCGAGAATTATTTTCAAAAAACAACTCTTATTAAATTATATTGGACTTACCTATGAAATGTTATGCCATCTGCAAGCTTTGTCTGTGATCCTGAACAATTTTTACATCCAGGAACAGCGCACTTCATCGTTCTAGATGTTTTTTATAGACAAAACACCTCTCAGAAAACAAAATAATGGCGTACGAAAACAATGGCGGTCCGATTCGAACTGAGCAGCATAGGCCACGCCCACTGTGACGTCATGACCTCATCGAATGGCGACTGACCTCACTGCCTTGCCTCAACTCCGCTCCTTTCTTTTCTCCATGGTTCTCTATGATTGTGTCGACACCTGGGACATTCCAACGGGCGCCTTAAAGCCGTCATTCCCACATTACTACCTATATTACCGATATTATCTACCTATATTTTAATCAAGATGAATTTTCTTAATAACAAGATTTATAAAAAATATAATATTTATCCACGACTAATAAAATTGACTTATACAGGGTGTTAGGGTTAACAGTTGCATTACCAGTTTCTCTAAGAAACCTTACCTATTAACCTACCTACTATTTAAAAATTTTTTGGACTTCCCATACTAAATGCAATCAGCTGACCGAACATTTGTATGAAAGGTCGAAAAAAAAAATTGCGAATTTCTTATAGTTTTCTTAGGGAAAGTTGTTCAACTGTTTACCCTAACACCCTGTATATGTGTACTCCTAACATAGGGCGAACATTTTTAGAAACACACAAGAACGATATTAAGAATTATAGGAATAACGTCTATTCTTTCTGACCTAATAATAAAGAAGTATATGCTCTCTCTCTTTCACGGGTTTGCTGGAAGAAATCTCTTTAGAGATAAGCTCGCCCTTTGTAATTGTCTATTATGCTGTTTTCATTTATATTTCCGTGTGTACAATAAAGTGTTAAAATAAATAAATAAATAAAATAAGTATTTAAACAATTTTTATGCCACTGTACCATTACAAATTAGGTCGCAGAAGTAAACACATACTGTTTGTTTTATTTATTACAACAGCTGCAACAAAACCGACAACAGTAGCTACTTTATGGCGTTTTTATTATAGTTCAATAGATATAGTTACCTTGATCACTTAAGGCGGTTGCAGAGGGGTAAATTTTATAAAAAACTTTGACGCACAATACACGTAGACGGTATTAATATAAGTAACTTTGTATATATGCAAAAATAGTTTAGAAAATCTAGATGCCGCGTAACAAATAACATTTGCAATTTATAAAATAATTATATCTTCTTCTTAGCTTTATATCTTCGTAATTATTGTATAAATTGCAAATGTAATTTGTGACGCGGCATCTAGATTTTTTGAACTATTTTTTCATATATACACAGTTACTTCTATTAATACCGTCTGCGCGTATTGTGCGTCAAAGTTTTGTATAACATTGACTCCTCTGCAACCACCTTAAGTGGTATTTCATCAATAAAATTGTTAGACCATGTTATAACTAGGGGCCAGCGCATTAGTATTTCCCTCTGCCAAGTTACACGATCAATTGATCATGTTCATTTACAGACAATTGTATACCTTATTACTAAACGACGCAGCCTATAATTGCGGGACAACAACTTGAAACTAGTCTCGTTTGGGGTTCACACGAGACTATTTTTAACAATCAAATTTAGAATCTAAAGTAATGGAATAACATCCATGTCATGCCATTTCATGCTTGTTCCCCGCAAAAAGTGTCAGAAAAGTTTGTTAAAAGAAAGACCTCGACGCCATGCCACCGAGACGCAACGTTCGTCTTTCCAAATGAAAAAAATATTACAAAAATACCTATCGGCGCCCGCGCAGACCACCGACTTTAAATACTCATAACTTTTGAGCCTAAATAAAAATACTTTGTAATGATTTTAAGTAAGCCTTAGGCTTTTTGTTATGGGAACCATACAACAACGGCACAAACGTATTATAACATCCTAGAGATTCGAACCCAGGACCCTGGTTTGGCAATCCAGTGTGGTAAATGTTGGCTTTCTAAGTCCTATGCTTTTGTGAAAATTTTATTCAAATCAGTTAAGTCGTTCGTGTGTTACGCGTGCACACACAAACAGACAAACAGACGAAAAATTCTGAAAATGGTTTCGATGTATTCCATTACTTATCCTAAACGCCTCCAATTAATGTTTTTGCAAATATCTTGAGTGTACGTCCAAGCAAAGTTGTCAATTTTATTATAATTGTAAGGCCTACAGGGCCTAGCAAATACTGAAACGGTGAACTCAGACCATCAAACTGAACAACTTTCACAAAACTGCTGTACCTACCCGACTAAAATGTATGGGACAGCCGATTTTTCTTCGCATTTCCTGAGGTAGGCTCCATAGTGAAAGTTGTTCAGTTTGATGGTTTGAGTTCACCGTTTCAGTATTTGCTAGGCTGTCACTTACACCTTTTACATAAAGATAGAGTACGGAACCATCAGAGTAAATTATACTTGCACTTGACAAGTTTGTTATTTATTCTCCTACACAACTTATTTCGAAATTCATTAAAAAGTATTGACGAAGAATTTTGTTAATGATGATAATAATATTTTTATTTGAATAAATTTTCATAAATATTAAGAATATATCAAATACTAGAATAAAGCTAGAATTTCTTGATGTATTTACTTTATTTTCTCGCTAGGTATCTATTCATCTCATTATGCTACACTTATTTTTCATTCATTCATTCATTCATTATTTTTGCCCTTTGGGTGACTTTCAGCCTTTTCATGAGGCCTTGAACGACCACGTCTCTGTTCCATATGGATTCCAGTTTTGGCTTTATTTCATCGCAATCGGTTAGTTGAATCAGAAGTTATTTATGAGTATTTAATGTCAGTGGTCTGCGCGTACGAAGTCGCCGTAAGTTGAGGAATAAACTGCTTTTAAAAAACATGTATCCAGTAAATCAGTAGGTATATCAATGCAACGTATAAAACCCATCCAGTTTTGTTTTTCTTTTGCGAGAAACGCGCAGAAATTCCAGTCAATAACGGCTGCCGTGAAAAATGAATGTGAAATTGTTCATCGAGACGGAATTTAGTCGGATGGATTATTGGATATTGTCGCTTCGTGATAGCTTTATATTCGTGTTGGCACGTGGCTTAGGCAGGAGATTAGATAGGAACGTATCACCATGAGAATATTATATTTATAATTGTATCGGCTTAGGTTTCTTATGGTTCCATATCAGAAAGTAAAAAATTCATTGACCAAATTTTAAAACAAACTACGAATGAAATACTTACCAAACTTTAAAAGACCAAAATGGTTATGATTGCCGGAAAGAGCAGCGTGGGTATAGGTGGACCGACGACTTGGTGAAGGCGGCGGGAAACGGTTGGATGAGGGCAGCGCAGGACCGGTCGTTATTGCGATCCTTAGGGGAGGCCTATATCCAGCAGTGTACGTCCATAGGCTGATATGATGAAATGGTTATTTGAAAATTTTATCAAAAATATGAAAGATCAAAATTTGGTACATCAATAGAGGCTAAAGGCCATCATGGCCTCATCATCATCTTATTTAAGAGCTACGCTCTTGTCGGTGGAGTATTCGCCAATCCTGTCTCTTTTCTGCCAGTCTCTTGAGTTCTTGATACGACACGACATCAATCTTTTCCTTCACTTGGGCTTGATGACTCTATCTAGGTCTTCCTCTACCTTTCATCATGGCCTAAGCTGTCAGAAATGCGCAGGTCGTTTCCCACGGTACCATGCTTTAACGACATCATCCGACGGACGCTGGTCTCGGCTAATATTCCATGCACTACGGAACCACCAGGCTTGAGCCGCAGGATGGCCTTACCCTGGAGCCTTGAGAAAAGGGTTGGTCTCTATTACGGGACGACACCTGCGTGAGCACCTTTGCACCGTCTCATTTGCCGTGCATCATGAGGGTTACTGGATCAGCGGCAGAAACAGTGGCTCAGAAAAAGCATACAAAATACGAAGCCTTATGGAAGGTTCGTATCTGTTTGTGCCTCTTGCGGTAGAAACGGCGTGTCCTTGGGCTGCCGAAGCCAAAGAGTTTGCCAGGGACTTGGGCCGCAGGCTGAGATAGAGGGGCTTGGACCCCCACTCCGGGTCTTTTTCCGTCTCACGTGGCAATGCTGCAAGCATAATGGGTACTTTTGGCTCGACCCTGGTTGGGCTATTGGACTAGACGGTTGTCAGGTTTGTTTGCTTTGTGTGTTCTTTTAAATATTTAGTTTAAGGTTATTGTGTACTAAAATAAATAGAATAGATGAGAATAAGTGTTTCAAATCACAATTTTTGTGATTTCAGAGCCTCATTATTCTATTGTTATTTGAAACAGAGTCATGAACTTGCTAAAGCTAGGTACCTTTTTCAGACGCTTGATAGCTTTTTCGTTCTCGTTCGATCAATCCAATCTGCCAAAAAAGACAGCTCAAAATCGTTTACATTTACTCCTGCTGTGCAGTGCACGAGGATATCACGTGCACGTAGATCTGTATACCTATTGTATAGTAGCGCCGTAACTTTCGTTCGCAAATGGAAGTCAATTTCAGTAGAATCAACCAATTGTCTATCTTTCGGTAGGTAGAGACCGCGTCTCCAAAGTTGTCCCGTGACAAAAACCAGGAACTAAATGATTTCAAAAACCCTTGGACGTTTACGTATCTACCTACGAAAGTATCACAGGACAATCTTTATATGTTGACAATTTGATAGTATTAATGACATTAACTCATCTGTAATATCTTTCATAGATGACTATAATTGGCCAGCAACGATGTAATTATAGCTTATACCAGATTTTAAGTCAAGCTTAAAAAAAGTTTCATTAAAATCGGTTCAGTAGTTTTTGCGTGATGCTTGATCAAACAAACAAACAACAAACTTCTTTTTTTAAATTTACTGTTTACTAGCGTTAACCCGTAACTTTGTTCGCATAAATTATATACCAGATTTTCAGTCAGATCATAAGCAATCAAACAAAAAAAGTTTCATCAAAATCGGTTCAGTAGTTTTCGCGTGATGCTCGACCAAACAAACAAACACACAAGCAAACACCCAAACAAACAAACAAACAAACAGACAGACAAAAAATCCAAAAATTGGTGTTATGGAATCAGGAACACCTAAAAACCATATCGTAACTTTTTTTTTGTTAATATCTTTAATGTACAGACAACCTTTTTCTACAGTTTTATAATAGTTCAGATATAAATAGATGATAAAACATTTCACATTTAAGACTGTCATTGGTTAGTTTTTAAAATATGATCATTCTTCGTTTGTATGCAGCGTGCTCTGGCGCACTGCGAGGACTATCCTCTTAAGAGCATCCTGGGTATAGGTATGGATTTCGACTTAGGCCGTTGCCGACGTTCGCGGCAGTAAAATCTGCCACGAATTCCGAATCAGAATTCTGATTTTGTATAGGATTTGATGCCCTACGAAATTCTGGAGGCGGAAAATCTATACGAAATCGTAATCCTGTATCGGAATTTCGGATATTTGTGGCAGGTCTTAGATTTTGAAAGATCGAACTTCGCTATTCCGTTTGATTTTGATAACGTCGGCGAATACTGTTTTATTATGTCTATTATTTATCATAATTGATGGATTAAGGTATTAAAATGATATTTTGATAATCGGAAAATTATAATATTATATGATCTACCGCTAGCTACCGGATAACGGATTTAGTATCAATTGACATCCAGATAATGCAATCACCTAGGTAGTTTCTGTGTGTGTCTATTTACTCTGTTTGAAATCGCGAAAAAAAAA